>JAUNZM010000716.1:2441516-3662274 GCA_033459285.1 Clamator glandarius
GCAGGGGCTGCTTTCAGCAAGAGGAACTGCCAGCTCGCATGATACCAGCTCAGCCAGTCATCTAATTAGCTAAGTATAAACAAACTCATCATTTGTATTTCTTGCAGTTCAGGAGAGCAAATCCTGCTGTTGATAGCTTGTGAAACAACAAAAATACAAGAGTGTGCCAGGCTGCCTGTGTTACACGGTGCATTAATCACAAGTATGGAGAAGGATGGAGCAATGGCAGCCCTCCTTCTGCGCTGCTTCAGATGTCTTGAAGAGCGAGGCAGAGCTGTCAGTACCCCTGCAGGCTCCTAAGCAGCCTTTGTAGAACTAATAATGAAGATATTCCAGGGTTCCACCACGAGTATAGGCACAGCTGATTTGGGAAGTTAAGGAAATCCCATGAGAAGTCTCAGAGGAGCTGGAAGTGGTGGATGTCCTAATGGAACAGCTCGTCCCTATTTCTAGGGATTTCAGCTCATGCTTCTTCACCAGAAGCTCCTTTTTGAACTCTTAGGACAAAGTCTTCAATTATCTCCCCAAATTTAGAACATCTTTTTGGGCTGGCAGCCAGGGAGGTGAAGAAGCCTGGCTCCTGGGGGTTTGCTGTGAGGTGACTGAGGCTCTGGATCAACACTCTATGTTCTTCATCCTTGGAATCATCATCCCAGCCTCCTCCTGACTCGCACTTTATGTTCTGCAGGTTATCCACGCTATCTGGTTGTAGGAGACCATCTATCTGGAGAGCATCACTTGAAAATCCTGAGAGCAGATCTCCAAGATGATGCTGTCTATGAATGTCAGGCCATTCAAGCGGCCATCCGATCCAGACCTGCCCGGCTGACTGTGCTTGGTAAGTCCTGGCTCCTCCTCATGTTGAAACTTATTTGGTTTTGCCCTCAGAGTCAAACTGGGTGTGACAAAATATTGCCAAATCAAAAGGACTGGAAATTAATCAATCAGGGAGCATCTTGATCCTACAAATGGCTGCAAGGGAAACTGTTTAAGGAGTGCGGGAGTTCTGAGATGAGTAGCACAGGCACAAAACATTTGGTACTTCAGCTCTACGGATACGCGTGCTGATTTAGGAAAGCATGTGTGTAAATTTAAGGATATGAAGAATATCAGTGTGATTCTGCCCCTCTACTCTAATTAGACCCCAAATGGAGCTCTGCGTTCAGCTCTGGAGTTCTCAGCACAGGAAGAATGGGGATCTGTTGAAGTGAGTGCAGAGGAGGTCATGGAGATGACCCAAAGATTGGAGTATCTCCTGTATGAGGATAGGCTGGGAGAGGTGGGATTGTTCAGCCTGGAGAAGAGAAGGCTGTGGGGAGACATTAGAGCAGCTTCCAGTGCTCAAAGGGGCTCCAGGAAGTCCCATCCAACCTGGCCTTGAACACCTCCAGAGATGGGGCAGCCACCACTTCTCTTGGCAACCTGGGCCAGGGTCTCCCCACCCTCACAGCAAAACATTTCTTCCTAACCTCTCATCTAAATCTCCCCTTTTTCAGCTTAAAATGAGTTCTAGTGCTTGGTTTGTAATTTCCTCTGCACTAGTTTTCCTCCCTCCACCACCCTACAAAGTCTCCTACCCCCAAACTTACACGCCTGCCATCTCTTCCTTCTCTGACCCTGCAGATAATGATGATTTTCTTTTGATCCATCCTTCTGCTCAGACAACCCTTTGCTGCTGCTCAGAGCTCTGACGTGTGCCCATACATGAAAGAAGGCTGTGAATGCATCAGAAAGCAGAGCGTGGCTGTCAGAGGGGCTTCCTCGCTTACTGACAACCTCTACGAGTGATGTCGCCTTTCCCGCTTTCGCCTGGGCTCCCTCCTCCTGTTGTGAAGGCAGAATACGTTGCTGGAGCCAGACAAAAGAAATAATGTTATTTAATTAGAGCTAAAGATTTCAAAAGTAATTTAGTCCCAGGGCACACGGGCGGACGTCAGAGCTCAGAGCTGCTGTGAAGCGTTGATTGAGCAGAGCGATGTTTTTATGGATCAAAAGGAAATCATTATTATCTTTGAGGTTATGGAATGTGTTGAATAGACGATAGTTAATGTTTATGTGAATATACATGGTAGTTGCTAATTGGTACATTTACCTCAGACATTCAGCAACTTCTGTTTGCAGAGTGTTTTCCTTTTAAGAAAATTAAAGTTATTGCACATTCAAGTTAAACCCGATCAATAAGGAAATGTGGCTTTGCAACCTGTCAGTGGCCCGGCATTCACTGTATTTGTCACAGAATCATAGAATGGTTTGAGTTGGAAGAGATCTCAAGGCCTATTCAGTTCCACCCCTGCCATGGACAGGGGCACCTCCCACTGGATCAGGGGCTCCAAGCCCCATCCAACCTGGCCTTGAACACCTCCAGGGATGGGGCAGCCACCACTGCTCTGGGCACATGGGGCCAGGGCATCCTCACCCTCACAGGAAAACATTTCTTCCTTAGATCTCATCTCAGTCTCCCCTCTTGCAGCTTAAAACCATTCCCCCTCGTCCTATCTCCACACTTGCTGATCAAGAGTACCTCCCCAGCTTTCCTGTAGCCACTTTCAATACTTTGAGGCTGCTCTATAGTTCCTGTCTTTATGCAGATGTTCTGGGGAAAGTTAAGGCTGGTGGTGAAGATAATCCACAAACTCAAAATGGGCTGGAAGGTCAGCAACTCGTACTTGGACACCTTGTGATAGGATGGTGTGTCCTGCTGCACCAACAGTGGAAGTGGCATTGCCATAGGTGACCTATGTTATAGCCAACCCAACAGAGGGGAATGGAAATGGCACATGAAAAGTAAATGCCTCCAGCACCCTGTCTGTTAAAAGCAAGCACTGGTCGTGACAGCCAGTTGTGGCATTCAGTGCACCAAGCTAAGCCTGCCGTATGTTTAGGAGGCAAAGCGTGTGTTTGTACAATAAATGGAGAGATGTTATTGGTGCTTGCAGATGTTCAACACCACCAGCTGTACATTTCTCCTCTTTGAATATGTTGCATGTTGACTTGACAAATCGTGAGCTGAGCAGCCGTCTCTGGAGGGACGCACTTCCCGCAGATTTCATTGTACTGGGTTGGCAAGAGTTGTGGCAGGGGAGTCACTTGTTGGGAATTCGTCTTCTGGTTGCCATCAGGGGTGATTTGCAAGTGTAGGCAAAATTAACGGCAAAAGTCCTCTGCTCAAAACTTAGCCTGACTCAGGCATCCCACCACTCACATTCCTGGGAAGCCAGGGCTGCCGTTTCAGCACCTCTGGACTCCCTTGGTCATGGCCAAGAGTGAGACTACACACACAAGGGTATTGCTCACACCTACAGCATCCTGACATGTAGAAGGGGTGGAGATCTTCCATCCTGGCATCCTTCTGATCCATTCAGCAGCCTGATCCAGTGGAAAGTGTCCCTGCCCATGGCAGGGTGTTGGAAATGGATGATCTTTAAGGTCCCTTCCAACCCAAACCATACTGTGACTTTTGAAAGTCAACCAAAGCCTAAATTATCCCCATCTGCTCACCTTCACCTCAGTCTGTGAACATTGCCTAAACAGAAGAGGATCCTTCTGCCAGCTCCAAATCCGTGTGCAAACCTTGCAGCTCTGAAGCAAACTGCATCATAGCCAGACTTGAGACAGGAGGCTCTCGTGTCTGTGAGCCCCAAGTGCACTGCTGGGTTTGCCAATAACTTGAGCACCTCCTCAGCCGGCTAGGGATGCAGGAGGCTGTTCTGGAGAACCTCATCCAGCTCTATCACATCCCAGTCTTCTCTCTGAGCAGTACCTCACTTCTTGTTGGTTTTTGCATGGTTTGGTGATGACTTGTTCTTTCTTGCCAGCTTTTCCACTTTCTTGATATCACAAAATCCCCTAATGCCTCCCAATTCAGTTTCCAACTGCTGTCATTCATGTCTGACAACAGCTTTGATGCCTCCTACTTCCCTGCTCAGATGCAGAGCTACACCATATTTTAATTAAATATTTAAGGTTTTGTCACATTGTTTTCAAATCTACATGGTTAAATGTAGTGGAACAGATCATTCCATAGCCTTGGAAGTCCAAACACTCAAACATATGAGCCTATTAGTGCCATCAGCATTTGGAGAAATCTTTTATTTGTAGAGTCTCGGTGATGAATACTGCTGAGGAACTTGGCTAACCCTTCCCAAAACTGAAGCCCCCTCCTTTTCTGTGTCTCCCTCAACTTCCCTTTTACTGTTGCCCACATTGTCTGGGGAAGGAGCTCACGCTCCTGGGGATGTCTACCCTGGCAAGGAAGAACATTGAGGGGCTGGAGCACATCCATAGAAGGACAACAAAGCTGATGAAGGAGCTGGAGAATGAGTCTTAGAAGGAGCAGCTGAAGGACCTGGGATTGTTTAGCCTAGAGAAGAGGAGGCTGGGGGGAGGCTGGGGGGAGACCTTATTCATCACTGTCTATATCTCCCAGAAAGGAGGTTGTGGTGAGGTGGGTGTTGGTCTCTTCTCCTAAGTGACAGGTGACAGGATGAGAGGAGATAGTCTCAAGTTGCAGCAGAGCAGGTTTAGATTGGACATCAGGGAAAATGTCTTAACTGAAAGGGTTCTTGGGCATGGGCAGAGGCTGCCAAGTGAGGTGGTAGAGTCCCCATCCTTGGAGGTGTTTAAAAGATGCGTAGATATGATGCTCAGGGATCTGGTTTAGTAGTAGACAGTTATGGTTGGACTCAATTATCTCAAAGGACTTTTCCAATCAAACAATCCTCTGATTCTATCATAAAAGCTGATGAGGTTTGATTTGGAAGATACTGTGGCATCCAAGGTTTCTGCAAGCAAAGGGTGTCAGGGCAGCAGGGATCCCAAGCTAGGCTGGTGTTGGGAAGCCACTAGAGGGCTATTTGCTACCTGGTACATCTTTAATGCCAAAGCTTCTTAATTTATGATCTATTTAACTAAGCCAGGGTATTAATTAAATAAAGTAAGAGACTGATTAGGACTTGGAGAAATTTAAAAATAAAATCAGACAGCAATGAAGCGAAATTGCAAAGCAAACACTTTGGCTGTAACCACTGGAGAGTTCCCTCCGGTCTTCCATCAAAGCTCGGAGCAGGGAGGGCAAATACAAGAGATTATATAGCCAACAGATGTGTGTTGTTAAAATATGCATCTGCTAGCCGTGTAGTTGAAGGAGCCAGAGGGTTGGCTTGTGGATCCTCCTGCACTCGGGGGAGCGTGAATGAATTCGAAGCCCCGCCAGCCGAGCTGGGATTTGCAGACACGTTAATTAGTGTTGAGTTCCCAGATCTCGAAGGCAGCCAAGCGAGGAGAAACTTTGAAGAGAGCATTGGCTTCCCCTGGAGGGAAGAGACGGGAGGGGAAGAGGGGAGCCCTGGCTCACCCTGCCAATGTGGCAGCGACGTTGGGATAACCACGGGAAGGCAGGACCTGCAGTGCCCGGAGCAGGGACAGTCAGAGCAGATGGATGGCAAGGTGCTAGGGAAGCTGGACGGTAGCATGGTTGCCCTCCTTCTCTAGGCAGCAGCATCCCGAGCCACTTCTGGTCTGTGGTCCTCAAAAGGCAAGGAAAGGTTCAGGGAATGGCAAAAACTGATAGGGCTGTTCAGAGCAGGGCGAGTCATCCTTCGCTATGCAGTACAGGCTCTGTCTTCTGTGGTTTTAAACAGTTTCTGAAGCAGGTGCCAAAGGATTTGGCCATGGTGGAGTTGAGAGGGACCCCAGGATGAGGCAAGGTGCCTCCAGCCTGCCTCGTACTACTGACTGTCCCAGCCAGCTCCGTACACCACCAGCTCTGGAGCTCAGCACAGGGCAAGGGCTGGACCAGAGAGATGCTGGTGGGAACTTGGTGACAACCAGGACAAGAGGACCATAGGAGTGCAAGGAGGGAGGCAAAGGAGACTTAAGGTGAATAATTGATAGGCAATTAACTTGTACATTCACCTTTTATAGTCTAATTCCCCCCCTCCTCCTCCTCCACGGCCTCTTCCAATATTAACTCTGCCTCCATGTGTGTCCCATTAGAAATAAGGCTTTCTTAAATCAACATGAATTATTTAACGCTACAGATTAAGTTAATTTGAAGTGAGAGCTCCTGTCTTTTAAGATGGCAGAAGCCAGAGACAGGAGGAGAGGAGGGTCGCCTTGGTGTCGTGTGCATTCGTGTTCAATCACAGCCCTTTTCCGCTTTTTAGTTGATTTCTTATTTAATTCCATCGTCTCTTTCTAGCCTAATATTTCCAGTTCTCCCCTGCCGAGCAGAGTAAGCTATTTCCATTACCAAAATGATCACTGGCAGCTTGAGCCATCTGCGTTTCCCAGCTTTCCTGCTCTTTAGCGGAGTTTGATCAGAAAATAAAGAGGCTGTGGGCTGGGAAAGGCCATTTTTCAATATTTGCTTGTAATGCTGAGCTGTAGTGAGAAAATGCGGAGTAGGTGATGTTTCAAAGCCAGAAACAGTTCAGCTTAGAGCCGTCTCAAGTATTTTTCCATACTTTTTAACCAAATCGACCTTCTGCAGGAAAAATCCAATATAACCCAAGAATGTAGAGTCAGGATGTCAATTCAGAACAAAAAAATAGAGGTGAGGAAAATGTGGTCATAATCTTCCAGTCACTTCTTCTTGAAAAAGTTTGGGTCTAAACAATGCAGCATTTTCTGCTGGGAATATTTTCAGTGGCAAAATAGCAACTGGGTCTACTGAGAATGAAACAGAAACATCAAACAATCAAGTACAAATCCCAAATAACCTAAATATTTGATGTCATGTCTGAGCAGCTTAAGTTTACAGTGCTCTGAGCTGGCGCCTTTTGATAGCACAGGGTGGATGGGTTTCCTTGCTAGCAGCCCTGCATGGCTCTCATGCAGGAAGGCATCTCCATGGGCTTGACCATACCCAGTCAGGTAAACCCGTGGTCTTGGAGGTGCTTAAGAAATGAAGCTGGTGAAGAGGCTGGAGAACAAGTCTTATTAGGAGCAGCTGAGGGAACTGGGGTTGTCTAGCCTGGAGAAAAGGAGGCTGAGGGGAGACCTCATCACTGGCTACAACTGCCTGAAAGGAGGTTGTGGTAAGGTGGATTTTGATCTCTTCTTCCAAGTAACTAGGGACAGGACGAGAGGGAATGACCTCAAGTTGCACCAGGGCAGGTTCAGATTGGACACTGGGAAAACTTTCTTCCCCAAAAGGGTTCCCAGGCACAGGCAGAGGCTGCCCAGGGAGGTGGTGGAGTCCTGATCCCTGAAGGGGTTTTAAAGACAGACAGACAAGTTGCTCAGGGGTGGTTTAGTAGTGGTCAGGGATAATTGGACTAAATGATCTCAATGATCTTTTCCAGTCAAACGACTCTATGATTCTATGAAAACCAGTGTGAAAGGCAACCTTTGCCTCATGCAGTCTATAGGTGGAAACCCATTGGGGAGAGGTACCGTTTGCTAAAAGCTCAGCTCTAGCGATGGGTCTTCCCAAGCTGAGTTTCACCTGGGCATTAAGAAGTTCTGCTCTTCCCTCCTCTCAGAGGGGTTTGATTCCTGCCTGCCCAGATGAGGAGGGAGGTAAGGGAGTGTCCATATGAACTCTCCTTTCCTTTGGAGAAGACAAGCAAAACTGATTTGCTCACATTCACGTGAATTGCATCTTAGCTGGCTGTGTGGCACTAGGGTAAAGCACTGCTCGAGACGTGCCCTCCAGCTTCAGGCTCTGCCAATCTCATTGCTGTAGAATAATGACTTTCCAGTTCCACAAATATGGGGAGAGGGAAAAAGAAAGGGGTTTGCTCTCCGTTATGGATGTGGTCACTGTTGTGCTGCTTTTGCCATGCCGCTGTAGAGCTGCTGAGATAGGGAGTAGCTCTGTCTACCCAGGCACCATGGAAATGGGAAAAGCTCCTTCCCTAAGAATGCCAGAGGGAGCTTCCCAGTAGTCACTGGGAGACCTGGTGCTTTTGCAAAGACAGCCCAGTTTGCACACTGCTTGTGACAGCACCCGGATGGGTATAAATCCTGTCCGAGTCCAACAAGCACAGCTCATATGCCACTGCCTGAGCAGGGAATTTAACAGTATGTATATATTCATCAAATGCATTAAAAGTGATAAATATATTCCTTCCCAACTGGAGAGGACTGAATCCTTCCTGAAGGAAGATTTGTGTGCCTGGATGCCTGTCTGTTTTCCTTGAACTGTACCACTTGCTCTACCAGCAGATAACCAGCTTCCCTATCAAACCTCACCTGCCTGTATCCTCAGAGCCGCACCGGCATTCCTGCCTGAATGCTGAAGGGCCACAGAGTGAATAGGAAGAGACACCATTAGATATGATTAATTGTAGGATTCTTGTGCCAATCTGTGATTTCTTGTCTTGATGCAGGTAGGGCCTGACCCCTGATTTATCAAACACAAAGCATTTGGCTTCTCTATGCAGAGTCCACTGGTCTCTACTAAACTGACAGATATGAAGCACCAAGAGCTGATAAAAAGCCTTCCTGGTTCTCTGTCATCCCTTCCGATGCAGTGGTGACTGCATCCCTGTCCCCTCTTTCCAGCCCCTCTTGCTGGCTTTGTCTGCTCCCTCACAGAGGAGCTGAGGACCATTTCTCCTGGCTATGATGGCCGTGAAGTTGCCATGAAAGGATGCAGAGGTGCTTGCTGTGTGTCAAAACCCATCTGTCCTGCTGTGCTCATCACTCCTTCTGCTGTGGCTGTGAGGCACACGCTTCTCCACATCCCACCTCCAATTCCTCCCCTGGTTCACATAAGACACCCAGTGCTCCCTCTTCATCACCCGAGCCTTTTCCCTTTGTATCATATTCTACATCAAACGGCTCCTGCTCCCTGCAATGCCTGTGGACAGGGGCGATTATTCTGCTTTATGCCCTTTATGCGCTGACACCTTGCATTCAGCATTGCACAAACAAACCCCGCGCATGTGCCCACCTCTCTTTGCTTTGCACGCCTACGCGCATTTCTCCCTGTTGCCAATCAGGACAAAACTCCCCCATCCATATCCTACCCGCACTCCTCCGTCTCTGCAGTACACGGACACACAGCAGCTTCTTTTGTGCCTCGCACTATGGATTGCAGCGCTGTGCATTGAGGTTGCACTCAGTGGCTGCTCAGCTGAGGGATCCGTCACCGCTGGGAACTTGGTGGGTTGTTAGTGACCTGACAAAAGTATTGACTCCCTCTCTCCTTGTCAGCTGGTGGAGAAGAATGAGGCCCTCGAAGCGTGACATCAGCTGAGCGACAGCCCCCGCTTTCTTATTGATCCCCCCTAATGAAAAATGAACCTGAGGCTCGGCAGGGGCAGCTGCAAAAGTAGAGAAAATGCTTTGGGAGAGGAGGCAGAAAGTGGCTGTTGAGGTGTTTCTGCTGGAGGATACCTGCCTACCCCAGATCTCTGCTTGTGGCCAGCCTGGAGGGATGTATTTTCTCAGGTCTGAGAGCTTTGCCAGCCCTATCCTGGGGGGTTTTTTTGGACATCTTGCATTTCCTCCCATCCTTAAAGTGTTGTACAGCCTTGAACCTGCTCTGCCAGCTGTGATAGAGTTCAGGCTTCCTAGGTCTGTTCCCAGCTGCAACTGGCATCCTCCCCAGGTCATGGTGGAGAAGGGGTTGATGAATCCTGTAATGAATCTCTCTTCTCCTTACAAATTCATCACAACACTATCTGTGCCTGGTATTTCCTAGCAGCATTTGCTTTCGATGCACCTGTCAGTGTGTGTGATGGATGCCAGCTTCCCATCTAATGGTACGATAGGGATTGCTCTGGGGCTGTGGCATTTATTTTAGCTCAACTTGGGCTTCCAAACTCATCTTAATGACTGACCTGTAGGTGTCCTTTGTAATTGAGAGGCCAATAACCTCCTCTGCCCCAGGATATTCCTCTCATACTAAGGTAGAGGTTGGACAAACTGCCCTCTGAAAGGGGCTATGACTCTTTTTTGACATTAAAAGGTGCCTGGCATGCTCAAATTAGGAGTTGACCAAGGAAGCACCTTAAGTTTGTTTGAGATGACAGCAACCCCCCTGCTACTTCCTGAGAGACTGCCTTGGGCTGGTGTTTCCTTACTGGGCTGTACAAAGAGCTTTGGCTGTGAGATCTGTGTGGTTCCATCCTAGGTAGGTGTTAGAAGCTGCTGTGAGATAAGCAGTCTCATAACTCATCAGTAGGTGGCTTGGGTTTGTGGTACTGCGGGAAGATTGCTTGGGGATATGATTTACTAGTGGACACATATGGTTGGACTTGATGATCTCAAAGGTCTTTTCCAACCTTGGGATTCCAGGATTCTATGATTCTAAGATGTGGGTGCTGAGCTACATCGAGGTGTGAGAGACAGTACCCCGACACAGCTGTAAATGCACAGTACAGTACCTGAAGGAACCACATGAGGTGAGAAATCAAAAATGAGGGACTACTTTAGGGGGCAAAGAGAGGTGGCAAGCATGGACATGGCATTGGACAACCCATCCAGGGCCATTCTTTCCAGCCTTCTCCCTGCTCCTGGAAACTAGGCTCAGGCTTCTCCCTGGGGGCAGGCATGAAGCTGTGCTATCAGGTTCCTCTACTGTGCTCAACTCTGACCTCCATGAAGAGAGACAAGGGGTTCATGGCAAATTATGGAGTTGACACCTAGAATGAATCTCTGTTACAACAAGAAATGAGAAAGGAAAATGTAGCTAAATGTAAGATCTCGCCTGGGCAGCAAGAGACTGCAACATATGAGAGGCTGGAGAAAATGGAAAGACAAAGAGGGGAAGGAGGGGATTGGAAATCAGAAACGTTGTTCCTTTCAATGAAGAAAACATTTTTCCTTTAAATACTGCAAAACCTTTATAAGCCAGTGCTTGCAGGTTAGTAAGGACATGGATTAAAGGGCAGGGCTCTGACCTACGGTACATCAGAGGTTCCCAGCATCATCCCTTCCTCTTGTCATGATGAGTGAAATTGAAATATCATTGGCTACTTGTCACTCAGGTGCCTGGGGCTGCTGGTCTCCAGCACCTGGGACCAAGATCAGCCCTTCATGACATGGAATCATAGAACAGTTTGGTTAGGTAAAGGTTTTAAAGATGATCCAGTTCCAGCATCACTGAGTGTAGCCTGGCCCTGCGTCAGTCATCTCCCTTTAGGAAGCACCAATGGAGCATCTTTCCCCAGCAAGGACACTGATGCCTTTTAGGGAGAGACTTGGTTCCTGACTCCAACATGTGGCTCCTGGGATCCTCACCACCATAGCGTGCACCTCTTGCTGCCCATCACTTCAGTGCCTGCTTCCATAGGGTTAACCATTCTCTGGGATTAACTCTGGGGCAGCAGCAATGACCCAAAAAGCAACTGATATTTCCAAGGCTTCTGTTGAGCTGGGTGTGGGGAGCAAAAACTGGAGTGGAAGCATCACACTGGAGTTGGAATGAAGCTGAATTGCCACAGGGAGGAGCTGTGAGTCGGGTGGCTTTGTGGAGATGCAGGGAGGAAGGGGGTCTTTAGTGAGGAAATATGGGTTTAGCACTGGTGGGAAGAACAGGGAAGGGGCACCCAGCATGTTGCCTGCTTGGCTTGTCCTCCTGGCTGTATGGGCGGAAAGGGAATCTGGTGATTTATGACTTGGATGGAAACACATGAGTCCCAGGGTCATTTCTGTGCTGCCAAAGCCTCCGTGGGTGACCTGGAGTGAGTCCTTCAGGCTCAAATCCCTCCTTAAAGAAAGTGAAGAGGAAGCAGGGTGAAGCACAAATAGGAAGCATTGGATTATAAACATGATCTGCTTCATACCCTGTGTTCATTGGCTTTTAATGGCTTTAAATTGGAGGGGGTGGGGGGAAGATTTAGATTAGACATCAGGAAGAAATTCTTCAAGCTGAGGGTGGGGAGGCCCTGGCCCAGGTTGCCCAGGGAAGCTGTGGCTGCCCCATCCCTGGAGGGGTTTAAGGTCAGGTTGGATGGGGCTTGGAGCCCCTGATCCAGTGGGAGGCGTCCCTGCCCATGCAGGGAGTAGAACTGGATGATGTTTAAGGACCTTTCCGACTGAAATCATTCTGTGAGTCTCTGATTCATTGCAGCTATAGCTGCGGTGTGGATGGCATCCAGCAGGTTTTCTATGGTCAGTTATTTGTAGCATTTGGCTTTGGCTGAGCAGCAATGGGCTTGGAGAGAAGTGTCTGTGTTCTCCTTTAAGTCATAAATCATATAGGACCTGAACTCTCCTCCCTATGACCCAGCAGCACACAAGGGATGCTCTTAGCTACCCGCAGTGCAGCAGGGATGAATTCCGGACAGCTTGTGCTGGGTTCGGATAATCCGGGGAGCATCTGTGAACCCGAAGTGGCTGTTTCTTATTCAGGTTGTTGCTAGGCAAGTCTAGAGATTTCTCCTAGTGGGTGAGAAGTGACTTTCAAATCAGAGGCAGTGTGAAAAATTGCAAGGGGGAAATAAAAGTCTTGCATGATCTCACATTTAATTGCTAACAAAGACAAAAATCACACTTCTTACGCTTGGTTCACCAGGAAAAACCTGGATAACAGCTGCCCCGTTCTGTGTTTGGTTCCAACTGATACATTTAGAAATGCAGAAAGTATTTAATGGTAATGATAATGATTTACATTTATATAGTGCCTTGTATCCACTGGGATCACAAAGTGCTTTATATATCTATGGATAAAAATATACTGGATAACAAGCACTCCATCCATCACCAAATTGCAGCCACTTCGCCAGCGTAGCCACAAGCTGTTCAGGAAGGAGATGCTGCATTTCCAGACCCGCTCTCCCTCCTTACTGCTATGGCACTTGGGGTGCTGTACGGTAATTTTGTAATAAAACCAGGTGATAAAACCACTTTAAAAACAACAGTGTCATAAAAAGGAGAACCCTCACTGTCATAAAACTGCACGCAGCAGCACAGGAGGGGAAACTTGAAAGGGAGACGGTTATAAATAGGGATTGCTGCTGTCATGGGAATCAGCTCTGGTGGAGAGATGTCTTACAGCTGCACTGGATTAGGAGGTGAAGAACTTGGCCAGCAGTGGCATCTCCAAAGGGCAGGTACCATTGGAGTTGGGTAGAGAGGGTCATCCCAGGCCTAATTTGGAGGCAGCAATGCAGGGAAAACTCCAACGCCTGAACATGAAGGGTGTTTCTTCTTCCATGTCCTGCTCCATCCTACTGTGGAGCAGGTCTCCCACGGTGCAATCTCACCACCTTCCTCCTCCAGCTCCCTGAGCGAGTGAGCTCTGCCAGCAGCACGGTGCTTTACCAGCTGAATGCCAGCATCTCTCCCAAGGGAGCCCAACATCCACCCCCTCAAAACGAGCCCCTCAGCTGAGCCCCTGTGGTGGCAGCATCTCGCTCAGCTGGAGCTGGGAGGCAGGTGAGGGGATGGGAGGAAGGAAGGGAGAGAGAAATTGAGGCGCTTAGAGATATTCATTCAAAATTCATAGGCGCAAAATTGCAGTCTGCATGGATTTGTTTCCTTTTGGAAATTACAGGAAACTACAGGCACCAACAACTGTTATTCAAATAGCCACTTTAGATGATTAGGATGGCAGGAGGCTGTACTTACACATGCAGACCCAATATAATCAGACGCGAGGCAGGGTGGGAAGGCAAGGCCAGGCAAAGGGAAGCTGAAGGAGTTTATAAGCATAAGCAGGCAGCAGGGCAGCTCTGCAGGAGGAAGCATGGGGCCAAATCCAGCCCGGCCACTGTAGTGTGAAGCTGGAGCATCCTATTAGCTTCCCCTGGATGGGGAGCCAGCAGGTTTGGGATGATAACAGAGAGCCCAGAGTTGGGGGGTGATCCCTGGGGAAGGTTTCTCACCTCTCAGGAGCCAGCAGGCTGCAGGCAGGGAGCGCACAGGTACAACCATTCCCTCCTGCCTGCAAGCAAGGGCTCTCCTCTCCCCTGTGCAAGCATCACAGCCCAGAAACACATGCTCCTCATCCCCTGTCCTCATGCATGGTCACTCGCCAGCCTGTTGTTAACCAAGAAAGAGGGAAAGTTTTCACCTGCCCTGAATTTATTTAATAAAAAGGAAAAAAAAAAAGCCACACACGCAAAACTCTGAGCAAATATTGTTGTGAGAATTGGCCTGAGGGTCAGCAACAAAATGCAGGCAAAACATCTGAGCCACTGAAGGGTGGAAACTATATAATAAAAATAGACTCTGCGGCACAGAGAGAAGGAGGGACTCCCAGCTTTTTATCTGGAGAGCTGTTTCTTTTGCTTTTCAAATGTTTCTCTGTGGTATCGGTGGTGCCAGGCAGCGCAAAGCAACCAGGAGCGTCTCATCATCTTCCTTGCCACTCACAGCAGCATCTCCCACTCAGTAAACCCTCCTTCTGTGATGCTGAATCTCTGCACCCGCTCCTTCCTGGAGATGGACAGATTCCAGCAACCTGCAGCGTCTTGGCGAGTTGTTCAAGGTGTTTGTAAATGTTTGCACACAGGCGAGCATCCCATCTGTGGGTGTGTTGGGCACGCGTTGGTAGCCGCGAACACATGGCTTGGCAGGGTTTGAGCTGAAAGTGCCTGTGGCGTGCGGCAGGCACATGGCATCCAGTGCTTCACTGCAGGACCAGACTTGGATATGAACCCTGCGGAGCCCTTCGGTTGCCAGACCCACATCCTTAGGGATGCAACAGTGCCCAGCTCCTTCCTCGTCTGCAGGGTCATGCGAGCCTTTACGGAATTTCCTGGTTCATCCTGGGTGATGGACAAAGCGGGATGTGTGCATCTTTTCTACCAGCCATGGGGTGGCCAGTAGGAGCAGGGAAGGTATCATATCCCTGGACTCGATGATGGTGAGGCTACACCGAGAATCCTGAGTTAAGTTTTGGGCCCCTCACTCCAAGAAGGACATGGAGCAGCTGGAGCGCGTCCAGAGAATGGAACAGACTCAGGGAAAGAGCTGGAGCCCAGAGATTCTGGAAGTGACTGAGAAACCTGGGGCTGTTTAGCCTGGAGAAGAGGAGACTGAAGGGAGACCTCATCGCTCTCTGCAGCTCCCAGAAAGAAGGTTGTGGTGAGGTGGGTGCAGGTCACCTTCTCCCAAGTAACAAGAGAGAGCATGAGAGCAAATGGCCTCAAGTTATGCTAGGAGAGATTTTAATTGGATAGTATGAAAAAATTACTTCACCAAAAGGCTTCTCGGGCACTGGCAGAGGCTGCCCAGGGAGGTGGTAGAGTCACCATCCCTGGAGGTGTTTAAAAGATGTGCAGATATGGTGCTTAAGGACATGGTTGAGTGGTAGGCTTGGCAGTGTCCAGCTTGGCAGTGATGATCTTTAAGGTCTTTTTCAACCTAAACAATCTGTGGTTCTGTCTTAGTAAGGAGAGAGACCTAACAAGTCAGAGTAGGAGGTCTCGAAGGGAGTACCTTTCAAGCACAGCCAGCTCAGAAGCTTGGACACCTTTAATGGATAAGGAGACCTTCTCCAAACCTCTAGGCACTCCTTAAACACAGCCAGTAATCAACCAGATCCCTGCTTCTCCCTCCACGGTGCGTTTTGCGGTGACCTTGAGAAGCATGTGTTGGCTGGACATGGTGCTGAGGAGCTGCTTTGCTATCTCTGGTTTCCCTTTCTTGCCTTTACAAGCACTTTTCTTGCATCTGGTAGTATTTTGCAAACTTCACAAGCTTTTAGTGGCAAGACTTTCGCTAAGAGGCCGTTGATAAATCTGGAGTAGGTGGCAGGAAGGCTTTAGTGCTGTATTCTTTTACTTTCCATTGGAAAAAGCAGCTTATCGGCTTCAGAAAATACAAGTTCTTCCTCCTTATCTGTGCTGAAATCTTATCTAAACTGGTTCAGGTGGTGGAGGAGAGAGAAGGAAATAATTAAGCAGGAGACAGGTGGAATGCTGACATTATTATTACTTAAATGGCCCAAACCTTTTACCTCCTGTATTTTTTTAATTTTACCTTTTTTCTGCTGCTGGTGACACATAACAAGGGAGAAATTGGTTTTGCCAGGTTATCTTGTCCATCCACACACACACAACTTGGCCCCCCTCCTCCCCACCCCAATATAAATCTTGTTTAACTGGTTCTGTTGGCAAGACAGAGAAATAATTAAGGCGAAGGTGGCTGCAGTGTTGATGTTATTACTGTAATGCAGAAGCCTGTTTAGTTTCTATGCCGATGAAATGCAACCAGGGGAAAATCAGTTTTAAAGATTACCTCCCAGAGATGCAAATTGAGGAGCGGAAACTATGTAGTCAGGAAGAAATGGTCTCAAACTAGGAAACATTTCAAAGTCTGTGACAGTCTCTTAGGGGCTTTTAAGACCACAATTTACCTTTTGACTGCATTCTATTTTCTCTGAAATCCTTTATTTCCCTCTTATTTATTGACTGGAGAGACAGCACAGAAACGAGAAAGTGATTCTCCAGCCACTGGTCTTAAAAATCCATAGAAGAAAATTATTCTCATGAGGGTAGTTTTTTTGTTGTTGTTGGGTTCTTTTTGTCCTCCCTCTTCCCCCCCTGCTTTTTTAGCACTCACTGTGAACCAGGGCTTAATTGAATCACTTTGCCATAGAGGGGCCTTGAACTGGAAGGCATCAAGGTCAGCGCTGTCTCGGAGCAAGAAGCCCTCATTAGAGAGGTGGGAACCATGGCAATAATGCGGTGGGACGTGGAGGCGCCGAAGCTGCTGGATCCGTCTCCTGCATGCAATGAACGTGTTGGAAGCCAGCGGCTGAATTGCTCTGTGTGGGTTCACTCTCTCTGGGGACAGCCCTTGGGATTAAGGAAAAGTGCATCTCCACTGCTTGGATTAGCATCTCACTCTCAGGTTAGCATAGAATCATAGAATAACCAGGTTGGAAGGGACCCACTGGATCATCAAGTCCAACCGTTCCTATCACACACTAAACCATGTCCCTCAGCACCTCATCCACCTGTCCCTTAAACCCCTCCAGGGAAGGTGACTCAACCACCTACCTGTGCAGCCTCTGCCAGTGCCCAATGACCCTTTCCGTGAAATATTTTTACCTAATGTCCAGCCTGAACCTCCTCTGGTGGAGCTTGAGGCCATTCCCTCTTGTCCTGTCCCCTGTCACTTGGGAGAAGAGCCCAGCTCCCTCCTCTCCACAACCTCCTTTCAGGTAGCTGGAGAGAGCAATGAGGTCTCCCCTCAGCCTCCTCTTCTCCAGGCTGAACACCCCCAGCTCTCTCAGCCGCTCCTCATCAGGCCTGTTCTCCAGCCCCTTCACCAGCTTTGTTGCTCTTCTCTGGACTCGCTCCAGAGCCACAACATCCTTCTTGTGAACTGAACACAGGATTCGAGGTGCGGTCTCACCAGTGCTGAGTACAGAGGGAGAAGAACCTCCCTGGATCTGCTGGTCACGCCGTTTCTGGTACAAGCCAGGATGCCATTGGCCTTCTTGGCCACCTGGGCCACTGCTGGCTCATGTTCAGTTGCTGTCAACCAACACCCCCAGGTCCCTCTCCTCCAGGCAGCTTTCCAGCCAGGCTTCTCCTAGTCTGTACCTCTGCTTAGGGTTGTTGTGCCCCAAGTGCAGGACCCGGCATCTGGCCTTGTTGAACCTCATGCCATTGGTCTTAGCCCAGCAGTCCAGCCTGTTCAGATCCCTTTGGAGCCTCCCTGCACTCCAGCAGATCCACACTTCCACCCAGCTTAGTGTCATCTGCAAACTTGCTAAGGGTGCACTCGATGCCTTCATCCAGGTCATTGATAAAGATACTGAACAAGGCTGGACCCAGCACTGAACCCTGGGGAACCCCACTTGTAACTGGCCTCCAGCTGGAGTTAACACCATTTCCCACCACTCTCTGGGCCCTCCAGCCAACCAGTTTTCCATCCAGGAGAATGTGCGCCTGTCCAGGCCAGAGGTGACAGTTTCTGTAGCAGAATGCTGTGAGAAACTGTGTCAAAGGCTTTACTGAAGTCCAGGAAGATACATCCACAGCCTTTCCATCGTCCAGCAGCCGAGTCACTTTATCATAGAAGGCAATCAGGTTAGTTTGGCAAGACCTGCCTTTTGTGAACCTGTATTGACTGGATCTGATCACCCGGCTCTCTTGCATGCGTTTCATGATCGCACTCAAGATCACCTGTTCCATGAATTTCCCTGGCACTGAGGTCAGACTGACAGGCCTGTAGTTCCCTGGATCCTCCCTGCGACCCTTCGTGTAGATGGGCATAACATCAGCCTCCAGTCCAGTGGAACTTCCCCAGTCAGCCAGGAGTGCTGAAAGATGACGAAAAGGGGTTTGGCCAGCACATGCGTCAGCTTCTTTCACCGTCAGCACATCCGCATCTCACTCTCAGGTTAGCATCTCGCTCTCAAATTATCATCTTGTTCTTGGGTTAGCACCTCGCTCTCAGATTAGCATCTCACTCTCAAGTTAGCATCTCACTCTCAAATTATCATCTTGTTCTTGGGTTAGCATTTCACTCTCGGATTAACATCTTGATCTCGGACTAACATCTCATTCTCAGATTAGCATCTCGCTCTTGGATTAGTATCCCATTCTAGGGTTGCCATCTCGCTCTCAGGTTATCATCCTGGTCTCAGATTAGCATCTTGCCCTTGGATTAGCATCTCACTTTCGAACTAGCATCTCATCCTCAAATTAGCATCTCACTTTTGGATTAGCATCTCGCCCTTGGATTAGCATCTCGCCCTTGGATTAGCATCCCACTCTCAGATTAGCATCTCACTCTTGGATTAATATCTCGCTCTTGGGTTAGCATTTTGCTCTCGGATTAGTATCTCGCTCTCAGATTAGCATCTAACTGTCACAGTGGCAGTAGGGGATTGATGATCCTCCAAGCCTTGCCTTGCAATTCACTCTGTTAGCGTGCACTTTCCTTCCTCCCATACGCATCTCAAGTCAGTGACTGAGTCGCTCTCTCATGGCCAGAGTGAGAAAGCCCTCTGCTTGCAGCAGAGACGTGGGGGATGCCCCCACCCACACGCTTTGCTATGGGACAGGGAGCCCAGCTGGCAGTTCAGGATCTGCAAGGCACTGGTTCAATACAGGATGCTTTTCAGCAACCCTGGAGATCAGCCAACTCTCCTTCACCTTCCTGAGTCTCTCCAGGGCTTTGAAATTCCTCCTAGGAGCACATGCATCTCCATCCTTATCTCCCTTCCAGCTGGCTTTAGATGCAAGCCCAGACCCTAGTTTCAGACTAGTCCCAGCGACGCATCCCCTGCCCCGGTGCCATCGCTCTCCTTCTTCCTCCTTGCACTGCTCACGTGTGTCACATACACATTTCTGTCTGCGGGTGTCCCCTGCCAGGAAGGATACTGAGATGTAGAGAAAAAAATAATCACAAAGAAGTCCTGCTGAGCTGGCCTAGTTAGTCTGTACCCAGCTGTGAGCAAACTCTGCTGCCCAAGCGAGCCCCCCAGAGACAGCTCTGCTTGGGAGGAAATAACTAGATTAAAAACCAGTACATCAGCTCAGGCTAATATGGGTCAGAATCACTGCAGCCCAGTAATTAGAGCCTAGATCTCAGAGATTAAATCCTTTTAGGCCATCCAGTCTTTCAGCTGGCTGTGTTTAATTACTCCTAGCTCCTCTTGGCCTTTCCTTGGCAGAAAGGACTGCAGCAGGACATGTCCTAAGCTCCATCACTAAGGTTGCCTGCTTGTCCATGCTTTTCAGCTTAATTTCTGAGCTTGCACCAAAAAAGATCTCAGCAGATCTGCAGCAAAGTTGGGCCTGGCCATGCTGCAAAGGTCGAGCTGTGCATCTCCTCCTTCCTTTCTCCTTCCTTCCTCCTTCCTTTCTCCTTCCTTCCACAAGGAACACAGTGGGAGGACAAGGAGCACCCATTGCTCTGAGCGATGCCCTGGGGATTGATGCAAGGGGGGTTACAGACTCAGGAAACCTCCTGCTGGAAGGATTTCAGTGCACAGGCTCCTCAGATCAGGCTGCTCCATTTTCTGACTCTGTGGCTTTCTGTCTTGGCTCCCCAGGCAGAACTTGGAGGTACTTTGCTTCCTGCTGCTGTTCAAAGGTACCTTTGATAGAGACAAGAGACCTCAAATTGCACCAGGAGAGGTTTAGAAAAGATATTAGAAGAAAATTTCTTCACTAAATGGGTTGTCAAGCACCAGAACGACTGCCCAGGGAGGTGGCTAAGTCACCATTCCTGGAGGGATTTAAAAGATGGTGGATGTGATGCAGAAGCAGTTTCCTGGTGGACTTGGCAGTGTGAGGGTTAAGGGTTGGATTCAAAGATCTTAAAGGACATCGCCAACCCAAACATCTCTGTGATATATTTCTGGTGATTTCTGTTCTTTGACTGGTGCAAAGGCAGCAACCGAGATGGAGGAGCAGAACTGCAGAGGTTTGAAATGAGTCACTCTAGGATTTTGCTTCAACTGAACTGAAAAAAGAAAAGATTGGTACAGGCAAGATCTCTATGAAACCATTGCTTTCAAGCTCACCTGCCTTGAAAATTGCCACCCTGGGTGTGCACATTGCTGTTTGCCTCCTTGGGCCTTGACATCTCCTGTGCTGCAATGTGACATCTCTGTGATGGGCTAGGAGCCCCAGGCTGTATCACGGGAGCTGTTCTGGATCACAGGAGGAGAGGTGTGGGTTGTTCGTGTCCATTAACACGGCTGAAAAGTGAAATCGGAGCCACTACCACCCGTCTCCCACCTTCACGTGTAGCCTGTCTCCTATTCATCCTCTCTCCTCTACACTTGATCTGATTTCTGCTGCCATCACAAACTCTGGAAGGAAGCGCATCCCTGGGGATGCAGGCTGAGGCAACAGAACCCCTCTCCCTGCAAGTCCCTCAGGCACCAGGGCATCCTGCTTCTCTCCGTGGCTCCGTTGCTGCAGCGAGAGCACCCTCTCCTGTCTCAGCATGCCTCACTGCATATATTTTTTCCCTTGCTCTCTTCCCTTTTGTAGAAACTGGTGCTGAGGCTTCTCCATCGTGTGCTGGGGAGATGTTGTGGGTCCAGGGATGCAGACCTAGCACCCACGTCTTGTCTCAATCCGCCTCAATCCAGCCATGGCATTGGAGTCTGTTAGGGGAACTGGGGGAGTATTTAAGTAAAAAACAATTTCAAGGAGAGGTCTGTTATAATTACTAATTAGATCTGGTTATAATTATCTCTTTGTGGTCCCATACCTGCCACAGAACAGCTCGAGTTCCTCCTAACAATTAGCAGAGAAAGTCATTTATGATGCACTGGGTGATTACATTGCAATCGCATCCTCTGTGGCAAATGCTGAGTTATTAAAGAAGGGCCGATATTTAGAGAAGAACATTGTGATCAAATTAGGCTAAAATTAACTGCAGTAAATGAAGAATACCAGGTTTTTTTCATCTCCTTCCCTTTCTTTTCTGCCACAGAGTCGCCCCTAGTCTGTTTCATAATGCTCTGTGTTGATTGCAGTATTTGACTGGGAAAAAGATCATAGAATCATGGAATGATTTGGGTCAGAAGGGACCTGAAAGCCCATCCAGTTCCAACTCCTGCCATAAGCAGGGACACCTCCCACTGAACCAGGTTGCTCAAAGCCCCATCCAACCTGGCCTTGAATCCCTCCAGGGATGGAGCAGCCACCACTGCTCTGGGCAACCTGGACCAGGGCCTCAATGTGAAGAAATGTCTAATCTAAATCTTTCCCCACTTCCAATTGAAATCCATTCACCCTCATCCTGTCTCTCCAGGCCCTTGTGAGAAGTCCCTCTCCAGCTTTCCTGGAGCCCCTTTCAGTTCTGGAAGATGCTCTGTGGTCTCCCCAGAGCCTTCTCTTCTCCAGGCTGAACAACCACAACTCTCTCAGTCTGTTGTTATACCAGAGGTTCTCCAGCCCTTGGATCATCTCCGTGGCCTCTTCCAGACCCATTCTTATGTTGGGGCTTCCATAACTGGACACAGGACTCTAGGTGGGGTCTCACCAGAGCGGAGCAGGGGGGCAGAATCCCCTCCCTCGCCAGGCTGGTCCCACAGCTTTGGATTCAGCCCAGAACATGTTTGGTTTCTGGGCTGTGAACACACATTGCTGGCTCACGCTGAGCTTCTCATCCCCCAGCACCCCAGTTCCTTCTCCTGAGGGCTGATCTCAATCGCATCATCCTCCACCCTGTGTTAAAACCACAGACAAGCAGCAACAAACCATTTCTCTGGTTTGTCTCAGTGTGAAATCTGCATTCAGATCTCCCTCTTGCTCCTCCAGCTTCTCCTGTTCTTACAGTGCTGAGCCCCAGAACTGCGAGGCAAGACCCAACACCCTGGCATTTGCAGCCCCCCCAGCTTTAATAACCTCGCTCAAGGCTCTGACTGCCAGTCCCTGCTGTGCATGGAGCTGGCTCAAGGCACTCATTGCTCACTTCCAGTTCAGGGCACGGTTTTTCTCAGAGCAATAGCAAGAGGGGTGGATTTCCCTCAGCGATGCTAAACTCATCGCTTGTTTGCACTTAACTTGCAACATAATAAGTCCAGAGTGAAGGCTGGTGCCCGGCATTAGGAGGAATCACACAATGAGGTATTTAGAGATGGTTTTTTAATAGTAATGGGCCAAACTAAGTAATTATCAGATGGTTAGAAAGGCTTGGTCTCTTTTTCAGTGCAAACTGAGATTTTGGTGAGTGGGGGGTGACTCTGCAGGTACTCAGCAAATCTGAGGCAGTGTGGGTGGATTATGGGGATGGATTGGGTGGACTCTAGCTTTGCTTCTCCTGTGTAGAAGGTTGAATCATCCTAAATAATAGTGTAGTAGAGGACAGCAGAGGTGATGATTAATGTAGTCCCAGGCCCAAGTCTTTGGATAAATTATCCTTCGAGTTAAAATTCATGAATTTGACAGGCTTTGCAAATTGCGTCTTATTATGGATTCACCAACTTCTCCATCCACCTTTACTTGATTGCCTCATTCTTAATCCTCCAGATCAAAGTCACGGTCTCTCATTGCGTCTTTAGCGATTCCTGTTTCTTCCCTTAATCCAGGAGCTCCACCATCCTTCTGGTTTAATGCTCCCTAGGTGGTGTCTGCAGGCTGAACCTCCATCCTGGAAGCTCCACCTTAATCCCGAGTTGGCCCGTCGATGTCCCAAATGGTTGTTATGGTTGGACTCGATGATCCGGTGGGTCTTTTCCAACCTGGTGATTCTATGACTCTATGAAATCAGGCTGAGTGTTGATGGAACCTCTGCAGTGGCTGAGGATGCTGTTAGTATAGATGGTGCTATCAGCGAATGAGGGAGGTTGACACAAGGCATAATTCAGATAGGCTTTGGGAAGATGCTTTTTAAATGCACAGTGGTTGGGATGAACGCTTTCATGGCAAACAGGTTATGATGTGCTCTTTCTCCTCCCTTGTTTCAGTGGAAGAAGATCACATGAAAGCTTTGATAAGGTTGTAGGTTTTGTCCTTTCTTCCAGAGAGGAAGAAGAGAAAGAAGTGAATCAAAATGAGGTGGGGGAAGCCTTCTTTGTTCTGCTTTCTTGTCACTGGAAAACTGAAAATTCCATACTGTCAGCCCAAAATGAAATGTTGGACTTTGGTGTCCTTTCTAATCTCCTCTGAGCACTTTTGCCTGCTCTTTCCAGTCGCTGCAGCCCTGGCAGCCAGCCAGGATTCCTGCCCACTGCTTGTGGGGTCACAGGACAGCGGGGTAGGCAGGGCAGGTGCTGGCAGGTCACCTTGCCCAGTCGTGACAAGAGTGCTCCCCAAGTAGATGCCAGGGTGGAGGAATGGATACTGAGATAGAGATGTGGAAAGGGTAGAAACGCTTTCAGTGGATAGTTGTGGTGCTCGCATTCCTGCACCCCAAGAATTTCCCCTCCCTTGGCTCCAACTCTTCAGAGATGGAGCTGCAGCAAGGTTGGTGCCGGTCTCTTCTCCCAATTAACAAGTGATAGGATGGGAGGAAATGGCCTCAAGTTGCACCAGGGCAGGTTTAGATTGAATATTAGGAAAATGTATCTTTACCAAAAGAGCAGTGAAGCCCTGGCAGAGGCTGCCCAGGTCAGTGGTGAAGCCTCCATCCCTGGTGGGGTTCAAAAAGCGTGTAGCTGTGGCACTTCAGGACATAGTTTATTGGCACAGTGATGGTTGGACTGGATGAGTTTAAAGGTCTTTTCCAACCTTAATAATTCTATGTTAGAGAAATTTCCTCCTGCACATCCTGCCTTGGGGAATCAGGGAAGGAAAGTGAGTACTCACTATTCACATCACACCTGAATATTCACGAGAGCTGTGAATTAGCCAGCTACATTAGCGGGCTGGGCCGGGGTGTCTTTCTGGAGTCCTGCTCATACCTCCAGCAGCGTTGTTGCAGCGAAGGGGAAAATTAACAATGCTTTTTGCTTCAGGGATGGTTCTTCCATGTGAATCTACAGAAACTGGCAAATGTTGGGGGTTTTTTTATTTGCAGAAAGCACGCAGAGGTTTGTTGGGAAGAGGAGACCATCTCAAGCTAGGTTTCTAAACTGATTCATACCATCCCAGGAACCATGGAGGGTCTAAAGGAGGAGAAACCAAAACCCCTCCAGGCGTGGCAGAGCCCCTGCATGAGGTTTTCTCCCTGCACTGTTTCTCAGCCTGCCCTTGCATTACTGCAGCTCAGCACAGAGTTAATGGAGTTGGTCAAAAAATAAGGCCAGGACAGAAGCAGCAACATCCCTTTCTCCACTGTAATGAGTCATATGTTTTCTTAACATATGCCTGCACCTTTTGCTGCTCTCCTGACCTCTCTGCATTGCTGTCCTGGTTAGGATCTCCATCCGGGCTTTGTAGTGCATTGTCAGCCCTAATTGCTTTCTGCTCAGGCCGGTAATGCATACGGTTCAGTGAGGCTGCCAGAAAAGAGCAAAGCAGGACTGAGGAATCGGTGCATTAATCCCTGGCTTTGCTATGACACTAACAGCACTAGGCATCCCTATAGAGTTCATTGCACTCAGCCATTCCTTTTGAACAACTGGGGACAGTGAGGAGCAGTCAGGGCACGCCAGTTCCTTCCTCTTTGGGGGTGCAAGACCACAGTTTAGTTGGAGAAATGATTACAAGCCAATTACTGGCTCAAGTGAGGTGGGTCTGGCAAGCCACAACATTTTGCTGTGGTCCTAATCTGCTTGTGTAAGCCCCGTGGAGAGGGGCTGGCAGGACCAGGGTGAGCCACAGCGAGGGCCGCATGTGTGATGAATCATAGAATGGAAGGGTGGGAGGGACCCACAAGGATCATCGAGTCCAACTTCTGACCCTGGGACAACCCCAAAATTCACATCATGGGGCTGAGGGCTTGGCCAAACACTTCTGGAATACTGTCAGGCTTGGTGCCATGGCTGCTTCCCTGGGAGCCATTCCAGTGCTCTGGGGGAAGAACCTTTTCCTAATGTCCAACTTAACCCTCCCCTGGCATCTTCCTGCTGTTCCATTAGATCAAGACAAGAGCTCAGTGCCAGCTCCTCCTCCTCCTCTTATGAGGAAGCTGCAGAGCATGATGAGATCTCCTCTCAGTCCTCTGTTCTCCAGGCTGAGCAGATCAAAGGACTTAAGCCACTCCTCATTTTGTTTCCTCTCCAAACCCTTCTCCAACTCCATGCCCTTCTCTGGATACTCTGCAGCAGCTTTAGATCCTTTTTATCTTGTGGCACCCGGAACTGCATCCAGTGCTCAAGGTGGGACTCCCCCAGTGTGGAGCAGAGCAGAACAATCCCCTCCCTGGGTGGGCAGTGCCATGCTGGATGCACCCAGGACAAAGCCAGAGGCTGGGAAGGATGCTCTGGTGTTTTCTGTGCTATAAGCTAGCAAGGTGCTTGGTTTACCCCTGGAGGGCTGGAGCGTGGCAACCAATATTGGGGCTAAGACAGCAACTGGCACTTGCTAACATCTCTCTGGAAGGTGTAAGTGCCATCCACTACATCAGCGTGGCCCAATACATTGGTGACTTGAGCCTAGGACCATGAGTCCATTGTTTCCCTGCTCTTCCAAGAGTACAGTCGTGCCCGCAGATCCTTCCAGAGTTGTGCTCCCCAAAAACCAGTGGCAGTCCAATATTTCCTGTGCAAACTGGGCTTTTCCTCCCTTGGGTGGCTGCAAATGGTGTGAATTCACCAGCAGTATCTCCAGCACGGGGCCGGAGGTGCTCATCTGGCGTGGGATGTGGTGAGAACAGCAGGTAGCCCCACATCGATGACTGAAGTGGGAACAGGTCCCTAGAAGGCAAAGAGAAGGAGCATGCCTGAGCCTAGAGCTGAAAAGCTCCTCAGTGTTTTTTTTTCCTTCACAAACAATCCCCAAAACAAGCTCTGACGCAAGCGTGGCTGTTTGCAGATGTGCATAACCCTTTTTATTTGAGGCTAGGCTTTGTTTGTGAGGCTGCTGCTTTGAGGCACCAGGATGAATGCTGTCGCAGGGAGGCTTAGAAACGGTTGCAACGCACAAGAGGCTCTCCAGAATCAGATGTCAGATCCCCAAAGCTTGGAGACTGCATGAAGGGAATTTCTAGTGAAAATAAAAAAGCTTTACCTCTGTTGTTGGCGGCACATCGCGGGGTCGTGTTCTGAAGCTTTGCAGTACTGAGGACTAGAAACTTGTTGGTTTTTCTGTAATGAAAGGCTCCGCTCCTCCCATCTTCAAATGGATTTAGGATCTGGACTGTGAGAACCAATGCGACAAGCGTGGTACAGCCACTACTGATTTGGTGATGCTAAGTTAGCTGGTAGGTGCTTGCTGCCCATCCCTTCCACGCTACAGAAGCAAGAGCAAGGTGTTTCCTTTCTTGAGCTCCCTGTGGAGCTCTCCTGGCAGTGCCACAGCCTCCCTTCTGGGAAGGGGATGATTTGCCAGCTGAGGAGCTCCACCCTGTGCTCGCTCACCCCTCTCTAGAGTGGAAAGCAGAGCTCAAGGTGGAGACACCTCTTGTTAAAGGTCATTTTGCCCAAACTAGAGGAGAAGCCATGTGTAGAAAGGCTGAAGTCCCTTGGTCTGTTCAGCCTAGAGAAGAGGAGACTGAAGGGAGACCTCATCATGCTCTGCATGTTCCTCATGCAGGGAGAAGGAGGAACAGGTGCTGAGCTCTTCTTTCTGGACGTGAGGGAATTGCTGGGAGATGAACCAGCAGAAGGTTAGGTTGGACATTAGGAAAAGGTTCTTCCCCTAGAGGGTGGTGGAGCATGAGAACAGCTCCCAGGGAAGCAGTCGTGGCACCAAACCTGAAAATACCTAAGAAGTGCTTGGCCAAGCCCTCAGACCCACGGTGTGAAAGTTGGGGTTGTCCTATGCAGGGGCAGGAGTTGGACTCGATGATCCTTGTGCATCCCTTCCAACACAGGACATCTATGATTCTACGATTCTACAATCCCCTGTGCAACCTCTTCCTCTCCATCTGTCCTTCCATGTTCCCCCACCACTGGTGTCAACATGAGCTTAATGAGATAGCAGCAGATGTTCCTTTGATTTCAATTTACTCAAGATTTTAACCTAATGCAAATGGTATTTTCCATCCAGCTGTGACAAGGCAGTCTGGGCTCAGTCCCACATCACTGCCTGCAGATTCCCTACCTGTCTTGCCTACCTGACATCAACCACTTGTGTTCAAAAAGCTTCTCCAGGAGGCTGTACCTGCCACCTCCTGGCAGCAGCTCTGCCCTGATTTAGCCCATGTAAAAGGATCTGCCTGCTGGCAGTGGTGGGAGCTGCAAAAGAGCATCATTTTGGAAATTTTTGTTTGGTTTGGAGGTTTCTTGTGAAGTGGAGTAATAATTGAGAAGAAGAACAGTCAACAGTGAGTAATTCCATCTGCCACGTTTATCTTTGCTTTCGTATCTAGGACTGCAGTGAGCCAACTGCGATTTCCTGACCTTATCTCCTCTCTGAGTGGGTAAACAACAAACAAACTCTTTTGTCACTGCCTGGAGTGGCTGGGAGATATCACAAGCAGAACTGGTTTGTTTGTCACCAGATGGGAAAGATGGGGCTTTCTCCTCTCTGTTGTATTTTTGCAACTCAAATTCCCCTGTGTGTGTGGACACAGCTCCTGTAGAGACTCTTGCACGTCCAAGTGTTGCTGTTATGTCATCGGGACTGTTAATACCAGCCTCCGTCTAGACCATGCAACAGCTCCAGCTTGTGTTGGAAGCTGAGAGAGCACCCACAGCTCACTCCCACCACGAGCTCAGGTGAATCCTTACCACAAACATTGTTCCTTCAACAGCCCTCCATTACCTGAAGGACTTGGTACCATTCCCAGCCGTTTTGAACAAATATCTTGACAGGCTGAGAGAGTCAGAGTTGTTCAGCCTGGAGAAGAGAAGGCTCTGGGGAGACCTCAGAGCAGCTTCCAGTCCTGAAAGGGGCTCCAGGAAGGCTGGAGAGGGACTTTCTACAAGGGTCTGTAGTGGTAAGGTGAGGAGGAATGGCTTTAATTTGGAAGGGGAAAGGTTTAGATTAGACGTTAGGAAGAAATTCTTCACTCTGAGGTTGAGAAGGCCCTGGCTCAGGCTGCCCAGAGCAGTGGTTGCTGCCCCATCCCTGGTTCAAGGCCTGGTTGGATGGGGTTTGGAGCCCCTTGATCCTGTGGGAGGTGTCCCTGCCCATAACAGGGGCTGGAACTCAAGGGCTTTGAGGTCCCTTTTTCAACCCAAGCTGTTCCACAACTCTACAATTCTACCTTCAGTATGGGAGGTGTAAGCCCAGGAAAGAGCAAATGCGTCTCCTGGTCTTCACTGCGTTCCACTTCCCTAGGCAAGGAAGGAAGGGGAGACAACCTTTTATTCTCTTGCAGAATGTGACTGTGCGCACTACAGACCCAACACTGACATTTGCCTCTGCCTGGGTGACTTTTCAGACCATTGTGGTCTGTGTGCTAAAAGAGAAATAGCACTCCAGCCTGCAAATTGTGCTAGTCTATCCATCTCATATTCATGGAGACTCCTGCCTCCCTCCTAGCATCCTGCAAGCCAGTAGTGAGATAAGGATGAGCAGGAGGGGAAGGAAAATCCCCACATTGGAAAAAAAACACCCCCGAATCCTCCCTGGAGCAAAGCATGGGAGGAAGAAGTATGGACAGCATGGAGCCTATCAGAAATCTCAGCCTCATTACAAGTGATGCTCCCTGACACAAAGCGGCAATATACAGGCACTGTTAGCCCACGCCAGAGACAGAGAGGCGGCAAGAATGTCCTATTTTCCACACCTTCTTTATGCCACACAACTTGCAAAAAATAAAAATAATTAGCTGGAGTGTCTTAAGGATGATTGGCAAGCACCCAGGGGCTGGGGGATCTCCTAATGTGCCGTCCTCACCTCCAAAGCTTGGAAAGCAAAGGAGAAAAGTTTGCTAAGAGGCCAGCTCTCAGCAGCAAGATGCTGCTGGCTCCATTGGAGCGAGCAGGGCAGACGGGAGCTCTGCCCATCACCCTAGGTCCTTGCTGGGCATTCATGTGGGGTCCCTGACTGCATCCACAGGGCTGTTGTGAGATGCTACCCCTAAACCTACTGCTGCCAGGGCAGGCTAGTCCTGCAGGGACAAGCCAGGCTTTGGGTCTCCTCTCTTGCAGCAGGTAGGACTTGGCTCCTGCAGTCTCTCCTCCACCTCTGAGTGGAGGCCTCCCTGCTTTTGAACCTCAGGAATTTTGCAGTTAATTATTAGACTTGCTAAACTGCACCATTGGGCTGTCATTAGTAATGGCTGGGAGCTGCCTGCCCGCAGCAGTGCGGTTGCTACAGAGGCAAGTGGGGAGCGAAGGAAGAAACTTTGCATCATCCTCTTGCCTCCCAGGCACACAAGCCCAGCCAGGACATCAGCATTCCCAGCCAGTTTCCTCACCAGCCACCACTTGGTTCCTTTTCCCAGCTTTCTGCCTCTTCTTCCTTGCTCTCCACCACTTAACCTGCTGCCTCCAGGCCAACGTGCCCTGCTTGCTTCATTAAGGTACAGCAAGTCTCGAAATGAGAGATTGTGAAGTGGTGGAGCTGGTGGCTTTCTGGCACAGCTTTCATTGCGTCCAGAGCTTGGTGACTGTCTTTCCATCAGCAAAAAGTCCACTGGGAGTTATTTGTTGTGTGAGTCAAAGCTGGCAAAACATTTTTAGGGGGTGAATGGGCAGCAGAGGGATTTGCATTGCTGAAGGCATCGACAGATTTCATGTGAGCCTTTCAAAAACAAAAGGTTAGGCAAAGGCAAAACCCAAAATGTCAATTTTGACATCCAAACATCCCTTTTTGGGCTAACTCAGAACTTCTTTTTTGTGGATAAGCATTCCCTTCACATTCAGTGCAGCTCTTCTCCTGCCTTCTCCCTTCAGCCACGGAGCAACCGTCCCCCAAAACCCTGCACGCCCTGCCCACCACATCCCCACAGCTGCCACCCCTGTGACAAAATGACTTTGTCTTTTCTCATCCCTCTCTTCCCTTTCCCTTTTCTTTCTCCCCGTCAGCCGGGACCCAAGTGATTAAAACCTCAGAAGCAGGAGGGGGACTTTGATGGATGCTTTTGGTAATGCCGGTAGCATCTCTATCTGTGCTCCCTGCTGGGGAAATCCATCTTCCACCACGCAAGAGCTGTTGTGGTGTAATGCGGGGCTCCTGGCAGCCCTCAGCACGTGTCCAGACGTCAGAGGGTTGGTGCCGATGGGACATGCTGAGCATTTTAAGTGGCCTCTGCGCTGCCGTGGGAGGTGGGTCCAGCCCTCATCACAGAGATTCTGTGACGGGACAGCTCTTGTCCCATCGCATGGGAGTGTGACAGGCACGGCTGACTGCCAGGGGTCCAGGAACACACCCGTACCTCTCCAACCCTCTGCTGGCCAGCCTCCGTTGCTGGAAAAGATAACCACAGCTCATACTGTCTTTGGCCACATTGGGAAGAGAGCTGGGGGGCTTTAGCATCCCATGAGCTCCAGGCCAGGAGTTTATTTTTCTGTTATCATTTATGGTTTTATCATATACTTTTATTAATGCATTTGGAATCCAATTGTGGGTCAGACTGAATGAGAGCTCCTCATGCATTCAGTGTTTTTTGATAGTGGGAGTAACATAACAGGTTTGGTAGAGCCCTCTAAACAGATACCCCCCTGCCAAAGAATGAAAATCTGATATCAACAAAACCAGCTTCACCTCCCAGCTTGTCCTGTGCCCTCTGAGACTTCTTTGCAGTGGGGATCATTTTGGCCAGGTTGGATAGGACTTTGAGCAACCTGGTCCAGTGGGAGGTGTCCCTGCCCATAGCAAGGGGTTGGAACTGAATGGGTTTTGAAGTCCCTTCCAACCCAAACCATTCCATGATTCTATGATTCCATGTCCTGTGCCACTGGCTGACTTCTCAAGCCTTTTTATTTTTGTGGCTACTGGAAAAAACAGCACCTGACAGCATCGTGATGGGTAGAGGGGGTGGAGACCCTCCCCCCCTGTGCTGGAGGCTTTCTGATTCATTCTGCAACCTGCTCCACTGGGAGTTACCTCTGCCCATGGCAAGGGTTGAAACTGGGTGATCTTTAAGGTCCCTTCCAACCCAGACCATTCCATGATTCTATAATAAAGCCAAGCAGAGGCTGGGTGAGCAGGTACCAACAGTGGGAGCTGAGATGTTGTTAGCACTGCCCTGACTGTATTGCTTTGTGCAGGTGTTGTTAGGGAATAAACAGCCACATCTCCGTTCTAGAGCAGAGATCAGACTTAGGGGAGCTGCTGCTGTCAGACCCTGATATTTCCAAGATGTTCAATGGAGGAGGAATATCTAGAACTGCAAGAAAAGGCAGGGGTCGGGGGGAAGGAGGGAAATCAACGACACAATATGAAGGAAATGGAACTGTTCCTGCCGCAGCAGCTCCTGGGAGCTGTCACTTGGGCACCTCACTCTCACACCCCTTCTCTTTCCTCATCTCATTTCCCAGGTCAAGCCAAACCTGCTCAAATGCACCATCACCCTCACTCTCCAAGAGGAACAAACATCCCTGACCAAAATGTTTCCCTGTTGACTTGTTGTTGCTTTTTTTGCTATTGATTCCTTAATTAAAAAAGAATAAAATTCCATGGCAGCAGCCATTTCCTGAAACACCCCATCAGTCAGAGGGAAAAGAAGAAAAGGAGGGAAAAATCAATATCCCATTTAGAAAAAATCATCCAGGAGCAGATTTTGGAGCAGCTCTAGGCAGTACCTCCCCATGAGTAGCAGTAAAGAAAGGAAACCCATGCCCTGCTGCAAGCAGAGGGCTCTGGTACCTAATGAGTTACGCATCCTATGAGCACCTCATCTCTCACTGTTTCATGTTTAACAATTGTCCATCTGTAAATTGCCCATAGATGACCCATCTTTATCAGGGCATGGTAGGAAACCATAACCTATCAATTCCTTCAGGGAGCATCAGGGTGTGGTTGGCAGGGTGGGCTGTGAGGATGCAATTACCTTCAACTTGAACCTCTATGCTATTACTTCAGATCCACTTGGTTTGTTAACTCTTCCCATGCTGTCCCTTTTCTCTTCACTGTCTTCCTTTCCTCTGATCTTCTCCAACAGGTCCAACAATTTCTGTTAACACTGTCTTTGTTTTCAGAGGGCTGAAGTCCAGGGAACCTAACCATCGCTTTTCCACCCTTTTGATTTTTGGGGCCTGCAGGAAAGCTGGGGAAGGGCTGTCAAGAAAGTGCAGGGATAGGACAAGAGGGAACAGTTTTGAGCTGAAAGAGAGGAGATTGAGATGAAATCTCAAGAAGAAATGTTTTCCTGTGAGGGTTGGGTGGCCCTGGCCCAGGTTGCCCAGAGCAGTGGTGGCTGCCCCATCCCTGGAGGGGTTCAACGCCAGGTTGGATGGGGCTTGGAGCCCCTGATCCAGTGGGAGGTGTCCTGCCCATGGCAGGGAGTTGGAACTAGATGATATTTAAGGTCCTTTCCAACCCAAACTTTTGTATGCTTCTATGATTATTCCCAGGATCTTTCCATTGTGGCTTTAAGCAGGCACCAGGATGGATTCTTGCCATTGCAACCTGACTCTTCTACTGCTCTGCAATTTGCAGGCTATCAAGGCGAGTCAGATTAATAGGTCTGGGTCTGTGGGGACACCTTCAAAGAGAAAACCTTTGAGAGAGGGAATTCCCTCTGAACAGGGGTTTAAAGGCTTGGGTAATTTATCTTAAAAAGGGGATGTGCTAACCGTTTATGTACAGATGAATGATCTCAGGAAGGGCGGTGGGATGGAGGGCAGGCAAGGGCAGGCAGCGTTTGAGCCTGTGAAGCTGCACCTTTTCCATCCGGCGTGCAATTGAGCTGTGCCGTGCCTGATAACCAGATTCAGAGCGGGCCCAGACGTGTGTCAATGCCAGGAACATTGTGACTGATCGCACTCCCGCCTCAAAGGCCTGGGTTTGGTTTTCTTCACAACGTCTGGCCCTAGCTGGTGTTTGAGATAAGGAACTTCAGCACATTGATCAAACTCTGTCTGATGCTGCTGGATTCATCCCTAATGATGTGTTTGACCCTTTTTTGTTGCCATGACTGAAGGAAGGTCTGCAAAGCCCATGACCTCTGCAACTTAGAGGGGCACGTCCTTGGGACCCATCCCTTAGGTAACATCATTGGTGGGTCAGCTTGCTTAATTTTTAAATGCACAGCACTTTAAAAATAGCTCAGGGAGGGCATTTCTTGATTGCTGGAGCAGGATGTTTGGCTGCAGGTACATTTTTGGACAAGGAAACCTGCAACAGGGCTGAATGAGCAGTGGGCTAGCATGGCTGCCACACGAGTCCTGCTGTTCTGCAGGTGGGAGTGGGCTTAGGACCTCCTCCAGCACAACAGCCGGAGAATTCAGGGTCAGAGAGGCTGTGTAGGACAATCATGTCAGGCAAGAAGTGTTTTCTAACCTGGTAGAGCCCCCGTGCTGGATGCCACAGTGGGTTTGAGTCCAGCTGCTTTGTACTGGGGAGATGGGAGGGAAGAATAGTGCTGACAGATCTGGGACATGGCAGTGGATTAGTCTCTTTCTAAGGCCTTCATTTATTATTTCTGATGGTTCTTACACCCAGGAGGGTTCAGCTGGTACCTAGATCAAAGCTCTCTGCTCCCATCTTACCCCTGCGTGTGCCGTCCTTGTCTTGATGCTACCACAAGGCAACCGCTAAGCACCGTATTTCCATCTCTCCCATGGGTCTCCCTGGTGTGAGCTGCCCTGGATTCCTCTGCAGCAGCACAGCCAGGGATCTGAACAGGAATCTCCCCTGATGGAGGCTGGAAAAAGCTTCACTTAACATGATGCGCAGCCTGTTCCTACCTAGGAAGGAGGGATCTCCAAGCACTTCCAATTGCTGACCTGCAAGTAGGAGCATTGCCCTGCCTGGGCTGATAGGTGTTGGGAGGGGATAGATCAGAGAAGGCTGTACTTGCTTTCCAACAGCCCCAGCATAGAGATGAGCTTTAGGCAGCTACCTGCATCCTTCTACCCTCATCTGATCCCACATTAGCCTGCCTCCGTCACGGCTTTAGTGTCCCAGAAGCCTCTCCATCCCTTCAAACTCAGCCTGTGCTGAAGTCAAGTGCTCAGTCCTTGGGAGCAAGTATCTCTGCCCAAATGCAGGCGGTCAAGTCAACCAAGCTTCTCTCAATCTTCTTGTTGTTGCTGCCAAGCTGCAGATGTGAGATAGGAGCTTCCCTGGTGGCTGGTGAGTCTAACCCAGCATATCCACGGAGAGCAGTGCAGACAACAGCCTAAAACCCTGCACATCACCCCTCCCAGGCACCTGAAGTTAACAGGGATGAAACATCTTTGTCTTTTCCTTGCCTTCATTTGCTTGCTGCTCAAACAACCAGGGACAGAAACCACAGCAACAAAGGAACAGCCACGATGCATGTGTGGAAAGGCAGTAACGGCTCCTGTCCTGGGCACAAGCAGGGCCAGGGAGGGAGTTTTCCCAGCCTGGCCTAAGATCCCAGTGGTCAGATCCAGGCTTTCTGCTGTGGGCTGGAGCTGAGAAAAGCAGGAATAGCCATGGGTCTTGGAGATCGGCACTGTTTAAAGGGAGCAAGTGCTAAAGCTGTGGCCTTTAGGAAAAAAAAAAGGAGAAAAAAAGAAGAAAAAGCATCCTTTCACCTTTGAAAAAAAATAAATCAATCTTCCCAGACCCAAAGCAGAAAAAAAAAACCTCTTCAAATTGCAGTCGAGGCATGACAAGGCTTGCCTGTGATTTCTCAATCAAGTGACAGAGTGCAGGCAGGGCTTCTTTCTGTCATCCAAGGCTCAGGGCTGCAGCCAGGCACCTGCAAACCCTGGCTGGGCAAGGCTGAGGAATGTCCCCACAGAGGCGAGGGCAGAGAGACCCTGGGACTGAGCGTTTGCAGCAGCACCAGGGCCACCACAGCCAAAAGCAGCTCCTGAGCTGGAAACACAAGCACCTTTTTATTTCTTTTCGCCCCTGAAAACCAAGCAGGAGCCCAAAGGACTGAGGGTGGGGAAGCAGCAAGGCTCAAAAAGCAAGATTCCCCTTGCTCTTCTTCCCCTGCAGGGAGTGGGGAAGGGTGATGCGATCCGTAGAGCATATCCCACGCACTGTCTTTCCTAGTTGTAGACTGAGAAGGGGAGTTTTTCCTGGCTCTGAGCACTGAGAGGTGATGCCCTCCTACCTCTCGATACCAGCGGAGAGGGTTCTCCTTCCCTTTCCAGTTTGTTACTTTACATGTTTGTTGCTTCGCTGGTGTGCCAGGCTCCCAGCAAAGCCCATCTGAAGGGAAATGCAGAACTGGAGTTGCTGATCCACCAGAAGGCTGTGCTGCCATCCAATGAGACCTGGACAGGCTGGAGGACTGAGGGGAGAGGAACCTCATGAAGTTCAGTAAAAACAAGTGCAGAGTCCTGCACCTCAGGAGATCAGGGAAGCAGCTCAGTGGAGAAGGATCCGGGAGTCCTAGTAGACAACAAGCCGACCATGAGCCAGCAATGTGCCCTCATGGCCCAGAAGGCCAGTGGTATCCTGGGGTGCGCAGAGAAGAGTGTGGCCAGCAGGTTAGGGTGGTCCTCCTGCCCCTCTGCTCTGCGCCTAGGAAGGTCCCATCTGGAGTCCTGTGTCCAGTGCTGGGCTTCCCAGCTCAAGGAAGACAAGGAACAACTGGAGAGAGTCCAGCAAGAGGCCACAGAGATGAAGAAGGGACTGGAGCATCTCTCTTAGGAGGAAAGGCTGAGAGTCCTGAGTGTGTTCAGCCTGGAGAGGAGAAGACTGAGAGGGGATTTCATCAGTGCTGATCAATATCTAAGGGGCTGGGATCCAGGGACACCTCCCACTAGATCAGGGGCTCTCAGCCCCATCCAACCTGGCCTTGAACACCTCCATGGATGGGGCAGCCACCACTGCTCTGGGCCAGGGTCTCCACACTCTCAGTGTGAAGAATTTCTTCCTAATGTCTAATCTAAATCTTTCTCTTTCCAATTTAAAGCTATTCCCTCTTATCCTGTTGCTCCAGGCTCTTGTAAAAAGGCCCTCCCCAGCTTTCCTGGAGCCCCTTTCAGGACTGGAAGCTGCTCTAAGATCTCCCAGGAGCCTTCTCTTCTCCAGGCTGAACAACCCCAACTCTCAGTCTGTCCTCACAACAGAGGTGCTCCAGCCATCTCCATGGCCTCCTCTGGACCCGTTTCAACAGTTCCACTTCCTTCTTATGTTGGGGATTCCAGAACTGGACACAGGGCTTCAGGTGGGCTCACACGAGAACTGAGCAGAGGAGCAGAATCCCCTCTCTTGTTCTGCTGGCCACACTTCTCGTGATGCAGCCCAGGGCGCGGTTTGGCTCTCTGGGCTGCGAGCTCATATTGCCATTTCTGCCACCTGTGCTCTGCACCCCAGCATCTTCCTGGCACCTCCTCTTTTCTACAGGACCCACAGCACCCAGGAGATAGAGACACGTGCCTGGCAGGTGCACTGGGACAAGCTTTAATTTCCAGTTTCCGTGAGTGCCTTAAATTTGCAGAAAGCATGGTGGGCACTCAGCACTCTGCTCTCGGTAATGAGCCTGCACCCTGCTTGTCGGTGAGAAGCAGACAACGCTGGGGCTCAGAGGAGACTTAGACCTTTGAACCTCGCTGGAGCAAGCAGGATTTCTCCCATCCCATCATGCAGCAGATGAGATCTCAGAGCAGCTCTCTCCAGCTGGCTGGCGGAGGGGGCAGCTCATGGGCTGTGCTCTGGAATGCACATTCTTCCTTTTTTTCTTTCTTTTTTATTTTTTTAATGAACAGAAATAATCCTCTTCTCTCTCTTTTTTTTTTTTTTTTTCAAATCATTTGAAAATATCTGACATATGGGGAAAACAATGAATTCCATCTTTTGCCTGCACTCTCTGATCTGTCAGTCTGCACCCAGGAACGACACGCAGGGGGAGGAGGAGGAGGCAGGGGTGCTGGCCTACATTGGTAGATAATGATTTTCCTGCCTGTCCCCCCTTCCAGGAGAATCTTCAGGCATATCCTACAGTTGAGGGGAGACAGAAGACAAGGCAGTGCCACCAGTCCCTTTGTAGTCATTTGCTTTAGCCCTCTGTATTTCCATTTGTGGGGGGCTATCTGAGGTGGTTTGTGGCTGTCGGAGAGAGAAATGTGCTTGGAGGACCTTGCCCTGGTGCCTGTGGGACTGGCGACTTGACCCACCAGGTCCCTGCTCTGTCTCCGTGCCTGCTGGCTGACAAGCTGAGTGGTGTTTGGTGCCTTCGAGACAGATTAACACAAGGCTGAGCTCTTTAGTTTTAGCATCACCCCCAAAGGGGTCTTAAACTGATGCTCAGTGTGGCATTGCTGAAGATGCTGCAGCCTCCACGGAGCCCCACGTGCCCGTGAAGGACACCCAGCCCGCTGCCCTCATTCTGCAGAGGATGGGGTCACACCGGCACCCAGCACTGAGATGCCAGTGGATGCCTGATCTGACTGGGAAGGCCTGGGATTCAGATGGCTTCCATTAAGCAGACCACATAGTCTATCTGTGCCTCGGTTTCCCCACTTTGATACAGGCACAGTTCCCTGTATGAATGCTGTTACAGTGGGAACCAGGCCGGTTGGGCAGATAATGGATACTCCAGTACCTGAAGAGGGCCTGCAAGAAAGCTGCGGAGGGACGATTTACAAGGGCATGGAGTGATAGTACAATGGGGAATGATTTTAAGGTGGAGAGGAGAAGATTTAGACCAGACATAAAGGAGAAATTCTTCACACTGAGAGCAGTGCGGCCCTGGCCCAGGGAAGTCCTGGCTGCTCCATCCCTGGAGGGGTTCAAGGCCAGGTTGGATGGGGCTTAGAGCCCCTGATCCAGTGGGAGGTGTCCCTGCCCGTGGCAGGGGGTGGGACTGGAGGGGCTTTGAGGTCCCTTCCGTACCAAATCAGTCCATGATTCTGTGTTTCTATGGTAATTTTTCTCCATTCCTATCCAGTTCTGACACAACTGGGCAGCTCTACCCTGACCTTCCTCCATCCCATGACAGCCAGACTTGGAGCCACGACACTCACGATCACTGTGGGTCGTGCATCCACAATACCCTTCAATTCAAGGAGAGCCAGGGCAGTATGTCACAGACAGGAGTCAAGCAAAACAGCTCCCTTTGAAGATTTCAGGACGTGAGCTCAGCAGCAGCTATTGTCATAGAATCATAGAATTCTTTGGTTAGAAAAGACCTTTGAGATCATCAATTCCAACCGTCTCTGTCCACTACTGAACAATATCCCTGAGCACCGTGTCCGTCTTTCTTTTAAACACCTAAAGGGATGGGGACTCCACCACCTCCCTGGGCAGCCTCTGCCAGTCCCCAAGACCCTTTCAGTGAAGAAATGTTTCCTAAGAGAAACGTTGGAGACTTTATTGCTCTCTACGACTACCTGAAAGGAGGTTGTGGAGAGGAGGAAGCTGGGCTCTTCTCCCAAGTGACAGGGGACAGGACAAGAGTGAATGGCCTCAAGCTCTGCCATGGGAGGTTCAGGCTGGACATCAGGAAAAAATTTTTCATAGAAAGGGTCATTGGGCACTGGCAGATGCTGCCCAGGGAGGTGGTTGAGTCACCTTCCCACGAGGTGTTTAAGGGATAGGTGGATGAGGTGCTGAGGGACATGGTTTAGTGATTGATGGGAATGACTGGATTCGATGATCCAGTGGATCCTTTCCAACCTAGTGATTCTATGATTCTAATATCCAATCTAATCTCCCCTGGTTCAACCTGAGGCCATTCCCCTGTCACTTGGGAGAAGAGCCCAGCACCCACATTGCTACAACCTCCTTTCAGGAACTGTAGACAGAGATGAAGTCTCCCCTCAGCCTCCTTTTCTGCAGCCTTAACACCCTCAGCCCCTTGTCATAACACTTGTTCTCCAGACCCTGACTTGATCCATACAAACACCAACTTGATTGGATGAATTAAAGGAGGAACTGGCAAATGCAATGTATTTGCTGGGGTTGTGTTTTGCCTTTCAACTGGAAGAGAAAATGTTGAGTTTCTGAGTCTTAGCAGTGCGAATATTTCAAGTAGGTAATCAATACGCGGCCAGCTACCTGTCTGCCCTTATGCCAAGCTGCTGGCATTTTGTTCCAGCTCAGATGGGTTTGCCAAAACTCTTTTTTTCCTCCTCGTATTAAAAGCTTTCCAATAGAATACAAATGCTCATTTATCCTGTGTCAGATCTGCTCGTGTTTGCTCCAAAAACGGATGCTGCCCAGAGCCAGGGCTCACAAAGGATTTCAGAAGTTTGAATTTTGGGTTAATTCTGATCCAATATGAAAATCAAATATTTAAAACACACTTTAGGACAGAATCTGGGACTTAACCCCCTCCTCAGCTTGAAAAAAGCAAAGAATAATACAGTGATAACCCTCCAATGACTCGGAGATGGTTTTGGTGGGGGAAGATCAGCCTCTCCTGGGCAGAGAATAGGAAAGCGGAGTTGGCGAGTTCAGGGAGAGCTTTGCTGTGGTTAAATGAAGCCATCTCTGCTAAGCTTGTCGAGGTTTGAGGAATCTGCACTCTCCAGCAGAGAAACCCAGCCTGAAATCTGGAAAATACAGGACTTTCAGTGTCTGGATGAAAACAGAGATAAATCATTGGGGGGTAAACAAAAGGGAAGGTAGAAAATATTAGCTTTTTTTTTTCCCATGAGCTGTTTAATGTGAGGAGGGTCTATGCATCACACTCAGCTGTGGAGACAGGCAGGAGGGAAACAGGGGTGCAGGAATGATAAGCTGCCCCCTCCCCTGCCTGCCTGGGCAGCATCGCTGTGCATCCACTTGGGATGGAGAGGAGGCAGCAGTGCTGGCAGCCCACATGCTGAAGTGCCACAAGACAAATAGGACCGAGAAAGAGACACACTATTTAAACTTTCATCACTATTTTTCTCCCTGCTCCCCTTGTTTCTTTTGATTTATTTTTCAGTGTGTTTTCCCCAGGCTGTGCTCTTTGTCTGCATCTCTTTCCTCTCCTTCTTCATTCCGCATCAGCCAGGTGCCTTTCTGAGGGCACCCATAGCTGCCCTGCATTTTTCAGGCTGTCCAGGCTGAGCTCCCTTGGCTTGGTGAGAAGGATGAGGTAGCAGAGCAGCATTGCACTGTAGTAGATGTGAGCTGGACCTGGAAGGACAGCAGAGGACCATTTTTACCTAAGAGACCATTTATATCCTTCCTAGCTCTGAAGAGCTGTTTGAAATCTGAATCCTAAATGCATGAAGTCCTGGTAAATGAAAAGCTAAAGAATTCATGTAGCTGTAAGCCGCTCTGCAATTGTTTAGGGTCTCACAATATGTAGCCTTCAGGCTTGACAATACGGTGAGACCCTAAGAAGTCTGCTGAAAAACTGCTGCTGGAAACACAGTCCCTGGAATTGGATTCTCTTATCCAGTGTAGCAAGCTCCATCCTAAAAGCAGCTTTGTTTTCTCTCTTCTTTTCCTCCTCTGGGAACCTATCTGAGGTACATGATGAAACAGAGAACCTCCTTCCTTCCTCAGTGTCCAAATTTTTCTGCTTTTTACCTCATCTCCCAGCCTTTCCCCAGCTCTTTTGCTGCAGCCAGAGACTCCCAACTCTCATTTTGCCAAATTAAATGAGTCCATCTCCTGAACTCACCTGCTAGGAATGCCAATCTTTTCCTTTTGTCACCTCCACAGCTTTCTCTAAACATTTGATTGTCCCAAATGGAATTCTGTATAGAACCACAGAATTGCCTGGTTGGAAAAGACCTTTGAGATCATCAAGCCTGACTGTACCTGTCCTCTACTAAATAAGATCTCTAAGCACTTCATCTGCCTGTCTTTTAAACATCTCCAAGGATGATGACTCCACCATCTCCCTGGGCTGCCTCTGCCAGTGCCTGAGATCCCTTTTGGGGAAGAAACTTTTCCCAATGTCCAGTCTGAATCTGCCCTGGTGTAACTTGAGGCCATACCCTCTTGTCCTATCACCTGTCACTTGGGAGAACAGGCCAACACCCACCTCGCTACAACCTCCTCTCAGATAGTTGTAGACATGCATGAGTGTGGCCAAAGCCCTTCAGCATCTCCCGAACACCCCGAGGCTGCAGGAAAAGGCAGGCATTGGTTTCAAAGAGGAGTCAGTTCCCTGCAGCTATCAAGCAAGGAAGAGGATGTACCAGTCCCAAGTGGTGCTCCGAAGTGATAGAGCAGCTAATTAACTCATCATTTTGCTGAATATCATTAACACTGAGCTTATTGTCGAAGTCATACCTTGCCAGTCTTGCTACATTGACCCCTTGCGGAGGGCAGGTTCCTCTTGCTTTTGGAGCAGGGCAGCATCTTCCTGGAAAGGCAAAGAGACCACAGAGGCTTCAAGTCAAAGCCTCCTCCTTTCATGAGCACCTTGCCAGCCAGAAAACCTGATTTCAGAATTGCCCCAGAATGGAGTAGAGGTTGGATTGATAAAGGAGAACACTTTCTGCAGGGTTTGTATTGCGAGAGCTTCCACACAGCAAGCAGCTGTGTGCAGGTCAGGGCGGTGCCTGTGTCCAGTCACCCAGAGCAAGTGTACTATGATGCCCTCATAAGCTTGACTTGTCTACAAGAGGCAAACACGCCTCTTTGACAAGCCTGGATGCGATGTCTGAATACACAAACACTTCGCCGCACCAGAGCAAAGCTTCTACATCCACCCTCACTGCATGAGAGGGTCAGCTGAGCCAGCTGAATCCCTCCAGGCTGCCTCCCTGGGGCTCTTCACACTTTCCTTACTGTAGAGACAAAATGCAGAAGCAAATGTTTCCTTGTTCAGCTTGGCTTCATCCTCTCCATGGGGCCTCATGTTCTCGCCATGTACCAGCTCACCGGAAGGCAGCTGGGCCACCAAGGACTGTCAGCAAACCAGTGCAGAGGGCTCGGAATGCTTTAGGTCTCCTCTTAGACTTAGCTTTGGGGCTGGAAAGCACCTCCCAAAAGCTTGTAGCTCTCCTGGCCTGTCCTCATAGCAGAGGTGCTCCAGCCCTTGGATCATCTCCATGGCCTCATCTGGACGCTCTCCAACAGACCCATGCCTTCCTGTGCTGAGGACTCCAGAACTGGACACAGGGCTCCAGGACTCCAGAACTGGACACAGGGCTCCAGGCTGGGTCTCACCAGAGCAGAGCAGAGGGGCAGAATCCCCTCCCTGGCCCTGCTGGTCCCACTGCTTTGGATGCAGCCCAGGACGCGGTTGGTTTCTGGGCTGCAAGTGCCCTTTGCCAGCTCATCTTTAGCTTCTCAACCCCCCAACAACTCAAGTCCTTCTCCTCAAGGCTGCTCCCAGTCCATTCTCAGCCCAGCCTGGATTTGTGCATGGGACTGCCCTGACTCTGTGTAGGACCTTGCCCTTGGTCTTATTAAACTCCATGAAGTTAGTACAACTCCACCTCTCCAGCCTTTCAGGGTCCCTCTGTGTGGCATCCCTGCCCTCCAGTGTGTTAACAGGGGCTTCTCCCTGTCTGCCTCTCCAGCCCTTCCCCACTAGTGATCATTTGGTTTTGAATCCCCTAAAACCACCCCAAGAAGAGGAGTATTGTCCCACAGATCCAGCAGCAAGGAGTTACCAACCATGACAACAACCATAAGCAATCAGTGTTAATTAGGAAAAAGTACTGATGGCTGGAGGGCTTTTTTCTTTCTCCACTTGCAGGAGCTGACTTCTGCCTGGAGGATCCTGTTATCTCAATAAATATTGCTAATAATTGAAGCTCTGCCTGCTCACCACGATGCTGCCCAGCTGCCAGGAGCACTTCGAAACTCTGTTCTTTCTTGGCCAAAGCTGCAGCGTTAGCCTGGGGTATTAGTTCAGCGCTGAATAATTCTGTGTGGGCTCTTTGATTAATCACACAGTAAAGGCTTGCAGGGTGGGACTTGTAGGTAGGAAAGCCTCTACCTAGCCAATTCATTTAAGAAGTTGCTGAATGCACAGCCCAAGAGCAACACTCATTTATTTGTATTTCTTTATGCTGATGTGCTGTAAATTGGGCTTCTCCCAATGCTCTCCAAAGGGCAAGGAGTAGAGACCCCAGGCTGTTCTTACACATCCGAGCAGCCCACAGCCTTCGAGAACAGATTGATTCCTGTCCAAGGCTCATTTAAAAATACACAACAAGCCCTGTGTTTTATCACAAAGTCTGCGGTTTGATGGGGAGAAACATGTTGTGGTTTCTCTGGGAAGTGTTGCCTAGAGTGAAGGACAAAGAGTTCTCCAAACTGAGGTCCTGAGTGCACTGTGAGGAACAGGAACCCTTCTGCTGGGGGTTCCACCACTTGCCCCGGGTCTCAGGGCAACGTCCAGTTTGGGAATAGCCTGTCTGGACTCTGTGTCATCCCTCTCTGGCTTGTTCTTGTTCCTGTGGGCTTCAGCCATTGGTGGCAGCCTGTGCTTGGTTCCTGGATCTCTTTCCTCCTCTTTGCCAGTCTGGAGTTAACCTTTACACATATGACCCACACGTATGACCCCAAACAACACTTCCTATTTATATCCCTGAATTAATCAGAAAGGCTAGCGATATCTACATGAATAAAAACTAGGAGACCAGATTCTGTAGTGGTGCCTGATAGTGGTAACCAATCCTGGGAGCTCAGGGGATGAATAATGGATCATGGCTCTACGCTACTGGCTTCTTGCTTTCTGGACTTTTTTCTTTTCCCCTTTTTATCTTTCACTCTTCCTCCTCCTCCTTTCCCAGACTGGAGTGTGAGGAACGAATACATCAATCCTTCATTTTGAAAAAGTGAGAGCTGATGGGAGACATCACTGATTCCTATTCATCAGACCCTCTCCTCCCCAACCAGATCCCCTGGTATAGTGAGCCTGGAGACCATCAGTAATTCATGGCTACATGAATAACTAGGGGATGAGAACCACTTACTTGGGAAGACATCATCAGGACCAGTCTCTCTCCTTCTCTTTCTCTCCTTTAGCAGTTCCTCAGGTCTTCCTGCTAAGCCAACAGAGGGAAACTGAAGGAAAACAGGAGTTTAGAAAACAAGATTTTAAGAGAAGTGGTTCCATGTCTGAGGTCATCCCCAGTGCCATGATGTCCCCTAGATTTCATGGGAAATAAGGGACAGGCTGGACTGCATTAAGGGGATGAATTTAACCCAGTAGCTGCAAAAAAAAATCAAAGGCTTGAGAAGTCAGCCAGTGGCACAGGGCATGGAATCACAGAATCATGGAATGGTTTGGGTTAGAAGGGACCTCAAAGCCCATCCAATCCCACCCCTGCCATGGGCAGGGACACCTCCCACTGGATCAGGGGCTCCAAGTCCCATCCAACCTGGCCTTGAACCCCTCCAGAGATGGGGCAGCCACCACTGCTCTGGGCAACCTGGACCAGGGCCTCCCTGCACTCATCATGAAGAATTTCTTCTTAATTTCCAATCTAACTCTTCCTCCTTCCAATTTAAAGCCCCACTGTAAAAGTCCTTTCATTTAATTCCAAGGTGCTCTTCAGAGAAAGGCTTGTGGGCTGATGTTTCCCCTGCTCCACAAGATGAATTTCCCATATTTTACAAGTTGAGGTCAAATTCAATTAATGGCTTCAGTGAGAGGGAAAAAAAAAAAACATTGAAAGATATCAGAGTTTGGTTTTTTTAAACAGTGTAAAATTAAATGAAAGGGGGATTGTAAAAAAAAAAAAAAAGGTGGAAAGAAGTACTCTGTAATAGTTAAAGAGCATCAGAATGAAGCAGCATTTTCCACATCGTCATTTCTCAGGGGCTGACATTTCAACTAACCCAAACCACACATTTTCAATTTTTTTTTTTCATGCTTGTAGCCTGAGAAAAAAAATTGTACATTTTGGATCCCTGTAGAAAAGCTTTTTTTCCCCAGTCTCTGGGTTCCACCCACTGAGCTGAAAAATCCCGCTGCTCACAGTGCTTGGCAGATGTGTGTGTGACCAGCCTGGTGTGCAACCAGAACATCTGCCTTGCCTACAAATCCTGCGCTGCTGCTGCGGGCAGACACCTTTGAATTGTCAGGCAACATAATCCCCTGCCATCTCCTGAGCCTATCCCAGTGCTGGAGGAGCCAGTGAAGAGGCTTTAAAGATTTCTCTGCCAACTGTAAAAGCTGCGGCGGTTCAGGAGTAGCAGCAGGGACACACGTGGGAATTTGGGAGAGGTCTCTGGCCAACTTTGCTATTCACTTTGCACGGCCCAGCCTTGTGCCAGCCAGCTCGGGGAGGGGGAGACAGCACTGATATGTAACAAAAGCAGCTCCATAGGAGAAGTCGTCGCTCTCTGCAGCTCCTGGAAAGGAGGTTGTGGTGAGGTGGGTGCTGGGCTCTTCTTCCAAGAAACATGGGACAGGACAAGAGGAAACGGGCTCAAGTTGCACCAAGGGAGGTTTAGATTGGATATTAGGAAACATTTCTTTGCTGACAGAGTGATAAAGCCCTGCCAGAGGCTTCCCAGAGCAGTGGTGGAGCCTCCATCCCTGGAGGGGTTCAAAACACATGTAGACAAGGCACTCTGGGACATGCTGTAGGAGGTATATTGGCATTGTGTTGATGGTTGGACTTGATGGTCTTAGAGGTCATTCCAACCCTTGTGATTCTGTGATTGATGGAAAGCTCTCAGGTTTCCCCCAGCTGCATCCTCTCAGTAAGGATGCTGAAGGATAGAAGGGTTTTTCTTGAGCTGGGCGTGAAGCAACTATTTCTTCCTACACCCTTTGCTAGCATGAGTTCTGCTTGGGCAAGAGGGGCTGCCTTCCTGCTGTGTCCTCCACATTTCTGCAGACTTCCCAAAGCACTGTGCATCCCAGGAGCTGCTGAAACAGGCCATGAGGTGGCTGGATAATACATCTGTCTGTAGCAACACCTATATCTGGTTTCCCAAAGGATGTAGTTGAGAATCATAGAATGGTTTGGGTTGGAAGAGACCTCAGAGAACATCTAGTTCCAACCCTCCTGCCATGGGCAGGGACACCTCCAATGGGATCAGGTTGCTACAAGCCTCATCCAACCTGGCCTAAGCACCTCCAGGGATGGGGCAGCCACCACTGCTCTGGGCAGCCGGGGCCAAAGCTGGACTGACTTGCCCACAGGATCTGGCTGGGGAGAGCTGGACTGACATCTGTGCAGACCTCTCCATCTTCAGAGCAGGTCTTGACTAGAGCAGAATTTATCACGGTAGCAGAGATGTAAGGTCCTCTCTGTAGAATGAAAGGGCAGCTCCTCTCTCCAGCTGAATTTTCCATCTCTTACTTTGCTGGGGGTGTTCAGAGATGCCAGATTTCAAGAACGAGTCACAGCAGAGGAGACCATGTTTAGATACCCCTCATCTCCAGCTTCCTTGTTTCCACCCCTCCTTGTCTCTGGCATGAAGTCCTTCCCAAAACATGAAACAGATGTCCATGGGTTATGTGATCCCAGCAAAGCCACATACTCTAAAAAGGATGCAGCCTCACACAGGCTGTAACGTTGAGGTGGCTTAAAAGAAAAGCTGAGATCTTAAAAGCCTTCTTGATACCCCAGGCAAAATCTGCTTTCATAGAGGGAGGTTCTTAAAAGACAATGTGGTGAGAGGGAGTCTGACCGAATGAGAGGTCTCACAACCTTTTGTGCAGAGAGACAGAAGTGCAGATGATGAGTGAATGCAATGGGGAAATCAAAGCAGGACAAGGGAGTGTGCAGGGGCTCCTCCATCCCTCTGTGATGGAAGGCTGGCAAGGGAGCCCTCAAAACCACGTTCCTGATGCCTGTAATAAGCTGTTCCTACCCTGAGAGTAATAGTTAACAGCCCAAACCCTGCTCCCCTTCCCTGCTCCTCCAAGTCAACCTCACCTACCTCTCTATTTGCAGTCAGAGGACTAGGGGTCAGACCAAAGCCTCTCCAAGCCCTCTATCCCATGTCCAGCAGCAGCCGGTTATATTTGCCTGGGGAGGAATAGAAGAACAGGGCCAGCAAGCCTATTTATTCCAAATATTCCCCATCGTTGCACAGTTTGCAGCTCTGGGCCAGAAGGGTTTCAGAGTTTTTAGTAGCCCCTGGTGGATTTTTCTACCACAGGCTTGATCCTTCATGTCACTGCAAAGCTCGGGCAACCTCTGGCCCGTGTCCCCTCTAAACTTCAGCTGCTGCTGTAGTTCAAGTCCAGGACACAGCTTTGCAAGCAGCAACAGCCAAGCCGGCGGTGCCATGGTGAGATGGGCTTGCAAGGTGCCATCAAAGCCAGGTGCAGATGTTTGAGAGGTCACAAACCCCACAGGTAGCACCAGGAAGCTTGATTTAATGTTAGTAAGTGACTTTGTCTTCTCTGTGCCATTTCCTTGCAGTTCCTCCAGATGATCCTATCATTATGGGGGGACCCATCATCAGCTTAAGAGCAGGAGATCCCCTCAACTTGACCTGCCACGCAGACAACGCCAAGCCAGCAGCCTCCATCATCTGGATGCGGAAAGGAGAAGTCATCAATGGAGCCACCTATTCCAAGGTGAGGCAAGACGGGGCAAGGGGGACATGCAGTGCTCTTCCCTTGCTTCACAAAGGTGTACCAGGCCAGGCACTGCTTTTCATGGAAACATAGAACTGCTGGATCAGAAGGGAGCTTGAAGAGCTTTCAGTTCCATGCCCCCTGCTGTGGGACACCTCCAATGAGATAAGGGGCTCCAAGCCCCATCCAACCTGGCCTTGAACTCCTCCAGGGATGGGGCAGCCACCACTGCTCTGGGCAACCTGGGCCAGGGCCTCCCCATCCTCACAGCAAAGCATTTCTTAAAACCTAATCTCAATCTCCCCTCTTCCAGCTGAAAACCCTTCCCCCTCATCCTATCCCTGCCTTCCCTGGTCAAGAGCCCATCCCCAGCATTCCTAGAGACCCTTCACACAGCCCCAAAACACCCAGGGTAGGGCCTTCAGCTCTGCAGGGCTGAGATCCTCACCCTACATCACCCCATACAACCTTCCTGATGCCTGGGAGGAAGACAGGATGCCACCAAGAAACCACAAAGTGTCACTGAAGTGGGCTCTGCTCTGAACTTGGATGGCTTTTTATACCCTCTTAGAGCTTAGAATCACCTGCTATGTCATCTTCTCCCCCCAGGTCCCACCTGGGTGTGGAGTTACAGTGTGCAGCAGCACACAGCCAGCACTGAGCTGGCCTTGGCTGTAGCAGAAACTCTGGGTCAGAAAGTGGTTGCAGTGACATCTGTCCCCTCCTCCAACCACAGTTTACCATGAAAAATTGTCAGGGTTGTTGGCATTTTTAATTTAAACAGAAAGCCTTTATTGGGTCATAAAGGAAAACATCAAAGAGCAATCGACAGTGCTCTCGGAATGGGTACCCACATGTTCTCCTGTTTATTGATGCCTGATGGCTGGCAAGTGCCAGGGATTCAGGAACACTTGACATTTCTAATGAAAATTTCTAAAGAACAGAATCCGAGACATAAAATGGGTCACTTTGCAGCCATTTGTAATGCAAGCAGACTTCAAAGGCAGGAGTCAAAGGCGTTCCTCTCAAGCTCTTGAAGATCTTTTAATAAACATCTCACCCTCCGCTACCACTGTTAAGCCTCCATCCAGCAACATCCCGTGCCTGGAAAAGCAGAGGAGCCAGCACCCCCCTTCCCCTCCACTCTTGTCATTCTGCAAAGCACGTCGACATCTTGGCTGCTTCCTTGCAACTGATGGGGGTGAGCAGAGGGGAAATTGCCCCCTCTCCCTGCATGCAATGCAAGAGGCAGCACTAATTAAAGCCTGTCCCTCTCTCAAATGAAGTGGAATTAATTAAAATCCAGGCCATTGGCATGCGGTTGTTTATACCTTTCTCTGCTCACCCCAAGCCTTCCCCTCCGCAACTCAGACCTGACCCCAGGGAGCCAGCAGTGAAGGCCTCTCCCTTTCAGACCCACAAGTGGTGGAGAAGGAAAAATGCCCCTCCTTTAGTTTTCTTTAAACATTTTCCAACAAAAATACCCTTCTGAAGCAGAGCTTTTGGGGCTGCAGCTCCGTCTCATGCACAGTACAGAGATTTCATAGAATCATAGAATGGTTTGTGTTGGAAGGTGCCTCAAAGCCCATCCAGTCCCACCCCCTGCCATGGGCAGGGACACCTCCCACTGGATCAGGGGCTCCAAGCCCCACCCAACCTGGCCTTGAACACCCCCAGGGATGGGGCAGCCCCCACTGCTCTGGGCAACCTGGGCCAGGGCCTCCCCAGCCTCACAGCAAAACATTTCTGCCTAAGATCTCATCTCAATCTCCTCTCTTTCAGCTCAAAACCATTCCTGTCATCAGCTGGGGACCTCCCCACCCTCATAGTGAATAAATTCATCCTAATATCTGATCTAAATCTGCCCCTCTCCAATTTAAAGCCACTCCCCCTTGTCCTATCACTCCATGCATGTATACATAAAGTCCATCCCCAGCTTTCTCGTAGCCCCCTTCAAGTACTGGAAGGTTGCTATAAGGTCTCCCCAGAGCCTTCTCTTCTCCAAGCTGAACAACTCCAGCTCTGTCACCCTGTCCTCATATGGAAGGTGCTCCAGCCCTTGGGTCATCCATGGTATTTCCATGGCACTTAAAGCCATTATCAGGGATTGGAGACCTGTTCCACATGGCGGAAGCATCTTCCCATCCTCATGGGGTCCTGACCTCAGTTTCTCCTGACTTATCTGAGAGGCCCTTCCACAAACACATCCCAGCAAGAAGAAGGGAGAAATGATGCTCTAGGACCAGGCACAACCAGGGGGGTTACCCAGCATCAGGACTTGTCACCACAAGCACCGCAGTCCCCACACACAACAAAGATGAACTCAGCCATTTTTGTGACTGTCTTAACCTTTTGAAAGGTTATAAATGAAAAATAGCCTTCAGAAAAAAACAAGCAGCCAAATTAAGCCATTTTTGAATGAAAACTTTTGATTTTTTTGGGACAGAGAAGCCTTTTGAGGCTCCCTTGAAGATTATTTCTCAATTTTCCTCATTCTGCTTTTTCAATAAAACTAAAACCCAGCTTGGATTTTGTTTGATCCAGATGCTCCAGTCAACCAAGAGGAAACACTGTGCTGTCTTCCAATTGCCTGAAACCATTTGTACTGGGTGATAATAGTTGTGTTTCTTTAAATTTCCAGTCCCTGACCTGATTCACATGCAGCCCCACTGCAGTCACAGCCAGGGAGTATGGAGCAGCCATCACTACTTGAAAACCCCCAGACTTACCCTGAGCCCTAGTGAAGGGGATAGGGAATGGTCCTTGTTGTCATAGGGGAGATTGTAGGGTCCTGCAGGGCTTGGAGCTACCCCAGAGCTCAGGGGCACTGTGAGGTGAAGGTCCTGCACAGGTTGGGGTTCACCACAGCCTCAGCACCAAAAGCAGGGCTGTTTCACAAGAGAAGGGCGCACAGGGTGACAATAAAGCAAACACAAGCACAGCACCGGCACAGGATGCCCAGGGCAGTGGTGGAATCAACATCCCTGGAGGGGTTCAAAAAAATGTGTAGATGTGGCACTTTGGGACATGGTTTAGCAGGCACAGTGGGGTTGGGCTGACAGCTGGGCTGGATGAGCTTACAGGTCTTTGTTTCTATGATTTTGAGAGGAGCAGGGCAGGTTTGGTAATCACAGCAGGGTCAACCACAGGGCAGTAATCTTAAGAAAGTCATAGAATCATAGAATCACCAGGTTGGAAAAGACCCACTGGATCATGGAGTCCAACCATTCCTATCAACCACTAAACCATGTCTGTCAGTGCCTCGTCCACCCATCCCTTAAACATCTCCAGGGAAGGTAACTCAACCACCTCCCTGGGCAGCCTCTGCCAGTGCCCAACGACCCTTTCAGTGAAAAAATTTTTCCTAATGTCCAGCCTAAACCTCCCCGGCGGACCTTGAGGCCATTGCCTCTCGTCCTGTCCCCTGTCACTTGGGAGAAGAGCCCAGCTCCCTCCTCTCCACAACCTCCTTTCAGGTAGTTGTAGAGACCAATGAGGTCTCCCCTCAGCCTCCTTTTCTCCAGGCTAAACAATACCAGCTCTCTCAGTCTATAGTAATGAGGCAGCTCTTCTCCAGGCTAAACACAGAATCACAGAATAACCAGGTTGGAAGAGACCCACTGGATCGTCGAGTCCAACCATTCCCACCAATCCCTAAATCATGCCCCTAAGTACCTCATCCACCCTCACCTTAAACACCTCCAGGGACGGCGACTCAACCACCTCCCTTGGCAGACCATTCCAATGCCTAACCACCCTCTCCATGAAGAATTTTTTCTTAATCTCAAGCCTAAATTTCCCCTGGCGGAGCTTGAGGCCATTCCCTCTCATCCTGTCCCCTGTCACTTGGGAGAAGAGCCCAGCACCCTCCTCTCCACAACCTCCCTTCAGGTAGCTGTAGAGAGTAATAAGTTCTCCCCTCAGCCTCCTTTTCTCCAGGCTAAACAATACCAGCTCTCTCAGTCTATAGTAATGAGGCAGCTCTGAGGTCAAGCCTGAAAATCCAGTCTGCTTCGGCACACCCAAAGCAGAGCTTGAGCTAAAGCTGGAGCTTGAATATAGTTCCTGAGCCTATGGTCCAAGTGCTCTGGGTAGAGGTACCAAATGAAGTTCATTAGGGAAACAAAGGACTGTTGGTGCTCTCAGGTCCTGGCAGTCACACACAAAGAGGTCTTGGTGCTGCTTCTTCCCAGCTTCTGGACTGCTTGTGGTGACAATTTCTCATCACTGTTCCTTGTCTTCTGCCTGATGGAGACACAAACCTATGTGCATGAATGCTGTGTCACGATGAACCCAGGTGGTGGAAGCAATGGTCTTGCTTCTGTACTTTTTTAATTCAATGAAGCACTTGTCTTCATTTGTGAAGTGGAAATGTGAAGGATCCAGATTTAGTGAGAAAAAGTACATGTCGAAGTTCAAAATTCATGGTTATGGGATGGTTGTCTCCGTGGGCATTACTGCTGTTATCAACGGCTGGGAAAGGCTGTGTTTCTGGCATTTCTGGTCCCCGAAAGATGTTGATAAACCAGAGAGATGTCAGAGGAAAGCCTGGAGAATCATTAAAAGATTGAAAAGCATGAAATGTTTTGAGAGCCTCCGAGGGCTCGATCATTTTAGTTTACCAAAGTCGAGGCTACAGGGTGAGGTGACCACGGTCTATAAGGACTTGCAGGAAGATTAGGAGTTTGATAAGGCTCCCAGGGTTCACTGATAAAGGCATGAGTGGGCACCACAGCTGGAAGTCAAAGTCAGAAAAAGGCAGAAAAGAAACAAGGTACCAAGGCTGAGCTGGTTAACCACTACTTTACCAGGCTCCAAGTTTTGGATCTCTGGCATCCTTGGGTGCCCATCATGGTGATGACCAGCATGAGGTGAGCCAAAGTGGTGATGATTTATCACGGGCTGGGCTGGACCACTGCAGGGCAGCCTGGGACCTATGGCCAGGATTGGTCCCATGCCACTGGCAGCCGGTGTCATCTCTCATTGCTGTGCAAAGTCGTCTGGGCTGGTTTTCACACTTGCCTGGAGTAGGCACAGAAGGTGACAGGTTCAAAAAACGTCTCTGTCCCCAGTTCCCTGTTCCCTGGGGATGGTGGGTGACATGGATCTCGCATGAGCTGTGGCTCCCAGGTCTAGACACAGCAGGGCTGGAGAGAAGCAGATGGGAGTTAAGAGCCCAATTCCCAAGGAAGTGCAGTGAAATTTGTCTGTGCTGTTCCCCAAAGGCTTCTTGGCAGATTCCAGCCAGAAGAACTTTTATTGCAGAGCTCTGCTTGACTGAGAAACTGGTACAAGCGAGGGTGAGTTGTGTGTGCAGAGCCTGGCACACTCAGCCAGGGGAAAGGGGCCCCTCTCCTGGAGGAAACTGCCTTTTCTCATCTCTGTTTCTTGTCCCACAGACACTTCTCCGTGATGGCAAGAGGGAGAGTATTATGAGCACCCTTTTCATTTCCCCCTCTGACATTGAGAACGGGGAGAGCATCGTCTGCCGCGCCACCAACAAAGCCATTCCCAGTGGGAAGGAGACCTCCGTCACCATTGATATCCAACGTGAGTACACGGCTAGCTGAGCTAGATCTGCTACTGTGTGATCCCAGCCTCTCTGCTGTCTCCATCACTGCCCCAGTAAGGAGTGCAGTGCTGGGACTTGGGGGTTTCTCTTTCCTGGGATTTACTGGTTTATTAATACAGTGAAGTCAGAAGATCCCATCTCCTCTGAGCTCTCTGGCGCACAACCAACCACGAGAGAGGCTGCTGCCCAGGTTTTGCATCTTGTGTCCATGGTTTTGAGCAAAACTATCATCGGCTGCCATGCTCTGGGTGGCTAGTGGGCATTGCATGTGTGCCCTGATCCAGGCCTCTGGAATCTCTGGGGCATGGATAGATCCCAGATGCCTTTGGCTGAGCAAGAAGTATCTCTGGGCATGGCCAGTAGCAGAGATACAGCCCATTAAGATTTCTTGTACAAAACCACATGTTTCCAGTCCTACAAGCTGTTCAATGGTAAGTTTTTGTATTGTTGTCTCTTCTTGATGTCCAGTCTAAACCTGCCCTGGTGCAATTGGAGGCCATTCCCTCTCATCATATCACTTGTTACATGGGAGAAGAGACTAGCACCCACCTCGATACAACCTCCTTTCAGGCATTGTAGACAGTGATGAGGTCTCCCCTCAGTCTCCTTTTCTCTACGCTAAACAACTCTAGGTCCCTCAGCCGCTCATCGTAAGACTTGTGCTCCAAGGGGTAGAACAGCATTTGCCCTTTACTGTAAATCCATGAAGCAAAATCTCCTTCTTCAACAATTCCTGTTTCACAGATCTCTTCCCTCCTCCTCTGCAAGAGCTGTTGCTCTCGGGCTCATCCTGACCTCCCTCCAGCCGGGCTTTATTTGCACGCACAATCCCTGCAGCTGTATTTACCAACAATTTGCAAATGCAGGGTGTTCGATATTAGCATACCAGCTGCTTTCCAGAGCCCAATTAAAACTGCCTGAACAAACTCAAACACAGCAGAAAATTCACCATTTAAGACTTCCAGCTTTTGCTGCCGGAAGATTTAACAGGCTCTTGGGTCGCTGGGTAGCATGTCCTGACAGAACCGGCCAGATAAAATGAGATAATAGCATGGGTTATTTCACAGCCGGCAAACAGTTACAATAGCTGGAAAAGTGCACACGTTCTCACAAACAACACAAAGCTGGAGACATCATTACGCTGCGCTGTACAGTGCAGGGCAGGAGACGTGAGCTGCATCCCTGAGCCTGCTGGAATCTGCTTTGAAAAGAGAAAGACCCAATAAAGAACACCAATTTCCACTCCGAGCCATTAAATACTCCATGCTGTGAAAGTAATAATAATAATATCCTCTTCAGGTATTAAAAGTATGTTGTTCTTAATGGGATCTAATGAGAATATTAGTTTCCCAGTGCTGGGTGGGTGATGGAGGGACAGGAAAATAGCAAGATGGATTAACCAGCCTGGAGTGGGGTGGGTTTCATCCTGGATACGAGCACCTGCTCTAGCTGCCGCCCAGTCCATTTGGTTTCCATCCCAACCTGGTAGGGAATTGGCTGCATGCACTTTGTGAAGAGCTAAATGTATTGTTCTTGAGAAAAAAAACTATCTATACCACTCGTATCTCCTGGGAACTGTCCTGGGCAAGGCTGGCTGCAAAAGGAGGGTAGGCAGCACGCCCTTCTGTATCACCCTGGACATAGAATCAGAGAATCAGAGAATCAGAGAATGTGTTGGGTTGGTAAGGACCTCGAAGTCCATCCAGTCCCACCCCCTGCCATGGGCAGGGACGCCTCCCACTGGATCAGGGGCTCCAAGCCCCATCCAACCTGGCCTTGAACCCCTCCAGGGATGGGGCAGCCACCACTGCTCTGGGCAACCTGGGCCAGGGCCTCCCCACCCTCACAACAAAACACTTCTTCACAACATCTCATCTCAGTTCTCCTCTCTTCCAGGTCAAAACTGTTTCCCCTCATCCTGTCCCTTCAATCCCTGATCAAGAGCCCCTCCCCAGCTTTCCTGGAGCCCCTTTCAGTGCTGGAACCTGCTCTAAGTTCTCCCTGCAGCCTTTTCTTCTCCAGACTGAACAGCCCCACCTCTCTCAGCCTGTCCTTGCACAGGAGGTGCTCCAGCCCTTGGATCATCTCCATGATTTCCTTTGAACCCACTCTAGGAGTTCCATGTCCTTTCTGTGCAGAGGACTCCAGAACTGGACACAGAGCTCCAGGGTGGGTCTCACCAGAGCAGAGCAGAGGGGCAGAATCCCCTCCCTGACCCTGCTGGTCCCACTGCTTTGGATGCGGCCCAGGACACAGTTGGTTTCTGGGCTGCAGGTGTAGATTGCTGGCTCATGTTGAGTTTCTCCTCACCCAGCACCCCAAGTCCTTCTCCTCAGTCAGTTAGCAACCCAGCCTAGATTTGTGCTTGGGACTGCCCCGACCCTGTGTAGGACCTTGCTCTTGGTCTTGTTGAACTCCATGAGGTTGGTACAGCCCCACCTCTCCAGCCTGTCAGGGCCCTTCTGTGTGGCATCCCTGCCCTCCAGTGTGTCGGCTGCACCACACAGCGTGGTGTTGTCATCAAACTCGTTGAGGGTGTCCTCAATCCCACTGTCCATGTCTGCAACAATGGTGTTGAACAGCAGCAGTCCCAATATTGACCCTTAAGGTACACTACTCGTCACCAATTACACTTGGACATTGAGCCATTGACCACAACTCTTTGAGTGCAACCATCCAGCCAATTCCTTATCCTGGTCTTTCCATTGAGTCTTCTTCCACCATTTAGCCAAGAGACAACACCCTGGGGGAGAAAAAGAGGTGGTTTCTGAATGAAAAAGGAAGGAGGCAGCAGTTGTTGGCTGGTGAGCTTTCCCCAGCCTGGCACAACCTCCTGCATTTCCACCACAGAGCCTGCACATCTCCACCTCTGCTGGACCCACCGCAGCAAACACTGGCCCAGCTGCTTGGTTTGAAAGAGATGGCCTTGCAAAATGATCCCATGGAACCAAAAATAATCCTTTGCAGGAAGCAGCAGCTGGGTAAATCACTCCTCCTGCTTTCATTTTCCTTTGCAACTCAAAAGAGCATCACAAATGTTCGCACTCCTCAAAGAGCTGCCAGGGTGGCGGTTATTTCCTCCGTGTGGTGGGGGAGAATATCCTCTTTGAGCTGATGCAAAGTTGAACTTCAACTCCCACTAATCTCATGGAGGCACTGCCTGCCAATCTTAGCAGCAATGAAACAGCTGAGTCATAAAACCCTCCCCTTCCAAAAGGGGAAAAAAAGGAGAAGAAGAAAGAAACTGAAAAAAAAGACCCAGAGCAGGGTCTGTAATGGGAACGCTAAGCGACTCCAGCTGGAACATCTGTTCAATGTGATTTCCGTTCCACCAGCCACATCAAAGTCAGCCTCCTGTGAGTTATGCACTGAACATCACAAGTGGGATTAAAATCATGTTTAATAGTTTGATATGCCATAAACTATTTATACTGCCAGAGCCCAGTGGCTCTCTGGAAGTGCACATCCAGTGCGCCGGGATGGGGAGGAGCAGGGTTATTGCTTATCCAAAGCCGTTTGCTTGATGCCTCTGCACACACATGGGCAGTCACTCATTTTTACACCTTTTTTTTTTTTTTTTTTCCATGGCAAGGAGGGATCTGTGATTTTTTGCAGGAGGTGGGAGTAGGAGAAAGAAAGCAGAGTCTGTGAACCAGGGTGATGAGCAAACCGAGGGCCACGGTGATACCAAAACTCAAAAATATTCCACTTCTAGTAATAGTAACTTCCTGTTGTATTTGTGTCTCTTGGCTGGAAGGGCTCCTGCTGTGGTTATCCTTGTAGGACTGGAGTGTTTTGTTCCCTTTTGTGCTTCCCACTGTGTAGTGTGAAAGCCCAGGGTTGAGGAGGCATCTTAGGCTGCTTCCAGCTCTTCATTCCTTTTCACCTGGCCCATGGGCTGCTTTTGGATTCGAGGTAGAGCTTTGCAAGGGCTCCTCTGGGATCTGGAGGGGAGAGGAGCCTGGAGAGGAGTCTGCATGGTGCCCAAGCCTGTGACCCCAGCAATCATTTCCCAGGTGCTAATTGAGAAGAGGGGGACCCGAAGGGTTTGCTGGGGTGCCCGAGGGGCTGCAGGGCTGCCGAGGATTCTTGCTGACCCCCCAGTGCTCGCGGGGATGGGTGGTACTGGACGGGCGAGCGTTTACACACGTGCTCCCCTCCTGGATGCCCGTAGGCTGGCTCTATCTGATTCTATCATTCAAATTAATTACAAGAAGCCAGGCAGGAATTGTAATTGTAACTGAGTGGAATTACATCCTGATGAGTTCCAATTTGTCTCTCGATTTTTTTCCTCTTCCCCTTTAAACTACCCCAAAACACACTCACCCACACAAACCCACACTCTCTGTGGTGCCTGCCGCCTCGCGGGGAAGCTGCTGCAATATTAGAAAGCCCAATCCCATTTGTGAAAGGCGAGATCAAAGACTTTAATTTATTTCCTTTGCTCTTTTTTTTTTCTTCATTTTAATCTCTTTTTTTTTTTTTTTTTTTTGGCGTGCAGGAGGGAGCCGGGCTCATTTTAATACAAAGAGGCTCCTCTGTAAATCGTAGGCACAGCTACTAAACCATCAAACAATGGGGAAGATACTAAAGAGAAGTGTGATTCATATTTAACAAAGGAAGGTGATTAGCTGCTGTTGTACAACAATAGGGAAGTGTCAGGATGCCTGCAAATGAATTAGGAGCCCACTATATATCTCTGGGCTGTTCTGTATGGGAAGCTCATTTATATTCCCAACTGTGCCCATCTTTATTGTCATTTGAATTGCACATTTTCAAATGAGATTAGGGTAAATTGAAAATACCTATAATTTCCCCGTCATAATTTCCCATCAAGAAGGCAGGTGGCTTCGCTCGCAACAAAGCGGGACTCTGGCTGGGTAAATATTGAGGGGAGGCGGCAGCAGAGGAGGCTCCGCGGCGTGTGGGGCACAGGGGCACACGCTGGCCCGTTTCATTCCCCTTTCCCAACTCAGCCAGGCTCATTCAGCCAAGGGCACTGCCAAGGACACCTCCGAGAGTCCATCCTCCTCCCCAGCTGATGACAGGAATGGTTTTGAGCTGAAAGAGAGGAGATTGAGATGAGATCTTAGGCAGAAATGTTTTGCTGCGAGTGTGGGGAGGCCCTGGTCCAGGTTGCCCAGAGCAGTGGGGGCTGCCCCAGCCCTGGGGGTGTTCAAGGCCAGGTTGGATGGGGCTTGGAGCCCCTGATCCAGTGGGAGGTGTCCCTGCCCATGGCAGGGGGTGGGACTGGATGGGCTTTGAGGTCCCTTCCAACCCAAACCATTCCATGATCCTGTGATTCCAGCCCATGGCACACCAGGCAGGAAGAGATAGGCTGGAATAACACAGGGCTGCTTTGGATGCTGTCCTGCTCTCTTGGCACACCCACAACCTTTCTGCTTTCCTCTTCTGCTGCTCTGCTGGTGCCAGTCCTTCCCCTGCCTTTGTGGGCAGCTCCTCACATGTGCAAGGTTTCACCTACTGCCATTACCCTCGCAAAGTCACACCCAGAAGAACAGTGGCAATCAAGATGTCCTCACACCCCTGTGACCAGATGAAGCCCAAACCCTCAAGCAAAGATGCTGAGCAGTTTCCAGAGAGACGGGACTCTTCAGCACCACCCTGACTTGTCCATGCTGGAGGAAACTATTTGAGGGAGAAGCTGGCAGGGAAGCTTTCATGACTATTAAGCACAAGGTCATTCCTTGAGCTTTCAGTAGAGCCATGCCTTCACGGCATCTGAGCAGTAAATTGAGCATCATAGAATCATCTAGGCTGGAAAAGACCTTTAAAGTCAGGTCCAACCATTATCCCAGCCCTGCTAAGACATCACAAAACCATGTCCCTAAGCCACTAAAACATGTCCCTCGTGCCATCTCCAGCCTTGCGGTGCTGACCCACTTCTCCAGCGCTGGGCTCCAGGATGTCCAATTTCATGCAATGCTCAGGGAGATCTCCTGGGCCAGCAGGTGCCAACCAGCTTGACTTCCCTCAGGGCAGTGGGGCTGACCCCAGCCCCATCTGCTTGGGTGCTGAGCTCAACTGCAGCCTTTTGCCATGCTCCTACTGAGAAGGATGTTGCTGAGATATTTAGGAAGAGGCGAGTCAGCAGGTAGATGTGCACACATAGCACATCCTAAAACGATTGGACCAGGTGATGATAGAGGTCTCTTCCAACCTGATATTCTATGATTCTATTATTTTGGGATGTGCTTTTATATATGTTACATCATACCTCTACCCTAAGGGCAGGAGAGCCCCTTTAGCTGGATCAATGAGCTGGCTTTATCTCCTCTCCACGGCTTTAACGCAGTCTCCAATGGGACAACTGGTTCTTCAGGTAACTAAAAATGAGGTCCAGTCCTTAAAACCCATAGCTGGGGGGCTAACATCTCCTCTCAGACATCATTAGAAACTAAAACAACCCTGGATATTCTTATTCCCCATCCAAACATTGCATCCTTTTGTCTTCTATTTTTTTTCATGGGTTCTGTCCTAAGTTCTGTTTGCTGCTAAAGCATTTAGATGCTTATCATGTAAAAAGGAGAAGAGAAACTGAGCACCAGTCAGAAGAACCAGAGAGCCTGTGACACCAATAAGGACTTGGCAGAGATGATTAGGCTGATGAAAGAGCAGAAATGCCACTTTTAAGTAAGCGGGTAGACAAGAGATCATCATTACACGGCATGATATTAAATGGGAGCTTTTCAAAGCGGGCAAGTTTATTTCCTTAAACGGGAATCAGAGCCAGCGTTAACATTTTTGAAGTGAAATGCTACATCGAATGTTGTGCATGGCTCTCCTTTCTGTCTTATTTACCAAAACCCTCCAAGACATGAGCAGCGTGCATGACATGAGCCTGTCTTACAAAGCCCTAAACATTATATCACAGCACCAAGCAGTCTCAGGGCTTTTGCTGTGTTTTCTTAGGACCAGTTTTTGCTTTCCAGCCTTAGAAGCCTGGCAAGCAGTGGGTCAGGGGATGCTGTGCTGTGTCTTCAGGATGCTCATAGTCTTCTCTCTACCTCTTTGCAGACCCACCCCTGGTGAACTTGTCCGTGGAGCCGCAGCCGGTTTTAGAGGATAACACTGTGAAGTTCCACTGCTCTGCCAAGGCCAACCCTGCTGTCACTCAGTACAGGTAAGGCAGCTGCCCTGATCACCAGCACCACACATCTATATCCAGCCCAGTGCTGAGAACTTCTCGCATTCCCCACCATGCAAAATTATTTCCTCCGGGTAACCCAAGACCACTCAGCACCTCTGATTGCAATTTCTATTGCTTATTCCACTTGCTCCATGTTTATCACTGCTTGATGGTCTTCCTAGCTCATTCCTGTGACCTCTGTTGTTCTCCAGCTGGGGAATGCCATGACTGGAGCCAGACACACCCCCTGATACCTGCAGAGTAGCAGAGACCTGCAGTAGCACAGATCTCTTCCCAGAATCCCCGCTTCGATGCCTCCCCGATGCGGCTCTTGCCTTGATGATGTTGTTACACATCGAGAGGCTCCAATTGCATCCGCGTTATGCTGTCTGCTACATTTTGCTGCATGCAGCAAGTCCTCAGTTAGAGATTCATTGGCGCTTTGGAGTGGATTAAGAGGCCTGGCACTGAGCTGGTGGAGCCATCTGTTTGGGGATATAACGAGCAAAGCACACCGAGTGAAAAGTCTATTATGGGAAAATTTCTTCTTTTTTTTTGCATACTCTTTTATGGTTTGAACAATACAACTCCATTGCCGTCTCTATGTAACCCTTAAGTAACCACTGTTAGCCTCTTGAACACTAGCAGCGTGAAGCAGAGCTCAGAAGGGGCCAGAGCAGAGGTGCCTGGGTTGGAGATGCAGGGGGACATAGGGATGGACTCTCCTAGAGTGAGACATTCTCCTTGAGTGAGAGGTTCTACTTGAGTGGGTGGGATTGTTGCTTCCAGCTGGGGTCTTCAATGCCCTTCTAGGGGCCACAGTCAGCTGGAGCGAGAACACGAGCAGTTGAGGGGCTGTTTGGTGCTGGTGAGGCCATTGCAGAAGGAGAATTGCAGAAGGAGAAACCGCATCGCTTGCAGCTGCAGTAGCTCTAGGCAGAAGGCACCACATGGGGCTCCCTACCTGCATCCCTTCACTGAGGGAAGTCCCAAGCATCTCTTGATCCTTACTCACGAGGCACTGAAGGAACTGATGAGTGGAACTCCACCCATGCTTGTATCAGAAACGGCATGGCCAGCAGGTCCAGGAAGGTTCTTCTCCCTCTGTACTCGGCACTGGTGAGACCACACCTTGAATCCTGTGTTCAGTTCTGGCCCCTCACCACAAGAAGGATGTTGAGGCTCTGGAGCGAGTCCAGAGAAGAGCAACAAAGCTGTTGAGGGGGCTGGAGAACAGGCCTTATTGAGGAGCGGCTGAGAGAGCTGGAGAAAAGGAGGCTGAGGGGAGACCTCATTGCTCTCTACAACTACCTGAAAGGAGGTTGTGGAGAGGAAGGCGATGGCCTCTTCTCCCAAGTGACAGGGGACAGGACGAGAGGGAATGGCCTCAAGCTCCACCAGGGGAGGCTTAGGCTGGACAAAAAACTTTCACAGAAAGGGCCATTCAGCACTGGCAGAGGCTGCCCAGGGAGGGGGATGAGTCACCTTCCCTGGAGGTGTTTAAGGGACGGATAGACGATGTGCTGAGGGACATGGTTTAGTGATTGATAGGAATGGTTGGACTCCATGATCCGGTGGGTCTTTTACAACCTGGTGATTCTATGATTCTATGAATCCTACAGTGGGCAGGCTCATCCCTCACTGTCTTGCATTCAGTTGGTCTCACTCACTGTGGAGTGTGAGCAGATGGCTCTGCACTGAGCAAAGCCGCTGCCATGGGCTCTTGGGTGCAGGTATGGGGCTTCCAGCCTGAGGAAACACCACTCATCTCTGAGCTTTCTTTGTCTAAGCTGGCAAAAGAATGGAAATAGGGGTGGGTTGTCATCACCCTCTGTGAGGAGAGAGCGTCTTGCTCAGCCTCGTGGCTCCAGATCGTGGTCAGAAGGGCCCATATCTGAGTCAACATGGAGGTATTTCACAGCAACCAGGTACAGCCCTGTCCCACTGCTGCAATCGCTGCTCATCATTCCTGCCTTGAAGTTATGAGTGTCCATGCGCAGGCAAGCAATCAGCTCTGGGTTTGAACAGCGTCAGTTGATAATAATAGAGGAGGCACCTCTGGGGACAGGTTACCATGACCCACCTCCTGTTCAGCTCGTACAGCTTAATTAGTACAATGAAGTTTGCTGGTAGGAACGATTCCTTCTGGCGGGATATCTGCTAACAGCACAACAAAGCAATAATTGTGTTCCTAGTTACACAGAAGAGTTATTAATTTGAGAAGTCAATTAATGTCAAAGATACAAATAGCCCTGTTTTCATATTTACAGTGAGAAGGAAAGCAAAGTGCGTGACAATCTGGGGAAGGATCTGGGCAATCGTCCCACGTGGGTCTCACAGTGTGATTGATTCTAGTGCAGTCAAAGGCAGAACAAATGCCTTTGGCCAAGGAACTAGGCAGTTGCAAAATTTCTACTCCGAAGACAAAGTGTCTGGCCTGAAGGGGCTTTCCCATCATCCCTGGACCCAGTCTGGGCTGTTCCCCTCTACAGTGGAGCAGACTTCAAGGATTCCATTTGGGTTTTCTCCTTTTCTTGGGTGTTTCTATCCTCCTGTGTGTCACTCTCCCTTGCCAAAGCTATGCTGGATTGCTTTGCTCCACCACGCAGCAGATGGAGCTGCCAAGCTTCCCCTATCCTTTGTTTTGCTGCCCCCTGTAGTGGCAAATGCCTTCTGCAGCCCTCTTCCTTCCTTCTCACCATTTCAAAGCCTCGTGTCTTGTAGTCGTGAATCATTTCATGATGGTCTTCACTGTCCAAGCTAATTGCATATGTTTCTTTTTTCAGGGTATGCCCAGAGCAGTGTTGGCTGCCCCATCCCTAGAGGGGTTCAAGGCCAGGTTGGATGTGTCTTGGAGCAACCTCATCCAGTGGGAGGTGCCCCTGCCCTTAGCAGGGGACAGAACTGGATGGGCTTTGAGGTCCCTTCCAACACAAACTATTCTATGATTCTATTCTATGCTTTCTCAAAAAAAAAAAAAAAAAGAATATTTAGAGGTGGAAAAGAGGCATGAAAAATTCAAGCATATTGGATTTCTCATTTCTTAAGTTCCCTTCACATGTTAACATCACACAAGGCTTTTTTCCTACCACTGTGACAAGCAAACAGGATTCAGCAGCGCTCGGCAGGGCTTCCTTCTGCTTTAATGGCTCTGATTGATTGGAGGGGGGTTCATTTCCCTTCGAAAAGATCACAAAGCTCTTCACTAACTATGTAAAGGCAGCAGAGGTTCTGGCACAGAAGCTTGGTGTCTTCCAGAACAAGTCATCAAAGCAAGGAGTCCCCTGCACCTTTCCACTGACTAGGAGGGAAGGTGGGTAGAGGGGTGGGACGTGTAAAGCCCCAGGAGTGAGGTAGTTGGAGGTGTGAAAAGGTAGAACATAGAGTCATAGAATGGGTTGGGTTGGAAGGGATCTTAAAGCCCATCCAGTTGCAACCCCTCTGCCATGGGCAAGGACACCTCCCACTGGGTCACGGGGCTCAAAGCCCCATCCAACCTGGCCTTGAAAATAATGATCCCCAGAGCCACTTGGGACCCAGTCACTGGTGAAAATTAATTTACTCTGCCTTAAAATCAAACAATAGAGAGAAACTATGGGCTTTTTTCAACCTAAAGAGGAGAGAACCACTCTACTGTATCTCCTATGGCTTTCCTCATCCTCAGACAGAGACAGCAGATCTTGGTCTTCAGCCAACATTTAGTTTTAATACCTCCCAATATGTTTGTCAGTAAACATCTCTGAACACAAAAGGAGGTGTCTAAGCACCATAAATCCCCCTTTTTGGCGACAGATCCACAGCCAGCTCTGCATCCCTGCTCTGAATACACGAACAAGCTGTCACCTTCCTTGAATTTTCAAGTGGGGCATCACTTTTGCATCAGGTTTGTACCCCAGGTTTTTCTGGCTGGGAAAAGCGAGTGAAGTCGAGCATCACACCCAAAGATCCGTGAACCGCACTGCCCATTAGAAAGAAGCTGCTAAACCAGTGCTGGGGTTGTAAGCACAGAACCTTCTCTCTTTGTTGGGGGAAAAGAAGCAAAATTCAACAAAATTTCCCATGAGACAAAAATCTCCCTCTGCCTCCACCCAAACCCCCGCATCGAGAATACAGTTGTGATGAAATCAAGGCAGCTGCTTTGTCCTGAAGAGGTTTTCTTTGTGTTCTCTTATATAATCTATCACAGACATGTGGGGTTTAATGCAAGGAAAACCTGTTTAGAAAGGCGACCTTGGGGCCATCTGCTCCCAGAACCAGAGAGGAAAGTTATAGCCTGTGCTGCAGCTTCTCTTTTGGGGTGGGTTAACAACATTTTGTCAAAACTGATGGTTTTCTGTGAAATGTTTGGTCCCATTGGCATTTTATAACAGGAGAAAAAGCTATAATCCATCTCTGCCCTAAAATTCACTGGCATCTCACAATGCTGGGGAGCAGGCAGGGCTGAGACGGGGTGTCCTTTGCTGGGGACACAGTCCCTCTGCTCCTTCCCTTAGCTGAGGGAACCCTGCAGCTGAAGCTGGAGCTGAAATCCCAGTCTTTCTCCCTCACTGGCAGCAACAATTGCTTGACGAGGAGCATCTTTTTCCCCTGGGGTGTTTGTTGGCCAGTGATGCCTTCTGGACTGTCACTTGCTTCTGAAAGTGGGACAGGCCAGTGTCACCAAATGCGAGTGGGAGAGTTGGGCAGAGGGCTGGGGAAATGCTGCAGAGAGGCGTGAGTGGGTTTTTTTGGCACAGGGATGGATTAACCCTGGCAGCAGAGGGGCTGCACATTTACATGTTTTCCGTCCCACTCTACAGAGCAATCTTTGCACACAGACCTTGTGGAGTCCATAGGGTCTGATACCCCCTGGGCCTGGGTTTATCCCTTCTCCTAAGAGTATGTTTTCCTTCGCAACTAAAAAGCAGCTCATCCCACTGAAACGCTGCTGCTGTTCTTCTCGAGAAAGGCACAAGAGGACCTGGGCTGCTTGGCAGCACCTCCAGGGATGTGTCCCCATCTGTTTTGGTGCTGTGGGCATGGGGCTGAAAGCCCAAAGAAGGCTTCCTGGTGTCTCTGCGATGGTGGGGGAAAGCTGTCCCGTCCTCTCCTATTGCCTTGAGCTGCTGCCTGACTCTGCCACGCAGAGCATCACACAGACAGAGAGAGCATCTCGCAGGCAGAGCATCATGCAGGTAGAGCTTCTCGCAGATAGCATCCCACAGGCAGAGCATCTCACAGGCAGAGAGAGCATCATGCAGGCAGAGCATCTCGCAGGCAGAGAGAGCATCTCACAGACAGAGCATCTCACAGACAGAGCATCTCACAGGCAGAGTATCTCGCAGCCGGCGTGCCAGGCTGGAGGAGCAGCAGCAGCAAACGGCTCCACCAGGCAGCGAGCATATGTGCAGGCAAATTGCTTCGTCTTGCCATTGTCTAATAACATGCTTCCCACGCGCCTCTGCCTCCTGGTGGATGATTCTGGGCTGGAGAGGGGGAATTGGGGAATTTACTGACTTTCTTTTGCTGAGAGCAAATGGGCAAGAAAGGGAAAGGGAGAGAGAGTAATTAGCGGTTGCCATTGTTCTGCCACCTGTGATGGTGGTAAAATTAATGGAAAGCAACAGAAGTCGCGGCTACGTGAACTGACTCCCAACCAGGCCTCCTCTTTGCTCACTTCAGATCTCTCTATTTGCCAATCTTCTCTTGGCTTTTGATGTCTGTTGTGTGTCTGTGGGGTGTGGGGGTTTTTTGCTGTTATTATTTATCACTTGCAGTAAGAAAGAGAATCTTTAAAGTGGCAGAAGAAAATGGGGAAATTTAATATTGCAGGAGGCAGAGTCCCTCAGCCTTTTGGGCTCCTCCAATGATTATTTTTGCAGAGCGAGGGGGAGTTGGTAAGGGCAGGACAATAATACATACCTCTCTCTCAGGCATTGATACAGTGCTCTCACCCCCAAGGCTAGCAAAGACCTTTGCAAATAACATTATCTTTGTAGTCACGGAGGGAACATTTTGAGCCACCCCCCAGCATCAGCTGCAATTCTGGGATCATTGCACTTCCAAAACAAGGCAGGAGACTGACGGACAAACAGACATCGATGGAAAGATCGAGCTATCCCTCCCCAGCTGCTGCAGGGCTTCTGGCTATGGCATTGAGTGCAGCACCTGTGAACAACACACACGGCTTTCCATAACTGCACGGTACATGGCACAAGCCCCAGCAGCTGCAGCAGCAGAAGCAGAGCTCAGGAGGAGCTGGGAAGCCTTTCTTTAACAGCTACCCAGGGGATGGTGCTACACCACTTCTTCCCCATCCTATAGCAGAAGGTGCGTTGCACTTTGTATGGTCCAAGCAAGCCCTCATTATGCTGAAGCCAAAGGTGCTGCATGCAAAATATTGGTGAAGGTATTTCTGCATCAACCAGGTTGGTGAACTGCAGCTGCAGGTCAAGGCTTGAGCCACACCATCTTCCCTGACCTCAGCAGGCTTGGTCAAGCTATGCTGGAGCTCGGAGCGAGCCCACATCATCCCTCTGTCCTCAGCCCCACAATCACCATCAACACAGCATGTGGCTCAGCTTGCGACAAGAGCGGTGTTTGTTTGCTGAGTGGGCTCTGGTCTGTAGAAAAGACCTTCTTGTTTGGTTAGCATTGTTTTATCTTTGAACAAACAGTGTGCTGTCACTCATCAAATATTAATCCAAACTCAACTGCTTTTTCAAGAGGTTTTCTTTACCAGTAGTGGGGCTTGAGTGTATTTGATGGGAGACAGTGTCCTCACCTCCTCCTGCCTTTGCAGAGGGGAAAATAAAAAGATGAGATTTGTTGCTGTTACAAAGGGGCAACAACAGAGAAGATATCCAGTGCTGGGCCCATTCCTCCAGCCTGTTCCACAGGATCCTGACTCTGGTTGGGGTGCAGGGTGGGTGTTTCCCATCCAGGCTCATGGAGACGTGTGGGTGGAAAGGCCAAGTGCCTGCAGTCCATCTGTCTCAAAAGGTCATAGGTTGTGCCCAAGTACAGGTCTGCGAGCAGTTTGGCTGAAGGTCTTAGGGAGAATGCGGCAGTTTTGTTGGCATTTAGGTAGATACAGAAAAATCATACGTGATATCGAGGAGCTCTGAGAAGACAAGGGCAAAATACTGGTACGCATCAGCTGGGCTTTGTCCTGCTTGTCTTACACTGTGCCATGTCAGGAGGAGATGTTCTAACTCCACTTGGAGGAGATATTCTAACTCCTCAGAGTTAGAGCACTTGCTTTTCTCTTTACTTTGGGTCTTGTCTGCACAGTTTGGGGTTGTGCTGGGACCTGCCAACATCTTACCAGGTTTCTTCATCAGATGCATCAGGCTGCCATGGAAAAGACATGTTCTCTGATAGCATGTGTCCTGCTGGAACCAGCAACACCGTGGCTTGGAAGTTTGCTCAGATTCTTGAACCAGCTCCCTCATGGTTTGCATAGCTTTGCCATACGGCAAAGAGCCAGTTGATAAGAAGGTGGATGACATTGGGTGGAAGAACAGTAAAGCCAGGAGCAGTACAAAGCTGAGAGAGCCTTATCAAAGGGATGGGGAATGGAGGAGGGAATGAGCAGACAGACAGTCCTTGCTTGGCTTGGGTGAACTGTAGCACCTTCACTCTGGTAAATGTGGCTGGGAGGACCAAGTCACTGCTAGAAGTGCATCCGTCATTAGTCGTGGGCTCAACACAGGGACCCAGCTTCTCCAAAACAAATCCCCAAGGCAAGAGAGAAGAGACAGCCCTTGCTGTGGTTCTGTGGTTGTAGCAGAGGGAGGAAGCTCAGAGTGAAGGTCAGCAAGTCACTGATTCATGTGCATTACCTACGGGTTGCCATCCCTTGTTCCTCACACTCACTCCTCAGGGATCTGGCCTGTTTGGATGGGTTCCCCCCCAGCCAGAGGGCTGCCCCAAGGGATGAGTCCAAAGTAGGATTCAAGAGAAAGGAGTTAATGCCCCATGTCCAGACAGTGAGGAATGCTGAGCTGGGATGCACCCTGTTTCATTTGAGCATTGCCCAGAGAAATCACGGTAGCCCCATTCCTGGAGGTGCTCGAGGATGGGCTGGGGCTTGGAGCAACCTGATCCAGTGAGAGGTGTCTCTTCCCATGACCTTAAGATTCCTTCTAACCCAAACCATTCCATGATTCTGTGATTTCCCTTAAAATCTCCCATCGCGGGGGCTGTGGGATTTTTTAAGCTACATGGGCCTCCTTGTCCCTAAGGACAGGGTGACACTTGGTGACACTCTTCTCAGAGAAAACCCTTGCTAAACCCCCATTCTATGATTCTGTGATTCATCAGCAGAGTCGAGGAATTCAGGTGTTAGGGAAGGAAGAGTCTTGTGAATTGTTTCCTGCTACCAGGACTGTTGAGTAGAAGAAGAAATCACCCCAGGTGCAGGAAGATCTCTCTCTTGCAGTTAGCTCTCCATACCTCTTTCGCTTGTTCAGCTGGGCTTCTGCATGTGCATAACACCTCTCTTCCCAGGTGAGAGGCCAGGGGAAGGCATATTGGAAGTTTAATGCTCTTCCAAGGCACCAAGGTTGTCCCTGCAACTTCCGTGTAGCTGCTGCAGTATGTGTTCGCAGATCCATAGGCTGTAAAGGCCAGAAGGGATTATTGCATCAGGGCGATGCATTTCATTGGCAACTTTTGATGGAGAAGTGGCAAACGATCCGTCTAACGGCACGCCTGGTGCTGCCTGTGGCCAAGTCACAGCAGTGGCCATTTTCCAAATTCTGGCACCACAAGACCAGAATATATTTTAATATGAAATACAGATGGCTTTGAAAAATGTCTCCTGGGAGTCGGTGTGCTTGATGTGTTGCTTGCTTATTTCTGCCCGTTCATGAAAGGCCCAGAATAAAAGTGAATATCTCCCCTATACCCTGCATTCCCCAGAGCTTCTGATCACTGTGTCCATGACCTAACTCACAGATTTTGTCTCCCCAGCAGTCTTTGCCAAGGAAGGGCCATCTGCAGTATTAAGCTCTTATTAAATCATAGAATCATGAAATGGTTTGGGTTGGAAGGGACCTCAAAGCCCATTCAGTCCCACACCCTGTCACAAGCAGGGACACCTCCCACTGGATCAGGGGCTCCAAACCCCATCCAACCTGGCCTTGAACCCCTCCAGGGATGGGGCAGCCACCACTGCTCTGGGCAACGTGGGCCAGGGTCTCCCCACCTTCACAGCAAAACATTTCTTCCTAAAATTTCATCTCAATCTCCCCTCTTTCAGCTCAAAACCATTCACCCCTGTCCTCTCCCTGCCCTCCCTGATCAAGAACCCCTCCTCAGCTTTCTTGGAGCCCCTTTCAGTACTGGAAGCTGCTCCAAAGTTTCCCCAGATCCTTCTCTTCTCCAGGCTGAACAACCCCATCTCTCCCGGTCTGTCCTCATAGCAGAGGTGCTCCAGACCACACATCATCTCCTCTGGACTCACTCCAATAGATCCATGTCCTTCCTGTGCTAAGGACAATCACATCTCTATTAGTATTTCGAAGGGACTGTCATGGGTTCAAAATGCACTACGGAGCAGCCATGGACGATAAATGAGGTGGAAGCTCATGGGCACATCTGCTTACTCCCCCACATCCATCAGGCTCAGTGTCACGCTCACAGGGTACTGTCAGGGACAGCAGGGGGACACAGGGCAGCCCTGCACAGTCCTGCAGAGCCTCGAGGGGCCCTGCTGACCAGGAGCGTGCAGAGAGATCACATGGGGAGCAGCTCACCTGATGTCTGGTGCAGGCAGGAGGTATCTCAGCATCTTCAGGTGGAACAGTCACTTTGGTTTTGCAGCCCTTTCTTGGCACAATTAGGATTCTTCCAGTACTACAAGAGCCTCGGGGGGCCCTACAAGAAAGATGGGGACAGATCTGTTGTGACAGGACAATAACTAATGGTTTTAAACTAAGGGAGGGGAAATTTAAACTGAATCTAAGCGAGAATTTTTTTACCACGAGGGTGATTAGGCACTGGCCCAGAAGCAGTGGAGGCCCAATCCCTTCAACCCTGGTTTGGATGGGGCTCTGAGCAACCAGAAATGGTTAAGGATGTCCCTGCTCCTGCAGGGGGTCTGGACTGCATGACCTGTAAAGGTCTTTTCCAACCCAAAGCATTCTGTGATTCTATGATTCTCCCCACTGAATCATTCTCCTCCTCCAATCTGACGCTGGACTCGAGGAAGCTGCTCGTTCCTCACCAGCATGTGAGCTCTCCCTGGTTTTGCTGCCCACCTGCCCACAGAGCAGCGATGCTCCCATCTGCTCCCTCCTCCTCGATGGCCGAGGCTGCCATCTGCCCAGCACCAGGACACTGCAGGTCCATATGCTGTCCCTCAGCAGGACTGTCACCTCTCCCATTGCCTCCTGCAGCCAAACTCAGCAAGGGAGGCAGAAGAAGCTGGAGCAGGGAAGGGGCCTGCAGGCGTTTCACAGCAGCAACAGAATAAATCTAATTTATAGACATAGTAAAATGCAGCCAAAGCGGGAGTTGAAACGAATGCAAAGCACACAGAGGTCTCAAGTTATCGACACTGTAACATTTTTTCCTGACTATCTCTGTTTTCCTGAGCGGGTTTGTCTTTCTAACTTCCTCCCAGACAACTGGACCTTTGCTCTGAAGTGAAAATGAAAGCTGGGGAAAGGAAAAAAAATGCCAGGAAATGAATTCTTCAGATCTCCTGGTGATGCATCAGCCCCACCTGGCAGCTCCCTCTGACAGGGAGCGAGTGTGGCTGGGTGGGAGGTGAGGAGGAACAGAAAGGCTTTGAAAGAAACCAAAGTAAAATAAAAGGTAGAAATATGCCTGCAGCTGGGAAGTGAGGCTGGGCTGCAGGAGAACTCCAGTGAGCAGCCAGGTGAGACCAGGGTTGGCAGAGCCTCCCTGCACTCATGGAGATGGGAGGATGAGGAGGTTTGGCTTGTCAGGATAATGGGAACAAGTGACTGGGAGATGTTTGGAGGCAGCTTGAACTCACTGGGGGAGAGCAGAGAGGAGAAAGAGAGAAGGAACCCTCCTGGAAAGGGAAGGAAGAAAAGGGAGGGGAAGGAAAGTGCTTTGTAGTCTTGAGTGCCACTCCTTGATGTAGAAATGATTAAAGATACCAGATGAAATGAGTGCTGAAGCAGCCAGCTCAGACTGTTGGGTTGGGTGGAGCCTCTGCAACAAAGGGGATGGCAGAGAGGTTTTACTGGTGTTCCAGGAGGGCTCACTGAAACATGATTCCCACTGTGGTTGTGGCCATCCCCATCCCAGGTGGGACCAGGACCACCAGCAGAAGTTGGCATCCTCACAAGGCATTAGCAGTCTTCAAGGCTCTGATCTCTGGCACTGCAGTTTTCTGATGTTGGAGTGAGTCCATCTCTAAAGCATCTCATTTCCATCAAACTTGGAACCCAGGTCTCTGGATACCAAGCAAATTTGCTAATGTTTAACATCTGTAGGGTTTGGTGAGACCTGAGAGTTGTGTTTTTCCAGACGTGTTGGTTTCTTCTCCTTCAGCCTCATCACTGTCTACAGCTCCCCTGAAAGGAGGTTGGAGACAGGCGGGTGCTGGTCTCTTCTCCCACGTAACAAGAAACAAGGCACGAGGAAATGTCCCCAAGTTGCACCAGGGCAGGTTTAGATTGGACATCAGGAAAAATTTCTTCACCAAAAGTGTTTTCAGGCCTCGGCAGAGGCTGTCTGGGAGGTGGTGGAGTCCCCATCCCTGGCAAATTTAAAATCTGAGCAGATGAGATGCTCAGGGCTGGTTCAGTAGGGGACAGGTACAGTTGGACTCAATGATGTCAGAAGTCTTTTCCAACCAAATGGTTCTATGATTCCACGGTTCAGGACAGGCTGATGTAGGGTGGGAAGGTAACTGAAGGGAGCACCGTTGGTTCCTTTAGCCAGATCTCCTCTCCCTTTGCAAGGACACATGGCAGCTTCTCAAGCCTAATTTAGCAGTCTTTAATCTGAGTTATTCCAAACCACACTTGCCACTTCCTTCATGTGTTCCCGCAGGATGATGGGCTGATTTCACAGAAAGAAAAGCCTTAAGCAAATCTTGTCACACAAGAAAATTGATTTTTCAAAACTGACTTTTACAAGATTACTGGCGGTTTTTTTCTCCCTCATCTTTCTTCTATATCGTTCCCTTCCAGTCTCACGAGGTGGCTTCAGATCTAAGGAAATTAGAGATGCTGTGACTAAATTGAAAATGTAAAAAGGGGGAGAAGGAGAGAACAAAAAAAAAAGATGCCAAGCACTCAGCACCTCCTCTCCTGCCGCCTCTGAAGGACATGGACTTGTATGCTTGTATTTGTGAAGTAGTAGCGATGTCTCCTTCGCTTTTCCCACTGCCATAACCTCCATGCAACATCGAGAAAGAGTTGGTTTAAGGGTTATGCCAGCATTTTCACAAGGAACATCCCCTCATGGGCATTCCTTGGTGATCCTAAGCTGGATCACAGGGTTTTTTTCTTTCTCAGAGGCAATTCAATATGCTTTTTTAAAATAGAGAAGAGAGAGAAAGAGTTGCCTTGAAGTCATTTCAGACAGCTTAAAATATGCTAAGCTTTTCTGTTTCTGCAATATAAATAATGAATCCTCTTACAGCTTCTGAGTGGGGAAAGACGTTGATTTAAGAGGCCTTCATCTCTGTTTGAGGTTTTTCTGCTTTCATGTCAGAGCATGGGGAGCGGGGATGGGGACAAGCAAGGTGTGAACACTGAGGCAGGGAGTGCAAGTAGGACCTACAAAAGGGACAGGGTGCATCCACCTCAGCCCTGCATATGCTTTGCTAAAGGATTTCACTTCTTGATTCCCTCTTTGCTCCTTTATTGCGGTTGTCAGGGGCTGGAGAGGGTTTTAAATATGAGACAAAGTTGTTAGCATCTGCTGCTCTCCCTGTTGTTGTCTCTGCTCTGGTAACCCAGTGGTGATTTGGTGATCGTGGTCAGCATCAGTTGTCATTCATTTGACCAATTCCCCAAGCAGCAACTTTGGAAATGTTGTCTCTGCTCCAGTTGCTAAAAGGAACCTACAGGAAAGCTAGGCAGACGTGTTTCATCAGGGAGTTCAGGGATAGGATCAGGGGGAACAATTTTGCACTGAAAGAAGGGAGATTGAGATGAGATCTCAGGAAGAAATGTTTCGCTGTGAGGGTGGGGAGGCCCTGGCCCAGGTTGCCCAGAGCAGTGGTGGCTGCCCCATCCTTGGAGGTGTTCAAGGCCAGGTTGGATGGGGCTTGGAGCCCCTGATCCAGTGGGAGGGCTCTCTGCCCATGGCAGGGGTGGGACTGGGCTTTGAGGTCCTTTCCACCCCAAACTATTTCATGATTCTATGATTCTAAAACAGCTGGCAAGGTGGCTACAAAATGTAGGCAACATACATGGCATGAGTATGAGAAAACCTAGTGGATGCTGGCATTCCAAAATAAACCAGTTGGGAGCCACTCACTCCCCAGGAGCAGGTGTCCCAGTAATTTCCCCAGTTTGGACCTGTCATTCTGCCATATGTTGGCTGTTGGCTTGTGGATCCACAGCTGAACTTGGGAAAATGCCGCACAGGTTTGCTCAGCTGGAAACCCAGGCTGGATTTACTGGAAACAGCAAATCTGGGAGAAAGCAAGGGGAAAGTCGGCATAGCACGCCCAAAGCTGGGGTAGCTTCTGGCAGGAGAAAGCCTTTTCTCTGCAAACCTGGATTACTTTTATAGTTGTGGTGAGAATGTGCTGTGCATCCTGAGTCCTCTCCACCTGGCATGAAATTATCTCAGCATGGTTGTTTGGTGTAGACAGCACTTCACCTTGTGAAACCCATCCCAGAAAGACCCAAAAGGGACTCTGGTCTCATGCAGCATCATAGAGTCATAGCATGGTTTGTGTTGGAAGCAACCTTAAAGCCCATAGAGTTCCAACCCTGCCAATGGGCAGAGACACCTCCTATTGCGTCAGGTTGCTCCAAGCCCCATCCAACCTGGCCTTGAACATCTCCCAGGATGGGGCAGCCACCACTGCTCTGGGCAACCTGTGCCAGGGTCTCCCCACCCTCACAGCAGAACATTTCTTCCTAAAATGTCATCTCAATCTCTTCTCTTTCAGCAGAAAACCATTCCCCCTCATCCTCTTCCTGCACTCCCTGATCCAGAGCCCCTCCCCAGCTTTCCTGGAGCCCCTTTCAGTATTGGAAGCTGCTCTAAGCTTATCAGATCATGGAGTAACTCTTGTTAACTTCTATCCTTGGGTTCCTGTTCCTCTGCAAACTCCCTGGAAGGAATCGGCAAATATTAAAGCAAAGGAAGAATGCAAGCTGTTGATAGAAGGCTGGTTGTCTGTACAGCATCAAGCAATGCTTATTGCTTAGCTTTGCTATTGAAGTGTGTAATTAAGGACTTAATGGCTTTTACTTTTGGTAACTTCATTTTTTTTAATGCTGTTTATTGCTGGTTTATACAGAAGTTGACAGATAATTGCAAAGCTCTTATGGGTCAGTCTGTTGTACCAGTTTGCCATCGCACTTGATTTTTTTTTTTGTGACATGGCTGAGAAGAGCAGTGTTATTACCGGGGTGGTCTAAGGGAGTTCAGGAGCCTTGGCTAAGAATAGTGACTTGAGGATATGTTTGGAGGTGGGGGGATGGATAGAATCATAGAATGATTTTGGTTGGAAAGGACCTTAAAACCTATCCAGTTCCATCCTCTGCCATGAGCAGCTACACCTCCCACTGGATTGGGTTACTCCAAGCGCCATCGAACCTGGCCTTGAACACCTCCAGGGATCAATGGATGAATTTCATATTGAAAGATGAGCAGATCTTAGCTTTCTTCTCCTTCTCCACCCATACATTGCCTACATATTTGCACCAGCTCAATAGGAATGAATTTCTTGATGTCTCATTTATTATTCCTCCATGTGAACTGCCAGATCCCCAAGTTCCTCACAGTTCACCCAGTGGGAGCCCATGTTGGATTACACACAGATTGCTGCCCTTGGCACCTTCTGCAAGAAGATTCCCATATAGTTAGAACTCAACCCATCTCCACCTGGGGTGCTCGCCTCCAGGCACAGTTGTCTCTGTTGATAATCCTACCTTGGATCATTTGATCTCAACACAGTTCAGCCCTGAACAATTAACTGTTCTGGCAAGATTAGCCAAGGAACTTGCCAGAGGACTTGTGCTTCTCACCAGTTTGAAGACGTGCCAATGTTCAGACAGATAGAGCTTAAGAAGGCAGCCTGGACAGGGGGATGGCACCAGCAGGTGCCATGGGGAAGAAAGGGCTTTAGGAGGACTTGGGGAATATGCTCAGAGCTGGAGCTGGAACGTCAGAGGGAGCTGGCTCAGGCTGGTGGGCACTGTGTCCAAAGCAAGGAACATTGCTTGGGTGTTTGGCACATCCAGAGCTGGTCACCCTCTTTGAAGAGTTAATATAAACCTGTCCCGAGGTCTGTGTCCTCTCTCCATGCCAGTGAGAGGTCAGCCTGATGTACGCTGAAGCCCTCTCGCACTACAGAGATCAAACTACAAAGCCCATAAAAACATCCAAAAATCAACCTAAGAGGAGCTTTAGGAGTCAGCCAAGAAAGAGAAAGCCCTTTGAAAAGCCTCAGCCACCCAACAGCTCTCTGGCCATGCATGAATCCTGTGTACAGGAGGGTGGGAGCCGTTCCTGCCTGCATGCCTATCATTTCTGCCCTGAAGCATGCAGATTAGCTCCAGTGATCCAAAACACGTGCTCCCAGCCCAGTGCTGACCCGAGATGCCCCTAGCAGCAGATTCCTTAACACTGATAAGGGCTGGGGTTTTCTGTTTCCATTTACCACTATTATTTTCCCTGCAAATCCCAAAGGGATTGCATGGCGAAGTGTAAAGTTGCAAAGGCCGCAAGCTCAGGTGGTGATTTTGAGGTGAAAAATAAGAGCTGGACTAGAGGGAAAGGCAAGTTTGAACAGCTTTGCAGCACAGATTCACTTTGCACTAAGCAGGAGGATAAACACGGTGCATTAGCGCTTCGACATGCCAACATCCATAAATCTGGCTAAAGGAATTCTGCTACGGGGGTGGAGCAAGGTAGGAAGACCCCAGGAAGGACTAATCCCATTAAACAACTTGAGGAGAAACAAATCATATGATGAAATTGGATTACCCGATCCGCACAAGAAATAATAGTTAAGCTATTAGTCATGTCTGTTGTGTGGTGGGATAAGTCAAGATGATGGAGGCAGGAGAAATGAAATGCAGCATCACTGCTGCAGGGGTAAAATTCCCCCGGGAGAGTTGACACCTCCAAGCTCATCCAGGACTAAAGGGTGACTCACACGCCCAGTCTTTCCCCAGGATAAGCAGTTTTGGCAGCTGGCTGTCATAGCCTGCTTCTTCAGACCTATCTGAATGGATTTAAACTTTCTCTCTGCCTAAATAATAAGGAAATCAATGTTAGTAAAGGAACTGGGAGGAGGGGGGGATATGATTTTCATATGATCCCATGGCTCTGATGCCAAAGATTTGAGCAGCAGGATGAGGGAGGGGATTCTACCCCTCTGCTCCACTCTTGTAAGACCCCACCCGGAGCCCTGTGTCCAGTTCTGGAATCCCAAACATAAGAATCACAGAATCACAGAATAACCAGATTGGAAGAGACCCACCAGATCGTGGAGTTCAACCATTCCCACCAATCCTTAAATCATGCCCTTAAGTACCTCATCCACCCTCACCTTAAACACCTCCAGGGAAGGTGAGTCAACCACCTCCCTGGGCAGCCTGTTCCAATGCCTAACAACCCTTCCCATGAAGAATTTTTTCCTTATCTCAAGCCTAAATCTTCCCTGGTGGAGCTTGAGGCCATTCCCTCTCGTCCTGTCCCCTGTCACTTGGCGGACGAGGCCAGTACCCTCCTCTCCACAACCTCCCTTCAGGTAGTTGTAGAAGATGGATCTATTGGAACAGATCTAGAGGAGGCCATGGAGATGATCTGAGGGCTGGAGCACTTCTGCTATGAGGACAAGCTGGGAGAGTTGGGGTTGTTCAGCCTGAGGTGAGACCTCAGAGCAGATTCCGGCCCTGAAAGGGGCTCCAGGAAAGCTGTAGAGGGGCTTTTAAGAATGGCCTGGAGTGATAGGATGAGGAGAATGGCTTTAAATTGGAAGGGGGAAGATTTAGATCAGATATTAAAAGAAATTCTTCACGCTGAGGGTGGGGAGGCCCTGGCCCAGGTTGCCCAGAGTAGTGGTGGCTGCCCCATCCCTGGAGGGGTTCAAGGCCAGGTTGGATGGGGCTTGGAGCAACCAGATCCAGTGGGAGGTGTCCCTGCCCATGGCAAGGGTGGGACTGGATAATATTTAAGGTCCCTTCCAAACCAAACCATTCCATGATTCTATGATTTAAGGAGGGGAGAGGAGTTATTGCGAAAGAGGGTGGATTGTGAAAGGGGAGGGAAGGAAAAGCATCCATCATAACAAGAGAAGAGGTGAAAGCAGGATTAATGGGGACAGGATTGGTGCACAACCCACTCAGGGGAGGGAGTGGAGGAGGGGGATTTTAAACAACAGGGATTAAAAGATATAAGCATTGTATTTTGTTCACATCCATCAAGAAAACAGGTTAATTTGCGGAAGGAATCACCCTGTTCATGAAGTTCTGTGGCCCAGGTTGCCCAGAGCAGGGGTGGCTGCCCCATCCCTGGAGGGGTTCAAGGCCAGGTTGGATGGAGCTTGGAGCCCCTGATCCAGTGGGAGATGTCCCTGCCCGTGGCATGGGGTGAGACTGGATGAGCCTTGAGATCTCTTCCAACTCAAACCATTCTGTGATTTCATGATTATATCTCACCATTCCCTTGCCAAGCCACCCAGAGGGTCCAAGGCCAGTTCTGCATCTCTGGTGTGCACAGAGGTCCACACAGTGCGCTCCCAGCTGGATCTTCTGCAGCTCCAGCTGCAAATCCCGGTCGTGCTTGGTCCTGGGGCTGTGGTGCATAGCGTTACTCCATTGATTATCTGCACGGCTCATCAGACAGCTTTAACTATTTACAACGGTTGATCAGTCAAGTCATTGACAAGTTAACAGCTTTGTTTACTTCTTCCTTTCCATTTCTGTGGCCCATTTGTTCTGAGCGCTGTGCTAAGCAAAAGGCTATTTTGATTATTTTCTCACCAGAATAAGCTACAACTTGTACGGGCTGTGCTGGTGACACAGCTTTAATTGTGCCATCTGGGAGAGAGAAACATTCTCACCTTAATTCTGAGACAAGACATGGATCTGTTGGAATGGGTCCAGAGGAAGCCACAGATATGATACGAGGGCTGACGCACCTCCTATCCGAGGACAGGTTGAGAGAGTTGGGGTTGTTCAGCCTGGAGAAGAGAAGACTCTGGGGAGAACTTAGAGCAGCTTCCAGCCCTGAAAGGGGCTCTAGGAAAGCTAGGGAGGGGCTCTGGATCATGGAGTGCAGGGATAGGAGGAGGAAGAACAGTTTTCAGCTAAAAGAGGGGAGATAGAGATGAGATCTTAGGGAGAAATGTTTTCCTGTGAGGGTGGGGAGGCCCTGGCCCAGGTTGCCCAGAGCAGTAGTGGCTGCCCCATCCCTGGAGGGATTCAAGGCCAGGTTGAATGGAGCTTGGAGCCCCTGATCCAGTGGGAGGTGTCCCTGCCCATAGTAGGGCATTGGAATTGGATGGGCTTTGAGGTCCCTTCCAACCCAAACCATTCCATGACTTGATGATTGCTCCAGGCTCCCGCGCCATGGGCAGAACAGACCTGGCCCTGGGATGTCCCTGTCTGTCTCTGCTCCAATACTCTGATGTGCTCCAGAGAGCTGAACTCCAAATGGACATATTTCAGCATGTTTTGAGGAGCTGTAAGTAGCCCCTCACTGTTTTTTCCCACCCTCGGGACATGGAGGCGGTGAGGAGGAGTTGCAAACCCCATGCATCGAAGACAGGCACCTCCTTTAAAGACTACAACTTGATGAGCAATCAGGCTCATTGCCGGCCTCCCAGCTTGGCAGGAGGGGGAATGACAAAGCTGAGATTAGGTAGGAAATCAAGCCAGAAGTTTGTTCAGTGCAGCAAGGTGTTATTATTATCATCAAAACCCTAGAGTGTTTAAAAACAATCAAACTCCAGTAGCGGCAACTGGTACATCACAGCAAGCGCAATCAGACTCCAAACATGTCCTTGTCTGGGATTCAAGCCTGAGCTCTTGAAATGTGGGAAAAGGTTGCGATCTTCCTGGCTGTTTAATTGTTTCTGAAGAAAGGCAACAGGGGGGACATCAGCAAAGTTGGCATCTCTGTTCCAAGGTGCAGCATCTCTGACATCACCTTTCCCTTCACAGCAGAGCTGAGGTGCCCATGTCAGGTGTTGAGGATGGAGAGGTTTGCAAGAGGCTGGTGATGGAGGTTTGTCAGGATGGAGCCTTGGAACCCTTTTCTGGAGCATCCCATCTCCCAGGTGGTGGGTAACCACTGGTGACCTATCCTAGCAGCATGGGTACAGCCCACGTGCTTGAGGACTGAACAGCCAGCAGCAAGGATGCTCAGTAGTTTTCTCAGGCCTCTGCCCTCCTGAACTTAATGAAACCCCAAGCTGGAAGTTGCAGCTTTGTCATTTAGATGGCAGAGAGATTACCTTATCGCCTGCACTGGCTGATAAATGAACCGGCTGCTTTGGCACCAAAGGAGGACAGCAGACGTGTGGCTGGGTAACCGCAGAGGGCCCACACGTCTTCATTAGGGATGGAGCAGGCAGGAGAAGAAGAAGAACCACGTTGGTCACCGTTATGGAAATTTGCTGTTAATAAAGAAATAATTTGTGCGGTGCATCACGCCGGAGCCATGCAGGGGGGTAGCATGACACTGCTCGGGCCGCGTTGCTCGTTCAGTCATTGTTCACAAGGCTGTCACTCACGGGACATGCTCTGAAAAGACAAGTCTTTGCCCAGCACAGACCTCCACCATCTGTGAAACACCTTCCTTCTCCATCAGTTCCTTCCCGCAGAGGATGCCAGGGTTACGGGGGCAGTGAAGGGATGTGGAGTGGTGCTCAGAGGGTTTTAGGATGGTGCTGAGAAGGATGTGGGGTGGTGCTGCAAGTGATGTAGGGTGGTGCTCACAGCATCCCACTGTCAGCCTTCGCATGGGGCAGCTCTGGTCTGAGGATGATTGGGGACAGCCACGTTACGGCACTAGGAATTGAAGGTACTGCTGGCAATAAAGCAACAAAACCCATTCTCCCAGCAATTTGTAGCAATTAATTGCCCTTCCCAGGAATGAAATGTTAATTAATTCACTCCATGAGCCATGCATTTATTTAAGGTATTTGTGGGTGTTCTTGGTACTTTTATTAAGCAATTTAAACGCGTCCAAGAAAATATTTATCTATTTTAAGTCATTCTTAGTAAACACAATTTATATGGCAAGCAACTGCTTTATTTTGCATTGTTAATTAAAAATTACGATACACTCCACTTCCCCGGGTTATTCGCCATCAGAGCAACCGAGCTGCCAGCAGATCTTGTTCAAGGAGCACTTGTGCTGCTGGCAGCTGCAAAAAAAAACCTCTCCCTAGGAGCCTACAGTGTGGATTTAAGTAATGCTTGATGGGGCATCCTGGAGTTCAGAGGGCACCAACATCCCCGTGCTGTGGGGTGGGTGCTGGTGATGCCCTCCAGCTGATCCTGTGCTGCCAGGAGATGCTGGAGACAGTTGTGGCCTGATGAGGAGTTTTATGAAGAAGGGTATTTACAAGTCCTACAGCCTTCCCAGGGTTGTAAAGTAAAAAGCTTCTTCACACACACTGTTTGTTTAAGATTTACAAGTCCTTATACTGCAGACAGAGGAAATTATTTGTTAAGGCGAGCTTGGGCTTGCTTGTGATGCTCCTCTATGTACAATGCTGTATAGGGCACATCATGCTTTTGTTGTGAACGCAGTTAGGTCTTCATGGGCTCCATGAGCCTGGAGCCCAGCCAGAAATGCAGCCTCTGGGGATAAGTGGTGGAGTTCCTGGGCAAAAATCTCTTGTGCAGAAGGAGACCTGGCTGAACGCATTCCACTGAAACCCTGGAAGGATGCACAGGTGCTTCATGGAATCATGGTATGGCTTGGGTTGGAAGGGACCTCAAAGCCCATCCAGTCCCACCCCCTGCCATGGGCAGGGAAACCTCCCACTGGATCAGGGGCTCCAAGCCCCATCCAACCTGGCCTTGAACCCCTCCAGGGATGGGGCAGCCCCCACTGCTCTGGGCAACCTGGGCCAGGGCCTCCCCACCCTCACAGCAAAACATTTCTCCCTAAGATCTCATTTCAATTTCCTCTCTTTCTACTGAAAACCATTCCCCCTCATCCTGTTCCTGCAAGCCCTGATCAAAAGCCCCTCCCCAGCTCTCCTGTAGGCAGCCTGGCTTCCGCAGGTTTCCTTTGGAGCCCAGAGAAGGTCACTGCAGAAACACTGATGTCTGAAAACCGAAACACAGCCACGGCAGTGCTTGAAAGCTAACATATCCCAAACTGTCCTTTCTTATTTTCTTGTGGGCGTTCTTAGTTTGGAAGCGATCGATGCAGTCAGAAAAATACTATTTCCCTGGAGAATGTCTCCTTAGAAAAGTCCCCCCTCCCTCTGATCTTTAAGTGTTGAAAGGACCCAGTGCGCTTCTGGGGGTTTTATTCTTTAATCACTGTTTTTTCATAGCTGTCTGCTATAATCCCTTGGAAGAGTGGATCGAAATATGTTTTTCCTGGTTAAATTTGTTTTCCTCTATCACTAAGGCTGATTTAATTTCCAGGAGATGCTGAACTGGGAGGCACTGTGGACGCTCCCTATGGTGAGGCCAGAATAAAACAAATGCAGGTTAGAAATACAGGGAAGGATATAACAAAGTGAAACTGAGCTCACAGAAATAACCACTGGGGGAAACGGGCTGAAAGGGTGCTTGGAGAAGAGAAAGGAAGATGAGAAAATGTGTAAAGACCAAGGGGATGAGGGACAGTGGCAGACAGGATGCTAGGGCACTGTTGGCCGTATGACATGGAACAATGGGGAGAAGCGATGTATTTAGAGTTAGGTCCTCACAAGTTCCCTGTGGGTGTTGGAGTGCAGGCGGTGAAGGCATCTCACAGTGTTACTGTTGCTGTCACCCCATGGGGACCACCTGAGAAGTGTAGGAAGGCTGGGACAAAGGACCAAGGACAAGAGCAGCCACCCATCATTTACATAGGAGTCATAAGCCATTTTCTCAGCTCAGCCACCCAAAACAGCTGACATGCTGTGGCCAGAGATGAGACACCATCCAGCAGGAGGGTGAGGAGGCCCTGGCCCAGGTTGCCCAGAGCAGTGGTGGCTGCCCCATCCTGGAGGGGTTCAAGACCAGGTTGGATGGGGCTTGGAGCCCCTGATCCAGTGGGAGGTGTCCCTGCCCATGACAGGGGTGGGACTGGATGGGCTTTGAGATCACTTCCAACCCAACTATTTCATGATTCTGTGAGAGGTCCCATGGTGTCTCCTCTGCCACATCAACATATCAAGCCCAAGAAAATAATGGGAAGAGGTCCTGTGGGCAGGATCCCCAAGGGCAGACCCTCTCCTCTCTCCTGGGACTGTCTCAGCATGGCAGGTTACAGTGACACTGTGCTCCCCCTGCACAGAGCTGTCCTTACAGCCCCTGCAAAATGGTTTGGCTTAAGAAGAAAATCAGCACCAAAAAATGACAGGAGAATTAGTAGCTAAGTCATACAAGCAGAAACTAAAGGAGGTAAGTTTATATAGTCTGGAAAAGATCCTGGGTGACACGTTTGCAAACTATAAATACCTTCAAGGTAACAATATAAATGAATGAAGCCCCTGCTCTCAAGGGTCGTAGGATGAGGAATGCTGGCTAGAAGCCAGGCTCGATGTAATGAGGCTGGTGAGATGATAGGAAGGAATCATGAAGAACTGAAGCAGTGGAGGTGGTGGATGTGGCTAGCAAAGCATCCTCTGCATCTTCTTGGCTGTTTGGTTCAGATTCTGTTTATTAATAATTATAAGTAATAGATGAGTAAGACACGTTGTGGGCTTGTTAAAAACATGAGCACCTTGTCTTTTGGCTGTCCACAAGCACATCCTGGGAAGCTTTACAAGAGAGTGATCAGTTGTCGTTATTAAAATACAATTTGACATTATGAAAGATCCATACTGCTTGTTCAGCCACATTGATTTAGCAGTGTTAAGCCTGCAAAAACTGGAGTTAAGAATCTTGATCTCTGCTGAAGCATGAAAAATTGCTGTTTGTGACCTATCGTGCTTGGGAAATTCAGTTTTGAACAAATATATAAAGCCATGGCTATTGGTGTTTTTCCAAGCCACTGCAATGTCAACCAACTCTTGGAAACCTTGCCCTCAGTTTTGCTTTCTTTTGCAACATCCAGGAGGATGTCACCTGAAGTCCACACAGCTCAAACCCACCTCCGGCCACATCTGGTTTCCAAGCCCCAGTGCCCTCCACATCTCTGCTGGGAGGAGGAGCTGCAGGCAGGCTGTAAGGACAAAGAATCATAGAATGGTTTGGGTTGGAAGAGATCCAGGTGCAACCTCCCAGCCTTCCAACACCTCCCGCTGGATCAGGGGCTCCAAGCCCCATCCAACCTGGCCTTGAACCCCTCGAGGGATGGGGCAGCCTCCACTACTCTGGGCAACCCGGGCCAGGGCCTCCCCTCCCTCACAGGAAAACATTTCTCCCTAAAATCTCATCTCAATCTCCTCTCTTTCAGCTGAAAACCATTCCCCCTCAGCCCACCCCTGCACTCCCTAACATGACCAAGGAAACTCAACAGTCACTTTTATCCACATCTTGAAACCTCCTTCATGTCCTTTGCAGAGCAGGGAAGGTAGCTGTGCGTAAAATAACCAGACAGAAGAGAAGCACTGGATTCCCCCACAGGTTTGGTGCCACACTCACCCCATTGATGGCTGCTAGGAAATGCCTTCACTTTGTGCCTCCCTTGAGCACCCAAGTAACAGAAGATGATCCTTCAAAATCTGGAAATCTGTGGTTGGGAGCCTCTCTAAGAACAAAGCTGCGAAATGAGATTAACGGAGCAGAAATACTCCTGACAAAAAGCACAGGATGCTTCCATGTTCACCAGCTGAAGTTTCTCTGTTCTCTATCCTTCTACCTTCCTTCTTACTAGCTTTCTTTCCTCAAGTGTTGCTGAGGTGTGACTTCTTGACCAGCAAACCAAACTGGAGTAAATGAAGACATGTCCTGCCTTTGCTCCTCAATTTGTGCAAAGGTTTCAGGATGAGATATCAGGGCCCTGCTGATCCTCCCAGCTCTCTTCTGCCAGTGCCCAGGAGCATCCCCAAGGGACAACCTGCTGCTGCAGCTGCTCTTTGAGATGGGCAGCATCATTCCTGCAGTCGGGAGACAGAACTGCAAAGAGAGCTCTATATTAGACCCCACCTGCAGTCCTGTGTCCAGTTCTGGAATCCCCAATATAAGAAGGGATGGAACTGTTGGAATAGGCCCAGAGAAGGCCACCAGGATGATCCAAGGGCTGGAGCACCTCTGCTATGAGGACAGGCAGAGAGAGTTGGGCTTATTCAGCGTGGAGAAGAGGGGCTCTGGGGAGAACTTAGACCAGAATGGGGCTCCAGCAAAGCTGGAGAGGGTCTTTTTAAAAGGGCCTAGTGTGATAGGACGAGGGGGAACAGCTCTAAATTGGAAGGGGGAAAATTTAGATCATACATTAGGAATAAATTCTTCACAGTCAGAGTGGGGAGGCCCTGGCCCAGGTTGCCCAGAGAAGTGGTGGCTGCCCTGTCCCTGGAGGTGTTCAAGGCCAGGTTGGATGGGGCTTGGAGCAACCTGATCAGTGGGAGATGTCCCTGCCCATGGCAGGAGGTTGGAACTGGATGGGCTTTGAGATACCTTCCAAACCAGACCATTCTATGGTAAGGCGGATCCCATCACTGTGATGGGAGATCAGCTTGGCTGTCTGATCTCTCTCGAGCCCCTTGGCTTGGGTTGCATTTATCTCTGGGAGGAGAAAGGCATCCCCAAAGCATCACTGACTGTTGAGACCTTTGGAGCAGCACACAGAAGTGTTGGTTTTGCTGTTTTTTCCATATGAGGAGCCTCCCTCATTAACACACAAAGTGCAGCCCTAGAAATAAAAACGGCATCTCCTGATTAATTATTGAAAGGAGAGTCCAGAGAGGAAGGGAGGGTAGGGAAGCTGAAGTGGCCAGTCAGCATCTGTTAGAGGTGCAAAGATAAATGAAATGAGAGTGCAGATAAGTGCATACAAATCAGCTCACATCTGTACCACTAATACATCTCTTTCAAAATGCTGGTGTCATCAGATGGTAGGTGAAGCCTTGCAGGTCAGCTGTCCTGATTCAATTAGGTTCACGTTAGTGGGTGCCGGGGGAATTTGCTCTAGCAGCACTGTCAGAGTGTTTTCCAGCACGCTGCCAACTGGCATTTCTCTTCATTCCAGCCCCATGGAGGGGAAGCCATCTGTGCCTACCTTGGTAGGCATGATGAGTGTCTAGATGGGTGCCACCTTGACCGTGTGAGTGAGCAGCCGTCCTGGTTGCCACCAGTTGTCCATGGGGCAATGCGAGTCATATGTTAAAGCAAGGGGAACCATGCATGGCCCCAGAGCAGAGTGGTGGGAGCGAACAGAGGGGAGTTGCAGAGAACAGTAAATGTAGGAGTCCATGAGAGGACCATGAGCAGAGCAGATGCAGTTCACCTTGAAGGGGACAGCTTCCCCAAAACCTCCCCGCCAACCCTGTGTGCAAAGCAGCATCCATGGCTCGTCCCTCCAGCGCCTGATGGCCAAGTCCAGCTCCCAATGTCTTCATCTCTCCCGACCCTAACATCCCAACCCACCCAGCACAACCAGAGGAAGGCAGCCCCAAGACAACAGGGATTGTTTGGGAAAGATGATTCTTTTTTTCTCCCGAGGCTGCTGCCTATGCTTTCTTTTCATTCCCCCAAAGAGCAGCTGGAGTTACACATGCTTGACAGCATCTCCTGTCTTTCCCACCCTTTCCAGAGTGGCAGGTTGCCAGATGGTGCCCCATTAGGTCACATTTACTCATTGTTTGGCAAACAGCGGCTTAATTCAAGTGCTGAGTTGACAGCTTGTTCTCCAAGACAATTTGCAAGTTGCAGTGTTGCAAATGCCAGCTTGGCTTTTCAGGGTAATGTTATTTCAGCTGCCTTAAAGGGATAAAGTTTGCTTTGATGGGGAAAAAATAAGAAGAAAAGGGCGAAAGTGGGGGAAGCTGAAAAGATTTCTGGTGGTTTTGATGTGGAAGGACCAGTAGTGTTGGTTGGCAAGGGACTGCTGTGTCCTGGATCTGTGGTTCCACATCAGTGGAGACTCTCCAGGTCCCATCCATCCCATCACTGAAGTGTTCCACCCAAGCCCTAAGAAATGAAGAGAACCAGACTCACAAGGAAATAGCAATTTTGGTTTATTTTGGCAAGTTTCCAGTAGGGATATCCATACACAGCACTTTGATGTCTCCTCTCCCAAGCCTGCGGTAGAAACATAGAGTGGTTTGAGTTGGAAGGGACCCCAAAGATCATCTCATTCCAACCCCGCTGCCATGAGCAGGGACAACTCTCACTGGATACAGTTGCTCCAAGCCCCATCCAACATGGCCTTGAACTCCTCCAGGGATGGGACAACCACAACTTCTCTAGGCAGCCTGAAGGGGATTGTCCTCTGTGACCCTATGGCATCATCAGCCACCTTGTGGTGTGCTGCCCCCACAACACTATAAGCTGGGTGCTGGGCAAGTGAGTCTGCCATCACACACACATAAATTGCAAGTGGCACAAATCAGCACTATGACGCAAATCAGCACCATGATGATGCTCTTTCTTCTTCACCAGGTGGGCAAAAAAGGGCCAGGTTATAAAGGAAGCGTCTGGCGACTTCTACGAAACTATCGTAGATCACACCTTCTTCTTCGAGCCCGTCTCCTGTGAGGTCACCAATGCGCTGGGCAGCACAAATATCAGTAGGACCGTGGACGTCTACTGTGAGTAATCCTTCAGCTTGAGATTGGCTGAGCAGGGCCAGCAGAGCTGCTGAAATGAACAGGAAGGGGACACAGCTCGATCTGATTTGCCCAAGGTGACCAGGACTTGCTGGTCTCTCTTGCATTTCTGGTGGTGGGACTCATGATTTCCTTCCTGCCTTATGAGTGCCCAGCTTATGGTGATGGTCCCTGGCGTGCTGGTCATTCTGGGATTTTAACAGGCACCTGTCTCAGGCTTTTGTTTATTTGGGGGTCTTACATGGCTGGGACCCATAGGTTCATCAAAACATACCACTGCTTATGACACAGTGACGTCTTCGGTTTGAGGGTTTCTGGTTGACACACTGGGAGTAACTCCAGTCTCCTCTGTGCAGTTGGGCCCAGGATGGCAACAGAACCACAGTCCCTCCTCGTTGACCTGGGCTCAGACGCAGTCTTCAACTGTGCTTGGACTGGAAACCCATCTCTCACTATCGTCTGGATGAAGCGAGGCTCGGGCGTGGTAAGGATCGCTGCCAGGGTGGAGGGCAATGGCACATTCAGGGCATGAGTTGCTGTGTGTTGCTTCTCATGGAACAAAGCCCATAGCTATGGGCTGGGAACTCCTGGTTAGACAAATGCTGGACCTGTGAGGCTCTTCCAAATGCAGGGGACAACATGGCACTGTAGAGCAGTGGTTCCAGGGCTGCAGGGCTGCCGTGGGTGTCTCCAGGTAGTCCAGAGAAGTATATTAAGCAGTGAAGGCTTTATTGCTATTGCATTATTTTGGATGAAAGCGTGTGATTCCATCCCCAAGGTATTTGAGTATTTGGGTGTATTTGTATGGCAGGCCAGAAAGTTGGACCTGGAGACCTGTTCAGGAGAGGCAAAGGGAAAACCAGACTCAGGAGATCAGCTCCATCACTTCTGCAGAGGCTGTGGACTGTCTGACTTTGCCCCATCACGTCCTAGCAGAGTCACTTTCCAGAGTACAGACAGCTCTCATCCACAGGAGATGTTTGCAAAGAAGAACGGATTCCCATGATGTTGGACATGTGGGTTAAACAGAGGACAGAGCATCACTGAACCTCTTGCTGACAGGTGGCACTTCTGCAAATCACACATGGTCCTTTCTGGGATGACCCTTTCTGGGAAGATCCTTTCTATGACAGTCCTTTCTGGAAAGATCTTTTCTGGGACAATGCTTTCTAGGATGATCCTTTCTAGGATGGTCCTTTCGAGGATGGCCCTTTCTGGGATAGTCCTTTCTGGGTCGGTCCTTTCTGGGATGTTCCTGTCTGGTCTCCAGACCTCTGAGCTCACATCCTAACACATTCTCCCCAGCTTGGGGCTGGAGCCTTCTATAATGATGAGAGTCTGGGTCTGACCCAGCAGACTTCTCCACATCTCTTTTGTCCTGAAATGCATAAGGAGCTTTACAAATATTAATCATGGCTCAGTCAGCCCAGGGAGGCGTGAGAAATTCTGATCCTCTCTTTACAGACAGGAGAGCTGAGCAAAGCCACATTAAGAAGCTAAAGAAGACCTTAAACTCGTCCGGAAGATGTGTGCAGGTTTGGGTTTGAACAGCAGCTCTCAGTGTTGTCTGGGCAGATGCATCCTGAGGTTGATGAGGCAACGCTGACTTGAACAGCTGAAGACTCCACGTTGTCAGAGAGCTGGATTCACCCAGGAGGGAGATGAGCCGGCTGGGTCGCTTCTCCACCTCCACTCCCGTACACCAACAAAGGAGGGGAGTGGATATTGAGGCATTAATAGCTAGGGTAGTTTTTCCAAGCCATAATGACCTCATTGAAGGACGTCTCCTGAGAAGCAATTACAGACTTGGGAGAGCTGATGGCTCGAATCAACTAAGGAATCCCAGCAGGTCGATAATCCCTGAGTGGTTTCCCATCCCACAGCTGCAGTTGTTGTTTCTCTGGGTTATTTTCATTATCAACAATGTTCTCACAATATAGACTGCTATTTCATTTTCTTAAAGCTGCTGGAGTTTGTATGGTGGCTGAAAGACCCATGCCTAGCGAGGACAAGGGCTTCCTGACCCTCGTGGTCCAGCTCCAGCCACACACCAGGGCTTGCCTTCACTAACTGGCTGAACACAGGCAGCATGCAGGTGGAACAGCTTTCTCCCTTTTTATTTGGCTCCATCTAGCTGGCTTGGAGCATCTCAGAGCTCAGGACAGACCCACCAGCTGGTTTAATCCAGCAGAGATGCTCTTGCTGGTCAGCAGAGCCACCTCCATCTTCCCAGAGCAATGCTGGCAGGGGATGCTGCTTTGCAAAGCTGCTGTTCATGTCATGATGGAGGATTGCGCTGTTTTATCCCCAGTTGCTCCACTTTTAGAGCCAGGTCAGTGTCCCACATGAAGATTACCTTCTCTTTTCCTACTTTGCATGAACAAAACAAGTCAAAGACAGAAGAGAGGATGGGGCCACATAAGCACAGGCATTTGCATGGATATCTTTGTAATCAATGCTAAAACAGTGGATCTGAAAGGGCTCTGAAACTCTGTGCCTCTGCCTTATACCAGATTAGGGGTGAGATCCCTATCTTCTTACTGCATGGTGACCCAGACCTCTGTCCAGCTTTGCGTGAGCACTAATTCCCAGAGGCATCAACTGTGGGAGCAGCAGCCAGCAGAGCCAGACATTCACTGAGAGGTGAGAGGCTGTCCTCAACCTGCAAGGTCCTGGGGGACAGAGGCAAAGGTGGAATTAGCCCCCAGGCACATGTTCCCAGCATGGAAACACATTACTCTGAAAGCCGCTATTTGTTTCAGACCTGCATGGGTTTATAAATAACCCCAGCGCCAAGATTCTGCTGCCAGCCTCAGCCAGATCCCTTTGCTTCAGCAATTTTCAAGGTTTAATAACACTGCTAATTGCACTGCGGGGCAGGAGGGCAGTGGCAGAGAGAGCCAGGTTGCAGCCAGGCTGTAGGGAGGGCTTCCCCAAACCAGCTGAGATTTCCCTGGGTGTCCAGAGCTAGTTCCCAGGAGGCAGCCAGCTCTCCAGGTTGGTCTCCCATCACCTCTGGGTTTGAAATCTCCAAGTCAATCCTGGCAGCCTCTCCTGCACCGGTGAACATGGTGATGCCAGTATGGATCTCTCAAAGGCTCTGGGTTACGAGGCAGTTGGGTCACTGTAGCCACCAAATTTTTTCTCTTTTATCTTGAACTTCTTGCAAAACTGGAGCTTGTAAAAATTCAGATGAATAGGAACAGGACTTCCATTTCCTCCCCAAAGCTGGATTGTTTCTTTATTCTTTGGTCAACAGCAATGAGTGGTATTTCCCTGCCATGTAAGACTTTGGGCTGATCCACTTCATTTTCTCCAGGCTCCTCCGGAGGTTGTAGATGTGGTACTTCAGGACTTGATTTAGTAGACACGTTGGTGTTGTGTTAATGGTTGAACTGGATGATCTTAAAGGTCTTTTCCAACTTTAACAATTCAATGATGCTACCTCACATTCAACTTCACATTTTCCCCCTGTGAATGCCACCCCCTCCTCTCTTCCAGGTCCTGAGCAACGAGAACAAGCTGACCCTGAAGTCTGTCCGCCAGGAAGATGCTGGGAAATATGTGTGCCGAGCCGTGGTCCCACGGGTCGGTGCTGGGGAACGGGAGGTGACGCTCACAGTCAATGGTACCTCTTGTTTTCCTATTGCTATTCCACCCTGCCATCTCATTGCTTTGTTCCTATTGGTCTGTCAGCTCACGTTGCCACATTATCCCCTCAAATTTTGGCTTTCAGGGCAAATCCCACCCACAGTGGGAAGTACCTGCCCTGTAGGATATACAAGTGAATTGCATTTTGCATTCGTTTGCCTGGAAATCCATGGGTTAAACCAAAAAAAACAACCCATGCATTGTCTAAGACTGGCTTGGTTCCTTATTATCAAGAGAGGTTTATTGAGTAGTTGGGAGCTGGCATGTTTAAATCTTTAATAGATTTATCTTGTGAAACCCTTGCAAGGTCGAAGAGCACTGTTGTCTCTGTTGTATCGTCAGCGAGCTGGGAATTGTGCCTGGATCCAAACCCAGCAGCCTAATGACTCTCTTAGAGCCCACGTGAGGATTCCTGAGAGGCTGCAGTGCTGTGTAGCTCCTCTGTGACTGCTTGGGGCTCACCCAGCATGATATCAGGATGTGGCCCCGACCCTGGAGTTTGATGGTGACCCCACAGCAGCCAGTAATGAATTTCAGCCTAAATATGGAAGGGAAAGAGCCAGGCAGGCTGCAGGGTGTATAAATAGAGGGTGGATTTTGCATTGACTCTCACCTGTACAACAAACTGACAGCCTTCATCCCCCAATCATTGTCACAAAGAAAAGAAAATAGGCAGGGAAGATGCTCAGGTGGCAGCAAGAGTTAATTTTAACTACAGATAGTGCTGGAAAGGGGAGCCAAGGGCAGTGCAGCAGGGGACTGAAAACCAACCACTCCCTTGACTTCGACTGCACTCCTCAGCGCCTGCCTGCTCCTTCCCCAGCGGCTGCTGGGTTTTAATTACAATTACACTAGCTTGTGGAAAACAAAGCAGCAAATTAGCACAAACAGAGAACCTGCTCCTTTCCTGACACCTACCAGGCATACAACCACCTTGAATGCAGAGCAAAGCACTCAGCAGGCTCTGGGCCGTTTGGAGCACGCGGTGTGGAAAAGCTGCTCTGGAGAGCATTGCAGCATCCGCCACCACTGAGCTTTCTGCCAGCTAGAGCCAGTTGGGCAGCAAATGAAATCCGTGCCATGAGCTTTGCCCGTCTCCTGGGAGACAACAGCCTGCAGCGTCCCATCCTGCTAGGACGTGTTGCAGGGGAATCTGCTGCTGGGGTTTGGTGCAAGCTTGGGTGACAAAGTTGGGGCACACCATCACGGGCATTGGATCCTACACTGGGGAGAAGCCCAGTCCTCCACGTCAAGAATGTCTCCTGGCTTTCCAAGAGAAGAGAACCAAGGTGGGCAAGCTCCAGAGCAGCATCCCCAGGTCCAACATCCACAAAGCATACCATCCTGCAGCTGGAGCAGGTCTCTAGCTCCAGGAGCACGGCACGATGTGTCTAATCCAGCTAATGAATTCTGCTGAAAGCCTTTTTCGCTGTAATTTGAGAGGGAAATTGAACGCTTCATATTTTCAAGTGATTTTGAATCCAGAGGTGATACAATTGTCCTGATATTACCGGTTACCTTTCTCTGTGTGCGGAGATTCGTCACAGTAAAATTAGGCATTTAGATGTGTCTCTTCTGAGCAAAGACTGATCAGTGCACGTGGGCTTCAGAGGGGCTGAGCCATCCCACTGAAAGCACAGGGACCCTGACTGAGGGATCTCACCTGGAGCCCTGTGTTCTGGTCTGGAGACCTCAGCATAGGAAGGTCATGGAGCTGTTGGAGCGAGTCCAGAGGAGGCCACAGAGATGATCCGAGCGCTGGAGCACCTCCCATACAAGGACAGGCTGAAAGAGCTGGGGTTGCTCAGCCTAGAGTAGAGGAAATGTCCCTGGGAAAACCTTAGAGCAGCTTCCAGTGCTGAAAGGGGCTCCAGGAAAGCTTGGGAGGGGCTCTTGATCAGGGAATGCAGGGACAGGACAAAGGGAGATTGAGATGAGATCTTAGGAAGAAATGTTTTCTTGTGGGAGTGGGGAGGCCCTGGTCCAGGTTGCCCAGAGCAGTGGTGGCTGCCCCATCCCTGGAGGGGTTCAAGGCCAGGTTGGATGGGGCTTGGAGCAACCGGATCCAGTGGGAGGTGTCCCTGCCTGTGGCAACTGGATGGGCTTTGATGTTCCCTTCGACCCAAACCATTCCATGATTTTATGATCTTCAGCCACCCCAGGCTGAGCCCACAGTCCTACCTGTAGCAGCCCACCTGCTCTCAGAACAGTCAGGAATCAAGGCAGCACAACACAGGAGTGGGAGAGCATCATCTTGTCCTCCCCACCAGCAGGCTCACCACCCTGAGTCTGTGGTTACAGAGAGCAGCCCATCTCCAAGCTGGAGGCCATCAGCCTGAAAGGAAGCAGATATGATTCAGAGCCTCGTTAGTGGGAAGGAGGATTATGCAAACAAGCAATGTTTGGCAGGGCTGGATCAGCAGAGGCAAGAAGTGTGGAACTGTTGGTGCCATCATAAATCAGCTCCAGTCAGATTTACAGCCCCCGCACGAGCCAAAGCCTCTCGATCCTCCCAACTGCACACAAGCCTCATTGCAGCTCCCACTCTGGTAGGAGAAGCACCCCAAGATCACCTCCACAGCAGTATTGCCTGCGGTACAGTCAGTCAATGCATCGTCTGGGCTTGGCAGGGGCTCCTGAGCAGGGACCACCACCCCTGCCCATCTAATTGGACTACTCCAAGTGGCTAAGTCAGGATTTAATTTGCCTGGGATTCACCCCAACAAGCAAGCCCAGCCTGCCAGGAGCACAGCTGAGTCTGACCTTGCCATGCTGCTTGGTCAGGAGAACGTCACGGTGTCCCCTCAGCTCATGCCTGCAGCAGCACATCAAGAACTTCACCTAGCACGGCTCCACCACTGCTTGCAGATGGGGACCTTGGGATGGTCCCTTGCAGCACGAGGGAATAGCAAGAAGTTAAACCAAACCATTTCCAACACTGGGAGGGCTTGGGAGGAAATATTTAGCTAGACTCAAGCAGGCTGGGGAAGTCGAGGCCATCTTATTATTGCTCCAAGGCTCCCAAGTCAGCAAGCTGCCTTCTCTTTTGTATGAGCCGCCAGGACTGCACAAATAAATTGGCACTGTCATGCTAAAAATAACCACAACCAATAGCTCGTCATTTATATCCATAGCAACATTGTTTAAAGCCTTTCTCCTGCCTGTGGGCTGTCTCACACCTAGCACAGAGTGCCAAGCCGGAGATTGGCAGCTTTCAGAAGGAGACAGAACCTGATGGAGAATCAAACGCTGGCCCCAAATGTGAAGAGGCTGCAACTTCATACTATTATTTCTGGCCATGTTCATCTCACAAATGGTCTTTAGTCATCAGCTATTATCATGATGATAAGCCTTCGTCTGAGAACTCCTAAAGCAATAATAAAACCCAAAGCCGTTGGCATTTGTGCCATTTAAAAACCACTCTCCTTGGGGAAAATGATCCTTTTAATGATTATTAAGCCATTTTTCTCTAGCGTCACCCAGTCTTGGAGTGCTTCCAGAATTTATGAGTAACATATAACTGTAGAAACAGAAAGATGATGGCTTTTTTGTGTGTTATTTAGGCCTTGCCTAGAGATCCAATCCCTCATCTCACCTCCGTTGGCTTTGAGTTCATCAGCGATCAGGACAGGTGAACAGCAGGATTGCCTAGCATCCCACATGCCTTGTGCCACTAGTGAAAGATGACAGGGCCAAATGGATCCCCACCGCATATCCCAGCCATGAGGAAAAAGCCCCAGCAGATGTTTAGGGCCATCTGCCCAAGCACTTGACTGTCAACACGGTCCTGCCTTTGCATCAGCCATAGGGACCAAAGGCCAAAGCTAGATGACTCTGCCACCTTGGGTGTGCTTGCAAAGAGCTGTTTCATGGGGACAAGGTGCCATTTAGAATCATAGAATCATAGAAATAGTAAGGTTTTAAAAGACCTCTGAGATTATCCATTTCAACTGTTGCCCCAACCCCACTGTGCCTACTAAACCACGTCCCAAAGTGCTGTCTACATGCTTTTTGAACCCCTCCAGGGATGGAGACTCCACCACTGCCCTGGGCAGCCTCTGCCAGTGCTTGACAGCCCTTTTAATGAAGGAATTTTTCCTGATATCCAATCTGAACCACGCCTGGTGCAACTTGAGGCCATTTGCTCTCATCCTGTCCCTTGTTACTTGGGAGAAGACACCAGCTCACACCTTACCACAACCTCCTTTTAGGTCACTGTAGAGAACAATAAGGTCTCCCCTCAGCCTCGTCTTCTTCAGGAGAAGGCGACTGGCCTCCTGAAGGGAAACAAAGCAAGGAATCAGACAAACTCTCCTGAGACCCCAGCCAGCACTTCTGAAAGATGAGGTTTCTGAGATGGATAAATGAGAATGCACACCTTGGGAACGTGCCTGGAAGAACATGGTGAAGAACAGCATTTAAGCAGAAAACCACACCAAAATGGGCTTGTTTGTTTCTTTTTCTGATATAAAGGAGCACAAAAGGACATAGATCTTTTGGAGTGAGTCCAGTGGAGGCCATGGAGATGATACGAGGGCTGGAATAACTCCCATATAAAGACAGGCTGAGAGAGTTGGGGTTGTTCAGCCTGGAGAGGAGAAGGCTGCAGGGAGACCTTGGAGCAGCTTCCAGCCCTTGAAGAGGCACCAGAAATGCTGGGGAGGGGCTCTTGATCAGGGAGAGCAGGGATAGGACAAGGTGAATGGTTTTGAGCTGAAAGAGAGGAGACTGAGATGAGATCTTAGGAAGAAATGTTTTGCTGTGAGGGTGGAGAGGCCCTGGCTCAGGTTGCCCAGAGCAGTGGTGGCTGCCCCATCCCTGGAGGGGTTCAAGGCCAGGTTGGATGGGGCTTGAAGTCCCTGATCCAGTGGGAGGTGTCCCTGCCCATGGCAGAGGTGGGACTGGATGGGCTTTGAGGTCTCTTCCAACCCAAACCATTCCATGATTCTGTGAAATACGCAAAGGGTGGATCAATGGGACAGAGGATGAGCACAGCGAGCTCTCCCACTCAGGCCACCTCAGAGGCCTCGGCTCTGCACCCAACTGGGGTTGTCCCAAACAATATGCTGGCCTCTTGTAGCAACTCCTGTTGCAGAATTTCCACTTTCCAAGAGCCCCGTGGTGTTGATAGCAAGTTTGCGCATCACTCCACGCACATTTGCATGGGTAGGCAGGACCACGAGGCTGTATTTTCTGACAAACCCAAGTGACAGACTCCAAACCAGGAGTGACAAAACCCAGAGTGAATGCCTGAAATAGCTCAGCTGGGTCGGGGGGATCTGCCAGACCCTGCCTCCTGCCATGCACTGTCTGCAGGCATCGAGGCTGGTTGTTTTCTTGCCTCCCAGCAGCAAGGCACTCATAGAAATGAAAATTATTTTTAATTATAGAGGCTAATAAATAGCAATTAAGATCCCAGGTCTTGTGCTACTCTCTTGGGGCAATCCTGTCCTCAGGAGAAGAACCTCCCCACCAGGCTGTTGGGAGAGTTGGGGACGCACCAATCCCATCAACAACCACTCCCCTCTCCAACCACTTTTCTCCACCGTATCTTCAGGATGTCCACCAAGGCAGGACAAGGACATTTCCCATCACGAGCCAGCTTGATATGATGCACTCAGCCTCATATGGCTCTAGGAGATGCCCAGAAGGATGGACACCTTTTGGTATCCAAATAGCTCAGTACAGCCCAGCTGGTGGAGTTGACAGATTTTTCCTGCAGAAGTTCCTCTGTGACATCAGGCAGGCTGATTGCAGGTCACTGATGGAGCCTTGCAGGTAGCAGCTGCCCATTAGTGCCTCCTTCTGCCCTCCTACCAACTTCTCCATCCCCTGGGGAACAATTAGTGTGATTAACAAATCTCCATAAGGTGCTTTAAAGACCATCCTACACCAGGGATTTGGGAGCAGAGATGGGGAGAGTAACAAGTGATAGGATGAGAGGCAATGGCTTCAAGTTGTGCCAGGGGAGGTTTAATCTGGATATTAGGATTTTTTTTTTTACTGGAAGAGTGACAAAGCCCTGGAAGAGGCTGCCCAGGGAAGTGGTAGAGTCATCACCTCTTAAGGGATTAAAAAACTCATGTCGATGTGGTGCTTTGGGACATGGATGCAGTGTGGTTGGGCTGGTGGTTGGATTGGATGATCTTAGAGGTCTTTTCCAGCCTTAATCCTGTGATTCTGTTCTGTGATTCTGAGACCCTGGTGTTTTGTGGGCGCTTTGCAGAAAACCAGCAGAACCTTAAAGTGAAGCCCCAGCTCTGTGTCCTTCTGCATCACAAGAGGTGAGGGAAGTGTTGCTCCAGCCCCACCGCACCTCAAAAGGAGGCTCTTTTACCCCTCTATGGCTCTGCTAACACCCCCTGCACTGCTACCAGTACCTGGTATTACAGCCACACCTGTGAGATGCTAGCAGTTCTCTCCTCTCTCTTGCAGGACCACCCATCATTTCCAGCACCCAGACGCAGCACGCCCTGCATGGCCAGAAAGGGCAGATCAAGTGTTTCATCCGCAGCACCCCACCACCAGACCGAATTGTGAGTTACCATCCCGTGGGACAGCACCTGCTGGGGCATGATGGGTGTCCTGCACACCTTAGGGTGCTCTACAGTGGGCAAACCCACCCCTGGCTGACCCTTCTCTTGCCTTGCAGGCTTGGTCCTGGAAGGAGAACGTCCTGGAGTCTGGGACCTCTGGGCGCTACACAGTGGAGACGGTGAGCACAGATGAGGGTGTTATCTCCACGCTGACCATCAGCAACATTGTCCGAGCTGATTTCCAAACCATTTACAACTGCACCGCCTGGAACAGCTTTGGCTCTGACACGGAGATCATCCGGCTCAAAGAGCAAGGTGAGCATCGCAGAGATGCTGCTGGGGGCTGTCAGGCAATGGAAACCAGCACCTGGCCGGGCTGTAAGAGTGGGAACAGGCTGTGAGAGGCAGGAGATGCTCAGAAAAGCTCTTGAGATATCAAAGGGGAAACTAGGAAGGGCAGGGAAAATGCTCCAGTCATGCTAGCTGTAGAATTGCATCCTTAGGGCACGTGGTCCTGGCAGAGGGTGAGGTTGTGGAACGAGCCCTGCCAAGTCCCTGCTTGTTACAGTATTGCCCCACTTTGCCTGTCCTGCTGAAGCTGGAGGGCACAGGCCAGTCCTGCACCCCTTGTTCCCTGCCCCGTGGTTCAAGATGATGCCACTGCCACAAGTTGGAGGATCATTTATTGGCTTGGAGAACCAGGAACGGCTGCTCCTTCCAGACCCCTCTGCTCAGCAGTGATGGGAGTGAGTAGGAGGAAGGTGTTTGGGCTGGTGGCAACCCTCCATCCTGGCCATCAGCCCCGATGCAGGGCTGGGCTTACCCACCTCAAAGGCATCTCCAGCTGTTTGCAGGGGATGACCAAGGGATTTCCTCTCTCAGGGCTTCGGTAGCTAGAGAGGGAGATGGCTTTTGTGAGCAACACTGAGCTCCTGGAGGGACTCCAGTTCTCTTCTGTTTTATTAAATGCCAGGGCAGGCAGGTGGATTGTTCTCATTAAGCCGTGATTTATAGGCAAGGCTGCCATCCAGATTAAATCAGAGCTAAATGAACCCCTTAAAATTAGCCTTGGGCTTCTTCCAATGCAAACAGAGTCAGTGGTTTTTCCAGGTCGTCTGCCAGTGAGCGGGAGCACTCAGCGGCAAACCTGGGTCCCGGCGGAGGGTGGCCGGGCAACCACACTGGGTCAGAGCTGGCGACGCAGCATCCAAGTCCACTGCTGGCTCCACATTCGATATCCAAGCATCCCTGCCAGGCGAGGCAAAGAGACCTCCGTGCCCTGGGCAGGGGGATTCCATAGGTGGCTGAGGATGCTGTAGGGTGGCAGAGGTCATCCCCTTCATGGGGACATCCCTCCGCTCGGAGGGCTGAGCGCTCAGGAAGACTGAGATGTGTGCTTGGGCTGTGCAAGGCTGTGGACACTTGCTTTATTTTCAAACAGGTACGGAAATGAAATCAGGAGCTGGTATTCAAGCAGGTATGGAAATCATGAGCTGACGGTGAATGTGAACTGACCCCACATCCGAGGACTCGGGGTCCTCCTCCTGGCCCAGCAGCTTGCAAGGCCGGGCAGGGCAAGAAGGGATGTAGGAAAGCTGCAGGGCAGTGACGGGGGCATGGACTGGGAAGCTGGAGTGGTCCAGTCTCTGCTCTGCCACTGCAAACGAACATCGCCTTTCTGTGCCCCAGCTCCCCAGCTGCTGAGAGGGGCCTGAAATGCAGCCGCATTTTAAAGTGCTGCAAAAGGGCCCATTTAAGTGCTGTCGGGGCCAAAAAAGAGGGAGAAGTACAAGTTCTCAACATCATTTGCAGCTTGTCTCAGCATCTTGGGAGAATGTGAGCCAGCATCCATGGCAGTCAGAGAAGGGATAAAGGGATGTTGGGGCAGATGCTGCGGGATGTGCTGCCTTTGTGCCTTCCTCATCCTCTGCACCAGAGCAAGGTTTACGGGAGAGCGCGTAATCAGCAAATTGCTCCTCATCAGCTCACCCTTGTCTTCAGGACATGTTTTACCATCTGAGACATTGGTTGCTGTCCTTTCCTTTTGACAGTTACCTTTTATTTCAGCCCAAGAGAGCCCCAGGCATTTTCCCCACCCAATTCCCTGCATGATGCTCCATCACCTTCATCACCATCACTGCCTGCTTCGTGCTGAGCTCAGCATTGCAGATCCCATTCCCCCAAAGCTGAGAGGCAGCAAGAAGTCTCAGGGACCTCAGGCTCCTGTCTCCTCACCCTTGCGCTCTGGATTCCTTTGGGAGAGCCAAAATAATTCCATGACAAGTTACCACCAGTGGCAGGAGCACTCCTAGTAGGTGACCTCAGACCACCTGGAGAAAGAAAACCCATCTTCTTACTGTGGCTTGGCCAGTGTGTTGGAGGATGCTGGGTTTAGGATGAGCCCCTTGGTGCAGTTGGAACCAGCACCAGCATCCAGCTTGAGCACTCAAGGGGACTTTCCTTTTCATCAGAGGACCCAGGGGAATTCTGGCACCACCATGGTGAATGCTCTCATCAGTTCTGGTGGTCTTCTCCCATTCCGCATGAGTCATGTCACCGTGCCACCAGCTCAAATGACAAGGGACACATCAAGGGACCAGCAGACCAGGCTGAAAATTCATGGGCAAGCCAGAAACTGAAAAACACCAGCATGAACCACCAACTGAATCACTTGAAACAAGGGGAAGTGGGGAAGGTTAAAGGGAAGATTTAGATGAAATGTGAGCAGAAGAGCCTAAACTCACCCAGCACCATTTTTATCATCCTGAATTTCTCAAAGTACTGAATGGGGCTCCAGGAAAGCTGAGGAGGGGCTTTTGATCAAGGAGTACAGAGATAGGACAAGATGGAATGGTTTTCAGCTGAAAGAGGGGAGATTTCTTCCCAAGAGCTCATCTCAATGTTTTCCTGTGAGGGTGGGGAGGCCCTGGCCCAGGCTGCCCCAAGAAGCTGTGGCTGGCCCACTCCTGGAGCTCGGATGGAGCTTTGAGCAACCTAGTGGGTTGGAACTGGATGGGCTTTGAGGTCCCTTTCAACCCAAACCATTCCATATTTCCATGATAAAGTAGGGTTTAGGACCCACAAGGCCCCATGGCCACTGCTGAAGAATAATATGAAGTGGTGTCGTAACTCCCCTGCCTCTGCTGGGATCAGATTGCAATAAAGAAACTCTTTGCTGGCTGTGTGAGGAAGATGCTGGTGGAGTTACATCTCCCCCCAGTGCCACCAGTAAGGATGTGTGCCCCTTAGGAAGGCTAAAAGGCACAGACTGGAGCTGTGATCTCAGGTCCAAAATGAAGTTCATGGTCAACACCGGCTCCATGCCAATGAACAATGAGAAATGGTTTCCTTATTGCCAAGCCGATTGGCACCTTCAGCTCCATCATCCATGTGTACCCATGATACAACAGCATTCATATCCCCCATCTGTGCAGATGAAGGAGGAAAGAGAACCATCTCTCTGCATCCAATTTTTCTTGTATTCATCTCATCTGTTGGCGAACCAAGGGCCCCAAGGAGAAAACACACATTGGAGGTGTCCAGCAAAATGGTAAAGATGCTCACCCAGCTTATCCAGCCATCCTGGCAAAGGTTACCCCTCTGCTGACCCGCTACAGGTTCATGAGAGCCTACGGGGTGCTTAGAAAGAACAGGAATGGGGACCTATAGGGATCTGCTGCTTTGGGGGAGAGGATATTTGGGATGTGGTTTGTCATCCCAGTCAATGAAGGTGACTGGTGTGCTGCGAGTGCAAGTGCTGCCTGGCAATAACCCAGAGCACAGGCACCAACCCAGCGCTCACCGTTAAGTAGGAGCTGTGCTTTGAGGGAGGAGAGGAGCTGAGTGGGGAGATAACAAGGCTCTTGGGCAACAAACCTGACCCTTTCACCATAAATGTGATTTCATCTTCCACCCTCCTCACACCTTGCAAGCCACTGCTTGGATCTGTGTGAATAAATCAGCTTTGCTGACTGAGCCATGGTCTGAAATCCCCACTGAGAAGCCAATGACAAAGTTATTGTTGGTAGAAGGATGTGAGCGTGTAACCCCTGCTCTGCCGCATGCTCTGTTCCTTGGGGCTGCCTCCTGCACATCCCCACCCCATCCCCTCACCCACCTCTGCTCACCCTGGGCACAGGCCAGCCCACCTATCCACCCGTCCCAGCCCTCGTAGCATCCTCAGAGGTTCAGGAAAGGATGGCAGGGTTGATGAGCCAAGGGAGAAAGCAGGAGGGTGGGTTATAAAACAGGCAGAGGCTGTAAGTGATGGCTCTTGCGTTAATTCATCCATGTACACTTAACAGCACCTGCTAAGGCAGCTGAGCTGTCACCGCTGGCAGGCAGGGTCCATGCCTACCTCCATCCCTCCATCCCAGCTCTAACCTCTCTCCCAGCCTGCTCTGATGCTGTTTCTCTTTCTTAATAATATCAACATTCCATTTTCTTTTGCATTTTTCATCCTTTAGAGAGATTCATTAACCCGCATGGTGTTCTGGAGAGCTGTTGTTAACCTGCTCCTCTGGCTCCCTCCTCTTCTCTCCCTCCCAAGGGAAACTGAGGCACAGAAAGGTCAGGGCTTGCACAAACTGCAGTGTGCACCAGCGTCCCCCGGGCAACCCGTGCTGGCACCACCCGTGCCGGGACGAGGGAGTGGGGAAGGAGGTCCATTTGGCCCCAAGACCCTCCCCAGGCTCATCACCGAGATGCTTTCCAGTAGCCGGGGGTGGGTCCCTTGGGGGAAAGCTGCCTCTCCAACTTTCATCCCAGCTTCATGCTTCCTCTCCTTCCTCTTGCAGAGTCGGTGCCGATGGCGGTGATCATCGGAGTGGCTGTGGGGGCTGGTGTGGCGTTCCTGGTGTTGATGGCCACCATCGTCGCCTTCTGCTGTGCTCGCTCCCAGAGGAGTAAGTGTTTGTGTTGGCATCGCTGGGCCTCTTCAGGCAGGTCTGGGGTGGAAAGTGGGGACGGGAGGAGAATAGAGTGGTTTGCAAAGAAATTCGAGGTTGTGTTTACTGATGTAGAAACAGCACAATCTGCAACTCATCTTGGTCTACCAAATGTTCATCACTTGGCTGCAAATGGCAGCCCTGTGGGAAAAGGAAGGGGGTTTGGAGCACCTGGAAGAATATCGCAGGGAAATGCTGGTCCCTGTAGCAGCACGAGCAGCTCGGGAGGAGTGCAAGGGTGTCCTGGGAGCAAAGAGATTGCAAAGGAACCTGCTCTTAACGACTCCCCTTAGAGAAATTCTGATGTCCAGAAGCAAGAAGCATCCTCACGGTGCCATGTCAGGGCTTAGAAACTCTCCTCGCTTTGTGATCTCTGCTCTGCTTCTGGTTGAAGTCCATTTTCTTGATGTAAAATGTGTGTTTCCAAGTGGGAAATAACAGCCGGCTGAGGGGTTTTACGGGAGATGTGTAGGTTTAAAGCCTGGCTGCCGTGGGAATACAAGTTAAAGCGACATTAGAGACGCAGGTAGAGGAGAAGGAGGGGTAAACAGTGTGGCATCATGTTGCTTCATTAAAAAGACACTGGGAAATGAAAGGAGGATTGCTGACTAAATGAAAAGGCATCAGCCAGGAGGGAGAAGAGTGTGATTGTCTAGAGTATCACAGGGGAGAAGAGGAGGTGCTCAACTGTGCTTCTGGCTCAGGGAACGCATGGTACGGATGCTGTGATACCAAGCTCTGTGTGTGTGCACCAGGAAAACCAGCCATTTGTCTTTTCTGCTTATTTTTCCCCTCTTTCTCTTGATCATTGGCAAAGCAATCAAAGACTCCGGGCTCCTCCTGGATTTGGGGATAAATGCAAGGCCTACTGCGGCAGTAATGTGTTTAATTTTAAGAGCGATAATGATGCCTCCCCCTTTTTTTTGAACTCTTGCAGCCTCCGTTAACAAATTAAAAGGGGGCAGTCATTAATCTTGTTTTTTGGGGAAGGATTGTTGATGGACAGTAAGCAAGACAAGGCCAATTCAACATTGCTAAGATCATTCAGCAGTGATGGGCGATGCAAGCGCCTGAAGAAAGCAGGGGCCAAGCTGTGTCACCATGTCCATTGCCAGATGTGGTCAGACTTTCTCCATGCAACATTATTTGGAGTAGGGGCAGGCATGTGGTTCATTATCTTCCTCTTATTTGATGGCACCAGATGGTGCGGGGTTCTTCACAGGCTACACTAATGCCATGACAACTGATCAAAGCCACGGCACCATTGCCAGGTTTGAGAGTCCCTTACAAGCTGGTAGCACACAGAGGATGAGGAGGGCAGTGAGGGAAGAAGCAGGGGGACAACCCCATCCCACCCAAATGCCTTGGGTGATTCCCTGAGCAAGTTTGCAGACGACACCAAGCTGAGTGGAAGTGTGGATCTGCTGGAGGGTTGGGAGGCTCCAAAGGGATCTGAACAGGCTGGACTGCTGGGCTGAGACCAATGGCAGGAGGTTTAACAAGGCCAAATGCTGGGTCTTGCACTTGGGGCACAACCCTGTGCAGCTACAGACTAGGAGAAGTCTGGCTGGAAAGCTGCCTGGAGGAGAGGGACCTGGGGGTGTTGGTCGACAGCGACTGAACATGAGCCAGCAGTGGCCCAAGTGGCCAAGAAGGCCAATGGCATCTTGGCTTGGATCAGAAACGGTGTGACCAGCAGGTCTAGGGAGGTTCTTCTCCCTCTGGACTCAGCACTGATGAGACCGCACCTCGAATCCTGTGTTCAGTTCTGGGCCCCTCACCACAAGAAGGATGTTGAGGCTCTGGAGCGAGTCCAGAGAAGAGCAAGGAAGCCTGTGAAGGGGCTGGAGAACAGGCCTGATGAGGAGCAGCTGAGAGAGCTGGGGGTGTTTAGCCTGGAGAAGAGGAGGCTGAGGGGAGACCTCATTGCTCTCTACAACTACCTGAGGAGAGGTTGTGGAGAGGAGGGAGCTGGGCTCTTCTCCCAAGTGACAGGGGACAGGACAAGAGGGAATGGCCTCAAGCTCCACCAGGGGAGGTTCAGGCTTGACATAAGGAAAAAATTCTTCACTGAAAGGGTCATTAGGCAATGAAACGGTCTGCCCAGGGAGGTGGTTGACTCGCCTTCCCTGGAGGTGTTTAAGGTGCGGGTGGATGAGATACTGAGGGGCATGGTTTAGAGATTGGTGGGAATGGTTGGACTTGATGATCTAGTGGGTCTCTTCCAAACTTGTGCTTCTATGATTCTATGATCCCAGTGGTAAATCGGGAATAAGAGGCATTTTTCTCACCAAGGCCAGGAGGATGCATGTGAGTAAAGGCTACTGGAGATGTGGTAGCATATCAGTAGTTTAAATCCCTTCCCCCTGCTGCATTTCCATTGTTGTTCGCTTAGAAAGGACATCTTGGTCTCCTATACGCAAAAAGCTGCTGGATGTGGGCATCTTCCCAGCATGCTCAGTGCGCCGTTGCTGTTCTTCAGCTCCTCTAGCAGTGTCAGCCCCCTTTTCCATGCCCTGGGAAATGGTCTGCAGCATCCTTGGACCAGAGCACAGGTCCTTGTGCTTCCCATAAGGCTCCTTTGCTGCTTCATTTAGGGATCAGAGCAAATGAGCAGGAAGAGATGATTCAAGAGGTCAGCAAGGAGCCCCTCCCTGATCTCCCTTCCCTCCCCAAAGTGAAGTGAGAGGACTACCTCAACCTTTTTTCAGAAAACCAAATCCAGCCAGGGATCCCACTCCATAACAGAAGCTTTGCCAGGTATTTGCTGGGGCTGCTGCTGGAGAGGAGTGAGATGCTGTGGGCTAAACCAGCCCCTGAGTGACATTCAGGGTGCAAAATCCTGCAGGGGAAGACTTGGCTGTCCCAGGGTAAAGGGTCTTTATCCCAGTTTTGCAGTTGCTAATGCAAACTGGATGCTGTGGCTGCTATCTCCAGCAGCACGTGAGTGCGAGGAAGGTAGAAACATCAGGCTGAAAGGGTGAGGAATGACCTTCCATCATGATTAGTGGTGTGAAATCAGATCAATTCAGGAGGGATGGGACCAGCAGAGAGTCTGGGTATCATGAGGGACTCATTTCCAACCAGGATGACAGCAGATTCCTCTCCCAGAACAAATATCGGAGTATTGTTGCATCATTTAAAGCAGCACCCTGCCAGCAAAACCCATCAGTAGGCTGTGGGGAAGGCTCAGCACAGCTCCCAGCACACAGGACAAGGTGACCCAGCAGTAACTCTGGAGAAGGCACCTCCTGATGGCTGCAACCGGCCACCAACCACAACTGATGGCACTGGGGGAGAGCATTCCCAGCCCTGCTTCATGGAGATGGAGCAAAAAACTGCACTGGGTGCAGACACACTAAGCCTGGAGGCTCTGGAAAAGGGAAAAAAAAAAACCACTTTACTGCCCAGCTGTTGTTGTATGTTTGTTGACTTAACGGCCTGGAGTTATTTAGGGGGGAATGCTCCTGGGAGAGGATGTGCAAGACAGTAATTAGTTTCTCCTTGTGATTAAAGACGGAGGCTCCAGCACCAGGAATGTGGCCTCAGTGAGAAAAAGAAAGAACAAGCAGTAGTATCTTCCCAGTAAAATCCTTTGCCTGGCCCCCTAAGACTTGGAGATGTCTGTGGGTGACAGCAGGGATGTGGAGTTGGAGGGTGCGGGATGCTGAGATGGATTAATACAAGGATGGAGCTTTAAGCCAGTCTCGGTTACATGATTCAGTTTGCTTTACAGATAAAATCGCTGTCTCCTCCTGAGCAGTCCAGCCTTTGCTGGACTGGACTGAGGCAATGCATCCCTTTGGCTGGAGGTAGATCTGAGGAACCCGGTAGTCTGGGGTCTGGGAGACTTGGCGCAGCCATCCTGGGAGGCGAGAGCCAAACTAGAGCCTGGCTTCAGAGCTGGGAGCTGTTTAGATCTCACTGCTCAGATTTGCGTCCGTCTCTGCTTTTCATCTCAGATTCGCCTGGCCGTTTCTGCTCCTGCTGCTCGGTATCTTTGGTTTAATTTTGCTGTAATGACTTCTTCAAAGCACGCCTGACACCTTCAGGGAAGGCAGAGAGCCTCTCCGCAAGTGTTCCTCTCTGCCCTGCATGAAAACAGGCTGCTTGGAGCAGCAGCCAGGGATGAGTTTTTCATTCCCAAAGATTTGGTTATATGTGTTTATTTGTTGCTTGGCCTTTCCCGTATGTATCTGCACCCCACACCTGGGGAAGGCTTTTCTCAGGGCCTTCCCAACACCAGAGAAGAGCCACTACATCCCTCAGGAGCCATATTTCACAGGCTCCTAGAGCAGACACTGTAGAGCAGCAGGTTTGAGCAGTTCTGCTACAGCCTGGTCCTTCTTAACAGCACTATGAGCATGGCAGGGTCCAACCAAGCTCCCAAAGGAGTTAAAATAGGAACCTGCGCTCCCCAGAGCTGAAGGTTTACTATGCCTATACAGCAATGCAATGCAAGCATTGCTCTCCCAATTCTTGAATGTGTAGGGTTAATTTTCCCTGGAGCTGGTTCTCAGCAATCAGTCGAGTCCCCAGGGATGTTCCACGATCACCTTCAGCTTAACCCCCTCTCCGTCTCGCTCTTTGCCCAGATCTCAAAGGCGTGGTTTCTGCCAAGAACGATATCCGCGTGGAGATCGTACACAAGGAGCCGGCCTCGGGCAGGGAGACGGAGGAGCACCCAACCATCAAGCAGCTGATGGTAAGGATTTACTTCTTCTCCCCGTAAGCAATCACTCTGAGTAAGTGCTTGACGGTAATGAGCCCAGGCACAGGGAGTTCAGTGCCGTAATCCCCACTCAAGGCAAAGATGCTTTTCCAGATATCTTGCTCTTGAGACACACACATTCTCCTGCCATAAAAGCTTCTCGAGTGAAACTTTGCTAATGAGGAGGGAGAGCTGGGAGAGGTTTATTGCGATAGCCCGGCTGCCCGCCGGGCTAATTGCAAAGCAAATTTGCCACCTCACGTGGGGAAGGAGCTACAAACTGCAAGTAAATCTGCAATAGGTGAGCACAATATAATAATGAGCTAATTAGCCAGTGAGAACTGCCCTCTCCTGGACGCACGTTAGAGAGTTGTATGTGCAAAAATAATGTATGTTGGCACAGTCGGATGCAGATTTGGGACACCGAGGTGTGGAACCAGCTTGGACCTGGGTCTGTAACAACCTAGAAGGTGTCACCTTCCTGAGGCCACTGACCCAAGGGGACCAAATGATATGGGCAGGGCAGGATGCTGATGACTGAGAGCCCAGGAAATTCACCTTCCACCCATGGACCAGTGCATCTTTGCAGCAGGAGAGCTGCTCCTCTCGCTGTTCTCTGTGTCTCAGCCCCGATTTGCTTTGCTTTTGCTTGCTGATGTCATGTCAAAGGTGACAAATAACAAGCCAAACAAATGGCAAGGAAAAGGTGAGGCACAGAAATCCCTGTGGCCCGTGAAAGGTGAGAGAAAAGTGCAGATAGGAAAGGGGGAAGGGATTAAAGAGGCTGGAGGCTATTTTCTAGGCTGCTGGGTGCTCTAACCCTTCAGGTTTTGGGCAGCATCAGTCAGTGTGCCCTGCCTGCAGAAGCTGTGCTGCAAATTGCCAGTAGAAAGGCAAGGCTGAGCGTCGTGGGGAGGATGAAACTGATGTCTGACAGTGCAACTGGGCAGCAAGGGAGCCTTGAAATGAGGAGGTAGAGATCTGGCATGTTACTCCAGCACCCTTGAAGTTTCTGTGCAAGACCCTTCATTCCCAGCAGGACTTTGCCCCCCGGACCCTGCAAATCTGTGGTGTGATTTCATAGAATCATAGAATCACTACTTTGGAAAAGACTCACTGAATCATCGAATTCGACCATTCCCATCAAATACTAAACCATGCCCCTCAGCACCTCACCCACCCTTCCCTTAAACACCTCCAGGGAAGGTGTGTCAACCACCTCCCTAGGCAGCCTCTGCCAGTGCCCAATAATCCTTTCTGTGAAAAGTTTTCTCCTAATGTTTGGCCTGAACCTCCCCTGGTGGAGCTTGAGGCCATTCCCTCTTGTCCTGTCCCCTGTCACTTGGGAGAAGAGCCCAGCTCCCTCCTCTCCACAACCTCCTTTCAGGTAGTTGTAGAGAGCAATGAGGTCTCCCCTCAGCCTCCTCTTCTCCAGGCTAAACACCCCCAGCTCTCCCAATCGCTCCTCATCAGGCCTGTTCTCCAGCCCCTTCACCAGCTTCATTGCTCTTCTCTGGACTCGCTCCAGAGCCTCAACATCCTTCTTGTGGTGAGGGGCCCAGAACTGAACACAGGATTCAAGGAGCGGTCTCATCAGTGCTGAGTCCAGAGGGAGAAAAACGTCCCTAGACTTGCTGGCCGTGCTGTTTCTGGTACAAGCCAAGATTCCATTGGCCTTCTTGGCCACCTGGGCCACTGCTGGCTCATGTTCAGTTGCTGTCAACCAACACCCCCAGGTCCCTCTCCTCCAGGCAGCTTTCCAGCCAGACTTCTCCTAGTCTGTAGCTGCACAGGGTTGTTGTGCCCCAAGTGCAGGACCCGGCATTTGGCCTTGTTAAACCTCCTGCCATTGGTCTCAGCCCAGCAGTCCAGCCTGTTCAGATCCCTTTGGAGCCTCCCAACCCTCCAGCAGATCCACACTTCCACCCAGCTTGGTGTCATCTGCAAACTTGCTCAGGGTGCACTTGATGCCTTCATCCAGGTTGTTGATAAAGACACTGAACAGGGCTGGACCCAGCACTGAGCCCTGGGGACACCACTTGGAACTGGCCTCCAGCTGGATTTAACTCCATTTCCCACCACTCTCTGGGCCCGGCCATCCAACCAGTTTTCCACCCAGGAGAGTGTGTGCCTGTCCAGGCCAGAGGTGACAGTTTCCGAAGCAGAATGCTGTGAGAAAGGCAGAGGAGGCTGGCGCTTGGGTTTGGAGCAATCTGCTGAGATGAAGGGGAATGAAAAGCATTCCCAGCAGATCTTTCTTGAGTTCTTCTCTCCCTAGAGTCCCTGGGGACCCCTGCTTCCACTCATCCCCCTCCTCCCTCTTCCCAACAGCCGGTGTGAGCATTCGCTGGCCATTGGAGCCCCAGGCTGTGGATGCTGAACAGATTTCTAATCAGAGGCTCCGAGTTTGTCAATGAAATGATGGACCATGTTCAAAAAAATCACCCTTGCTAATGAGGTCCCTGCAGCAGGAGCACGGGGGCAGCACACAGCACCCCTTGCACACTTCCTACCTTCACCCCAGGACATTGCTGCTCACCGTCCTTCTTGTACCAGCGTGATTCCCTCAGCTCTCCTTCCTTTGCCTTCCCTAAGCTTCTTGTGATACTTCCAGATGGGGCTTAACCTCGACGGCGTCCTTTGAAACAATCTCCTTGCCCTCCACAATGTTCATAACACCTTGCAGTTTAATATCAACTGTGAATCCCATTAACATGCTGCGTGCTTGCGCGGAGAGATCATTAATGCAGATGTTAATAAAACGCAAACCACGCTTGCAAACATCTCCCTTCTGCCACTTCGCATCAGCCTTTTCCCTCCCCATCCCGGAGCCTTGGCCAACAACCTGAGGTCCAGCACAACCCAGCCTGCTCCTGACAAGCTTCAGGAGTGAAGATCCACAGCCGGGACGTCTCCTCCTCCGTTCCACATGGCGTTGCTCCCTCGCTGGCGCATTTTGTGCCAGCATGCCTCTCCTTTTCCCCACTAAATGCAACTGCTTTTGTTATTCTCCAGCCATCTGTGACCTCTGCAGCTCTCCGTGCTTTTCACAACTAATTATTCATGCATCTCTAAATTCATTAACACCCTAGGATACACGTCATGCTGTCTGATTTGCATATGTTCACATTGTCTCAGCGCCGTCCCCTCCCTCTGGTTGCTGCTCTGCCAGGCACTGCCTACGGGCACGCGGAGGGCTGCCAGCCCATAGGGGCCAGAAAGCAAACAGCAGCAGTGGCTGGAGGCAAAAGAGCCTGTTAAAGGGTCTGATCCTGCGAAAAATACCCCCCCTCTACTGCTGCAGTGCATTGCATTGGCACAGCGACTCAGCTAAGCTGGTCTGTGATTAGGGGACCGCAAAGCATTATCACCTCCAACGTGACACAACCTCCTCTGTTACCGTAGCTGTGTGACTGGGTTTTATTCCTGGCAGATACTGGGCTCTGTGCCTCAGTTTCTCCATCTGTGAAATGGAGCTGGTGATCCCAGAGAAGCCACCCATACTGCCAGGAGCAACCTAAAAAGACACAGTCTCAAAGTGGCTAGTACACAAGGGTGTCCCAAGTCAAAGAGATCCATTGTGGCTGGGTGGACTCAGATACCACCTTTACTTCATATTTAATAGAATTATGGTTTGGGTTGGAAGAGACCTCAAAGCCCACCCAGTTCCACCTCCCTGCCACTTCCCACTGGATCAAGTTGCTCCAAGTTCCATCCAACCTGGCCTTCAACACCTCCAGGTCTTCTCTGGGCAACCTGGGATGCCTCCCCAGCCTCATTTTGAAGAATTTCTTCCTAATGTCTCATCTAAATCTTCCCCCTTCCAATTTAAAGCCGTTCCCCCTTGTCCTATCCCTGCACACCTTGATCAAGAGCCCCTCCCCAGCTTTCCTGGAGCCTCTTCCAGGACTGGAAGCTGCTCTAAAGTCTCCCCAGAGTCTTCTCTTCTCCAGGATGGACAAACCCAACTCTCTTAGCCGGTCCTCATAGCAGAGGTGCTCCAGCCCTTGGATGATCCTCTTTGCCTCCTCTGAACTCATTACCACAGTTCCATCTCCTTCTTATGTTGGGGATTCCAGAACAGGACACAGGACTCTGAGTGAGGTCTAACAAGAGTGGAGTAAAGAGGTGGAACAGTCAAAATAGCCCATCATTTTCTCAGCCTTTCTCCCCAAGCACTGCTCCAAGTGCCCCGTGGCCAGAGCCTCTGCTGCTCTGAGAAGCAGCAGCACCTCTGAGCCAGCAGATATGGATTTGTTTCTCTTCGCCTTCTGCAGGGTCGGGATCAGAACTGGATTACACCTCCATGACATCCAACTCAGGACACATCCCTCTTACCCAGCCGCCCCAGCAGAGGATGAGGCAGGGTACCAGTTTGGTCTCAGCACTCAGCCAGCACGCCCACACCTCCAGGGAGAAGACCCGCCACGTATAACAAAAAAAATCACCATGAAAACATTTACAGCTCACGACTCTCACTTCACAGGGTGATACCAGAGCTGGGACACCACAAGGGCTGGACATCTAGCACAAGCATTGCCCAGGACTGAGCTGTCTTGAGGCAGGTGATGCCTTTAGGCAGAATCGGTGCTGGTGTGCATCCAACCAGGCGCTGTGCCAGCACAGAGGATCTGGTGGCTGCCACACCGAGCTCCCAAGAGGGGAAGAATGATGCAAAGAGGATGCCAGGGCATACAGCAGTCTCCACCGCCACCAGGTTTTGCTGTGAGGTGGGATGAGGCGATGCAGCTTCACTGGGGCATTGGGACAGGCAGCACAGGGACTCAGTGGGAGCTGCTGGTCAAGGCAGGAGCTGGCGTTTGGAGGCGGATAAACCTTCAGCTGGCAGGGAAATCCCAGCAGGGCTTTTTAACTTGTATGCTTGTTTCCTCACTGGCAGCTGATCCCCGCGGGGACCTGCAAGATGCTGACTCAGGGATTTATGAACCAACAACCCTCACCCCTGGAAGTGGCTGACCCATCCCAGTTTCACAATGCTGCTGAGTGGTATCCAATTAGCCACCATGCGGGAAGCGTTATAATTAAACACGGCGAGTGAGAGGTGGGAAGCACCTTCTTGGAGCGAGGGGCTCGCCTTTGAGCCTGCCAGGTCTGGATGGATGCGCAGGGACCTGGCTGGGAACTCTGGATGGAGCAGCATTTTAAAAACCATGTTGTCTCCACTAATGAAAGCAAAGAATTTAATATCCGGTCTGTCAGCTTCAACATCCCAGCTGTAAGCGGCTTCATTTGGTGGCGTGAAATGAAGGAGTCCTCCAGCAGGCAGGGGTTAGGAGGCACAGCGCTGGAGCTGGCCACTCTTTTCATAATTTAAGCACCTTCTCCTTGCCTTGAGACATTACTTTGCTCTGCAGGGATACGCTGCCTGAACGGTAGGAGCCAGCACAGCAAAGCCTGTCACTGCCTTTTGCAGCAGAGGAAACTGAGGCAGGGTGCAGCTGATTGCATCCCTTAGCCACGCTGATCCACGAGAAACCAGCGAGGTTTGGTCATGGGGAACAGGGATGACTTTACACCTTGACCACGATACTCAACAGCGATGTGTGCCGGGATTGCGAGGGCTGCTGGTGCCTGGCACTGACAAGCAGGATTAAGTCCTGGCATTACGTTCCCAGGATTGGTACGTGCCCTTGGATTTGGTGGCGCTGGCAGGAGAGGGAACGGTGGGCACGCGGCTCTAACAGGCAGCTTCATCACCAGCCCCATGCGTGGCAGCAAGGATCAAAGCACACGGGGTTGTGTCCCTGCTGGAGAAAATCTGGAAAGACGACTGTGTGTGATGGTAGGAATGGCTGGACTCCATGATCCAGTGGGTCTTTTCCAGTCTAGTGATTCTATGATTCTACGGTGGAGCATCCCATGTCCATGCCTGGTTCCACAGGCACGTGGCACCTTTCTGGTCTCTTTTTCATGCGTTCCCCTCTCCCCTGCTGCCTTTGCGTTCGTAATCCCTACTAATAGTGGTAACAGTTAACTTTCGTGAGCTCACTCCTCTTCACCCAGCAATGGCAAAGAGAGGAAGGCAAGCTAACGAGTGCCTCACTGCCTGCTAATTAATCACATGCATGAGCCGCCCATGCAAGCTTTAATAAAGGTTGCATTAGTGATGGGCTGTAACACGGGAACTGGAAATGAAGCAATGCAGGAACTGGAAACAAAGTGATGCAGAAACTGGAAACTAGAAGTAGAGCAATGTGGAGACTGGAAAAGAAGTGACGTGGGAACTGGAAATTGGAGATGGAGGATGTGGAAACTGGAAAGGAAGGGATGCAGGAATTGGAAACTGGAAACAGAGTAATGTGGAAATGATGTGGGAACTGCAAACTGGAAACAGAGGGTGTGGGAACTGGAAATGAAGTGATGTGGGAACTGGAAATTGGAAATAGAGGATGTGAAAGTGGAAAGGAAGTGATGCAGGAACTGGAAACAGAGGATGTGGGAACTGGAAACAAAGTGATGCAGGAATGGGAAATTTGAAATGGAGTAATGTGGAAAAAAATTGATGTGACAATTGGAAACTGGAAACAGAGGATGTGGGAACTGGAAACACAGTGATGCAGGAATTGGAAATTGGAAACACAGTGATGCAGGAACTAGAAACTAAGTGATGCAGGAACTAGAAACTAAGTGATTCAGGAACTGGAAATTGGAAAGAGCGGTGGTGTGAGCCATGCTCCTGGCAAGCACAGGGGCACAGTGCCCCCAGCCCAGCACCTGCCAGCATCATGGGAGGGTGAAAGCACCATGCGGCTCAAAGGGCCTCCCAGTGCCTGGACCACTTGGCATCACTGCAAGAGGCAACATAAATTGGCACAAGGTACCCCATCAAACCCAAAAAGAATTCCAAGGAGGGCTTCTTCTTGCCTGCTCTGATTTGGCCCCTCTCCTCTGCTCTGGACTGGTGAGAACTCACCTGGAGTCCTGTGATCAGCTCTGGAGACCTGAGCACAGGAAGGACATGGAGCTGCTGGAGAGTCCAGAGAAGAACACAGAGATGATCCAAGGGCTGGAGCACCTCCTGTACAAGGACAGGCTGAGAGACTTGGGGTTGCTCAGTGTGGAGAAAAGAAGGCTCCAGGGAGACCTTCGAGTAGCTTCCAGTACTGAAAGGGGCTCCAGGAAAGCTGGGGAGGGGCTCTGGATCAGGGAAGGCAAGAGGGGACAAGGGGAATGATTTTGAGCTGAAAGAGTGGAGATTCAGGTGAGATCTTAGAGAGAAACGTTTTGCTGTGAGGGTGGGGAGGCCCTGGCCCAGGTTGCCCAGAGCAGGGGTGGCTGCCCCATCCCTGGAGGGGTTCAAGGCCAGGTTGGATGGGGCTTGGAGCCCCTGATCCAGTGGGAGGTGTCCCTGCCCATGGCAGAGGGGTGGGACTGGATGGGCTTTGAGGTCTCTTCCAAACCAAACCATTCCATGATTCCTGGACCTGGCCCTGACTGCCTGGGTCACTCATGCTGAAAACCAGCCAAGTCCAAGGAGCAGCAGGGGCTTCTCCCTTTCTTTCTGACCTAGGACACACGGAACCATTTCAACAGATTTTATAGAGCCATATCCTCACCCCGTACTCCTTGCAGCGATGCTGTAGGGGATTTAGGGAGCTGCTGGGGCTGGCAGAGCAAAAACAAAACAAAACCAAGCCCCTCCACATACCATTTCAGCTGCCCTGAATTTACTCCTCGTGACACTTGTATTTACCCTGCTAAATCAATGCCTATTAGAGGCTTTTTTTTTCCCTGGGAAAACTCAGGTACTTTAATTTATTGCCTTTAATAGCCATATCAAAGACTTTCAGGAGCTGAACAGAAAGTGCTGCAGGGTGAATTTCCACAACCACTTTCCATTTAAAAAAAAAAAAATGTCGAGTTTGGGCAACAAAAGGTGTTTTTCAGGTTGATTTGGGGCTGTGATCAGGGCAACTGCGCTCCCAGTGCTGGGATCAAGATTGATAATTATTCCGCTCCTGCACAATCCCACCTCGCAGAAGGAATGGTAATTAAAGCCATGGACTAATTAATGCATATCTCGCTCCTCCTGATCGTGGTGAGCCTTCCAAGGGATGAGGTGGAGATGGGGGAAGTCTGCACGTCGGGGTAGCAGCGTCCATCCCCGGGGTCCACGAAGGAGCAGCAGAGCAAAACTGGACTCAAATTAAATCAAACGGAGCTGATCCAGCCCTTCCTGAGCCACCGGGCAGCTCCAATCCCAGCAGGGCCACAGTGGGCAAAGCCTCCAGGACTCAAATCTTTTTAGAAGAGCCAGTGCTGAGGGGTGAAGGTGGAATAAAATTAAGGCTTTCACATTTATTACAGCAGACCCTAGCGGTGACTTTGAGATGGTGGTGGCCAAATCCAGCTTAGAAGGAAAGGATGAAAAGAAAGGAAAAACAGGGAAATTAAAGAGATTAATTTTGGGGGGGTGTTGGTTTTGGCATCCGCATCAGAGTAGATGTAAATAATTCACTTTCTGCATTAGCCCAGCCACTTCAGCCCTAAACAGAGGGCAAAACCCAACTTGTGATCCAGGGAACTGGGCGGCTGCCCAGCTCTGACACCGCCCCGCTGGGTGTCCCTGGGCACATCCTTTAATCCAGCTCATGGGTGACACCTTCTCAGTGCCATGGGGCTCAGCCCCTGCACCATGGGGGTCCCAGGGAAGGGGGGGTGGCTGGGCTGCAGCCGCTGACACCTGCCTGCATCCTTTCCCAGATGGACCGGGGGGAGTTTCAGCAGGACTCAGTGTTGAAGCAGCTCGAGGTGCTCAAGGAGGAAGAAAAGGAGTTTCAAAACCTGAAGGTGAGCCAGACCCTGGGGATGCAGCCCCCACTCCATCCCCAGCCACATGTGCAGACGTGGATCAAAGGCCCCCAGGTGGCTTCTGCAAGACGGGCTGCACCTTGGGGTGCTGGGCACCCATCCCCAAGCCTGCAGTGGGGCAGCTCACCCAGCATCGCTTCTTCCAGGCTTTCTGTCCCAAGTGCATCAAGGCTGGCCCTTCCCAGAGGGCTCTCCCTGCACAGGGAGGGATGCTCTGCTACCCCCAGGGCTGTTTTCTGATCCCAGCAACCTTCAGTACCAGGACAGTGGGGTGTGAGGAGCACCCCGATTTGGAGGGGGCTGAGCTGGGCGGGATGCGTTGGTGGCACAAGAGGTGTTGGTGGCACAAGAGGCTGCTCTGATGCTGTGGGCAAGAGGGGATTGGTGGTTGAGGGTGTCCTCTAGCACATCACGGGTGCAACTACCAACCTGCCCGCACTATCCCACTTCCCAGGACCCCACAAACGGCTACTACAGCGTCAACACCTTCAAGGAGCACCACTCCACTCCCACCATCTCGCTTTCGGGCTGCCCGGCGGACCTGCGTCCCACCAGCAAGCAGCGGGTGCCCACCGGCATGTCCTTCACCAACATCTACAGCACCTTGAGCGGGCAGAGCCGCCTCTACGACTACAGCCAGCGCTTTGTGCTGGGCATGGGCAGCAGCTCCATCGAGCTGTGCGAGCGCGAGTTCCAGCGCGGCTCCATGAGCGACAGCAGCTCCTTCCTCGACACCCAGTGCGACAGCAGCATCAGCAGCAGCGGCAAGCAGGATGGCTACGTGCAGTTCGACAAGGCCAGCAAGGCCTCCGCCTCCTCCTCTCATCATTCCCAGTCTTCTTCCCAAAACTCAGACCCCAGCCGGCCCCTGCAGAGGCGGATGCAGACGCACGTTTGAGCCCCTCCGGGGATGCTCAGGACCCTCCGCGCGGGCGCTGTGGCTTCGTGCTAGGACAGTCACACCCGCCACTAGCGGCGGTGGGAAGAGGCTGGATCCAGCCTGCTCAGAGCGGGGCTGCGGGGTGGGGGACGTGCTGATCATCCTCCCCCGTCTCCACCTGGGACACGGCTAAGCACAACGGCGCCGAGGACACGCCGAGCTCCGGGGAGTCATCCCCAGCCCAACCATGTACCCCGCGCCCTCCCAGCCGCTCGCCTCCGCTTCCCACCGCCCTCTCCCACCCGAATCCTCCCCTTCCTTCTTGGTGTTCGGTGTCCATACTTATAGAGTCTGTTTCGGGGGGGTTGGGGGGGGGGTCCTGCTGCGTGGGACAGGGTTGGGGGGGCACTGGTGGGATGGAGACCCCCCCCGGGAAGGGCCTCTCCGCGCTGTATCTCAGCGCCGTGGTCAATACAAGAGGTGTTTCTCGTGGCACGCCTGGGCTGGTGGCCACCGCGTGAGGAGATGCTGCCCCGGCGCGGAGCTGGCCTGGAGCTCCAGGGGTGCTGTGGGGAGGTTCCTGGGGGACTCCACCACGGGGATGTCCCCACTACCAGCCAGCATGGGACACCAGGACAGTGCAGGTAAGGGACATCTGAGGGGACACAAAGACAGCCCAGCACCCTGACAGCCCCCAACCCCAGCCACCCATCACCCATCACATGCACCCTAGGGGAGACTCCACAATAAATCAGCTTTTAAATTAATTAAATTAACCTTCCCCCCGCCCCCCCAAACAAAGGGCCCCAGCAGAGCCCAAAGCCAGGCAACCCTGGGTCCCCCTGCTTGGGGGGGGCTGCAGGATGAACCCCGCGCCAGCGCTAAGGCACGCAATGGGGCCGCCAAGTAAAAAGGGAATTAAAAAAAGGGAGGGGGGGAATTAAATACTGGGAGGAGGGGTGAGGCCAGGGTAAGGAGACCCCCCCAAAGACTCCTGCTCCCTTGGGGGGAGTCCCTGGTCCCCCAGGATCAGCCCCTCAGCGGGGCCCTCGTCCAAATACGAGGGAGTTAAGGGAAAGGGAAAGCCCAGGGCAAGGGCTCCTGCCCCCCCTTGCCCCCCCAGGCCCGCTGGGAGGGAGGACCCCAACCCCCAGAACCCCCTGCAGGTCCTTGGTAGCTCCAGTGCATCAGTCAGAAAAGGTGCCGGCTGCAATGCCGTGGGGCTCCCTGCACCCCCAGATCCTGGGGGACCCACGGTCCAGCACAGCCCCCCCCAGCCCTTCCTGCTCCAAGAGTCCCAGGGTGAGGTGGCAGCGGTGATGAGGATGCTCTGCCCTCACCCAGCCACGGCCATGCCAGCGCAGTGTTTCGTGCTCCAGGGCTGGGGACACTGTCTCTGTGCAGCCCCAAGTGCCCTCAGAAGTAGGTGAGGTTCTTGATGAGACCCAGCTCCAGCATCCGCTTGATGGCCACCGCCTCGTGTGAGACATTGTGCTCCGACGCCTGCAGAATGGGGAGCAGGGAGTGACACCAAAGCCCAGTGGGAGGGTGTCATGTGTTTTCCTTCCAGCCCCCCATCCCAGACCTCCACCTTGTCCACCCCACCAGTGCTGAGTTGACCCTACACCTTCACCTGATGGAAGGAGCTCCCCAAAAGCAAGGAGGTGACCCTGCCCAAGCCCCATGGCCATCTGCCCTTCAGCTCTGCCCTTCAGCTCACACATAATCCCGATCCAACTCTCTGCCAAAGACATGGGGCTACCAGGACAATGACGATCCAAAGGTGAACCCCGATGTCCATCATGGAAGGGGAATGAGCTGTGCCCATGGGAAAAGCCTTCTGCACCTCTCTGCATCACTGAACGGAGCAGGGTGTTACTCTCCTGAGCTGCTGTCCCTCATTCTGGGGGAAAAATGGGAGTAACGTGGACAAAAGTCGGGGGCAGATACTTACCGCCATGGACTTGAGCGTGATCTGTTCATAGTAGTGAATGGTCTGCTTCTTGTTGGCCGAGTCAGGATAGCCAAAGCCCGCGATGTGCACCAGGTCACAGAAGTGCAGTGCCAAGGTGATGGCCAGCAACCCTGTCGTGGGCTTCTGGAGGGAGCGGATGGAGAAGAAGCCATGCATAGAGCCATGATCCTTCAGCAAGGACGTCAGCCCTCAGAGGGAGCAGGGTGCCAGCCATCCCCTTTCCTTACCTGTTTGACCTTCCGTGGTTGCTTCATGGGGAGGTTGAGTAGTTTAGCAGCAGTTACTTCCATGTAATACGGGTTGAGGATGCGCACTTGCTCTGGGTCAGCATCCCAGATTAATGGGGGCTGTTTCCAAAACCCTTTCCGAACCTGTAAGAGAACAGAGATGTCCACTGTCATCTCAGTAAGAATCATAGAATCATTGAATCACCAGGTTGGAAAAGACCCATTGGATCACCGAGTCCAACCATTCATCGAGTCCAACCAAAGAGAGGTGGAGTGGGATGAGGCTGGGACCCTTGAGCAATCAGGAAGGGGTTGGACTCAGTTCCCCACCATGTTTACCCTCTTCTTGTCGTTGAGAATGGCCTCCATCCACTGGAAGTCCATGGGCTTGAAGGGCACCAGCACCAGCAATGTGTTGGGGTTGTTTTCCATCCTGGGGTTGAAGTGGGCTGACTCTGGGTAGAAGAGGCGCATGGTGGTCTTGGAGCCCACGTCCTGCTCATACCCATGGACCGGGGCATTGTTCAACCTTGGGGGAGCACATGGGGACATCACAGGTGTCAGCATTATCTGCAGGTGGCACCAGGGAGGGATCAGTGGGACAGACTGAGGGCTCTACCTGATCACAACATCATACGTGTTGATGGTCTCCCCCATGGAGCTGTTGCGGAGCCGGTGACCATTGCCCACCACCGCACACCTCCGGCACTTCAGGCTGTGAGAGAAAAGCCCCATCTCAACCAGAGTTGCACTAAACCGAGGAGGTTTTAATCCCTAAGAGGGCATTTAACCCTGCATTGTCCACTCTACAAAGCTTCCCACATCCCATCCAGTGTCTTGGGACTGCAGAGGTTCATTTTCATAAAATCGTAGAATGGTTTGAGTTGGAGGGGACTTTAAAGATCACCTAATTCCAATCCTCTGCCATGGGCAGGGACACCTCCCTCTGGGCTCCAAGCCCCATCCAACCTGGCCTTGAACACCTCCAGGGATGGGGCAGCCACCGCTGCTCTGGGCAACCTGGGTCAGGACCTCCTCACCTCAGCATCAAGAATTTCTTCCTAACATCTAGTCTAAATCTTCCCCCCTCCAATTTAAAGCCATTGCCCCTCATCCTGTCACTCCATGCCCTTGTGAAAAGCCGCTCCCCAGCTTTCTTGTGGGCCTCCTTCAGGTACTGGAAGGTCACTGTAAGGTTTCCTCCAAGCGTTCTCTTCTTCAGGCTGAACAACCCCAACTGTCTCAGCCTGTCCTCAATAGCAGAGGTGCTGCAGCCCTCAGATCATCTTCATGGCCCCCTGTGGACCCATTCTAACAGTTCCGTCTCCTTCTTATGTCTGGGATTCCAGAACTGGACACAGGACTCCAGCTGGGGTCTCACCAGAGAGGAGCAGAGAGGGAGAATCCCCTCCCTCCCTGATGGCCACACTTTTTATGATGCAGCCCAGGACATGGTTGGTTTCTGGGTTATGTTGCTGGCTCATGTGGGGCTTCTCATCCCTCAGCACCCTAAGTCCCTCTCCTCAGGGCTGCTCTCAATCACATCATCCCCCATCCTGTATTGAAACCATGGATTGTCCCAACTCAGGTGTAGGACCTTGGCCTTGTTAAATCTCACGAGACTTATTTTTCCAAACCCTATGCTTCCAATGTGCAAATTTCCTTCCACCCAAGAAAGCAACGATGAAAATATACACAGAAAAGCCCCAAAACCCACCCCGGTGTTACCTCTGGATGCTCTCAGGCACAGTGTAGTGGGTGATAGACAGCAAGCGCAGGAGGGCATCTTCTGCAAAGCAAGAGTGAGGAGGTGAGGAAAGTAGCAAAGCCCTGGATGCTGCCCCATCCCTGCCAGATCTCCAGAGCAGCAGCTGAACGGACAGAAACCGAGGCTTACCGCTTCCTTTCGTGCCATAGGGCAGCTCGTAGAGTGACGGCGTCTTCACCCAGAAATAGTCCTTCAGCTGCAAGAAGAGCGGGTGGTCCCTCGTGTAGCTGCCAAGGAGCAAAGGGCCAGTGAGACCGGGACGGATGGCACGGGGGGAACCTGGATCTGCATCTCTCCCTCCTTGCTCCCTATCCCCATACTCACTTCCCAATGAGCTGTGGCGCTTTCTTTTCCACCTCCCCGAGGGGACATGTCGTCTTGTTGTCTTGCACAGGGAAATAAAAGCTGGAAGGGGACAGGTTGGACAAAAAAATGATGCCTGTTCCTCTGCATTTCCCTCCTGGCAAAGGGGGCTGCAGCCCCGCTGCAGTGGGATTCCTGCTGGTGGTGCCGGGGACTTTCCTGGTCAGATTTAAGGGCAACGCTGCTTTGGGTTTTATTTGCTGGTCTTGCAGCCTGGCATCAGAAGAGGTCTCTCTTGCTCTGCTTACAGACCTCACACTCTCTGCTTCCCCCATCGCCACCAGCATTGCCAGGACTGGGAAGAAAGGAACATGTTCCCTTTCTCCCCCATCTCCCAGGTTTGGGAAAACACCAGCATTTACTGAAAATCCCACAGAGCCCAAGCACCAACGCACGCTGAGGGGGGAACCCCTGATTTTGTCCCTCCAGCAGCAGCCAAGGATGCTGCCACCTCTCCGGTCCCCAGGGATCCAGTGAGACGACACTCCAGCATCCCTGCGTGGGACAGGTGGGAGGATGCCACCTCCCAAGATTGAAAGAAAGGGCAGGAGGTCCTTTAAACTTGAATAAAAGCCACTCACAGCTGTATGTACCTGTCTTCCCGGTAGATCGAGTACCAAACCATCACCAGAAACAGCGCCAGCACCCCGAGTAGCTTCCCTCCTGCGTGCCCAGAGAGCAGAGGGAAAAGAAAAACACCATCAGCTGGTACCCAGGCTTTGGATAATCGAGTTGGGGACCTGCTGTCTCCCGGGGATGTCCTGGTAGATCCAGGGTTGCAAAGTTGCCCCAGGCAAAGCAAGGAGTGGCTTGCACAGTTGCCTTAAGAAGAACAGCCCTGAGACAAAGCTGGGTTGACTTTGTCCCAGGTCCAAAAGCCACTATGGACTCCTGTCCATCTTTCATCAAAGGCCACACAAGCTCATCCCTCTTTCCGGGTGCCTTGATCCTGGTTTTCTACCAAAAATAAAGCCTGAGGGCTACCAGGTGCCTGAGCTTGAAGGATCATAGAATCATAGAATCATTAGGTTGGAAAAGACCTTTGAGATCAGTGACTCCAACTGTCCCTGTCCACTACTAATCATATGCCCAAGCACCTCATCTACTTCCCTTTAAACCCCTCCAGGAATGGGCACTCCAGCACCTCCTTGGGCAGTCTCTGACAGAGCTTGAAGGGTGAAGGACCCCAAAAAATCACCCTCCCTGCCACAACTTCGCCCGTGACGCCTCACGGCTCCAGCCGCCCCAGTAAAGCATCCTCCTCCCCCAGACCCAAATCTTCAAATGTAAATCCCCCAGAACCCCATCTCTGGTTGGAAAGAGGCAAACAAGACCCTTCCATGGGACTCACGAGACTTGTTGATCATTTTTATGAGCAGGAGAGGCATCAGGAGAGGTCCGGAGCTGTCATCGCGGCTCCCACCAGGCACCTGGAGTGAGAAAAGAGGGAAAGGCGTTGGATGAGGTCAAACCACATTGGAGCCATCCCTGAAAAACCCATTCGAGAGGCATCACTATCCCTCCCCCCAGCTCGTCCCATCCACACCCGAGGACAAGCCGATGCAAGGGTTCCCCATGGGATTTATTCCCATTTAAATTCATATTTCTGTGCCCCACGGCCACCAAAGTGTTGATCTACAGAGTTTCTAAAAGCCAGCATGCAGCCGTGGTTCCTGAGGAACCTCAACCATACACCTTAAATGCCAAAATTCCAAAGGAAAAAGATGAATTCAAGAGGAAAAATGAGCCCAAGGTAGGGTTTCAACTGCAAAACACCCCAGTCGCTGCCCGTGGCAATGACTTGGGGGCAGATTTGAAGCCCTGCCCTGGCTGAAGCATCCAACTAGCACCAACCACTGTGGGTACGAAGCCAAATGCACCACCACCGAGCCAGGTGGAAAGGACAGCAGCAGCCAAGTGGGATCACAGCACGGAGCACCACGTACTTGGGGAACCTCCAACGCCTTCGATCCAACCATCCTGGCCCAGGGAAAGGGGACACCACGAGCTTAATGCACACGCAAACACTGGCCAGGGAAGCAGGGAGACTTTTTTTTCTTCCTCCGAAACCTCTCGCTCCTAGAATAAGGCAGCAAAGAGCCGTGGTCGGAGCCACTCTGGGACCAGCTCAGCCCCATCCCACTGCAAAGCAGCAAGGATGGAAAATCAACTTACCAGGTGGGAGAAGCTTTAGGGTATGCAGGAGACTTTGCTCCCCGAAGACGAATCCTGCTCTAAGCTTGGCTCAGAGTACGGGTTGGTTTTGCACCCCAGAACCGAGCTGCTCCCCACTCCAGACAAGGAGGCGAGGAGGTTTTAAACACCCAACCAAGAGGAACGGTGCACGCCCGGGTTGGGTGATGGCAATTCTGTTCTTGATTAGTCACCTTGTTCAGAGGGGGGAGGGCACCCACCCTGCCTAACAAACCACTGTTAATGAAGCCGGCACCTGTCACGTCCTCGCCCAGCCAAGGATGAGTCAACAGTAGCGGCTTTGGGGGCAAAACATATCAAGGAAGAGAAGAAATGGGACCAAAGATGGTCCCACGAGAGCCAGGCTCTTCCCTTCCTCATCACCAGCTCCTGAAATTAAAAGGGCAGGAAGGCTAATTAATTAAAAAGGGCAGGAAGGGCAATTAAAAGGGAATTAAGGGCAATTAAACCATACTACAAGCAATGGGACAGGGAATGGGAAGCAAAGAAAACTCCGTGTGTTTGACAGCAAAGCACAGAGCAATGGGGATAGTGACAGAGATGGGGACAGCGACTGGGGATAGCTGAGGTGGCACCCCGTGAAAGCTCCCATCTTCCTCTGAACCACTTCTCCTCTGTAAAACATGGATATTGAACTCTTTCCTGGTGAATCACGCCCAGGCTCAGCCCCACCATCACCTGGAGACCCCAGGCAGGGGAAGCAAAAGCCCCCACACACAGACACACGATTTACACCCTGCCTCTCATCCTGCACCCATGTTTCTGGATCTACAAGTCCCTCCCGGCTTGGGAAAGCACAGGAACATTAAACCCACAACTGCACCTTCAAGGGTCTAGCAAGCAGGGAGGAGCTGGGGCATCTTGCCCCTTTGCACATCACATTTGCTTGAATAAAATCAAATTAGGGGAAATTGAAGAGCAGTTTGAGTTTCCTTGGTTGGTTTTTTCCCAGCAGGACTGGCCACAAAAACCCCCGAGAGAAAACCTGCCGGATGCTCCCTGGGGGCTGAGCACCCCGATTTTCCTAGAGCTGGGATGCTGCTAGGTATCAGGACACGAATTTAGCACCAAATCCACCCCCCAGCTCCCTCCTGGGTGCCAAATCATCCAGCCCAGCTTCACTCCTCCCACTGGCATCAGACACTGGGAAAATCCGCTTTCCCCCCCAGCGTTTGCTTTTACAAACCAGCTTTGTTTGTTTTGTTGTTTTTTTTTTTAATCTGGTGTTTTTGAAGGCTTTCTGATCTTTTCCCAGGCTTGTACGCACAAGCTGGGCCTGATGCAAAACTTATCTAAGACAAACACAGTTAATCCTCGAGGAAAACCAACACTGGTTAGTGAAGCGTTCAGGGAATGCAGAGCAAAACAGAGCACACCCAGGCTGCCCAGGCCAGGCCAAGGCAGAGGTGCTTTTGGAATCCATTCAAGCTCCCTCCACCCTTGTGCTACCAGATCCACAGCCCAAACCAGAGCAGCAAGAAGGGCTGAAAAGCCCTTAGTTCTCATAGAGCTAAAGGGTCCTGCTGGTCTCTGCAGCATCCCTTGTCCCACCATGTCATCCCTGGTCCCACCATGGACCATCCCTGTAACTCTAACGCAGCATCCCTTGTCCCACTGCAACATCCCAGTCCCACCATGCAACCTCCTTGGTCCCATCACAGCATCCTTTGTCCCACTGCAACATCCCAGTCCCACCATGCAACCTCCTTGGTCCCATCATAGCATCCTTTGTCCCACTGCAACATCCCAGTCCCACCATGCAACCTCCTTGGTCCCATCACAGCATCCTTTCTCCCACTGCAACATCCCAGTCCCACCATGCAACCTCCTTGGTCCCATCATAGCATCCTTTGTCCCACTGCAACATCCCAGTCCTACCATGCAACCTCCTTGGTTCCATCACAGCATCCCTTGTCTCAATGCAACATCCCAGTCCCACCATGCAACCTCCTTGGTCCCATCACAGCATCCTTTCTCCCACTGCAACATCCCAGTCCCACCATGCAACCTCCTTGGTCCCATCATAGCATCCTTTGTCCCACTGCAACATCCCAGTCCTACCATGCAACCTCCTTGGTTCCATCACAGCATCCCTTGTCTCAATGCAACATCCCAGTCCCACCATGCAACCTCCTTGGTTCCATCACAGCATCCCTTGTCTCAATGCAACATCCCAGTCCTACCATGCAACCTCCTTGGTTCCATCACAGCATCCCTTGTCTCAATGCAACATCCCAGTCCCACCATGCAACCTCCTTGGTCCCATCACAGCATCCTTTCTCCCACTGCAACATCCCAGTCCCACCATGCAACCTCCTTGGTTCCATCACAGCATCCTTTGTCCCACTGCAACATCCCAGTCCCACTGTGCAATCTCCTTGGTTCCATCACAGCATCCCTGGTCCCACCATGCAGCATCCCCCCCAGCTCCCTAACACAACATCCCAGTCCCACCACAGAGCACAGAATCGTAGAATCACTTGGTTGGAAAAGACCTTCGAGATCATCAAGCCCAACTGTACCTGTCTACTGAGCATCCTTCATCCTACACCCCTTGTTCCTCCACCACACCTCTCTGCAGCATCCCTCACTGCTCACCCCCAGCACAGTCACCCCCCCAGCCACTACAGCTTCGGTCAGGGCATCGTATCCCCTGCCAAGCACCAGAGCTGGGAGGAAAGTCCCGGGTGGATTCAGCTCCCCACGCTTGGAAGAAGCAACCAAAACAGCCCCTCTCTTTGATGGCTGAGCCACGCACCTCCGGAGCACCCCGGGCTGAAGGTTATTGCTGCATAAATTACTTAAAAGCCCCACCACCGCCCTATCTTCATAGCCAGGTCTCCCCTTCCCCAGGCAGGGAAAACCCAGTCCTTGGGATGCCATGAAGTTCCTCATCAAGGTTCTCCATCTCCCTCTTGAGCAGGTTTTCAATTCCTAGTGTCACCATGTCCCAGGAAAGCCCACACAGGATACCAGAAGCAGCCATGGAACTGACCATCCTACTCCATGGGTGACCTCAGAGTAGCCCGTTTCTCCCATCCCACCTCCCTCCAAGGCCTTGAAGGCTCCAGACGGACCCAACACCTCCATGTTTAGAATCACAGAATCGCTTGGCTGGGAAAGACCATTGAGATCACTGAGTCCAACCGTCCCTGTCCTCTACTGAACCAGCCCTGAGCACTTCATCTGCCCAGCTTTTAAACCCCTCCAGGGAAGGTGACTCCACCACCCCCCTGAGCAGCCTCTGCAGGGCCCCAGAACCCTTTCAGTGAAGAAATGTTTCCTGATGTCCAATCTGAAGAGGCGATTTCCTTTCACCCCATCCATTGTTACTTCAGAGAAGAGCCCAGCACCCACCTCACTACAACCTCTTTTCCAGGAGCTGCAAAGAACGATGAGGTCTCCCCTCAGCCTCCTCTTCTGCAGACTAAACACCCCCAGGTCTCTCAGCTGCTCCTCACAATCCTTGTTCTGCAGACCCTTCCTCAGCTCTGTTCCCTTCTCTGGGCACGTTCCAGCCCCTCAATGTCCTTCTTGGGCCCAAAACTGAACTCAGGATTCGAGGTGCAGCCTTGTTGAACCTCATCCTGTTGGTCTCAGTCCATAGATCCAGCCTGTTCACTACTAAATCACATCTCTGAGCACCTCATCTGCCCAGCTTTTAAAGCCCTCCAGGAATGGGGACTCCACCATCTCCCTGCGCAGACTCTGCCAGGGATTAAGAACCTTTTCAGTGAAGAAATTTTTCCTGGTGTCCAATCTGAACCTGCCCTGGTGCAACCTGAGGCCATTTGCTCTCGTCCCATTACCCATCACTTGGGAGAAGAAATTGAGAACCAAAGGGAGATGGGCAGCACAGATCCCTTTGACCACAGCCAGATCATCTCTCCTGCGCCTCGTAGGGAGCAGCAGGACAGATCCTGCACTCCGTGCCGAGGACAACAAGCAGGATTGACCCTCAGGGGAGCACTTTACAGCCCCGGGATCTGCCAAGCGCCCATCCCACGGCTCCTCTCCTTGCGGTAGTGCTGGGGCGCCCGGCAGAGCCTGCCAGATGCCGGCTCATCCCCCGCATCCTGCCTGGACAGAACCAGCGCGTGCCGGAGCCTGCGTGCAACCTGGGAGGTGAGAAGAGGATCCAGCCAACTCGAGGTGCTGCCTGGGCTTGGCAGAACATCAAAGGGTCCCAAATCCAGCCTGGCATCCCAAAGTTTCCTCACCCTAGCTGCTGCGAATTCCAGGTGCTCGGGGATTTCTTTTTTTTCCAAGCTGGGAAGGAAATCAAGACCCACGGCAGGAGGGAAAAACCTCATGGGATTGCAACCCATCGCCATTCCGAGACAAAAGGCGGTGGGGTCTGGGTCTGACATCCCCCAGGGGATGCTGGGGTGGGATGGGGATGAAGCAGGGGACTGGGGATGCCAGCAAAGAGCAGAGCCAAGCGCCACCAGGGGAGGCAAGAGGTCCTTAGGACACGGCAAGACAAAAATCAACCCCTCCTGACACCGGACATCACCCAGCCAAGGGCAACAGAGCCAGCCCACGCTGCCAATACCCCCATTTATCCTATTTAAAGAGCTCTGCAAGTCACTTTAAAAGAATCTTAATTGCCTCTTAATAGGAGAGGCAGCCCTGTTCCCTCAGCCTGTGGTATCCCAGGCACACAATAACCCGGCTAGAGATTTATGATGGGGGGGAAAAAACCCTCACTGGCATGCAAGCCTTAACAACATGTACCCGTGACAAGGGTGTAATTTTGGAGGTGGCAACAGCAAATAAGCTCAGGTAGGGCAAGTATTTCCACAGCAGCACGTCCCCAAAATAAATCTGGGCTGCTCCCGCCCTTCCCCACCGCTGTCGGCTTAACGTGTGCAGAGGCTGAAACGCAGTTCAGGGGGCACTGCCATTGCCATCTCCTCTCCCAACAGTTTTTTTCAATCCTTGCACCAGGAAAAACACAGGGATAGGACCCAAATCCCACCTTACAACCCCAAAACACCAGCTGCATGGGTATACATGAGCATCCAATGCCTCTGGGGTAAACCCATCCCACCAGAGGAGCTACAAGGTTCCTCCTCGTTGTGTTAGGCTATGTTATTATAGATTATACATTAGTATTTATAGATTACTGCTTACATTATCGAGGTTTAATTGCTCTTTTCCTGTTTAAAAAAGCTAAATGAAAGACCCTTTCTTGCCGGATGTGGCTTGGTACAAGCCCGAGGTGACAGCTGCACTGCTGGAGGAGACATGAGCCATCCATGGGGGCACAACCCTGTGCTAAGGAGACACAGGTGAGCACCCACCAGTGATGATTTTATACTCGTGGGATTTCATGGCTGAGCCCCCAGCATCGACCCAGCCACTCCCTCCTCCTACCTGCCCCAGTCGGTGCCTGTCTGGCACCGCCGTCACCTCACTGCCATGTGCCGACACCTCCATCCTCAGGGACAGCCCAGGGATGCGGGTGGCAACGGCAAAAGCGGCTTTGGCGACGCAGCTTTTGCACTCACGCTTTGATTTAACCCCTCCTGAAAAGCAGCAGAGAGGGGAAGGCAGCAAGCAGGGGTGCAGGGAGGGTGAGGACAGCCCCGACGGCTCCCCAAGGAGCACAGGGAGCCCCACAGGACGAATGAAAGCAGTCGAGAGAGGGAAAACGAAACCACCGTGATGGTCCAGCCCATCTCCAATCCAAAACAAGGCAATACTTGGCCCTTATAGGGAAAGCGTGTGGGAAATTAAAGGATCTCAAGTCCTGGGGCTGAGTTATCCTGCAGGCAGCAACCAGCCCGGTGGCTTTTACCTACAGGGCTCTGTTTGGGGGCTCCAAAGATGCCTGCCCAGCCACCATCCCCTTCCTAAGTCTCTAAGTGCCACCTTAACACCACCCAGTGGTTTCCCCACCATTTCCTCCGTGCCTTCTGTTTGCACCAGCAAAAGGGCTGGTTTTGGGGTAGAACAACCCCCAGGGTGAGGCCACTCTTGCGCTTGAGTCCTCCAGCTCCAAAGCCTCCAGGGTGAAGCAGCTGGACGGATTTACACCCCTGCACTTGCCCATCTGCCCTGCTCTCCTCTCCCATGTGAGAAGCTGCAGCTGAAAAAATCCAAAAAGCAACCCACTCCATCACTTTGCACCCCAGCATTGCCTCGATGCCTCATGACCCCCACCAGCCACTCCAGAAGGAGGATGCCTGCCTCAAGGAGACCTTTTCCAGCATCCCCAGCAGCAGCTGATGCCAGTCCCTATCACAGCAGCAACAAGCAGGCAGGGGCTGTGGCTACTTACGGTCCGTCCTCTTGGTCCAGGCAGGAGCTTGGTGGGATCTATGAGGCCATCCTCTCTTCCCCTGGCAAAGCGAAAAGGGAGAACAACCTTAGAGCTACAGCAACCCACATCAGCACGTCTGCGCTCCCCACAAACCCACCCACCTCCTCCAGCACCCACAGCACCCAGGGCTGGGCCTCCGGATGCTTTTAAGGAGGAGGCGCGGCAGCTCAAAGTCTGGACCTTACCACAGGTCTCCCCAACACCTCATGGCCTTTCCCACCAAAATCCCTTTACATGACGCACTTGGATTTTTAAGAAGCGGGTGATGCCCTTTCCCAAGGAAAAGGGGATGCAGCCCTGCTGACCCTGGGATGCACTGCAGCAATCCTGCCTTCCCGCACACGAGATGCTCCTTAATCCCTCATCTCCAGCATCTCTTCACCCAAATCTTGCCAAACTACACATCCTTGCCTGGTGCTGTAACATCCTCATGATTTGGGGAAGGAAAACCCCTGCTGAGAAGCTGCCACACACAGAAACCCCTCTGCCACGCTGCCTCCCGAAGAAAAGCCTCTGTCCTGGCAGGACAGCACAGTGGGGTGAAGGGGGAAAGCGAGCCCTGAGGAGCCAGCTTTGCTTTTCCCCTGTGCTGGTAGGATGGATGGGGCTGGTAGGAGTCATGGCTTTTCCCAAATAAACACATGAGGAATAATCTCAGCCTGGTTCGGCAACACGGATGGGGAATGATGAACTGGACGGCACCAGCAAGGCTCTCTCCACAGTAAGTGCTGGCAAAGGCTTCTGAAGGGAAACCCTGAGAGCAGGAGGTTCCTTACCTCTCTCCATCTCCTCCAGCTGGGAAAAGCAAAGACAAGAAATGCTGGAGGCCACCCTGCCAGCACAAGCCTTCTGCGAGGCATGCTTTGCTCTGAATGCCCAACTAATTTTAACAAAGAGGGCATGGCCCCATGCAAGGGACAAGGAAGGAAACCACCGGGTTCTTCTCTCCAGGGGCTCAGCTTTCCAGAGAAGAAGGGATGGCTCCATCCCAGGGCTGCGCATCCCCTCTCTGGCCAAAGCAGCTCTGCTTTCTCCCACCTCCACCATCTGCTGGGGGGAGCAATTAAACCAGAGGACTCGGGGCAACCAGCAGCCAAAAAAATGCACCTTCCCACATCGTTTTTTTTTTCCAGCAGTCCTGAATCCACTGGAACATCCAGCATCACTGCTGACAAGGAGCCTTTTTATTTAGAGCCGTGAATTATAGGCTCTGCTAAGGAGGTTAAACTCTCTCCGGGGAGCTCCTGCTCAAGCACTTCATGGTACAGCGTCAGTACGGATGAGGATGAGGATGAGGTTGAGGACGAAGATGCCCAGAGCCACCTGCGGTGGGAGGGGGGACGCCTCCTTCCTGCCGCATCCATCCCAGGAGATGCAGCAGCCCTGAATCAGCAGACAACTGCAAACCCCTAACACACGTTGGCCCCGCTGGAGGATCCGAGGTCTTGCCTGAAGCTGGTTTTTCCAGCTCTGCTGGAAGAGCCAGGAGCTGATCGGTTTTCCAGCCTCCCAAGCAGTTCCCCTGCCATCAGCCAGCAGGATCTGATCGCGGTTCCCAGCCCAAGGTCCAGAACAAACCCATCACGGCCGAGGCATCTGCCAGGCCAAGAACCACCGTTTCCACCACTCGCCGCGGGTGGCTCAACCCATCTGGCAGCTGATCCTGGCAGGAAATGAACAGCCCATATCCCAGAACCCCAAAAAAAGAAAAAAAAAAAACCTCAACAAGTTATTTTTGCTCTTTTCCCTCCTCAGGATTCCAGTTACTCCATCTGCCTCGGTTTCCCCTCCTGCCTACCAGCTGCCGGCTGCATTTAAACAGCAATTTCCAACTTCAAGAGGTGGAAAGGCACCTGGAGCTCTGCCCGCTTCCCCCCACATCTCCCCTCCGGGATGAAAGCAGAAGAACACAAGAACCTGCTGGTTGCATCCCTTCTTCTTTTAAAGGTGGCCAGGATCAGACTCGGAGGGTCTCAGCCCCAATGCAGGCACGTTCCGGACACGCAGCAGCCGGCCGGGCAGGGATGAGCCACCAGACCCCACCCCAGCAAGGAGCAGGACCCCCAGCAGCGGCTAGAAAAGAGCAGCAGGGAGAAGGAGACAGCGTTTCTCCTCCCACCACTGGCCAGATGTGGAGCACGGCAGCCATCCGTTCATCCGTCCGTCGGCGCTCCATCACCGGCACCAGCCTCCCGTGGTTAAAATCACCTCCCAAGCCGGGAGAGAGCAAAAGCCAGGCTGGGAGGGGAATAAAATCCAGGTGAGCTCATCCTCCTCCTCCAGAAAAAAACGTCTCCTCTTGGCACGAGCCAGGTGTCTCCAAGCCCAGCACATCCCTCACGTCATCCCGATCGCTATCGCCCCAGGACCAGCAGCTTATTCATTCGGCTGGTATTTAGCAGCAGTTAATCCAGCCTCTTCCCGATAATCCTCCAGCTGAGCCAAAGGTGTAATTCCAGCATGGGATGCAATTTTTCAGTAGAGGTTTCCCCGCTGAGCCTCACGGCAGCAACCTCGTCCAGGAGAACGCAGCAGAACCATCCCCACCAGACGCCCCCGACTCCTCCACCCCAAGTAGGGTTTTCCTTAAATCAATAATTTAGCAAATATATTAAAAATAAATAATTTCATAAACGTATTTCTATTAAATCCCTGAGAAAGGGGAGGAAAAGCACGGCTGCCCAGCCAAGCCGGATTATCCAGAGCAGCACAGACCTAAAAATAAATGAACACTGTCTAAGTACGAGCCTCCCACAATAAAATCCTCCCCGAAACAAACTAAAAAGAAGAAACAGGAAGAACGAATCAGTGCAGTCTCCACACTGAGGTGTTCAGCATCACTGAAAAAAAGCTTCCTTTGGGGTCTCTTCTCAAAACTCTGTGCTTCCCAGAGAAGAGAAGAGAAATGAAGCTGGTGAAGGGGCTGGAGAACAGGCCTGATGAGGAGCGGCTGAGAGAGCTGGGGGTGTTCAGCCTGGAGAAGAGGAGGCTGAGGGGAGACCTCATTGCTCTCTACAACTACCTGGAAGGAGTTTGTGAAGAGGAGGGAGCTGGGCTCTTCTCCCAAGTGACAGGGACAAGAGGGAATGGCCTCAAGCTCCATCAGGAGAGGTTCAGGCTGGACACGAGGAAAAATTTTTTACAGAAAGGGTCATTGGGCACTGGCAGAGGCTGCCCAGGGAGGGGGTTGAGTCACCTTCCCTGGAGAGGTTTAAGGGACTGGGGGATGAGGTGCTGAGGGACATGGTTTAGTGATTGATGGGAATGGTTGGACTCAATGATCCGGTGAGTCTTTTCCAACCTTGTGATTCTATGATTCCATGATACCCGGGCTGATTTGCCACGAGAACTATTTATGCTATGAGGAAAGGCTGAGAGTTGGGGTCGTTCAGCTTGGAGAAGAGAAGGCAGCAGGGAGATCTTTGAGCAGCTTTCAGCGCTGAAAGGGGCTCCAGGAAAGCTGGGGAGGGGCTCTTGATCAGGGAGGGGGAATGACTTCAGATTGGAAGGGGGAAGATTTAGATTGGACATTAGGAAGAAATTCCTCACTCTGAGGATGGGGAGGCCCTGGCTCAGGTTGCTCAGAGCAGTGGTGGCTGCCCCATCCCTGGAGGGGTTCCAGGCCAGGTTGGATGGGGCTTGGAGTCCCTGATCCAGTGGGAGGTGTCCCTGCCCATGGCAGGGGTGGAACTGGATGGGCGTTGAGGTCCCTTCTGACACAACTCATTCCATGCTTCTATGATTTACAGACAGCCAATCAGGCAAATCGGTGATGAAGATTTTAATATGCATTAGCATAACCATAGAATCACAGCATGGTTTGAGTCAGAAGAGACCTTAAAGATCATCTAATAACACTGATAATCTGCCAGTCCGACTTGTAAATGCAGTCCTAATGCAGCAGTGACTTCGTTAATTAGGGAGGGAAGTGGCAGCCCCAGCTCCACGCAGACGTTGAAGGTCCCTAAGGATGCCAAAGCTGCATTTCCCAGAAGATGCCGCGACTCGGCAGCAGGACAGGGGCAGGATTTATCCTCCCCTCACCCTGACCTGGTACCAGGCACCAAACCCTCCTGTTCCCCCCCAATTCCCATTGCCAAAGCCCCCCAGCCCACCGGCACCGAGAGCTGCCAGGGCAGCCACCTCCCCCCCAGGCACAAAGGGGCAGCGGAAGAAGAGACAGAGCTGATAATTTTGAGGACAAATCACATTTTTCCTGTTGCATAATTAGTGCCCCTTGACAGCTCTCACTCTCCCAGCCCAAATTCCAGCGCTTGCTCTCCAGCCCTGGCACCAACAGGCGCCTCTTGGTCATTGGTTCGTTCACACAGGCGCTTCTTTGCGATTATGCTTTCTAATTCCACTTTTTGATCGGAAGTGGCACTGGTTATCGCCCAGGGAGGAGGCCAAGTACTTCCCGACCCTTGCAGGCTTCCTGATGCCTCCTTCCACAGGGAAGGCAGCGTCACATTTAACCACTAAAGCTCTTCACTCCTCTTCATTTCTGCCACCATCCCCACACCCCACTTCAGTTTTGCATCCCCCCAGCCCACTTGCATCCCCTCTCTTGTCATTTTTCCCCTTATTTCTCCCTTTCCACCCCATTTTTCTCTGTGCCTCGGTGCTCTCCTCCATGCCCAAACCAGGCAGGTCCAGATCCATCCTTGTGCCATAAAATCCCACCCCATGAACCCCAAACCAGGGAAGCCCAACAGCAGTGGAGCAACCGGGATGGGGTTTTATTACCCAGCCAAGGGTTTTTCATTATCCATCACAGGGATGCTCAGCAGGGAGCGTGCATACAGCACCAGCAAAGTCCCAGAGTAGCACATTTGCAGCATTAAAGCATCCTCAACTCTTACTCAGTGCTTTCCTGCCTCAGTTTCCCTCACTCCAGAGCTTAGGGAAACTCGGCAGCACAGGCAGGGGATGTGACAGAGCCCTGCGCTCCAGGCTGGCTCAAATGTACTTATATATATATATATATATATATATATATATATATATATTTTTTTTTTTTTTAAGGAAATTAAAAAAAACACCCCATGGAAATGGTGCAAGAGGCTCAAAACTTGGCGCAGGATCCGACCTGGGGCGCCGGCTTGTGCAAGGCCACAGGTTGAGCTGCAACCTCTCCCCGCCGGCATCACGCTCCGCTTAATAAAATAGAAACTCAGCTGACTCAGCCCTGCTGGATATCGGGATGTGAATCCGGCCAGGAAAACCTCAGCGAGGCTGCCGCGAGCTGGGGGAGACATTTTGCAAGGGGGAGAGTCGAAGCAGGGACGGCATCTGGAAGCGATCGGAGGCAAGGAGCCTCTCCCAGGCACAGCAGGGAATTCCAACGGCGTGAGCTCAGGTTAAAGCCTCCTTCACAGACCCAGGATTAAAAGCAAAACCCCAAGCTGCAGCAGATGGATTTTTAAACCTGCAAATAAGGAAGGAAAAGGAAGCCAGCTCCCCCCTCAGTCCTACCTGGATGCAGCTCTGGGGTTTAGGCTGATTTGCAATAAAAGAAAACCAAACCAACTCCAAAAGAAGAGGAGAAATCTCTCCATAGCGTTGTTGATACGGTTTTACAGGCGTGGTGTTGGGAGGAGAGTCCTCCTCCTCTTTCAAACAGCCTGGCTTGCATCACGATGCAGCCCTGCACCATCCACCCTGGCGAAAAGCTGTATCCCACCTCTGAGCATCCCAGGTCCTAGAGCAGCAGCAGCTCTGCAAAGCCAGGAGCATCCCGGCATCCTTGGGATGGCAGTGAAGGGCTGATGGATGAGGTCAGCCTGGCTTCAGCGGAGGAGACCAAGGCAGTGAGGAGTCCCTAGACCCCTCCAGCCACCCCTGACCTGTGGGACAGGGACCAGCAGCACCCATGGGTGGCCAACCCACCCTCTCTGAGTACATGCCATGCTGGGATGGTGACCCCAGCCAGCCAAACTGGTGGCACAGGCCCTCCTGCAGCTCCACCAGGTCGTACGTAAGCACCTGGAAACCAAAAACACCCAGCCACACACAAACACCCGCATGGGGATTACAGAAATAACTTGCCCAGCATGAATATAAAGCACCTGCACGGTGGTTTGGGCGCTCAACAAGTCCCAGGCATCTTGTCAAAGCGATGTTGGCAAACCTGCAAACTCTCCGTGTGCCAGAGTTGGATCCCCAGGGGATGCATAGAATCCACCGTGTCTGCCAGCACCTCCTAGATCTCACCCTCCTGAAATCGATTCTTTGGCCCCATCACACACTGAACGCCCCGAAGCGAGCGCTCACCCGCAGCCTTCCCACCTCCACTGCTCCCACCCACCTGCCCAGCATCCCGGTGGTCACCATCCCACGCCGATCCACAGCCTGCTGGGGCCGATCCACGGCACGCTGGAGCTGATCCACGGCACGCTGGAGCCAAACCAGCCGGGAAGAGCATTGGCTGGTGATGCTCGGTGGCCTTCGGCAGATAGCAAGACACATCCTGAAGAGGAGCCGTAGCCCGCACAAGCCTGAAACCGCTCCGAGCATCCGCCAGGCCAAGGCAAAACCGGGATGGAGTGGGCTCCTTCTCCAGTTTCACCAGCCAAATCCCTTTCTGCTTCCTCCAAGGAAACTTTCCAGCCCAACTCCGGTCACATGCAAGGAGTAAGCAGCCGAAAACACAAGAGATTAGCAAGAACTAGGCTTTTTTTTCACTCTTCCTTCCCAAGACGACACAGGATTTTCCTAGAAAAAGCACAATAAGCACAAGGATCGCGACCAGAGGAGGGAGAAGCTGCTAGGGTCCAAGAGCGAGGTGAGCAGTTGAAAAAGAAACACCAAAAAAAGAGAAGCAGAAGTTGCAAAGAGCAGGGTGAAAGTGTTAAATCATTTCCTCGCTGCAAAGTCAACCCCCTCCCTGTACCAGTGGCCCTGCCAGCGTCCTGCGAGGGTCATCAGCCCCAGCTGCCACAGGGAGAGCAGAACGTGGTACCCAGAGGGATGTGGGCAAAGACATCAGGAAGAAATCCTTCACCATGAGGATGGGGAGGCCCTGGCCCAGGTTGCCCAGAGCAGTGGTGGCTGCCCCATCCCTGGAGGGGTTCAAGGCCAGGTTGGATGGGGTTTGGAGCCCCCTATGGCATGGGTTGGAACTGGATGGGCTTTGAGGTCCCTTCCAACCCATAGAATCACAGAATCACTAGGTTGGAAGAGACCCACTGGATCATTGAGTCCAACCATTCCTATCAAACCCTAAACCATGTCCCTCAGCGTCTCGTCCACCCGTCCCTTAAACACCTCCAGGGGAGGTGACTCAGCCCCCTCCCTGGGCAGCCTCTGCCAGTGCCTAATGACCCTTTCTCTGAAAAAAATTTTCCTAATGTTTAGCCTGAACCTCCCCTGGCGGAGCTTGAGGCCATTCCATCTCGTCCTGTCTCCTGTCACTTGGGAGAAGAGCCCAGCTCCCTCCTCTCCACAACCTCCTTTCAGGTAGTTGTAGAAAGCAGTGAGGTCTCCCCTCAGCCTCTTCTTCTCCAGGCTAAACACCCCCAGGTCTCTCAGCTGCTCCTCTTGTTCTCTATCCCCCTCATCAGCTTCGTTGCTCTTCTCTGGACTCGCTCCAGAGCCTCAACATCCTTCTTGTGGTGAGGGGCCCAGAACTGAACACAGGATTCAAGGAGCGGTCTCACCAGTGCTGAGTACAGAGGGACCTGGACCTGCTGGTCACACCGTTTCTGATACAAGCCAGGATGCCATTGGCCTTCTTTACCACCTGGGCCACTGCTGGCTAGTGTTCAGTTGCTGTCGCCAACACCCCCAGGTCCCTCTCCTCCAGGCAGCTTTCTAGACAGACTTCTCCTAGTCAGGAGCTGCTCAGGGTTGTTGTGCCCCAAGTGCAGGACCCGGCATTTGGCCTTGTTAAACCTCCTGCCATTGGTCTCAGCCCAGTGATCCAGCCTGTTCAGATCCCTTTGGAGCCTCCCAACCCTCCAGCAGATCCAGCTTCCACTCAGCTTAGTGCCATCTGCAAACTTGCTCAGGGTGCACTCGATACCATCATCCAGGTCATTGATAAAGACACTGAACAGGGCTGGACCCAGCACTGAGCCCTCAGGACACCACTTGGAACTGGCCTCCAGCTGGAGTTGACTCCATTTGCCACCACTCTCTGGGCCCTGGGCGTCTGTCCAGGCCAGAGGTGACAGTTTCCGTAGCAGAATGCTGTGAGAAACTGTGTCAAAGACTTTATTGAAGTCCAGGAGGATACATCCACAGCCTTTCCCTCATCCTGTAGGTAGCTGAGGTTTAACAAGGCCAAATGCCGGGTCCTGCACTTGGGGCACAACAACCCTGAGCAGCTCCAGACTAGGAGAAGCCTGGCTGGAAACTGCCTGGAGGAGAAGGACCTGGGGGTGCTGGTTGACAGCAACTGAACATGAGCCAGCAGTGGCCCAGGGGGCCAAGATGGTCAATGGAATCTTGGCCTGTACCAGAAATGGCGTGACCAGCAGGTCCAGGGAGGTTTTTCTCCCTCTGTACTCGGCACTGGTGAGACCGCACCTCGAGTACTGTGTTCAGTTCTGGGCCCCTCACCACAAGAAGGATGTTGAGGCTCTGGAGCGAGTCCAGAGAAGAGCAACAAAGCTGGTGAAGGGGCTGGAGAACAGGCCTTATGAGGAACGGCTGAGAGAGCTGGGGGTGTTTAGCCTGGAGAAGAGGAGGCTGAGGGGAGACCTCATTGCTCTCTCCAACTACCTGAAAGGAGGTTGTGGAGAGGAGGGAGCTGGGCTCTTCTCCCAAGTGACAGGGGACAGGACGAGAGGGAATGGCCTCAAGCTCTGCCAGGGGAGATTTAGGCTTGAGATTAGGAAAAAATTCTTCATGGAGAGGGTGGTTAGGCATTGGAACGGTCTGCCCAGGGAGGTGGTTGAGTCACCGTCCCTGGAGGTGTTTAAGGTGAGGGTGGATGAGGTACTTAGGGGCATGATTTAAGGATTGGTGGGAATGGTTGGACTCGACGATCCGGTGGGTCTCTTCCAACCTGGTTATTCTGTGATTCTGTGGGTCACTTGTCATAGAAGGAGATCAGGTTAGTTTGGCAATTCCACAATTCTTTGAAAGCCGGGATGCCAGCTACAGCAGGACAGGAGCACATCCCTACTCCTTACGCAGCCATCGTATTACACCCAGAGAAAACAAACAAAAGGGGGTAAAACCCAAAATAAAGTAAATTATTCTTTTAAAAAGCATTATAGGGAAAGCTCTCACGAACCAGAACCACACCCCAAAGCAGTTTGGGAATAGTCAGGGCTAAAATGATCAAAGAATCATGGAATCATCAAGGTTAGAAAAGCCCTCAAAGCTCATCCAGTCCAACCGTCAGCCCAGCCCCACCACACCAAATAAACCATGTCCTGAAGTTCCACAGCCACACAGTTTTTTAACTCCTCCAGGGATGGAGCCTCCACCACTGCCCTGGGGAGCTTCTGCCAGGGCTTCATCACTCTTTCCTTGAAGAAAGTTTTCCTAATATCCAATCAAAACCTCCCTTGGTGCAACTTGAGGCCATGGCCTCTCATCCTGTCCCTTGTTACCAGGGAGAAGAGACCAGCACCCACCTCACCAACAGACTCCTGTCAGGTGGTTGCAGACAGCGATGAGGTCTCCCCTCAGCCTCGTCTTCTCCAGAGCAAACAGCCCCAGGTCCCTCAGCCATTCACAGAAGCCCTGGGCTCCAGCCCCTTCCCCAGCTCCATTCCCTCCTCCGGACGTGCTCCAGCTCCTTAATGTCCTTCCTGGAGTGAGGGGCTCAAAACTGAACCCAGAATTCAAGGTGCAGCTTCACCAGCACCAAGTCCAGGGGGACAATCCCTGCCCTGCTCCTGCTGGCCATGCCATGGCTGATACGGGACCATCGCCTTATACAAGAGAGTAAGAAACACGATATGTGGAACTGAGAGATAGCACCAAATGATTCATTTTAATTAGTGGGATTCAACCTGAGAACCTGAAAATGGGCATATGTAGGGTCCTGATCTCGCTGGGGCTGGGCTTGGCACTCCCGCGTCCTGCAGCCTGGCACCCACCTCTGACCACAGAATGACCAGGTTGGAAAAGACCCACTGGATCATCGAGTCCAACCATTCTCATCAATCACTAAATCATGTCCCTCAGCACCTCGTCCATCCGTCCCTTAAACATCTCTGATGTTGGCTGCAAGCATGGAGATGACCCAAGATATAAAAATGCAGGCTTGGAGGGTAGGTATGGCTGTTCCAGAGTTTAAAATGGACTTAAACAGATGTTTTCACTCCATGGGTGCATTTGCACTCCATGGGTGGGCTGGGGACCAGGAGGATGCTCTGGTCACCACCCCAGTCCCAGCTCTGGAAGATCCCTACCCACGTATCTCCGTGGTGATCAGCCCTTAATTCAGTGTTGAAAGAGGTCCTTCTCTCATCTACACAACTGCAGAGTCCTTCATCCCCCTCTTCATGGGATGCAGCACGTGGCTGTTGCAGTTAAATCATTGCGTGGAGCTGGAGGAGCAGGCAGCCCTCTAATGATGCAGGTAATGAAGCAGAGGAGGGGGGCGGTCATCCAGCCAAGCAGGCTGATCCCATCCTAAAGCTCCTAACGGTGTCAGGAGTTGGTTCTATGCTGGATGTGTCATTAGGAGACAGGGTAGGAAGAGGAGACCTCACACCTCTAGGACAGCCAGGAGCTGGAGGCAACATCTCCTGGATGAGTCCATCTCCTCCTCTGCTCAGGATCCTGGACCTTTCCGAGCTGGGATCCAGCATGAGCTACAGAAAGCTGTGATGCAACACCACAGGGACCATCAATGCCAATGGGGACCACCAACACCAACAAGGACACCAACAGTGAACGCTGTGCCAATGAGGACCATCAACTCCAACAGGGACCAGCAGCAGCAGCAACAATAATGCCAACAGGGACCATCAACACCAACAGGAACTACAGTGCCAACAGGGAACAACCAACATCAGTGGGGGTTGCAAAGCCAACAGGGACCACGATGTCAACGGGGGTAACCAACACCAATGGGAACCAGACCACAACACCCTCTGCAGAGGTGAAATGCCACCTGACTGCAGCTCCCAGCGCATCCCCCTCCAGCTCCAAATCTCCAGATGGAGAGCAGTGACCAGCGCGGACCCCCGACCTCCTCCAGCCCTTCACTAAGTGAATGGAGATGGTTTTCTCTACATACTTCAGACCATCAGCTCCACCACTACCCTTGGATTCTGCCCTGCCTGAGGTGTCCATCCTGTGTCACTTGGCCCTGCCACTCGCCACAGAAAGCCGGAGTGGAGGCAGCCAGCAAAGCCCAGGTTATTCCTCTGCTCTGCCACCAGCTTCTTCATCTCCAAGGGCGGCCGGAGGGAGGGCCCAGCAGGGAAGACGGGCAAATTCAGCGGGACTTTCCCAAAACCTCCACCATCAGCCTTCAAGCTCTTCTCCCTTCGAGGTGGGGACCAGAATCACTGAGTAGCCTGGCACCAACAAACCAGGCACAGGGGAAAGCTCTGTCAACCTGATGAGAAAAGACCATCTCAAGCACCGTGTCCAAGCTAAGGAGCAAAGGAAAGGCCCGGCAGGAAGATCTGTCTTGATTCTCTGCTCCCCAGAACAATAAAACCTCACCAGCTCGCTCTGCAGAAGACCTGGCACTGGAAGTTCAAGGAGGAGAAGTCCAGTAGGTCCTTTTTCTACTGTCTGGGGCAAGCATCCTCATGGAACAAGCCCATCCCGAGTGAAAGGATCCTTCCAGGTGCACACGATGAGTGGGATGGGATTTATCAGTACCCTGCACCAGGATGTCCGGATCCCACTACCGGAGGCTCCATCCACACCGGATCAGATCCTCAAACCCCTCTTGAGATCCTAAGGCTACCAGAGCGCATCTGTCAACTGGGCAGAGGAGGCTCAGGATGGAAAATAAAGCTCAGATCACTTAAATAAATCATCCTCAGCCCGCGCCGCCGCACGAGCAATCCCATCCTGAGCCGCGCACGGGGCACGTCTTCCCCTCCCGGGGCCTCTGGGAGGGTTTTCCCTTTCGTATCCCAGCACTCAGGCATTGATATCGCATGCGGCCATCACACTAAGCCCCCCACGAGCCACCGGAGGTGCCCAAAATTCCCCTGCCAGGGTCTCTGGGTGGGTTCGGCAATGCCGAAGGCCAGGTTTTCCCAGTGGGACGCAGAGGGGGTTGTTTTGCTGGGTTTAAGCAGCCAGAAGGGCATCGCAAGAGCAGGGGCTTTCGTCTCGCCACTGCCCACACCCCATTTTGCCACCTGGAAGCTGAACCACGCTCCGGCACTGAATAATTACATCAATTGAAAAATAATAATTAATAAAACCCCACCCAAAACACAGAAATACGGATGCTTCCTCGCGTTCCAGCACATCGCGCTCAGCAGGGCTGCGATGCCGATGCGATGCAGGGGGGAGGGGGCAAGCATGGGGTTGAAGGGGTTCCCCCACCCCAATTCACAACCCCCCTCATGCAAGCCCTGCCTGGGAGCTGCAGGTCAGGCAGTGCTGCCCCAAAGTGCAGAGTCCCCCCATCCCAACCTTCCATCCCTCTCATCCCAACCCCTCCAGTCACCCCATTCCAGCCCTCCCCATGCAAACCCCACCATCCACCCCATCTCAATCCTTCATCCACCTCATCTAAATCCCTCCAGCCCCCCACCCCAACCTCTCCATCCCCAACATTCCCACCTCTCTGTCCCAGTTCTCCATCTCCACCACCCCAACCCTCCATCCCCACATCCCAAGCCCTTTATCCCAACCCCTCCAAACCCTCTATCCCCATCATCCCAACCCTGCAGCGCCCCCATGCCAGCCTATCTATCCCAACCCTCTATCCCAACATCTTCAGCCCCTCCAGCCCCATCATCTCAACCCCTCCATTCCCTCATCCCAACCTCTTTATCCCAACCCTCTATCCCTCTATGTCAATGTCTCCAGCCCTTTCATCCCCATCCCAGCCTATCTATCCCACCCCTCTATCCCCCATCCCAACATCTCCAGCTCCTCCAGCCCCATCATCTCAACCTCTCCATCCCCCCATCCCAACCTCTCTATCCCAACCCTCCATCCCCCCATCCCAACCTATCCCAATCCTCTATCCCCCCATCCCAACATCTCCAGCCCCTCCAGCCCCATCATCTCAACCCCCCTACCCTCCATCCCAATCTCTCTATCCCAGTCCTCTATCCCCCCATCCCAACATCTCCAGCCCCTCCAGCCCCATCATCTCAACCCCCCTACCCTCCATCCCAGTCTCTCTATCCCAGTCCTCTATCCCCCCATCCCAACATCTCCAGCCCCTCCATCCCCCTCATCTCACCCTTCCATCCGCCCATCCCTACCTCTCTATCCCAACCCTCCATCCCCCTATCTCAACACCTTCAGCCCCTCCACCTCAACCCCTCCAACCCCTCCATCCCCATTATCCCAACCCCTGCAGTGCCCCCATCCCAACCTCTCTATCCCAACCCTCCACCCCCACCTCCCAACATCTCCAGCCCCTCCCTCCCAACCCTTCCATCCCCATCACCCCAACTCCTCCATCCCCCCCTCCATCTCCCCCGCAGCCGGGCTGGGGGTCCCCCCGCTCGGACTCACCATGGGGAGCGGCGGGCGGGGGGCGGGGGGAGCGGGGACGCGTGCGCACAGGGGGAGGAGGAGGAGGAGGAGGAGGAGGAGAAGGAGGAGGAGGAGGAGGAGGCTGGGAAGAGCGGCCCGGGAGCCGGAGGGACCGCCCGGCCGCGCAGCGTCCCCCGAGCCCAGCGCCGGCACCTCGAGTCTCAGCGATGGGGACCCTGAATCCCAGCACCGGGACCCTCAATCCCAACACTGAGACCCTAAGTCCCAGAAGTGAGACCCCGCATCCCAGCACTGCATCCCCAAATCCCAGCACTGGAACCCCAGTTCGCAGCACTGGACCACCAAATCCCAGCACTGGGATCCCACATTCCAGCACTGGGGACCCCACATCTTAGAAATGGAACCCTACATTCCAACACCGGAACACCAAATGCCATAACTGGGACCCCACAAACCAGCACTGGGACCCCAAGTCTCAGAACTGGAGACCCAAAATCCCAGCACTGGATCCCCAAATCCCAGCACCGGGACCTCAAATCCCAGCACTGAACCCCTACATCTCAGCACTGAACGCCCATATGCCAGCACTGGATCCCCAAATCCCAGCACTGGAACCCCAAGTCCCAGCACTGGAAGCCTAAATCTCAGCACCGGGACCCCAAATCCCAGCATTCTGACCCCACATTCCAACACTGGGACCCCAAATCCCAACACTGGGATCCCACATCCCAGAACTGGAAGTCCAAATCCCAGCATTGGAAGCCCAAATCTTAACACTGGGATCCCACATTCCAGCACTGGAGACCCTACATTCCAGCACTGGAGACCCCACATCCCAACACCAGAACCCAAATCTCAACACTGAGACTCCACATTCCAGCACTGGAGCCCCATATTCCCACAAGAAGACTGACAGTCACAATATTAATGGATAAAATATCTGTGGACTTGCCAGCTCTGGTGTCACCAAGGCTCATTGAGCAACCACATCAATATTTGACGAGCATCCTTGCTTTGTCCCTCAGCCAAGGCGGAATGGGGTTTCCTTGCTGGTGGAATTAAAGAATCATAGAATGGGTTGGGTTGGAAGGGATCTCAAAGCCCATCCAGTTCCATCTCCTGCCATGGGCAGGGACACCTCCCACTGCATCAGAGGCTCCAAGCCCCAACCAGCCCGGCCTTGAACCCCTCCAGGGATGGGGCAGCCACCACTGCTCTGGGCAACCTGGGCCAGGGCCTCCCCACTCTCATTGTGAATAAATTCATCCTAATGTCTGATCTAAATCTTCCTCCTCCCAAAAAAAACCATTCCCTCTCGTCCCATCCCTCCACTCCCCATCCAGAGCCCCTCCTCACCTTTCCTGGAACCCCTTTCAGCACTGGAAGCTGCTCTAAGGTCTCCCCGGAGCCTTCTCTTCTTCAGGCTGAACAATCCTAACTCTCTCAGCCTGTTCTCATAGCAGAGATGCTCCAGCCCTTGGATCATCTCTGTGGCCTCCTCTGGACCTGTTCCAACAGCTCTATATCTACCTTATGATGGGAAGCAAGGTGATAGGGCTGAGAGTTTTACCCACAGTGACAGGCCAGCCCACCACAACTAGGCTTTAATTGCCACCAGCACACAGACGATGCCGGGGTGATCACTGGGGCTGCAGCTCAGAGCTGGGATTTGCAAGGACACTTAGACGATTCAATCTCGTGGGTTCCCCCACCAGGTTTATTGTATTTGAAAACAATATCCAGCGCTCAACAAAACACCAGCAATAACAACAATTCCCAAATGTCGATTTGCACCAAACCTCCAGGTTTCTGCAGCAGAAAAGGCTGCAAAGCTTTGCTTCCCAGGATCTTCTTGGTCCTCAGCTCCCTCTTGCTGGCAATGACGGGATGGGCTCGTTCTGGGGTCCGAGAGTGTCCTCGCACTGCCACAGCGTCAGCATCACCAGGACCAAGAGCAGAACTAAAGCCCTTGCAGAGATGCTGACCCAGCATCGGGAGCTGCTCCAGCTCCGCGTCTCCCACAGGAGCTGCGTGGCCCGGATCTCCACACCAAGAGATCTCAGTCCTGTGGCTTGAGCTTCACCACGGCTTGGAGAAACGATGGTGATCCCATGCCAAGCAGCAGACACCAATATGTCCACCCTGTAGGAACCTCAGGACACCTGAGAACACCAGTCATGTCCCCAGGCATGGGGTGGCTGCGTTTCTGCTCTCATCTGGGGCGCCCCATCTCCCAAGGGTGGAATCAAAGACCAGCAAACAGCTTCTTGCAGCCACCACAGTGGATGATGCATTTGTAAACCCATCAGAAAACACTGCAATTTGGAAACAAGTTTCCTGCCTTCGCAGAACCCATGAGCGAGCGTTTTAGCTACTCATTGCTAACAACCACACCCTGCCCTAATTGTTCATCTACAAAGAATAAATTGCCAGTTTGATTAATTCAGTGTGATGTGCACCAAGGAATCTGGAGAAGGGGAGAAAAAAAAAATCCTGGCTGTTTGTGTCAGGCTCTGCCACCACTTGGTCCAACACCATTCGGAAATCCCATCAATAATGCGGTTTGTATAAATGTCCTGGTGAGGAATGAGGAAGGTTTGTGCCCCACGGGTCTGCGGGCAGGGGTTTTGCCATCCCAGGACTGCCTCATGCTGTCACAGCACAGCCAAAACGCTCCTGGAAGGGCAGCAAGGGGCTAGGTGAGGAGGGATAAAGCAGAGGGGATGCCGCAGCCGGGCTCACAGCATCTGCCTGAGAGGCACAAGAATGGGCAATTCATGCCCAGCACAGACCGGCTTTGCCCTGTGGCCAGAGAGCATCTCAGGCTCACCCTTCCTAGCATCATAGAATGGTTTGGGTTAGAAGGGACCTTAGAGTTCATTTCATTCCAACCCCGCTGCCGCAGGCAGGAACACCTCCCACTAGACCAGTCTGCTTAAGGCTACATCCCACCTGGCCTTCCTCAACCCAGAGCCCAGAAACGCTGCCTGGCTTAGCAAATCCAGCCCCAATGAACCCCTTGAAGGCTCCAGACATGGATTCATCAAAATGCATCCCCGTACCCTCATCTTTCAGAGCAGCCCCCATCCTAGGCTCCATGTCCCCCCTGCTCCCTCCCCAAGGAGATGGGAGATGCCAGGCTTTCCAGTCTCCCAGAACGATTCCTCCAGGGAAGCAGATGGGCTGCAGAAGATGCGCTGCTCAGGCGTCTGGCACAGCCCTCAGAAAGTCTATTTTCAAGACATAGACATGGTTTTTAATACCTGAAGAAGAGAGAAGCTTCCCGAGTGACAGGATGGTCCCATCTGTTGTTTAATCATTCAGGGCTGGCCTAGGCGGGGACCTAAAACTGTGACGTTCCCTCACCCAGGGAGACCAAGCTCCCTCTTGGCACAGAATTGCCGTGGTATCAAAAAAAATTCAGCCTTTTCTCTTAGCAGATGAAAACCTTGGGATGCACAGAGCTACCAGGAGCCAGTCAGCCATGCCAAGCATGTCAAGATTTGCCCCCACAGCAGCTCCAGCCCTGGATGTGCTTGGCCCAGGAGACAGATGGGTCTGAAACAAGAGGCAAAGCTTCCCCTCACCCATCACCCCCAGCTTTCTGACCACGTGCAGTGCTTCTGCAGGCAGATACGGAAAAGGTGGTTGTATCCAGATAAAGGTGGCTGCATCCAGACGCTCTGCCACTCCCCTGCGGCTACAACATACCGGGCAACTGCCTGACCTGAATATTTATTAATCAGATGAGCCGAACAAAGCCCTGGGCATCTCGATGATTCTGCTGGCAATCAGAGAATCACAGAATTGTTTGGCTGGAAAAAAACTTTGAGATCACTGAGTCCAACTGTCCCTGTACACTACTGAACCATCCCTGAGCACCTCATTTTCCCGACTTTTAAACCCCTCCAGGGACGGAGGCTCCACCGCCTCCCTGGGCAGCCTCTGCCAGGGCCTGAGAATCATTTTGGTGAAGAATTTTTTCCTGATGTCCAACCTAAACCCACCCTGGCACAAGTTGAGGCCATTTCCTATCACATGTCACTTGGAAGAAGAAACCAGCATCCACCTCACCAAAACCTCTTTTCAGGCTGTTGCAGACAGTGATGAGGTCGCCTCTCAGTCTCCTTTAATCCAGGCTAAACAAGCCCAGGATTCATTCTCCAGCTCCGTCGCCCTTCTCTGGACACACTCCACCCAGAGCAGCCCTGCAAACAAGAAATCACATCTGTGTTTTCCCTCCATCAGCAAAAACACCCGCACTCTTAGAGCCTAGCGTGTTGGAAGGAGTAAAGAATTGGGGTAGCAGGCAAGATTACATCCCTGAGTACTGGCTGAGCAGAAACTGGAGCCTTTTTTGGCAGCAACTCCTCATGAAGTTTTCAGAGACAAGAGAAGATGCAGGGGAAGCGATGGCTGAGTCGGCAGCTCAGGCTTCTCTGTACATGGAAATGTTTTTTTCCCACTGCAGCAGGAAGCTCTTGCCAGGTCACGGCCCGAGGAGTATTTGAATGGAATCTAGGATTGAAGAAGATGGCTCGTTGAGAGAGGAAGAAAATCTTCACCAGAGCTGGGAAGTGGCAGCAAAGTCATCCAGGGTCCCAGGCGGCTCCTCTGCTGAGACTCTCCAGCTGCAGGGAAGCATTTGCTGTCCTGCCAGGCCACCACCTTGGCAGAAAGAAGAGCAAACCTGTTTATTTGATGGGGTTTTTTTGAGGAATCCTTGCAAAACCTGTAGTAGTCTGCGCCAGGGAGGGGCTGCCCTTCCCACGAGCTCATTTAAGCTGGATCCATGACCAACGGGCAGGGTGAATGAGGCTGGGGATCCAGCAGGCCGTGCAGTCACACTCCCTTTCCAGAGCCCACGGAGGCTGGCCAGGAGGGACTTGGGCGAGTCATTCCAGTCATCTAGAAGAAAACCCTCCCTGACCCAAAAAAGCTGCAATCCCACTCCCATTCCTGGGAAATAAGGGAATCTTTCGGAGGATGGCAAATTTTCCAGGACCTCTGGACTGATGTTTGGTGACAGAGGCTGTCTTTTCAGTGAAGACACACAGACCCTCCTGCCCAAACCCCTCTGCCTGCTGCCTCCCAAAGGCACCCTGTCCAGTGCCACAACCCTCGTGAACACCAGCAGACAGGTTACCCAGCCCAGGTTTTAATTGACTTGAGCAGAAGAAAGTTTCCATAGCAATGGGCTGTCAGCCCCAATCTGTATAAAATCAGAGTTAAAAACAAAAAATAAAAGCACCAAGACCTTTAAAAAAAAACAAATGCAAACAGGCATTTATTAAAAATACAAAGATATAAAAGCACCTCTGCCAGCTCACAATCTCCCTGCCTCCTGGAATTTCTTTAGCAGGGGCTCATCAGCCCGCAGGGGAAAGGTCAAAGCCCGTTTCTGGTAGTAGGCGGCATCCATCATCAGGTTGTCGATCACATCTGACAGGAGATGGGCTCTCTCGACAGAGCTGCCTGGCGCGTCGTAGCTCAGGGCAGTGAAATGCACGTGCAGGTGGTAATAGGAGGGCTGGTAATGCAGGTAAATCCGCAGCTGGGATCCGGCCACACCAAAGCGCTTCACTACAGCTTCCTAAAAGGAGAAAAAAAACCCGCACAATTAGCAACACACAGCGATGACACGGGCAGCTGGGGACAGGCAGAGCATGGACAGACAGACCTGGCAATGGACAGAAAGGAGCATCCTCAGATGGCACAAAAGGCAGAGAGAAAGGCAGAAATTATTTCTGCTTCCTCCACCCTCAGAGCAAGGGAGAGGGGAAGCTGGGAAGGACAGAGCTCTTCCCCAGTCTCTGTTTCAGCCTCTGCAGGGATGGAGCGATGCCTCTGGCCACCCCACGATTCTCCCTCCATGACAGGACATGCTCTCCACTTGCATCGCTTTCCATTTCACCCTTATCAGCTCGGCTCACTCAGCAAGAAACACGGATCCTGTTACCAGCCGTTGTAATTAAAAATATCAACGGCACCAGCAAGCTCCAGCATGCTGCCTTGGTTCTCTGCTCAGCATACTGCAGTCCCCTGAGTAATCTCTTAATTAATCTCCTCTTTCCCCAGTGCAATTACTTTCCAAACTTCTAATGCAGTGAACGAAAGAGAAGCTATCACACATCCATCTACCAAGCAAACCCCACCCCAGGGCTGGAAAAAACTCATCAGCTTGTGGAAACAGTCAAGGGGTTGGGAAGGACGTGGTCAACCTGAGGAGGGTAGAGCTTGCTTCCTGAAGCTCCTAAATAACAGAGAAACACCAAGCACCCCTGCACAGCTTCCCAGTGCCCCAGGGGAAGGTGCTGATGGAGCAGCAGGGACAGAGATCTCTGGGAAGAGATGCCAGAGAGCAGCACAGCCCCCAGCTCACAACAGAACATCATCTCCTGACTGCTGGTCCCCACACAGACACCGTGCACGGGCTGCAAGCAGTGACCTCGAGGCAGACGGGCCGCGCGCCCCCTGGCCAGGACAGCAGTGTCAGACTGGCCTCGCACTCACCTTGCCTTCTTGCAAGATGTTCCTCAGCAGTGGGAGGTGCTCGGCCGTGAGGTCACGCAGTGACTTGATCTCCCGGCAGTGGATGAGGGCAATCAGGTAGAGGTCATCCAGCTGTGTGGAGGGAGACAGAGGACAGAGACAAAGGTGACCACAGGAAAAACAGGTAGAGGCAGTGGTGCTTTGGGTATGGCACACCAACCATAGCATCACAGAATGGTTTGGTTGGAAAAGACCTTGGAGATCATCTCTGTCCACTGTTAAACCACATCTATGAGCACCTCAGCTTTTAAATCCCTCCAGGGATGGAGATTCCACCACCTCCCTGGGCAGCCTCTGCCAGTACCTGTGAATCCTTTCAGTGAAGAAATTGCTCCCAATATCCAATCTTAATCTCCCCTGGGGAAACTTGAGGCCATTTCCTCTTGTTCAATCACTTGTCTCTTGGGAGAAGAGACCAAGACCTGCCTGGCTCCAACCTGCTTTCAGGGAGTTGTTGACAGTGATGAGGTCTCTCCTCCTTTTCTCCAGGCTGAACAACCTTACGTCCCTCAGCCATTCCTCATAATATTTCCACTCCAGACCCTTCCCCAGGTCCATTCCCCTTCTCTGGACATGCTCCAGCACCTCAATGTCCTTCCAAAGGGGCTGCCTGCCATCCTGTGTAACCCACATCCAGGCTGAGTAAGAATCTCCCAGTACCAGGCACTCTTGCAAAGCCACTGCTCCTCCAAGCATCATTTTTGGACACACTGGGGTTTTGTCCAGGAAGATCCAGAGGACGAGAGTTACACACCAATAGATAAACAGCAAGATGACAAATATCTCCTCAGCTTTTAGGGCAGATGAATGGATCCAACCATGCCCTTACACATTCATAACATCTCCCTGAGCATCTCAAGAACACCATCACGGTGGAGACAGAGGCTGGCAGAGAAGGTGCTGGTGGAGGGGAACCGAGCCCTGGCAGCTGTGGGCTCCACCAGCAACCCCCACGCCAGGCCAAGCACAGCTTTTCTGCAGAGCAAGCGAGTATTTTATCACCACACTTAGATGAGGATTTACAGTGAATTTCAGCAGCCGAAACTGCGACTTTACATTTTTCCAAGCAAAAAGCTTCCTGTATTTCCACTGTGCAAACAGCTGTCCACTTTCCAGTTGCACCAGTTCCATAAATAACTATTTTCAAGAATTAATCAGTCACCGGACAAGCCCAGTGTGGTAAAATATGACTGTTCAGCAGCTCTCAGCCAGCCCTCTGGCATCTCCCGAGGCACTCAGAGTTCAATGTTTAACAAGAGGCAGGGTTATGAATTACTACACTTCAATAAAAGTAAAATTCCCTATGTCCTTCAGCTCAGTCAGCAGCTTTCAAACATAAACACTGCAAAGTGAAGGGCTTAGGTACTCAAGACCCAGCAGATCTTCTAAGGGCTATGAGGAACCCATCTGGCTATTTGGAACCAGACGCTTGTGCCAAACGCTGCTCTCAGGACCCCATCTCAGCGCTCTCAGAAAACAAAGCTGCTGTTTGCACCCAGCCAGCACAGCCACACTCATGGGTTGCTGTGATTCCCAAAGCAGCCTGTGCACAGCTCTGGAAAAAGGCTGCGTATCAGCTTGTCCTCTTCGGATCAGGGCTGGCTGGTGGGAGGAAAAGCAAACATCTCTTCTCCTTAGAACAACATCTGCATGTTGCTGTTTGAAACAAATAAGCCTGTTGCTAAAAAGGCCTTGAATGATGTCATGCCGGGCATCATTTCAGGCAACTCCTCAGGGCTCCTGCGGGTTTGAAACCAACTCAAAAGAAGTGGAAAAAAAACCCCCACACCCAACAGATTTAAAAAAAACCCAACTCAAGAAGCCAAACGAAGCTGCCCACAAAGCTGCTGTGGCACCCAGGAGGCCGAGGTCAGCAGCAGGCGTGCAGACTCCATGATGCAAACAAGAGATCTTCCTCTCGTCAGCCAACCTGAAACAATCCCAGGTGAGTTCGCAGCCCTTGCGGGCGAGGTGCTCAGCCAGCGCAGAGCAATGCTGCTGAAGGAACTTCAAAGTGGAGGCCTAGAGAGTCCTGCTGGAGCTCTGGTTCCCTCCCTAATTTCACTGAGCAGCCTGGCCTGTTTGGTGGAACACAGAGAGAAGCGGTGCTTGCGGGCAGCCCCAGGGCTGCCGGGACCAGCTCTGGCTCAGCATCACTCACAGCAAATAAGAAATTCCTTGGCTCAAAGGCAGGAGTGAACAGCCCTTGCTGGGATGCTGGCTCACCTGCCTGGCAAAGAGACAGTCCTGAGCTGACAGTCACGAAAGCCCTGAATGGCTCCCGGGATGACAGCGCTCCTGTTCAGACAGCAGCCATTGGGAAGAAATCCAGAAGATCCTGTTCAGCACACCAAGAGGTAACAGCAGCACAGGGAAATCTCTCCTAAAGACAAATCCTACAATTTAAGTGCTCCCTGACTGTGCTCGCTGCAAGACATGGACACAAAAGGTCTTTAGATGAGCTAAAGCACAATTTTTGGCCCATCTATCTCCAATTCTGATGAAATTTGCAGAGCTTGGATGCAGCAAGCAGGCATTTACACCGAGGCTTTGTTAGAAGCAAGGAAAGGGGCGGTGAGGTGAGCTTTTTAGATTGCTAAGTATTTCCACTTTGAAAGTAAAGGTCACCGAACAAATACAATGGTGTAAGCACAACTGCAAGCTTTGCAAAGTCTCTCCAAGAAGAAAGTCACACCTTCCAGTGTACAAGTGGGAATTCGAGCCCCGTCACAGCTCAACAAGGAATTTTTGGAGGAGGTGATGTGACCAGAAACTTTGTGGTGGTGACCAGAACTTTCTTGTGGTGGCCAGAAACAACCCTGCAGTGATGCATTCACGCATCCTCCCCAACTCATTCCCCCTGGCAACTCTGCACTAGGCCAGAAATGGGTGCTCCCAGCACAGAAACACAGAGTTGCACTGCCCACAAGCAGCTTGTGTTCCCATTTCTTTAGTTTTTGGTCCCCTTTTCAAGCTTTACTCATATGGTAACCTTCCCCTCAGGCACCTGCATTTTGAGGATCAGAAACAATGGATGGGACTTTTTTTGATTATGGCAACTTCAAGGGGTGCACGTGTGAAGTTTCACCTCCCCAGGCACATCTCCAGAAGTACAGACCAAAAGGGGCTGGAGCCCAAGGGAATAACAAGCCTCTCTCTTTAGGATTACACCCTGGGCTTACACCCCTCTGCACTTCAGTGAGCGGCAGCTCCCATAAGGGCTCAGGCAGCTGCTCAGAAGCCAATGGCTTCTGTTTTATGTTGGGTGGAAGAGAGAGAACTGCAGCAAGCAAAGGACAACACGTCTGCCTGGCTGGCACCTACAGCTGAGGCTTGTGAAAAAAAAAAACAAAATAAACGAGTTCAGCAGAGAGAAATCCACAGCTGGATGAAGGTTCAAACACCCCACAGCAACATTTGGGCTGACACAGGAATGAGAGAGCAAAGCAGATAAAGAAATCCCCTGGCAGCAGTGAGTGCAGCCTGGGCTTTGCAGCGTCCACAATCAGCACAGGATAAAAGGCCCTGGCAATGTCGTCACTGACTGGCAGTGACAATAGCAGGGAAACATCCCTCCATGCAGCCCTTCCGCACGCTGCAAGTAGCACAAAAGGGGACGTTTCCTCTGGATCACCTTCAGGGAAGCAGCATCCCTTCAAATATCAGAAGAGCAAACAAACCTGGTTTTGATTCCACTTAAAATCAGGAACCAGCACAAAGCCATTGCAGGGATCTGGATTTTCATGGATGATGCGATCAGCCTCGGCTTTCTTCTCCAGGATATTGTACACCCACTGAAAGAGAAACAAGCAATTTATCTTAGAATGGAATCACAGAATGGTTTGGGTTGGAAGTGACCTCAAAGCCCATCTAGTTCAATCCCCTGCCACAGGCAGGGACACCTCTCACTGGATCAGGGCTCCAAGCCCCATCCAACCTGGCCTTAAACACCTCCAGGGCTGTGGTAGCCACCACTTCTCTGGGTAACTTGGCCAGGACCTCCCCACCTTCATGGGAAAACATTTCTTCCTAAGATCCCACCTCAATCTCCCCTCTTTCAGTTTAAAGCCAGCAGAAGAAAAAACCCAGCACGTTTAGCCCAAGCTCATAGATGAGCACACAGTTGCTGAAAGCAGAATATAAAACAAATAAACCCCAACAATTCTATTCTGTGATGACCAATTAATTTCTCGGTTGTTAACATTTGTAGTTCATTATCCATGAAGCACTCCTGGGCGCTCCTGCCAGATGCCTGAAGGATTCTGGGATGTTTGTTCTCCTCTCAGACACAAAGAGCTGGCACAGCTGCGGGGAGGTGTGGGACAGAGAGGGTTTTGTCCAGAGCAGTGTTTGCCCTGAGAGGACTTAGAGATCATCCTCCAGGATGGGCCCTCGTAGTGTGGACCCAGACCTGGCTGCTGAATGTGCCCAGAGATGGAGCTGCTGCAAGCACCAAACAACCCGAGGTGCAGCAGCATCCCTCCTGCATGCTCCCACTGGCCAGCAGCAGACAGGTCAAGGCATTCCAATGGCTCAGCCACCAGTACAAGCACACCAAACCTCAGTGAGGCCAGCAGCAGTGGAAGCCAGCTCCAGTGGGGCTCAGCAGACACCTCCCTAGCACCACAGGGCTGTCTGCACCTTTCTACCTCCCAGGCTGCACCAAAGCCTGTAAAGGTCCAGGAACTTGTTGACTTTTTCCCCCATCCCAAGAGGAAGGAGCAGATTGCGAGCAGCCTGAGGCTGGATTCAGCTCCAGCTGCTGGCAGCCAGTGCTAACGAGGTGAATACGAAAACGTTTTGAACCATCACTCCTCCCATCATATCCAAGGATGAAATCCCAGGTGGGCAGTGAAGGTGCAGTCAGTCTTGCAGACATACGGAATAAACTGGGTCATGGATGGTGTGCACACCAGACACTCTGGATTAAAAGACAGCCCTTTTGAGGAGCTCTGCCAAGAGTTTAATTAATCTAATCAAAACTTAGGATCACTGTGAACTGACCTGAATGGATCCTGTGGGAGAAACCATCCCCTACTCCCTTGATCTGTTTTTTGCTTAAATTTCTGGTCTTTCCTTGCTAGCAACACTGTCTCAGAGAAGAGCAGGTTCCCAAAGCAGTTTGGACAACACAGCACAAGCCCGCTGTGCTCTGTGACTCTGGAAGAAAAGCAGTGCAGGAAGCTCAGCAGGAAATGAAATCTTGCCCTTAGGGTTTGGATTTTTCTCATGTCTGCTCTTTTCCCAAGGGCCAAGCTGTTGGTGCCTGAAACAAGCCCCAAACATGCCCCCTGGACATAGAAACTGCATTTCAAACTCAGCGCTGTCTCATGTGACAGGTAGCTCATCAGCCAACTGCTCCTGCTGCTTCCAGCACAAGCCCAAAGAGGACAACACATGTCCAGAGCCTGGCACCACAATAAAGCCATTCTGTGGAGAGCAGCCATGCTGTGCCTCCTCCAGCAGAAAACAAAGGCAACAGAGACGCCTCTGTCATCCCCTAATATTCCTGTTACCCTTCACATTTCTCCTTCCACTCATCAAATCCAGCTGGATAAAGACACAATCAAACTCCAGAGGTCAAAGACTGACTGTGCAAACCATGATTTCTCCTGATGGTCCCCAGAAACATGTTTCCACGTACAGAAATCAGCTCGCAAGCATTTGGTGGAAGAGGTAGAGTGAGAGCTCAAGCAGCTCCTGAAGGCAGCTGCTACACTTCAGCCTTTGGGGCTAAAGCACGGAAGAAAAGCCCATGCAGGCAGCAGTCCGGTAGAAACATGCCCTTGCCTTTCTCCAGCCATAAATGCTGCCTGTTGGTTGTTGCTGCTGCAGCCTTGCTGCCAGCGAGAACACTGGATGAGGGAACACAGCAAAGCGGGTGGAGAAGGAGTCACCGGGCTCCTGCTGCAGCTTGTGAGGTGCCTGCTGGTCCCAGTGGCAGAGAGCAGGATTCACATTTGTCTGCAATTGGTCAGATAAAAGGCACAGCAACAGTGAGCCAAGAGCTGTCCTGCTGCTGGTTAACCAGCAGGAAAGAGGCGTGGGAGATGGCAAAGGCATGGGGTGGTCTGGTTTGGGGTATTCTTGAGATAAAGAAGTTTACTCTTTAACAGATGGCCTCAGCAGGCCCAGAATTTGGTTTATTCCTCCTTCTGTAGAGGCTGGCATGAACTGGCAGCCGAAAGAAAGAAAGAAGAAAAAGAAACTAAAAGGAAAAGGAACAGTTGGGAAAAAGCTCATTGCTGCTGTCTGGGGCAAGGAGGACAGGAAGAGCTCAGCTTCAACCCATGGAATACAGACCAAAGGGCTGAACAGCAGAGAAGCAATAAGCAAAGCCAGAGGAGTGAGCCGTGATGCAGAAATCTAAGAACAATCTGTCCCTTCCCAGTTCCACAACACCCAGGAGACTCCCAAAAAGCCCAGCAAAGTGCACCAACGCCCAGGGAGTCGCCCTGGGAAAGGAGGAGGAACGCCTCAGCACAAAATGTCTCCAGGAACCTTGAGAAAGGCAACTTCAGGTCCATCCCCAAGGCAAATGGTTTTCTGCAAAGATGGAGAAGGATGTCCTAGAGGACAAAAGGATGGGGACACCTGGGTGAAAGAGAGCCCTGTTCAGCCTCACTGAGCTTACCCCAAAGGTCAGGCAGCCTCCAGAAAGTCCGACTGACGCAGGGGTGCTTCAGCGAAGCAGGCAGCATTGCAGCTCAGGACTAGCAGAAACAATCTGCAGCTGGCCACACTGGAGAAGAGGCTGCCCAGCCTGATGGGAGGGTGTGGAACCACAGAGCTGACCACACACTGATGGGAAAACCAACATGGAGACAGGAACAGCGCTCTTGACTCTTCTGCCGCCAGGCCAGGCTTCAGAGGAGATATCCAACAGCCCAGCGTGTTGAAGAAGGAGACCAGAAGCATCTGTCTCTGCAGAAGAGAAGCAGTGGTGCCCGTACCTGGATGCTGAAACTCTGGGACTGGATGAAGGGCAGTGTTATGTTCCTGTAATCCTCCCAGGTTTCACGGACGAGGTGCACTTCCTGACGGAGGTATTTCTGGAGGTGTTTCTCAGTGGCAGGGTACACCACGGTGGCTTTCAGCTCTGGGAACAAACAGGTTTACTCAGTTACTGTCACAGAATAAAAACCACATTACTTCCCTTGGTCTCTAATAATCTTGCCTCCCTTTCCAACAAATGCCACACAAACACATTTAAAAGATTCCACTAAAATAGCTGGGCGGGGGAGAACCTCTCCAACTGCCGCTGCTTTGCTTGGGGAAGGAGAAGCCAACAACACAGCCAGGATGCCTTTCCAGCTCCAGCAGAGGAGTTCACTGTTTGAAAGGCTTTTCCCACACTCACTCCTTCAGGCCTTTCAGCAATACCAGGGCAGAGCTGGGGCTCCCAAGGAAGAGCTTACGTGCGGCCAACATCCCAGACAGAAAAAGGACCAGGACCAAGGATGCATCTTCCACACACTGAAATCTGAAGCTCACAGGATGTCATCGAGTGAGCACCCAGCAACTTCCTACAGCCACAAAACCAGATGTCGCATGAGCTGCAAGCAGTGGGGACGGGACGAGAAGCAGCTCCTTCATGGAGCTCTCAGCTGTTGGGATGCTTGTCCTTTGGCCTAGAGCGTAGGAGGCAGAGGCCAAAGACACGGGGATGGATCCTGAGCAAATGATGCAGGCTGAGAGGTTAACAAGGCACAGGATGAGCTGAGGGCAGAGGGCTGGGCAATTCCCCTGCACTAGCAATATAGAGCATTGAGCTGTTCCGTCCAACTACAGGAAGACAATCTCTGTTTACCTCGAGATTAACACTTGGCTGCCTCATTTCTGGGGCTCTAAAGTGTGTGCAAGTGCGCACCTTGTCAGCCCAGCAGCTCCAACCCCAGCAGCAGCAAATCTCACCTGCAGGGGAAAAATATTCTGCTTCAGCCAAGACTAGCTGTGCAATCCAGAGCCTGTCACGACTCCAGGAGCTCCAGTACTGCCTCCACTTTCCCAACTAAGAGCAAGCTGTTAGAAAATTTCACACAGGAAAGGAAAAATCCCATGAGGCTGCACAAAACCCAAGTGGATTGGAGTGAAGGGGCTGGGGCGCCACAAACACTGGAGCTTTTGCCCAGGGTCTGCCATGGTCATGGTCACCAAAGGCTACACTCACAGGGTACCAAAGAGCCATGCTTCCCACTTTATATAAGGATATATGCCAGCCAAACATGGGACAGAAATATTTGTTCTTAAAGCTGGGATTTAGGGTGGGTTTGAGGTTTTTTTTTAGTTTTCTGGTTGCTGTATTTTTAAGGTCGGTGCTGCATAAGACAGTGCCTTTTCCTTTCACGCCAAACTCAGCTTAATGAAATCCCCAGGAAAATGCTGGTAAGATGAAATATGAAAATGTAAACCACAAGGGCAGTCTGGGCTGATTCCCACCACACACATGTTCAAACAAGGTTGTTTTCCAGGACTCAATGAGCACTTCCAGTGGGATGATGTAATAGTGAAAAAAAAAGCAGGGGGGAAGGCTGTAGCTGCTCTGCGCCTCACTGAAAGAGACCAGTAGAGTGCTAGGAAGAGAGCAAAAAGGCCAAAGGTAAGAAAATACCATGTCCAGCCTGAGGCTGAAACTGCTGCAGTTTAATCCCATCCTCCAGCTCGGGAGCAGGGCCAGCAGCAGCACCCGCTCTGTGCCAGGGAGGTGACAACTGTTGTCCGTGCACTGGATGGGATGGGGGTGCAGAGCTCCCACCCCAGCATCCCAGCACCTCCTTGATCCGGGGCGGCTGCTCGCGGTGGGGAGAGCCACTTGGGATACACCTGATCGGGTGCTAGAGCAGAGAAACCCTCCACGTGCAGCTGCAGGCAAGCAGATGTCTGGGAAAGGAGACAGGGAGAGGCTGTAAACCATTATTTCCCTTCCAGAGGTCTCATCAAGCCTCAAACACCACAGCAAAGCTCATTAGCATAAATCACCATAGCCAGAGGAGCTGTTTGATAAATGCCCAGAGCCCAGTGGTCATTAGGAGCCCACGCACAGGATGCAAAATCCTGGCTAAGGCTGGCTCAGCTGCAGGGAACATCTATGCTCCTGCTCTTGGCAGAGCCCATGTGCATTGCAGCATGCTGTACGCCATGGGGCAGCTGAAACCCATGCTGGCCTAGGAATGGAGTAAAGAACTGCTGGACAGGTGAAGTGGGACTTTAAACTCCTGTCTGAGTCATGTCAGCCAGTGTGTTCCTCAACAACAGCTCAGGGATGCCACAGAATACCTGGGCTTTACTCTGGAAGTCAGGACTGGCCACCAGTGAACTGGAGGTTATGAGAAAGGAAGTTTAATTGAATGAACTCAGACGAGCAGGAGGCAGAGGGGCTGTGATGACAGGCAACAACCAATAGGGCAGTTCACTTGCAAAGGGCCTTTGAGGGGGATGCACCACACTGTTCTCTCCCTGCCCAGAGAAAAGGAAGGTTGGACTGACCAGAAACAAAACAACTTCCCTCCTCTCCTGCTAAAAACAAGAGTCATAAACCAGCCCAAGACACAGAAAAAACCAAAACCAAACCCTCTGCTCAGTTTGGGAAAATAATGTAAAAAAGGGTTGGAGGCAATTGTTGCAAACAGGGGAGGATGAAAAACGTTATCGTGTGCTCCCAAGCTGATAGAGTTGGGTTTGTTCAGCCTGGAGAGGAGAAAGCTGTTGGGAGATCTGAGAGCAGCTTCCAGTACCGAAAGGGGCTCCAGGAAAGCTGGGGAGGGGCTCTTGATCAGGGAGGGCAGGGAGAGGATGTGGGGCAACAGTTTTCACCGGCAAGAGGTGAGATTGAGTGGAGATCTTGTGAAGAAATGTTTTCCTGAGATTGTGGAGAGGCCCTGTCCCAGGCTGCCCAGAGCAGTGCTGGCTGCCCCATCCTTGGAGGTGTTCAAGGCCAGGTGGGATGGGGCTTGGAGTCCCTGATTCAGTGGGAGGCGTCCCTGCCCATGGCAGGGGCTTAGAACTGGATGGGCTTAAAGTCCCTTCTGACCCAAACCATTCCATGATTCCATGATCCCACTCAGTACCATTAAGTTGGGCTGCTGCAGTTTTGTTTTAAACAGATTTAAACACACTCGGAAGCCAAGAGAAGCAGGCAGGGCAGGAACAACCTGTTCCTCCCTTTGGGAAGGGGCTCTTTGTCCTCCCTTCCAATCTGCCTGATCCGCTCACCCTCAGGGGCAGGAAGGTGCCAAGCCCAGAAAGCGGCAGAGAAAGCCGTATTTGCACTTTCCCAAGTTTTCTTTCCACCTGCAGCCTCTCTCCCCCTGCACACGTCTCTGCGCTGGCTTCCCATCGCCAGGCATCTCCTTTGAAGCAGTCCTAAGCACAAACATGCACGACCTCTCCCCTCCTCCCTTTTTCTGTCTTCACCAGCTCAGTTTTATGGCCAAAGCTACCCAGCAGTCTCAAGGGAACACCTGATTTTAACCACCCCAGGCCAGTACAGCAAGGGCTTTGCCTCGAGCAGCCGGGCTCTCCTTACGGAGCGAAAGCAAAGCACACAAGGAAAGGACAAAGCTCCAACAGTTCCCAGTCTCTGAGACCAGCACAAGCCAGGGCAAGCCAGGCACTGACGGGGACTTCTGCCAAACACTGCCTGGTTCTCATCCAGGGACCAAGGGCTTGGTGGGTTCCAGCAGCTACAGCCATGGCAAAGAGGAAAACTGCAGGTTCCCAAGCCAAAAAAACCCAGAGCAAAGCACAGCGACACATTCCACCATCCCCAAACCAGCCTTCCTATTCCTCCTGCATCCACCACGTCACGGCACCCACCACTCCAGGCTCCACCATTCCAGTGCAAGTGCCAAGCTTCCTTATCTAGGCGAGCCCTGCAGGCAGGGAAAGCATGGCAGTGCTGGGAGATGAACCAGCCCTCCCTGGGCAGCTCCTGCAGGTTTCTCCAGCCCCTCGATGCCTGCCACCAAGCCGGGAAGGCAGGGATGTGTATCACTTCCTGCATGACTGAATACTTTCCCTCCACACTCCCATTTCTCCCACAACTTCTCCACCCCATGTCAGAGACAGAGCCACAGTGTCTCCCAATGTGCTCATTTTCAGATGTTTTTAAGAAGCCTCAGCCTGCAGCATATGGATGAGCTGTGCCCAGAGAGTAAAGACTCCTCCAAGGACTGACGAGAGCCCTTGAACCACGCCAGCACAACTTCAGTGGAGACAGCCAAGCAAGAGGCAGCTGCTTTTGGCTGGAAGCAGCAAGCTCTCCTGGCTAAACATGCGCAAGCACCACCAGGAGCTGTGTGTTATCAGGGAATGTGTTGTGTGAACTATGTGGCTTTTGCAGTCAAGCCTTTGTCAGAAAGGAAATCTTTGCCCTGCTCTCCCAGTGAGGAAGAGACTCAGAGCTACGGTCTCCCCTGCTGGCATCTCACACCTATAGGCACCAGCTGCTTCCAACATCTGGCAACCGGCCCTGAAAATGAGTGACACCTGCCTGCCTTTGTCAGGAGCAGCACAGTTCCAACTGAACGGCACTCTCTCAGACACCGCTCCTTCTCACATACGTGCTCACACACTCCTCTTCCCAGTAGGAGGTTTGGGGTGACCCTTCAGACAAACTCTGACCATTATTAAGCTGGTTTCCATGTCTTATGTCCTTATTTAGCCTTGACACCTCTCTCCTAGTGGCCAATAAAACCCATGAGCCAAGCAATACATTGATGAAGTCCCCTTTCTGACCAACATTGTCTTCCCATGCACCACACCAGTGCACTCTCAGCCCTGAATATCTCATCTTTAAGCTGCAGCAGAGATAAATTCCTCTTTCCAGGACAGAGGGGAGTTGTTTGCTCAGGCAATGTGTGCTTCTGGCCTCCCTTTCTCTGCCTTCACCACGCAAACAAAGCAACTGGCCCAGCCTCACAGGCTCTTTCACCACCAAGACAAAATGAGCTTTCATCGCACAAGGCCTGTATTACGGAATTACAAAATGAGTTTGACTCCACAGAGGGAACAGCGTCCAACTCACTTAAAATGAGGAGGTGGGAAGATGAGGGAGAAAATATCCACTCCCAGCTATCCAGAAACTTCAGCTGAATGAGGAGCCCCGTGGGGACTCCAGACCACAAAGGCAGCATTGAGAAACGCGCTTCAACAAGGCAGAGGCACCTGGAGGCAGCTCCTCGCGCCGCCAACGCACCCCACATCACAAGCACCTGCAGTCGTGACTCCTCAGCCCAGAGGTTTACCTCACCTTTAGGAAGGGAGAAGCCAAGTTGGGGGGCTGCCTAGGATGCTGTGAAATTCCCGGGGTGAATTCTTCCTCCGCATGACACGGTGACCCAGGGTTTTTTTGAGGAACTGCTCGATGCTCAAGCCTGATGACTCTGCACCACATTCTGACTGCAGTGTTAACCAGGGGCAAACCTGCAGCACCAGGAGACAAAACTCTGCATCTCTCTCACCCTGCAGCCAAGACAAACCCACTGGGTCTGCACAGGACTGCTTGGCGTCCCAGGATTTCTCTCAAGCCCTAACACTGTCTGCAGCCTTAAAGGAAATTTCTCCTTCATTCTAGGTTTATGAGCTGCATTCTACCCGTCAACTCCCTGCTTGGGCCACGGCTCCACTCAGAAAGGCAATTTCCTTCCCCTCCTGTGCCAGCCCAGCTGCCTGCCAGTGGCTCATGCAATGTGTGGGCAAAACCAGCTCTGTTGCTTGGAATTGCTTCGAAGGAAGAAGTCTCCTTACTCAGCGCTCCGAGCTGGGAGCCTGGAGGGCCCCATTGAGGCTCGCAGTGCCCCTGAGCAGACACAGTGATGCTGCGGAGAGGGCTGGGAAGCAAAGACACAGCACTGTGTGATGTTCCTGCAAAACCTGCTTTTCAAAGGCTGTTTACAAAGTAAATGAAAAAATAAAACTTAGCAGAAGGAAGCCGGAGGCTTTTCCCCATTCCAGTCTGCAAGAGGAACAGCATGAACGCTCACCCAGCCATCCGTGAAACAAACACACGGGGCAGAGCCACAGCACAGAAACAGGTGAACCAGAACAACCCTCGTGAAGATTTTGTTTAACAGGATGTGAAAAGACCCACAGTCACCTGACTTTGCTCCAGCCTCTCAGAAAAAGCAGGACCTAGCACAGCACTGATGGAGACTGGCAACTCTTGAACAGCCTTTTCACCCCAGCAAGGGCTGGAAAACACCTGGCATAAGCCTTTAATCAAATAAAACTGTTGCTATTTGAGTAAAGCTGGAGTTACAGAGCACTGCAGCAAAGCACTACAGGGAAGTCAAATACCAGCACAGCCAGCAGGGCTGCAGCTGGAGAGACCCAAGGGATTTCAGCCTTGCAATGCCACCTCGTGGGAATCGCTGCAAGCCACTGCTGGGAGCGCAGCCGAGTCTGTCCAGCCAAGGAAACAGCTTAAACCGCTTCCCACGCAGCGAAACTGCAACCACTGTGGTGCTGTGGGGTTCTCCTTCCACTATAACATGGGCTGGTAATGCCAAAACCTCCAACTTTGAGTCCCTGGCAGGACACGAGGAGCTCTACACAACTCACAGGCTCCCAAAGCCAGACACTGCTTCCTCCTGCACCATGGACACAAGACTAAAACAGAAGCATTTTTGGGAAAGCATATCAAATACCGCAAAAATTTTATTTGTGACCACAACAATGTCTTACTTCAGACTGTCACTCTGATCAGTTTTTTATTCTGTTAAACTTGTTTGGACGTCACTGTGTTTATGAAAGCGTGAACATGTAAATAATCACTGCGTTCCCAGAATTTAAACTCATTCCAGCACTGCACTGAAGGGCCCGGCCTGCCAGAAGAGCAGACTTGCTGTCAGCAGCAGCCACAAAGCCACAACCACAGGACGCCTTTCTGCCGTGATAAGAATCTGGCTCACAGGATGACAGCCTAACACAGAAGCTCTCCAACCCGCTCACCTGACCTCACCACTCTCCGTTATTTCCTAAAGGAGGGATGTGTGAAATCAGCAGGAGAAGCAGGAAAGGCAAAGGCCAGGTGGTTCCCAGACTGCTGCAAACATGCTGCTGCCTGCCCCGAGCGACAAAAACAAAGCACAGACAAAGCTGACACGTGCACTGCAGAGACTGTTTTCCAGGTAAACATTATGAGGAAACAATTCCTTACAGGATTAACTGACACCAGTGGAAAAACCACATAGGAAAAGCTTCCAGCTCCACAAGCCCTTCTTAAGCTTAACTCAAAGCACAGGCAGATGACTGCAAGTAACCAAGTGATGGCCATTTAAAGGCCAACTACTCATGAGCTGAGCCAGTTATCTGACAGGGCAGGAAAACGGGGTGGTGGAACAAGGCAGCATCCAAAGCCATAGGAGCAAGCTGTTCCACTGCTCTCCCCACCTTGGAGAAACCACAACAGGGCTGGTACAGTCTGGCCCAGCAGCGGCACTCGCCTGTCTCGCTGCATACCCCGTCTGGCGCCGGCAGGAGCACGCCGGCTGCCATCCCAGCCACAGCCAAGCCACGGAGACAACTGCACTCCCAGGACACTCCATACAAGAGCAGGAGCACTCACCGCTCAGCTCTGGGGGAGGATAGAGGTGGTACGTGCTGTAAATGTCATTGCGCATCTGCAGCTCCAGCTTCATATGCTTCTTTAGCAGCTCTGATATCTTCTCCTCCTGGAAAGGAGTCTTTTCCAGGAGTAATACTGTGTTTGTCATCTCTCCAGAGGGGCCAGTCACCTGGAATTAGAACAGATAGAGCTTTCAGCCACGACAGATCCAGCACTGGCTGCGGAGTTTGAGGCCAGGCCCTGAACACCGCCACTCTGGGACCACAGGACACTCCCTGCAGCCCCTCATGCAAGCCCCGTTCAACCATCAGGGTCAGCACTCGGCCAAAAATAAAGGCTCACTTGCCCTAAAACACAGCAGGAATCTGCCCCCTGTTAGGAAACACAGGTGTTTTCTTGGGGAAGCATGGGATGCAGACAATGTCTCAGCCCATCTGCACCTCCTCGGATGCTCCCACCACCTGCTGCTGCATTCCCACTGACCCACATCCCTGATTTCATCTCAGATACTTCCACAGTGACTCAGGACCCCTAGCCAGTCAGTCAGTGGGTCAGGAAGGGGGAAGATGGAGGCAGAGGGGTTTGCACCTGGTGGGGGAGCAAACCCAGGCTGTTCTGGAGCAGGGAGCATTGCTGCTGTGCTCCAAGGAACCACAATCCCAATGTGGTTGGAGCATGCTGGCTTTGGGAGGCACAGGGTGCAGAGCACAGCCTGGAACCACTCCCCTCTGCCCAGTAAGGCCTCATTGAACACCACATGCAGAGAGCAAAGGGTTCCCCTGGGGCTCCCACCCTGCTTCGCTCGCCAGGCAAAGCAAAATAGCTCTGTGCCAAGGGGAGCCACCCACTGCCCACCATCCCACTGCTCTCGAACAGAATCAGTCTTAGACTGCCCTGTCCTCGTTGCCTGCTTGGACGTGCAGCTCCAGGAGAAGGGAGCAGAGGCAGCTGCACCACTCCAGCATAACAGCTGGCCTCCCCGGCCATAAAACCCGAAGAGTTATTCCAGATTCTCCTTTCCCAGTGCCTGACTGACAGGCCCATCCTATTTACTGCTGCAGAGATAGCATCTTCCTTGCAATTCACTGCCACCTTATCCATAAAATGTGACAAATCCACTCTTGGCACCAAAAGCCACAAAGTGTACCGATAAGCAAAAGTGAACCAAGGCTTGAAATAAGGGTTCCAGCGTGCTGGCACCAACAGCAGCCGCCTCCTGTTACCCACCTTGACAGATTTAAAGAACAGAATCATAGAATTGTCTTTTTGGAAAAGAACTCTGAGATTAAGTCCAACTGTACCTGTCCACTACTGAACCAGATCCCTGAGAAACTCGACCACCAATCGTTTAAATCCCTCCAAGCATGGGGATTCCACCGCTTCCTTGGGCAGCCAGGGCTGAGAACCCTTTCAGTGAAGGAATTTCTCCTAATATCCAATCCAAATCTGCCCAGGCACAACTCAGGCCATTTCCTCTCATCCTATCCCTTGTAACTTGGGAGATGAGCCCAGCATCCACCTCATCACAACCTCCTTTGTAGGAGCTGCAGCATGATGAGGTGTCCCCTCAGCCTCCTCTTCTCCAGACTCAATAGCCCCAGGTCCCTCACCGGTCACCAAACCCCGGGGCTCCAGCTCCTTCCCCAGGCCCTCAATGTCCTTTTTGGAGTGAGGAGCCCAAAATTGACCCCAGGATTCGAGGTGCAGCCTCGCCAGCACCGAGTCCAGGGGGATGATCCCTGCTCTGCTCCTGCTGGCCACCCCGTGGCTGATCCAAGCCAGCATGCTGGTGGCCTTCTTGGCCACCTGGGCCACTGCTGGCCCATGTTCAGCCGCTGTCAACCAACACCCCCAAGTCCTTTTACATGGGGCAGCTTTCCAGCTGCTCTTCCCCAGGCCTGGAGCTGCATGGGGTTGTTGTGTCCCAAGTGCTAGGGTCAACTTCCGCCTCACCATTTTTTCTCAGATGCTAAGCACAGATGCAGGCCTTAGGAAAACAGCCAAAAAAGCAGGTACGGAGCGAATGCTTTATACCTAACTACCTGTACGTACCTCCTTATCTCAAAAATGTCTTGTACCAGGCTCCAAGCCTTCCTGCTCCCTACCATTGTGAAAGATCCATGAAGCAAGGAGAAAAAGACAGGAAAATTAATGACAGGACTTACCACAGACCCACAGCCAACAGAGCATGCGCAAAGAACAGTTCAACCAAAGGTCAAGGTGATGATGACTACTGGCCTTCATCGGGAGACCCCAGTTCGATCACCGCCACCAGGAAGAGCGCATGCGCAAAGGGAGGAGACCTGCAGACACTCCTCTCTTGGTATGTGTGGCCTGCTTGGTGGAGACTGGCACATCTCCACAGGCAAAGGCAGGTCACAGGTGTATTGACTAGTGTAAAAGACAGCTCTGGAGCAGCTGAATTTGAGGGGAGGGGGGCAGAAGAAGGCACCCCCCACCATTGGATCATCTCTGTTGAAGACAGAAACAGTGGAATTTGGCACTGGTGAGACCGCTCCTTGAATATTGTGTTCAGTTCTGGGCCCCTCACCACAAGAAGGATGTTGAGCAACAAAGTTGGTGAAGGGGCTGAAGAACAAGAGGAACAGCTGAGAGAGCTGGGGTTGTTTAGCCTGGAGATGAGGAGCCTGAGGGGAGACCTCATTGCTCTCTACAACTACCTGAAAGGAGATTGTGGAGAGGAGGGAGCTGGGCTCTTCTCCCAAGTGACAGGGGACAGGACGAGAGGGAATGGCCTCAAGCTCCGCCAGGGGAGATTTAGGCTTGAGATTAGGAAAAAATTCTTCATGGAGAGGGTGGTTAGGCATTGGAACAGTCTGCCCAGGGAGGTGGTTGAGTCATCGTCCCTGGAGGTGTTTAAGGTGAGGGTGGATGAGGTACTTAGGGGCATGATTTAAGGATTGGTGGGAGTGGTTGGACTCGATGATCCGGTGGGTCTTTTCCAATCTGGTGATTCTATGAACACCTTCTGGACCGGGACCCTCGGAGACGCTGGACATCTGTGGACCCGTGGTGGCAGCTATAAACCCCTTTTTCTTCCCTTTTCTACCCATCTCTTTCCTCCTTCTCTGTCTCTTTCTATCGCAAGTCGCTTCACGAATAAAGCATCTGTTTAGACTGACATTTAACTCCCTTGACTTGTTGAATTATTGCCTTTTTCCTGTTGCACTCTGAAATCTTCAATGAAACGAACCATCACGCGTCAGCTCCCAGATACCACACTCCCCCCCGTCCTGTACCTCCCCGTGCAGGAACACGGCCTTATCCCGCGCCGACTCCCGCAGCACACGCCGCACACGCAGCTCCGCCAGAGGGAACGGGGGAGAAGCAGCGGCGGCTCCATCGTGTGACGCGGCCTCCTTCTCCTCCTCCCGCTTCCTCTTGGGCCGCGGCGACTCCGCCATGGCGGACCCGTCCCCCGCTGCGCCTGCGCGGCGCCAACGAGAGCGCGGGGCAGAGAGGCGCCGGACAAACGAGTGGGCGGGGGCAGAGAGGCACCATGGGGAGCGCCCTCCTCCCCTCGGCGCGGAGGTGCAGCTCCACTTCCGGGAGGGTCAGGGTCTCTCACACACAGCCCCCACCCCAGGGCACAGGCACCTCCAAACGGGGGGAAAAACACCCCAGCTCTTAAAAGAATCCAAAATGGAGGGGGAAAACCCCCAAATTTTAAAATCAAAATTTTTTAAAAAGTTAAATTTCAAAATTGAAAAAAAAGACCAGTTCCCCTGCTTACCAGGGGATCAGGGAGCTGGGAAGCCGCCTGGATCCTGGAGCTAAGGGTTTGGGTGCTGAGCAGCAGGGACATCAGGGTGTCCCCGTCCCCTTCCTTGTCCCTATCCCTCTTCCAGTCCCCATCCCCTTCCCCGTCCCCATTTCCACCTCCATCCTCATCCCCACCCCTGTCCCCATCCTCATGTCCATCCCCATCCTCATGTCCATCCCCATCCCCATGTCCACCAAGGGCTACTGGATGCACCCCCGTCTGGCTCCACAGACGTGGGGACCCCCCTCCAACTCTCCATCTTCCATCCCTGGTCCAAGCAGCTCGGCTTCACCCCCGAGGTCTGGTGGGACATGGCCTCATCCAGATCCACTGGTGCAGCTCTGGAATACCCACGGGGATGCCCCTGCCTGCCCCCCTCACTGCTCAGCCCTGCTCGTGGAGCTCTGGCACAACTCCCAGATCACAGAATCACAAGGTTGGAAAAGACCCACAAGATCATCGAGTCAAATCATTCCTATCAAACACTAAACCATGTCCCTCAGCGCCTCGTCCACCTGTCCCTTAAACACCTCCAGGGAAGGTGACTCAACCACCTCGCTGCGCAGCCTGTTCCAGTGCCCAATGACCCTTTCCGTGAAAAACTGGAAAATATTCCCAAGCTCATCCAGTCCAACCATCAGTCCAACCCCTCCATAACAATTAAACCACACCCTGAAATCCACAGTCACGTGATATTTTTTTTAAACCCCTCCAGGGATGGAGACTCCATTGCTGCCCTGCGCAGCCTCTGCCAGGCATTCAGTCAATTCCATGTAACTGCTCGGCTCCTTGTGCATCCCTGCCTGGAACCCCTGACCTGGGTTTTGCCAGGGGGGGACCAGAGATAGGGTGAATTGTCTCTTTCTGGAATATAGGTTGAGATCTCATCAGGCTTTTTTGAGGGGCTGAGAAAGCGTTCTGCCTTAGAGCTGCACTTCCATGTCTTTTGAGGAAGGAGAAGAAACCTTTTTGACTTTCTGGGAAATCACTTTCCTGTCTTGGAGCAAAGGGTGCTCTGTCCTTGGGATGTCAGCTGGGTGCTTGGGATAAAGAGAGGACAAGCTGGGAGAGACATAGCATGCTGCAGCAGAAGTGTTCCTCAAGTTCCCAGGACCATCCCTGCTGTTCTTATCTGAAGTCCTTTTGAAAGGATCACTCACACATTCTTTCTAAAGCAAATCTCTTCTTTATTCAATATCTCCCTCTTCAGAGCAGAGAAGACCAAACTGTGATGGTGATGGAGAAAGAAGGATAATGGGGCATCTTCCTCGGGCTTTCACCACCACCTTTCAGTCCATACCCGGAACAGAACAATGGCTGCATTCAACCTCCTGTATCAATAAGAAAGAACAAAAACATTGCTGTATTTAACCAAGAAAGCTCTGCCCACAATCCAACATCTCTTAAACAACACCCAAGGTGAGACATCGCTGTTTCAAACCAGTCGCAGAGGGATTTGCCTTTGATCCATGACACAACACACTGGGATGCAACCAAAAGCTATCAGGGACGCTGGCCACACATCACTGCAAGAAAGGAGCTGAGCTGACCAACACCGTGTCCCAAGCCCAGTGCAAAGGGACCTGCACCCATACAGCGTGAGAAATCAACTCGGTACAGCGTGGCCTTAAAACCACTGGCACCAGAAGAGGCTGTTGGGGACAGTTTAAATGGATTACAAACTCCTACAGGAACAGATCTCAAATGAATCCAACAGGAAAACATAAAGCAGCATGTCAGAACCTCGCACTGCACTCCAAATTCAAGTCCTCACACACCACCACATTATAATTTTATCAATTACTTGGATGATTTAATGACTTTGTCCATATAATTTACAAGGGATATGGAACTCACGTTTTCTGATGCCCAGTAAGGCTACAGGCAATGAAGTCTCAGAGTTGCTGTCAGGGATTTTGTCCTGAGGCTCCAGGTAAAGAGCTCCTGGCAGAAATCCTACAGCCCCTGGGCACCAGCATTCTAGTGATTTTCTCCAGCCTTTTGATATGGAGTTAAGAAATCCAGAGCTCTCACAGCCACTGGCCAGTTCTATCGAACTACCAACCTCGGGCAATCTACAAGTACAAACCAGCAGATCCTTCCAGTCTCCGCACTATTCCAGACCTTCCTGCCGCTTCCCCCAGAACAACTTCGCCTCCCAGCTTGGATCCAAGAAAGCAAGGATTGGAGAGTAAACATCGCCCAGCTTACCCAGCATTCCTTCACAGTTTTTTTCGCCTCTTTTCTCCTCTAGGAACTGCAGGAACAGAGCAAAGGTGAGGAATCTGAGGCCTACTGTTAGCAAAACCAACCCCATCCTAACAGGAATCAGCAGCCCCTTTCTACCCAGCCCTCTGATGAACCCACCCCAGGGACCAGGGACCACCACACTGGCTCTCTGGATCCAGCTGAAGAACTACTGCCCACGACGTTTGTCCTAAACTGCCCCTCAATGGCTTTAAATTGCAAGGGAGAAGATTTAGCTTGGACAGTAGGAAGAAATTCTTTATGATGGAGAGCAGGGAGGCCTTGACGCAGGTTGCCCAGAGCAGTGGTGGCTGCCCCATCCCTGGAGGGGTTCAAGGCCAGGTTGGATGGGGCTTGGAGCCCCTGATCCAGTGGGAGGTGTCCCTGCCCATGGCAGGGGATGGAACTGGATAGGCTTTGAGGTCCCTTCCAACCCAAACCGTTCCACAATTCTTTGATCCTAGGCAGCGCAACCTGGCACACACCAGGCCTTTCCCTCCCTCACACCCTTAAGAAGCCCCACGGCTCCGCTCCAAACTGCGTGCCCAGACCCGCACTCCGGGATCACTCAGGGCAGCTCCGTTTCACCGTTCCCAAGCACACAGTGGACATGCTGCTCTGTGTCGTAATACACCGGCCCACGGCGCAGACGCGGCTCCTCCCGCTGGTACCAGAGCTGTTCGCTGAACTCTGGGAAGAAGAAGGCAATTTCTCTACTGGCTGAGGCTGGGGAATCTGTTCAAAAGCAGAGGGAAAGGAGATGAGGGATGTCAGCCTGGCACCACAAATACCTGCTGTGTTCCCAAGGGAAGGGCAGCAGCCATAAAGAAAAGCACCAGGCTTGATCGCCCTGGGACAAATCTTCCACTTTGCTTCTCAGAACAGAGAGCAAGCAAAGGCAGATGCCATCCCATCACCCACACACCCTGAGCTCAGGTCTGTGCCCAACGCTCAGCCAAGACAGATGAAGCTACCTGAGCCATGAGTGGTATTCCTGGTGTCCGTGAGGCCATAAGCTCCTCGGATGGAGTCCGGAACGTTGTTTCGGGCTCGGAATACTTTGGTGGGTCCCATCAGGGATCTCCAGAGGGGAACAGCATCCTCATGTGCCAAGATATAAGCCCACATAGGGCCACTGAGGAAAGAACCAGGGAAGAGCAGGAGCAGATATGGTTACAGAGGGCACAGCTCCCTCATTCCTAGAAACACAGCAAGTGCATGGAAGTGCAACCACCACGCAGTGCTTTCCAGGAGGGAATGACGACTGGCCATGCTACCAGACATGGAGACCATGGCTCAGAAGCAAAGCATCCACAGAAATGACCTCCTCCAAGTGATGGCACCCTCACACCTCAGGGCTGCCACCCCACCAAGTGCTCCTGTGGTCCCAGCAGAGCTGGATCCTGACATTTCTGCACCCCTGAGCCCAGGGCTTTCCCCTTGCTACACCACCAGCACCAGCTCCTGAGGAGACACATCCCCAGCTGTGGTGGACCCCTCTGGACACAGGAGCATTGCTGGAGCGAGTCAAGTCCAGCCACGATGCACAGTGGGCTCCCTCAGGCAGGCACCTGGCCATGAACTCCACCAGCCGCTGGTAGAAGAACCGTCCTGTGGGAGACAGGCAGGATCATGGAATCATTCCCATTGGAAAAGACCTTATAAATCATCAAGCCCAAACCCTTACCCCAGCACTGCCAGCTCCACCATGGAACCATGGCCATGAGCACATCCACATGGCTTTAAACCCCTCAGAGATGGAGACTCTACCACACCCCCAGAAAAAAAATTTTCCCTGATGTCCAATCTGAACCTCCCCTAGAACAACTTAAGCCTTACTTTTAAACTGGAAGAGGAGAAGCTTAGAGTGGACATTAGGAAGACACTTTTTACACAGAAGGTGGGGAGGCCCTGGCCCAGATTGCCCCATCCCTGGAGGTGTTCAAGGCCAGGTTGGATGGGGCTTGGAGCCCCTGATCCAGTGGGAGGTGTCCCTGCCCATGGCAGGGGGTGAGACTGGATGGGCTTTGAGGTCGCTTCCAATCCAGATCATGATATGATTCTATGAAACCTCTCATCCTATCACTTATTACTCGGGAGAAGAGCCCAGCACCCACTTGACTCCAACTGCCATTCCAGGAGCTGCAGAGAGCGATGAGGTCTCCCGTCAGCTTTCTCTTCTCCAGACCAAACAGCTCCAAGTCCTTCAGCTGGTCCTCATAACCCTTGTTCTCCAGACCCTTCCCCAGCACCGTTCCCTTCTCTAGACGTGCTCCAGCCCCTCAAGGTCCTTCTTGGAGTGAGGACCCCAGAACTGACCCCAGGATTCAAGGTGCAGCCTCACCAGAGCTGAGTCCAGGGAGACGATCCCTGCCCTGCTCCTGCTGGCCACCCCATGGCTGATCCAAGCCAGCATGCTCGTGGTCTTCTTATCCATCTGGGCCACTGCTGGCTCATGTTCAGCCACTGTTGAACACCCCCAGGTCCTTTTCCATGGGGCACCTTTCCTGCCGCTCTTCCCCAAGCCTGGAGCTGCACGGGCTTGTTGTGTCCCAAGTGCAGTACCTGGCACTTGGCCTTGTTGAACCTCATCCCACGGGTCTCAGCCGATGGATCCAGCCTGTCCTAATCCCTCTGCAGAGCCTCCCTGCCCGCCAGTCAATCAACATGCCCACCCACAAGCTGACCAGGGGTGCACTCTGCTCCAACACTGCAGCTCATTAAAGTGTTCCAACGTCTGTTGTCTTGACTCAAAATTGTTATAATGACTCTGACTTCACTCAAATGGTTTCTGCCTTCTCCAAGAGGACCAAACCTCCTCTCCCAGCGCCTGGTAGCCCTTTCTGTGCAGGAATCTCTCCCAGCACCAAACCTCCACCAGTCCCTCCCTTCCTCCCTGCTCGCTCCCCGGGCGCAGAGCCCGGTGCTCCCGCTGACCCCTGCTTACCTGCATGCTCCCGGTAGAAGCAGCGGCTCTGCCCGGGCTCAAAGCGCAGCTGCTTGGCACGCACAATGAGGAACCGGTTGTTGAGGATGATTTGGTGCACGGCCTGTGGGGAGAGAGCAGCAGTTGGCGGGGAGCACACCCCAGATGGCCGCACGGAGCCCAGCAGGGCAGAACGGCGCAGGGCAAGGGGGAATGGGGCAAGGGAGAATGGAACGGGGAAGGACGGATGGAATCATAGACTCATAGAATAAGCAGGTTGTAAAAGACCCACCAGATCATTGAGTCCAACCATTCCTATCAAACACTAAACCATGTCCCTCAGCACCTCAGCCACCTGTCCCTCAAACACCTCCAGGGAAGGTGACTCACACCCCTCCCTGGGCAGCCTCTGCCAGTGCCAAATAATCCTTTCTTTGAAAAGTTTTTTCCTAATGTCCAGCCTGAACCTCCCCTGGCAGAGCTCGAGGCCATTCCCTCTTGTCCTGTCCCATGTCACTTGGGAGAAGAGCCCAGCACCCTCCTCTCCACAACCTCCTTTCAGGTAGTTGGAGAGAGCAATGAGGTCTCCCCTCAGCCTCCTCTTCTCCAGGCTAAACACCCCCAGCTCTCTCAGCCGCTCCTCATAAGATTTGTTCTCCAGCCCCTTCACCAGCTTCGTTGCTCTTCTCTGGACTCGCTCCAGAGCCTCAACATCCTTCTTGTGGTGAGGGGCCCAGAAATGAACACAGGATTCGAGGTGTGGTCTCACCAGTGCCGAGTCCAGAGGGAGAAGAACATCCCTGGACCTGCTGGCCATGCCGTTTCTGATCCAAGCCAAGATGCCATTGGCCTTCTTGGCCACCTGGGCCACTGCTGGCTCGTGTTCAACCAACACCCCCAGGTCCTTCTCCTCCAAGCAGCTTTCCAGCCAGGCTTCTCCTAGTCTGTAGCTGGACAGGGTTGTTGTGCTCAAGTGCAGGACCCGGCATTTGGCCTTGTTAAACCTCGTGCCCAGCGGTCCACCCTGTTCAGATCCCTTTGGAGCCTCCTGCCCTGGGATGGCGCGGGGCAGGACAGAGCAGAACGGGACAGAATGGAAGGTAATAGGGCAAAGTGGAGCAAGACAGGGCAGAACCGAACGGGGCGGAGGCGGAGTGGAGCGGCCAGAGCAGAATGAAACGGGGGTAGGAGAGAGGGGACCGGGGCCAGGCGGCCCCCTCACCTCCAGCACCAGCGGGTGCGCCACGGCGTCCGGCTTGAGCAGCGCCAGTGTCAGCGCCAGCGGCCGCGAACCCCGCGCCGCCATCAGCCCCTCGGGCAGCGAGAGGGAGGGGTGGGGCTGCGATTGGCTGCGGCGGGAGATGACGGGCTGTGATTGGCTGAGGAGGAGATGGCGGGCTGTGATTGGCTGAGGAGGGAGATGACCGGCTGTGATTGGCTGAGGAGGGAGATGGCGGGCTGTGATTGGCTGAGGAGGGAGATGGCGGGCTGTGATTGGCTGAGGAGGGAGATGACCGGCTGTGATTGGCTGAGGAGGGCGGGGCCTGGGGCTGGGCCAGGGTCAGGGACAAGGACTGAGACAGGGAGAAGGCTTCACACACACAGAATCACAGAATCACAAAGTTGGAAAAGACGTCCTCCTATCCAAGCTGGAACCTTCCGGGGACTGATTTGATTTTTTTTCACATGTATTTTCCCTCTAAATTCATGACGGCTTGCAAAAGCTGGCATCCCTCCCTTTTCCTCTTGCTATATCCAGCGATAGGCTCTATTTATGACTATAAATATAATATGTATATTTATATATTATAAAAATATATGATACCTAGCAATATAACATTGCTGTATAATAATGCATTACTATAATATATGATGTATCTGTGATAAAACGCTGCTGTAATAATATATTACAACATGTATGTAACATACATATATATATACACACATATATAAAGGCTTGGAGTGATAGAATCATAGAATCACAGAATCATTAGGTTGGAAAGAAACCACTGGATCATTGCATCCAACCATTCCCATCAATCACAAATAATAATATATAACACACGTATTTATAATTAACTACATTACATAATTCTGTATTATAGAAATATGTAGTGCTTGATCTAAGCTTAGGCTGAGAGAGTTGGGATTGTTCAGGCTGGAGAAGAGAAGCCTGCAAGGAGACCTTAGAGCAGTTTCCAGTGCTGAAAGGGGCTATAGGAAAGCTGGGGAGGGGGGTTTTATAAAGGCCTGGAGTGATAGAATCATAGAATCAAAGAATCACCAGGTTGGAAAGGACCCACCAGATCATCGAGTCCAACCACTCCTATCAAACACTAAACCACGTCCCTTAGCACCTCACCCACCCGTCCTTAAACACGTCCAGGGATGGTGACTCATCCCCCTCCCTGGGCAGCCTCTGCCAGTGCCAAATAATCCTTTCTTTGAAAAGTTTTTTCCTAATGTCCAGCCTGAACCTCCCTTGGCAGAGCTCGAGGCCATTCCCTCTTGTCCTGTCCCCTGTCACTTGGGAGAAGAGCCCAGCCCCCTCCTCTCCACAACCTCCTTTCAGGTAGTTGGAGAGAGCAATGAGGTCTCCCCTCAGCCTCCTCTTCTCCAGGCTAAACACCCCCAGCTCTCTCAGCCGTTCCTCATAAGGCCTGTTCTCCAGCCCCTTCACCAGCTTCGTTGCTCTTCTCTGGACTCGCTCCAGAGCCTCAACATCCTTCTTGTGGTGAGGGGCCCAGAACTGACCCCAGGATTCGAGGTGCGGTCTCATCAGTGCTGAGTACAGAGGGAGAAGAACATCCCTGGACCTGCTGGCCACGCCATTTCTGATCCAAGCCAAGATGCCATTGGCCTTCTTGGCCACCTAGGCCACTGCTGGCTCGTGTTCAAACAAGACTCCCAGGTCCTTCTCCTCCAGGCAGCTTTTCAGCCAGATGTCCTCATCTTGCCTCCTCCAGACTTGGGGCAGGACTGGGGGGAGAAATTTAGATGGGAAATTAGGAAGAAATTCCTCACACTGAGGATGGGGAGAGGGACAAGGTCTGGGATGGGGCGGGGAGAGGGACAAGGATGGGGACAGGGGCAGGGGTAGGGGTTCGGACAGGAGTTGGGGCTGAGGCTTCAGGCAAATCTATTCTTCAGTAAATATCTCCCTCTTCAAAATGGGGCGAAAAAGACAAAACAGTGTTGGTGATGGAGAAAGGACGGGATAAAGGGTCTCAGGACGGGGCTTCTTGGGGTGTTCACAGGCAGCTGGGGGTGCAGAGCTCCTGCTCCTTGTTCAGGGGTTAATGGAGGAGCTGGCAGGGTCCAAAAGGAGGAGGGGAAATGGAGAGGACGGGGAGGAGAAAAGCTGCTGGCTGGGGATGATGGAAGGCTGGAGCATCTCCCATACAAGGACAGGCTGAGAGAGCTGGAGTTGTTCAGCCTGGAGAAGAGAAGGCTCTGGGGAGAACTTGGAGCAGCTTCCAGTCCTGAAAGGGGATCCAGGAAAGCTGGGGAGGGGCTCTGGGTCAGGGAGTGCAGGGATAGAATCATAGAATCATTTGGGTGGAAAAGACCTATGGGATCATGAAGTCCAACCAAACCTGTCCACTACTGAACCAAGTCCCTGAGGACCTCATCTGCCCAGCTTTTAAACCCCTGCAGGGACAGTGACTCCACCACCTCCCTGGGCAGCTTCTGCCAGGGCCTGAGAACCCTTTTGGTGAAGAATTTTTTCCTGATGTCCCATCTGAACCTGCCCTAGTGCAAATTGAGGCCATTTCCTCTCCTCCTATCACTTCTTACTTGGGAGAAGAGCCCAGCACCCACCTCATCACAACCTCGTTTTCTGGAACTGCAGACAGCGATGGGATCTCTTCTTCTCCAGGCTAAACAGCCCCAGGTCCCTCGACTGCTCCTTGTAAGACTTGTGTCCTGACAGCACCTGGATAGAACCTTGGCAGGACCTTCCCTACAATGGAATGAGGGGGAATGGTTTTGAGCTGAAAGACGGGAGATTGAGATGAGATCTTGGGAAGAAATGTTTTGCTGTGAGGGTGAGGAGGCCCTGGAATGGGTTGCCCAGGGAAGTTGTGCCTGCCCTCCCTGCAGGTGTTCAAGGCCAGGTGGGATGGGGCTTGGAGCCCCTGATCCAGTGGGAGGAGGCGTCACTGGGTTCCTTCCCCACCATAACTCCCTGATCCCACGGTCCCATCCCATCTCCCCAGGGATGTCGGGACCAGCTCCATCACGCAGAGACAGACGTCCATGGGGGGAACTCAGCAATACTCCAAAGACAGAGAAAGGCTGGGGACCCCCACCGCGGGGGTAGGCGGTGGGATGGGTGGGTGGTGACGTCAGGGTTCCACTCACCCCCCCGGTGACGTCACCGCCACCCCCGCGCGTGCGCAGCGCCCCCCCCCCCCCCCGCAGCTCGGAGGATGCGGGACTGCAGGTGGATGCGGGGGGGGGGGGGGGTCGAGAGGAGGAGGGGGGGGCTGCGAGGTGGGGGGCGAGCTGGCGGGGTGCAGAGGGGTCACAGGGAGCTGCGGGCACTCTGGGTGGGGCTTGGAACGGGAGTGATGCGTGCATTGCGGGTGATGCATTCATGCATTTCAGGGTGCACGGGGGGGATTTGGGGTGCAGGGGAGCGCTGCGGGGGTGTATTGCGGGGCGGGGGGGGGGGTGCGTTTCGGAGGTGCCCGCATTGAAGGTTCAGCGGGAGGTGAAGGGGGAGGGCGGATTTTGGGGGTGCAGCGCTTCGCGGGGAGGGGGGGTGGGTGGTCCCCGTGTTAGGGGGGACAAACCGGGGTCGATGCGTGGCCCCGGGGCGCTGCGCATCGGCATCTGTGTAAGGGTGGTGGCTGGTGGGATGCGCAGGCGCGAGGCGGGGGGCGTTTTGGGGTGTTTTGGGGGCATTTGGTGGGGGGGTGGGCGCTGCATGGGGTTGCATGGGGGTGTGCAGGGGTGCAGCGTGTGCAGGGGTGTGCTGGGGAGCCCACATTTTGGGGAGGTCCATCGATGGGGGGTGAATGGTGCGGGCGCTGGGGTGCGCGATGCATGCTTGCACTAGTGCATGCTCGCACAATGCGTGTGGAGGGAGCACGATGCGTGTGGAGAGAGCACGATGCATGTGGAGAGGGCACGATGCATTTGGAGAGGGCACGATGCATGTGGAGAGGGCACGATGCATTTGGAGAGGGCACGATGCATGTGGAGGGGGCACGATGCATGTGGAGGGGGCACGATGCATGTGGAGGGGGCACTATGCGTGTGGAGGTTGCACGATGCGTGTGGAGGGGCACGATGCGTGTGGAGAGAGCACGATGCATGTGGAGAGGGCACGATGCATGTGGAGAGGGCACGATGCATGTGGAGGGGCACGATGCGTGTGGAGAGGGCACGATGCGTGTGGAGGGGCACGATGCGTGTGGAGAGGGCACGATGCGTGTGGAGGGGCACGATGCGTGTGGAGAGGGCACGATGCGTGTGGAGGGGCACGATGCGTGTGGAGAGGGCACGATGCGTGTGGAGGGGCACGATGCGTGTGGAGAGGGCACGATGCGTGTGGAGGGGCACGATGCGTGTGGGGAGGGCACGATGCGTGTGGAGGGGCACGATGCGTGTGGAGAGGGCACGATGCGTGTGGAGGGGCACGATGCGTGTGGAGGGGGCACGATGCGTGTGGAGGTTGCACGATGCGTGTGGAGGGGCACGATGCGTGTGGAGGGGCACGATGCATGTGGAGAGGGCACGATGCGTGTGGAGGGGCACGATGCGTGTGGAGGGGGCACGATGTGTGTGGAGGTTGCACGATGCGTGTGGAGGGGCACGATGCGTGTGGAGAAGGCACGATGCATGTGGAGGGGCACGATGCATGTGGAGGGGGCACGATGCGTGTGGAGGGACACGATTCCTGTGGAGGGGCACGATGCCTGTGGAGGTTGCATGATGCATGTGGAGGTCGCATGATGCGTGTGGAGGTTGCACGATTCCTGTGGAGGGGGCACGATGCGTGTGGAGGTTGCACGATGTATGTGGAGGTCGCACAATGCATGTGAAGGGGGCACAATGCGTGTGGAGTTCGCATGATGCATGTGGAGGTCGCACAATGCATGTGGAGGTCGCATGCGTCCACATGCCTGTGTGCAGTGTGTGCTTCCAGCCATGTGCATGCATCCATCCTGACACGCATGTGCTGCCCGAGCGTGCACGCAGCTTGTGTGCGCTGTGCATGCGATGTGCGTGCATCGCATACGCTTGCACTTTCATCTGCACATGCCTGGTGAGTGTGCACCCCGTGTGTGTGCTCTGCGTGTGTGTCCAGGACAGGCAGGCACGTGTGCAGGGGTGAATGCATGTGCAGGGTGCATGTGTTCATGCACGTGCAGATTTGCGTGTTTGTGCAAGGGTGTGTGTGTGTAGGGTACATGTCTATGAGGGAGTGCATGCGTGTGCAGGGGTGTGTATGTGCAGGCAGGTGTGTGCAGATGTGTGTGCGTGTGCAAGGGGGTGTGTGTGTGCACAGGGTGTATGTGTTTGCAGGGCTGTGTGTGTACACTCAGGGTGCATGTGTGTGCAGGGTGAGTGCATGGTGTGCGTGTGCATGCAGGGATGCAGGTGTGCAAGGGTATGTCTGTGCGCAGGGGTGCATGCGTGTGCTGTCTGTGTGTTTGTGCAGGGTTGTGTGCGTGCACTGGGTGCATGTGTGCAGAGCTGTGTGCGTGTGTGCAATGGGACGTGTGCTGCGGAGCTGTGCTGCAGCTTCAAGTGTACTCAGTGCTGCACATGTCAGGTGCCCGTGTGCACGGCAGGTGTGCAGACACGCCGCTCACAGCTGCGGATGCACAGGGACACAGACAGTACTCAAAGCCCCCAAAGCCGCGATGTGTTTCTGCTCTCCTCCTGCTCCCCAGGGAAGCATGAGCTGGGGCCGTGGCATCTGTACTGGGTGGCTACTGCCTTACTCCCAGGTTACTCCTTGCTTCCTCATGGCTGCTGCTGAGATCCCGTCGGGATGCTGCCAGTAACCTGGCATGGGGGTGGCGAGTGCTGTCCAGACATGGCAGATGCACGCTTGGGATAGTGCTGGGATGCTGACGTGCTGTCAGGAGTTTACTGAGTTGCCCTCAGGATGCTCTGCAGGCAGTGCTAAAGCATTCTGGGGAGCACTAGCATCCATCTCTATGGATCCTGGGATACTGTGAGGGTGCTGCCGAGGTCCTGTCAGGGCTCCACTGAGATATTTCCAGCATGGAATTATAGAATCACTTGGTTGGAAAAGACCTTTGAGATTATTGAGTCCATCCATCCCTGTCACTACTGAACAATCCCTGAGCACCACATCTGCCTAGCTTTTAAATACCTTTAGGGATGGTGACTCCACCCCCCCCCATTCCAGTGCTTCAGAACCCCAGGCATCTTTTTGGGTATGATATTGAGATGTTGTTTTGAAGATAATATGCTCCATCAGAGCACTTTTAGGTTACCACAGCAGCTATGGTTTGGATTGCGCTGCTGAGATGCTACCAGGACTCTACTAAATGTCTGTATCCCATCCCACCACTGTTAGGATCCTATCGGAATGCTGTCTGGATCCTTCTCTGATGCCAGCAGTCATTGTTAGGATGTAACTGGGATGGTCCTGGCACAGTATTGGCATACTCCTACCTGTGCTGGTCCAATACCAGGCGATGCGGAGCCATTCAATGGGTGCTACTGGGATCCTTGCAGTGATGCACCCAGGTGCTGTCAAGACCCTGCTGAGATGCTGTCAGGGCACTGCCTGGACACGGAGATACTCACACAGTGCCATCAAGATACTACAGGGTCATTACTAGGATACTTGGGATGCTGAGGTCTGAGGAGCTCCACATGAGCCAGCATGGCACTCTTGCTCTTGCAGCCCAGAAGGCCAGACATGTCCTGGGCTGCATCCAAAGCAGAGGGACCAGCAGGGTGAGAGAGGGGATTCTGCCCCTCTGCTCTGCTCTGTGAGATCCCACATGGAGCCCTGTGTCCAGATCTAGAATCCCCAAGATAAGGAGATGGAACTGTTGGAATGGGTTCCAAGAAGGACATGGAGATCATCCAGGGGCTGGAGCTCCTCTGCTTTTAGGACAGGCTGATGGAGTTGGGGTTGTTCAGCTTGGAGAAGAGAAGGCTGCGGGGAGACCTTAGAGCAGCTTCCAGTATAGAAAGGAGCTTCAGGAAAGCTGGGGAGGGGCTCTTGATCAGGACCTGGAGTGACAGAATGAGAGGGATGGATTTAAATTGGAAAGAGGAAGATTTAGATTAGACATTAGTAAGAAATTCTTCACTCTGAGAGTGGGGAAGTCCTGGTGCAGGTTGCCCCGAGCAGTGGTGGCTGCCCCATCCCTGGAGGTGTTCAAGGCCAGGTTGGATGGGGCTTGGAGCCCCTGATCCAGCGGGAGGTGTCCCTGCCCATGGCAGAGGTGGAAGTGGAAGGGCTTTAAGATCCCTTCCAACCCAATCCATTCCATGATTCTGTACCACTACGATAGGATCAGGGTACTCCTGTGAAATTGTCTGGATATTATCACAGCACTGCTAAGGTGCTTTCAGGACAGGACTCATTCTTAATTAAACTGCTGTCAGGATGCGAGTAGAATCAAAAGGATCCTTTTGAGATACTACTGGGGCACTGGAGAAGAGAGTGGTGGGAAATGCTGGGGTGCTGTCAGCTCTGGCTGTTGGGTCACTGCCTGCACGTTGCTGGTGCCAGTGTGGTATTTTCAGGCCACGATAGCAGTGAAACGGTGCAAGGATACTACAGGGATACAAGCAGTTCAGTAAGAAAGACAGCATTACGATCCATTTTATGTGCTATCAGGGCAGCACTGGGCTACGTGGACCACTATTTGTGGCTACTAGCAAAGTATTCCAAGCGTAGTATCAGGATAGCAGCATGTTTCTCTGAAGAAAGATGCTGTTGGGATACTACTGAGATGCTCCAGAGATGCTGGTGGTGGTGGGAGAGCCCTGGCTGTAGGGTTTCATCCAGCGAAGGGAGTGGGCAGCCCTAGTGTATCCTGTGAGTAGCCGGCACATGACAGCAGCCTCTCCCCGCAGCTAAGGCATCGCGTTGGCATTGAGGAAGATGGAGGCACCCCTGGTGAGCCTGGAGGAGGAGTTTGAGGAAGGGCCTGGGGACAATGTGGGGACCCTACAACGCACCGCAGACCCGGCGCTGGCTGAGCTGGAGAGCTTCTCAGCTGAGATCATGAGCTTCAAGTCAATGGAGGACCTGGTGCAGGAGTTTGACGAGAAGCTCACTGTCTGTTTCCGCAACTACGACGCTGCCACCGAGGGCCTGGCCCCTGTGCGGGGGCATCTCCAGGCGCAGGAGGAGGAGGAGCGCCTCCAGGACGAGGAGTGAGTAAGGCCCCCTCTTCCCGGGGACACCCAAAATCCAAGCCCCCCCCAGTGCAAATCCGCTTTGCTGTGTGGTCGTGCAGCTCATCAGAGTAGCAGTGTGTGGTGTAGTAACCTGGGGGCAAGCCTGCTTTCACCCTCTGGAGTATCCTATGAGTAGGGACTTTCTCAGGGTCTGCTGGCTGCCTTGCATGCTAGCGAGGTGCTCCCTGCATGTGACTCAGCCCACTGCATCACAGTGCAGGCATGTGTTGGAGTGGGGCAAGACTGTAGCATCTTTGGAGTAACTGTGTAGGATCTTCGGAGTAACTGTGTGAGATCCTTGGAGTGGCTGTGTAGGGTCCTTGGAGCAGCTGTGTACCGTCCTTGGAGTAACTGTGTAGGATTCTTGCAGCAGCTCTGTAGGATCCTTGGAGCATCTCTGTAGTGTCCTTGGAGCGGCTATGTAGTACGCTTGGAGTATGCCACCCTTGGATCCACATGCCTGCTTGCATGGCCGTGAGATACATCCCCCCTCCCACAGCATGAAGACCAGCCTGCCCCGCCTCAGCATGGTTGTGGGGCACATTGGTGTGGAAGTGGAGTGTCTGATGAGTAACGTTCCTCTAGGAACTATTGCACCTCCGTGCATGCCTGTGAAATCTCCAGTACACATGAATCAGCCCCTTGTGTTGTGGCACAATCATGCCGAAACTTGGAGCAGCTCTGTAGGATCCTTGGAGCAGATATATAGGATCCTTGCAGCAGCTCTGTAGCATCCTTGGAGCAGCTACATAGGATCCTTGGGGTAAATCTCCATAGAGCAGCTCCATAAGATCCATAGAGAAGCTGTGTAGGATACTACAGCCTTTGGGGCAAGAGTATAAACCTGAGTAAGGTGTGAGTAGAGCCTCTGGTGAGCTCTGCACCAAGCCAAGGAGCAGCCAGTTTAGGGTAAAACCCCACAGCCCTGCCCCAAGAGAGTGGTGTTTGCATTAAAATCCAAATTTTCCTTAAAAATCCATTTTTTTTTAATGGAAAATTGCCCTTTTCTTTTTTTTTGCCAAATTTTGGTTCTTTTCAGCCATGTTTCTATATTTAATGCCTTTCTAATCGATTTTTCTCTGCGTTTAGTTGCAATTATTCCCCAGGCTGCCATTCCTCACACTCATTTTTCCCCATGCAAAGCGGTTGTTTTCAACCCCAGAGCCCCCAAACCCTCTTTATTTTGTTGCACTTTCCCCACCTCAAACACGCTGAGTCTGAATCGCTTTTCATAATTGGCCAAATTATCAGTTTTTCTGAGAAAAACGCAGCTTGGCCCAGTGCCGGGAGCTCTGTGCCATCGCCGGCTGCACCGCTTTGTGCTGCTTATTGTGTCTTTTTGGGTCATTTTGGGCAAAACAGGGCTTATTTTTTTCCTTCTTCTTGAATGAGCCCAGTGTGCAGGGCTGGGGGATGGGCTGAGGCCCTGAAGACACTGCTTTTCCCTAATTACAATCAATTCTTGCCGTAATTAACCCAGAATCTGCTGCTGCTGCTTGCCTGACCCCGCGAGGCCTGGCCCTTTGGGAGAGGGAGCGATCAAAAGGCAAATTTGGTGGAGAATGGCTTCTTTTTTGCCTTTCTTTGCCTTTCTTTTGTTAAAAATAGGAATATGAGGGGAGTCAGGATGCGTTAATTTGTGGAATGGGGGATTTTGGGGGAAATCGAGATCAGGAGAGGAGGGAGATGGCATAAATACCCAAAGCTGAGGCAGGGGGGCAGGTGGTTTTGAAGTGTTTCACAGGGAATCAAGATGCGCATGGAGTGAGCACCATTTGTGGTGTGGAAAGGACTGGGTTTGCGCTGCTCAGGGAGGGATTTTCTTAGTAATTTTTGTGCCTTTTTGTCCATTTTTGACCTTTTTTTCCCCAATGTTGCCACTTTTCAGCTCTTTTCTCTCGCTTTCCTCAGTTTTAATCCTCCTTTTCTTCCTTTTCCTCTAATTCTCACCTTCTTCCCCTTTCTCCCACATATTCCCCCTTTCTCTTACATTTTATCTTTTTCCCTATTTCCCCTTTTTTCTTTTTTTCCCTTCTTTTCCTTCCCCATTCCAAATTTTCCCATCTTTCCCTGCCTCCCCCTTGCCCTTCTTCCCCATCCCCTTCCCCCCTTTTCCCCCCTTTTCCCCCCTTTTTCCCTCCCTTTTCCCTCCCTTTTTCCCTCCCTTTTTCCCTCCCTTTTTCCCTCCCTTTTTCCCTCCTTTTCTTCCTTTCCCCTTCTCCCCCTTCCCCCTTTGTCCCCTTTTCTCCCTTTTCATCCCTTTTCCTCTCCCTCCCCTTTCCCCCTTTTCCTCCTTTTCCCCCTTTCCCCTTTTCCTCCTTTTCACCCCTTTTCTGTCCTTCCTCCCTCTTTCCCTTTTCCCACCTTTTCCTCTTTTCTCCTTTTTTCCTCTTTTTTTTTCACATTTTTTCCCTATTTTACTCCTCTCCTTCACTCCTTCCCCTCCTTTTGTCCCTCCAACATGCACCTTTTTGGGATCAAATTGGGCAAACTGGGAGAACTGGGCACCCCAGGAGAGACGCAGAGAAGGGGGAATGGGGGGGCAGGCCCTTTTTGGGGTGTTTTGGTGCATTTTTGGGAATTGGCACCATGGTTTGGGGTGGTTTGAGGCTATTTTGGGGGATTTGGGGGCAATTTTGTGGTGTTTCTTGGTGTTGCGGATGGCATGACAGGGTATTTTTGGAGGGTTGTCAGGGCATCCCAGCTGCATTTGGGTTTATTTCTGGGTGTTTTGGGCAGTATTTCAGAGCAGCATTTTGAGGGGGCTGAGAGCTGTATTTTGAGATGTTTCTGGGCAGCTTGGGGGTGTTTCTAGGTGGTGTCAAGGTGGGGTGTTTCAGGCATTTTGGGGTGCTGTGACTGCATTTTACAGCATTTCAGCATGTTCCAAGGCAGCATTTGGAGGGGACTGAGGCATTTGAGGCATTGCAGATGAATTTTGGGATATTGGGCACCTGAGGGATGTTTGCAACAGCATTTTTGAGGTGTTTCTTTGGGCTACTAGGGCAGCGTTTTGAGTTATTCTAGGGTGTTTCTGGATGCTGTTTCAGCACACACATTGGGGCTCTCGTAGTGGCATTTTGGGGTGTGTTGGGGTTTTTTGAAGTGTCAGGGCAGTGTTATGGAGCATCTGTGAGCTCTTTGGGGTAGTTTTTGGGGGCAGCATTTTGAGATGATTCAGGGTTTTCTGGGGCAGCGTTTGTGGGCATTTTAGGGCATTTTGGGCAATGTTTCAGGAAAACATTTTAGGATATTAGGATATATATGAGGAACGGCTGAGAGAGCTGAGGTTGTTTAGCCTGGAGAAGAGGAGCCTGAGAGGAGACCTCATTGCTCTCTATAACTACCTGAAAGGAGGTTGTGGAGAGGAGGGAGCTGGGCTCTTCTCCCAAGTGACAGGAGGCAGGATGAGAGGGAATGGCCTCAAGCTCTGCCAGGGGAGATTTAGACTGGACATTAGGAAAAAATTTTTCACGGAAAGAGTCGTTGGGCACTGGCAGAGGCTGCCCAGGGAGGGGGTTGATTCCCCTTCCCTGGGGGTGTTTAAGGCACCGGTGGATGAGGTGCTAAGGGACGTGGTTTAGTGATTGATGGGAATGGTTGGACTTGATAATCCAGTGGGTCTTTTCCAGCCTGGTTGTTCTGTGATTCTGTTTTTCTGTGATTGGACTCGATGATCTGGTGGGTCTATTCCAACCTGGCTATTCTATGATTCTATGCTATTTCTGGGGTTTCAGAGGTGACATTTTGGGATGTTTTGGGGCACTTCAAGGTATTTCAGGGTTTTTTGGGTGGTGGTGTTTTGGAGCATTTCAGGGTTGCATTTTGGAGCATTGTGGCATTTTGGGATGGCATTTTGGGATGGCATTTTGGGATGGCATTTTGGGATATTTCATTGCGTTTGGGAACATATTTAGGGGCATTTGGGGTGTTTTTGAAGAACATTTTGGGATGTTGCAGGGTCGCATTTTGAGATGTTTAGGGGTCTTTCAGAAGGTCTTAGGGCTTGAGGGCGGTGTTTTAGGATGGCATTTGTGGGGTTTCTGAGATTTTGGTGGTATCTCAGGGTGTTCTGGGGCATTTCAGGACATTATGGTGATGTTTTGGGGTGGCATTTTGGAGCATTTCAGGGTGATCTTTTCATGGAATCATAGAATTATTTGGTTGGAAAAGACCTTTGAGGTCATTGAGTCCAATCATACCTGTCCACTACTGAACCAGCCCCAAGTGCCTCGTCTACTTGTCTTTTAAACTCCTCCAGGGATGGGGACTTCACCACTGCCCTGTGCAACCACTGCCAGTGCTTGACAACCCTTTCAGGGAAGAAAAACTTCTTAATATCCAATCTAAACCTGCCTTAGTGCAACTTGAGGCCATTTCCTCTCATCCTATCACTTGGGAGCAGTGCCCACCTCACCACCACCTCTTTCTAGGACCTGCAGAGAGTGACAAGGTCTCCTCTCAGCCTCCTTTTCCACAGCCTTTCCTTCATCCATTAAGTGGGTCACCTTGTCACAGAAGGAGATCAGTTTGGTTTGGCACGACCTGCCTCTCATAAACCCGTATTGACTGCTCCTGATCACCTGGTTGTCTTGTGTGTGTTTTGAGGCATCTGGAGACAATTTAGGACACTGCGGTGGCCTCTTTTGGGGATATTTTGGTGGCAACATTTCAGAATGGTGTTTGGGGGCACCTCAAGTGCTGAGGCAGAATTTTGGGGTACTTTGGGGTATTTCAGGTCAGTATTTCATGATGATATTTTGAGAAGCTTTGGGGAGAAGTGTTGGAGTGTTTGGGGGAGTTTTGGGGATCTCAGTGGTGTTTTAGTATTTTGGAGGGGCATTTAACAGTGTTCTGGGACTGCATTTTGGGGTGTTTTGAGGCATTTTGTCAAGCCCTTTTGGGAGAGCTTTCTGGAAGGCAGCGCTTTGGGATCGCCGCTCACGCCTCGCTTCCCTGCAGGGTCTGGGATGCTCTCACCGATGGCTTCGCACCCCGGGGCTCTCCTCGACCTTGGCTGCTCCCTGAGACTGAGTCCTCCAGCGGCTCCGACCTCCAGGTACGTCTGTGGCCCACCCTTGGCTTCCCAATGCTCCTGCCCCTCACAACCCCCTGGTGATGCCTGGTAGCTCTCAATGAGACTCAGGGCTCTGTGAGCCTTAGGGCAGTGCAGACCACCCAAGAATGGTATCTTTTGGGGCTCTGCAGCACCAAGGCAGTTGGTGTCCACGTTTTAGGAGGAAAACGCACTAAAACATTAAGTTTTAATTAAAAAATTAAATGTTTGGTTCGGCAGTCTGATCTTTGCCAGCCTGTACCCAAGCCAGGGTTGAGTGGGGTATTTCTGAAGTAGAAAATAATGTTTTCCTCATTGTAGTGAGTTTTTGAGTAGCTGGTTTTGGGGTTGTGGGAGGGCTTCAAAGATGCCCCCAAATTCACTGAATTTAACCCATCAGGATGTTATGCAACCTGGTTCTAAAGGGGGAGGAGAAGGTAAATTTCTTGGGTTATTTTCTGCTAAAAGGGTGAAATAACCTATGAAAGGTGGTTAGAAAGAAGATGCCTCCCAATCCAACATCTCCATCCATCACTTCCCCATCTGATGTTCCCTTCTGACATTGCCCCATCTAATGTCCCCATCCAGAGACTCCATCTGACCTCTTCCCCATTCAGCTTCACCATCCATCATCTCCTCATCCAGCATCCTCATCATCTCCATCCAGCATTTCCAACACCTCTCCATCCAGTGTCACTGACCAATATATTCATTTCAAACATGTCTCCATCACTTCTCCATTCAAGGTACCTGTACTTCTCTGTGTCCGACTTCCCAGTCCTGTGTTTCCATGTGACAACTCCCCATCAATTATCTTTATCCATCTCCTTGCAACATCCCTTCCTTCTCCATCATCTCCCTCTCCAGTGTCTCCAGCATCCCCATCCAAGCATCCCTGTGCAAAGTCCCTCTGCAAGATCCTATTCAACATTTCGCCATCCAGCATGTCCATCCATCTCTGTCCAGTGTCTCTGACCAGCATCCTTCCATCCAATGTCTCCATTCAACATCTCGATCCATGCAACATTTCCTCATGCAACAGCTCCCTCCATCTGCACACAGTGTCCCTGTCCAACATCCTTCCATCCAATGTCTACATCCAACACCTCCACCCAACATCTCCATTCAATGCCCGCACCCAGTGCCTTCCCATTCAGCATCCCACCAAGCAACCCCCCATGTCCCTCTGAGCTGTGGTTCCCTGGTGGCTCTCCCAGGGCCATGTCTGTGTCCATGCTGCGGCCATGCCTGTGCCAGGCCGCGCCTGCGGTGCCACCACTGCCACCCAGCCTGTGTCTCCTGCAGCTCTGCGAGAAGGAGGAGGAGGAGGAGGAGCTCACTGAGAGGAGTGAGCAAGACTCGGGCATCAATGAGGAGCCGCTGCTGACAGCTGAGCAGGTACCCCTCATCCCCATCGGCACTGGAACGCCCAGGTGTCCCCTCAAAGTCAGGAATGAGCCCCTTCCTCATGTGCTGGAGGCACAAAAAGAAGGCCAGATCCCATCATCTTGGGATGTCAGGCGTGGGATGCAGATTTGGGTGTAGATGGAGGTGGAGGTTACAGGGGCTGATATGGGATTTGGGTGCAGGTGGGAATGTGGAGTGAGGGTGCTGGGTGGAAATGGGTGCCGTGGGGTGAAAGGTGAGAACACGGGCAGGCAGAGGCAGGATGTGGATGGTGGATGCAGGATGCGGATGTGGGATGCAGGATGTGGATGTAGGATACAAATGCGGGATGCAGAACACAAATGTGGGATGCAGAACGCAGATATGGGATGCAGGATGCAGATGTGGGATGTGGAATGCAGATGTGAGATGCAGGATGCAAATGTAGGATGCAGAACGTGGACGTGTCATGCAGATGTGGGATGCAGATGTGAGATGCAGGATCTAGATGTGGAATGGAGATGTGGGAGTCAGGACACAGATGTAGGATGCAGAACGTGGATGTGGCATGCAGATGTGGGATGCAGATGTGAGATGCAGGATGCAGATGTGGGATGGAGATGTGGGAGTCAGGACACAGATGTGGGATGCAGAATGCAGGTGCCAGATGCAGAGAAGGGAATGTGAGTGCAAGTGCAGGGTGTGGGTGCTGGAAAGAAGGTGCAAATTCTGGAGCCAGGATGGAGGTGGAGGATGGAGGGTGAAGGGAGCAGGATGCAGACACCGGTGCAGAATGTGGGTTTAGATCTAGATGCAGGTCTGGGTGTGAGTCCCCAGTGTGGGGGGTGTGTACATGGATGGGGAATATGGGGTTTGGATGCAGATGCAGGATGCAAACGGAGGACACAAGGTGCAGCTGGATGCAAATGCAGGTGCAGGATGCAGATGGAGGATGGAGAATGTGGGATGAAGGGTCCAGGATGCCAAAACAGGTGGAGGATGAAAGGAGCAGGTTGCAGATGTGGGTGCAGGACACAGATGCAGCATGCAGATGCAGATGCAGGATGTGGCTGTGGGCTGCAGGGTGTAGATGTGAGCTGGAGGGAGGATAGAGGTGCATATGGAGGACCCTGATACCTGCAGGTCATCGAGGAGCTGGAGGAGCTGATGCAGAGCTCGCCCGACCCAGAAGCTGACCCTGAGGGTGATGAGGATGAGGAAGATGAGGAAGAGGAAGAAATTGAGGCCGATGCTGAAGGCGAAGGCGGTGGAGGGGGCACGGAGCCCATCCTTCTGCGTGAGCTGCACACATTCTCCCCTACCTTCAACAAGAACTGCTCCTACGAAGGTACGGCCAGCAAAACCCAGGCCAGTTGCTTCCTGGGGCCAATTCCAATCAAACTGAATCTCTCCGGGATTCATGGCCAGCTTGCTCCAATGTTCACATCCTGTTTGGCCAGGAGGGAGCTCTTGGTGAAAAAATGAATCCCACGGGGATTTTGCTCTTAATATTGCTTGAAATCATAGATTCATGGGATGGTTCCACCCTGTGCCGTGGGCAGGGACACCTCCTGCTGGATCAGAGGCTCCAAGCCCTTCCAGCCTGGCCTTGGACACCTCCAGGGTTGGGGCAGCCACCCCTGCTCTGGGCAACCTGAGCCAGTTTATGTCACTGCTCCAGGCATTACATTTACTACATGGGGTTTGATTTATCACACTGTGCATTGCATTTACTGCACCGAGCATTTCACCATTTGCACCGGGCACTGCCCTAATCACCCCGTGCATCTTGTTAATTACATCTCTCCTGGCACGGTGCATCTCGGGGTGTCTAACGGCGATGCCTGTCTGGCAGGGCTGGGGCGGCTGTCGGCGCGGGAGCTGGCAGCGGCCGCAGGGCGTGCGGAGGCGGCAAGCCGGGCATTGTCAGCGGAGCTAGTGGCACAGTTGGCCCGGCGGGACGAGCTGGCGTTCGAGAAGGAGGTGAAGACAGCGTTTATCGGGGCCCTGCTGGCCGTGCAGGGGGAGCAGCGAGAGGCTGCCCGGCGCCGCCGTCGCGACAAGGGGCTCAGTCTGCAAGGAGGGCGTCCCGAGCGTGGGAACCACATGCCCAGGAAGGTGGGGGACACTGCAGGGACAGGTGGGACCTGGGGCAGGAACGGAGAATGGGGGCGCGGGGAAGGTGCAGGAATGGGGAGACATGGGACAGGATGATGAGGGCATGAGTTGGGTGACAGCAGATGGGGGCGTGGACATAGGGATGGGGGATGGTTTGAGTGACAGCAGATGGGGACATGGGCATGGGATGGGGACAGGGGGATGAGGGGATGGGTTGGGTGACAGCGGATGGGGCAGCAACATGGAATGGAGACATGGGACAGGGATGAGGGATGGAGGGAGATGGTACAATGGGATGTGGGAACAGGGGATGAGGGGGCAGGGCAGAGGGACATGGGGAGTGCAGGGACAGCTTGGGTGACAGTGGTTGGGGCCGAGGGACATGGGACAGGGATGAGGGAACATGGACAGGGAGATGTGGGGGCAGGAGGATGGAGGGACAGGGACAGGCAGAGAGAGGGACAGGGGGATCAGAGATGGGAGGACAGGTTGGCAGGACATGGGACGGGAGGATGGGACAAGGGGACAGGGACATGGGAATCGGGGATGGGGCACTTGCGGGGGGGAATTGGGGCTCAGGGGAGATGTAGGTGCAGGGGGACATGGCCAGAGAGACAAGGGGGGGAACATGGGACAGCGGGATGACAGGACAGGGTGTGGGTGACAGTGGTGGGGTGAGGAACATGGGACAGGGGGATGAGGAGTGGAGGGACACAGTAAAACGAACTGCAGGGACAGGGGAGAGAGAAGAGGGACAGGGCATGGGGCAGGGGGATGACGTGTTCGGGAACATGTACAGGGAGATACGGAGACTGGAGGATGGAGGGACGGGGTCTGGGGGTTGGGACAGGGCAGAGGGATGGGGGGATAGGGTGGCAGGACATGGGACGGGAGGATCCAGGGACAGGAGGGAGGATGGGGCAAGGGGTTGGGGACATGGGGACAGAAGGATGTGAGGCATGGGTTTGCACCTGTGGAGAACAGAGGTATGCAGGCACAGGGGGAGGGGAGATGTCGGTGAGAGTCAGAGCCGGGGTGGGGGGACGGGGAGGCTGGTGCCATGGGTGGTGCCCTGGGTGATGTCTGTCCCTGGGAAGAGAGGGGCTGACACGTGTGTCCCCAGCGCTTCAGCATGGAGGGCATCTCCAGCATCCTGCACTCCGGCCTGCGCCAGACCTTTGGCCCTGCCGCCAGCGAGAAGCAGGTGCAATTTTCTCCCCAGAATTGTGCAAATCCATCCCCTCACGCCACATCCCTGCTCACCCACTGCCCTGCAGCCCCTTGAAAACAGAACCATGGAACGGTTTGGGTCAGAAGGGACCTCGGAACCCACCAGTTCCCCACATAGGCAGGGATACCTCCCACTGGACCAGGTTGCTTCAAACCCCATCCAACCTGGCTTTGCAAAAATCACCATTTTTTACCCCAGAAAAATCCTCCCTAAATAGAGGTGTGCAGTTGGGTGGGGTTTTGCCTCATGCAATTCATTCAGTCCCTCCCACAAGACCTTCACATTATATACTCTTGCAGGAGAATTGCAGACACGCTCTGCTTTTGCATCAGTTTGGGGGGATTTCTGGCAAAAAGCAGGCAGGTTTGTGGCATCTGGGTATTTTTCGCGGTGTTTTTTTTTGTTTGTAGTACCTGAACACGGTGATTCCCTATGAGAAGAAGGGGTCACCGCCCTCCGTCGAGGACCTGCAGATGCTCACCAACAGTGAGTATGCGTCCAAGCTGCTCTTTGGGGCAGAACCAGATTGTTTGCTTCACCATGATGTGGCTGATTTGGGATGTTAATGCACATTTTGCAGTGGCAGTGGCTGCGGTTTGGGTGCTGCAGCTGATTTGGGGTGCAATCCCCCTTTATCTTGCATCATTGCAGCACAGGTGATTTGAGGTCCTGCCTCTCGTATTGCATCATTGCAACAAAACCCATTTTTTGAGGGGCAAAGACTCATTTTGCATCAGGACAGCTCAGCTCAGTTTGGGGTGTGATCGCCCTTTGTGCAGGAACGGCGCACGATGGGTTGTAGCAAAGCCCTTCCTTCATTTTTGCACCCAGTTTGTGGACAAAACACTTGCTTTGGGGTTGAACATTTGGTTTGCATTGCCACAGATCAGCTGATTGGGAATGGAAGGAGGAGTTTTGGGTGCTCTTGGACCTGGTGCATTGTGGGAAACTGGCAATGTTGCTGTGGCAATGGTGGGGCTATTTTGAGGGGGAAGAGGGGCATTTAGGGGGCAGCAGGGGTAGGCTCATGGCTGCATTCCCCCTCGCAGTCCTCTTTGCCATGAAGGAGGGGAATGAGAAGGTGCCCACCCTGCTCACGGATTACATCCTCAAAGGTATCTACTCACTTCGTGCATCACCTCTTCACTCAGTGCCTGTCCTTCCTGCAGTTCCAGTGCAGCTCTTGTGCCTCTGCATCCACCACATCCCATCTGCATCTGCTGTGCATCCTTCATGCCCTCCTGTGCATTGTTGTGCATCTCCCATGCGTGTCAAACGCATCCCCTGCCCATCCCTCATGCAGCCCTTATGCATCTTCAGTGCATCCTTCATGCATCCTCTGTGGATCCTGGATGCATCTCCCGTGCATCCTTCCTGCATCCTTGCACACCTTTGCTGGTCGCTGTGCACACTCCGTGCACCTCCTCCCTTGCACCATTATATGGCCCATCTGCTTCCATCATGCAGCTTTGTGAGCTCTTGTGCACTCTCACCCCTCGTGCACCATTGTGCATTGCTCATGCATCTCCATTCCTCCTCTGTGCATCACCTGGGCATCCTTGTGCATTCCTGGGCATCTCCCGCACAGCTTACCCATCTCTTGTGCAGCCTCTTGCATCCTTGTACATCCTTCATGCACTGTTGTGTGTGCTTCACATGTTCCTTGTGCATCCCTTAATGTTCCTCCTTCATCCTGAGCTCATCCCTTTTGCAGCGACCGGACAGCCTCATGTAGCTCTCGTGCACGCTTGCGCATCCGTACCCACGTGCCCTCATGCACATTCACGAATCCTTGTCTGTGCTTGTGCATGGACCCTTGCACACCCCCTGCACATACTCGTGTATCCTCATGCAACCCCCGTGCTCCCTCCTGCATCATCGTGCACCCTTGCTCACCCTTGTGCATCCCAGTGCAAGCTTGTGTGCCCTTATGCATCACTGTGCGTGCTCATGCACCGCTGGGCACCTTCATGCATTCCCAGTCATCCCTGTGCATCCTCATGTGTCCCTGTGCACACTCATGCACACTCATGCTCCTCCATGCACACTCGTGCATCCTCACACATTCCCGTGCACACTTGTGTATCATCCCTGTGTGCATGCTGACCAGTCCTGGTGCACAGCCATGCATCCCCATGCACACTCATGCACCCTCAAGCATCCCCATGCACAGTCATTTCCACATACATGCTAATTGCCACATACACTCAGGCATCCTCACACATCCATGTGCATCCCCATTCACGCTCCCACATACTCATTCATCAACATGCACAATCACACCTCCTCGCACATCCCTGTGCACACTTGTGCATACCCATGCACACTTGTTTATTCTCACACATGTCTGCACGCTCATGCATCCCTGTGCATACTCGTGTATCCTCATGTGTCCCCATGCACACTTGTGCATCCTCGCACATCCTCACGCACCCCCATACACACTTGTGCATCGTCACGCTTCTCCAAGCACACTCATGCATTCCTTTGCATGCTCGTGTATCCTCTTGTGACCCCGTGCACACTCATGCATCCTTACACACGCTCATGCATCCTTGTGTGCCCTTACATACTTGTGCATCTCCGTGCATCCTCACACATCCCTGAGCACACTCATGCATCCTCATGTGTCCCTGTGCACTTGTGTGACCTCATGCACACTCGTGTATCCTCTTGTATCCCCTTGTGCATCCTTACATGTCCTCGTACACACTCATGCATCCCATGTCCCCTCGTGCATCCTCACGCATCCCCTCACCTCCTCGTGCGTCCCTGTGTCCCCTCGTGTGCCCCCATGCACACTTGTGCATCCTCATGTGTCCCCTCATGCATCCTTACACATCCTTGTGCACACTCATGCATCCCCGTGTCCCCTCGTGCATCCTTATGCATCCCCTCACCTCCTTGTGTGTCAGTGTGCCCTCTCGTGTGTCCTCATGCCCCTTGTGCATCCTCACATGTCCCTGCATCCCCTTGTTCGTCCTTATACATTCTCGTGCACACTCGTGTGTCCCATCACCCCCTTGTGCATCCTCACGTATCCCCTCACCTCCTCGTGCGTCCTTGTGTCACCTCGTGTGTCCCAATGCACATTCGTGCATCCTTACACATTCTTGTGCACACTCTTGCATCCCTGTGTCCCCTCTTGCATCCCTCACCCCCTCGTGCCCTCTCTCCACAGTGCTCTGCCCCACCTGATGCGGCGCTGCCCTCGCCCCCCGCCGGCGCCCCCTGAAAATGGGGCCAAACCTGAGGAAAACGGGTCGCCTGCACCCCCCACCCCGCACTCCTCTCTCCTTTGCACAGCTGGGAAATAAAGAATTCATTTCATTAATTAAGCAACCGGCCTGCAGTGTCTCCATCCCTGCTTGTTGGTTTGCAACTTCTTGATAGGAAAATGCACTTTTTTTAGCACAAAACCCCATCGCAGACGGTGCAGCGAGGCTGATGAATATGCAAATAGTATAAAAACATGCGATTTGGCTAGAGCAGCTGGGGGCTCAGATGCGCCGGCCTGATCTGAGGGGCAAAATTCAGCTGGAAGGTCCATTTTGAAGGGATTTTCCGCATTTTTACCTTGTCTGTAGCCTGATTTTCTGCTAAAAAATGTACAAAAATCACCTCTTTTCCCAGCAAATCTACCTGTTAATTAGCACTGGCTTATTACGGAATGGGGGAGGAGCTTGCAATTTGGGAGAAGCACTCAAGTATGGGGTTTGTCACTCTTTTGGGGGGAGAATCCCTAATTTGGGGGCCATGGCTCATTTTGTGGAGATTTAGTCCTTTTTGGGGAGCATCTCTGGCTTTTGGGGAGCATCACTTGTTTCTGGGAGGATCTTGCTTTGGGAGAGCATCATTTTGGTGGAACTTGCGTCATTTTGGGGGCTGTTGCTTATTTTGGGGCAGAATCACTCATTTGGGGGAAACATTTTTGGGAGGATCATAATTTTGGGGAGGATCGGTCGGTTTTGGGGCACCACTCCAAAAAATAACTTTTATTATACCCCTCATTCTGGGAGAGCGTCGCTCTTTTTTGTGGGGAAACACTTCAGTGTTGGGCAACATCCCTCATTTTGGGGAGACGATCACTTATTTTGGGGGGTAATCGGTGATTGTTGGAAGATATAACTAATTTTGGGGTGAGCATCATTGGTTTTCAGGGAGAATCACTGATTTTGGGTGGATATAACTCATTTTAGGGTGAGCATCACTTGGTTTTGAGTGAGCATCACTCATTTTGGGGGAGAATCACTTGGTTTTGGAGGTGAGCATCACGTGTTATTGAGTGAGTATCACTCATTTTTGGAGGCTATAACACATTCTGGGGTGAGCCTCACCCATTTTGGGGGGAGTGTGTGTAACATTTTGGGGGAAGCACCTTTCATTTTGGGATAAAACCCCTTTGGAGCTCATTTTGGGGGCATCACTTTTGGGGGGAGCATTGCTTTTTTGGATGGTTCAATGCTATTTGCACCACATCACTTGCAGATTTGGGTCAATTCACCCATTTTGGGGGGCTGATTCACCAATTTTAGGGGCCTTTTGCCCATTTTGGAGGGCTCTCTGTCCAGTTCTGGGGTTGCTCCACTCGCAGGACGAACCTGCCAATAAAATACAGCTGCAAAATCTCATCTTGTAGTTCTTTATAATAAATGGCCATGAATTAATACTAAATTACAATGACTCCTTTATGAAATTACAGGTTACATTCATGCCAGACCAGTATCGAAACATAGGCTTTTTTGCTCATTGCATCACTTGGGGTTTTTCCCCTGGCTGTTGTTTGTTTGTTTGTTTTCCTCGGCTCTTCAAGAGCCAAAAAAAAAGAACAAATCTGATAAAAAGCTGCAAACTCAGAAAAAATACCTCTTGGAGAAACCTGCGTTTACAGGAGGAACCTGCAGAAGACAATTTCTTCATTCTTTTTGCCCTGCGTCACCCAGGTTTCTCCCCACACCACATTTTAAGGCAAAATTTGCCCTTTTGCTAGCAGTTAAAGACCCCCAAATATAGGGGTTTTTTGCAGAGCTGCCCTTCCCCGTTGCTTATTTGGGGTAAAACACCATCATTGTCCCACTCAGGTGGATAATATCAGGGAGAAACCACCTTCCCAGCAGCAATATCGAATCACATCCACCCAGCCGAATCTTGGGCATCGTCACTCAGTTTTGGGTGAAAAATTTGCATTATTAAAGCCATTTTTCCCCCATTGTCTTCCTGGCTTGGTGACTAAACACCTTGGGAAAGTCTTGCTCCTGGCAGGCTTTGCCCCAACGTTGTGTCCAGTCTCAGCCCTTAAAGACGAGGATAGGGTGTTTCTTTCCAGACTCAATGGGTTTTTAGTCCATAAATTAAAGGGTTTGGGGAAATTCCTCCCTTTTCCAGAGCGCTGCGTCCCACGTCACCAAACGGCCACAGCACTGGGGCCAAAACAGGGAGATGTGGGCAATCCGGTTGGTCAAGAGCATGGAACGAACCCTCCAACCTGAAGATCCAACCTGAAGCAGAATTCGCACTCATTGATACATTCACCCCAGCACATTGATATTTATGCCTGTGAAACATCTTTGGGAAGGGGGGGGGTGGAAACCAAAAAACATGAGTTCTGCGATTGGTTGGTTGGGGGTTTTTTTCACCAGGAGATCTAATTGATGGACGCGGTGAGAACCTGGTGTCGCCCAACAGCATCCGAGCATCGCATGGGCAAAGCAGCTTCCCCTAAAAATGCTCTTACCAAAAATGAAGAGGAAAGGGTAAAAATAAGAATAAAACCGGAAAAAAAGTAATCTGGCCGCAATAAGTGCTCAGTAAACATGTGTCCTCCACTTGCACCACCGGTGTGGTGGTCCCTGCACTCCCATGAGCAGTCAGGGCATCCACCAGTGCCTCCGATTTGCTTCTTTTCTCACAAATTTTCTTTTGTTCTTGCAGTTTTTTAGGCATTTTGGGGGGGAATTTTGTTTCAGGTGCTGTCACTGATTTGGGGAGGGGACAGGAGGAGCTATTCCAGTGAGTCGCTGTGAGCCAAGCCGAGGTCGGTGCTGGGCGCCAGTGGGAGGCCACCAGGCTCTTCCTCCAGCTCTTCCTCCTCTTCTTCCTCCTCCTCCATCTCCTCCTCCTCTTCCTCGGTGCCGTCGAGGGAGTCGTCGAGGGCTGCCAGCATGGCCTGCTGCATGGCCATGGTGGCTGTGGCTGAGGAGAAGGGCTGCGGGTTGTCCATGCTGAGCGAGCCTGAAAATAAATATAAAAAAGGACTGCCCGGCAAATATAAAAAGGACAAAATAGTTCATAAACCAGGAGCTTAAATAGTTCATCAACTCCAACTCCAGGTGGAGGCCAGTTACAAGTAGTGTCCCCAGGGCTCCGTGCTGGGTCCAGCCCTGTTCAATGTCTTTATCAATGACCTGGATGAAGGCATCGAGTGCACCTTTAGCAAATTTGCGGATGACAATAAGCTGGGTGGAAATGTGGATCTGCTGGAGGGTTGGGAGGCTCCAAAGGGATCTGAACAGGCTGGACCGCTGGGCTGAGACCAATGGCATGAGGTTTAACAAGGCTAGATGCCGCGTCCTGCACTTGGGGCACAACAACGCTGTGCAGCTACAGACTAGGAGAAGTCTGTCTAGAAAGGTGCCTGGAGGAGAGGGACCTGGGGGTGCTGGTTGACAGCCAACTGAACATGAGCCAGCAGTGGCCCAGGTGGCCAAGAAGGCCAATGGCATCCTGGCTTGTACCAGAAATGGCGTGGCCAGCAGGTCCAGGGCGGTTCTTCTCCCTCTGGACTCAGCACTGATGAGACCGCACCTCGAATCCTGTGTTCAGTTCTGGGCCCCTCACCACAAGAAGGATGTTGAGGCTCTGGAGCGAGTCCAGAGAAGAGCAAGGAAGCTGGTGAAGGGGCTGGAGAACAGGCCTTATGAGGAACAGCTGAGAGAGCTGGGGGTGTTTAGCCTGGAGAAAAGGAGGCTGAGAGGAGATCTCATTGCTCTCTACAACTCCCTGAAAGGAGGTTGTGGAGAGGAGGGAGCTGGGCTCTTCTCCCAGTTGACAGGGGACAGGACGAGAGAGAATGGCCTCAGACTCCACCAAGGGGGGTTCAGGCTTGACATCAGGAAAAAATATTTCACGGAAAGGGTCATTGGGCACTGGCAGAGTCTGCCCAGGGAGGTAGTTGAGTCACCTTCCCTAGAGGTGTTTAAAAGACAGGTGGATGCCGTGCTGAGGGACATGGGTTAGTGATTGATGGGAATGGTTGGACTTGATGATCCTGTGAGTCCTTTCCAACCTAATGATTCTGTGGTTCTATGATACTATGAGTAGCCCAAATGAAAAGCTACACTTGATAGAGAACTCTGTAGGGTGTCCCACCTGTCCCAGCCTCTTGTGAGGTCCAGCTCAAGCTTTTAGCTTGTTAACTTCATTAATCAACAAGAAGTCTTCATTTTTGAGCAAGTAGATGCCCAAATTGGTCGGGCATCCTATCTTCTCTTAGTTGCCACCTTCTCTTCTCTTTTTTTTCCCTCTGTTCATCCTGTCTACCTATGCTCATTTCTGCTCTCCTCACCTTATCTTCATCTTGTCTACTTTTCATTTTCAGTTCTTGCTTCATCTGCTCCTCCCATCTTGTCTCATCTGTCTTCTCATCTTCATCTTTTCATCTCTTTTTCACTTTATCATCTCTCTTCTCCCCATGTCCTCCTTCATCCCCTCTGCAGCACCTCAAGAGACAGCCCAAGTGATGCCCCATAGTGATCCTTGAGGGCTGTTCCTGTACTGAGGAGATGCAGTGCCCCACCGCCAGCGTCTTGTGATGGCCAACTAGATCTCAGGAAGAAATGTTTTGCTGTGAGGGTGAGGAGGCCCTGGCCCCATTTGCCCAGAGCAGTGGTGGCTGCCCCATCCCTGGAGGTGTTCAAGGCCAGGTTGGATGGGGCTTGGAGCCCCATCACACCATCACATTAAGTTTTCCAGCCCCGAGTTGGAGGCTGCTGTGTGTCGGGTTTGCCAGAAGGGGGCACTAAGACATCACAAACAAATGCCATCAATCACACCCCAGAAACTGGCCCCAACCGCCCATTAACCCCCTCAAAAAACAATATATAGCACCAAAAGAGCATCGGAAAGATCATAGAATCATGGAAGGGGTTGGGTTGCAAGGCATCTCAAAGCCACCCACCCATGGGCAGGGACCTGGCCTTGAACCCCTCCAGGGCTGGGGCAGCCATCACTGCTCTGGGCAACCTGGGCCAGGGCCTCCCCACCCTCACAGGAAAACATTTCTCCCTAAGAGCTCATCTCAGTCTCCTCTCTTTCAGCTCAGAACCGTTCCCCTCGTCCTGTCCCTGCCCTCCCTCACCACGAACCCCTCCCCAGCTTCCCAAAGATCTCTGAAGCCAGCATGGGCCACCACTGTGCTCACCAGTTGTTGACTTGCAAGAGGGTCAGATTGGTTAGGGCGGCGATTTGCCTCTTCTCTTCCTCTGTGGGTAGGGGTGCTGGGAAAAAAGTGACGAGGCAGAAAAATGTCATCTTTACCAGCAGCCCTGAGTAAAAAATAACCTGAAAAAACACCTTTTTTGTTCATTTTCCCGCCCTAAATTATGTAACTTCATGCATTGGCAAGATGCAAGGCCTAAGGGTGGCATCTGAGAGCATCACAGTTTCCCCAGTGTCCCTAGGGCTTTTCCAAGGCTCTCCATCTCTCATTCCCTGAAAGAAAAATGCTGTTATTTAGTTAATTCATGCAATTATCTAATATCTCCATTTTTGGCACATAGTGTCCAGGATTTCTTCCTCCTGCTGGTGCTGCAATGCTCCAAAACTCAATAAAATGGTGAACATTAATGCTCATCAAGAGCGGTGAGCATGCGGTCACACAAACCCACATCATCCATGATGCCAGATGGAGTAATCCCATGGGGAAGCACAAGCACCTTAAGACCATGTGGACCAGGCTGAAAGCAAAAGCCCAACCATCCAGTAGAACAATTTCTTTGAGTTGTTCAGTTCAGTTCTGGAAATCTCAAACCACGGGATTCTCCTGGCACCACGCAGAAAATTGCTTCTCAGTTTCTGGTCTTCCAAATCACTCTTCTGCTTGCAGATCTGTGGTTCAGCCCTCCAAAAGCATGGAGGATGCACCACACAGCTTGGGATGGAAGCCCAGCACAGCGATGCTCTCGTCCTCAATGCAATAAATACGTAATTTCCCATTTTAAAAGACTGGGAAATTCCCAACTACCTGCTGCTCCATCTCCTGGGTCATATTTTTCCCCAGGTTGCTCCTTGAAGCTGATATTCTTCATCTTACTGCTACCTCAGGGATCTCCCACCTTCCTGAAGACCATCATGCAACCAGTTTCTGAGTGATGACTTGCTCAAACTATACAGGTAGAAGGGGTGATGTAGCTTTTCACCCTTCTTCCAGCCCTGCTGGTGGGACAGTGGTCTCCCTGCATGAGAACATCCCATTGCATCCTCTGTGCACCCTCCTACATCTCCAGTCCCCCAAATGAGTCAGTTCTGCAATTCTGCTTGCTGATGTGCCACAACCACACCGGTGGGGCAGCTGTCACAGCCCAGCCAGGTAGGAAAAGGTGGTTTTGGAGCCGCTAACTGTGCAAAAATGCTCTGTTACCCATCTGCAAAAATTTGTGGACATCCCCCAAACAGTTTGGGTTGTTTCCTCATGCTTTAAGGGACTATTTTATCAATTGCAGTGCAAAAAGTCCCGCCCAAATTGCTCCCCAAAGAAAAGCAAAGCCACTTTGTGCCTTAAGATACAAATCCAGATCAAACACCACCTTGGTTGTTCGTTTTTTGGAGGGGTGGCCCTTTTTCCCCAGTTTGCAGGCATTTTGGCAGCTGCGGGGCTCACCATGAGATGCTGGAAGAGCCAGGAGTGCATGATGTTGGTGGCGTGTTTGGGCAGGACGCCCCGCTTGTTCTTGGACTTCTTGTCCTCGCCGTCGAGGAGGGAGGTGAGATCCAGGTTCACGTGCCAAGGGAGAGGAGTGGGGAGAGAACTGGCTGAAAACAGTGATGGACAACCCAAAACCTGAGCAAAGCCAACCTAAACCCAACCACTGCTGTCAGTCCTAAATCGCAGAGATATGGATTTGATGGGTGGATGGTTCAGTGGATAAGGAATTGGTTGGATGGCTGCATTCAGGGATCAGTGGTCAAAGGCTCGATGCGCACACGGAGAACTGTGACAAGTGATGTCCCTCGGGGGTCAGGACTGGAACCAGCACTGTTTAATATTTTCATCATGTGGGTAGTTAGGGTCTGGCGGCCGGAAGATGTTGCGCTGTACGGAAAGACAGGGCCCTTCTCCCCCCTCCAGATAGCCAGTGACGATAGGGCTATGACGGAAGTAGACGGAAGTGACGTCATAACCCCAGGCTATATAGTGCCGTGTTACCTATCAATAAACACCATTTGCCATCCACCACATTGGTGTCAGTGCGCTGAAGGCCCGAGCAGCCTCGGCTTGGCCGTCGCGCTGTTCCTGAACCAGGTCGTCATGCCTTCAAGTGGTGTCGAAACCCGGGAGCCTTTAGACCCGGCGAAGACCCGGGAAAAAGGGATCCGGATCGGGATTGTCTCCTGGAATCGATTGAACGGTGACCGGAGCGGCTGGACCGACTTCAGTGGGGAGGACGCTCCCAGGATCCACAAGGAAGAAACCTATTCCACTCCCAAGCCCGCGTCGGGCGCCAAGGATGAAGGAAGCTGTTCCACTCCCAACAAGGAGGATGGAAGCTCTTGTGAAGGTCGTATCTCAATTATATAATCATTGGGGTGTTAGTTCTAAAGATTTTACTCTCGCAGTTGCAAAGCTTCTACAAATTGGGGTCATTGACCGGCCAGTAGATATTCTCCTCCCCGAAATGTGGGATGGATGCACTAAAGCGTTAGCTGAGGAGACCATGTCCACGGGTTGTGGGAAAAGTCTTCAGTCATGGGGAAAGGTCTTGAAGGCCTTGCAGGGGATCATACAAGAGCAGGAGACCGGGGGGCAGCAAAAGACTGTTTGTCGGCCACCCCGAAGTCGAGAGTCAGGGCGGCTACACAGATTCCGTGCCCCCTAGACGATGATGACCGTGCTGGGCCTGGAGATCTGCGGGAGGGCAATACACCCCCCCAGTCTCCAAACGCCGACCCGCTAATGGAGGGACAGAGTTGGGTGGCATCCTTTTGGGGTGGGCCGGTTGAGGAGGCCAGGGGTGCCGCGGGGAAAATTGAATCTAAGGAAACTTCGGCTAGAGCACTGCCACACGTGCCCCAAGATGGCGCCAAGCAAAAAGGGAAAGGGCGGGGCGAGGAGGTCCCCGGCCAGAACAGGGAGGAAGCGCTAGAATCAACTAGCGTGTGCAAATGGGAGGAGGAGGAGAAAAAGCATGGCGGGGGTGGCTGGAAAAAGGAGGGGAGTGCGAGCGAGGGGCGGAGAGCCAATCAGAGCGTCCATCTGAAAAAAAGCCCATATAGGGTAGACACCCCGCCAAGTAGAAGGCGAAGTGAACCCAAAGAGGAGGAACAGCCCGGCCGGAAGGGAAGTGGGCGGGGCCAGAGCCAGGAGCAGCCCGGCCGGAAGGGAAGTGGGCGGGGCCAGAGCCAGGAACAGCCCGGCCGGAAGGGAAGTGGGCGGGGCCAGAGCCAGGAGCAGCCCGGCCGGAAGGGAAGTGGGTGGGGCCAGAGCCAGGAGCAGCCCGGCCGGAAGGGAAGTGGGTGGGGCCAGAGCCAGGAGCAGCCCGGCCGGAAGGGAAGTGGGCGGGGCCAGAGCCAGGAACAGCCCGGCCGGAAGGGAAGTGGGCGGGGCCAGAGCCAGGAGCAGCCTGGCCGGAAGGGAAGTGGGCGGGGCCAGAGCCAGGAACAGCCCGGCCGGAAGGGAAGTGGGCGGGGCCAGAGCCAGGAACAGCCGGGCCGGAAGGGAAGTGGGCGGGGCCAGAGCCAGGAACAACCCGGCCGGAAGGGAAGTGGGCGGGGCCAGAGCCAGGAACAGCCCGGCCGGAAGGGAGGTGGGCGGGGCCGGAGTCCATCAAAAAGGCACTGGAATCCGGAAGTACCCGGTCAGTCGAGTTTCAACTCCGAGTCAGACACTAGCTAGGACGAGGGGCTCGCAACCGATTCAAACTCAGAGGAGGACGAAGCGGAGGTAGACAGATCTAAAAGGCGAAATATCCCCATCCGAATCAAAGAGGAGTCACGAGGGGGACAAACCCCTCTCACGGATTGGAGGAAAATAAAAATGGCATGTGCCGGATGGGCCCCATCGGCTGCACTAGCGTTCCTGGTCTGGGTGACGGACGGGGGACAGAGGGTTCATTCGCCAATAAACCCTAAGGATATACAAGCGATTGTTAAAGCAATCGCAGACAAAGGGCTTAATTCTGCCATGGTCTCCACCCTCATAGACGGTGTCTTCGGGGGGGATGATATGCTCCCGTTTGATAGCAAGCAAACTTGTAGACTGATATTTGACGGGGCAGGGATGATTGCTTTTAAGCAAGAATGGGAAGATAACTGTGTGAAGCAGTTGGCTCAAGTAACTGGGGCGGATCACCCACTACATGGCTCTAGCCTGCAGCGGCTAATGAGCACAGATCCGACAATCATTACCCCCCAGGCGCAAACCCAGGGCCTGCGGGCCCATCAAGTTATGGCAACTACCCGTGCTGCCAGAGAAGCCATTCGCACAGCCTCTAGAGTTGTTGCCAAACTATCACCATGGTCCACTATAAAGCAAAGGGAAAGTGAGAGCTTCACACAATTTGTGGATTGCCTCCAGGCAGCAGTCGATTCTTCGACCCTGCCTGTGGAAGCAAAAGGCCCAGTTGTAGCAGAATGCTTACGCCAGCAGTGTAATTCGGCAACCAAAGAAATTTTACGATCATTGCCAGCGGGATGATCAAGCATGTCGTGAGTGAAGAGCACTTAGCTCTAATTCAGGCGGCCGTCTGCACAGCAATGGCTAATGTGATGGCATGTTTCAAATGTGGCCAGGCAGGCCACGTTGTGGCAAACTGCCCTCAGTCAGGGGACCCACCAACAACGCCTCCCCCGTACCAAAACCGACCCAGAGGACCGTGCTGGACCTGTGGAAGGAAAGGCCATCTTGCCAAGGAATGTAGAACTAAATTTCAGGGAAACGGAAGGCGGAGAGGGCACCTGGGCTGCACACAGCCCTCTCCCACTTGGGATACGAGGCGGCCCAATTATGTCAACCCCAGATGGAGCAGAGCGCTCCCAAACCTGCTGCCCCCTCAAGAAGCGACCAATTTTATGGCCCAACCGACAGCTCAGGGCCCTTCTCCCCCCTCCAGATAGCCAGTGACGATAGGGCTATGACGGAAGTAGACGGAAGTGACATCATAACCCCAGGCTATATAGTGCCGTGTTACCTATCAATAAACACCATTTGCCATCCACCACATTGGTGTCAGTGCGCTGATGGCCCAAGCGGCCTGGGCTTGGCCGTTGCTCTGTTCCTGAACCAGGTCGTCACGCCTTCAAAGGCCATCAACGCCATCAACGATATGGGCAGCAAGACCAAGGGCAACCTCAGCAAGTCTGCAGGTGACACCAAGCTGAGTGGTGCAGTCGTCACACCAGAAGGACGGGACGTCACCGAGAGGGACGTGGACAAGCTGGAGAAGTGGGGCTGTGTGGCTCTCATGAGGTTCAACAAGGCCAAGTGCAAGGTCCTACGCTTGGGTCAAGGGAACCTGTGGTTCCAGTACCGGCTGGGGGACGACGTGAGTGGGAGCTTCCCTGAGGAGAAGGACTTGGGGTGCTGGGGGAGAAGAAGCTCCACATGAAACTGTAGCGTGCCTTCCCAGCCCAGAAACCAACCTTGTCCTGGGCTGCATCCAAAGCAGCGTGGCCAGCAGGGAGGGAGGGGATTCTGCCCCTCTATTCCTCTCTTGTGAGACCTCACCTGGAGCCTGGTGTCTAGTTCTGGAACCCGCAACATAAGAAGGAGATGGAACTGTTGGAATGGGTCCGGAGGAGGCCACGCAGATGATCCAAGGGCTGGAGCACTTCTGCTATGAGAACAGGCTGGAAGAGTTGGGGTTGTTCAGCCTGGAGAAGGCTGCAGGTAGACCTTAAAGCAGCTTCTAGCACTGAAAGCGGCTCCAGAAAAGCTGGGGAGGGACTTTTCCCAAGGTCCTGGAGTGACAGGATGAGGTGGAATGGCTTTAAATTGGAAGAGGAAATATTTAGACTAGATGTTAGGAAGAAATTCTTCACATTTGAGGAGGGAGAGGCCCTGGCCCAGGCTGCCCAGAGCAGTGGTGGCTGCTCCATTCCTGGAGGTGTTCGAGGCCAGGTTGGTTGGGGTTTGGAGCCCCTGATCCAGTGGGAGGTGTCCCTGCCCATGGCAGAGGTTGGAACTGGATGGTCCTTTTTGACCCAAGCCAACGACGATGCTATGAAAAGGGGAGTGGGACAAGTCCAAAAAAAAGGCCACTTGGCAGGGAGTGTCCAAAACTCACTTTCCCTCGGCAAAAAAATGCATTAAATCCCTAATTAACCCTAGAATCTCTGTTTAATGGCTCCTTCTTTTGGCCAATGTTTTGTGAAGGGCAATGGGCTTTTCCTCCCAGCGGTGGCACCAGCACAGCTGGGAACTGTGGAGCCAATGCTGAAGACTGTGGTGCTGACGCTGAAGATTGTGGTGCTGATGCTGTGATCGTTTTCCAAGAAGTGAAACACTTTTACCTTAAAAAATAAAAAAGAACCCCAAAAAACCAAACCCCTCAAAAAGAGTAATCTTTCTCAAGTTTTCTGATTTTTCTAAATCTCAGGTTAAGTCCTTTAATGTTCCTTAACAAACCTGTGCTTCTCCCCCAGCTTATTCCCACAATCTCAGCGCTTCATCAAAATGTTTCTCCTGGATGAATGAAACATCAGGACAGCAGGTCCCCGCGATTCCCCTGGGCTCCAGCTGAATAAGTCAGGCGGATGGCGCGGGAAGAGCATCCGGAGGTGCTTGTTCAGGGCTCTCGCCCTGCCCCAGTATTCCCTGGGCGTGTGTTTTTCGCACCAGGCAAGGTTTTGCTGCAAGACTGAAGGCAGCGTCGGTGAGCTATTAGAAAAAGAAATTCAACAAAGCATCGCATGAGCAAAAAAACTGCTAGGAGCTGCCACCCAGCCCCAAAAATGCCTTTTTTGTTATTGTTTTTAGAGGTGCCTCCAATTAAATTGAGGGATTTCAGAGAAAAATTTACATGAGGGAATCGCTTCTGCTCTGCTCCCAGGCAGCAGCTCAGCAGGGAGAGATGCTGTGGGGGTTTGGAGGTGACGGCGGGTGCCAGCACCACAGGGACAGCACACTGTCCTCATAAACCCTTCGGTGCCCAAACCGCAGGAATGCAGTCACAGAAACCCTGCGGAGATGACTGCACTGACAAAAAGAAATGAAAGCAGAGCAAGTGGCTAAAAAATAACACGGAATTCATAAAGCACAGATGAAAACCAGAGCATTCTGATTGCCGTACTGGACAGACAATGCTGGCGATCCCACACCTGGAATATAAAGAAAATAATATATTGTAGTGTATCGTGTTGTATCATCAGCCTGGAGAAGAGAAGGCTGCGGGGAGACCTTAGAGCAGTTTCCAGGGTTGAAAGGGGCCCCAGGAAAGCTGGGGAGGGGCTCTGGATCAGGGAGGGCAGGGAGAGGATGAGGGGGGGAAGTTTTGAGCTGAAAGAGGGGAGATAGAAATGAAATCTTAGGCAGAAATGTTTTCTTGTGAGGGTGGGGAGGCCCTGGCCCAGGTTTGCCAGAGCAGTCGTGGCTGCCCCATCCCTGGAGGGGTTCAAGGCCAGGTTGGATGGGGCTTGGAGCAACCGCATCTGGTTTAAAGACATCCCTGCTCCTGCAGGGGCATGGACTGGATGACCTCTAAAGGTCCTTTCAAACCAAAACGTTCCATGACTCTGTGACCTTTTCACTACAAGGAAATTCGCTTTTACACACAGGCACAACAAATGCTGGGCCTCCTCTCATACTTGATGGAAGTCATGAATGACGGCAACAGCGACATCGTGTTGAAGGCCCTGCAGGTCATTTTAAGAGTGATGGGTCACCTGAAGAAGAAGGAGGCCAGCCCTTTTGCTGTGCAGCTGGCAGAGAAGCTCCTGCCTGTCTTTAATCACGTAAGCATGAGGATGGAGCCTGGTCCTGCAGCTCAAACCTTCCAGACACACTCGAGGCAGGAGCTTCTACTGCCCTTCCTCCCCTAGGCTCCTGTGGGAGACTGAGATGAGATCTTAGGAAGAAACATATCCCTGTGGGTGTGGGGAGGCCCTGGCCCAGGTTGCCCAGAGCAGTCGTGGCTGCCGCATCCCTGGAGGGGTTCAAGGTCACGTTGGCTTTGAGCAACCTGATCCAGTGGGATGTGTCCCTGCTCGTTGGACCTGGATGGCCTTTGAGTTCTGGGGTTGTCCTGTGCAGGAACAGGAGTTGGGCTCCATGACCCCAGTGGGTCACTTCCAGCTGGAGACATGCTCTCATTCCGTGCGACATCGCAGTCCGTTCCCTGGCTACACAGACCCTCCTCATCCTGAAAATTCAACATCAGTGGCAAAACCAAGAAGGCAGAGAAACAATAACAGTGGTCACGAGGAGCTGGGAAGCAGAAGAACAGCTGTGGAAAATTTTGTGAAGGAATTGCAGGACTGTTGTTGACATTTCACTAAGGTATAAAGATGAGGTTGTAACAATAAATTTGATCTCAGCTTGAAACGAAAGCAGAGTCCATGTCTGTTTAAGAAGCCACAGCAGAGAGCAATGAGGTCTCCCCTCAGCCACCCCTCATCCAGGCTAAACAGCCCCCAGAGCCGCTCCCAGAACCCCGGGGCTCCAGCCCCTTCCCAGCTCCATTCCCTTCTCCAGACGTGCTCCAGCCCCTCAACGTCCTTCTTGGAGTGAGGGGCCCAACACTGAACAGGGCACGGGCTCTTTCCCGAGGGAATCGCTGCTGCCCAGCTCTCAGAGGTTGGACGGGGCTGGGTTTGGGATGAGGGGGGATCTTTCCCGAGGGTGTGGGGGGACCCACCCACCCGTGTGGGGCTGCCCTGGGACCTGAGGGGATTTGGGGTGGAGGGGTCCCTTACGTGCGCTCTCGCCCCTCCTGCCCTTCCCACCATCTGCATGCGCCTGTGTCACGGGATGCGGGATGGGCAGGAAAAGGTGGGTGGGGAGGGAAGCGTGAGGCACCATTTGTGGAAAATTGGTGATTCAAGCTAAAGCAGATTTCAGTTTCATCTCAGTAACTGTAGTTTTTGAAAGGCAGACAGGATGTCCCTCTGAGAGCAGGTTTTCTTTCAAGCAGTGTTTTTCCAGGCACTCTTCATGCTTTGGAGACCATAATGTCTTGTGTTCAGTGTGGTCTGTGCTGAACAGAGGTGCCTTTTCTATCATCACCTCTGTTTGCAGCTTTTCCCCATCTCAAGGCCAAGGTCAGACAGAGCCAGCTCCAAACGAGCAGAGTTTTGACTGCTGTGAGGTTCATAATAACGTTAAAATGAGTCCTTGGAAAGTGATAGAATGGGCCTAAGATTTCTGGGTGAATTTATACACGTGCGTGTAAGTGGGAAATCTCTCCTGTGGCATATTCGTGATTTAAGCTAAAGTCGAGTTCAGTTTCATCCCAGTAACTGTATTTTCTGGAAGGGGCCCTTCCAACTCAGGACACGCCATGGTTCGATGATTTCTCGTCCTGCTGCACTGGGCAGGTTCAGGGCTGCTGTGCTGGGCCCTTCTCTTCTCTCTTCCACCCCTCCTCCTCATGGTCCACTTCCATGTCTCTCACACCCTTCCAGGGCCACCCGACCCTCCCTGCCACGTGGCCAAGTCACAGGGGGACCCTCTGTGACCTCACTTTGGGACCCCACCCTGCACCACGCATGGTAACGGTGGCTGCAGCCCCCAGCCCTCAGTGTCCGCCAGGACAGTGCCGGGACAGGCAGCAGAGCTCACAGCTCCCGAGCAGAGCTCACGCCTCACCCCGTGGTGCCAAAGCGTCTCCCTTGATCGGTCCTTACCCTGTCCCCAAGGATGGCAGAGAGACTTCCCAGCCAACCTGGGGTGTCCTTGTGGGAGGACGTGTCTCCCCAGGTGAGCAGCTCTGCACTGCAGCCCCATGAGGTGCCTATGGAGCAGCCCCTAAAGATCAGTGGGTGAGGAGCCCTGGTGGGCTGGGCAGGACTCAACACCAGGATCAGGGAGGGGATTCTGTCCCTCTGCTCCGCTCTTGTGCAACCCCATCTGGAGCCCTGTGTCCAGTTCTGAAGTCCTCAGCACAGGAAGGACATGGAGCTGTTGGGACGGGTCCAGAGGAGGCCACGAGGAGAACCCAAGGGCTGGAGAACCTCCCGTACAAGGACAGGCTGAGGGAGTTGGGGCTGTTCAGCCTGGAGAAGAGAAGGTCCCAGGAAGACCTTAGAGCAGCTTCCAGTCCTGAAAGGGGCTCCAGGAATGCTGGGGAGGGGCAGGGATTGGATGAGGGGAATGGTTTTGAGTTGAAAGAGGCGAGATTCAGGTGACATCTTAGGAAGAAATATTTCCCTGTGAGGATGGGGAGGCCCTGGCCCAGGTTGCCCAGAGAAGTGGTTGCGCTGCCCCATCCCTGGAGGTGTTCAAGGTCAGGTGGGACGGTCTTTGGGACACCCTGATCCAGTGGGAGGTGCCCTTGCTGATGGCATTGGGTGGAACTGGTTGGGTTTGAGATCCCTTCCAACCCAAAGCATTCCAGGATTCTGTGGATCATTGGACTGGCATGGCCTCACTGTCCCTGCTTAGAGGGTTCCTGCTGTCTCTGAGCAGGGATGATGTGAGGGCTGCACGCTGGGGTCCCCGCAGCAGCTCCAGCCCCCAGGCCCCCAGACAGCCCTGGCTCGCTCAAGGGCCAGCACACGGTGCCCATGAGACCAACCTTCTTCCCTCCCCCTGGGTCCCTCTTCTTCTCCTCCCCTGAGCTGTGACTGCAGCCCCAGCTGCCGGCTCCGCTGCGGCTGCTTTGAGGCACCTCTCTCCAGGGCTGCTTGTGCTGCCCACCCGCACAGCACGACCACGGCTCCTGCTGGGACATCTCTATCCTCCCTTCCTTCCTCCATAGGCTGTAGAAAGGTGTCTGGAAACAGCGGAGAAGACAGACATCATCCTCATGGCCATTGAGGCAATGAGAGACTCAAGCTGCTTTCAGAGGGAGGCAACAGAACTCATGCAGGATGTGATCATGCAGGACCCTGCCCTCTGGCTGGCAGAGGTAGGTAGCCCATAGCAAGACTGCACTTCCCTTGAGCCCTCCCAGACCCTGCTCCTCCCTCTAGCCCTCCCAAATCCAGCAGTCTGAATCCCGCAGAGGGATGGAAAGGGCAGCTGAGGCACTAGGGGCAGAACCATCTTCACTTGGGTCTCCTTCAGGTACCCAAGATCATGACCTGCATCCACGGAAATTTGACACACCTCAACTCAGAGCCAGCCCAGGAGATCGTGGAGTCACTGCTTTTACTGATGACCAAGTACCACACCAATGAAGTTTCCACAATGTTGTGGAGGATGTTTCCACCAAATGACAGGTATTAGCTCCGTCGGCCTTAAGACTTGATCCGCTTGGGGAGAAGGGCCCAGAGACTCCCTGGATGACAGAGCTGAAAACGTCCAGAGGAAGGCACGAGGATGATCCAAAGGCTGGAGAACATCCTGTACACGGTCAGGTGGAGAGAGTTGGGATTGGAGTCCCCTGATCCAGTGCGAGGTGTCCCTGCCCATGGAAGGGGTTGGAACTGGATGGGCTTAAACCCTTAATGCCAAACCCATTCCATGATTGTGTGACTCTAAAACTGCAGGACACCCCTGGGGAGCAGGTCCCTCCATCCCACCACCCTATCCAACCCCCCAAAAAACCCTGCAGAAGGTAATGCTGTCAAAGCCAGCAAAGAGGTGAAGGTCCCAAAGTAGAGGAAGGGTTTAGAGGAGAGGCTGAAGTCCCTTGGCCTGTTCAGCCTGGAGAAGGGGAGATTGAGTGGAGACCTCATTGTGCTCTGCATCTTCTTCACACGGGGAACAGGCGTAGCAGGCACTGAGCTCTTGCCTTTGGCTGAGAGGACATGGCAGGAACATGTCAGGAGAGGGTTAGCTTGGATATTGGAAAAAATCTTCCCCCAGAGATCAATGGAGCACTGGAAGAGCTCCCCAGGGAAGCAGGCCGGGAACCAAGCCTCATAATAGTCAGGAAGCCTTGGGCCAACACCCTCAGCCCCATGGTGTGAACAGTGGAGTTGTCCTGTGCAGGGACAGGAGTTGGACTTGATGGTCCTAGTGGGTCCCTTCCCACTCACGACATTCCATAATTCAGCACGCCTCTGCCAGCCCAGCAACAAATACCTCCTTGCTCCTCTCCTGCTGCCCAGGCCAGCCCAGCCGAGGGCAAGGTCCATGTCCTGAAGGGCTGCCTCAGGCCAGGCTGTGGTGGCCGAGGCTCCCCTGCTGATGAAGCTCTCTGCCTTGCAGCTCTGCCCTGCCACTCTGGGAACTCATCTTCTCCATGCCCCAGACACTGGAGGAGCTTTTGCAGGGGCTGACCCAGCTCTTGCAGGATAAACAGGAAATGGACTCTGATGCTCTCCCCGAGGACTCCTGCATCCCTCTCCTAGCTGTAAGTTGTCAGGAAACCTCAAGTGCCCTTGTCCTCAGCATCTGGTGGAACCAGGAGCTTGGTGGTGCCAGGTCACTCACTGCTGCCTTTCTTCCAGGTGATGGCCTGCAGGGACTGGGAAAATGAGGAAATTGCAGCAACGCACTCCATCTTGAGGGGTCTGAGGCATTCACGTCCAGTGACAATCTCGCTGTTGCTCAGGGCCCTTCTGAGGCTGTCAGAGAGAGCCCAGATGGTGAGCAGGGGGTCGTCAAGGGGACCCACATGGGCAAGCAGGGGCTGGGACAGTGTGGGCAGTGGGATTTGAGTGGTGCAGTGACAGCTCCAAATGCCCTCCTTGCCCTGGTGGGGCCTGGAAGCTGCCTGGGCAGTTCTCAGGCATGGACCTTTCAGCCCAACCACTGTGCCAGGGAAGGTCATGGAACCGATCTCTCTTGCCAGGGCTGCTTGTGCTGCCCACCCGCGCAGCATGACCACCACTCCAGCTGGCATATCTCTACTCCCTCTTCCTTCCTCCACAGGTACTTGGACAGTATCTAGGACCAGAAGAGGACACAGAAGACCTTGTCAGGTCCATTGAGGTGATGAGGAACTCCAGAAACTTTCAGAAGGAGTTTATGACACTCATGCATGATGCGTTGATAAAAAACCCTGCCTTCTGGCTGGCAGAGGTAGGTGGCCCATGGCAAGGTTGCCCTGCAATAGAAAACTGCAAGAACCCACTCCTCCCTTGATTCCTCCCAGTTCCAGGTCTCTTGGGCTCCTGAAGCCACCTGAATAGGGCAGGAAAGGGCAGCTGAGGCTCCAGGAGCAGCAACATCCTCACCTGCATCTCCCTTCCAGATACCAAACATCATGGCCTACATCCATGAAAACCTGGGACACTTCAACTCCAGATCAACTGGAGAGATGGTGCGGTCGCTGCTATTAAGAATGACCAAGTACCACCCCATGGAGGTTGCCAAAACGTTGTGGAGGATGTTTCCTCCAACTGACAGGTACTGGCTCTGAAAGCCTTGAGGACTGATCCGTTTGGGGAGAGGGGCCCAGAATCAATCTGGATGACAGAGCTAGGAAAGTCCAAAGGAGGCCACGAGGATTATCTGAAAGCTGGAGCACATCCCGTACCCGGACAGGTGGAGAGGAGGATCCGGGGAGAATTTAGAGCAGCTTCCCCTCCTGAAATGTGCTCCAGGATAGCTGGGGATGGGCTCTTGATCAGAGGTTGGAGGGAGATGAGGAAGGGAAAGGTCTTGAGCTGATAGAGGGGAGATTAAGATTTCAGGAAGAAATGTTTCTGTGAGGGTGGGGAGGTAATGACCCAGGAAGCCCAGAGAAGTCGTGGCTGCCCCATCCTTGGAGGCCAGGATTCAGCACGCCTCTGCCAGTCCAATAACAAATACCTCCTTGCTCGCTCCTCTCCTGCTGCCCACGCCAGCCCAGCCGAGGGCAAGGTCCATGTCCTCCTAGGCTGCCTCAGGCCAGGTTGTGGTGGCCGAGTCTGCCGTGCTGATGGAGCTCTCTGCCTTGCAGATCTACCGTGCCACTCTGGGACCTCATCTTCCGCAAGCCGCAGATACTGGAGGAGCTTTTGCAGGGGCTGATGCTGCTCCTGCAGGATAAACAGGACGAGGGCTTTCATGTTTTCCCGGAGGACTCCTGCATCCTTTTCTTGGCTGTGAGTTATCAGGAAAAGCCCAAGGGCCCTTGTCCTCAGCTTCTGGAGGAAGCAGGAGCTTGGCGGTGCCCGGTCACTCACTGTTGCCTTTCTTCCAGGTGATGGCCTGCAAGGACTGGGAAAATGAGGAAGTTGCACCAACGTACAGTGTCTGGTGGGGTCTGAGGTTCTCAGGTCCAGTGACACTCTGGCAGTTCCTTAGAGCCCTTCTGAGGCTGTCGGAGAGAGGCCAGATGGTGAGCAGGGCACCAGGAATGGGACCCACATTAGCAAGCAGGGGCAGGAACAGTGCGGGCAGTGGGATTCCAGTGATGGAGTGACAGCTCCAAACACGCTCTTTGCCTTCATGGGGCGGGTGAGATCCCTGGGGTATTTCTGGGCATGGACCTGTCAGCCTGACCACTGGGCCTGGGAAGGTCATGGAACTGGACTACCTAAAGCTTTGCTAAATCACATGGTGGTGACTGGAGACAGCCAACACGGCTTCACCAAGGGCAAGTCCTGCCTGACCAACCCAGTGGCCTTGTGTGATGGAGTGACCACATCAGTGCATACGGGAAATGCAGTGGATGTCATCTACCTGGACTTGTGTAAAGCCTTGGAGACAGTCCCTCGGCACATCCTTCTCTCTGAACTGGAGAGAGCGAGATGGGGCTTTGAGGGGTGGACTGTTTGGTGGATGAGGAATCCCAGGCACTAACACAGGCGGATGCAGAATGAATTGGGAGCAGCCCTGAGGAGAAGGACTTGGGGTGCTGGGGGATGAGACGATTCACGTGAGCCAGCCACATGCGCTCACAGCCCAGAAAGAAAAACTTTGTCCTGGGCAGTGGGATCAGCAGGGTGAGGGAGGGGCTTCTGCCCCTCTGCTCTGCTCTGCTCTGTTCTGCTCTTTTGAGACCCACCCTGGGAGCCATGGGCTGTTTTCCTGTGAGGGTGAGGAGGCCCAGGCATAGGTTGACCAGAGAAGTCGTGGCTGCCCCATCCTGGCAGGTGTTCAAGGCCAAACGGGATCAGGGGGCTTTGAGCTCCCTCATCCAATGGGAGGTGTCTCTGCCCATGGCAGGGGATCGGAACTCGATGGGTTTGAGATCCCTTCCAACCCAAAGCATTCCAGGATTCTGTGGATCATGGGGCTGGCATGGCCTCACTGTCCCTGCTTAGAGGGTTCCTGCTGTCTCTGAGCAGGGATGATGTGAGGGCTGCACTCTGGGGTCCCCACAGCAGCTCCAGCCCCCAGGACCCCAGATAGCCCTGGCTTGCTCAAGGGCCAGCACACGGTGCCCATGAGACCAACCTTCTTCCCTTCCCCTGGGCCCCCCTTCTTCTCCTGCTCTTGGCAGTGACTGCAGCTCCACTGCAGGTGCTGATGGGCGCCGCTCTCCAGGGCTGCTTGTGCTGCCCACCCACACAGCACAACCACGGCTCCTGCTGGGACATCTCTATCCTCCCTTCCTTCCTCCACAGGTACTGGGACAGTGTCTCCAACCTGCAGAGGACACACAAAGCATCCTCATGTCCATTGAGGCAATGAGGACCTCCAGCATCTTTAAGAAAGAGGTGATGAGTCTCATCCAGGATGCGTTCATGAAATATCCTGCTTTCTGGCTGGCAGAGGTAGGTGGCCCATGGCAAGGTTGCCCGGCCCTTGAGAACTTCAAGAACCCGCTCCGCCCTTGATTCCTCCCAGTTCCAGGGCTCTTGGGCTCCTCAAGCCACCTGAATAGGACAGGGAGGGATGGAAAGGGCAGCTGAGGCTCCAGGGGCAGCAACATCCTCACCTGGGTCTCATTTCCAGATGCCAAACCTCATGGCCTGTTTCCATGAAAGCCTGAGACATGTCAACTCAACATCAGCCTGGGAGATTGTGGTGTTACTGCTATTCAGGATGACCGTCTGCTACCCCAATGAAGTTGCCACAACGTTGTGGAGGATGTTTCCTCCAACTGACAGGTATGAGCTCTGTCAGCCTTGAGGGTTTATCCGCTTGGGGAGAAGGGTCCAGAATCAATCTGGATGATACAGCCAAGAACGTCCAAAGGAAAGCACAAGGATGATCCAAAGGCCGGTGTACCTCCTGTACACGGATGGGCGGAGAGAGTTGGCGTTGGAGGCCCCCGATCGAGTGGGAGGTGTCCCTGCCCAGGGAAGGGGTTGGAGGTGGATGGGCTTAAACCCCTTGAAGCCCAAACCATTCCATGATTCTATGACTCTAAAACTGCAGGACAGCCCTGGGGTGCTGGGCCGTCCTTCCCACCAACCTATCCAGCTCCCAAAAAGCCCTGCAGAAGGCAAAGCTGGAAAAGCCAGACAGGAGTTGAAGGTCCCCAAGCTTTAGGAGAGGAAGCAATACGAGGAGAGGCTGAAGTCCCTTGGGCTGTTCAGCCTGGAGAAGGGGAGACAGAGGGGAGATCTCATCACACTCTGCACTGAGCTCTTGCCTCTGGATGTGAGGGCATGGCAGGAACATGTCAGGAGAGGGTTAGCTTGGATATTGGAAAAAATCTTCCCCCAGAGATCAATGGAGCACTGGAAGAGCTCCCCAGGGAAGCAGGCAGGGAACCAAGCCTCATAATAGTCAGGAAGCCTTGGGCCAACACCCTCAGCCCCATGGTGTGAACAGTGGAGTTGTCCTGTGCAGGGACAGGAGTTGGACTTGATGGTCCTAGTGGGTCCCTTCCCACTCACGACATTCCATAATTCAGCACGCCTCTGCCAGCCCAGCAACAAATACCTCCTTGCTCCTCTCCTGCTGCCCAGGCCAGCCCAGCCGAGGGCAAGGTCCATGTCCTGAAGGGCTGCCTCAGGCCAGGCTGTGGTGGCCGAGGCTCCCCTGCTGATGAAGCTCTCTGCCTTGCAGCTCTGCCCTGCCACTCTGGGAACTCATCTTCTCCATGCCCCAGACACTGGAGGAGCTTTTGCAGGGGCTGACCCAGCTCTTGCAGGATAAACAGGAAATGGACTCTGATGCTCTCCCCGAGGACTCCTGCATCCCTCTCCTAGCTGTAAGTTGTCTGGAAAAGCTCAAGTGCCCTTGTCCTCAGCATCTGGTGGAACCAGGAGCTTGGTGGTGCCAGGTCACTCACTGCTGCCTTTCTTCCAGGTGATGGCCTGCAGGGACTGGGAAAATGAGGAAATTGCAGCAACGCACCCCATCTTGAGGGGTCTGAGTCATTCAAGTCCAGTGACAATCTCGCTGTTGCTCAGGGCCCTTCTGAGGCTGTCGCAGAGAGCCCAGATGGTGAGCAGGGGGTCGTCAAGGGGACCCACATGGGCAAGCAGGGGCTGGGACAGTGTGGGCAGTGGGATTTGAGTGGTGCAGTGACAGCTCCAAATGCCCTCCTTGCCCTGGTGGGGCCTGGAAGCTGCCTGGGCAGTTTCCAGGCATGGACCTTTCAGCCCAACCACTGTGCCAGGGAAGGTCATGGAACCGATCTCTCTTGCCAGGGCTGCTTGTGCTGCCCACCCGCGCAGCATGACCACCACTCCAGCTGGCATATCTCTACTCCCTCTTCCTTCCTCCACAGGTACTTGGACAGTATCTAGGACCAGAAGAGGACACAGAAGACCTTGTCAGGTCCATTGAGGTGATGAGGAACTCCAGAAACTTTCAGAAGGAGTTTAAGAGACTCATGCATGACGCGTTGATAAAAAACCCTGCCTTCTGGCTGGCAGAGGTAGGTGGCCCATGGCAAGGTTGCCCTGCAATAGAAAACTGCAAGAACCCACTCCTCCCTTGATTCCTCCCAGTTCCAGGACTCTTGGGCTCCTGAAGCCACCTGAATAGGGCAGGAAAGGGCAGCTGAGACTCCAGGAGCAGCAACATCCTCACCTGCATCTCCCTTCCAGATACCAAACATCATGGTCTACATCCATGAAAACCTGGGACACTTCAACTCGAGATCAGCTGGAAAGAAGGTGGGGTTGCTGCTATTCAGAATGACCAAGTACCACCCCATGGAGGTTGCCAAAACGTTGTGGAGGATGTTTCCTCCAACTGACAGGTACTGGCTCCGAAAGCCTTGAGGACTGATCCGTTTGGGGAGAGGGGCCCAGAATCAATCTGGATGACAGAGCTAGGAAAGTCCAAAGGAGGCCACGAGGATTATCTGAAAGCTGGAGCATATCCCGTTCCCGGACAGGTGGAGAAGAGTATCCGGGGAGAATTTAGAGCCGCTCCCCCTCCTGAAATGTGCTCCAGGATAGCTGGGGAGGGGCTCTTGATCAGAAGTTGGAGGGAGATGAGGAAGGGAAAGGTCTTGAGCTGATAGAGGGGAGATTAAGATTTCAGGAAGAAATGTTTCTGTGAGGGTGGGGAGGTAATGACCCAGGAAGCCCAGAGACGTCGTGGCTGCCCATCCTTGGAGGCCAGGATTCAGCACGCCTCTGCCAGTCCAACAACAAATACCTCCTTGCTCCTCTCCTGAAGCCCAGGCCAGCCCAGCCGAGGGCAAGGTCCATGTCCTCCTAGGCTGCCTCAGGCCAGGCTGTGGTGGCCGAGTCTGCCGTGCTGATGGAGCTCTCTGCCTTGCAGATCTACCGTGCCACTCTGGGACCTCGTCTTCCGCAAACCCCAGATACTGGAGGAGGTTTTGCAGGGGCTGTCCCTGCTCCTGCAGGATAAACAGGACGAGGGCTTTCATGTTTTCCCGGAGGACTCCTGCATCCTTCTCTTGGCTGTGAGTTATCAGGAAAAGCCCAAGGGCCCTTGTCCTCAGCTTCTGGAGGAACCATGAGCTTGGCTGTGCCCGGTCACTCACTGTTGCCTTTCTTCCAGGTGATGGCCTGCAAGGACTGGGAAAATGAGGAAGTTGCACCAACGTACAGTATCTGGTGGGGTCTGAAGTTCTCAGGTCCAGTGACACTCTGGCGGTTCCTCAGTGCCCTTCTGAGGCTGTCGGAGAGAGGCCAGATGGTGAGCAGGGCACCAGGAATGGGACCCACATTAGCAAGCAGGGGCAGGAACAGTGCAGGCAGTGGGATTCCAGTGATGGAGTGACAGCTCCAAACACGCTCTTTGCCTTCATGGGGCGGGTGAGATCCCTGGGGAATTTCTGGGCATGGACCTGTCAGCCTGACCACTGGGCCTGGAAAGGTCATGGAACTGGACCACCTAAAGCTTTGCTAAAACACATGGTGGTGACTGGAGACAGCCAACACGGCTTCACCAAGGGCAAGTCCTGCCTGACCAACCCAGTGGCCTTGTGTGATTGAGTGACCACATCAGTGCATACGGGAAGTGCAGTGGATGTCATCTACCTGGACTTGTGTAAAGCCTTGGAGACAGTCCCTCGGCACATCCTTCTCTCTGAACTGGAGAGAGCGAGATGGGGCTTTGAGGGGTGGACTGTTTGGTGGATGAGGAATCCCAGGCACTAACACAGGCGGATGCAGAATGAATTGGGAGCAGCCCTGAGGAGAAGGACTTGGGGTGCTGGGGGATGAGACGATTCACGTGAGCCGGCCACACGCGCTCACAGCCCAGAAAGAAAAACTGCGTCCAGGGCAGTGGGATCAGCAGGGTGAGGGAGGGGCTTCTTCCCCTCTGCTCTGCTCTGCTCTGCTCTGCTCTGTTCTTCTCTTTTGAGACCCACCCTGGGAGCCATGGGCTGTTTTCCAGTGAGGGTGGGAAGCCCCAGGCATAGGTTGACCAGAGAAGTCGTGGCTGCCCCATCCTGGCAGGTGTTCAAGGCCAAACGGGATCAGGGGGCTTTGAGCTCCCTCATCCAATGGGAGCTTTCTCTGCCCATGGCAGGGGATCGGAACTCGATGGGTTTGAGATCCCTTCCAACCCAAAGCATTCCATGATTCTGTGGATCATTGGACTGGCATGGCCTCACTGTCCCTGCTTAGAGGGTTCCTGCTGTCTCTGAGCAGGGATGATGTGAGGGGTGCACTCTGGGGTCCCCGCAGCAGCTCCAGCCCCCAGGACCCCAGATAGTCCTGGCTCGCTCAAGGGCCAGCACACGGTGCCCATGAGACCAACCTTCTTCCCTTCCCCTGGGCCCCCCTTCTTCTCCTGCCCTTGGCAGTGACTGCAGCTCCAGTGCGGGTGCTGACGGGCGCCGCTCTCCAGGGCTGCTTGTGCTGCCCACCCACACAGCACAACCACGGCTCCTGCTGGGACATCTCTACCCTCCCTTCCTTCCTCCACAGGTACTGGGACAGTGTCTCCAACCTGCAGAGGACACACAAAGCATCCTCATGTCCATTGAGGCAATGAGGACCTCCAGCATCTTTAAGAAAGAGGTGATGAGACTCATCCAGGATGCGTTCATGCAATATCCTGCTTTCTGGCTGGCAGAGGTAGGTGGCCCATGGCAAGGTTGCCCGGCCCTTGAGAACTTCAAGAACCCGCTCCGCCCTTGATTCCTCCCAGTTCCAGGGCTCTTGGGCTCCTCAAGCCACCTGAATAGGACAGGGAGGGATGGAAAGGGCAGCTGAGGCTCCAGGGGCAGCAACATCCTCACCTGGGTCTCATTTCCAGATGCCAAACCTCATGGCCTGTTTCCATGAAAGCCTGAGACACGTCAACTCAACATCAGCCTGGGAGATTGTGGTGTTACTGCTATTCAGGATGACCAACTGCTACCCCAATGAAGTTGCCACAACACTGTGGAGGATGTTTCCTCCAACTGACAGGTATGAGCTCTGTCAGCCTTGAGGGTTTATCCGCTTGGGGAGAAGAGTCCAGAATCAATCTGGATGATACAGCCAATAACATCCAGAGGAGGGCACAAGGATGATCCAAAGGCCGGTGTACCTCCTGTACACGGATAGGCAGAGAGAGTTGGGGTTGGAGGCCCCTGATCGAGTGGGAGGTGTCCCTGCCCATGGAAGGGGTTGGAGGTGGATGGGCTTAAACCCCTTGAAGCCCAAACCATTCCATGATTCTGTGACTCTAAAACTGCAGGACAGCCCTGGGGTGCTGGGCCCTCTGTCCCATCAGCCTATCCAGCCCCCAAAAATCCCCTGCAGAAGGCAAGGCTGGAAAAGCCAGACAGGAGTTTAAGGTCCCCAAGCTTTAGGAGAGGAAGCAATACGAGGAGAGGCTGAAGTCCCTTGGCCTGTTCAGCCTGGAGAAGGGGAGACAGAGGGGAGATCTCATCACACTCTGCACTGAGCTCTTGCCTCTGGATGTGAGGGCATGGCAGGAACATGTCAGGAGAGGGTTAGCTTGGATGCTGGGAAAAAGTTATCCCCTTAGAGATCAATGGACCACTGGAAGAGCTCCCCAGGGAAGCAGGCAGGGAACCAAGCCTCATAATAGTCAGGAAGCCTTGGGCCAACACCCTCAGCCCCATGGTGTGAACAGTGGAGTTGTCCTGTGCAGGGACAGGAGTTGGACTTGATGGTCCTAGTGGGTCCCTTCCCACTCACGACATTCCATAATTCAGCACGCCTCTGCCAGCCCAGCAACAAATACCTCCTTGCTCCTCTCCTGCTGCCCAGGCCAGCCCAGCCGAGGGCAAGGTCCATGTCCTGCAGGGCTGCCTCAGGCCAGGCTGTGGTGGCCGAGGCTCCCCTGCTGATGAAGCTCTCTGCCTTGCAGCTCTGCCCTGCCACTCTGGGACCTCATCTTCTCCATGCCCCAGACACTGGAGGAGCTTTTGCAGGGGCTGACCCAGCTCTTGCAGGATAAACAGGAAATGGACTCTGATGCTCTCCCCGAGGACTCCTGCATCCCTCTCCTAGCTGTAAGTTGTCTGGAAAAGCTCAAGTGCCCTTGTCCTCAGCATCTGGTGGAACCAGGAGCTTGGTGGTGCCAGGTCACTCGCTGCTGCCTTTCTTCCAGGTGATGGCCTGCAGGGACTGGGAAAATGAGGAAATTGCAGCAACGCACCCCATCTTGAGGAGTCTGAGGCATTCAAGTCCAGGGACAATCTCGCTGTTGCTCAGGGCCCTTCTGAGGCTGTCAGAGAGAGCCCAGATGGTGAGCAGGGGGTCGGCAAGGGGACCCTCATGGGCAAGCAGGGGCTGGGACAGTGTGGGCAGTGGGATTTGAGTGGTGCAGTGACAGCTCCAAATGCCCTCCTTGCCCTGGTGGGGCCTGGAAGCTGCCTGGGCAGTTTCCAGGCATGGACCTTTCAGCCCAACCACTGTGCCAGGGAAGGTCATGGAACCGATCTCTCTTGCCAGGGCTGCTTGTGCTGCCCACCCGCGCAGCATGACCACCACTCCAGCTGGCATATCTCTACTCCCTCTTACTTCCTCCACAGGTACTTGGACAGTATCTAGGACCAGAAGAGGACACAGAAGACCTCGTCAGGTGCATTGAGGTGATGAGGAACTCCAGCATCTTTCAGAAGGAGTTTATGAGACTCATGCGTGATGTGTTGATAAAAAACCCTGCCTTCTGGCTGGCAGAGGTAGGTGGCCCATGGCAAGGTTGCCCTGCAATAGAAAACTGCAAGAACCCACTCCTCCCTTGATTCCTCCCAGTTCCAGGACTCTTGGGCTCCTGAAGCCACCTGAATAGGGCAGGAAAGGGCAGCTGAGGCTCCAGGAGCAGCAACATCCTCACCTGCATCTCCCTTCCAGATACCAAACATCATGGCCTACATTCATGAAAACCTGGGACACTTCACCTCGAAATCACCTGGAGAGATGGTGCAGTCGCTGCTATTCAGAATGACCAAGTACCACCCCATGGAGGTTGCCAAAATGTTGTGGAGAATGTTTCCTCCAACTGACAGGTACTGGCTCCAAAAGCCTTGAGGACTGATCTGTTTGGGGAGAGGGGCCCAGAATCAATCTGGATGACAGAGCTAGGAAAGTCCAAAGGAGGCCACGAGGATTATCTGAAAGCTGTAGCACATCCCGTACCCGGACAGGTGGAGAGGAGGATCCAGGGAGAATTTAGAGCAGCTTCCCCTCCTGAAATGTGCTGCAGGATAGCTGGGGATGGGCTCTTGATCAGAGGTTGGAGGGAGATGAGGAAGGGAAAGGTCTTGAGCTGATGGAGGGGAGATTAAGATTTCAGGAAGAAATGTTTCTGTGAGGGTGGGGAGGTAATGACCCAGGAAGCCCAGAGAAGTCGTGGCTGCCCCATCCTTGGAGGCCAGGATTCAGCACGCCTCTGCCAGTCCAACAACAAATACCTCCTTGCTCGCTCCTCTCCTGCTGCCCAGGCCAGCCCAGCCGAGGGCAAGGTCCATGTCCTCCTAGGCTGCCTCAGGCCAGGCTGTGGTGGCCGAGTCTGCCGTGCTGATGGAGCTCTCTGCCTTGCAGATCTACCGTGCCACTCTGGGACCTCATCTTCCGCAAGGCGCAGACACTGGAGGGGCTTTTGCAGGGGCTGACCCAGCTCTTGCAGGATGAAGAGGACGAGATCTTTCATGTTTTCCCGGAGGACTCCTGCATCCTTCTCTTGGCTGTGAGTTATCAGGAAAAGCCCAAGGGCCCTTGTCCTCAGCTTCTGGAGGAACCAGGAGCTTGGCGGTGCCCGGTCACTCACTGTTGCCTTTCTTCCAGGTGATGGCCTGCAAGGACTGGGAAAATGAGGAAATTGCACAAACATACAGTATCTGGTGGGGTCTGAAATTCTCACGTCCAGTGACGCTCTGGCGGTTCCTCAGTGCCCTTCTGAGGCTGTCGGAGAGAGGCCAGATGGTGAGCAGGGCACCAGGAATGGGACCCACATTAGCAAGCAGGGGCAGGAACAGTACGGGCAGTGGGATTCCAGTGATGGAGTGACAATTCCAAACACGCTCTTTGCCTTCACGGGGCGGGTGAGATCCCTGGGGAATTTCTGGGCATGGACCTGTCAGCCTGACTACCGGGCCTGGAAAGGTCATGGAACTGGATCACCTAAAGCTTTGCTAAAGCACATGGTGGTGACTGGAGACAGCCAACACGGCTTCACCAAGGGCAAGTCCTGCCTGACCAACCCAGTGGCCTTGTGTGATGGAGTGACCACATCAGTGCATACGGGAAATGCAGTGGATGTCATCTACCTGGACTTGTGTAAAGCCTTGGAGACAGTCCCTCGGCACATCCTTCTCTCTGAACTGGAGAGAGCGAGATGGGGCTTTGAGGGGTGGACTGTTTGGTGGATGAGGAATCCCAGGCACTAACACAAGCAGATGCAGAATGAATTGGGAGCAGTCCTGAGGAGAAGGACTTGGGGTGCAGGGGGATGAGACGATTCACGTGAGCCGGCCACATGCGCTCACAGCCCAGAAAGAAAAAATATGTCCCCAGCAGGGTGAGGGAGGGGCTTCTGCCCCTCTGCTCTGCTCTGTTCTTCTCTTTCGAGAGCCACCCTGGAGCCATGGGCTGTTTTCCTGTGAGGGTGGGGAGGCCCAGGCATAGGTTGACCAGAGAAGTCGTGGCTGCCCCATCCTGGCAGGTTTTCCAGGCCAGACTGGATCAGGGGGCTTTGAGCTCCCTCATCCAATGGGAGGTGTCTCTGCCCATGGCATGGGATCGGAATTCGATGGGTTTGAGATCCCTTCCAACCCAAAGCATTCCAGGATTCTGTGGATCATGGGGCTGGCATGGCCTCACTGTCCCTGCTTAGAGGGTTCCTGCTGTCTCTGAGTAGGGATGATGTGAGGGCAGCACTCTGGGGTCCCCGCAGCAGCTCCAGCCCCCAGGACCCCAGACAGCCCTGGCTCGCTCAAGGGCCAGCACACGGTGCCCATGAGACCAACCTTCTTCCCTTCCCCTGGGCCCCCCTTTTTCTCCTGCCCTTGGCATTGACTGCAGCTCCAGTGCAGGTGCTGACGGGCGCCTCTCTCCAGGGCTGCTTGTGCTGCCCACCCACACAGCACAACCACGGCACCTGCTGGGACATCTCTACCCTCCCTTCCTTCCTCCACAGGTACTGGGACAGTGTCTCCAACCAGCAGAGGACACACAAAGCTTCCTCATGTCCATTGAGGCAATGAGGACCTCCAGCATCTTTAAGAAAGAGGTGATGAGACTCATCCAGGATGCGTTCATGAAATATCCTGCTTTCTGGCGGGCAGAGGTAGGTGGCCCATGGCAAGGTTGCCCGGCCCTTGAGAAATGCAAGAACCCGCTCCGCCCTTGATTCCTCCCAGTTCCAGGGCTCTTGGGCTCCTGAAGCCACCTGAATAGGACAGGGAGGGATGGAAAGGGCAGATGAGGCTCCAGGGGCAGCAACATCCTCACCTGGGTCTCATTTCCAGATACCAAACCTCATGGCCTGTTTCCATGAAAGCCTGAGATACGTCAACTCAACATCAGCCCGGGAGATTGTGGGGTTACTGCTATTCAGGATGACCAACTGCTACTCCAATGAAGTTGCCACAACGTTGTGGGGGATGTTTCCTCCAACTGACAGGTATGAGCTCTGTCAGCCTTGAGGGTTTATCCGCTTGGGGAGAAGAGTCCAGAATCAATCTGGATGATACAGCCAAGAACGTCCAGAGGAAAGCACAAGGATGATCCAAAGGCCGGTGTACCTCCTGTACACGGATGGGCGGAGAGAGTTGGCGTTGGAGGCCCCCGATCGAGTGGGAGGTGTCCCTGCCCATGGAAGGGGTTGGAGCTGGATGGGCTTAAACCCCTTGAAGCCCAAACCATTCCATGATTCTGTGACTCTAAAACTGCAGGACAGCCCTGGGGTGCTGGGCCCTCCTTCCCACCATCCTATGCAGCCCCCAAAAAGCCCTGCAGAAGGCAAGGCTGGAAAAGCCAGACAGGAGTTTAAGGTCCCCAAGCTTTAGGAGAGGAAGCAATACGAGGAGAGGCTGAAGTCCCTTGGGCTGTTCAGCCTGGAGCAGGGGAGACAGAGGGGAGACCTCATCACACTCTGCACTGAGCTCTTGCCTCTGGATGTGAGGGCATGGCAGGAACATGTCAGGAGAGGGTTAGCTTGGATATTGGAAAAAATCTTCACCCAGAGATCAGTGGAGCACTGGAAGAGCTCCCCAGGGAAGCAGGCAGGGAACCAAACCTCATAATAGTCAGGAAGCCTTGGGCCAACAACCTCAGACACATGGTGTGAATGGTGGAGTTGTCCTGTGCAGGGACAGGAGTTGGACTTGATGGTCCTAGTGGGTCCCTTCCCACTCACGACATTCCATAATTCAGCACGCCTCTGCCAGCCCAGCACCAAATACCTCCTTGCTCCTCTCCTGCTGCCCAGGCCAGCCCAGCCGAGAGCAAGGTCCATGTCCTGCAGGGCTGCCTCAGGCCAGGCTGTGGTGGCCGAGGCTCCCCTGCTGATGAAGCTCTCTGCCTTGCAGCTCTGCCCTGCCACTCTGGGACCTCATCTTCTGCAAGCCCGAGACACTGGAGGGGCTTTTGCAGGGGCTGACCCAGCTCTTGCAGTATAAAGAGGACGAGGGCTTTCATGTTTTCCCGGAGGACTCCTGCATCCTTCTCTTGGCTGTGAGTTATCAGGAAAAGCCCAAGGGCCCTTGTCCTCAGCTTCTGGAGGAACCAGGAGCTTGGCTGTGCCCGGTCACTCACTGTTGCCTTTCTTCCAGGTGATGGCCTGCAAGGACTGGGAAAATGAGGAAATCGCAACAACATACAGTATCTGGTGGGGTCTGAGGTTCTCAGGTCCAGTGACGATCTCGCGGTTCCTTAGAGCCCTTCTGAGGCTGTCGGAGAGAGGCCAGATGGTGAGCAGGGCACCAGGAATGGGGCCCACATTAGCAAGTAGGGGCAGGAACAGTGCAGGCAGTGGGATTCCAGTGATGGAGTGACAGCTCCAAACATGCTCTTTGCCTTCACGGGGTGGGTGAGATCCCTGGGGAATTTCTGGGCATGGACCTGTCAGCCTGACCACTGGGCCTGGAAAGGTCATGGAACTGGACTACCTAAAGCTTTGCTAAAGCACATGGTGGTGACTGGAGACAGCCAACACGGCTTCACCAAGGGCAAGTCCTGCCTGACAAACCCAGTGGCCTTGTGTGATGGAGTGACCACATCAGTGCATACGGGAAATGCAGTGGATGTCATCTACCTGGACTTGTGTAAAGCCTTGGAGACAGTCCCTCGGCACATCCTTCTCTCTGAACTGGAGAGAGCGAGATGGGGCTTTGATGGGTGGACTGTTTGGTGGATGAGGAATCCCAGGCACTAGCACAGGCGGATGCAGAATGAATTGGGAGCAGCCCTGAGGAGAAGGACTTGGGGTGCAGGGGGATGAGACGATTCACGTGAGCCGGCCACATGCGCTCACAGCCCAGAAAGAAAAAATATGTCCTCAGCAGTTGGATCAGCAGGGTGAGGGAGGGGCTTCTGCCCCTCTCCTCTGCTCTGCTCTGTTCTTCTCTTTTGAGACCCACCCTGGGAGCCATGGGCTGTTTTCCAGTGAGGGTGGGGAGCCCCAGGCATAGGTTGACCAGAGAAGTCGTGGCTGCCCCATCCTGGCAGGTGTTCAAGGCCAGACTGGATCAGGGGGCTTTGAGCTCCCTCATCCAATGGGAGGTGTCTCTGCCCATGGCAGGAGTTTGGAACCCAATGGGTTTGGGATCCCTTCCAACCCAAAGCATTCCAGGATTCTGTGGATCATTGGGCTGGCATGGCCTCACTGTCCCTGCTTAGAGGGTTCCTGCTGTCTCTGAGCAGGGATGATGTGAGGGGTGCACTCTGGGGTCCCCACAGCAGCTCCAGCCCCCAGGACCCCAGATAGCCCTGGCTCGCTCAAGGGCCAGCACACGGTGCCCATGAGACCAACCTTCTTCCCTTCCCCTGGGCCCCCCTTCTTCTCCTGCCCTTGGCAGTGACTGAAGTTCCACTGCAGGTGCTGACAGGCGCCTCTCTCCAGGGCTGCTTGTGCTGCCCACCCACACAGCACAACCACGGCACCTGCTGGGACATCTCTACCCTCCCTTCCTTCCTCCACAGGTACTGGGACAGTGTCTCCAACCAGCAGAGGACACACAAAGCTTCCTCATGTCCATTGAGGCAATGAGGACCTCCAGCATCTTTAAGAAAGAGGTGATGAGACTCATCCAGGATGCGTTCATGAAATACCCTGCTTTCTGGCGGGCAGAGGTAGGTGGCCCATGGCAAGGTTGCCCGGCCCTTGAGAACTTCAAGAACCCGCTCCGCCCTTGATTCCTCCCAGTTCCAGGGCTCTTGGGCTCCTGAAGCCACCTGAATAGGACAGGGAGGGATGGAAAGGGCAGCTGAGGCTCCAGGGGCAGCAACATCCTCACCTGGGTCTCATTTCCAGATGCCAAACCTCATGGCCTGTTTCCATGAAAGCCTGAGACACGTCAACTCAACGTCAGCCCGGGAGATTGTGGTGATACTGCTATTCAGGATTACCAACTGCTACTCCAATGAAGTTGCCACAACGTTGTGGTGGATGTTTCCTCCAACTGACAGGTATGAGCTCTGTCAGCCTTGAGGGTTTATCCGCTTGGGGAGAAGGGTCCAGAATCAATCTGGATGATACAGCCAATAACATCCAGAGGAGGGCACAAGGATGATCCAAAGGCCGGTGTACCTCCTGTACACGGATGGGCGGAGAGAGTTGGCTTTGGAGGCCCCTGATTGAGTGGGAGGTGTCCCTGCCCATGGAAGGAGTTGGAGGTGGATGGGCTTAAACCCCTTGAAGCCCAAACCATTCCATGATTCTGTGACTCTAAAACTGCAGGACAGCCCTGGGGTGCTGGGCCCTCCTTCCCACCACACTATCCAGCCCCCAAAAAGCCCTGCAGAAGGCAAGGCTGGAAAAGCCAGACAGGAGTTGAAGGTCCCCAAGCTTTAGGAGAGGAAGCAATATGAGGAGAGGCTGAAGTCCCTTGGGCTGTTCAGCCTGGAGAAGGGGAGACAGAGGGGAGATCTCTTCACACTCTGCACTGAGCTCTTGCCTCTGGATGTGAGGGCATGGCAGGAACATGTCAGGAGAGGGTTAGCTTGGATATTGGAAAAAATCTTCCCCCAGAGATCAATGGAGCACTGGAAGAGCTCCCCAGGGAAGCAGGCAGGGAACCAAGCCTCATAATAGTCAGGAAGCCTTGGGCCAACACCCTCAGCCCCATGGTGTGAACGGTGGAGTTGTCCTGTGCAGGGACAGGAGTTGGACTTGATGGTCCTAGTGGGTCCCTTCCCACTCAGGACATTCCATAATTCAGCACGCCTCTGCCAGCCAAGCATCGAATACCTCCTTGCTCCTCTCCTGCTGCCCAGGCCAGCCCAGCCGAGGGCAAGGTCCATGTCCTGCAGGGCTGCTTCAGGCCAGGCTGTGGTGGCCGAGGCTCCCCTGCTGATGAAGCTCTCTGCCTTGCAGCTCTGCCCTGCCACTCTGGGAACTCATCTTCTCCATGCCCCAGACACTGGAGGAGCTTTTGCAGGGGCTGACCCAGCTCTTGCAGGATAAACAGGAAATGGACTCTGATGCTCTCCCCGAGGACTCCTGCATCCCTCTCCTAGCTGTAAGTTGTCAGGAAAAGCTCAAGTGCCCTTGTCCTCAGCATCTGGTGGAACAGGGAGCTTGGTGGTGCCAGGTCACTCACTGCTGCCTTTCTTCCAGGTGATGGCCTGCAGGGACTGGGAAAATGAGGAAATTGCAGCAACGCACCCCATCTTGAGGAGTCTGAGGCATTCAAGTCCAGGGACAATCTCGCTGTTGCTCAGGGCCCTTCTGAGGCTGTCGGAGAGAGCCCAGATGGTGAGCAGGGTGTCGGCAAGGAGACCCACATGGGCAAGCAGGGGCTGGGACAGTGTGGGCAGTGGGATTTGAGTGGTGCAGTGACAGCTCCAAATGCCCTCCTTGTCCCGGTGGGGCCTGGAAGCTGCCTGGGCAGTTTCCAGGCATGGACCTTTCAGCCCAACCACTGTGCCAGGGAAGGTCATGGAACCGATCCTCTTGCCAGGGCTGCTTGTGCTGCCCACCCACGCAGCATGACCACCACTCCAGCTGGCATATCTCTACTCCCTCTTACTTCCTCCACAGGTACTTGGACAGTATCTAGGACCAGAAGAGGACACAGAAGACCTTGTCAGGTCCATTGAGGTGATGAGGAACTCCAGAAACTTTCAGAAGGAGTTAATGAGACTCATGCATGACGCGTTGATAAAAAACCCTGCCTTCTGGCTGGCAGAGGTAGGTGGCCCATGGCAAGGTTGCCCTGCAATAGAAAACTGCAAGAACCCACTCCTCCCTTGATTCCTCCCAGTTCCGGGGCTCATGGGCTCCTGAAGCCACCTGAATAGGGCAGGAAAGGGCAGCTGAGGCTCCAGGAGCAGCAACATCCTCACCTGCATCTCCCTTCCAGGTACCAAACATCATGGCTTACATCCATGAAAACCTGGGACACTTCAATTCGAGATCAGCTGGAAAGAAGGTGGGGTCGCTGCTATTCAGAATGACCAAGTACCACCCCATGGAGGTCGCCAAAACGTTGTGGAGGATGTTTCCTCCAACTGACAGGTACTGGCTCTGAAAGCCTTGAGGACTGATCCGTTTGGGGAGAGGGGCCCAGAATCAATCTGGATGACAGAGCTAGGAAAGTCCAAAGGAGGCCACGAGGATTATCTGAAAGCTGGAGCACATCCCGTACCCGGACAGGTGGAGAGGAGGATCCGGGGAGAATTTAGAGCAGCTTCCCCTCCTGAAATGTGCTCCAGGATAGCTGGGGATGGGCTCTTGATCAGAGGTTGGAGGGAGATGAGGAAGGGAAAGGTCTTGAGCTGATGGAGGGGAGATTAAGATTTCAGGAAGAAATGTTTCTGTGAGGGTGGGGAGGTAATGACCCAGGAAGCCCAGAGAAGTCGTGGCTGCCCCATCCTTGGAGGCCAGGATTCAGCACGCCTCTGCCAGTCCAACAACAAATACCTCCTTGCTCGCTCCTCTCCTGCTGCCCAGGCCAGCCCAGCCGAGGGCAAGGTCCATGTCCTCCTAGGCTGCCTCAGGCCAGGCTGTGGTGGCCGAGTCTGCCGTGCTGATGGAGCTCTCTGCCTTGCAGATCTACCGTGCCACTCTGGGACCTCGTCTTCCGCAAACCCCAGACACTGGAGGGGCTTTTGCAGGGGCTGTCCCTGCTCCTGCAGGATGAACAGAATGAGGGCTTTCATGTATTCCCGGAGGACTCCTGCAACCTTCTCTTGGCTGTGAGTTATCAGGAAAAGCCCAAGGGCCCTTGTCCTCAGCTTCTGGAGGAACCAGGAGCTTGGCTGTGCCCGGTCACTCACTGTTGCCTTTCTTCCAGGTGATGGCCTGCAAGGACTGGGAAAATGAGGAAATTGCACGAACATACAGTGTCTGGTGGGGTCTGAGGTACTCAGGTCCAGTGACGCTCTGGCGGTTCCTCAGTGCCCTTCTGAGGCTGTCGGAGAGAGGCCAGATGGTGAGCAGGGCACCAGGAATGGGACCCACATTAGCAAGCAGGGGCAGGAACAGTGCAGGCAGTGGGATTCCAGTGATGGAGTGACAATTCCAAACACGCTCTTTGCCTTCACGGGGCGGGTGAGATCCCTGGGGAATTTCTGGGCATGGACCTGTCAGCCTGACCTCTGGGCCTGGAAAGGTCATGGAACTGGACCACCTAAAGCTTTGCTAAAGCACATGGTGGTGACTGGAGACAGCCAACACGGCTTCACCAAGGGCAAGTCCTGCCTGACCAACCCAGTGGCCTTGTGTGATGGAGTGACCACATCAGTGCATACGGGAAATGCAGTGGATGTCATCTACCTGGACTTGTGTAAAGCCTTGGAGACAGTCCCTCGGCACATCCTTCTCTCTGAACTGGAGAGAGCGAGATGGGGCTTTGATGGGTGGACTGTTTGGTGGATGAGGAATCCCAGGCACTAACACAGGCGGATGCAGAATGAATTGGCAGCAGCCCTGAGGAGAAGGACTTGGAGTGCTGGGAGATGAGACGATTCACGTGAGCCAGCCACATGTGCTCACAGCCCAGAAAGAAAAATATGTCCTGGGCAGTGGGATCAGCAGGGTGAGGGAGGGGCTTCTGCCCCTCTCCTCTGCTCTGCTCTGCTCTGTTCTTCTCTTTCGAGAGCCACCCTGGAGCCATGGGCTGTTTTCCTGTGAGGGTGAGGAGGCCCAGGCATAGGTTGACCAGAGAAGTCGTGGCTGCCCCATCCTGGCAGGTGTTCAAGGCCAGACTGGATCAGGGGGCTTTGAGCTCCCTCATCCAATGGGAGGTGTCTCTGCCCATGGCAGGGGATCGGAACTCAATGGGTTTGAAATCCCTTCCAACCCAAAGCATTCCAGGATTCTGTGGATCATGGGGCTGGCATGGCCTCACTGTCCCTGCTTAGAGGGTTCCTGCTGTCTCTGAGCAGGGATGATGTGAGGGGTGCACTCTGGGGTCCCCACAGCAGCTCCAGCCCCCAGGACCCCAGATAGTCCTGGCTCGCTCAAGGGCCAGCACACGGTGCCCATGAGACCAACCTTCTTCCCTTCCCCTGGGCCCCCCTTCTTCTCCTGCCCTTGGCAGTGACTGCAGCACCTGCTACCGGCTCCACTGAGTGTGCTGACGGGCGTCTCTCTTCAGCACGACCATACAGCACAACCACGGCTCCTGCTGGGACATCTCTACCCTCCCTTCCTTCCTCCACAGGTACTGGGACAGTGTCTCCAACCAGCAGAGGACACACAAAGCTTCCTCATGTCCATTGAGGCAATGAGGACCTCCAGCATCTTTAAGAAAGAGGTGATGAGACTCATCCAGGATGCGTTCATGCAATATCCTGCTTTCTGGCGGGCAGAGGTAGGTGGCCCATGGCAAGGTTGCCCGGCCCTTGAGAAATGCAAGAACCCGCTCCTCCCTTGATTCCTCCCAGTCCCAGGGCTCTTGGGCTCCTGAAGCCACCTGAATAGGACAGGGAGGGATGGAAAGGGCAGCTGAGGCTCCAGGGGCAGCAACATCCTCACCTGGGTCTCATTTCCAGATGCCAAACCTCATGGCCTGTTTCCATGAAAGCCTGAGACACGTCAACTCAGCGTCAGCCCGGGAGATTGTGGGGTTACTGCTATTCAGGATGACCAACTGCTACCCCATTGAAGTTGCCACAACGTTGTGGAGGATGTTTCCTCCAACTGACAGGTATGAGCTCTGTCAGCCTTGAGGGTTTATCCGCTTGGGGAGAAGGGTCCAGAATCAATCTGGATGATACAGCCAATAACATCCAGAGGAGGGCACAAGGATGATCCAAAGGCCGGTGTACCTCCTGTACACGGATGGGCGGAGAGAGTTGGGGTTGGAGGCCCCTGATCGAGTGGGAGGTGTCCCTGCCCATGGAAGGGGTTGGAGCTGGATGGGCTTAAACCCCTTGAAGCCCAAACCATTCCATGATTCTGTGACTCTAAAACTGCAGGACAGCCCTGGGGTGCTGGGCCCTCCTTCCCAACACACTATCCAGCCCCCAAAAAGCCCTGCAGAAGGCAAGGCTGGAAAAGCCAGACAGGAGTTGAAGGTCCCCAAGCTTTAGGAGAGGAAGCAATATGAGGAGAGGCTGAAGTCCCTTGGGCTGTTCAGCCTGGAGAAGGGGAGACAGAGGGGAGACCTCATCATACTCTGCACTGAGCTCTTGCCTCTGGATGTGAGGGCATGGCAGGAACATGTCAGGAGAGGGTTAGCTTGGATATTGGAAAAAATCTTCCCCCAGAGATCAATGGAGCACTGGAAGAGCTCCCCAGGGAAGCAGGCAGGGAACCAAGCCTCATAATAGTCAGGAAGCCTTGGGCCAACACCCTCAGCCCCATGGTGTGAACGGTGGAGTTGTCCTGTGCAGGGACAGGAGTTGGACTTGATGGTCCTAGTGGGTCCCTTCCCACTCACGACATTCCATAATTCAGCACGCCTCTGCCAGCCCAGCACCAAATACCTCCTTGCTCCTCTCCTGCTGCCCAGGCCAGCCCAGCCGAGGGCAAGGTCCATGTCGTGCAGCGCTGCCTCAGGCCAGGCTGTGGTGGCCGAGGCTCCCCTGCTGATGAAGCTCTCTGCCTTGCAGCTCTGCCCTGCCACTCTGGGAACTCATCTTCTCCATGCCCCAGACACTGGAGGAGCTTTTGCAGGGGCTGACCCAGCTCTTGCAGGATAAACAGGAAATGGACTCTGATGCTCTCCCCGAGGACTCCTGCATCCCTCTCCTAGCTGTAAGTTGTCTGGAAAAGCTCAAGTGCCCTTGTCCTCAGCATCTGGTGGAACCAGGAGCTTGGTGGTGCCAGGTCACTCACTGCTGCCTTTCTTCCAGGTGATGGCCTGCAAGGACTGGGAAAATGAGGAAATTGTAGCAACGCACCCCATCTTGAGGAGTCTGAGGAATTCAAGTCCAGTGACAATCTCGCTGTTGCTCAGGGCCCTTCTGAGGCTGTCGGAGAGAGCCCAGATGGTGAGCAGGGGGTCGGCAAGGAGACCTACATGGGCAAGCAGGGGCTGGGACAGTGTGGGCAGTGGGATTTGAGTGGTGCAGTGACAGCTCCAAATGCCCTCCTTGCCCTGGTGGGGCCTGGAAGCTGCCTGGGCAGTTTCCAGGCATGGACCTTTCAGCCCAACCACTGTGCCAGGGAAGGTCATGGAACCGATCTCTCTTGCCAGGGCTGCTTGTGCTGCCCACCCGCGCAGCATGACCACCACTCCAGCTGGCATATCTCTACTCCCTCTTCCTTCCTCCACAGGTACTTGGACAGTATCTAGGACCAGAAGAGGACACAGAAGACCTCGTCAGGTCCATTGAGGTGATGAGGAACTCCAGAAACTTTCAGAAGGAGTTTATGAGACTCATGCATGATGCGTTGATAAAAAACCCTGCCTTCTGGCTGGCAGAGGTAGGTGGCCCATGGCAAGGTTGCCCTGCAATTGAAAACTGCAAGAACCCACTCCTCCCTTGATTCCTCCCAGTTCCAGGTCTCTTGGGCTCCTGAAGCCACCTGAATAGGGCAGGAAAGAGCAGCTGAGGCTCCAGGAACAGCAACATCCTCACCTGCATCTCCCTTCCAGATACCAAACATCATGGCCTACATCCATGAAAACCTGGGACACTTCAATTCGAGATCAGCTGGAAAGAAGGTGTGGTCGCTGCTATTCAGAATGACCAAGTACCACCCCATGGAGGTCGCCAAAACGTTGTGGAGGATGTTTCCTCCAACTGACAGGTACTGGCTCCAAAAGCCTTGAGGACTGATCCGTTTGGGGAGAGGGGCCCAGAATCAATCTGGATGACAGAGCTAGGAAAGTCCAAAGGAGGCCACGAGGATTATCTGAAAGCTGGAGCACATCCCGTATCCAGACAGGTGGAGAGGAGGATCCGGGGAGAATTTAGAGCAGCTTCCCCTCCTGAAATGTGCTCCAGGATAGCTGGGGATGGGCTCTTGATCAGAGGTTGGAGGGAGATGAGGAAGGGAAAGGTCTTGAGCTGATAGAGGGGAGATTAAGATTTCAGGAAGAAATGTTTCTGTGAGGGTGGGGAGGTAATGACCCAGGAAGCCCAGAGAAGTCGTGGCTGCCCCATCCTTGGAGGCCAGGATTCAGCACGCCTCTGCCAGTCCAACAACAAATACCTCCTTGCTCCTCTCCTGCTGCCCAGGCCAGCCCAGCCGAGGGCAAGGTCCATGTCCTCCTAGGCTGCCTCAGGCCAGGTTGTGGTGGCCGAGTCTGCCGTGCTGATGGAGCTCTCTGCCTTGCAGATCTACCGTGCCACTCTGGGACATCATCTTCCGCAAGCCGCAGATACTGGAGGAGCTTTTGCAGGGGCTGTCCCTGCTCCTGCAGGATAAACAGGACGAGGGCTTTCATGTTTTCCTGGAGGACTCCTGCATCCTTTTCTTGGCTGTGAGTCATCAGGAAAAGCCCAAGGGCCCTTGTCCTCAGCTTCTGGAGGAAGCAGGAGCTTGGCGGTGCCCGGTCACTCACTGTTGCCTTTCTTCCAGGTGATGGCCTGCAAGGACTGGGAAAATGAGGAAGTTGCACCAACGTACAGTGTCTGGTGGGGTCTGAGGTTCTCAGGTCCAGTGATGCTCTGGCGATTCCTCAGTGCCCTTCTGAGGCTGTGGGAGAGAGGCCAGATGGTGAGCAGGGCACCAGGAATGGGACTCACTTTAGCAAGCAGGGGCAGGAACAGTACGGGCAGTGGGATTCCAGTGATGGAGTGACAGCTCCAAACACGTTCTTTACCTTCATGGGGCGGGTGAGATCCCTGGGGAATTTCTGGGCATGGACCTGTCAGCCTGACTACCGGGCCTGGAAAGGTCATGGAACTGGACCACCTAAAGCTTTGCTAAAGCACATGGTGGTGACTGGAGACAGCCAACACGGCTTCACCAAGGGCAAGTCCTGCCTGACCAACCCAGTGGCCTTGTGTGATGGAGTGACCACATCAGTGCATACGGGAAATGCAGTGGATGTCATCTACCTGGACTTGTGTAAAGCCTTGGAGACAGTCCCTCGGCACATCCTTCTCTCTGAACTGGAGAGAGCGAGATGGGGCTTTGATGGGTGGACTATTTGGTTATGAGGAATCCCAGGCACTAACACAGGCGGATGCAGAATGAATTGGGAGCAACCCTGAGGAGAAGGACTTGGGGTGCTGGGGGATGAGACGATTCACGTGAGCCAGCCACATGCGCTCACAGCCCAGAAAGAAAAAATATGTCCTCAGCAGTGGGATCAGCAGGGTGAGGGAGGGGCTTCTGCCCCTCTGCTCTGCTCTGCTCTGTTCTGCTCTTTTGAGACCCACCCTGGGAGCCATGGGCTGTTTTCCTGTGAGAGTGAGGAGGCCCAGGCATAGGTTGACCAGAGAAGTCGTGGCTGCCCCATCCTGGCAGGTGTTCAAGGCCAGACTGGATCAGGGAGCTTTGAGCTCCCTCATCCAATGGGAGGTGTCTCTGCCCATGGCATGGGATCGGAACTCAATGGGTTTGAGATCCCTTCCAACCCAAAGCATTCCAGGATTCTGTGGATCATGGGGCTGGCATGGCCTCACTGTCCCTGCTTAGAGGGTTCCTGCTGTCTCTGAGTAGGGATGATGTGAGGGCTGCACTCTGGGGTCCCCACAGCAGCTCCAGCCCCCAGGACCCCAGATAGCTCTAAGGGCCAGCACACGGTGCCCATGAGACCAACCTTCTTCCCTTCCTCTGGGCCCCCCTTATTCTCCTGCCCTTGGCAGTGACGGCAGCTCCACTGCGGGTGCTGACGGGCACCTCTCTCCAGGGCTGCTTGTGCTGCCCACCCACACAGCACAACCACGGCACCTGCTGGGACATCTCTATCCTCCCTTCCTTCCTCCACAGGTACTGGGACAGTGTCTCCAACCAGCAGAGGACACACAAAGCATCCTCATGTCCATTGAGGCAATGAGGACCTCCAGCATCTTTAAGAAAGAGGTGATGAGTCTCATCCAGGATGCGTTCATGCAATATCCTGCTTTCTGGCGGGCAGAGGTAGGTGGCCCATGGCAAGGTTGCCCGGCCCTTGAGAACTTCAAGAACCCGCTCCGCCATTGATTCCTCCCAGTTCCAGGGCTCTTGGGCTCCTGAAGCCACCTGAATAGGACAGGGAGGGATGGAAAGGGCAGCTGAGGCTCCAGGGGCAGCAACATCCTCACCTGGGTCTCATTTCCAGATGCCAAACCTCATGGCCTGTTTCCATGAAAGCCTGAGATACGTCAACTCAACATCAGCCCGGGAGATTGTGGTGTTACTGCTATTCAGGATGACCAACTGCTACCCCAATGAAGTTGCCACAACGTTGTGGAGGATGTTTCCTCCAACTGACAGGTATGAGCTCTGTCAGCCTTGAGGGTTTATCCGCTTGGGGAGAAGGGCCCAGAATCAATCTGGATGATACAGCCAAGAACGTCCAGAGGAGGGCACAAGGATGATCCAAAGGCCGGTGTACCTCCTGTACACGGATGGGCGGAGAGAGTTGGCGTTGCAGGCCCCCGATCGAGTGGGAGGTGTCCCTGCCCATGGAAGGGGTTGGAGCTGGATGGGCTTAAACCCCTTGAAGCCCAAACCATTCCATGATTCTGTGACTCTAAAAGTGCAGGACAGCCCTGGGGTGCTGGGCCCTCCTTCCCACCACACTATCCAGCCCCCAAAAAGCCCTGCAGAAGGCAAGGCTGGAAAAGCCAGACAGGAGTTGAAGGTCCCCAAGCTTTAGGAGAGGAAGCAATACAAGGAGAGGCTGAAGTCCCTTGGGCTGTTCAGCCTGGAGAAGGGGAGACAGAGGGGAGATCTCATCACACTCTGCACTGAGCTCTTCCCTCTAGATGTGAGGGCATGGCAGGAACATGTCAGGAGAGGGTTAGCTTGGATATTGGAAAAAATCTTCCCCTAGAGATCAATGGAGCACTGGAAGAGCTCCCCAGGGAAGCAGGCCGGGAACCAAGCCTCATAATAGTCAGGAAGCCTTGGGCCAACACCCTCAGCCCCATGGTGTGAACAGTGGAGTTGTCCTGTGCAGGGACAGGAGTTGGACTTGATGGTCCTAGTGGGTCCCTTCCCACTCAGGACATTCCATAATTCAGCACGCCTCTGCCAGCCCAGCAACAAATACCTCCTTGCTCCTCTCCTGCTGCCCAGGCCAGCCCAGCCGAGGGCAAGGTCCATGTCCTGCTGGGCTGCCTCAGGCCAGGCTGCGGTGGCCGAGGCTCCCCTGCTGATGAAGCTCTCTGCCTTGCAGCTCTGCCCTGCCACTCTGGGAACTCATCTTCTCCATGCCCCAGACACTGGAGGAGCTTTTGCAGTGGCTGACCCAGCTCTTGCAGGATAAACAGGAAATGGACTCTGATGCTCTCCCCGAGGACTCCTGCATCCCTCTCCTAGCTGTAAGTTGTCTGGAAAAGCTCAAGTGCCCTTGTCATCAGGGTACCTGCACCTGGTGCCCCAGTGGCAAGAAGGGGCTGGGGCAGTGGGATTCCAGTGATGGAGTGACAGCTCCAAACACGCTCTTTGCCTTCATGGGGCGGGTGAGATCCCTGGGGAATTTCTGGGCATGGACCTGTCAGCCTGACCACTGGGCCTGGAAAGGTCATGGAACTGGACCACCTAAAGCTTTGCTAAAGCACATGGTGGTGACTGGAGACAGCCAACACGGCTTCACCAAGGGCAATACCTGCCTGACCAACCCAGTGGCCTTGTGTGATGGAGTGACCACATCATTGCATACGGGAAATGCAGTGGATGTCATCTACCTGGACTTGTGTAAAGCCTTGGAGACAGTCCCTCGGCACATCCTTCTCTCTGAACTGGAGAGAGCGAGATGGGGCTTTGATGGTGGACTGTTTGGTGGATGAGGAATCCCAGGCACTAACACAGGCAGATGCAGAATGAATTGGGAGCAGCCCTGAGGAGAAGGACTTGGGGTGCTGGGGGATGAGAAGATCCACATGAGCCATCAATATGTGCTTGCAGCTCAGAGAGGCAAATGTGTTATTCGCTGCATCCAAGGCATTGGGAGCAGCAGGGTTAGGGAGGGGCTTATGCCCCTCTGCTATGCTCTTGTGAGAGCCCAGATGGCATCCTGGGGCCTGTTTTGGAGTCCTCAGCACATGGAGGACATGCATCTTTTGGAGCAAGGCAAGAGGAAGACATGGAGATGGTCTGAGGTCTGGAGCGCCTCCCACATGAAGACTGCCTGAGAGAGTTGGGATTGTTTGGCCTGGAGAAGAGAAAGCTCCAGGGAGAAGTTAGAGCAGCTTCCAGTCCTGAAATGGGCTCCGGGAAAGCTGGAGAGGGACTCCTGATGTAGGAGTGCAGGGAGATGATGAGGGGGAATGGGTTTTCAAGCTGAAATGGGGAAGATTGAGATAAGATCTTAGGCAGAAATGTTTTCTTGTGAGGGTGGGGAGGCCCTGGCCCAGGTTTGCCAGAGCAGTCGTGGCTGCCCCATCCCTGGAGGGGTTCAAGGCCAGGTTGGATGGGGCTTGGAGCAACCGCATCTGGTTTAAAGACATCCCTGCTCCTGCAGGGGCATGGACTGGATGACCTCTAAAGGTCCTTTCAAAGCAAAACGTTCCATGACTCTGTGACCTTTTCACTACAAGGAAATTTGCTTTTACATACAGGCACAACAAATGCTGGGCCTCCTGCCATACCTGATGGAAGTCATGAATGATGGCAACAGCGACATCGCGTTGAAGGCCCTGCAGGTCATTTTAAGAGTGATGGGTCACCTGAAGAAGAAGGAGGCCAGCCCTTTTGCTGTGCAGCTGGCAGAGAAGCTCCTGCCTGTCTTTAATCATGTAAGCATGAGGATGGAGCCTGGTCCTGCAGCTCAAACCTTCCAGATACACTCGAGGCAGGAGCTTCTACTGCCCTTCCTCCCCTAGGCTCCTGTGGGAGACTGAGATGAGATCTTAGGAAGAAACATATCCCTGTGAGTGTGGGGTGGCCCTGGCACAGGTTGCCCAGAGCAGTCGTGGCTGCCCCATCCCTGGAGGGGTTCAAGGTCACGTTGGCTTTGAGCAACCTGATCCAGTGGGAGGTGTCCCTGCTCGTTAGAACTGGATGGCCTTTGAGTTCCCTGCCAGCCCAAATAATTCTATGATTTTATGATTTTGGGGTTGTCCTGTGCAGGGACAGGAGTTGGGCTCCATGACCCTGGTGGGTCCCTTCCAGCTGGGGACATGCTCTCATTCCGTGCTTCACCGTGGGCAGAGAGATACTGCTGCTGAAGTCCTGCTGTCCTTCTCCCTACCAGGAGTCCAGCCAGATGAGAGAGACCTCCATCACCCTCTTCAGAGACCAGTTAAAGAATGTGGCGTGGAAGAACAAGAAGCAGATGAAGAGCAATGTGCAAATGGCCCTGCTCCCGCTCTTCTTTCATTTGAATGACCAAACAGAGAGGGTGGCCAAGGTATGGAGAGAAGAGACTCCAAGACATTTGGGCCAGGGCACGTCCCAGCTTCCTAAGGCCACTGGAACAAAGCCAGGAGGAAGGGGACACGGGGTCGTGGTGCCATCTGCCAGCTTCTACTGCTCCACAGGCATCCGCGGAAGCGCTCCTTGCTGCAGCAGAGTTCCTCAGATGGGCGCAGCTCAAAAACCTTGTCCAGATGCAGCAGATGTGGAGTGTTGCAGAATGCTTGGTGAGGACATCCCCTAAGGGTTGGACGAGAGATGCCCCACTTGTCTGGGGTGTGGGTCTCGCCTGCCCTGCTCCAGCCTGGAGCCCACAGCCCCCGATCCAGTGGGAGGTGTCCGTGCCCGTGGCAGTGGGGAGGAACTGGATGGGATTTGAGGTCCCTTCCAGCCCAAGCCATTCCAGGAGTCCAGTCCCATACTCTTCTGCTCTCTCCAGCTGGCGCAGCGCAGGAGCAAGACTGAGGATTACCTCGATCGGAGCGTGCCGTACCTGAAGGACGCTCAGAAAGACTTGCGTTTAGCAGCCGTGAGGTTCATCGGTGAGGCACCACCCCCGAGTCCCTCTGTTGGGACACCCTGGCCCCAGTTCCCATCACGGCACTGGGGAGCAAGGGGATCTGACAGAGCTCTGTCCCTAGGGCTTGCTGCGCAACACCTGAGGGACCAAAGCCCAGGGAAGATGGCAATGATCTGCTTTGGTGAGGAGGGACAGGGTTGGGTTAGGCAGGGCTGGTGGGACAGGAGATAGTGACTGAGCAGGGCGCTGCCTTGCCTGGTCCTGCTCCAGGAAACTTGTCTGGGGCAGTTGGGGCATTCCTGAGCAGCAGCTCTCTCCTGCCTGGCCTTGGGAGGGGATGCTCGGGGGTCTCTGTAGACACGGGGCTTCATCTCAGCTCGGTTTGTTTCCACCACAGCTCTTGAGCCCTTGAGAGAAGACAGCGATGTCGCAGTCCGTTCCTTGGCTACACAGACCATCCTCATCATGAACCGTCCAAGGCAGCAGCCAAGAGCGAGGCGCATTCTGCAGGCGCTGCGCTTCTGGGACCTCTGAGCCAGGCAAAGGCACTGGAGGTGCCTGCAGGGAAAGGGGTCATGGAATCATAGAATCCTGGAATCATCGAAGACCTCTAAGTTCATCTTGTACAACCATCGGCCCCACCCACCGTGACATCTAAACCACGTCCTGAAGCACCACCTCTACGTGGCACGGTGGTGTTGTGTTGAGGGTCTTAGAGGCCCTTTCCAACCTTAACGATTCCATGATCCCATGATCTACATGCTGTCTGAACACCTGCAGGGATGGGGACTCAGCTTGAAATAAAAGGAGAGTCCATGTCTATTTAATAAGCCACAAATGGCGCCCTCATCTGGTCTGAATGGAGGATGAATTAGGAGCACGTTTGGCTGGTCTGAAACAAGCCTGGAGGGACAGAAACGATGCTTGGAGGGGCTGAAACGAAGTCCGGAGTGCACGCTATAGACACCTGCCCGCTGGACAGAAGATGCTGCCGATAAGGGGATGGGGAACAAGATAACCTCAGAACAGAAAGATGTAGTTGACTTATTTAAACATATTCTAAAAGATCGAAACCAAGCATTAGATATTAGTGATCTTAAATCGCTTTTGGCGTGGGCCTGGGATCATGAGCCGTCTTCTGGCGTTTGCTCAGCATTCGATCAAGAAACCTGGGATAAGATCGGAGTTCGACTATGGGATAAAGTGACTAGGTCAGATAAAACAGCTACTAAGTTGCTTGGCCCGTGGTGGACTGTTTTTGAAGCGTTACACACACACAGAATAACCAGATTGGAAGAGATCCACTGGATCGTCGTGTCCAACCATTCCCACCAATCCTTAAATCATGCCCCTAAGTACCTCATCCACCCTCACCTTAAACACCTCCAGGGATGGTGACTCAACCACCTCCCTTGGCAGACCGTTCCAATGCCTAACCACCCTCTCCGTGAAGAATTTTTTCCTAATCTCAAGCATAATCTCCCCTTGCGGAGCTTGAGGCCATTCCCTCTCGTCCTGTCCCCTGTCACTTGGGAGAAGAGCCCAGCACCCTCCTCTCCACAACCTCCCTTCAGGTAGTTGTAGAGGTCTCCCCTCAGCCTCCTCTTCTCCAGGCTGAACAACCCCAGCTCTCCCAGTCGCTCCTCATAAGATTTGATCTCCAGCCCCTTCACCAGCTTCGTTGCTCTTCTCTGGACTCGCTCCAGAGCCACAACATCCCTCTTGTAGTGAGGGGCCCAGAACTGAACACAGTACTCGGGGTGCGGTCTCACCAGTGCCAAGTCCAGAGGGAGAATAACCTCCCTGCACCTGATGGTCATGCCGTTTCTGATGCAGGCCAAGATGCCATTAGAGGCGTATGTCGGCTCTAAAAAGCACAGTGATAATTCCGAGCCGAGTGCAGGATCGTTCAGCAACTGCACTAACTCCCCACCCTCCTAAACTGCCTGCGCTGGCCTCTGCACCCCCCGACGGGGGGGCCGACAAAGCCTTTGATCTGATAGTCACCAAGAAGGAGCCCGATCCAGCTCCCCCCCATCCCTCAGACCGATGGGCTTGAGGCAGGAGGGAGGCACAGCAGCAGGGAGAAGTTGAAATATTGCAAGCTTTGCCTGTGATCTACGTGCAGGACGGCGGCTCCGCGCTGGGAACCGATTAGTTACGAAGTGGTAAAGGAGGTTCGAAAAGCTGTTAAAGAGAATGGACTAACTGCCTCCTTCACATTCAGGTTGGTAGAAGGTATCGGTGATACATACCATCTCACGCCGCAGGACTGGAGATCAATTGCCCGATTAGTTATGACTCCTATGCACTATGTTATCTTTCCGTCGAACTGGGAGGAGGCAGCGACCGTAGCTGCCCTGGATAATTTGCAACTCCCGCACAATAGCCCCTTGCGACGGGTGGGGCTCGATGCTTTAATGGGCGATGGCAATTCTATCGATGGTGCGGCCCAGGCTAGAATCCCAGTAGAAGGGCTGCATCAATTACAGCCTATTGTCTTGAAGGCATTTTCGAATGTCCCTGGCGCTGGGGCTCACCTACAGTCTTTTGTGAATATTAGACAAGGAGCTACACAACCACGCGTGACTCTCCTAGACAAACTACAAGGAGCCTTCAATAAGCAGGTTAACAGTGCCGAGACTAGAGAAACTTTGCTGAAACAATTAGCAATAGAGAATGCAAACGCAGATTGTCAGAAAATCTCACGAGCTTTACAAAGTAGAAACCCGTCACTTACTGAGATGATGAGAGCATGCCCGAATGTCGGATCTCCATCTCATGACCTAACGTTGAGAGCTGATGCTTTTGCGGCCGTGCGTACATCTAAGCAGAAGGGAACTTGTTTCAGTTGTGGAAAAGCAGGACCCCTGTGACGACAGTGCCCTTCTGGAAATAGGGGCCGTGTCGGTTCGAATGCCGAGGGACAACATCAAGGTCCCGGACTCTGTCTGCGGTGTCATAGAGGCAGACATCACACGAACGCTTGCAGATCTAGATTGCACAAAGCCAGTTGGGCGCTGGCTCCTTGGGGCGCACAGGGCAACATGCAGCCGAGCGCATGGTGAGAGGGCGCGCCCCGATCCAAGGAGCCCCACAGAGTCCTGCTGCAATGCAAGCCAGCTCTGCGCCAGCACAGCGGGGAGCGCAGGGCTGCACCTGGCCCCCGCCAGGCATACAGAATGAACAACCACTGCAGTGCAGCTCATCCCCACAGCAGTTAAGGGCCCCTTGGGAAAAGGACGTAGTGCGCTGTTAATTGGACGATCATCTGCCACCAAGCAAGGATTGTTTGTTTTGCCGGAACTAATTGATGCTGATTCTACGGGAACGATACAAGGAATGGCTTGGACGCCTCTGCCTCCCTGCTTTATGACAAAAGGCACTAAAATTGCTCAGCTGATTTGTTTTCAAGCAATTGTACCCCGTGCAGTAAATCGTGTACGGGGGAAGGAGGTTTGGCCTCCACTGACCAGCCTGCGATTTTGTGGAGGCAGAAACTGCAAACATCATGACTGAGGTTCACTTGCAAAGCACGCCGCTCACCAAGCAACGGAGAGCACTGCTTTACCGGTATTATAGACATACATATATATATATTATAGACAGCGGCGCCAATGTCACAGTCTTTTTGTTAACAGAGTGGTCGGCAGCTTGGCCACTGACCGACCCACCTACTGCTCTGAGGAGGTGGGGGGAGTGACCAGCCCACGACCAAGTTTACACTCCATAATCATATATGGCCCCGAGGGTCGTGTGGCAACTGTTAAACCGTGCACTCTGTCACTTCCCACTGTCTTATGGGGTAGAGACTGCGCAGCACGATGGGGTCTGACTTTAGGCACCCGCTTTTAACGGGGGTCACCGAGGTGCAGACCACCCTGCCCCTAAGCTGGACTACGGAGAGCCAGTCTGGGTGGAACAGTGGCCCCTCAGCACCCAGAAACCGCACCACCTTAAAGCTTTAGTGCGAGAACAATGTCGAGCCGGACACATTGTACCAGCTACCAGTCCGTGGAACGCACCAGTGTTTATAATATGGAAGAAAAGCAGAAAGCGGCGTTTATAGCAGGACTTGTGAAAAATAAATGAGCTTATTGAGCCTATGGGAGCATTGCAACCAGGAACGCCCTTCCCGACAGTGTTACCACAAAGCTGGGACTTAACTGCTATAGATTTGAAAGACTGTTTTTTTACCATTCTGTTCCATCCAAAGGATGCGATCCATTTTGCTTTTTCTATTCCTTCTATTCATAGGGCAGAACCGAGCCAACAGTATCACTGGACCGTATTGCCTCAAGGCACGTGTAACACTCCAAGAGTTTGTCAGTGCTTTGTAGCAAAAGCTTTATCGCCGGCTCGTGAATCATATCCTCGAGCCCTGATTTATCATTACATGGATGATATTTTAGTTGCAGCCTCGACACCAGAACAGAAGGCTAAGGCTCTAGCAGCTGTGACCGCAGCAGTTACTCAAGTAGGTCTTTGTGTAGCACCAGAAAAAATGCAAAAAACTTCTCCGTGGAAATATCTGGGGTGGAAAATCCAAGGACAAACTCTTCAACCAATGCAAGTTAAACTTTCATATTCTGTAAAGACATTGAACGATGTGCAAAAATTGTTAGGAGCCCTAAATTGGGTACACCCCTTCATAGGTATCGCTACAGAAGAATTACATCCTTCGTTTATGTTGTTAAAAGGGGATTTAACCTCTCCCAGGCAATTAGACAAAGATTCATTGGTTGCATTCGACAAGGTTGCTAAAAAGCTTAGTCAGAAACAAATATTTTGCAAATGTTTAAATACTCCAATTGAATTATATATTATTTCAGCCAAATCCCAGCCGTTTGGAGTTTTAGCCCAGTGGGAAGAAGGTGTGCCTGTCAAATTTAGACCTTTAGAATGGATATGTTTACCACATCATTTTTCTAAAACAATAACAACTCAGCACGAACTGAGTTAATTCAGAAGGGTCACAATCGTTTATTGGAATTGGATGGGGTTGATCCCTCAACCATCTATGTTCCCATGATGCAACAACAAGTAGACTGGCTTTTGCAACATTCCTGTTCTATGCAGATTGCATTAGCAGACTTTAAAGGACAAATTAGCATTCATTATCTTCCGAGCCCCCTGTTTCAGTTTGTTTGAGTGCATAAGCTTAACTCCTGCCACAAAATTAAGTCGTGTCCCTCTCAGGGAGGCGTTGACACTTTTTACAGATGGATCAGGGAAAACTGGAAAACCGGTGCTTGTTTGGAGGACCAAACAAGGCATGTGAAAATCAGACATTTGTCAAGTGTCAGCATCACCTCAAATTGTGGAATTGGCTGCAGCTGTTAGATGCTTCAAGCTGTTTTCGCAACCCATAAACATCGTTACGGATTCAGCCTGTGTTGTTGGCATTGTGTCACGCTTGGAGAATGCCTGTTCGAAGTATGTAGACAACGGACAGCTCTAGGTTTTTTTAAAGGAACAGAAATATCTGTTAGACAATTGACACAAACCTTACTTTATAATACGTGTACGTTCTCATACAAATTTACCAGGATATATGGCTGAAGGCAATCGCCGAGCTGATGCTCTGGCAGCCCCTGTAATTAATCCAGATACATGACAACAAGCACGTAAGTCACAGGATTTTTATCACCAAAGTAGTACAGCCCTTAGGAAAATGTTTCAGTTAACTCATGAGCAAGCTTGACAAATTGTACAGATGTGCCCTGATTGTCAGTTAATCGCCAGCACTACTTGTGACAGTGTAAATCCTCGTGGATTAGGTCCACTTGAAATATGGCAAACTGATGTAACACATATCCCCATGTTTGGGTGTCTAAAATATGTACATGTATCAATTGACACCTCTTCTACCTGCATTGTTGCCTCCGCACATACAGGGGAATGAGCACAAGACGTGAAAAAACATTTATTATATGCAATTGCTATTTTGGGGGTGCCGAAAACAGTAAAAACAGACAATGGTCCAGCATATATTTCTAATATAACAAAATCCTTTTTTCAGCAATGGGGAATCACACACGTCACGGGCATTCCTCACTCACCAACAGGGCAAGCCATAGTTGAACGAGCTCATGGTACATTAAAAAGTACGTTGTTAAAACAAAAAAAGGGTGAGTGTGGGATATGCCCCTCAAGAGAGACGAGTAGAAGCTATGTATGTTCTAAATTTTTTAAATCATTGCCAAGACAATATTCCTCCGATAGAGCGACATTTTATCACGAAATCAAACGATAACATTAGTAAAGCTAAAGTAATGATACGTAACTTAGAAACAAGACCATGGGAAGGTCCATGGCCATTAATAACGTGGGGACGAGGGTGTGATAGTGTCTCTACAGATCGTGGACCGCAAGGGATGCCAGCAAGATGCGTGTGACCTGCATTGCAATAATTGTGGGAACTTCGTGTTGAGCAACCACCATCCCATGGATCCCTGCACAATCCCAAGACAATATCTGGGTAACCCTAGCCAATGCAGCACAGCAAGATTCATTGTGTTGGTCGGTAGCAACTCCGACCAATCTATTTAGCACCTGTTTAGTAAGTTTGCCAATAGATGACGTTCTTTATTAGGTGTGATAAAAGTAGATTTTAGTAAATATTTTAGTTCTATAAGCAAAAATGTAACTCTTTCATAAGATGTTAATTCCTCATTTGGTGTGTGTTGAAATGATTTTATATGATGTAATTACATATCTGCAGATATATCCAAATCCAACATCTCCCTGCAATCACCGAGAGAATTGTATTTCATTCGAGGAGATAGAGCATGGGCAGATATGCCTTCCTGTATTTCAGGAGGCCCATGTCCATTAGGCAAATTCATATGATGAACTCGGAATGTTTCTATGTGTTTGAACCACACTTTGGCTCACCGTCATCAAACAAAAGCCTCCTTGGCAGCTTGATCTAGTGTTTTGACATATTTATCAGATCATTCAGAATTTATACATGAAAGTATTAACACCTTAGAATATTTAACAGAAGAATTGCGAATACAGAATGAGTGGAATACATGTGCAGGATTTTTTGTTGGAATTGGACCTTGGACTATAAAAATGGCCGTAATAGGTTTTAAGATTTTACTTGATTTTTTTTCTAGCATATTGGTTTGTCTGCCTTGCTTAATTAATTTAGTGTAGAGCTTGATCGATAGAGTGTTAAGACAAATACTAGTAGTGCACGAAAACAAAACAAGGGGAGGTGTCAGAAGAGATGCTGAGCAAAAAGGACCATGAATGCTGCAGAGCCTCTGGAGATAAGACCGCAGAGAGCTTTGATAACCAGCTAGCCTCCAGCCTGAGAAAATTCAACATCAGTGGCAAAACCAAGAAGGCAGAGAAACAATAACAGTGGTCACGAGGAGCTGGGAAGCAGAAGAACAGCTGTGGAAAATTTTGTGAAGGAATTGCAGGACTGTTGTTGACATTTCACTAAGGTATAAAGACGAGGTTGTAACAATAAATTTGGTCTCAGCTTGAAACGAAAGCAGAGTCCATGTCTGTTTAAGAAGCCACAGCAGAGAGCGATGAGGTCTCCCCTCAGCCACCCCTCGTCCAGGCTAAACAGCCCCCAGAGCCGCTCCCAGAACCCCGGGGCTCCAGCCCCTTCCCAGCTCCATTCCCTTCTCCAGACGTGCTCCAGCCCCTCAACGTCCTTCTTGGAGTGAGGGGCCCAACACTGAACAGGGCGCGGGCTCTTTCCCGAGGGAATCGCTGCTGCCCAGCTCCCAGAGGCTGGACGGGGCTGGGTTTGGGATGAGGGGGGATCTTTCCCAAGGATGTGGGGCTGCCCTGGGACCTGAGGGGATTTGGGGTGGAGGGGTCCCTCACGTGCGCTCTCGCCCCTCCTGCTCTTCCCACCATCTGCATGCGCCTGCAACTTCTTGATAGGAAAATGTACTTTTTTTAGCACAAAACCCCATCACAGACGGTGCAGCGAGGCTGATGAATATGCAAATAGTATAAAAATATGCGATTTGGCTACAGCAGCTGGGGGCTCAGAGGTACCAGCCTGATCTGAGGGGCAAAATTCAGCTGGAAGGTCCATTTTGAAGGGATTTTCCCCATTTTCACCTTGTCTGTAGCCTGATTTTCTGCTCAAAATGTACAAAAATCACCTCTTTTCCCAGCAAATCTACCTGTTAATTAGCACTGGCTTATTACGGAATGGGGGAGGAGCTTGCAATTTGGGAGAAGCACTCAAGTATGGGGTTTGTCACTCATTTGGGGGGAGAATCCCTAATTTGGGGGCCATGGCTCATTTTGTGGAGATTTAGTCCTTTTTGGGGAGCATCTCTAGCTTTTGGGGAGCATCACTTGTTTCTGGGAGGATCTTGCTTTGGGAGGGCATGGTTTTCGGGGAGAATCACTCATTTTGGGTGGATATAACTCATTTTAGGGTGAGTATCACTTGCTTTTGAGTGAGCATCACTCATTTTGGGGGACAATAACTCGGTTTTGGAGGATATAAGTCATTCTGGGGTGAGCATCACGTGGTTTTGGGTGAGTATCACTCATTTTTGGAGGATATAACACATTCTGGGGTGAGCCTCACCCATTTTGGGGGGAGTGTGTGTAACATTTTGGGGGAAGCACCTTTCATTTTGGGATAAAACCCCTTTGGAGCTCATTTTGGGGGCATCACTTTTGGGGGGAGCATTGCTTTTTTGGATGGTTCAATGCTATTTGCACCACATCACTTGCAGATTTGGGTCAATTCACCCATTTTGGGGGGCCGATTCACCAATTTTAGGGGCCTTTTGCCCATTTTGGAGGGCTCTCTGTCCAGTTCTGGGGTTGCTCCACTCGCAGGACGAACCTGCCAATAAAATACAGCTGCAAAATTTCATCTTGTAGTACTTTATAATAAATGGCCATGAATTAATACTAAATTACAATGACTCCTTTATGAAATTACAGGTTACATTCATGCCAGACCAGTATCGAAACATAGGCTTTTTTGCTCATTGCATCACTTGGGGTTTTTCCCCTGGCTGTTGTTTGTTTGTTTTCCTCGGCTCTTCAAGAGCCAAAAAAAAAGAACAAATCTGATAAAAAGCTGCAAAATTCAGAAAAAATACCTCTTGGAGAAACCTGCGTTTACAGGAGGAACCTGCAGAAGACAATTCCTTCATTCTTTTTGCCCTGCGTCACCCAGGTTTCTCCCCACGCCACATTTTAAGGCAAAATTTGCCCTTTTGCTAGCAGTTAAAGACCCCCAAATATAGGGGTTTTTTTGCAGAGCTGCCCTTCCCCGTTGCTTATTTGGGGTAAAACACCATCATTGTCCCACTCAGGTGGATAATATCAGGGAGAAACCACCTTCCCAGCAACAATATCGAATCACATCCACCCAGCCGAATCTTGGGCGTCGTCACTCAGTTTTGGGTGAAAAATCTGCATTATTAAAGCCATTTTTCTCCCATTGTCTTCCTGGCTTGGTGACTAAACACCTTGGGAAAGTCTTGCTCCTGGCAGGCTTTGCCCCAACGTTGTGTCCAGTCTCAGCCCTTAAAGACGAGGATAGGGTGTTTCTTTCCAGACTCAATGGGTTTTTAGTCCATAAATTAAAGGGTTTGGGGAAATTCCTCCCTTTTCCAGAGTGCTGCGTCCCACGTCACCAAACGGCCACAGCACTGGGACCAAAACAGGGAGATGTGGGCAATCCGGTTGGTCAAGAGCATGGAACGAACCCTCCAACCTAAAGATCCAACCTGAAGCAGAATTCGCACTCATTGATACATTCACCCCAGCACATTGATATTTATGCCTGTGAAACATCTTTGGGAAGGAGGGGGTGGAAACCAAAAAACATGAGTTCTGCGATTGGTTAGTTGAGGTTTTTTTTCACCAAGAGATCTAATTGATGGACGTGGTGAGAACCTGGTGTCGCCCAACAGCATCCGAGCATCGCATGGGCAAAGCAGCTTCCCCTAAAAATGCTCTTACCAAAAATGAAGAGGAAAGGGTAAAAATAAGAATAAAACCGGAAAAAAAGTAATCTGGCCGCAATAAGTGCTCAGTAAACATGTGTCCTCCACTTGCACCACCGGTGTGGTGGTCCCTGCACTCCCATGAGCAGTCAGGGCATCCACCAGTGCCTCCGATTTGCTTCTTTTCTCACAAATTTTCTTTTGTTCTTGCAGTTTTTTAGGCATTTTGGGGGGGAATTTTGTTTCAGGTGCTGTCACTGATTTGGGGAGGGGACAGGAGGAGCTATTCCAGTGAGTCGCTGTGAGCCAAGCCGAGGTCGGTGCTGGGCGCCAGTGGGAGGCCACCAGGCTCTTCCTCCAGCTCTTCCTCCTCTTCTTCCTCCTCCTCCATCTCCTCCTCCTCTTCCTCGGTGCCGTCGAGGGAGTCGTCGAGGGCTGCCAGCATGGCCTGCTGCATGGCCATGGTGGCTGTGGCTGAGGAGAAGGGCTGCGGGTTGTCCATGCTGAGCGAGCCTGAAAATAAATATAAAAAAGGACTGCCTGGCAAATATAAAAAGGACAAAATAGTTCGTAAACCAGGAGCTTAAATAGTTCATCAACTCCAACTCCAGGTGGAGGCCAGTTACAAGTAGTGTCCCCAGGGCTCCGTGCTGGGTCCAGCCCTGTTCAATGTCTTTATCAATGACCTGGATGAAGGCATCGAGTGCACCTTTAGCAAATTTGCGGATGACAATAAGCTGGGTGGAAATGTGGATCTGCTGGAGGGTTGGGAGGCTCCAAAGGGATCTGAACAGGCTGGACCGCTGGGCTGAGACCAATGGCATGAGGTTTAACAAGGCTAGATGCCGCGTCCTGCACTTGGGGCACAACAACGCTGTGCAGCTACAGACTAGGAGAAGTCTGTCTAGAAAGGTGCCTGGAGGAGAGGGACCTGGGGGTGCTGGTTGACAGCCAACTGAACATGAGCCAGCAGTGGCCCAGGTGGCCAAGAAGGCCAATGGCATCCTGGCTTGTACCAGAAATGGCGTGGCCAGCAGGTCCAGGGCGGTTCTTCTCCCTCTGGACTCAGCACTGATGAGACCGCACCTCGAATCCTGTGTTCAGTTCTGGGCCCCTCACCACAAGAAGGATGTTGAGGCTCTGGAGCAAGTCCAGAGAAGAGCAAGGAAGCTGGTGAAGGGGCTGGAGAACAGGCCTTATGAGGAACGACTGAGAGAGCTGGGGGTGTTTAGCCTGGAGAAAAGGAGGCTGAGAGGAGATCTCATTGCTCTCTACAACTCCCTGAAAGGAGGTTGTGGAGAGGAGGGAGCTGGGCTCTTCTCCCAGTTGACAGGGGACAGGACGAGAGAGAATGGCCTCAGACTCCACCAAGGGGGGTTCAGGCTTGACATCAGGAAAAAATATTTCACGGAAAGGGTCATTGGGCACTGGCAGAGTCTGCCCAGGGAGGTAGTTGAGTCACCTTCCCTAGAGGTGTTTAAAAGACAGGTGGATGCCGTGCTGAGGGACATGGGTTAGTGATTGATGGGAATGGTTGGACTTGATGATCCTGTGAGTCCTTTCCAACCTAATGATTCTGTGGTTCTATGATACTATGAGTAGCCCAAATGAAAAGCTACACTTGATAGAGAACTCTGTAGGGTGTCCCACCTGTCCCAGCCTCTTGTGAGGTCCAGCTCAAGCTTTTAGCTTGTTAACTTCATTAATCAACAAGAAGTCTTCATTTTTGAGCAAGTAGATGCCCAAATTGGTCGGGCATCCTATCTTCTCTTAGTTGCCACCTTCTCTTCTCTTTTTCTTCCCTCTGTTCAACCTGTCTACCTATGCTCATTTCTGCTCTCCTCACCTTATCTTCATCTTGTCTACTTTTCATTTTCAGTTCTTGCTTCATCTGCTCCTCCCATCTTGTCTCATCTGTCTTCTCATCTTCATCTTTTCATCTCTTTTTCACTTTATCTTCTCTCTTCTCCCCATGTCCTCCTTTATCCCCTCTGCAGCACCTCAAGAGACAGCCCAAGTGATGCCCCATAGTGATCCTTGAGGGCTGTTCCTGTGCTGAGGAGATGCAGTGCCCCACCGCCAGCGTCTTGTGATGGCCAACTAGATCTCAGGAAGAAATGTTTTGCTGTGAGGGTGAGGAGGCCCTGGCCCCATTTGCCCAGAGCAGTGGTGGCTGCCCCATCCCTGGAGGTGTTCAAGGCCAGGTTGGATGGGGCTTGGAGCCCCATCACACCATCACATTAAGTTTTCCAGCCCCGAGTTGGAGGCTGCTGTGTGTCGGGTTTGCCAGAAGGGGGCACTAAGACATCACAAACAAATGCCATCAATCACACCCCAGAAACTGGCCCCAACCGCCCATTAACCCCCTCAAAAAACAATATATAGCACCAAAAGAGCATCGGAAAGATCATAGAATCATGGAAGGGGTTGGGTTGCAAGGCATCTCAAAGCCACCCACCCATGGGCAGGGACCTGGCCTTGAACCCCTCCAGGGCTGGGGCAGCCATCACTGCTCTGGGCAACCTGGGCCAGGGCCTCCCCACCCTCACAGGAAAACATTTCTCCCTAAGAGCTCATCTCAGTCTCCTCTCTTTCAGCTCAGAACCGTTCCCCTCGTCCTGTCCCTGCCCTCCCTCACCACGAACCCCTCCCCAGCTTCCCAAAGATCTCTGAAGCCAGCATGGGCCACCACTGTGCTCACCAGTTGTTGACTTGCAAGACGGTCAGATTGGTTAGGGCGGCGATTTGCCTCTTCTCTTCCTCTGTGGGTAGGGGTGCTGGGAAAAAAGTGACGAGGCAGAAAAATGTCATCTTTACCAGCAGCCCTGAGTAAAAAATAACCTGAAAAAACACCTTTTTTGTTCATTTTCCCGCCCTAAATTATGTAACTTCATGCATTGGCAAGATGCAAGGCCTAAGGGAAGCACAAGCACCTTAAGACCATGTGGACCAGGCTGAAAGCAAAAGCCCAACCATCCAGTAGAACAATTTCTTTGAGTTGTTCAGTTCAGTTCTGGAAATCTCAAACCACGGGATTCTCCTGGCACCACGCAGAAAATTGCTTCTCAGTTTCTGGTCTTCCAAATCACTCTTCTGCTTGCAGATCTGTGGTTCAGCCCTCCAAAAGCATGGAGGATGCACCACACAGCTTGGGATGGAAGCCCAGCACAGCGATGCTCTCGTCCTCAATGCAATAAATACGTAATTTCCCATTTTAAAAGACTGGGAAATTCCCAACTACCTGCTGCTCCATCTCCTGGGTCATATTTTTCCCCAGGTTGCTCCTTGAAGCTGATATTCTTCATCTTACTGCTACCTCAGGGATCTCCCACCTTCCTGAAGACCATCATGCAACCAGTTTCTGAGTGATGACTTGCTCAAACTATACAGGTAGAAGGGGTGATGTAGCTTTTCACCCTTCTTCCAGCCCTGCTGGTGGGACAGTGGTCTCCCTGCATGAGAACATCCCATTGCATCCTCTGTGCACCCTCCTACATCTCCAGTCCCCCAAATGAGTCAGTTCTGCAATTCTGCTTGCTGATGTGCCACAACCACACCGGTGGGGCAGCTGTCACAGCCCAGCCAGGTAGGAAAAGGTGGTTTTGGAGCCGCTAACTGTGCAAAAATGCTCTATTACCCATCTGCAAAACTTTGTGGACATCCCCCAAACAGTTTTGGTTGTTTCCTCATGCTTTAAGGGACTATTTTATCAATTGCAGTGCAAAAAGTCCCGCCCAAATTGCTCCCCAAAGAAAAGCAAAGCCACTTTGTGCCTTAAGATACAAATCCAGATCAAACACCACCTTGGTTGTTCGTTTTTTGGAGGGGTGGCCCTTTTTCCCCAGTTTGCAGGCATTTTGGCAGCTGCGGGGCTCACCATGAGATGCTGGAAGAGCCAGGAGTGCATGATGTTGGTGGCGTGTTTGGGCAGGACGCCCCGCTTGTTCTTGGACTTCTTGTCCTCGCCGTCGAGGAGGGAGGTGAGATCCAGGTTCACGTGCCAAGGGAGAGGAGTGGGGAGAGAACTGGCTGAAAACAGTGATGGACAACCCAAAACCTGAGCAAAGCCAACCTAAACCCAACCACTGCTGTCAGTCCTAAATCGCAGAGATATGGATTTGATGGGTGGATGGTTCAGTGGATAAGGAATTGGTTGGATGGCTGCATTCAGGGATCAGTGGTCAAAGGCTCGATGCGCACACGGAGAACTGTGACAAGTGATGTCCCTCGGGGGTCAGGACTGGAACCAGCACTGTTTAATATTTTCATCATGTGGGTAGTTAGGGTCTGGCGGCCGGAAGATGTTGCGCTGTATGGAAAGACAGGGCCCTTCTCCCCCCTCCAGATAGCCAGTGACGATAGGGCTATGACGGAAGTAGACGGAAGTGACGTCATAACCCCAGGCTATATAGTGCCGTGTTACCTATCAATAAACACCATTTGCCATCCACCACATTGGTGTCAGTGCGCTGAAGGCCCGAGCGGCCTGGGCTTGGCCGTCGCGCTGTTCCTGAACCAGGTCGTCATGCCTTCAAGTGGTGTCGAAACCCGGGAGCCTTTAGACCCGGCGAAGACCCGGGAAAAAGGGATCCGGATCGGGATTGTCTCCTGGAATCGAGTGAACGGTGACCGGAGCGGCTGGACCGACTTCAGTGGGGAGGACGCTCCCAGGATCCACAAGGAAGAAACCTATTCCACTCCCAAGCCCGCGTCGGGCGCCAAGGATGAAGGAAGCTGTTCCACTCCCAACAAGGAGGATGGAAGCTCTTGTGAAGGTCGTATCTCAATTATATAATCATTGGGGTGTTAGTTCTAAAGATTTTACTCTCGCACTTGCAAAGCTTCTACAAATTGGGGTCATTGACCGGCCAGTAGATATTCTCCTCCCCGAAATGTGGGATGGATGCACTAAAGCGTTAGCTGAGGAGACCATGTCCACGGGTTGTGGGAAAAGTCTTCAGTCATGGGGAAAGGTCTTGAAGGCCTTGCAGGGGATCATACAAGAGCAGGAGACCGGGGGGCAGCGAAAGACTGTTTGTCGGCCACCCCGAAGTCGAGAGTCAGGGCGACTACACAGATTCCGTGCCCCCTAGACGATGATGACCGTGCTGGGCCTGGAGATCTGCGGGAGGGCAATACACCCCCCCAGTCTCCAAACGCCGACCCGCTAATGGAGGGACAGAGTTGGGTGGCATCCTTTTGGGGTGGGCCGGTTGAGGAGGCCAGGGGTGCCGCGGGGAAAATTGAATCTAAGGAAACTTCGGCTAGAGCACTGCCACACGTGCCCCAAGATGGCGCCAAGCAAAAAGGGAAAGGGCGGGGCGAGGAGGTCCCCGGCCAGAACAGGGAGGAAGCGCTAGAATCAACTAGCGTGTGCAAATGGGAGGAGGAGGAGAAAAAGCATGGCGGGGGTGGCTGGAAAAAGGAGGGGAGTGCGAGCGAGGGGCGGAGAGCCAATCAGAGCGTCCATCTGAAAAAAAGCCCATATAGGGTAGACACCCCGCCAAGTAGAAGGCGAAGTGAACCCAAAGAGGAGGAACAGCCCGGCCGGAAGGGAAGTGGGCGGGGCCAGAGCCAGGAGCAGCCCGGCCGGAAGGGAAGTGGGCGGGGCCAGAGCCAGGAACAGCCCGGCCGGAAGGGAAGTGGGCGGGGCCAGAGCCAGGAGCAGCCCGGCCGGAAGGGAAGTGGGCGGGGCCAGAGCCAGGAGCAGCCCGGCCGGAAGGGAAGTGGGTGGGGCCAGAGCCAGGAGCAGTCCGGCCGGAAGGGAAGTGGGCGGGGCCAGAGCCAGGAGCAGCCCGGCCGGAAGGGAAGTGGGCGGGGCCAGAGCCAGGAACAGCCGGGCCGGAAGGGAAGTGGGCGGGGCCAGAGCCAGGAACAGCCGGGCCGGAAGGGAAGTGGGCGGGGCCAGAGCCAGGAACAGCCCGGCCGGAAGGGAGGTGGGCGGGGCCGGAGTCCATCAAAAAGGCACTGGAATCCGGAAGTACCCGGTCAGTCGAGTTTCAACTCCGAGTCAGACACTAGCTAGGACGAGGGGCTCGCAACCGATTCAAACTCAGAGGAGGACGAAGCGGAGGTAGACAGATCTAAAAGGCGAAATATCCCCATCCGAATCAAAGAGGAGTCACGAGGGGGACAAACCCCTCTCACGGATTGGAGGAAAATAAAAATGGCATGTGCCGGATGGGCCCCATCGGCTGCACTAGCGTTCCTGGTCTGGGTGACGGACGGGGGACAGAGGGTTCATTCGCCAATAAACCCTAAGGATATACAAGCGATTGTTAAAGCAATCGCAGACAAAGGGCTTAATTCTGCCATGGTCTCCACCCTCATAGACGGTGTCTTCGGGGGGGATGATATGCTCCCGTTTGATAGCAAGCAAACTTGTAGACTGATATTTGACGGGGCAGGGATGATTGCTTTTAAGCAAGAATGGGAAGATAACTGTGTGAAGCAGTTGGCTCAAGTAACTGGGGCGGATCACCCACTACATGGCTCTAGCCTGCAGCGGCTAATGAGCACAGATCCGACAATCATTACCCCCCAGGCGCAAACCCAGGGCCTGCGGGCCCATCAAGTTATGGCAACTACCCGTGCTGCCAGAGAAGCCATTCGCACAGCCTCTAGAGTTGTTGCCAAACTATCACCATGGTCCACTATAAAGCAAAGGGAAAGTGAGAGCTTCACACAATTTGTGGATTGCCTCCAGGCAGCAGTCGATTCTTCGACCCTGCCTGTGGAAGCAAAAGGCCCAGTTGTAGCAGAATGCTTACGCCAGCAGTGTAATTCGGCAACCAAAGAAATTTTACGATCATTGCCAGCGGGATGATCAAGCATGTCGTGAGTGAAGAGCACTTAGCTCTAATTCAGGCGGCCGTCTGCACAGCAATGGCTAATGTGATGGCATGTTTCAAATGTGGCCAGGCAGGCCACGTTGTGGCAAACTGCCCTCAGTCAGGGGACCCACCAACAACGCCTCCCCCGTACCAAAACCGACCCAGAGGACCGTGCTGGACCTGTGGAAGGAAAGGCCATCTTGCCAAGGAATGTAGAACTAAATTTCAGGGAAACGGAAGGCGGAGAGGGCACCTGGGCTGCACACAGCCCTCTCCCACTTGGGATACGAGGCGGCCCAATTATGTCAACCCCAGATGGAGCAGAGCGCTCCCAAACCTGCTGCCCCCTCAAGAAGCGACCAATTTTATGGCCCAACCGACAGCTCAGGGCCCTTCTCCCCCCTCCAGATAGCCAGTGACGATAGGGCTATGACGGAAGTAGACGGAAGTGACATCATAACCCCAGGCTATATAGTGCCGTGTTACCTATCAATAAACACCATTTGCCATCCACCACATTGGTGTCAGTGCGCTGATGGCCCAAGCGGCCTGGGCTTGGCCGTTGCTCTGTTCCTGAACCAGGTCGTCACGCCTTCAAAGGCCATCAACGCCATCAACGATATGGGCAGCAAGACCAAGGGCAACCTCAGCAAGTCTGCAGGTGACACCAAGCTGAGTGGTGCAGTCGTCACACCAGAAGGACGGGACGTCATCGAGAGGGACGTGGACAAGCTGGAGAAGTGGGGCTGTGTGGCTCTCATGAGGTTCAACAAGGCCAAGTGCAAGGTCCTACGCTTGGGTCAAGGGAACCTGTGGTTCCAGTACCGGCTGGGGGACGACGTGAGTGGGAGCTTCCCTGAGGAGAAGGACTTGGGGTGCTGGGGGAGAAGAAGCTCCACATGAAACTGTAGCGTGCCTTCCCAGCCCAGAAACCAACCTTGTCCTGGGCTGCATCCAAAGCAGCGTGGCCAGCAGGGAGGGAGGGGATTCTGCCCCTCTATTCCTCTCTTGTGAGACCTCACCTGGAGCCTGGTGTCTAGTTCTGGAACCCGCAACATAAGAAGGAGATGGAACTGTTGGAATGGGTCCGGAGGAGGCCACGCAGATGATCCAAGGGCTGGAGCACTTCTGCTATGAGAACAGGCTGGAAGAGTTGGGGTTGTTCAGCCTGGAGAAGGCTGCAGGTAGACCTTAAAGCAGCTTCTAGCACTGAAAGCGGCTCCAGAAAAGCTGGGGAGGGACTTTTCCCAAGGTCCTGGAGTGACAGGATGAGGTGGAATGGCTTTAAATTGGAAGAGGAAATATTTAGACTAGATGTTAGGAAGAAATTCTTCACATTTGAGGAGGGAGAGGCCCTGGCCCAGGCTGCCCAGAGCAGTGGTGGCTGCTCCATTCCTGGAGGTGTTCGAGGCCAGGTTGGTTGGGGTTTGGAGCCCCTGATCCAGTGGGAGGTGTCCCTGCCCATGGCAGAGGTTGGAACTGGATGGTCCTTTTTGACCCAAGCCAACGACGATGCTATGAAAAGGGGAGTGGGACAAGTCCAAAAAAAAGGCCACTTGGCAGGGAGTGTCCAAAACTCACTTTCCCTCGGCAAAAAAATGCATTAAATCCCTAATTAACCCTAGAATCTCTGTTTAATGGCTCCTTCTTTTGGCCAATGTTTTGTGAAGGGCAATGGGCTTTTCCTCCCAGCGGTGGCACCAGCACAGCTGGGAACTGTGGAGCCAATGCTGAAGACTGTGGTGCTGACGCTGAAGATTGTGGTGCTGATGCTGTGATCGTTTTCCAAGAAGTGAAACACTTTTACCTTAAAAAATAAAAAAGAACCCCAAAAAACCAAACCCCTCAAAAAGAGTAATCTTTCTCAAGTTTTCTGATTTTTCTAAATCTCAGGTTAAGTCCTTTAATGTTCCTTAACAAACCTGTGCTTCTCCCCCAGCTTATTCCCACAATCTCAGCGCTTCATCAAAATGTTTCTCCTGGATGAATGAAACATCAGGACAGCAGGTCCCCGCGATTCCCCTGGGCTCCAGCTGAATAAGTCAGGCGGATGGCGCGGGAAGAGCATCCGGAGGTGCTTGTTCGGGGCTCTCGCCCTGCCCCAGTATTCCCTGGGCGTGTGTTTTTCGCACCAGGCAAGGTTTTGCTGCAAGACTGAAGGCAGCGTCGGTGAGCTATTAGAAAAAGAAATTCAACAAAGCATCGCATGAGCAAAAAAACTGCTAGGAGCTGCCACCCAGCCCCAAAAATGCCTTTTTTGTTATTGTTTTTAGAGGTGCCTCCAATTAAATTGAGGGATTTCAGAGAAAAATTTACATGAGGGAATCGCTTCTGCTCTGCTCCCAGGCAGCAGCTCAGCAGGGAGAGATGCTGTGGGGGTTTGGAGGTGACGGCGGGTGCCAGCACCACAGGGACAGCACACTGTCCTCATAAACCCTTCGGTGCCCAAACCGCAGGAATGCAGTCACAGAAACCCTGCGGAGATGACTGCACTGACAAAAAGAAATGAAAGCAGAGCAAGTGGCTAAAAAATAACACGGAATTCATAAAGCACAGATGAAAACCAGAGCATTCTGATTGCCGTACTGGACAGACAATGCTGGCGATCCCACACCTGGAATATAAAGAAAATAATATATTGTAGTGTATCGTGTTGTATCATCAGCCTGGAGAAGAGAAGGCTGCGGGGAGACCTTAGAGCAGTTTCCAGGGTTGAAAGGGGCCCCAGGAAAGCTGGGGAGGGGCTCTGGATCAGGGAGGGCAGGGAGAGGATGAGGGGGGGAAGTTTTGAGCTGAAAGAGGGGAGATAGAAATGAAATCTTAGGCAGAAATGTTTTCTTGTGAGGGTGGGGAGGCCCTGGCCCAGGTTTGCCAGAGCAGTCGTGGCTGCCCCATCCCTGGAGGGGTTCAAGGCCAGGTTGGATGGGGCTTGGAGCAACCGCATCTGGTTTAAAGACATCCCTGCTCCTGCAGGGGCATGGACTGGATGACCTCTAAAGGTCCTTTCAAACCAAAACGTTCCATGACTCTGTGACCTTTTCACTACAAGGAAATTCGCTTTTACACACAGGCACAACAAATGCTGGGCCTCCTCTCATACTTGATGGAAGTCATGAATGACGGCAACAGCGACATCGTGTTGAAGGCCCTGCAGGTCATTTTAAGAGTGATGGGTCACCTGAAGAAGAAGGAGGCCAGCCCTTTTGCTGTGCAGCTGGCAGAGAAGCTCCTGCCTGTCTTTAATCACGTAAGCATGAGGATGGAGCCTGGTCCTGCAGCTCAAACCTTCCAGACACACTCGAGGCAGGAGCTTCTACTGCCCTTCCTCCCCTAGGCTCCTGTGGGAGACTGAGATGAGATCTTAGGAAGAAACATATCCCTGTGGGTGTGGGGAGGCCCTGGCCCAGGTTGCCCAGAGCAGTCGTGGCTGCCGCATCCCTGGAGGGGTTCAAGGTCACGTTGGCTTTGAGCAACCTGATCCAGTGGGATGTGTCCCTGCTCGTTGGACCTGGATGGCCTTTGATTTCTGGGGTTGTCCTGTGCAGGAACAGGAGTTGGGCTCCATGACCCCGGTGGGTCACTTCCAGCTGGAGACATGCTCTCATTCCGTGTGACATCGCAGTCCGTTCCCTGGCTACACAGACCCTCCTCATCCTGAAAATTCAACATCAGTGGCAAAACCAAGAAGGCAGAGAAACAATAACAGTGGTCACGAGGAGCTGGGAAGCAGAAGAACAGCTGTGGAAAATTTTGTGAAGGAATTGCAGGACTGTTGTTGACATTTCACTAAGGTATAAAGATGAGGTTGTAACAATAAATTTGATCTCAGCTTGAAACGAAAGCAGAGTCCATGTCTGTTTAAGAAGCCACAGCAGAGAGCAATGAGGTCTCCCCTCAGCCACCCCTCATCCAGGCTAAACAGCCCCCAGAGCCGCTCCCAGAACCCCGGGGCTCCAGCCCCTTCCCAGCTCCATTCCCTTCTCCAGACGTGCTCCAGCCCCTCAACGTCCTTCTTGGAGTGAGGGGCCCAACACTGAACAGGGCACGGGCTCTTTCCCGAGGGAATCGCTGCTGCCCAGCTCTCAGAGGTTGGACGGGGCTGGGTTTGGGATGAGGGGGGATCTTTCCCGAGGGTGTGGGGGGACCCACCCACCCGTGTGGGGCTGCCCTGGGACCTGAGGGGATTTGGGGTGGAGGGGTCCCTTACGTGCGCTCTCGCCCCTCCTGCCCTTCCCACCATCTGCATGCGCCTGTGTCACGGGATGCGGGATGGGCAGGAAAAGGTGGGTGGGGAGGGAAGCGTGAGGCACCATTTGTGGAAAATTGGTGATTCAAGCTAAAGCAGATTTCAGTTTCATCTCAGTAACTGTAGTTTTTGAAAGGCAGACAGGATGTCCCTCTGAGAGCAGGTTTTCTTTCAAGCAGTGTTTTTCCAGGCACTCTTCATGCTTTGGAGACCATAATGTCTTGTGTTCAGTGTGGTCTGTGCTGAACAGAGGTGCCTTTTCTATCATCACCTCTGTTTGCAGCTTTTCCCCATCTCAAGGCCAAGGTCAGACAGAGCCAGCTCCAAACGAGCAGAGTTTTGACTGCTGTGAGGTTCATAATAACGTTAAAATGAGTCCTTGGAAAGTGATAGAATGGGCCTAAGATTTCTGGGTGAATTTATACACGTGCGTGTAAGTGGGAAATCTCTCCTGTGGCATATTCGTGATTTAAGCTAAAGTCGAGTTCAGTTTCATCCCAGTAACTGTATTTTCTGGAAGGGGCCCTTCCAACTCAGGACACGCCATGGTTCGATGATTTCTCGTCCTGCTGCACTGGGCAGGTTCAGGGCTGCTGTGCTGGGCCCTTCTCTTCTCTCTTCCACCCCTCCTCCTCATGGTCCACTTCCATGTCTCTCACACCCTTCCAGGGCCACCCGACCCTCCCTGCCACGTGGCCAAGTCACAGGGGGACCCTCTGTGACCTCACTTTGGGACCCCACCCTGCACCACGCATGGTAACGGTGGCTGCAGCCCCCAGCCCTCAGTGTCCGCCAGGACAGTGCCGGGACAGGCAGCAGAGCTCACAGCTCCCGAGCAGAGCTCACGCCTCACCCCGTGGTGCCAAAGCGTCTCCCTTGATCGGTCCTTACCCTGTCCCCAAGGATGGCAGAGAGACTTCCCAGCCAACCTGGGGTGTCCTTGTGGGAGGACGTGTCTCCCCAGGTGAGCAGCTCTGCACTGCAGCCCCATGAGGTGCCTATGGAGCAGCCCCTAAAGATCAGTGGGTGAGGAGCCCTGGTGGGCTGGGCAGGACTCAACACCAGGATCAGGGAGGGGATTCTGTCCCTCTGCTCCGCTCTTGTGCAACCCCATCTGGAGCCCTGTGTCCAGTTCTGAAGTCCTCAGCACAGGAAGGACATGGAGCTGTTGGGACGGGTCCAGAGGAGGCCACGAGGAGAACCCAAGGGCTGGAGAACCTCCCGTACAAGGACAGGCTGAGGGAGTTGGGGCTGTTCAGCCTGGAGAAGAGAAGGTCCCAGGAAGACCTTAGAGCAGCTTCCAGTCCTGAAAGGGGCTCCAGGAATGTTGGGGAGGGGCAGGGATTGGATGAGGGGAATGGTTTTGAGTTGAAAGAGGCGAGATTCAGGTGACATCTTAGGAAGAAATATTTCCCTGTGAGGATGGGGAGGCCCTGGCCCAGGTTGCCCAGAGAAGTGGTTGCGCTGCCCCATCCCTGGAGGTGTTCAAGGTCAGGTGGGACGGTCTTTGGGACACCCTGATCCAGTGGGAGGTGCCCTTGCTGATGGCATTGGGTGGAACTGGTTGGGTTTGAGATCCCTTCCAACCCAAAGCATTCCAGGATTCTGTGGATCATTGGACTGGCATGGCCTCACTGTCCCTGCTTAGAGGGTTCCTGCTGTCTCTGAGCAGGGATGATGTGAGGGCTGCACGCTGGGGTCCCCGCAGCAGCTCCAGCCCCCAGGCCCCCAGACAGCCCTGGCTCGCTCAAGGGCCAGCACACGGTGCCCATGAGACCAACCTTCTTCCCTCCCCCTGGGTCCCTCTTCTTCTCCTCCCCTGAGCTGTGACTGCAGCCCCAGCTGCCGGCTCCGCTGCGGCTGCTTTGAGGCACCTCTCTCCAGGGCTGCTTGTGCTGCCCACCCGCACAGCACGACCACGGCTCCTGCTGGGACATCTCTATCCTCCCTTCCTTCCTCCATAGGCTGTAGAAAGGTGTCTGGAAACAGCGGAGAAGACAGACATCATCCTCATGGCCATTGAGGCAATGAGAGACTCAAGCTGCTTTCAGAGGGAGGCAACAGAACTCATGCAGGATGTGATCATGCAGGACCCTGCCCTCTGGCTGGCAGAGGTAGGTGGCCCATAGCAAGACTGCCTTTCCCTTGAGCCCTCCCAGACCCTGCTCCTCCCTCTAGCCCTCCCAAATCCAGCAGTCTGAATCCCGCAGAGGGATGGAAAGGGCAGCTGAGGCACTAGGGGCAGAACCATCTTCACTTGGGTCTCCTTCAGGTACCCAAGATCATGACCTGCATCCACGGAAATTTGACACACCTCAACTCAGAGCCAGCCCAGGAGATCGTGGAGTCACTGCTTTTACTGATGACCAAGTACCACACCAATGAAGTTTCCACAATGTTGTGGAGGATGTTTCCACCAAATGACAGGTATTAGCTCCGTCGGCCTTAAGACTTGATCCGCTTGGGGAGAAGGGCCCAGAGACTCCCTGGATGACAGAGCTGAAAACGTCCAGAGGAAGGCACGAGGATGATCCAAAGGCTGGAGAACATCCTGTACACGGTCAGGTGGAGAGAGTTGGGATTGGAGTCCCCTGATCCAGTGCGAGGTGTCCCTGCCCATGGAAGGGGTTGGAACTGGATGGGCTTAAACCCTTAATGCCAAACCCATTCCATGATTGTGTGACTCTAAAACTGCAGGACACCCCTGGGGAGCAGGTCCCTCCATCCCACCACCCTATCCAACCCCCCAAAAAACCCTGCAGAAGGTAATGCTGTCAAAGCCAGCAAAGAGGTGAAGGTCCCAAAGTAGAGGAAGGGTTTAGAGGAGAGGCTGAAGTCCCTTGGCCTGTTCAGCCTGGAGAAGGGGAGATTGAGTGGAGACCTCATTGTGCTCTGCATCTTCTTCACACGGGGAACAGGCGTAGCAGGCACTGAGCTCTTGCCTTTGGCTGAGAGGACATGGCAGGAACATGTCAGGAGAGGGTTAGCTTGGATATTGGAAAAAATCTTCCCCCAGAGATCAATGGAGCACTGGAAGAGCTCCCCAGGGAAGCAGGCAGGGAACCAAGCCTCATAATAGTCAGGAAGCCTTGGGCCAACACCCTCAGCCCCATGGTGTGAACAGTGGAGTTGTCCTGTGCAGGGACAGGAGTTGGACTTGATGGTCCTAGTGGGTCCCTTCCCACTCACGACATTCCATAATTCAGCACGCCTCTGCCAGCCCAGCAACAAATACCTCCTTGCTCCTCTCCTGCTGCCCAGGCCAGCCCAGCCGAGGGCAAGGTCCATGTCGTGCAGCGCTGCCTCAGGCCAGGCTGTGGTGGCCGAGGCTCCCCTGCTGATGAAGCTCTCTGCCTTGCAGCTCTGCCCTGCCACTCTGGGAACTCATCTTCTCCATGCCCCAGACACTGGAGGAGCTTTTGCAGGGGCTGACCCAGCTCTTGCAGGATAAACAGGAAATGGACTCTGATGCTCTCCCCGAGGACTCCTGCATCCCTCTCCTAGCTGTAAGTTGTCAGGAAACCTCAAGTGCCCTTGTCCTCAGCATCTGGTGGAACCAGGAGCTTGGTGGTGCCAGGTCACTCACTGCTGCCTTTCTTCCAGGTGATGGCCTGCAGGGACTGGGAAAATGAGGAAATTGTAGCAACGCACCCCATCTTGAGGGGTCTGAGGCATTCACGTCCAGTGACAATCTCGCTGTTGCTCAGGGCCCTTCTGAGGCTGTCAGAGAGAGCCCAGATGGTGAGCAGGGTGTCGGCAAGGGGACCCACATGGGCAAGCAGGGGCTGGGACAGTGTGGGCAGTGGGATTTGAGTGGTGCAGTGACAGCTCCAAATGCCCTCCTTGCCCTGGTGGGGCCTGGAAGCTGCCTGGGCAGTTCTCAGGCATGGACCTTTCAGCCCAACCACTGTGCCAGGGAAGGTCATGGAACCGATCTCTCTTGCCAGGGCTGCTTGTGCTGCCCACCCGCGCAGCATGACCACCACTCCAGCTGGCATATCTCTACTCCCTCTTCCTTCCTCCACAGGTACTTGGACAGTATCTAGGACCAGAAGAGGACACAGAAGACCTTGTCAGGTCCATTGAGGTGATGAGGAACTCCAGAAACTTTCAGAAGGAGTTTATGACACTCATGCATGATGCGTTGATAAAAAACCCTGCCTTCTGGCTGGCAGAGGTAGGTGGCCCATGGCAAGGTTGCCCTGCAATAGAAAACTGCAAGAACCCACTCCTCCCTTGATTCCTCCCAGTTCCAGGTCTCTTGGGCTCCTGAAGCCACCTGAATAGGGCAGGAAAGGGCAGCTGAGGCTCCAGGAGCAGCAACATCCTCACCTGCATCTCCCTTCCAGATACCAAACATCATGGCCTACATCCATGAAAACCTGGGACACTTCAACTCGAGATCAACTGGAGAGATGGTGCGGTCGCTGCTATTAAGAATGACCAAGTACCACCCCATGGAGGTTGCCAAAACGTTGTGGAGGATGTTTCCTCCAACTGACAGGTACTGGCTCCAAAAGCCTTGAGGACTGATCCGTTTGGGGAGAGGGGCCCAGAATCAATCTGGATGACAGAGCTAGGAAAGTCCAAAGGAGGCCACAAGGATTATCTGAAAGCTGGAGCACATCCCGTACCCGGACAGGTGGAGAGGAGGATCCGGGGAGAATTTAGAGCAGCTTCCCCTCCTGAAATGTGCTCCAGGATAGCTGGGGATGGGCTCTTGATCAGAGGTTGGAGGGAGATGAGGAAGGGAAAGGTCTTGAGCTGATAGAGGGGAGATTAAGATTTCAGGAAGAAATGTTTCTGTGAGGGTGGGGAGGTAATGACCCAGGAAGCCCAGAGAAGTCGTGGCTGCCCCATCCTTGGAGGCCAGGATTCAGCACGCCTCTGCCAGTCCAATAACAAATACCTCCTTGCTCGCTCCTCTCCAGCTGCCCACGCCAGCCCAGCCGAGGGCAAGGTCCATGTCCTCCTAGGCTGTCTCAGGCCAGGCTGTGGTGGCCGAGTCTGCCGTGCTGATGGAGCTCTCTGCCTTGCAGATCTACCGTGCCACTCTGGGACCTCATCTTCCGCAAGCCGCAGATACTGGAGGAGCTTTTGCAGGGGCTGATGCTGCTCCTGCAGGATAAACAGGACGAGGGCTTTCATGTTTTCCCGGAGGACTCCTGCATCCTTTTCTTGGCTGTGAGTTATCAGGAAAAGCCCAAGGGCCCTTGTCCTCAGCTTCTGGAGGAAGCAGGAGCTTGGCGGTGCCCGGTCACTCACTGTTGCCTTTCTTCCAGGTGATGGCCTGCAAGGACTGGGAAAATGAGGAAGTTGCACCAACGTACAGTGTCTGGTGGGGTCTGAGGTTCTCAGGTCCAGTGACACTCTGGCAGTTCCTTAGAGCCCTTCTGAGGCTGTCGGAGAGAGGCCAGATGGTGAGCAGGGCACCAGGAATGGGACCCACATTAGCAAGCAGGGGCAGGAACAGTGCGGGCAGTGGGATTCCAGTGATGGAGTGACAGCTCCAAACACGCTCTTTGCCTTCATGGGGCGGGTGAGATCCCTGGGGTATTTCTGGGCATGGACCTGTCAGCCTGACCACTGGGCCTGGGAAGGTCATGGAACTGGACCACCTAAAGCTTTGCTAAATCACATGGTGGTGACTGGAGACAGCCAACACGGCTTCACCAAGGGCAAGTCCTGCCTGACCAACCCAGTGGCCTTGTGTGATGGAGTGACCACATCAGTGCATACGGGAAATGCAGTGGATGTCATCTACCTGGACTTGTGTAAAGCCTTGGAGACAGTCCCTCGGCACATCCTTCTCTCTGACCTGGAGAGAGCGAGATGGGGCTTTGATGGGTGGACTGTTTGGTGGATGAGGAATCCCAGGCACTAACACAGGCGGATGCAGAATGAATTGGGAGCAACCCTGAGGAGAAGGACTTGGGGTGCTGGGGGATGAGACGATTCACGTGAGCCGGCCACATGCGCTCACAGCCCAGAAAGAAAAACTTTGTCCTGGGCAGTGGGATCAGCAGGGTGAGGGAGGGGCTTCTGCCCCTCTGCTCTGCTCTGCTCTGTTCTGCTCTTTTGAGACCCACCCTGGGAGCCATGGGCTGTTTTCCTGTGAGGGTGAGGAGGCCCAGGCATAGGTTGACCAGAGAAGTCGTGGCTGCCCCATCCTGGCAGGTGTTCAAGGCCAAACGGGATCAGGGGGCTTTGAGCTCCCTCATCCAATGGGAGGTGTCTCTGCCCATGGCAGGGGATCGGAACTCGATGGGTTTGAGATCCCTTCCAACCCAAAGCATTCCAGGATTCTGTGGATCATGGGGCTGGCATGGCCTCACTGTCCCTGCTTAGAGGGTTCCTGCTGTCTCTGAGCAGGGATGATGTGAGGGCTGCACTCTGGGGTCCCCACAGCAGCTCCAGCCCCCAGGACCCCAGATAGCCCTGGCTTGCTCAAGGGCCAGCACACGGTGCCCATGAGACCAACCTTCTTCCCTTCCCCTGGGCCCCCCTTCTTCTCCTGCTCTTGGCAGTGACTGCAGCTCCACTGCAGGTGCTGATGGGCGCCGCTCTCCAGGGCTGCTTGTGCTGCCCACCCACACAGCACAACCACGGCTCCTGCTGGGACATCTCTATCCTCCCTTCCTTCCTCCACAGGTACTGGGACAGTGTCTCCAACCTGCAGAGGACACACAAAGCATCCTCATGTCCATTGAGGCAATGAGGACCTCCAGCATCTTTAAGAAAGAGGTGATGAGTCTCATCCAGGATGCGTTCATGCAATATCCTGCTTTCTGGCTGGCAGAGGTAGGTGGCCCATGGCAAGGTTGCCCGGCCCTTGAGAACTTCAAGAACCCGCTCCGCCCTTGATTCCTCCCAGTTCCAGGGCTCTTGGGCTCCTCAAGCCACCTGAATAGGACAGGGAGGGATGGAAAGGGCAGCTGAGGCTCCAGGGGCAGCAACATCCTCACCTGGGTCTCATTTCCAGATGCCAAACCTCATGGCCTGTTTCCATGAAAGCCTGAGACATGTCAACTCAACATCAGCCTGGGAGATTGTGGTGTTACTGCTATTCAGGATGACCGTCTGCTACCCCAATGAAGTTGCCACAACGTTGTGGAGGATGTTTCCTCCAACTGACAGGTATGAGCTCTGTCAGCCTTGAGGGTTTATCCGCTTGGGGAGAAGGGTCCAGAATCAATCTGGATGATACAGCCAAGAACGTCCAAAGGAAAGCACAAGGATGATCCAAAGGCCGGTGTACCTCCTGTACACGGATGGGCGGAGAGAGTTGGCGTTGGAGGCCCCCGATCGAGTGGGAGGTGTCCCTGCCCAGGGAAGGGGTTGGAGGTGGATGGGCTTAAACCCCTTGAAGCCCAAACCATTCCATGATTCTATGACTCTAAAACTGCAGGACAGCCCTGGGGTGCTGGGCCGTCCTTCCCACCAACCTATCCAGCTCCCAAAAAGCCCTGCAGAAGGCAAAGCTGGAAAAGCCAGACAGGAGTTGAAGGTCCCCAAGCTTTAGGAGAGGAAGCAATACGAGGAGAGGCTGAAGTCCCTTGGGCTGTTCAGCCTGGAGCAGGGGAGACAGAGGGGAGATCTCATCACACTCTGCACTGAGCTCTTGCCTCTGGATGTGAGGGCATGGCAGGAACATGTCAGGAGAGGGTTAGCTTGGATATTGGAAAAAATCTTCCCCCAGAGATCAATGGAGCACTGGAAGAGCTCCCCAGGGAAGCAGGCAGGGAACCAAGCCTCATAATAGTCAGGAAGCCTTGGGCCAACACCCTCAGCCCCATGGTGTGAACAGTGGAGTTGTCCTGTGCAGGGACAGGAGTTGGACTTGATGGTCCTAGTGGGTCCCTTCCCACTCACGACATTCCATAATTCAGCACGCCTCTGCCAGCCCAGCAACAAATACCTCCTTGCTCCTCTCCTGCTGCCCAGGCCAGCCCAGCCGAGGGCAAGGTCCATGTCCTGAAGGGCTGCCTCAGGCCAGGCTGTGGTGGCCGAGGCTCCCCTGCTGATGAAGCTCTCTGCCTTGCAGCTCTGCCCTGCCACTCTGGGAACTCATCTTCTCCATGCCCCAGACACTGGAGGAGCTTTTGCAGGGGCTGACCCAGCTCTTGCAGGATAAACAGGAAATGGACTCTGATGCTCTCCCCGAGGACTCCTGCATCCCTCTCCTAGCTGTAAGTTGCCTGGAAAAGCTCAAATTCCCTTGTCCTCAGCATCTGGTGGAACCAGGAGCTTGGTGGTGCCAGGTCACTCACTGCTGCCTTTCTTCCAGGTGATGGCCTGCAGGGACTGGGAAAATGAGGAAATTGCAGCAACGCACCCCATCTTGAGGGGTCTGAGTCATTCAAGTCCAGTGACAATCTCGCTGTTGCTCAGGGCCCTTCTGAGGCTGTCGCAGAGAGCCCAGATGGTGAGCAGGGGGTCGGCAAGGGGACCCTCATAGGCAAGCAGGGGCTGGGACAGTGTGGGCAGTGGGATTTGAGTGGTGCAGTGACAGCTCCAAATGCCCTCCTTGCCCTGGTGGGGCCTGGAAGCTGCCTGGGCAGTTTCCAGGCATGGACCTTTCAGCCCAACCACTGTGCCAGGGAAGGTCATGGAACCGATCTCTCTTGCCAGGGCTGCTTGTGCTGCCCACCCGCGCAGCATGACCACCACTCCAGCTGGCATATCTCTACTCCCTCTTCCTTCCTCCACAGGTACTTGGACAGTATCTAGGACCAGAAGAGGACACAGAAGACCTTGTCAGGTCCATTGAGGTGATGAGGAACTCCAGAAACTTTCAGAAGGAGTTTAAGAGACTCATGCATGACGCGTTGATAAAAAACCCTGCCTTCTGGCTGGCAGAGGTAGGTGGCCCATGGCAAGGTTGCCCTGCAATAGAAAACTGCAAGAACCCACTCCTCCCTTGATTCCTCCCAGTTCCAGGACTCTTGGGCTCCTGAAGCCACCTGAATAGGGCAGGAAAGGGCAGCTGAGACTCCAGGAGCAGCAACATCCTCACCTGCATCTCCCTTCCAGGTACCAAACATCATGGCCTACATCCATGAAAACCTGGGACACTTCAACTCGAGATCAGCTGGAAAGAAGGTGGGGTTGCTGCTATTCAGAATGACCAAGTACCACCCCATGGAGGTTGCCAAAACGTTGTGGAGGATGTTTCCTCCAACTGACAGGTACTGGCTCCGAAAGCCTTGAGGACTGATCCGTTTGGGGAGAGGGGCCCAGAATCAATCTGGATGACAGAGCTAGGAAAGTCCAAAGGAGGCCACGAGGATTATCTGAAAGCTGGAGCATATCCCGTTCCCGGACAGGTGGAGAAGAGTATCCGGGGAGAATTTAGAGCCGCTCCCCCTCCTGAAATGTGCTCCAGGATAGCTGGGGAGGGGCTCTTGATCAGAAGTTGGAGGGAGATGAGGAAGGGAAAGGTCTTGAGCTGATAGAGGGGAGATTAAGATTTCAGGAAGAAATGTTTCTGTGAGGGTGGGGAGGTAATGACCCAGGAAGCCCAGAGACGTCGTGGCTGCCCATCCTTGGAGGCCAGGATTCAGCACGCCTCTGCCAGTCCAACAACAAATACCTCCTTGCTCCTCTCCTGAAGCCCAGGCCAGCCCAGCCGAGGGCAAGGTCCATGTCCTCCTAGGCTGCCTCAGGCCAGGCTGTGGTGGCCGAGTCTGCCGTGCTGATGGAGCTCTCTGCCTTGCAGATCTACCGTGCCACTCTGGGACCTCGTCTTCCGCAAACCCCAGATACTGGAGGAGGTTTTGCAGGGGCTGTCCCTGCTCCTGCAGGATAAACAGGACGAGGGCTTTCATGTTTTCCCGGAGGACTCCTGCATCCTTCTCTTGGCTGTGAGTTATCAGGAAAAGCCCAAGGGCCCTTGTCCTCAGCTTCTGGAGGAACCATGAGCTTGGCTGTGCCCGGTCACTCACTGTTGCCTTTCTTCCAGGTGATGGCCTGCAAGGACTGGGAAAATGAGGAAGTTGCACCAACGTACAGTATCTGGTGGGGTCTGAAGTTCTCAGGTCCAGTGACACTCTGGCGGTTCCTCAGTGCCCTTCTGAGGCTGTCGGAGAGAGGCCAGATGGTGAGCAGGGCACCAGGAATGGGACCCACATTAGCAAGCAGGGGCAGGAACAGTGCGGGCAGTGGGATTCCAGTGATGGAGTGACAGCTCCAAACACGCTCTTTGCCTTCATGGGGCGGGTGAGATCCCTGGGGAATTTCTGGCCATGGACCTGTCAGCCTGACCACTGGGCCTGGAAAGGTCATGGAACTGGACCACCTAAAGCTTTGCTAAAACACATGGTGGTGACTGGAGACAGCCAACACGGCTTCACCAAGGGCAAGTCCTGCCTGACCAACCCCGTGGCCTTGTGTGATGGAGTGACCACATCAGTGCATACGGGAAATGCAGTGGATGTCATCTACCTGGACTTGTGTAAAGCCTTGGAGACAGTCCCTCGGCACATCCTTCTCTCTGAACTGGAGAGAGCGAGATGGGGCTTTGAGGGGTGGACTGTTTGGTGGATGAGGAATCCCAGGCACTAACACAGGCGGATGCAGAATGAATTGGGAGCAGCCCTGAGGAGAAGGACTTGGGGTGCTGGGGGATGAGACGATTCACGTGAGCCGGCCACATGCGCTCACAGCCCAGAAAGAAAAACTTTGTCCTGGGCAGTGGGATCAGCAGGGTGAGGGAGGGGCTTCTTCCCCTCTGCTCTGCTCTGCTCTGCTCTGCTCTGTTCTTCTCTTTTGAGACCCACCCTGGGAGCCATGGGCTGTTTTCCAGTGAGGGTGGGAAGCCCCAGGCATAGGTTGACCAGAGAAGTCGTGGCTGCCCCATCCTGGCAGGTGTTCAAGGCCAAACGGGATCAGGGGGCTTTGAGCTCCCTCATCCAATGGGAGCTTTCTCTGCCCATGGCAGGGGATCGGAACTCGATGGGTTTGAGATCCCTTCCAACCCAAAGCATTCCATGATTCTGTGGATCATTGGACTGGCATGGCCTCACTGTCCCTGCTTAGAGGGTTCCTGCTGTCTCTGAGCAGGGATGATGTGAGGGGTGCACTCTGGGGTCCCCGCAGCAGCTCCAGCCCCCAGGACCCCAGATAGTCCTGGCTCGCTAAAGGGCCAGCACACGGTGCCCATGAGACCAACCTTCTTCCCTTCCCCTGGGTCCCCCTTCTTCTCCTGCCCTTGGCAGTGACTGCAGCTCCAGTGCGGGTGCTGACGGGCGCCGCTCTCCAGGGCTGCTTGTGCTGCCCACCCACACAGCACAACCACGGCTCCTGCTGGGACATCTCTACCCTCCCTTCCTTCCTCCACAGGTACTGGGACAGTGTCTCCAACCTGCAGAGGACACACAAAGCATCCTCATGTCCATTGAGGCAATGAGGACCTCCAGCATCTTTAAGAAAGAGGTGATGAGACTCATCCAGGATGCGTTCATGCAATATCCTGCTTTCTGGCTGGCAGAGGTAGGTGGCCCATGGCAAGGTTGCCCGGCCCTTGAGAACTTCAAGAACCCGCTCCGCCCTTGATTCCTCCCAGTTCCAGGGCTCTTGGGCTCCTCAAGCCACCTGAATAGGACAGGGAGGGATGGAAAGGGCAGCTGAGGCTCCAGGGGCAGCAACATCCTCACCTGGGTCTCATTTCCAGATGCCAAACCTCATGGCCTGTTTCCATGAAAGCCTGAGACACGTCAACTCAACATCAGCCTGGGAGATTGTGGTGTTACTGCTATTCAGGATGACCAACTGCTACCCCAATGAAGTTGCCACAACACTGTGGAGGATGTTTCCTCCAACTGACAGGTATGAGCTCTGTCAGCCTTGAGGGTTTATCCGCTTGGGGAGAAGAGTCCAGAATCAATCTGGATGATACAGCCAATAACATCCAGAGGAGGGCACAAGGATGATCCAAAGGCCGGTGTACCTCCTGTACACGGATAGGCAGAGAGAGTTGGGGTTGGAGGCCCCTGATCGAGTGGGAGGTGTCCCTGCCCATGGAAGGGGTTGGAGCTGGATGGGCTTAAACCCCTTGAAGCCCAAACCATTCCATGATTCTGTGACTCTAAAACTGCAGGACAGCCCTGGGGTGCTGGGCCCTCTGTCCCATCAGCCTATCCAGCCCCCAAAAATCCCCTGCAGAAGGCAAGGCTGGAAAAGCCAGACAGGAGTTTAAGGTCCCCAAGCTTTAGGAGAGGAAGCAATACGAGGAGAGGCTGAAGTCCCTTGGGCTGTTCAGCCTGGAGAAGGGGAGACAGAGGGGAGATCTCATCACACTCTGCACTGAGCTCTTGCCTCTGGATGTGAGGGCATGGCAGGAACATGTCAGGAGAGGGTTAGCTTGGATGCTGGGAAAAAGTTATCCCCTTAGAGATCAATGGACCACTGGAAGAGCTCCCCAGGGAAGCAGGCAGGGAACCAAGCCTCATAATAGTCAGGAAGCCTTGGGCCAACACCCTCAGCCACATGGTGTGAACAGTGGAGTTGTCCTGTGCAGGGACAGGAGTTGGACTTGATGGTCCTAGTGGGTCCCTTCCCACTCACGACATTCCATAATTCAGCACGCCTCTGCCAGCCCAGCAACAAATACCTCCTTGCTCCTCTCCTGCTGCCCAGGCCAGCCCAGCCGAGGGCAAGGTCCATGTCCTGCAGGGCTGCCTCAGGCCAGGCTGTGGTGGCCGAGGCTCCCCTGCTGATGAAGCTCTCTGCCTTGCAGCTCTGCCCTGCCACTCTGGGAACTCATCTTCTCCATGCCCCAGACACTGGAGGAGCTTTTGCAGGGGCTGACCCAGCTCTTGCAGGATAAACAGGAAATGGACTCTGATGCTCTCCCCGAGGACTCCTGCATCCCTCTCCTAGCTGTAAGTTGTCTGGAAAAGCTCAAGTGCCCTTGTCCTCAGCATCTGGTGGAACCAGGAGCTTGGTGGTGCCAGGTCACTCGCTGCTGCCTTTCTTCCAGGTGATGGCCTGCAGGGACTGGGAAAATGAGGAAATTGCAGCAACGCACCCCGTCTTGAGGAGTCTGAGGCATTCAAGTCCAGTGACAATCTCGCTGTTGCTCAGGGCCCTTCTGAGGCTGTCAGAGAGAGCCCAGATGGTGAGCAGGGGGTCGGCAAGGGGACCCTCATGGGCAAGCAGGGGCTGGGACAGTGTGGGCAGTGGGATTTGAGTGGTGCAGTGACAGCTCCAAATGCCCTCCTTGCCCTGGTGGGGCCTGGAAGCTGCCTGGGCAGTTTCCAGGCATGGACCTTTCAGCCCAACCACTGTGCCAGGGAAGGTCATGGAACCGATCTCTCTTGCCAGGGCTGCTTGTGCTGCCCACCCGCGCAGCATGACCACCACTCCAGCTGGCATATCTCTACTCCCTCTTACTTCCTCCACAGGTACTTGGACAGTATCTAGGACCAGAAGAGGACACAGAAGACCTCGTCAGGTCCATTGAGGTGATGAGGAACTCCAGCATCTTTCAGAAGGAGTTTATGAGACTCATGCGTGATGTGTTGATAAAAAACCCTGCCTTCTGGCTGGCAGAGGTAGGTGGCCCATGGCAAGGTTGCCCTGCAATAGAAAACTGCAAGAACCCACTCCTCCCTTGATTCCTCCCAGTTCCAGGACTCTTGGGCTCCTGAAGCCACCTGAATAGGGCAGGAAAGGGCAGCTGAGGCTCCAGGAGCAGCAACATCCTCACCTGCATCTCCCTTCCAGATACCAAACATCATGGCCTACATTCATGAAAACCTGGGACACTTCACCTCGAAATCACCTGGAGAGATGGTGCAGTCGCTGCTATTCAGAATGACCAAGTACCACCCCATGGAGGTTGCCAAAACGTTGTGGAGAATGTTTCCTCCAACTGACAGGTACTGGCTCCAAAAGCCTTGAGGACTGATCTGTTTGGGGAGAGGGGCCCAGAATCAATCTGGATGACAGAGCTAGGAAAGTCCAAAGGAGGCCACGAGGATTATCTGAAAGCTGGAGCACATCCCGTACCCGGACAGGTGGAGAGGAGGATCCAGGGAGAATTTAGAGCAGCTTCCCCTCCTGAAATGTGCTGCAGGATAGCTGGGGATGGGCTCTTGATCAGAGGTTGGAGGGAGATGAGGAAGGGAAAGGTCTTGAGCTGATGGAGGGGAGATTAAGATTTCAGGAAGAAATGTTTCTGTGAGGGTGGGGAGGTAATGACCCAGGAAGCCCAGAGAAGTCGTGGCTGCCCCATCCTTGGAGGCCAGGATTCAGCACGCCTCTGCCAGTCCAACAACAAATACCTCCTTGCTCGCTCCTCTCCTGCTGCCCAGGCCAGCCCAGCCGAGGGCAAGGTCCATGTCCTCCTAGGCTGCCTCAGGCCAGGCTGTGGTGGCCGAGTCTGCCGTGCTGATGGAGCTCTCTGCCTTGCAGATCTACCGTGCCACTCTGGGACCTCATCTTCCGCAAGGCGCAGACACTGGAGGGGCTTTTGCAGGGGCTGACCCAGCTCTTGCAGGATGAAGAGGACGAGATCTTTCATGTTTTCCCGGAGGACTCCTGCATCCTTCTCTTGGCTGTGAGTTATCAGGAAAAGCCCAAGGGCCCTTGTCCTCAGCTTCTGGAGGAACCAGGAGCTTGGCGGTGCCCGGTCACTCACTGTTGCCTTTCTTCCAGGTGATGGCCTGCAAGGACTGGGAAAATGAGGAAATTGCACAAACATACAGTATCTGGTGGGGTCTGAAATTCTCACGTCCAGTGACGCTCTGGCGGTTCCTCAGTGCCCTTCTGAGGCTATCGGAGAGAGGCCAGATGGTGAGCAGGGCACCAGGAATGGGACCCACATTAGCAAGCAGGGGCAGGAACAGTGCGGGCAGTGAGATTCCAGTGATGGAGTGACAGCTCCAAACACGCTCTTTGCCTTCATGGGGCGGGTGAGATCCCTGGGGAATTTCTGGGCATGGACCTGTCAGCCTGACTACCGGGCCTGGAAAGGTCATGGAACTGGATCACCTAAAGCTTTGCTAAAGCACATGGTGGTGACTGGAGACAGCCAACACGGCTTCACCAAGGGCAAGTCCTGCCTGACCAACCCAGTGGCCTTGTGTGATGGAGTGACCACATCAGTGCATACGGGAAATGCAGTGGATGTCATCTACCTGGACTTGTGTAAAGCCTTGGAGACAGTCCCTCGGCACATCCTTCTCTCTGAACTGGAGAGAGCGAGATGGGGCTTTGAGGGGTGGACTGTTTGGTGGATGAGGAATCCCAGGCACTAACACAAGCAGATGCAGAATGAATTGGGAGCAGTCCTGAGGAGAAGGACTTGGGGTGCAGGGGGATGAGACGATTCACGTGAGCCGGCCACATGCGCTCACAGCCCAGAAAGAAAAAATATGTCCCCAGCAGGGTGAGGGAGGGGCTTCTGCCCCTCTGCTCTGCTCTGCTCTGCTCTGCTCTGTTCTTCTCTTTCGAGAGCCACCCTGGAGCCATGGGCTGTTTTCCTGTGAGGGTGGGGAGGCCCAGGCATAGGTTGACCAGAGAAGTCGTGGCTGCCCCATCCTGGCAGGTTTTCCAGGCCAGACTGGATCAGGGGGCTTTGAGCTCCCTCATCCAATGGGAGGTGTCTCTGCCCATGGCATGGGATCGGAATTCGATGGGTTTGAGATCCCTTCCAACCCAAAGCATTCCAGGATTCTGTGGATCATTGGGCTGGCATGGCCTCACTGTCCCTGCTTAGAGGGTTCCTGCTGTCTCTGAGTAGGGATGATGTGAGGGCTGCACTCTGGGGTCCCCGCAGCAGCTCCAGCCCCCAGGACCCCAGACAGCCCTGGCTCGCTCAAGGGCCAGCACACGGTGCCCATGAGACCAACCTTCTTCCCTTCCCCTGGGCCCCCCTTTTTCTCCTGCCCTTGGCATTGACTGCAGCTCCAGTGCAGGTGCTGACGGGCGCCTCTCTCCAGGGCTGCTTGTGCTGCCCACCCACACAGCACAACCACGGCACCTGCTGGGACATCTCTACCCTCCCTTCCTTCCTCCACAGGTACTGGGACAGTGTCTCCAACCAGCAGAGGACACACAAAGCTTCCTCATGTCCATTGAGGCAATGAGGACCTCCAGCATCTTTAAGAAAGAGGTGATGAGACTCATCCAGGATGCGTTCATGAAATATCCTGCTTTCTGGCGGGCAGAGGTAGGTGGCCCATGGCAAGGTTGCCCGGCCCTTGAGAAATGCAAGAACCCGCTCCGCCCTTGATTCCTCCCAGTTCCAGGGCTCTTGGGCTCCTCAAGCCACCTGAATAGGACAGGGAGGGATGGAAAGGGCAGATGAGGCTCCAGGGGCAGCAACATCCTCACCTGGGTCTCATTTCCAGATACCAAACCTCATGGCCTGTTTCCATGAAAGCCTGAGATACGTCAACTCAACATCAGCCCGGGAGATTGTGGGGTTACTGCTATTCAGGATGACCAACTGCTACTCCAATGAAGTTGCCACAACGTTGTGGGGGATGTTTCCTCCAACTGACAGGTATGAGCTCTGTCAGCCTTGAGGGTTTATCCGCTTGGGGAGAAGAGTCCAGAATCAATCTGGATGATACAGCCAAGAACGTCCAGAGGAAAGCACAAGGATGATCCAAAGGCCGGTGTACCTCCTGTACACGGATGGGCGGAGAGAGTTGGCGTTGGAGGCCCCCGATCGAGTGGGAGGTGTCCCTGCCCATGGAAAGGTTGGAGCTGGATGGGCTTAAACCCCTTGAAGCCCAAACCATTCCATGATTCTGTGACTCTAAAACTGCAGGACAGCCCTGGGGTGCTGGGCCCTCCTTCCCACCACACTATCCAGCCCCCAAAAATTCCCTGCAGAAGGCAAGGCTGGAAAAGCCAGACAGGAGTTGAAGGTCCCCAAGCTTTAGGAGAGGAAGCAATACGAGGAGAGGCTGAAGTCCCTTGGGCTGTTCAGCCTGGAGCAGGGGAGACAGAGGGGAGACCTCATCACACTCTGCACTGAGCTCTTGCCTCTGGATGTGAGGGCATGGCAGGAACATGTCAGGAGAGGGTTAGCTTGGATATTGGAAAAAATCTTCACCCAGAGATCAGTGGAGCACTGGAAGAGCTCCCCAGGGAAGCAGGCAGGGAACCAAACCTCATAATAGTCAGGAAGCCTTGGGCCAACAACCTCAGACACATGGTGTGAATGGTGGAGTTGTCCTGTGCAGGGACAGGAGTTGGACTTGATGGTCCTAGTGGGTCCCTTCCCACTCACGACATTCCATAATTCAGCACGCCTCTGCCAGCCCAGCACCAAATACCTCCTTGCTCCTCTCCTGCTGCCCAGGCCAGCCCAGCCGAGAGCAAGGTCCATGTCGTGCAGCGCTGCCTCAGGCCAGGCTGTGGTGGCCGAGGCTCCCCTGCTGATGAAGCTCTCTGCCTTGCAGCTCTGCCCTGCCACTCTGGGACCTCATCTTCTGCAAGCCCGAGACACTGGAGGGGCTTTTGCAGGGGCTGACCCAGCTCATGCAGTATAAAGAGGACGAGGGCTTTCATGTTTTCCCGGAGGACTCCTGCATCCTTCTCTTGGCTGTGAGTTATCAGGAAAAGCCCAAGGGCCCTTGTCCTCAGCTTCTGGAGGAACCAGGAGCTTGGCTGTGCCCGGTCACTCACTGTTGCCTTTCTTCCAGGTGATGGCCTGCAAGGACTGGGAAAATGAGGAAATCGCAACAACATACAGTATCTGGTGGGGTCTGAGGTTCTCAGGTCCAGTGACGATCTCGCGGTTCCTTAGAGCCCTTCTGAGGCTGTCGGAGAGAGGCCAGATGGTGAGCAGGGCACCAGGAATGGGGCCCACATTAGCAAGTAGGGGCAGGAACAGTGCAGGCAGTGGGATTCCAGTGATGGAGTGACAGCTCCAAACATGCTCTTTGCCTTCACGGGGTGGGTGAGATCCCTGGGGAATTTCTGGGCATGGACCTGTCAGCCTGACCACTGGGCCTGGAAAGGTCATGGAACTGGACTACCTAAAGCTTTGCTAAAGCACATGGTGGTGACTGGAGACAGCCAACACGGCTTCACCAAGGGCAAGTCCTGCCTGACAAACCCAGTGGCCTTGTGTGATGGAGTGACCACATCAGTGCATACGGGAAATGCAGTGGATGTCATCTACCTGGACTTGTGTAAAGCCTTGGAGACAGTCCCTCGGCACATCCTTCTCTCTGAACTGGAGAGAGCGAGATGGGGCTTTGAGGGGTGGACTGTTTGGTGGATGAGGAATCCCAGGCACTAGCACAGGCGGATGCAGAATGAATTGGGAGCAGCCCTGAGGAGAAGGACTTGGGGTGCAGGGGGATGAGACGATTCACGTGAGCCGGCCACATGCGCTCACAGCCCAGAAAGAAAAAATATGTCCTCAGCAGTTGGATCAGCAGGGTGAGGGAGGGGCTTCTGCCCCTCTCCTCTGCTCTGCTCTGTTCTTCTCTTTTGAGACCCACCCTGGGAGCCATGGGCTGTTTTCCAGTGAGGGTGGGGAGCCCCAGGCATAGGTTGACCAGAGAAGTCGTGGCTGCCCCATCCTGGCAGGTGTTCAAGGCCAGACTGGATCAGGGGGCTTTGAGCTCCCTCATCCAATGGGAGGTGTCTCTGCCCATGGCAGGAGTTTGGAACCCAATGGGTTTGGGATCCCTTCCAACCCAAAGCATTCCAGGATTCTGTGGATCATTGGGCTGGCATGGCCTCACTGTCCCTGCTTAGAGGGTTCCTGCTGTCTCTGAGCAGGGATGATGTGAGGGGTGCACTCTGGGGTCCCCACAGCAGCTCCAGCCCCCAGGACCCCAGATAGCCCTGGCTCGCTCAAGGGCCAGCACACGGTGCCCATGAGACCAACCTTCTTCCCTTCCCCTGGGCCCCCCTTTTTCTCCTGCCCTTGGCATTGACTGCAGCTCCAGTGCAGGTGCTGACGGGCGCCTCTCTCCAGGGCTGCTTGTGCTGCCCACCCACACAGCACAACCACGGCACCTGCTGGGACATCTCTACCCTCCCTTCCTTCCTCCACAGGTACTGGGACAGTGTCTCCAACCAGCAGAGGACACACAAAGCTTCCTCATGTCCATTGAGGCAATGAGGACCTCCAGCATCTTTAAGAAAGAGGTGATGAGACTCATCCAGGATGCGTTCATGAAATACCCTGCTTTCTGGCGGGCAGAGGTAGGTGGCCCATGGTAAGGTTGCCCGGCCCTTGAGAACTTCAAGAACCCGCTCCGCCCTTGATTCCTCCCAGTTCCAGGGCTCTTGGGCTCCTGAAGCCACCTGAATAGGACAGGGAGGGATGGAAAGGGCAGCTGAGGCTCCAGGGGCAGCAACATCCTCACCTGGGTCTCATTTCCAGATGCCAAACCTCATGGCCTGTTTCCATGAAAGCCTGAGACACGTCAACTCAACGTCAGCCCGGGAGATTGTGGTGATACTGCTATTCAGGATTACCAACTGCTACCCCAATGAAGTTGCCACAACGTTGTGGTGGATGTTTCCTCCAACTGACAGGTATGAGCTCTGTCAGCCTTGAGGGTTTATCCGCTTGGGGAGAAGGGTCCAGAATCAATCTGGATGATACAGCAAAGAACATCCAGAGGAGGGCACAAGGATGATCCAAAGGCCGGTGTACCTCCTGTACACGGATGGGCGGAGAGAGTTGGCTTTGGAGGCCCCTGATTGAGTGGGAGGTGTCCCTGCCCATGGAAGGGGTTGGAGGTGGATGGGCTTAAACCCCTTGAAGCCCAAACCATTCCATGATTCTGTGACTCTAAAACTGCAGGACAGCCCTGGGGTGCTGGGCCCTCCTTCCCACCACACTATCCAGCCCCCAAAAAGCCCTGCAGAAGGCAAGGCTGGAAAAGCCAGACAGGAGTTGAAGGTCCCCAAGCTTTAGGAGAGGAAGCAATATGAGGAGAGGCTGAAGTCCCTTGGGCTGTTCAGCCTGGAGAAGGGGAGACAGAGGGGAGATCTCTTCACACTCTGCACTGAGCTCTTGCCTCTGGATGTGAGGGCATGGCAGGAACATGTCAGGAGAGGGTTAGCTTGGATATTGGAAAAAATCTTCCCCCAGAGATCAATGGAGCACTGGAAGAGCTCCCCAGGGAAGCAGGCAGGGAACCAAGCCTCATAATAGTCAGGAAGCCTTGGGCCAACACCCTCAGCCCCATGGTGTGAACGGTGGAGTTGTCCTGTGCAGGGACAGGAGTTGGACTTGATGGTCCTAGTGGGTCCCTTCCCACTCACGACATTCCATAATTCAGCACGCCTCTGCCAGCCCAGCATCGAATACCTCCTTGCTCCTCTCCTGCTGCCCAGGCCAGCCCAGCCGAGGGCAAGGTCCATGTCCTGCAGGGCTGCTTCAGGCCAGGCTGTGGTGGCCGAGGCTCCCCTGCTGATGAAGCTCTCTGCCTTGCAGCTCTGCCCTGCCACTCTGGGAACTCATCTTCTCCATGCCCCAGACACTGGAGGAGCTTTTGCAGGGGCTGACCCAGCTCTTGCAGGATAAACAGGAAATGGACTCTGATGCTCTCCCCGAGGACTCCTGCATCCCTCTCCTAGCTGTAAGTTGTCAGGAAAAGCTCAAGTGCCCTTGTCCTCAGCATCTGGTGGAACAGGGAGCTTGGTGGTGCCAGGTCACTCACTGCTGCCTTTCTTCCAGGTGATGGCCTGCAGGGACTGGGAAAATGAGGAAATTGCAGCAACACACCCCATCTTGAGGGGTCTGAGGCATTCAAGTCCAGTGACAATCTCGCTGTTGCTCAGGGCCCTTCTGAGGCTGTCAGAGAGAGCCCAGATGGTGAGCAGGGTGTCGGCAAGGAGACCCACATGGGCAAGCAGGGGCTGGGACAGTGTGGGCAGTGGGATTTGAGTGGTGCAGTGACAGCTCCAAATGCCCTCCTTGTCCCGGTGGGGCCTGGAAGCTGCCTGGGCAGTTTCCAGGCATGGACCTTTCAGCCCAACCACTGTGCCAGGGAAGGTCATGGAACCGATCCTCTTGCCAGGGCTGCTTGTGCTGCCCACCCACGCAGCATGACCACCACTCCAGCTGGCATATCTCTACTCCCTCTTCCTTCCTCCACAGGTACTTGGACTGTATCTAGGACCAGAAGAGGACACAGAAGACCTTGTCAGGTCCATTGAGGTGATGAGGAACTCCAGAAACTTTCAGAAGGAGTTTAAGAGACTCATGCATGATGCGTTGATAAAAAACCCTGCCTTCTGGCTGGCAGAGGTAGGTGGCCCATGGCAAGGTTGCCCTGCAATAGAAAACTGCAAGAACCCACTCCTCCCTTGATTCCTCCCAGTTCCGGGGCTCATGGGCTCCTGAAGCCACCTGAATAGGGCAGGAAAGGGCAGCTGAGGCTCCAGGAGCAGCAACATCCTCACCTGCATCTCCCTTCCAGGTACCAAACATCATGGCTTACATCCATGAAAACCTGGGACACTTCAATTCGAGATCAGCTGGAAAGAAGGTGGGGTCGCTGCTATTCAGAATGACCAAGTACCACCCCATGGAGGTCGCCAAAACGTTGTGGAGGATGTTTCCTCCAACTGACAGGTACTGGCTCCAAAAGCCTTGAGGACTGATCCGTTTGGGGAGAGGGGCCCAGAATCAATCTGGATGACAGAGCTAGGAAAGTCCAAAGGAGGCCACGAGGATTATCTGAAAGCTGGAGCACATCCCGTACCCGGACAGGTGGAGAGGAGGATCCGGGGAGAATTTAGAGCAGCTTCCCCTCCTGAAATGTGCTCCAGGATAGCTGGGGATGGGCTCTTGATCAGAGGTTGGAGGGAGATGAGGAAGGGAAAGGTCTTGAGCTGATGGAGGGGAGATTAAGATTTCAGGAAGAAATGTTTCTGTGAGGGTGGGGAGGTAATGACCCAGGAAGCCCAGAGAAGTCGTGGCTGCCCCATCCTTGGAGGCCAGGATTCAGCACGCCTCTGCCAGTCCAACAACAAATACCTCCTTGCTCGCTCCTCTCCTGCTGCCCAGGCCAGCCCAGCCGAGGGCAAGGTCCATGTCCTCCTAGGCTGCCTCAGGCCAGGCTGTGGTGGCCGAGTCTGCCGTGCTGATGGAGCTCTCTGCCTTGCAGATCTACCGTGCCACTCTGGGACCTCGTCTTCCGCAAACCCCAGGCACTGGAGGGGCTTTTGCAGGGGCTGTCCCTGCTCCTGCAGGATGAACAGAATGAGGGCTTTCATGTATTCCCGGAGGACTCCTGCAACCTTCTCTTGGCTGTGAGTTATCAGGAAAAGCCCAAGGGCCCTTGTCCTCAGCTTCTGGAGGAACCAGGAGCTTGGCTGTGCCCGGTCACTCACTGTTGCCTTTCTTCCAGGTGATGGCCTGCAAGGACTGGGAAAATGAGGAAATTGCACGAACATACAGTATCTGGTGGGGTCTGAGGTACTCAGGTCCAGTGACACTCTGGCGGTTCCTCAGTGCCCTTCTGAGGCTGTCGGAGAGAGGCCAGATGGTGAGCAGGGCACCAGGAATGGGACCCACATTAGCAAGCAGGGGCAGGAACAGTGCGGGCAGTGGGATTCCAGTGATGGAGTGACAATTCCAAACACGCTCTTTGCCTTCACGGGGCGGGTGAGATCCCTGGGGAATTTCTGGGCATGGACCTGTCAGCCTGACCTCTGGGCCTGGAAAGGTCATGGAACTGGACCACCTAAAGCTTTGCTAAAGCACATGGTGGTGACTGGAGACAGCCAACACGGCTTCACCAAGGGCAAGTCCTGCCTGACCAACCCAGTGGCCTTGTGTGATGGAGTGACCACATCAGTGCATACGGGAAATGCAGTGGATGTCATCTACCTGGACTTGTGTAAAGCCTTGGAGACAGTCCCTCGGCACATCCTTCTCTCTGACCTGGAGAGAGCGAGATGGGGCTTTGATGGGTGGACTGTTTGGTGGATGAGGAATCCCAGGCACTAACACAGGCGGATGCAGAATGAATTGGCAGCAGCCCTGAGGAGAAGGACTTGGGGTGCTGGGAGATGAGACGATTCACGTGAGCCAGCCACATGTGCTCACAGCCCAGAAAGAAAAATATGTCCTGGGCAGTGGGATCAGCAGGGTGAGGGAGGGGCTTCTGCCCCTCTCCTCTGCTCTGCTCTGCTCTGCTCTGTTCTTCTCTTTCGAGAGCCACCCTGGAGCCATGGGCTGTTTTCCTGTGAGGGTGAGGAGGCCCAGGCATAGGTTGACCAGAGAAGTCGTGGCTGCCCCATCCTGGCAGGTGTTCAAGGCCAGACTGGATCAGGGGGCTTTGAGCTCCCTCATCCAATGGGAGGTGTCTCTGCCCATGGCAGGGGATCGGAACTCAATGGGTTTGAAATCCCTTCCAACCCAAAGCATTCCAGGATTCTGTGGATCATGGGGCTGGCATGGCCTCACTGTCCCTGCTTAGAGGGTTCCTGCTGTCTCTGAGCAGGGATGATGTGAGGGGTGCACTCTGGGGTCCCCACAGCAGCTCCAGCCCCCAGGACCCCAGATAGTCCTGGCTCGCTCAAGGGCCAGCACACGGTGCCCATGAGACCAACCTTCTTCCCTTCCCCTGGGCCCCCCTTCTTCTCCTGCCCTTGGCAGTGACTGCAGCACCTGCTACCGGCTCCACTGAGTGTGCTGACGGGCGTCTCTCTTCAGCACGACCATACAGCACAACCACGGCTCCTGCTGGGACATCTCTACCCTCCCTTCCTTCCTCCACAGGTACTGGGACAGTGTCTCCAACCAGCAGAGGACACACAAAGCTTCCTCATGTCCATTGAGGCAATGAGGACCTCCAGCATCTTTAAGAAAGAGGTGATGAGACTCATCCAGGATGCGTTCATGCAATATCCTGCTTTCTGGCGGGCAGAGGTAGGTGGCCCATGGCAAGGTTGCCCGGCCCTTGAGAAATGCAAGAACCCGCTCCTCCCTTGATTCCTCCCAGTCCCAGGGCTCTTGGGCTCCTGAAGCCACCTGAATAGGACAGGGAGGGATGGAAAGGGCAGCTGAGGCTCCAGGGGCAGCAACATCCTCACCTGGGTCTCATTTCCAGATGCCAAACCTCATGGCCTGTTTCCATGAAAGCCTGAGACACGTCAACTCAGCGTCAGCCCGGGAGATTGTGGGGTTACTGCTATTCAGGATGACCAACTGCTACCCCATTGAAGTTGCCACAACGTTGTGGAGGATGTTTCCTCCAACTGACAGGTATGAGCTCTGTCAGCCTTGAGGGTTTATCCGCTTGGGGAGAAGGGTCCAGAATCAATCTGGATGATACAGCCAATAACATCCAGAGGAGGGCACAAGGATGATCCAAAGGCCGGTGTACCTCCTGTACACGGATGGGCGGAGAGAGTTGGGGTTGGAGGCCCCTGATCGAGTGGGAGGTGTCCCTGCCCATGGAAGGGGTTGGAGCTGGATGGGCTTAAACCCCTTGAAGCCCAAACCATTCCATGATTCTGTGACTCTAAAACTGCAGGATAGCCCTGGGGTGCTGGGCCCTCCTTCCCAACACACTATCCAGCCCCCAAAAAGCCCTGCAGAAGGCAAGGCTGGAAAAGCCAGACAGGAGTTGAAGGTCCCCAAGCTTTAGGAGAGGAAGCAATATGAGGAGAGGCTGAAGTCCCTTGGGCTGTTCAGCCTGGAGAAGGGGAGACAGAGGGGAGACCTCATCATACTCTGCACTGAGCTCTTGCCTCTGGATGTGAGGGCATGGCAGGAACATGTCAGGAGAGGGTTAGCTTGGATATTGGAAAAAATCTTCCCCCAGAGATCAATGGAGCACTGGAAGAGCTCCCCAGGGAAGCAGGCAGGGAACCAAGCCTCATAATAGTCAGGAAGCCTTGGGCCAACACCCTCAGCCCCATGGTGTGAACGGTGGAGTTGTCCTGTGCAGGGACAGGAGTTGGACTTGATGGTCCTAGTGGGTCCCTTCCCACTCAGGACATTCCATAATTCAGCACGCCTCTGCCAGTCCAGCAACGAATACCTCCTTGCTCCTCTCCTGCTGCCCAGGCCAGCCCAGCCGAGGGCAAGGTCCATGTCGTGCAGCGCTGCCTCAGGCCAGGCTGTGGTGGCCGAGGCTCCCCTGCTGATGAAGCTCTCTGCCTTGCAGCTCTGCCCTGCCACTCTGGGAACTCATCTTCTCCATGCCCCAGACACTGGAGGAGCTTTTGCAGGGGCTGACCCAGCTCTTGCAGGATAAACAGGAAATGGACTCTGATGCTCTCCCCGAGGACTCCTGCATCCCTCTCCTAGCTGTAAGTTGTCTGGAAAAGCTCAAGTGCCCTTGTCCTCAGCATCTGGTGGAACCAGGAGCTTGGTGGTGCCAGGTCACTCACTGCTGCCTTTCTTCCAGGTGATGGCCTGCAAGGACTGGGAAAATGAGGAAATTGTAGCAACGCACCCCATCTTGAGGGGTCTGAGTCATTCAAGTCCAGTGACAATCTCGCTGTTGCTCAGGGCCCTTCTGAGGCTGTCGGAGAGAGCCCAGATGGTGAGCAGGGGGTCGGCAAGGAGACCTACATGGGCAAGCAGGGGCTGGGACAGTGTGGGCAGTGGGATTTGAGTGGTGCAGTGACAGCTCCAAATGCCCTCCTTGCCCTGGTGGGGCCTGGAAGCTGCCTGGGCAGTTTCCAGGCATGGACCTTTCAGCCCAACCACTGTGCCAGGGAAGGTCATGGAACCGATCTCTCTTGCCAGGGCTGCTTGTGCTGCCCACCCGCGCAGCATGACCACCACTCCAGCTGGCATATCTCTACTCCCTCTTCCTTCCTCCACAGGTACTTGGACAGTATCTAGGACCAGAAGAGGACACAGAAGACCTCGTCAGGTCCATTGAGGTGATGAGGAACTCCAGAAACTTTCAGAAGGAGTTTATGAGACTCATGCATGATGCGTTGATAAAAAACCCTGCCTTCTGGCTGGCAGAGGTAGGTGGCCCATGGCAAGGTTGCCCTGCAATTGAAAACTGCAAGAACCCACTCCTCCCTTGATTCCTCCCAGTTCCAGGTCTCTTGGGCTCCTGAAGCCACCTGAATAGGGCAGGAAAGAGCAGCTGAGGCTCCAGGAACAGCAACATCCTCACCTGCATCTCCCTTCCAGATACCAAACATCATGGCCTACATTCATGAAAACCTGGGACACTTCACCTCGAAATCACCTGGAGAGATCGTGTGGTCGCTGCTATTCAGAATGACCAAGTACCACCCCATGGAGGTCGCCAAAACGTTGTGGAGGATGTTTCCTCCAACTGACAGGTACTGGCTCCAAAAGCCTTGAGGACTGATCCGTTTGGGGAGAGGGGCCCAGAATCAATCTGGATGACAGAGCTAGGAAAGTCCAAAGGAGGCCACGAGGATTATCTGAAAGCTGGAGCACATCCCGTATCCAGACAGGTGGAGAGGAGGATCCGGGGAGAATTTAGAGCAGCTTCCCCTCCTGAAATGTGCTCCAGGATAGCTGGGGATGGGCTCTTGATCAGAGGTTGGAGGGAGATGAGGAAGGGAAAGGTCTTGAGCTGATAGAGGGGAGATTAAGATTTCAGGAAGAAATGTTTCTGTGAGGGTGGGGAGGTAATGACCCAGGAAGCCCAGAGAAGTCGTGGCTGCCCCATCCTTGGAGGCCAGGATTCAGCACGCCTCTGCCAGTCCAACAACAAATACCTCCTTGCTCCTCTCCTGCTGCCCAGGCCAGCCCAGCCGAGGGCAAGGTCCATGTCCTCCTAGGCTGCCTCAGGCCAGGCTGTGGTGGACGAGGCTGCCCTGCTGATGGAGCTCTCTGCCTTGCAGATCTACCGTGCCACTCTGGGACATCATCTTCCGCAAGCCGCAGATACTGGAGGAGCTTTTGCAGGGGCTGTCCCTGCTCCTGCAGGATAAACAGGACGAGGGCTTTCATGTTTTCCCGGAGGACTCCTGCATCCTTTTCTTGGCTGTGAGTCATCAGGAAAAGCCCAAGGGCCCTTGTCCTCAGCTTCTGGAGGAACCAGGAGCTTGGCGGTGCCCGGTCACTCACTGTTGCCTTTCTTCCAGGTGATGGCCTGCAAGGACTGGGAAAATGAGGAAGTTGCACCAACGTACAGTGTCTGGTGGGGTCTGAGGTTCTCAGGTCCAGTGATGCTCTGGCGATTCCTCAGTGCCCTTCTGAGGCTGTGGGAGAGAGGCCAGATGGTGAGCAGGGCACCAGGAATGGGACTCACTTTAGCAAGCAGGGGCAGGAACAGTACGGGCAGTGGGATTCCAGTGATGGAGTGACAGCTCCAAACACGTTCTTTACCTTCATGGGGCGGGTGAGATCCCTGGGGAATTTCTGGGCATGGACCTGTCAGCCTGACTACCGGGCCTGGAAAGGTCATGGAACTGGACCACCTAAAGCTTTGCTAAAGCACATGGTGGTGACTGGAGACAGCCAACACGGCTTCACCAAGGGCAAGTCCTGCCTGACCAACCCAGTGGCCTTGTGTGATGGAGTGACCACATCAGTGCATACGGGAAATGCAGTGGATGTCATCTACCTGGACTTGTGTAAAGCCTTGGAGACAGTCCCTCGGCACATCCTTCTCTCTGACCTGGAGAGAGCGAGATGGGGCTTTGATGGGTGGACTATTTGGTTATGAGGAATCCCAGGCACTAACACAGGCGGATGCAGAATGAATTGGGAGCAACCCTGAGGAGAAGGACTTGGGGTGCTGGGGGATGAGACGATTCACGTGAGCCAGCCACATGCGCTCACAGCCCAGAAAGAAAAAATATGTCCTCAGCAGTGGGATCAGCAGGGTGAGGGAGGGGCTTCTGCCCCTCTGCTCTGCTCTGCTCTGTTCTGCTCTTTTGAGACCCACCCTGGGAGCCATGGGCTGTTTTCCTGTGAGAGTGAGGAGGCCCAGGCATAGGTTGACCAGAGAAGTCGTGGCTGCCCCATCCTGGCAGGTGTTCAAGGCCAGACTGGATCAGGGAGCTTTGAGCTCCCTCATCCAATGGGAGGTGTCTCTGCCCATGGCATGGGATCGGAACTCAATGGGTTTGAGATCCCTTCCAACCCAAAGCATTCCAGGATTCTGTGGATCATGGGGCTGGCATGGCCTCACTGTCCCTGCTTAGAGGGTTCCTGCTGTCTCTGAGTAGGGATGATGTGAGGGCTGCACTCTGGGGTCCCCACAGCAGCTCCAGCCCCCAGGACCCCAGATAGCTCTAAGGGCCAGCACACGGTGCCCATGAGACCAACCTTCTTCCCTTCCTCTGGGCCCCCCTTATTCTCCTGCCCTTGGCAGTGACGGCAGCTCCACTGCGGGTGCTGACGGGCACCTCTCTCCAGGGCTGCTTGTGCTGCCCACCCACACAGCACAACCACGGCACCTGCTGGGACATCTCTATCCTCCCTTCCTTCCTCCACAGGTACTGGGACAGTGTCTCCAACCAGCAGAGGACACACAAAGCATCCTCATGTCCATTGAGGCAATGAGGACCTCCAGCATCTTTAAGAAAGAGGTGATGAGTCTCATCCAGGATGCGTTCATGCAATATCCTGCTTTCTGGCGGGCAGAGGTAGGTGGCCCATGGCAAGGTTGCCCGGCCCTTGAGAACTTCAAGAACCCGCTCCGCCCTTGATTCCTCCCAGTTCCAGGGCTCTTGGGCTCCTGAAGCCACCTGAATAGGACAGGGAGGGATGGAAAGGGCAGCTGAGGCTCCAGGGGCAGCAACATCCTCACCTGGGTCTCATTTCCAGATGCCAAACCTCATGGCCTTTTTCCATGAAAGCCTGAGACATGTCAACTCAACATCAGCCCGGGAGATTGTGGTGTTACTGCTGTTCAGGATGACCAACTGCTACCCCAATGAAGTTGCCACAACGTTGTGGAGGATGTTTCCTCCAACTGACAGGTATGAGCTCTGTCAGCCTTGAGGGTTTATCCGCTTGGGGAGAAGGGCCCAGAATCAATCTGGATGATACAGCCAAGAACGTCCAGAGGAGGGCACAAGGATGATCCAAAGGCCGGTGTACCTCCTGTACACGGATGGGCGGAGAGAGTTGGGGTTGGAGGCCCCTGATCGAGTGGGAGGTGTCCCTGCCCATGGAAGGGGTTGGAGCTGGATGGGCTTAAACCCCTTGAAGCCCAAACCATTCCATGATTCTGTGACTCTAAAAGTGCAGGACAGCCCTGGGGTGCTGGGCCCTCCTTCCCACCACACTATCCAGCCCCCAAAAAGCCCTGCAGAAGGCAAGGCTGGAAAAGCCAGACAGGAGTTGAAGGTCCCCAAGCTTTAGGAGAGGAAGCAATACAAGGAGAGGCTGAAGTCCCTTGGGCTGTTCAGCCTGGAGAAGGGGAGACAGAGGGGAGATCTCATCACACTCTGCACTGAGCTCTTCCCTCTAGATGTGAGGGCATGGCAGGAACATGTCAGGAGAGGGTTAGCTTGGATATTGGAAAAAATCTTCCCCTAGAGATCAATGGAGCACTGGAAGAGCTCCCCAGGGAAGCAGGCCGGGAACCAAGCCTCATAATAGTCAGGAAGCCTTGGGCCAACACCCTCAGCCCCATGGTGTGAACAGTGGAGTTGTCCTGTGCAGGGACAGGAGTTGGACTTGATGGGCCTAGTTTGTCCCTTCCCACTCAGGACATTCCATAATTCAACACGCCTCTGCCAGCCCAGCAACAAATACCTCCTTGCTCCTCTCCTGCTGCCCAGGCCAGCCCAGCCGAGGGCAAGGTCCATGTCCTGCAGGGCTGCCTCAGGCCAGGCTGTGGTGGCCGAGGCTCCCCTGCTGATGGAGCTCTCTGCCTTGCAGCTCTGCCCTGCCACTCTGGGAACTCATCTTCTCCATGCCCCAGACACTGGAGGAGCTTTTGCAGTGGCTGACCCAGCTCTTGCAGGATAAACAGGAAATGGACTCTGATGCTCTCCCCGAGGACTCCTGCATCCCTCTCCTAGCTGTAAGTTGTCTGGAAAAGCTCAAGTGCCCTTGTCATCAGGGTACCTGCACCTGGTGCCCCAGTGGCAAGAAGGGGCTGGGGCAGTGGGATTCCAGTGATGGAGTGACAGCTCCAAACACGCTCTTTGCCTTCATGGGGCGGGTGAGATCCCTGGGGAATTTCTGGGCATGGACCTGTCAGCCTGACCACTGGGCCTGGAAAGGTCATGGAACTGGACCACCTAAAGCTTTGCTAAAGCACATGGTGGTGACTGGAGACAGCCAACACGGCTTCACCAAGGGCAATACCTGCCTGACCAACCCAGTGGCCTTGTGTGATGGAGTGACCACATCATTGCATACGGGAAATGCAGTAGATGTCATCTACCTGGACTTGTGTAAAGCCTTGGAGACAGTCCCTCGGCACATCCTTCTCTCTGAACTGGAGAGAGCGAGATGGGGCTTTGATGGTGGACTGTTTGGTGGATGAGGAATCCCAGGCACTAACACAGGCAGATGCAGAATGAATTGGGAGCAGCCCTGAGGAGAAGGACTTGGGGTGCTGGGGGATGAGAAGATCCACATGAGCCATCAATATGTGCTTGCAGCTCAGAAAGGCAAATGTGTTATTCACTGCATCCAAGGCATTGGGAGCAGCAGGGTTAGGGAGGGGCTTATGCCCCTCTGCTATGCTCTTGTGAGAGCCCAGATGGCATCCTGGGGCCTGTTTTGGAGTCCTCAGCACATGGAGGACATGCATCTTTTGGAGCAAGGGAAGAGGAAGACATGGAGATGGTCTGAGGTCTGGAGCGCCTCCCACATGAAGACTGCCTGAGAGAGTTGGGATTGTTTGGCCTGGAGAAGAGAAAGCTCCAGGGAGAAGTTAGAGCAGCTTCCAGTCCTGAAATGGGCTCCGGGAAAGCTGGAGAGGGACTCCTGATGTAGGAGTGCAGGGAGATGATGAGGGGGAATGGGTTTTCAAGCTGAAATGGGGAAGATTGAGATAAGATCTTAGGCAGAAATGTTTTCTTGTGAGGGTGGGGAGGCCCTGGCCCAGGTTTGCCAGAGCAGTCGTGGCTGCCCCATCCCTGGAGGGGTTCAAGGCCAGGTTGGATGGGGCTTGGAGCAACCGCATCTGGTTTAAAGACATCCCTGCTCCTGCAGGGGCATGGACTGGATGACCTCTAAAGGTCCTTTCAAAGCAAAACGTTCCATGACTCTGTGACCTTTTCACTACAAGGAAATTTGCTTTTACATACAGGCACAACAAATGCTGGGCCTCCTGCCATACCTGATGGAAGTCATGAATGATGGCAACAGCGACATCGCGTTGAAGGCCCTGCAGGTCATTTTAAGAGTGATGGGTCACCTGAAGAAGAAGGAGGCCAGCCCTTTTGCTGTGCAGCTGGCAGAGAAGCTCCTGCCTGTCTTTAATCATGTAAGCATGAGGATGGAGCCTGGTCCTGCAGCTCAAACCTTCCAGATACACTCGAGGCAGGAGCTTCTACTGCCCTTCCTCCCCTAGGCTCCTGTGGGAGACTGAGATGAGATCTTAGGAAGAAACATATCCCTGTGAGTGTGGGGTGGCCCTGGCCCAGGTTGCCCAGAGCAGTCGTGGCTGCCCCATCCCTGGAGGGGTTCAAGGTCACGTTGGCTTTGAGCAACCTGATCCAGTGGGAGGTGTCCCTGCTCGTTAGAACTGGATGGCCTTTGAGTTCCCTGCCAGCCCAAATAATTCTATGATTTTATGATTTTGGGGTTGTCCTGTGCAGGGACAGGAGTTGGGCTCCATGACCCTGGTGGGTCCCTTCCAGCTGGGGACATGCTCTCATTCCGTGCTTCACCGTGGGCAGAGAGATACTGGTGCTGAAGTCCTGCTGTCCTTCTCCCTACCAGGAGTCCAGCCAGATGAGAGAGACCTCCATCACCCTCTTCAGAGACCAGTTAAAGAATGTGGCGTGGAAGAACAAGAAGCAGATGAAGAGCAATGTGCAAATGGCCCTGCTCCCGCTCTTCTTTCATTTGAATGACCAAACAGAGAGGGTGGCCAAGGTATGGAGAGAAGAGACTCCAAGACATTTGGGCCAGGGCACGTCCCAGCTTCCTAAGGCCACTGGAACAAAGCCAGGAGGAAGGGGACACGGGGTCGTGGTGCCATCTGCCAGCTTCTACTGCTCCACAGGCATCCGCGGAAGCGCTCCTTGCTGCAGCAGAGTTCCTCAGATGGGCGCAGCTCAAAAACCTTGTCCAGATGCAGCAGATGTGGAGTGTTGCAGAATGCTTGGTGAGGACATCCCCTAAGGGTTGGACGAGAGATGCCCCACTTGTCTGGGGTGTGGGTCTCGCCTGCCCTGCTCCAGCCTGGAGCCCACAGCCCCCGATCCAGTGGGAGGTGTCCGTGCCCGTGGCAGTGGGGAGGAACTGGATGGGATTTGAGGTCCCTTCCAGCCCAAGCCATTCCAGGAGTCCAGTCCCATACTCTTCTGCTCTCTCCAGCTGGCGCAGCGCAGGAGCAAGACTGAGGATTACCTCGATCGGAGCGTGCCGTACCTGAAGGACGCTCAGAAAGACTTGCGTTTAGCAGCCGTGAGGTTCATCGGTGAGGCACCACCCCCGAGTCCCTCTGTTGGGACACCCTGGCCCCAGTTCCCATCACGGCACTGGGGAGCAAGGGGATCTGACAGAGCTCTGTCCCTAGGGCTTGCTGCGCAACACCTGAGGGACCAAAGCCCAGGGAAGATGGCAATGATCTGCTTTGGTGAGGAGGGACAGGGTTGGGTTAGGCAGGGCTGGTGGGACAGGAGATAGTGACTGAGCAGGGCGCTGCCTTGCCTGGTCCTGCTCCAGGAAACTTGTCTGGGGCAGTTGGGGCATTCCTGAGCAGCAGCTCTCTCCTGCCTGGCCTTGGGAGGGGATGCTCGGGGGTCTCTGTAGACACGGGGCTTCATCTCAGCTCGGTTTGTTTCCACCACAGCTCTTGAGCCCTTGAGAGAAGACAGCGATGTCGCAGTCCGTTCCTTGGCTACACAGACCATCCTCATCATGAACCGTCCAAGGCAGCAGCCAAGAGCGAGGCGCATTCTGCAGGCGCTGCGCTTCTGGGACCTCTGAGCCAGGCAAAGGCACTGGAGGTGCCTGCAGGGAAAGGGGTCATGGAATCATAGAATCCTGGAATCATTGAAGACCTCTAAGTTCATCTTGTACAACCATCTGCCCCACCCACCGTGACATCTAAACCACGTCCTGAAGCACCACCTCTACGTGGCACGGTGGTGTTGTGTTGAGGGTCTTAGAGGCCCTTTCCAACCTTAACGATTCCATGATCCCATGATCTACATGCTGTCTGAACACCTGCAGGGATGGGGACTCAGCTTGAAATAAAAGGAGAGTCTATGTCTATTTAATAAGCCACAAATGGCGCCCTCATCTGGTCTGAATGGAGGATGAATTAGGAGCACGTTTGGCTGGTCTGAAACAAGCCTGGAGGGACAGAAACGATGCTTGGAGGGGCTGAAACGAAGTCCGGAGTGCACGCTATAGACACCTGCCCGCTGGACAGAAGATGCTGCCGATAAGGGGATGGGGAACAAGATAACCTCAGAACAGAAAGATGTAGTTGACTTATTTAAACATATTCTAAAAGATCGAAACCAAGCATTAGATATTAGTGATCTTAAATCGCTTTTGGCGTGGGCCTGGGATCATGAGCCGTCTTCTGGCGTTTGCTCAGCATTCGATCAAGAAACCTGGGATAAGATCGGAGTTCAATTATGGGATAAAGTGACTAGGTCAGATAAAACAGCTACTAAGTTGCTTGGCCCGTGGTGGACTGTTTTTGAAGCGTTACACACACACAGAATAACCAGATTGGAAGAGATCCACTGGATCGTCGTGTCCAACCATTCCCACCAATCCTTAAATCATGCCCCTAAGTACCTCATCCACCCTCACCTTAAACACCTCCAGGGATGGTGACTCAACCACCTCCCTTGGCAGACCGTTCCAATGCCTAACCACCCTCTCCGTGAAGAATTTTTTCCTAATCTCAAGCATAATCTCCCCTTGCGGAGCTTGAGGCCATTCCCTCTCGTCCTGTCCCCTGTCACTTGGGAGAAGAGCCCAGCACCCTCCTCTCCACAACCTCCCTTCAGGTAGTTGTAGAGGTCTCCCCTCAGCCTCCTCTTCTCCAGGCTGAACAACCCCAGCTCTCCCAGTCGCTCCTCATAAGATTTGATCTCCAGCCCCTTCACCAGCTTCGTTGCTCTTCTCTGGACTCGCTCCAGAGCCACAACATCCCTCTTGTAGTGAGGGGCCCAGAACTGAACACAGTACTCGGGGTGCGGTCTCACCAGTGCCAAGTCCAGAGGGAGAATAACCTCCCTGCACCTGATGGTCATGCCGTTTCTGATGCAGGCCAAGATGCCATTAGAGGCGTATGTCGGCTCTAAAAAGCACAGTGATAATTCCGAGCCGAGTGCAGGATCGTTCAGCAACTGCACTAACTCCCCACCCTCCTAAACTGCCTGCGCTGGCCTCTGCACCCCCCGACGGGGGGGCCGACAAAGCCTTTGATCTGATAGTCACCAAGAAGGAGCCCGATCCAGCTCCCCCCCATCCCTCAGACCGATGGGCTTGAGGCAGGAGGGAGGCACAGCAGCAGGGAGAAGTTGAAATATTGCAAGCTTTGCCTGTGATCTACGTGCAGGACGGCGGCTCCGCGCTGGGAACCGATTAGTTACGAAGTGGTAAAGGAGGTTCGAAAAGCTGTCAAAGAGAATGGACTAACTGCCTCCTTCACATCCAGGTTGGTAGAAGGTATCGGTGATACATACCATCTCACGCCGCAGGACTGGAGATCAATTGCCCGATTAGTTATGACTCCTATGCACTATGTTATCTTTCCGTCGAACTGGGAGGAGGCAGCGACCGTAGCTGCCCTGGATAATTTGCAACTCCCGCACAATAGCCCCTTGCGACGGGTGGGGCTCGATGCTTTAATGGGCGATGGCAATTCTATCGATGGTGCGGCCCAGGCTAGAATCCCAATAGAAGGGCTGCATCAATTACAGCCTATTGTCTTGAAGGCATTTTCGAATGTCCCTGGCGCTGGGGCTCACCTACAGTCTTTTGTGAATATTAGACAAGGAGCTACACAACCACGCGTGACTCTCCTAGACAAACTACAAGGAGCCTTCAATAAGCAGGTTAACAGTGCCGAGACTAGAGAAACTTTGCTGAAACAATTAGCAATAGAGAATGCAAACGCAGATTGTCAGAAAATCTCACGAGCTTTACAAAGTAGAAACCCGTCACTTACTGAGATGATGAGAGCATGCCCGAATGTCGGATCTCCATCTCATGACCTAACGTTGAGAGCTGATGCTTTTGCGGCCGTGCGTACATCTAAGCAGAAGGGAACTTGTTTCAGTTGTGGAAAAGCAGGACCCCTGTGACGACAGTGCCCTTCTGGAAATAGGGGCCGTGTCGGTTCGAATGCCGAGGGACAACATCAAGGTCCCGGACTCTGTCTGCGGTGTCATAGAGGCAGACATCACACGAACGCTTGCAGATCTAGATTGCACAAAGCCAGTTGGGCGCTGGCTCCTTGGGGCGCACAGGGCAACATGCAGCCGAGCGCATGGTGAGAGGGCGCGCCCCGATCCAAGGAGCCCCACAGAGTCCTGCTGCAATGCAAGCCAGCTCTGCGCCAGCACAGCGGGGAGCGCAGGGCTGCACCTGGCCCCCGCCAGGCGTACAGAATGAACAACCACTGCAGTGCAGCTCATCCCCACAGCAGTTAAGGGCCCCTTGGGAAAAGGACGTAGTGCGCTGTTAATTGGACGATCATCTGCCACCAAGCAAGGATTGTTTGTTTTGCCGGAACTAATTGATGCTGATTCTACCGGAACGATACAAGGAATGGCTTGGACGCCTCTGCCTCCCTGCTTTATGACAAAAGGCACTAAAATTGCTCAGCTGATTTGTTTTCAAGCAATTGTACCCCGTGCAGTAAATCGTGTACGGGGGAAGGAGGTTTGGCCTCCACTGACCAGCCTGCGATTTTGTGGAGGCAGAAACTGCAAACATCATGACTGAGGTTCACTTGCAAAGCACGCCGCTCACCGAGCAACGGAGAGCACTGCTTTACCAGTATTATAGACATACATATATATATATTATAGACAGCGGCGCCAATGTCACAGTCTTTTTGTTAACAGAGTGGTCGGCAGCTTGGCCACTGACCGACCCACCTACTGCTCTGAGGAGGTGGGGGGAGTGACCAGCCCACGACCAAGTTTACACTCCATAATCATATATGACCCCGAGGGTCGTGTGGCAACTGTTAAACCGTGCACTCTGTCACTTCCCACTGTCTTATGGGGTAGAGACTGCGCAGCACGATGGGGTCTGACTTTAGGCACCCGCTTTTAACGGGGGTCACCGAGGTGCAGACCACCCTGCCCCTAAGCTGGACTACGGAGAGCCAGTCTGGGTGGAACAGTGGCCCCTCAGCACCCAGAAACCGCACCACCTTAAAGCTTTAGTGCGAGAACAATGTCGAGCTGGACACATTGTACCAGCTACCAGTCCGTGGAACGCACCAGTGTTTATAATATGGAAGAAAAGCAGAAAGCGGCGTTTATAGCAGGACTTGTGAAAAATAAATGAGCTTATTGAGCCTATGGGAGCATTGCAACCAGGAACGCCCTTCCCGACAGTGTTACCACAAAGCTGGGACTTAACTGCTATAGATTTGAAAGACTGTTTTTTTACCATTCTGTTCCATCCAAAGGATGCGATCCATTTTGCTTTTTCTATTCCTTCTATTCATAGGGCAGAACCGAGCCAACAGTATCACTGGACCGTATTGCCTCAAGGCACGTGTAACACTCCAACAGTTTGTCAGTGCTTTGTAGCAAAAGCTTTATCGCCGGCTCGTGAATCATATCCTTGAGCCCTGATTTATCATTACATGGATGATATTTTAGTTGCAGCCTCGACACCAGAACAGAAGGCTAAGGCTCTAGCAGCTGTGACCGCAGCAGTTACTCAAGTAGGTCTTTGTGTAGCACCAGAAAAAATGCAAAAAACTTCTCCGTGGAAATATCTGGGGTGGAAAATCCAAGGACAAACTCTTCAACCAATGCAAGTTAAACTTTCATATTCTGTAAAGACATTGAACGATGTGCAAAAATTGTTAGGAGCCCTAAATTGGGTACACCCCTTCATAGGTATCGCTACAGAAGAATTACATCCTTCGTTTATGTTGTTAAAAGGGGATTTAACCTCTCCCAGGCAATTAGACAAAGATTCATTGGTTGCATTCGACAAGGTTGCTAAAAAGCTTAGTCAGAAACAAATATTTTGCAAATGTTTAAATACTCCAATTGAATTATATATTATTTCAGCCAAATCCCAGCCGTTTGGAGTTTTAGCCCAGTGGGAAGAAGGTGTGCCTGTCAAATTTAGACCTTTAGAATGGATATGTTTACCACATCATTTTTCTAAAACAATAACAACTCAGCACGAACTGAGTTAATTCAGAAGGGTCGCAATCGTTTATTGGAATTGGATGGGGTTGATCCCTCAACCATCTATGTTCCCATGATGCAACAACAAGTAGACTGGCTTTTGCAACATTCCTGTTCTATGCAGATTGCATTAGCAGACTTTAAAGGACAAATTAGCATTCATTATCCTCCGAGCCCCCTGTTTCAGTTTGTTTGAGTGCATAAGCTTAACTCCTGCCACAAAATTAAGTCGTGTCCCTCTCAGGGAGGCGTTGACACTTTTTACAGATGGATCAGGGAAAACTGGAAAACCGGTGCTTGTTTGGAGGACCAAACAAGGCATGTGAAAATCAGACATTTGTCAAGTGTCAGCATCACCTCAAATTGTGGAATTGGCTGCAGCTGTTAGATGCTTCAAGCTGTTTTCGCAACCCATAAACATCGTTACGGATTCAGCCTGTGTTGTTGGCATTGTGTCACGCTTGGAGAATGCCTGTTCGAAGTATGTAGACAACGGACAGCTCTAGGTTTTTTTAAAGGAACAGAAATATCTGTTAGACAATTGACACAAACCTTACTTTATAATACGTGTACGTTCTCATACAAATTTACCAGGATATATGGCTGAAGGCAATCGCCGAGCTGATGCTCTGGCAGCCCCTGTAATTAATCCAGATACATGACAACAAGCACGTAAGTCACAGGATTTTTATCACCAAAGTAGTACAGCCCTTAGGAAAATGTTTCAGTTAACTCATGAGCAAGCTTGACAAATTGTACAGATGTGCCCTGATTGTCAGTTAATCGCCAGCACTACTTGTGACAGTGTAAATCCTCGTGGATTAGGTCCACTTGAAATATGGCAAACTGATGTAACACATATCCCCATGTTTGGGTGTCTAAAATATGTACATGTATCAATTGACACCTCTTCTACCTGCATTGTTGCCTCCGCACATACAGGGGAATGAGCACAAGACGTGAAAAAACATTTATTATATGCAATTGCTATTTTGGGGGTGCCGAAAACAGTAAAAACAGACAATGGTCCAGCATATATTTCTAATATAACAAAATCCTTTTTTCAGCAATGGGGAATCACACACGTCACGGGCATTCCTCACTCACCAACAGGGCAAGCCATAGTTGAACGAGCTCATGGTACATTAAAAAGTACGTTGTTAAAACAAAAAAAGGGTGAGTGTGGGATATGCCCCTCAAGAGAGACGAGTAGAAGCTATGTATGTTCTAAATTTTTTAAATCATTGCCAAGACAATATTCCTCCGATAGAGCGACATTTTATCACGAAATCAAACGATAACATTAGTAAAGCTAAAGTAATGATACGTAACTTAGAAACAAGACCATGGGAAGGTCCATGGCCATTAATAACCTGGGGACGAGGGTGTGATAGTGTCTCTACAGATCGTGGACCGCAAGGGATGCCAGCAAGATGCGTGTGACCTGCATTGCAATAATTGTGGGAACTTCGTGTTGAGCAACCACCATCCCATGGATCCCCGCACAATCCCAAGACAACATCTGGGTAACCCTAGCCAATGCAGCACAGCAAGATTCATTGTGTTGGTCGGTAGCAACTCCGACCAATCTATTTAGCACCTGTTTAGTAAGTTTGCCAATAGATGACGTTCTTTATTAGGTGTGATAAAAGTAGATTTTAGTAAATATTTTAGTTCTATAAGCAAAAATGTAACTCTTTCATAAGATGTTAATTCCTCATTTGGTGTGTGTTGAAATGATTTTATATGATGTAATTACATATCTGCAGATATATCCAAATCCAACATCTCCCTGCAATCACCGAGAGAATTGTATTTCATTCGAGGAGATAGAGCATGGGCAGATATGCCTTCCTGTATTTCAGGAGGCCCATGTCCATTAGGCAAATTCATATGATGAACTCGGAATGTTTCTATGTGTTTGAACCACACTTTGGCTCACCGTCATCAAACAAAAGCCTCCTTGGCAGCTTGATCTAGTGTTTTGACATATTTATCAGATCATTCAGAATTTATACATGAAAGTATTAACACCTTAGAATATTTAACAGAAGAATTGCGAATACAGAATGAGTGGAATACATGTGCAGGATTTTTTGTTGGAATTGGACCTTGGACTATAAAAATGGCCGTAATAGGTTTTAAGATTTTACTTGATTTTTTTTCTAGCATATTGGTTTGTCTGCCTTGCTTAATTAATTTAGTGTAGAGCTTGATCGATAGAGTGTTAAGACAAATACTAGTAGTGCACGAAAACAAAACAAGGGGAGGTGTCAGAAGAGATGCTGAGCAAAAAGGACCATGAATGTTGCAGAGCCTCTGGAGATAAGACTGCAGAGAGCTTTGATAACCAGCTAGCCTCCAGCCTGAGAAAATTCAACATCAGTGGCAAAACCAAGAAGGCAGAGAAACAATAACAGTGGTCACGAGGAGCTGGGAAGCAGAAGAACAGCTGTGGAAAATTTTGTGAAGGAATTGCAGGACTGTTGTTGACATTTCACTAAGGTATAAAGACGAGGTTGTAACAATAAATTTGGTCTCAGCTTGAAACGAAAGCAGAGTCCATGTCTGTTTAAGAAGCCACAGCAGAGAGCGATGAGGTCTCCCCTCAGCCACCCCTCGTCCAGGCTAAACAGCCCCCAGAGCCGCTCCCAGAACCCCGGGGCTCCAGCCCCTTCCCAGCTCCATTCCCTTCTCCAGACGTGCTCCAGCCCCTCAACGTCCTTCTTGGAGTGAGGGGCCCAACACTGAACAGGGCGCGGGCTCTTTCCCGAGGGAATCGCTGCTGCCCAGCTCCCAGAGGCTGGACGGGGCTGGGTTTGGGATGAGGGGGGATCTTTCCCAAGGATGTGGGGCTGCCCTGGGACCTGAGGGGATTTGGGGTGGAGGGGTCCCTCACGTGCGCTCTCGCCCCTCCTGCTCTTCCCACCATCTGCATGCGCCTGCAACTTCTTGATAGGAAAATGTACTTTTTTTAGCACAAAACCCCATCACAGACGGTGCAGCGAGGCTGATGAATATGCAAATAGTATAAAAATATGCGATTTGGCTACAGCAGCTGGGGGCTCAGAGGTACCAGCCTGATCTGAGGGGCAAAATTCAGCTGGAAGGTCCATTTTGAAGGGATTTTCCCCATTTTCACCTTGTCTGTAGCCTGATTTTCTGCTCAAAATGTACAAAAATCACCTCTTTTCCCAGCAAATCTACCTGTTAATTAGCACTGGCTTATTACGGAATGGGGGAGGAGCTTGCAGTTTGGGAGAAGCACTCAAGTATGGGGTTTGTCACTCATTTGGGGGGAGAATCCCTAATTTGGGGGCCATGGCTCATTTTGTGGAGATTTAGTCCTTTTTGGGGAGCATCTCTAGCTTTTGGGGAGCATCACTTGTTTCTGGGAGGATCTTGCTTTGGGAGGGCATGGTTTTCGGGGAGAATCACTCATTTTGGGTGGATATAACTCATTTTAGGGTGAGTATCACTTGCTTTTGAGTGAGCATCACTCATTTTGGGGGACAATAACTCGGTTTTGGAGGATATAAGTCATTCTGGGGTGAGCATCACGTGGTTTTGGGTGAGTATCACTCATTTTTGGAGGATATAACACATTCTGGGGTGAGCCTCACCCATTTTGGGGGGAGTGTGTGTAACATTTTGGGGGAAGCACCTTTCATTTTGGGATAAAACCCCTTTGGAGCTCATTTTGGGGGCATCACTTTTGGGGGGAGCATTGCTTTTTTGGATGGTTCAATGCTATTTGCACCACATCACTTGCAGATTTGGGTCAATTCACCCATTTTGGGGGGCCGATTCACCAATTTTAGGGGCCTTTTGCCCATTTTGGAGGGCTCTCTGTCCAGTTCTGGGGTTGCTCCACTCGCAGGACGAACCTGCCAATAAAATACAGCTGCAAAATTTCATCTTGTAGTACTTTATAATAAATGGCCATGAATTAATACTAAATTACAATGACTCCTTTATGAAATTACAGGTTACATTCATGCCAGACCAGTATCGAAACATAGGCTTTTTTGCTCATTGCATCACTTGGGGTTTTTCCCCTGGCTGTTGTTTGTTTGTTTTCCTCGGCTCTTCAAGAGCCAAAAAAAAAGAACAAATCTGATAAAAAGCTGCAAAATTCAGAAAAAATACCTCTTGGAGAAACCTGCGTTTACAGGAGGAACCTGCAGAAGACAATTCCTTCATTCTTTTTGCCCTGCGTCACCCAGGTTTCTCCCCACGCCACATTTTAAGGCAAAATTTGCCCTTTTGCTAGCAGTTAAAGACCCCCAAATATAGGGGTTTTTTTGCAGAGCTGCCCTTCCCCGTTGCTTATTTGGGGTAAAACACCATCATTGTCCCACTCAGGTGGATAATATCAGGGAGAAACCACCTTCCCAGCAACAATATCGAATCACATCCACCCAGCCGAATCTTGGGCGTCGTCACTCAGTTTTGGGTGAAAAATCTGCATTATTAAAGCCATTTTTCTCCCATTGTCTTCCTGGCTTGGTGACTAAACACCTTGGGAAAGTCTTGCTCCTGGCAGGCTTTGCCCCAACGTTGTGTCCAGTCTCAGCCCTTAAAGACGAGGATAGGGTGTTTCTTTCCAGACTCAATGGGTTTTTAGTCCATAAATTAAAGGGTTTGGGGAAATTCCTCCCTTTTCCAGAGTGCTGCGTCCCACGTCACCAAACGGCCACAGCACTGGGACCAAAACAGGGAGATGTGGGCAATCCGGTTGGTCAAGAGCATGGAACGAACCCTCCAACCTAAAGATCCAACCTGAAGCAGAATTCGCACTCATTGATACATTCACCCCAGCACATTGATATTTATGCCTGTGAAACATCTTTGGGAAGGAGGGGGTGGAAACCAAAAAACATGAGTTCTGCGATTGGTTAGTTGGGGTTTTTTTTCACCAAGAGATCTAATTGATGGACGTGGTGAGAACCTGGTGTCGCCCAACAGCATCCGAGCATCGCATGGGCAAAGCAGCTTCCCCTAAAAATGCTCTTACCAAAAATGAAGAGGAAAGGGTAAAAATAAGAATAAAACCGGAAAAAAAGTAATCTGGCCGCAATAAGTGCTCAGTAAACATGTGTCCTCCACTTGCACCACCGGTGTGGTGGTCCCTGCACTCCCATGAGCAGTCAGGGCATCCACCAGTGCCTCCGATTTGCTTCTTTTCTCACAAATTTTCTTTTGTTCTTGCAGTTTTTTAGGCATTTTGGGGGGGAATTTTGTTTCAGGTGCTGTCACTGATTTGAGGAGGGGACAGGAGGAGCTATTCCAGTGAGTCGCTGTGAGCCAAGCCGAGGTCGGTGCTGGGCGCCAGTGGGAGGCCACCAGGCTCTTCCTCCAGCTCTTCCTCCTCTTCTTCCTCCTCCTCCATCTCCTCCTCCTTTTCCTCGGTGCCGTCGAGGGAGTCGTCGAGGGCTGCCAGCATGGCCTGCTGCATGGCCATGGTGGCTGTGGCTGAGGAGAAGGGCTGCGGGTTGTCCATGCTGAGCGAGCCTGAAAATAAATATAAAAAAGGACTGCCTGGCAAATATAAAAAGGACAAAATAGTTCGTAAACCAGGAGCTTAAATAGTTCATCAACTCCAACTCCAGGTGGAGGCCAGTTACAAGTAGTGTCCCCAGGGCTCCGTGCTGGGTCCAGCCCTGTTCAATGTCTTTATCAATGACCTGGATGAAGGCATCGAGTGCACCTTTAGCAAATTTGCGGATGACAATAAGCTGGGTGGAAATGTGGATCTGCTGGAGGGTTGGGAGGCTCCAAAGGGATCTGAACAGGCTGGACCGCTGGGCTGAGACCAATGGCATGAGGTTTAACAAGGCTAGATGCCGCGTCCTGCACTTGGGGCACAACAACGCTGTGCAGCTACAGACTAGGAGAAGTCTGTCTAGAAAGGTGCCTGGAGGAGAGGGACCTGGGGGTGCTGGTTGACAGCCAACTGAACATGAGCCAGCAGTGGCCCAGGTGGCCAAGAAGGCCAATGGCATCCTGGCTTGTACCAGAAATGGCGTGGCCAGCAGGTCCAGGGCGGTTCTTCTCCCTCTGGACTCAGCACTGATGAGACCGCACCTCGAATCCTGTGTTCAGTTCTGGGCCCCTCACCACAAGAAGGATGTTGAGGCTCTGGAGCAAGTCCAGAGAAGAGCAAGGAAGCTGGTGAAGGGGCTGGAGAACAGGCCTTATGAGGAACGACTGAGAGAGCTGGGGGTGTTTAGCCTGGAGAAAAGGAGGCTGAGAGGAGATCTCATTGCTCTCTACAACTCCCTGAAAGGAGGTTGTGGAGAGGAGGGAGCTGGGCTCTTCTCCCAGTTGACAGGGGACAGGACGAGAGAGAATGGCCTCAGACTCCACCAAGGGGGGTTCAGGCTTGACATCAGGAAAAAATATTTCACGGAAAGGGTCATTGGGCACTGGCAGAGTCTGCCCAGGGAGGTAGTTGAGTCACCTTCCCTAGAGGTGTTTAAAAGACAGGTGGATGCCGTGCTGAGGGACATGGGTTAGTGATTGATGGGAATGGTTGGACTTGATGATCCTGTGAGTCCTTTCCAACCTAATGATTCTGTGGTTCTATGATACTATGAGTAGCCCAAATGAAAAGCTACACTTGATAGAGAACTCTGTAGGGTGTCCCACCTGTCCCAGCCTCTTGTGAGGTCCAGCTCAAGCTTTTAGCTTGTTAACTTCATTAATCAACAAGAAGTCTTCATTTTTGAGCAAGTAGATGCCCAAATTGGTCGGGCATTCTATCTTCTCTTAGTTGCCACCTTCTCTTCTCTTTTTCTTCCCTCTGTTCAACCTGTCTACCTATGCTCATTTCTGCTCTCCTCACCTTATCTTCATCTTGTCTACTTTTCATTTTCAGTTCTTGCTTCATCTGCTCCTCCCATCTTGTCTCATCTGTCTTCTCATCTTCATCTTTTCATCTCTTTTTCACTTTATCTTCTCTCTTCTCCCCATGTCCTCCTTTATCCCCTCTGCAGCACCTCAAGAGACAGCCCAAGTGATGCCCCATAGTGATCCTTGAGGGCTGTTCCTGTGCTGAGGAGATGCAGTGCCCCACCGCCAGCGTCTTGTGATGGCCAACTAGATCTCAGGAAGAAATGTTTTGCTGTGAGGGTGAGGAGGCCCTGGCCCCATTTGCCCAGAGCAGTGGTGGCTGCCCCATCCCTGGAGGTGTTCAAGGCCAGGTTGGATGGGGCTTGGAGCCCCATCACACCATCACATTAAGTTTTCCAGCCCCGAGTTGGAGGCTGCTGTGTGTCGGGTTTGCCAGAAGGGGGCACTAAGACATCACAAACAAATGCCATCAATCACACCCCAGAAACTGGCCCCAACCGCCCATTAACCCCCTCAAAAAACAATATATAGCACCAAAAGAGCATCGGAAAGATCATAGAATCATGGAAGGGGTTGGGTTGCAAGGCATCTCAAAGCCACCCACCCATGGGCAGGGACCTGGCCTTGAACCCCTCCAGGGCTGGGGCAGCCATCACTGCTCTGGGCAACCTGGGCCAGGGCCTCCCCACCCTCACAGGAAAACATTTCTCCCTAAGATCTCATCTCAGTCTCCTCTCTTTCAGCTCAGAACCGTTCCCCTCGTCCTGTCCCTGCCCTCCCTCACCACGAACCCCTCCCCAGCTTCCCAAAGATCTCTGAAGCCAGCATGGGCCACCACTGTGCTCACCAGTTGTTGACTTGCAAGAGGGTCAGATTGGTTAGGGCGGCGATTTGCCTCTTCTCTTCCTCTGTGGGTAGGGGTGCTGGGAAAAAAGTGACGAGGCAGAAAAATGTCATCTTTACCAGCAGCCCTGAGTAAAAAATAACCTGAAAAAACACCTTTTTTGTTCATTTTCCCGCCCTAAATTATGTAACTTCATGCACTGGCAAGATGCAAGGCCTAAGGGAAGCACAAGCACCTTAAGACCATGTGGACCAGGCTGAAAGCAAAAGCCCAACCATCCAGTAGAACAATTTCTTTGAGTTGTTCAGTTCAGTTCTGGAAATCTCAAACCACGGGATTCTCCTGGCACCACGCAGAAAATTGCTTCTCAGTTTCTGGTCTTCCAAATCACTCTTCTGCTTGCAGATCTGTGGTTCAGCCCTCCAAAAGCATGGAGGATGCACCACACAGCTTGGGATGGAAGCCCAGCACAGCGATGCTCTCGTCCTCAATGCAATAAATACGTAATTTCCCATTTTAAAAGACTGGGAAATTCCCAACTACCTGCTGCTCCATCTCCTGGGTCATATTTTTCCCCAGGTTGCTCCTTGAAGCTGATATTCTTCATCTTACTGCTACCTCAGGGATCTCCCACCTTCCTGAAGACCATCATGCAACCAGTTTCTGAGTGATGACTTGCTCAAACTATACAGGTAGAAGGGGTGATGTAGCTTTTCACCCTTCTTCCAGCCCTGCTGGTGGGACAGTGGTCTCCCTGCATGAGAACATCCCATTGCATCCTCTGTGCACCCTCCTACATCTCCAGTCCCCCAAATGAGTCAGTTCTGCAATTCTGCTTGCTGATGTGCCACAACCACACCGGTGGGGCAGCTGTCACAGCCCAGCCAGGTAGGAAAAGGTGGTTTTGGAGCCGCTAACTGTGCAAAAATGCTCTATTACCCATCTGCAAAACTATGTGGACATCCCCCAAACAGTTTTGGTTGTTTCCTCATGCTTTAAGGGACTATTTTATCAATTGCAGTGCAAAAAGTCCCGCCCAAATTGCTCCCCAAAGAAAAGCAAAGCCACTTTGTGCCTTAAGATACAAATCCAGATCAAACACCACCTTGGTTGTTCGTTTTTTGGAGGGGTGGCCCTTTTTCCCCAGTTTGCAGGCATTTTGGCAGCTGCGGGGCTCACCATGAGATGCTGGAAGAGCCAGGAGTGCATGATGTTGGTGGCGTGTTTGGGCAGGACGCCCCGCTTGTTCTTGGACTTCTTGTCCTCGCCGTCGAGGAGGGAGGTGAGATCCAGGTTCACGTGCCAAGGGAGAGGAGTGGGGAGAGAACTGGCTGAAAACAGTGATGGACAACCCAAAACCTGAGCAAAGCCAACCTAAACCCAACCACTGCTGTCAGTCCTAAATCGCAGAGATATGGATTTGATGGGTGGATGGTTCAGTGGATAAGGAATTGGTTGGATGGCTGCATTCAGGGATCAGTGGTCAAAGGCTCGATGCGCACACGGAGAACTGTGACAAGTGATGTCCCTCGGGGGTCAGGACTGGAACCAGCACTGTTTAATATTTTCATCATGTGGGTAGTTAGGGTCTGGCGGCCGGAAGATGTTGCGCTGTACGGAAAGACAGGGCCCTTCTCCCCCCTCCAGATAGCCAGTGACGATAGGGCTATGACGGAAGTAGACGGAAGTGACGTCATAACCCCAGGCTATATAGTGCCGTGTTACCTATCAATAAACACCATTTGCCATCCACCACATTGGTGTCAGTGCGCTGAAGGCCCGAGCGGCCTGGGCTTGGCCGTCGCGCTGTTCCTGAACCAGGTCGTCATGCCTTCAAGTGGTGTCGAAACCCGGGAGCCTTTAGACCCGGCGAAGACCCGGGAAAAAGGGATCCGGATCGGGATTGTCTCCTGGAATCGAGTGAACGGTGACCGGAGCGGCTGGACCGACTTCAGTGGGGAGGACGCTCCCAGGATCCACAAGGAAGAAACCTATTCCACTCCCAAGCCCGCGTCGGGCGCCAAGGATGAAGGAAGCTGTTCCACTCCCAACAAGGAGGATGGAAGCTCTTGTGAAGGTCGTATCTCAATTATATAATCATTGGGGTGTTAGTTCTAAAGATTTTACTCTCGCACTTGCAAAGCTTCTACAAATTGGGGTCATTGACCGGCCAGTAGATATTCTCCTCCCCGAAATGTGGGATGGATGCACTAAAGCGTTAGCTGAGGAGACCATGTCCACGGGTTGTGGGAAAAGTCTTCAGTCATGGGGAAAGGTCTTGAAGGCCTTGCAGGGGATCATACAAGAGCAGGAGACCGGGGGGCAGCAAAAGACTGTTTGTCGGCCACCCCGAAGTCGAGAGTCAGGGCGGCTACACAGATTCCGTGCCCCCTAGACGATGATGACCGTGCTGGGCCTGGAGATCTGCGGGAGGGCAATACACCCCCCCAGTCTCCAAACGCCGACCCGCTAATGGAGGGACAGAGTTGGGTGGCATCCTTTTGGGGTGGGCCGGTTGAGGAGGCCAGGGGTGCCGCGGGGAAAATTGAATCTAAGGAAACTTCGGCTAGAGCACTGCCACACGTGCCCCAAGATGGCGCCAAGCAAAAAGGGAAAGGGCGGGGCGAGGAGGTCCCCGGCCAGAACAGGGAGGAAGCGCTAGAATCAACTAGCGTGTGCAAATGGGAGGAGGAGGAGAAAAAGCATGGCGGGGGTGGCTGGAAAAAGGAGGGGAGTGCGAGCGAGGGGCGGAGAGCCAATCAGAGCGTCCATCTGAAAAAAAGCCCATATAGGGTAGACACCCCGCCAAGTAGAAGGCGAAGTGAACCCAAAGAGGAGGAACAGCCCGGCCGGAAGGGAAGTGGGCGGGGCCAGAGCCAGGAGCAGCCCGGCCGGAAGGGAAGTGGGCGGGGCCAGAGCCAGGAACAGCCCGGCCGGAAGGGAAGTGGGCGGGGCCAGAGCCAGGAGCAGCCCGGCCGGAAGGGAAGTGGGCGGGGCCAGAGCCAGGAGCAGCCCGGCCGGAAGGGAAGTGGGTGGGGCCAGAGCCAGGAGCAGTCCGGCCGGAAGGGAAGTGGGCGGGGCCAGAGCCAGGAGCAGTCCGGCCGGAAGGGAAGTGGGCGGGGCCAGAGCCAGGAGCAGCCCGGCCGGAAGGGAAGTGGGCGGGGCCAGAGCCAGGAACAGCCGGGCCGGAAGGGAAGTGGGCGGGGCCAGAGCCAGGAACAGCCCGGCCGGAAGGGAGGTGGGCGGGGCCGGAGTCCATCAAAAAGGCACTGGAATCCGGAAGTACCCGGTCAGTCGAGTTTCAACTCCGAGTCAGACACTAGCTAGGACGAGGGGCTCGCAACCGATTCAAACTCAGAGGAGGACGAAGCGGAGGTAGACAGATCTAAAAGGCGAAATATCCCCATCCGAATCAAAGAGGAGTCACGAGGGGGACAAACCCCTCTCACGGATTGGAGGAAAATAAAAATGGCATGTGCCGGATGGGCCCCATCGGCTGCACTAGCGTTCCTGGTCTGGGTGACGGACGGGGGACAGAGGGTTCATTCGCCAATAAACCCTAAGGATATACAAGCGATTGTTAAAGCAATCGCAGACAAAGGGCTTAATTCTGCCATGGTCTCCACCCTCATAGACGGTGTCTTCGGGGGGGATGATATGCTCCCGTTTGATAGCAAGCAAACTTGTAGACTGATATTTGACGGGGCAGGGATGATTGCTTTTAAGCAAGAATGGGAAGATAACTGTGTGAAGCAGTTGGCTCAAGTAACTGGGGCGGATCACCCACTACATGGCTCTAGCCTGCAGCGGCTAATGAGCACAGATCCGACAATCATTACCCCCCAGGCGCAAACCCAGGGCCTGCGGGCCCATCAAGTTATGGCAACTACCCGTGCTGCCAGAGAAGCCATTCGCACAGCCTCTAGAGTTGTTGCCAAACTATCACCATGGTCCACTATAAAGCAAAGGGAAAGTGAGAGCTTCACACAATTTGTGGATTGCCTCCAGGCAGCAGTCGATTCTTCGACCCTGCCTGTGGAAGCAAAAGGCCCAGTTGTAGCAGAATGCTTACGCCAGCAGTGTAATTCGGCAACCAAAGAAATTTTACGATCATTGCCAGCGGGATGATCAAGCATGTCGTGAGTGAAGAGCACTTAGCTCTAATTCAGGCGGCCGTCTGCACAGCAATGGCTAATGTGATGGCATGTTTCAAATGTGGCCAGGCAGGCCACGTTGTGGCAAACTGCCCTCAGTCAGGGGACCCACCAACAACGCCTCCCCCGTACCAAAACCGACCCAGAGGACCGTGCTGGACCTGTGGAAGGAAAGGCCATCTTGCCAAGGAATGTAGAACTAAATTTCAGGGAAACGGAAGGCGGAGAGGGCACCTGGGCTGCACACAGCCCTCTCCCACTTGGGATACGAGGCGGCCCAATTATGTCAACCCCAGATGGAGCAGAGCGCTCCCAAACCTGCTGCCCCCTCAAGAAGCGACCAATTTTATGGCCCAACCGACAGCTCAGGGCCCTTCTCCCCCCTCCAGATAGCCAGTGACGATAGGGCTATGACGGAAGTAGACGGAAGTGACATCATAACCCCAGGCTATATAGTGCCGTGTTACCTATCAATAAACACCATTTGCCATCCACCACATTGGTGTCAGTGCGCTGAAGGCCCGAGCGGCCTGGGCTTGGCCGTTGCTCTGTTCCTGAACCAGGTCGTCACGCCTTCAAAGGCCATCAACGCCATCAACGATATGGGCAGCAAGACCAAGGGCAACCTCAGCAAGTCTGCAGGTGACACCAAGCTGAGTGGTGCAGTCGTCACACCAGAAGGACGGGACGTCACCGAGAGGGACGTGGACAAGCTGGAGAAGTGGGGCTGTGTGGCTCTCATGAGGTTCAACAAGGCCAAGTGCAAGGTCCTACGCTTGGGTCAAGGGAACCTGTGGTTCCAGTACCGGCTGGGGGACGACGTGAGTGGGAGCTTCCCTGAGGAGAAGGACTTGGGGTGCTGGGGGAGAAGAAGCTCCACATGAAACTGTAGCGTGCCTTCCCAGCCCAGAAACCAACCTTGTCCTGGGCTGCATCCAAAGCAGCGTGGCCAGCAGGGAGGGAGGGGATTCTGCCCCTCTATTCCTCTCTTGTGAGACCTCACCTGGAGCCTGGTGTCTAGTTCTGGAACCCGCAACATAAGAAGGAGATGGAACTGTTGGAATGGGTCCGGAGGAGGCCACGCAGATGATCCAAGGGCTGGAGCACTTCTGCTATGAGAACAGGCTGGAAGAGTTGGGGTTGTTCAGCCTGGAGAAGGCTGCAGGTAGACCTTAAAGCAGCTTCTAGCACTGAAAGCGGCTCCAGAAAAGCTGGGGAGGGACTTTTCCCAAGGTCCTGGAGTGACAGGATGAGGTGGAATGGCTTTAAATTGGAAGAGGAAATATTTAGACTAGATGTTAGGAAGAAATTCTTCACATTTGAGGAGGGAGAGGCCCTGGCCCAGGCTGCCCAGAGCAGTGGTGGCTGCTCCATTCCTGGAGGTGTTCGAGGCCAGGTTGGTTGGGGTTTGGAGCCCCTGATCCAGTGGGAGGTGTCCCTGCCCATGGCAGAGGTTGGAACTGGATGGTCCTTTTTGACCCAAGCCAACGACGATGCTATGAAAAGGGGAGTGGGACAAGTCCAAAAAAAAGGCCACTTGGCAGGGAGTGTCCAAAACTCACTTTCCCTCGGCAAAAAAATGCATTAAATCCCTAATTAACCCTAGAATCTCTGTTTAATGGCTCCTTCTTTTGGCCAATGTTTTGTGAAGGGCAATGGGCTTTTCCTCCCAGCGGTGGCACCAGCACAGCTGGGAACTGTGGAGCCAATGCTGAAGACTGTGGTGCTGACGCTGAAGATTGTGGTGCTGATGCTGTGATCGTTTTCCAAGAAGTGAAACACTTTTACCTTAAAAAATAAAAAAGAACCCCAAAAAACCAAACCCCTCAAAAAGAGTAATCTTTCTCAAGTTTTCTGATTTTTCTAAATCTCAGGTTAAGTCCTTTAATGTTCCTTAACAAACCTGTGCTTCTCCCCCAGCTTATTCCCACAATCTCAGCGCTTCATCAAAATGTTTCTCCTGGATGAATGAAACATCAGGACAGCAGGTCCCCGCGATTCCCCTGGGCTCCAGCTGAATAAGTCAGGCGGATGGCGCGGGAAGAGCATCCGGAGGTGCTTGTTCAGGGCTCTCGCCCTGCCCCAGTATTCCCTGGGCGTGTGTTTTTCGCACCAGGCAAGGTTTTGCTGCAAGACTGAAGGCAGCGTCGGTGAGCTATTAGAAAAAGAAATTCAACAAAGCATCGCATGAGCAAAAAAACTGCTAGGAGCTGCCACCCAGCCCCAAAAATGCCTTTTTTGTTATTGTTTTTAGAGGTGCCTCCAATTAAATTGAGGGATTTCAGAGAAAAATTTACATGAGGGAATCGCTTCTGCTCTGCTCCCAGGCAGCAGCTCAGCAGGGAGAGATGCTGTGGGGGTTTGGAGGTGACGGCGGGTGCCAGCACCACAGGGACAGCACACTGTCCTCATAAACCCTTCGGTGCCCAAACCGCAGGAATGCAGTCACAGAAACCCTGCGGAGATGACTGCACTGACAAAAAGAAATGAAAGCAGAGCAAGTGGCTAAAAAATAACACGGAATTCATAAAGCACAGATGAAAACCAGAGCATTCTGATTGCCGTACTGGACAGACAATGCTGGCGATCCCACACCTGGAATATAAAGAAAATAATATATTGTAGTGTATCGTGTTGTATCATCAGCCTGGAGAAGAGAAGGCTGCGGGGAGACCTTAGAGCAGTTTCCAGGGTTGAAAGGGGCCCCAGGAAAGCTGGGGAGGGGCTCTGGATCAGGGAGGGCAGGGAGAGGATGAGGGGGGGAAGTTTTGAGCTGAAAGAGGGGAGATAGAAATGAAATCTTAGGCAGAAATGTTTTCTTGTGAGGGTGGGGAGGCCCTGGCCCAGGTTTGCCAGAGCAGTCGTGGCTGCCCCATCCCTGGAGGGGTTCAAGGCCAGGTTGGATGGGGCTTGGAGCAACCGCATCTGGTTTAAAGACATCCCTGCTCCTGCAGGGGCATGGACTGGATGACCTCTAAAGGTCCTTTCAAACCAAAACGTTCCATGACTCTGTGACCTTTTCACTACAAGGAAATTCGCTTTTACACACAGGCACAACAAATGCTGGGCCTCCTCTCATACTTGATGGAAGTCATGAATGACGGCAACAGCGACATCGTGTTGAAGGCCCTGCAGGTCATTTTAAGAGTGATGGGTCACCTGAAGAAGAAGGAGGCCAGCCCTTTTGCTGTGCAGCTGGCAGAGAAGCTCCTGCCTGTCTTTAATCACGTAAGCATGAGGATGGAGCCTGGTCCTGCAGCTCAAACCTTCCAGACACACTCGAGGCAGGAGCTTCTACTGCCCTTCCTCCCCTAGGCTCCTGTGGGAGACTGAGATGAGATCTTAGGAAGAAACATATCCCTGTGGGTGTGGGGAGGCCCTGGCCCAGGTTGCCCAGAGCAGTCGTGGCTGCCGCATCCCTGGAGGGGTTCAAGGTCACGTTGGCTTTGAGCAACCTGATCCAGTGGGATGTGTCCCTGCTCGTTGGACCTGGATGGCCTTTGAGTTCTGGGGTTGTCCTGTGCAGGAACAGGAGTTGGGCTCCATGACCCCAGTGGGTCACTTCCAGCTGGAGACATGCTCTCATTCCGTGCGACATCGCAGTCTGTTCCCTGGCTACACAGACCCTCCTCATCCTGAAAATTCAACATCAGTGGCAAAACCAAGAAGGCAGAGAAACAATAACAGTGGTCACGAGGAGCTGGGAAGCAGAAGAACAGCTGTGGAAAATTTTGTGAAGGAATTGCAGGACTGTTGTTGACATTTCACTAAGGTATAAAGATGAGGTTGTAACAATAAATTTGATCTCAGCTTGAAACGAAAGCAGAGTCCATGTCTGTTTAAGAAGCCACAGCAGAGAGCAATGAGGTCTCCCCTCAGCCACCCCTCATCCAGGCTAAACAGCCCCCAGAGCCGCTCCCAGAACCCCGGGGCTCCAGCCCCTTCCCAGCTCCATTCCCTTCTCCAGACGTGCTCCAGCCCCTCAACGTCCTTCTTGGAGTGAGGGGCCCAACACTGAACAGGGCACGGGCTCTTTCCCGAGGGAATCGCTGCTGCCCAGCTCTCAGAGGTTGGACGGGGCTGGGTTTGGGATGAGGGGGGATCTTTCCCGAGGGTGTGGGGGGACCCACCCACCCGTGTGGGGCTGCCCTGGGACCTGAGGGGATTTGGGGTGGAGGGGTCCCTTACGTGCGCTCTCGCCCCTCCTGCCCTTCCCACCATCTGCATGCGCCTGTGTCACGGGATGCGGGATGGGCAGGAAAAGGTGGGTGGGGAGGGAAGCGTGAGGCACCATTTGTGGAAAATTGGTGATTCAAGCTAAAGCAGATTTCAGTTTCATCTCAGTAACTGTAGTTTTTGAAAGGCAGACAGGATGTCCCTCTGAGAGCAGGTTTTCTTTCAAGCAGTGTTTTTCCAGGCACTCTTCATGCTTTGGAGACCATAATGTCTTGTGTTCAGTGTGGTCTGTGCTGAACAGAGGTGCCTTTTCTATCATCACCTCTGTTTGCAGCTTTTCCCCATCTCAAGGCCAAGGTCAGACAGAGCCAGCTCCAAACGAGCAGAGTTTTGACTGCTGTGAGGTTCATAATAACGTTAAAATGAGTCCTTGGAAAGTGATAGAATGGGCCTAAGATTTCTGGGTGAATTTATACACGTGCGTGTAAGTGGGAAATCTCTCCTGTGGCATATTCGTGATTTAAGCTAAAGTCGAGTTCAGTTTCATCCCAGTAACTGTATTTTCTGGAAGGGGCCCTTCCAACTCAGGACACGCCATGGTTCGATGATTTCTCGTCCTGCTGCACTGGGCAGGTTCAGGGCTGCTGTGCTGGGCCCTTCTCTTCTCTCTTCCACCCCTCCTCCTCATGGTCCACTTCCATGTCTCTCACACCCTTCCAGGGCCACCCGACCCTCCCTGCCACGTGGCCAAGTCACAGGGGGACCCTCTGTGACCTCACTTTGGGACCCCACCCTGCACCACGCATGGTAACGGTGGCTGCAGCCCCCAGCCCTCAGTGTCCGCCAGGACAGTGCCGGGACAGGCAGCAGAGCTCACAGCTCCCGAGCAGAGCTCACGCCTCACCCCGTGGTGCCAAAGCGTCTCCCTTGATCGGTCCTTACCCTGTCCCCAAGGATGGCAGAGAGACTTCCCAGCCAACCTGGGGTGTCCTTGTGGGAGGACGTGTCTCCCCAGGTGAGCAGCTCTGCACTGCAGCCCCATGAGGTGCCTATGGAGCAGCCCCTAAAGATCAGTGGGTGAGGAGCCCTGGTGGGCTGGGCAGGACTCAACACCAGGATCAGGGAGGGGATTCTGTCCCTCTGCTCCGCTCTTGTGCAACCCCATCTGGAGCCCTGTGTCCAGTTCTGAAGTCCTCAGCACAGGAAGGACATGGAGCTGTTGGGACGGGTCCAGAGGAGGCCACGAGGAGAACCCAAGGGCTGGAGAACCTCCCGTACAAGGACAGGCTGAGGGAGTTGGGGCTGTTCAGCCTGGAGAAGAGAAGGTCCCAGGAAGACCTTAGAGCAGCTTCCAGTCCTGAAAGGGGCTCCAGGAATGCTGGGGAGGGGCAGGGATTGGATGAGGGGAATGGTTTTGAGTTGAAAGAGGCGAGATTCAGGTGACATCTTAGGAAGAAATATTTCCCTGTGAGGATGGGGAGGCCCTGGCCCAGGTTGCCCAGAGAAGTGGTTGCGCTGCCCCATCCCTGGAGGTGTTCAAGGTCAGGTGGGACGGTCTTTGGGACACCCTGATCCAGTGGGAGGTGCCCTTGCTGATGGCATTGGGTGGAACTGGTTGGGTTTGAGATCCCTTCCAACCCAAAGCATTCCAGGATTCTGTGGATCATTGGGCTGGCATGGCCTCACTGTCCCTGCTTAGAGGGTTCCTGCTGTCTCTGAGCAGGGATGATGTGAGGGCTGCACTCTGGGGTCCCCACAGCAGCTCCAGCCCCCAGGCCCCCAGATAGCCCTGGCTCGCTCAAGGGCCAGCACACGGTGCCCATGAGACCAACCTTCTTCCCTTCCCCTGGGCCCCCCTTCTTCTCCTGACCTTGGCAGTGACTGCAGCTCCACTGCGGGCGCTGACCGGCGCCTCTCTCCAGGGCTGCTTGTGTTGCCCACCCACACAGCACGACCACGGCTCCTGCTGGGACATCTCTATCCTCCCTTCCTTCCTCCATAGGCTGTAGAAAGGTATCTGGAAACAGCGGAGAAGACAGACATCGTCCTCATGGCAATTGAGGCAATGAGAGACTCAAGCTGCTTTCAGAGGGAGGCAACAGAACTCATGCAGGATGTGATCATGCAGGACCCTGCCCTCTGGCTGGCAGAGGTAGGTGGCCCATAGCAAGACTGCACTTCCCTTGAGCCCTCCCAGACCCTGCTCCTCCCTCTAGCCCTCCCAAATCCAGCAGTCTCTGGCACCTGAATCCTGCAGAGGGATGGAAAGGGCAGCTGAGGCACCAGGGGCAGAACCATCTTCACTTGGGTCTCCTTCAGGTACCCAAGATCATGACCTGCATCCACGGAAATTTGACACACCTCAACTCAGAGCCAGCCCAGGAGATCGTGGAGTCACTGCTTTTACTGATGACCAAGTACCACACCAATGAAGTTTCCACAATGTTGTGGAGGATGTTTCCACCAAATGACAGGTATTAGCTCTGTCAGCCTTAAGACTTGATCCGCTTGGGGAAAAGGGCCCAGAAACTCCCTGGATGACAGAACCAAAAACCTCCAGAGGAGGGCACGAGGATTATCCAACGGCTGGAGAAGATCCTGTACATGGTCAGGTGGAGAGAGTTGGGACTGGAGCCCCCTGATCGAGTGGGAGGTAATGCTGTCAAAGCCAGCAAAGAGGTGAAGGTCCCAAAGTAGAGGAAGGGTTTAGAGGAGAGGCTCAAGTCCCTTGGCCTGTTCAGCCTGGAGAAGGGGAGAGTGAGTGGAGACCCCATTGTGCCCTCACATGGGGAACAGGCGTAGCAGGAACTGAGCTCTTGCCTCTGGATGTGAGGGCATTGCAGGAACATTTCAGGAGAGGGCTACCTTGGATGATGGGAAAAAGTTCTTCCCCTAGAGATCAATGGAGCACTGGAAGAGCTCCCCAGGGAAGTAGTTAGGGAAAAAAGACTCATAATAGTCAGGAAGCCTTGGGCCAACACCCTCAGTCCCGTGGTGTGAACGGTGTAGTTGTCCTGTGCAGGGACAGGAGTTGGACTTGATGGTCCTAGTGGGTCCCTTCCCACTCAGAACATTCCATAATTCAGCACGCCTCTGCCAGCCCAGCAACAAATACCTCCTTGCTCCTCTCCTGCTGCCCAGGGCAGCCCAGCCGAGGGCAAGGTCCATGTCCTCCTAGGCTGCCTCAGGCCAGGCTGTGGTGGCCGAGGCTGCCCTGCTGATGGAGCTCTCTGCCTTGCAGCTCTGCCCTGCCACTCTGGGAACTCATCTTCTCCATGCCCCAGACACTGGAGGAGCTTTTGCAGGGGCTGACCCAGCTCTTGCAGGATAAACAGGAAATGGACTCTGATGCTCTCCCCGAGGACTCCTGCATCCCTCTCCTAGCTGTAAGTTGTCTGGAAAAGCTCAAGTGCCCTTGTCCTCAGCATCTGGTGGAACCAGGAGCTTGGTGGTGCCAGGTCACTCACTGCTGCCTTTCTTCCAGGTGATGGCCTGCAGGGACTGGGAAAATGAGGAAATTGCAGCAACGCACCCCATCTTGAGGGGTCTGAGTCATTCACATCCAGTGACAATCTCGCTGTTGCTCAGGGCCCTTCTGAGGCTGTCGCAGAGAGCCCAGATGGTGAGCAGGGGGTCGTCAAGGGGACCCACATGGGCAAGCAGGGGCTGGGACAGTGTGGGCAGTGGGATTTGAGTGGTGCAGTGACAGCTCCAAATGCCCTCCTTGCCCTGGTGGGGCCTGGAAGCTGCCTGGGCAGTTTCCAGGCATGGACCTTTCAGCCCAACCACTGTGCCAGGGAAGGTCATGGAACCGATCTCTCTTGCCAGGGCTGCTTGTGCTGCCCACCCGCGCAGCATGACCACCACTCCAGCTGGCATATCTCTACTCCCTCTTACTTCCTCCACAGGTACTTGGACAGTATCTAGGACCAGAAGAGGACACAGAAGACCTTGTCAGGTCTATTGAGGTGATGAGGAACTCCAGCATCTTTCAGAAGGAGTTTATGAGACTCATGCATGACGCGTTTATAAAAAACCCTGCCTTCTGGCTGGCAGAGGTAGGTGGCCCATGGCAAGGTTGCCCTGCAATTGAAAACTGCAAGAACCCACTCCTCCCTTGATTCCTCCCAGTTCCAGGACTCTTGGGCTCCTGAAGCCACCTGAATAGGGCAGGAAAGGGCAGCTGAGGCTCCAGGAGCAGCAACATCCTCACCTGCATCTCCCTTCCAGATACCAAACATCATGGCCTACATTCATGAAAACCTGGGACACTTCACCTCGAAATCACCTGGAGAGATCGTGTGGTCGCTGCTATTCAGAATGACCAAGTACCACCCCATGGAGGTCGCCAAAACGTTGTGGAGGATGTTTCCTCCAACTGACAGGTACTGGCTCCGAAAGCCTTGAGGACTGATCCGTTTGGGGAGAGGGGCCCAGAATCAATCTGGATGACAGAGCTAGGAAAGTCCAAAGGAGGCCACGAGGATTATCTGAAAGCTGGAGCACATCCCGTACCCGGACAGGTGGAGAGGAGGATCCAGGGAGAATTTAGAACAGCTTCCCCTCCTGAAATGTGCTCCAGGATAGCTGGGGAGGGGCTCTTGATCAGAGGCTGGAGGGAGATGAGGAAGGGAAAGGTCTTGAGCTGATGGAGGGGAGATTAAGATTTCAGGAAGAAATGTTTCTGTGAGGGTGGGGAGGTAATGACCCAGGAAGCCCAGAGAAGTCGTGGCTGCCCCATCCTTGGAGGCCAGGATTCAGCACGCCTCTGCCAGTCCAACAACAAATACCTCCTTGCTCCTCTCCTGCTGCCCAGGCCAGCCCAGCCGAGGGCAAGGTCCATGTCCTCCTAGGCTGCCTCAGGCCAGGCTGTGGTGGACGAGTCTGCCGTGCTGATGGAGCTCTCTGCCTTGCAGATCTACCGTGCCACTCTGGGACCTCTTCTTCCACAAGCCCCAGATACTGGAGGAGCTTTTGCAGGGGCTGACGCTCCTCCTGCAGGATAAACAGGACGAGGGCTTTCATGTTTTCCCTGAGGACTCCTGCATCCTTCTCTTAGCTGTGAGTTATCAGGAAAAGCCCAAGGGCACTTCTCAGCTTCTGGAGGAGCTAGGAGCTTGGCTGTGCCCGGTCACTCACTGTTGCCTTTCTTCCAGGTCATGGCCTGCAAGGATTGGGAAAATGAGAAAATTGCACCAAAATACAGAATCTGGTGGTGTCTGAGGTTCTCAGGACCAGTGACGCTCTGGCGGTTCCTCAGTGCCCTTCTGAGGCTGTCGGAGAGAGGCCAGATGGTGAGCAGGGCACCAGGAATGGGACTCACTTTAGCAAGCAGGGGCAGGAACAGTGCAGTCTGTGGGATTCAAGTGATGGAGTGACAGCTCCAAACACGCTCTTTGCCTTCACGAGGCGGGTGAGATCCCTGGGGAATTTCTGGGCATGGACCTGTCAGCCTGACCACTGGGCCTGGAAAGGTCATGGAACTGGACCACCTAAAGCTTTGCTAAAGCACATGGTGGTGACTGGAGACAGCCAACACGGCTTCACCAAGGGCAAGTCCTGCCTGACCAACCCAGTGGCCTTGTGTGATGGAGTGACCACATCAGTGCATACGGGAAATGCAGTGGATGTCATCTACCTGGACTTGTGTAAAGCCTTGGAGACAGTCCCTCGGCACATCCTTCTCTCTGACCTGGAGAGAGCGAGATGGGGCTTTGATGGGTGGACTGTTTGGTGGATGAGGAATCCCAGGCACTAACACAGGCGGATGCAGAATGAATTGGGAGCAGCCCTGAGGAGAAGGACTTGGGGTGCTGGGGGATGAGACGATTCACGTGAGCCGGCCACATGCACTCAAAGACCAGAAAGAAAAAATATGTCCTCAGCAGTGGGATCAGCAGGGTGAGGGAGGGGCTTCTGCCCCTCTGCTCTGCTCTGCTCTGCTCTGCTCTGCTCTGCTCTTTTGAGACCCACCCTGGAGCCATGGGCTGTTTTCCTGTGAGGGTGGGGAGGCCCAGGCATAGGTTGACCAGAGAAGTCGTGGCTGCCCCATCCTGGCAGGTGTTCAAGGCCAAACTGGATCAGGGGGCTTTGAGCTCCCTCATCCAATGGGAGCTGTCTCTGCCCATGGCAGGGCATTGGAACTCACTGGGTTTGAGATCCATTCCACCCAATTCATTCCAGGATTCTATGGATCATTGGGCTGGCATAGCCTCACTGCCCCTGCTTAGAGGGTTCATGCTGTCTCTGAGTAGGGATGATGTGAGGGCTGCACTCTGGGGTCCCCGCAGCAGCTCCAGCCCCCAGGACCCCAGATAGCCCTGGCTCGCTCAAGGGCCAGCACACATTGCCCATGAGACCAACCTTCATCCCTTCCCCTGGGCCCCCCTTCTTCTCCTGCCCTTGGCAGTGACTGCAGCTCCGCTGCGGGCGCTGACGAGCGCATCTCTCCAGGGCTGATTGTGTTGCCCACCCGCACAGCAAGACCACGGCACCTGCTGGGACATCTCTATCCTCCCTTCCTTCCTCCACAGGTACTGGGACAGTGTCTCCAACCAGCAGAGGACACACAAAGCATCCTCATGTCCATTGAGGCAATGAGGAACTCCAGTATCTTTAAGAAAGAGGTGATGAGACGCATCCGAGATGCATTCATGCAATATCCTGCTTTCTGGCTGGCAGAGGTACGTGGCCCATGGCAAGGCTGCCCGGCCCTTGAGAACTGCAAGAACCCGCTCCGCCCTTGATTCCTCCCAGTTCCAGGGCTCTTGGGCTCCTGAAGCCACCTGAATAGGACAGGGAGGGATGGAAAGGGCAGCTGAGGCTCCAGGGGCAGCAACATCCTCACCTGGGTCTCATTTCCAGATGCCAAACCTCATGGCCTGTTTACATGAAAGCCTGAGACATGTCAACTCAACATCAGCCCAGGAGATTGTGGGGTTACTGCTATTCAGGATGACAAACTGCTACCCCAATGAAGTTGCCACAACGTTGTGGAGGATGTTTCCTCCAACTGACAGGTATGAGCTCTGTCAGCCTTGAGGGTTTATCCGCTCTGGGAGAAGGGCCCAGAATCAATCTGGATGATACAGCCAAGAACGTCCAGAGGAGGGCACAAGGATGACCCAAAGGCCGGTGTACCTCCTGTACACGGATGGGCGGAGAGAGTTGGGGTTGGAGGCCCCCGATCGAGTGGGAGGTGTCCCTGCCCATGGAAGGGGTTGGAGCTGGATGGGCTTAAACCCCTTGAAGCCCAAACCATTCCATGAATCTGTGACTCTAAAACTGCAGGATAGCCCTGGGGTGCTGGGCCCTCCTTCCCACCACACTATCCAGGCCCCTGAAAAGCCCTGCAGAAGGCATAGCTGGAAAAGCCAGACAGGAGTTGAAGGTCCCCAAGCTTTAGGAGAGGAAGCAATACGAGGAGAGGCTGAATTCCCTTGGGCTGTTCAGCCTGGAGAAGGGGAGACAGAGGGGAGACCTCATCACACTCTGCACTGAGCTCTTGCCTCTGGATGTGAGGGCACGGCAGGAACATGTCAGGAGAGGGTTAGCTTGGATATTGGAAAAAATCTTCCCCCAGAGATCAATGGAGCACTGGAAGAGCTCCCCAGGGAAGCAGGCAGGGAACCAAGCCTCATAATAGTCACGAAACCTTGGGCCAACACCCTCAGTCCCATGGTGTGAACGGTGGAGTTGTCCTGTGCAGGGACAGGAGTTGGACTTGATGGTCCTAGTGGGTCCCTTCCCACTCACGACATTCCATAATTCAGCACGCCTCTGCCAGCCCAGCAACAAATACCTCCTTGCTCCTCTCCTGCTGCCCAGGGCAGCCCAGCCGAGGGCAAGGTCCATGTCCTGAAGGGCTGCCTCAGGCCAGGCTGTGGTGGCCGAGGCTGCCGTGCTGATGGAGCTCTCTGCCTTGCAGCTCTGCCCTGCCACTCTGGGAACTCATCTTCTCCATGCCCCAGACACTGGAGGAGCTTTTGCAGGGGCTGACGCTCCTCCTGCAGGATAAACAGGACGAGGTCTTTCATGTTTTCCCTGAGGACTCCTGCATCCTTCTCTTAGCTGTGAGTTATCAGGAAAAGCCCCAGGGCCCTTGTCCTCAGCTTCTGGAGGAACCAGGAGATTGGTGGTGCCCGGTCACTCACTGCTGCCTTTCTTCCAGGTGATGGCCTGCAAGGACTGGGAAAATGAGGAAATTTCAACAACATACAGTATCTGGTGGGGTCTGAGGTTCTCAGGACCAGTGACGCTCTGGCGGTTCCTCAGTGCCCTTCTGAGGCTGTCGGAGAGAGGCCAGATGGTGAGCAGGGCACCAGGAATGGGACCCACATTAGCAAACAGCGGCAGGAACAGTGCAGACTGTGGGATTCCAGTGATGGAGTGACAGCTCCAAACACGCTCTTTGCCTTCACGGGGCGGGTGAGATCCCTGGGGAATTTCTGGGCATGGACCTGTCAGCCTGACCACTGGGCCTGGAAAGGTCATGGAACTGGACCACCTAAAGCTTTGCTAAAGCACATGGTGGTGACTGGAGACAGCCAACACGGCTTCACCAAGGGCAAGTCCTGCCTGACCAACCCAGTGGCCTTGTGTGATGGAGTGACCACATCAGTGCATACGGGAAATGCAGTGGATGTCATCTACCTGGACTTGTGTAAAGCCTTGGAGACAGTCCCTCGGCACATCCTTCTCTCTGAACTGGAGAGAGCGAGATGGGGCTTTGATGGGTGGACTGTTTGGTGGATGAGGAATCCCAGGCACTAACACAGGCGGATGCAGAATGAATTGGGAGCAGCCCTGAGGAGAAGGACTTGGGGTGCTGGGGGATGAGACGATTCACGTGAGCCGGCCACATGCACTCAAAGACCAGAAAGAAAAACTGTGTCCTGGGCAGTGGGATCAGCAGGATGAGGGATGGATCTTTTCAACTCTGCTCTACACTGCTGTGCTCTGCTCTGCTCTGCTCTGCTCTGCTCTGTTCTGCTCTTTTGAGACCCACCCTGGAGCCATGGGCTGTTTTCCTGTGAGGGTGGGGAGGCCCAGGCATAGGTTGACCAGAGAAGTCGTGGCTGCCCCATTGTGGGAGGTGTTCAAGGCCAAACGGGATCAGGGGGCTTTGAGCTCCCTCATCCAATGGGAGCTGTCTCTGCCCATGGCAGGGCATTGGAACTCACTGGGTTTGAGATCCATTCCAACCCAAAGCATTCCAGGATTCTGTGGATCATTGGGCTGGCATGGCCTCACTGTCCCTGCTTAGAGGGTTCCTGCTGTCTCTGAGCAGGGATGATGTGAGGGCTGCACTCTGGGGTCCCCGCAGCAGCTCCAGCCCCCAGGACCCCAGATAGCCCTGGCTCTCTCAAGGGCCAGCACATGGTGCCCATGAGACCAAACTTCTTCCCTTCCCCTGGGTCCCCCTTCTTCTCCTGCCCTTGGCAGTGACTGCAGCTCCAGTGCGGGTGCTGACGGGCGCCTCTCTCCAGGGCTGCTTGTGCTGCCCACCCACACAGCACGACCACGGCACCTGCTGGGACATCTCTATCCTCCCTTCCTTCCTCCACAGGTACTGGGACAGTGTCTCCAAACAGCAGAGGACACACAAAGCTTCCTCATGTCCATTGAGGCAATGAGGACCTCCAGCATCTTTAAGAAAGAGGTGATGAGACTCATCCGGGATGCGTTCAGGCAATATCCTGCTTTCTGGCTGGCAGAGGTAGGTGGCCCATGGCAAGGTTGCCCGGCCCTTGAGATCTGCAAGAATCCGCTCCGCCCTTGATTCCTCCCAGTTCCAGGGCTCTTGGGCTCCTGAAGCCACCTGAATAGGACAGGGAGGGATGGAAAGGGCAGCTGAGGCTCCAGGGGCAGCAACATCCTCACCTGGGTCTCATTTCCAGATGCCAAACCTCATGGCCTGTTTCCATGAAAGCCTGAGACATGTCAACTCAACATCAGCCCAGGAGATTATGGGGTTACTGCTATTCAGGATGACCAATTGCTACCCCAATGAAGTTGCCACAACGTTGTGGAGGATGTTTCCTCCAACTGACAGGTATGAGCTCTGTCAGCCTCGAGGGTTTATCCGCTTGGGGAGAAGGGCCCAGAATCAATCTGGATGATACAGCCAAGAACGTCCAGAGGAGGGCACAAGGATGATCCAAAGGCCGGTGTACCTCCTGTACACGGATGGGCGAAGAGAGTTGGGGTTGGAGGCCCCCGATCGAGTGGGAGGTGTCCCTGCCCATGGAAGGAGTTGGAGCTGGATGGGCTTAAACCCCTTGAAGCCCAAACCATTCCATGAATCTGTGACTCTAAAATTTCAGGATAGCCCTGGGGTGCTGGGCCTTCCTTCCCACCACCGTATCAAGCCTCAAAAAAAGCCCTGCAGAGGCACGGCTGGAAAAGCCAGACAGGAGTTGAGGGTCCCCAAGCTTTAGGAGAGGAAGCAATACGAAGAGAGGCTGAATTCCCTTGGGCTGTTCAGCCTGGAGAAGGGGAGACAGAGGGGAGATCTCATCATACTCTCCACTGAGCTCTTGCCTCTGGATGTGAGGGCATGGCAGGAACATGTCAGGAGAGGGTTAGCTTGGATATGGGAAAAAATCTTCCCCCAGAGATCAATGGAGCACTGGAAGAGCTCCCCAGGGAAGCAGGCAGGGAACCAAGCCTCATAATAGTCACGAAGCCTTGGGCCAACACCCTCAGTCCCATGGTGTGAACAGTGGAGTTGTCCTGTGCAGGGACAGGAGTTGGACTTGATGGTCCTAGTGGGTCCCTTCCCACTCACGACATTCCATAATTCAGCACGCCTCTGCCAGCCCAGCAACAAATACCTCCTTGCTCCTCTCCTGCTGCCCAGGGCAGCCCAGCCGAGGGCAAGGTCCATGTCCTGAAGGGCTGCCTCAGGCCAGGCTGTGGTGGCCGAGGCTGCCGTGCTGATGGAGCTCTCTGCCTTGCAGCTCTGCCCTGCCACTCTGGGAACTCCTCTTCTCCATGCCCCAGACACTGGAGGAGCTTTTGCAGGGGCTGACCCAGCTCTTGCGGGAAATGGACTCTGATGCTCTCCCCGAGGACTCCTGCATCCCTCTCCTAGCTGTAAGTTGTCTGGAAAAGCTCAAGTGCCCTTGTCCTCAGCATCTGGTGGAACCAGGAGCTTGGTGGTGCCAGGTCACTCACTGCTGCCTTTCTTCCAGGTGATGGCCTGCAGGGACTGGGAAAATGAGGAAATTGCAGCAACGCACCCCATCTTGAGGGGTCTGAGTCATTCACATCCAGTGACAATCTCGCTGTTGCTCAGGGCCCTTCTGAGTCTGTCGCAGAGAGCCCAGATGGTGAGCAGGGGGTCGTCAAGGGGACCCACATGGGCAAGCAGGGGCTGGGACAGTGTGGGCAGTGGGATTTGAGTGGTGCAGTGACAGCTCCAAATGCCCTCCTTGCCCTGGTGGGGCCTGGAAGCTGCCTGGGCAGTTTCCAGGCATGGACCTTTCAGCCCAACCACTGTGCCAGGGAAGGTCATGGAACCGATCTCTCTTGCCAGGGCTGCTTGTGCTGCCCACCCGCGCAGCATGACCACCACTCCAGCTGGCTTATCTCTACTCCCTCTTCCTTCCTCCACAGGTACTTGGACAGTATCTAGGACCAGAAGAGGACACAGAAGACCTTGTCAGGTCCATTGAGGTGATGAGGAACTCCAGCATCTTTCAGAAGGAGTTTATGAGACTCATGCATGACGCCTTTATAAAAAACCCTGCCTTCTGGCTGGCAGAGGTAGGTGGCCCATGGCAAGGTTGCCCTGCAATTGAAAACTGCAAGAACCCACTCCTCCCTTGATTCCTCCCAGTTCCAGGACTCTTGGGCTCCTGAAGCCACCTGAATAGGGCAGGAAAGGGCAGCTGAGGCTCCAGGAGCAGCAACATCCTCATCTTCATCTCCCTTCCAGATACCAAACATCATGGCCTACATTCATGAAAACCTGGGACACTTCACCTCGAAATCACCTGGAGAGATCGTGTGGTCGCTGCTATTCAGAATGACCAAGTACCACCCCATGGAGGTCGCCAAAACGTTGTGGAGGATGTTTCCTCCAACTGACAGGTACTGGCTCCGAAAGCCTTGAGGACTGATCCGTTTGGGGAGAGGGGCCCAGAATCAATCTGGATGACAGAGCTAGGAAAGTCCAAAGGAGGCCACGAGGATTATCTGAAAGCTGGAGCACATCCCGTACCCGGACAAGTGGAGAGGATGATCCGGGGAGAAATTAGAACAGCTTCCCCTCCTGAAATGTGCTCCAGGATAGCTGGGGAGGGGCTCTTGATCAGAGGCTGGAGGGAGATGAGGAAGGGAAAGGTCTTGAGCTGATGGAGGGGAGATTAAGATTTCAGGAAGAAATGTTTCTGTGAGGGTGGGGAGGTAATGACCCAGGAAGCCCAGAGAAGTCGTGGCTGCCCCATCCTTGGAGGCCAGGATTCAGCACGCTTCTGCCAGTCCAAACACAAATACCTCCTTGCTCCTCTCCTGCTGCCCAGGCCAGCTCAGCTGAGGGCAAGGTCCATGTCCTGCAGGGCTGCCTCAGGCCAGGCTGTGGTGGCCAAGGCTGCCCTGCTGATGGAGCTCTCTGCCTTGCAGATCTACCGTGCCACTCTGGGACCTCTTCTTCAGCAAGGCACAGACACTGGAGGGGCTTTTGCAGGGGCTGACCCAGCTCTTGCAGGATAAAGAGGATGAGGTCTTTCATGTTTTCCCGGAGGACTCCTGCATCCTTCTCTTGGCTGTGAGTTATCAGGAAATGCACAAGGGCCCTTGTCCTCAGCTTCTGGAAGAGCCAGGAGCTTGGCTGTGCCCGGTCACTCACTGTTGCCTTTCTTCCAGGTGATGGCCTGCAAGGACTGGGAAAATGAGGAAATTACACCAACGTACAGTGTCTGGTGGGGTCTGAGGTACTCAGGTCCAGTGACACTCTGGCAGTTCCTTAGTGCCCTTCTGAGGCTGTCGGAGAGAGGCCAGATGGTGAGCAGGGCACCAGGAATGGGACCCACATTAGCAAGCAGGGGCAGAAACAGTGCAGGCAGTGGGATTCCAGTGATGGAGTGACAGCTCCAAACACGCTCTTTGCCTTCACGGGGCGGGTGGGATCCCTGGGGAATTTCTGGGCATGGACCTGTCAGCCTGACCACTGGGCCTGGAAAGGTCATGGAACTGGACCACCTAAAGCTTTGCTAAAGCACATGGTGGTGACTGGAGACAGCCAACACGGCTTCACCAAGGGCAAGTCCTGCCTGACCAACCCAGTGGCCTTGTGTGATGGAGTGACCACATCAGTGCATACGGGAAATGCAGTGGATGTCATCTACCTGGACTTGTGTAAAGCCTTGGAGACAGTCCCTCGGCACATCCTTCTCTCTGAACTGGAGAGAGCGAGATGGGGCTTTGATGGGTGGACTGTTTGGTGGATGAGGAATCCCAGGCACTAACACAGGCGGATGCAGAATGAATTGGGAGCAGCCCTGAGGAGAAGGACTTGGGGTGCTGGGGGATGAGACGATTCACGTGAGCCGGCCACATTTGCTCACGGACCAGAAAGAAAAAATATGTCCTCAGCAGTGGGATCAGCAGGGTGAGGGAGGGGCTTCTGCCCCTCTGCTCTGCTCTGCTCTGTTCTGCTCTTTTGAGACCCACCCTGGAGCCATGGGCTGTTTTCCTGTGAGGGTGGGGAGGCCCAGGCATAGGTTGACCAGAGAAGTCGTGGCTCCCCCATCCTGGCAGGTGTTCAAGGCCACACTGGATCAGGGGGCTTTGAGCTCCCTCATCCAATGGGAGCTGTCTCTGCCCATGGCAGGGGATTGGAACTCGATGGTTTTGAGATCCCTTCCAACCCAAAGCATTCCAGGATTCTGTGGATCATTGGGCTGGCATGGCCTCACTGTCCCTGCTTAGAGGGTTCCGGCTGTCTCTGAGCAGGGATGATGTGAGGGCCAGCACACGGTGCCCATGAGACCAACCTTCTTCCCTTCCCCTGGGCCCCCCTTCTTCTCCTGCCCTTGGCAGTGACTGCAGCCCCTGCTGCCGGCTTCGCTGCGGGCGCTGACGGGTGCCTCTTTCCATGGCTGCTTGTGCTGCCCACCCACACATCAAGACCACGGCACCTGCTGGGACATCTCTATCCTCCCTTCCTTCCTCCACAGGTACTGAGACAGTGTCTCCAACCAGCAGAGGACACACAAAACATCCTCATGTCCATTGAGGCAATGAGGTCCTGCAGCATCTTTAAGAAAGAGGTGATGAGACTCATCCAGGATGCGTTCATGCAATATCCTGCTTTCTGGCTGGCAGAGGTACGTGGCCCATGGCAAGGTTGCCCGGCCCTTGAGAACTTCAAGAACCCGCTCCGCCCTTGATTCCTCCCAGTTCCAGGGCTCTTGGGCTCCTCAAGCCACCTGAATAGGACAGGGAGGGATGGAAAGGGCAGCTGAGGCTCCAGGGGCAGCAACATCCTCACCTGGGTCTCATTTCCAGATGCCAAACCTCATGGCCTGTTTCCATGAAAGCCTGAGATATGTCAGCTCAACATCAGCCCGGGAGATTGTGGGGTTACTGCTATTCAGGATGACAAACTGCTACCCCAATGAAGTTGCCACAACGTTGTGGAGGATGTTTCCTCCAACTGACAGGTATGAGCTCTGTCAGCCTCGAGGGTTTATCCGCTTGGGGAGAAGGGCCCAGAATCAATCTGGATGATACAGCCAAGAACGTCCAGAGGAGGGCACAAGGATGATCCAAAGGCCGGTGTACCTCCTGTACACGGATGGGCGGAGAGAGTTGGCGTTGGAGGCCCCTGATCGAGTGGGAGGTCTCCCTGCCCATGGAAGGAGTTGGAGCTGGATGGGCTTAAGCCCCTTGAAGCCCAAACCATTCCATGATTTTGTGACTCTATAACTGCAGGACAGCCCTGGGGTGCTGGGCCCTCCTTCCCACCACACTATCCAGCCCCCCAAAAGCCCTGCAGTAGGCAAGGCTGCAAAAGCCAGACAGGAGTTGAAGGTCCCCAAGCTTTAGGAGAGGAAGCAATACGAGGAGAGGCTGAATTCCCTTGGGCTGTTCAGCCTGGAGAAGGGGAGACAGAGGGGAGACCTCATCACACTCTGCACTGAGCTCTTGCCTCTGGATGTAAGGGCATGGCAGGAACATGTCAGGAGAGGGTTAGCTTGGATATTGGAAAAAATCTTCCCCCAGAGATCAATGGAGCACTGGAAGAGCTCCCCAGGGAAGCAGGCAGGGAACCAAGCCTCATAATAGTCACGAAGCCTTGGGCCAACACCCTCAGTCCCGTGGTGTGAACGGTGTAGTTGTCCTGTGCAGGGACAGGAGTTGGACTTGATGGTCCTAGTGGGTCCCTTCCCACTCAGACCATTCCATAATTCAGCACGCCTCTGCCAGCCCAGCAAGAAATACCTCCTTGCTCCTCTCCTGCTGCCCAGGCCAGCCCAGCCGAGGGCAAGGTCCATGTCCTCCTAGGCTGCCTCAGGCCAGGCTGTGGTGGACGAGGCTGCCCTGCTGATGGAGCTCTCTGCCTTGCAGATCTACCATGCCACTCTGGGACCTCGTCTTCCACAAGCCCGAGACACTGGAGGAGCTTTTGCAGGGGCTGACCCAGCTCCTGCAGGATAAACAGGACGAGGGCTTTCATGTTTTCCCGGAGGACTCCTGCATCCTTCTCTTGGCTGTGAGTTATCAGGAAAAGCCCAAGGGCCCTTGTCCTCAGCTTCTGGAGGAACCAGAAGCTTGGCGGTGCCCGGTCACTCACTGTTGCCTTTCTTCCAGGTGATGGCCTGCAAGGACTGGGAAAATGAGGAAATTGCACCAACGTACAGTATCTGGTGGGGTCTGAGGTTCTCACGTCCAGTGACGCTCTGGCGGTTACTTAGAGCCCTTCTGAGGCCGTCGGAGAGAGGCCAGATGGTGAGCAGGGCACCAGGAATGGGACTCACTTTAGCAAGCAGGGGCAGGAACAGTGCGGGCAGTGGGATTCCAGTGATGGAGTGACAGCTCCAAACACGCTCTTTGCCTTCACGGGGCGGGTGAGATCCCTGGGGAATTTCTGGGCATGGACCTGTCAGCCTGACCACTGGGCCTGGAAAGGTCATGGAACTGGACCACCTAAAGCTTTGCTAAAGCACATGGTGGTGACTGGAGACAGCCAACACGGCTTCACCAAGGGCAAGTCCTGCCTGACCAACCCAGTGGCCTTGTGTGATGGAGTGACCACATCAGTGCATACGGGAAATGCAGTGGATGTCATCAACCTGGACTTGTGTAAAGCCTTGGAGACAGTCCCTCGGCACATCCTTCTCTCTGACCTGGAGAGAGCGAGATGGGGCTTTGATGGGTGGATTGTTTGGTGGATGAGGAATCCCAGGCACTAACACAGGTGGATGAAGAATGAATTGGGAGCAGCCCTGAGGAGAAGGACTTGGGGTGCTGGAGGATGAGACGATTCACGTGAGCCGGCCACATGCGCTCACAGCCCAGAAAGAAAAACTGTGTCCTGGGCAGTGGGATCAGCAGGGTGAGGGAGGGGCTTCTGCCCCTCTGCTCTGCTCTGCTCTGTTCTGCTCTTTTGAGACCCACCCTGGAGCCATGGGCTGTTTTCCTGTGAGAGTGAGGAGGCCCAGGCATAGGTTGACCAGAGAAGTCATGGCTCCCCCATCCTGGCAGGTGTTCAAGGCCACACTGGATCAGGGGGCTTTGAGCTCCCTCATCCAATGGGAGCTGTCTCTGCCCATGGCAGGGCATTGGAACTCGATGGCTTTGTGATCCCTTCCAACCCAAAGAATTCCAGGATTCTGTGGATCATTGGGCTGGCATGGCCTCACTGTCCCTGCTTAGAGGGTTCCAGCTGTCTCTGAGCAGGGATGATGTGAGGGCTGCACTCTGGGGTCCCCGCAGCAGCTCCAGCCCCCAGGACCTTAGATAGCCCTGGCTCGCTCAAGGGCCAGCACACGGTGCCCATGAGACCAACCTTCTTCCCTTCCCCTGGGCCCCCCTTCTTCTCCTGCCCTTGGCAGTGACTGCAGCTCAACTGCGGGAGCTGACGGGCGCCTCTCTCCAGGGCTGCTTGTGCTGCCCACCCGCACAGCACGACCACGGCACCTGCTGGGACATCTCTACCCTCCCTTCCTTCCTCCACAGGTACTGGGACAGTGTCTCCAACCAGCAGAGGACACACAAAGCATCCTCATGTTGATTGAGGCAATGAGGACCTCCAGCATCTTTAAGAAAGAGGTGATGACACTCATCCAGGATTCCTTCATGCAATATCCTGCTTTCTGGCTGGCAGAGGTACGTGGCCCATGGAAAGGTTGCCCGGCCCTTGAGAACTGCAAGAATGCGCTCCGCCATTGATTCCTCCCAGTTCCAGGGCTCTTGGGCTCCTGAAGCCACCTGAATAGGACAGGGAGGGATGGAAAGGGCAGCTGAGGCTCCAGGGGCAGCAACATCCTCACCTGGGTCTCATTTCCAGATGCCAAACCTCATGGCCTGTTCCCATGAAAGCCTGAGACATGTCAACTCAAAGTCATCCCGCGAGATTGTGTGGTTTCTGCTATTCAGGATGACCTACTGCTACCCCAATGAAGTTGCCACAACGTTGTGGAAGATGTTTCCTCCAACTGACAGGTATGAGCTCTGTCAGCCTTGAGGGTTGATCCGCTCTGGGAGAAGGGCCCAGAATCAATCTGGATGATACAGCCAAGAACATCCAGAGGAGGGCACAAGGATGATCCAAAGGCCGGTGTACCTCCTGTACACGGATGGGCGGAGAGAGTTGGCGTTGGAGGCCCCCGATTGAGTGGGAGGTCTCCCTGCCCATGGAAGGAGTTGGAGCTGGATGGGCTTAAACCCCTTGAAGCCCAAACCATTCCATGATTTTGTGACTCTAAAACTGCAGGACAGCCCTGGGGTGCTGGGCCCTCCTTCCCACCACACTATCCAGCCCCCAAAAAGCCCTGCAGAAGGCAAGGCTGGAAAAGCCAGACAGGAGTTGAAGGTCCCCAAGCTTTAGGAGAGGAAACAATACGAGGAGAGGCTGAATTCCCTTGGGCTGTTCAGCCTGGAGAAGGGGAGACAGAGGGGAGATCTCATCACACTCTGCACTGAGCTCTTGCCTCTGGATGTGAGGGCATGGCAGGAACATGTCAGGAGAGGGTTAGCTTGGATATGGGAAAAAATCTTCCCCTAGAGATCAATGGAGCACTGGAAGAGCTCCCCAGGGAAGCAGGCCGGGAACCAAGCCTCATAATAGTCACGAAGCCTTGGGCCAACACCCTCAGTCCCATGGTGTGAACAGTGGAGTTGTCCTGTGCAGGGACAGGAGTTGGACTTGATGGTCCTAGTGGGTCCCTTCCCACTCACGACATTCCATAATTCAGCACGCCTCTGCCAGCCCAGCAACAAATACCTCCTTGCTCCTCTCCTGCTGCCCAGGCCAGCCCAGCCGAGGGCAAGGTCCATGTCCTGAAGGGCTGCCTCAGGCCAGGCTGTGGTGGCCGAGGCTCCCCTGCTGATGGAGCTCTCTGCCTTGCAGCTCTGCCCTGCCACTCTGGGAACTCATCTTCTCCATGCCCCAGACACTGGAGGAGCTTTTGCAGGGGCTGACCCAGCTCTTGCAGGATAAACAGGAAATGGACTCTGATGCTCTCCTCGAGGACTCCTGCATCCCTCTCCTAGCTGTAAGTTGTCTGGAAAAGCTCAAGTGCCCTTGTCCTCAGCATCTGGTGGAACCAGGAGCTTGGTGGTGCCAGGTCACTCACTGCTGCCTTTCTTCCAGGTGATGGCCTGCAGGGACTGGGAAAATGAGGAAATTGCAGCAACGCACCCCATCTTGAGGGGTCTGAGTCATTCACATCCAGTGACAATCTCGCTGTTGCTCAGGGCCCTTCTGAGTCTGTCGCAGAGAGCCCAGATGGTGAGCAGGGGGTCGGCAAGGGGACCCACATGGGCAAGCAGGGGCTGGGACAGTGTGGGCAGTGGGATTTGAGTGGTGCAGTGACAGCTCCAAATGCCCTCCTTGCCCTGGTGGGGCCTGGAAGCTGCCTGGGCAGTTTCCAGGCATGGACCTTTCAGCCCAACCACTGTGCCAGGGAAGGTCATGGAACCGATCTCTCTTGCCAGGGCTGCTTGTGCTGCCCACCCGCGCAGCATGACCACCACTCCAGCTGGCATATCTCTACTCCCTCTTCCTTCCTCCACAGGTACTTGGACAGTATCTAGGAGCAGTAGAGGACACAGAAGACCTTGTCAGGTCCATTGAGGTGATGAGGAACTCCAGCAACTTTCATAAGGAGTTTATGAGACTCGTGCATGATGCGTTGATAAAAAACCCTGCCTTCTGGCTGGTAGAGGTAGGTGGCCCATGGCAAGGTTGCCCTGCAATTGAAAACTGCAAGAACCCACTCCTCCCTTGATTCCTCCCAGTTCCAGGACTCTTGGGCTCCTGAAGCCACCTGAATAGGGCAGGAAAGGGCAGCTGAGGCTCCAGGAGCAGCAACATCCTCACCTGCATCTCCCTTCCAGATACCAAACATCATGGCCTACATCCATGAAAACCTGGGACACTTCAACTCCAGATCAGCTGTAGAGATCGTGTGGTCGCTGCTATTCAGAATGACCAAGCACCACCCCATGGTGGTTGCCAAAACATTGTGGAGCATGTTTCCTCCAACTGACAGGTACTGGCTCCGAAAGCCTTGAGGACTGATCCGTTTGGGGAGAGGGGCCCAGAATCAATCTGGATGACAGAGCTAGGAAAGTCCAAAGGAGGCCACGAGGATTATCTGAAAGCTGGAGCACATCCCGTACCCGGACAGGTGGAGAGGAGAATCTGGGGAGAATTTAGAGAAACTTCCCCTCCTGAAATGTGCTCCAGGATAGCTGGGGAGGGGCTCTTGATCAGAGGCTGGAGGGAGATGAAGAAGGGAAAGGTCTTGAGCTGATAGAGGGGAGATTAAGATTTCAGGAAGAAATGTTTCTGTTGAGGGTGGGGAGGTAATGACCCAGGAAGCCCAGAGAAGTCGTGGCTGCCCCATCCTTGGAGGCCAGGATTCAGCACGCCTCTGCCAGTCCAACAACAAATACCTCCTTGCTCCTCTCCTGCTGCCCAGGCCAGCCCAGCCGAGGGCAAGGTCCATGTCCTCCTAGGCTGCCTCAGGCCAGGCTGTGGTGGATGAGGCTGCCCTGCTGATGGAGCTCTCTGCCTTGCAGATCTACCATGCCACTCTGGGAACTCATTTTCCTCAAGCCCCAGATACTGGACGAGCTTTTGCAGGGGCTGTCCCTGCTCCTGCAGGATAAACAGGACGAGGTCTTTCATGTTTTACCAGAGGACTCCTGCATCCTTCTCTTAGCTGTGAGTTATCCGGAAAAGCCCAAGGGCCCTTGTCCTCAGCTTCTGGAGGAACCAGAAGCTTGGCGGTGCCCGGTCACTCACTGTTGCCTTTCTTCCAGGTGATGGCCTGCAAGGACTGGGAAAATGAGGAAATTGCTCCTAAGTACAGTATCTGGTGGTGTCTGAGGTTCTCAGGTCCAGTGACGCTCTGGCGGTTCCTTAGAGCCCTTCTGAGGCTGTCGGAGAGAGGCCAGATGGTGAGCAGGGCACCAGGAATGGGACTCACTTTAGCAAGCAGGGGCAGGAACAGTGCAGGCTGTTGGATTCAAGTGATGGAGTGACAGCCCAAACACGCTCTTTGCCTTCACGAGGCGGGTGAGATCCCTGGGGAATTTCTGGGCATGGACCTGTCAGCCTGACCACTGGGCCTGGGAAGGTCATGGAACTGGACCACCTAAAGCTTTGCTAAAGCACATGGTGGTGATTGGAGACAGCCAACACGGCTTCATCAAGGGCAAGTCCTGCCTGACCAACCCCGTGGCCTTGTGTGATGGAGTGACCACATCAGTGCATACGGGAAATGCAGTGGATGTCATCTACCTGGACTTGTGTGAAGCCTTGGAGACAGTCCCTCGGCACATCCTTCTCTCTGAACTGGAGAGAGCGAGATGGGGCTTTGATGGGTGGACTGTTTGGTGGATAAGGAATCCCAGGCACTAACACAGGCGGATGCAGAATGAATTGGGAGCAGCCCTGAGGAGAAGGACTTGGGGTGCTGGAGGATGAGACGGTTCACAGGATCCGCCCACATGTGCTCACAGCCCAGAAAGAATAACTGTGTCCTGGGCAGTGGGATCAGCAGGGTTAGGGAGGGGCTTCTGCCCTTCTGCTCTGCTCTGCTCTGCTCTGCTCTTTTGAGACCCACCCTGGAGCCATGGGCTGTTTTCCTGTGAGGGTGGGGAGGCCCAGGCATAGGTTGACCAGAGAAGTCGTGGCTGCCCCATTGTGGGAGGTGTTCAAGGCCAAACTGGATCAGGGGGCTTTGAGCTCCCTCATCCAATGGGAGCTGTCTCTGCCCATGGCAGGGGATTGGAACTCGATGGCTTTGAGATCCCTTCAAACCCAAAGAATTCCAGGATTCTGTGGATCATTGGGCTGGCACGGCCTCACTGTCCCTGCTTAGAGGGTTCCTGCTGTCTCTGAGCAGGGATGATGTGAGGGCTGCACTCTGGGGTCCCCGCAGCAGCTCCAGCCCCCAGCCCCCCAGATAGCCCTGGCTCGCTCAAGGGCCAGCATACGGTGCCCATGAGACCAAACTTCTTCCCTTCCCCTGGGCCCCCCTTCTTCTCCTGCCCTTGGCAGTGACTGCAGCACCTGCTGCCGGCTCCACTGTGACTGCTGACGGGCATCTCTCTCCAAGTTTGCTTGTGCTGCCCACCCGCACAGCACAACCACGGCACCTGCTGGGACATCTCTATCCTCCCTTCCTTCCTCCACAGGTACTGGGACAGTGTCTCCAAACAGCAGAGGACACACAAAGCATCCTCATGTCCATTGAGGCAATGAGGACCTCCAGCATCTTTAAGAAAGAGGTGATGAGACTCATCCAGGATTCATTCATGCAATATCCTGCCTTCTGGCTGGCACAGGTAGGTGGCCCATGGCAAGGTTGCCCAGCCCTTGAGAACTGCAAGAACCCGCTCCGCCCATGATTCCTCCCAGTTCCAGGGCTCTTGGGCTCCTGAAGCCACCTGAATAGGACAGGGAGGGATGGAAAGGGCAGCTGAGGCTCCAGGGGCAGCAACATCCTCACCTGGGTCTCATTTCCAGATGCCAAACCTCATGGCCTTTTTCCATGAAAGCCTGAGACATGTCAACTCAACATCAGCCCGGGAGGTTGTGGGGTTACTGCTATTCAGGATGACCGACTGCTACCCCAATGAAGTTGCCACAACGTTGTGGAAGATGTTTCCTCCAACTGACAGGTATGAGCTCTGTCAGCCTTGAGGGTTTATCCGCTTGGGGAGAAGGGCCCAGAATCAATCTGGATGATACAGCCAAGAACGTCCAGAGGAGGGCACAAGGATGATCCAAAGGCCGGTGTACCTCCTGTACACGGATGGGCGGAGAGAGTTGGCGTTGGAGGCCCCCGATCGAGTGGGAGGTGTCCCTGCCCATGGAAGGGGTTGGAGCTGGATGGGCTTAAACCCCTTGAAGCCCAAACCATTCCATGAATCTGTGACTCTAAAACTGCAGGACAGCCCTGGGGTGCTGGGCCCTCCTTCCCACCACACTATCCAGCCTCAAAAAAAGCCCTGCAGAGGCACGGCTGGAAAAGCCAGACAGGAGTTGAAGGTCCCCAAGCTTTAGGAGAGGAAGCAATACGAGGAGAAGCTGAAGTCCCTTGGGCTGTTCAGCCTGGAGAAGGGGAGACAGAGGGGAGATCTCATCACACTCTGCACTGAGCTCTTCCCTCTAGATGTGAGGGCATGGCAGGAACATGTTAGGATAGGGTTAGCTTGGATATTGGAAAAAATCTTCCCCCAGAGATCAATGGAGCACTGGAAGAGCTCCCCAGGGAAGCAGGCAGGGAACCAAGCCTCATAATAGTCACGAAACCTTGGGCCAACACCCTCCGCCCCATGGTGTGAACGGTGGAGCTGTCCTGTGCAGGGACAGGAGTTGGACTTGATGGTCCTAGTGGGTCCCTTCCCACTCACGACATTCCATAATTCAACACGCCTCTGCCAGCCCAGCAACAAATACCTCCTTGCTCCTCTCCTGCTGCCCAGGGCAGCCCAGCCGAGGGCAAGGTCCATGTCCTGAAGGGCTGCCTCAGGCCAGGCTGTGGTGGCCGAGGCTGCCGTGCTGATGGAGCTCTCTGCCTTGCAGCTCTGCCCTGCCACTCTGGGAACTCATCTTCTCCATGCCCCAGACACTGGAGGAGCTTTTGCAGTGGCTGACCCAGCTCTTGCAGGATAAACAGGAAATGGACTCTGATGCTCTCCCCGAGGACTCCTGCATCCCTCTCCTAGCTGTAAGTTGTCTGGAAAAGCTCAAGTGCCCTTGTCCTCAGGGTACCTGCACGTGGTGCCCCAGTGGCAAGAAGGGGCTGGAGCAGTGCGGGCAGTGGGATTCAAGTGATGGAGTGACAGCTCCAAACACGCTCTTTGCCTTCATGGGGCGGGTGAGATCCCTGGGGAATTTCTGGGCATGGACCTGTCAGCCTGACCACTGGGCCTGGAAAGGTCATGGAACTGGACCACCTAAAGCTTTGCTAAAACACATGGTGGTGACTGGAGACAGCCAACACGGCTTCACCAAGGGCAAGTCCTGCCTGATAAACCCAGTGGGCTTGTGTGATGGAGTGACCACATCAGTGCATACGGGAAATGCAGTGGATGTCATCTACCTGGACTTGTGTAAAGCCTTGGAGACAGTCCCTCGGCACATCCTTCTCTCTGACCTGGAGAGAGCGAGATGGGGCTTTGATGGGTGGACTGTTTGGTGGATGAGGAATCCCAGGCACTAACACAGGCGGATGCAGAATGAATTTGGAGCAGCACTAAGGAGAATGACATGGGGTGTTGGGGGATGAGAAGATCCACATGAGCCATCAATATGTGCTTGCAGCTCCGAAAGGCAAATGTGTTATTCGCTGCATCCAAGGCAGTGGGAGCAGCAGGGTTAGGGAGGGGCTTCTGCCCCTCTGCTATGCTCTGGTGAGAGCCCAGATGGCATCCTGGGGCCTGTTTTGGGGTCCTCAGCACACGGAGGACATGCAGCTTTTGGAGCAAGGCAAGAGGAAGACATGGAGATGGTCTGAGGTCTGGAGCGCCTCCCACATGAGGATTGCCTGAGAGAGTTGGGATTGTTTTGCCTGGAGAAGAGAAAGCCCCAGGGAGAAGTTAGAGCAGCTTCCAGTCCTGAAATGGGCTCCGGGAAAGCTGGGGAGGGGCTCCTGATGTAGGAGTGCAGGGAGATGATGAGGGGGAACGGGTTTTCAAGCTGAAATGGGGAAGATTGAGATTAGATCTTTGGCAGAAATGTTTTCTTGTGAGGGTGGGGAGGCCCTGGCCCAGGTTTGCCAGAGCAGTCGCGTCTGCCCCATCCCTGGAGGGGTTCAAGGCCAGGTTGGATGGGGCTTGGAGCAACCGCATCTGGTTTAAAGACATCCCTGCTCCTGCAGGGGCATGGACTGGATGACCTCTAAAGGTCCTTTCAAACCAAAACGTTCCATGACTCTGTGACCTTTTCACTACAAGGAAATTTGCTTTTACATACAGGCACAACAAATGCTGGGCCTCCTGCCATACCTGATGGAAGTCATGAATGATGGCAACAGCGACATCGCGTTGAAGGCCCTGCAGGTCATTTTAAGAGTGATGGGTCACCTGAAGAAGAAGGAGGCCAGCCCTTTTGCTGTGCAGCTGGCAGAGAAGCTCCTGCCTGTCTTTAATCATGTAAGCATGAGGATGGAGCCTGGTCCTGCAGCTCAAACCTTCCAGATACACTCGAGGCAGGAGCTTCTACTGCCCTTCCTCCCCTAGGCTCCTGTGGGAGACTGAGATGAGATCTTAGGAAGAAACATATCCCTGTGAGTGTGGGGTGGCCCTGGCCCAGGTTGCCCAGAGCAGTCGTGGCTGCCCCATCCCTGGAGGGGTTCAAGGTCACGTTGGCTTTGAGCAACCTGATCCAGTGGGAGGTGTCCCTGCTCGTTGGAACTGGATGGCCTTTGAGTTCCCTGCCAGCCCAAATAATTCTATGATTTTATGATTTTGGGGTTGTCCTGTGCAGGGACAGGAGTTGGGCTCCATGACCCTGGTGGGTCCCTTCCAGCTGGGGACATGCTCTCATTCCGTGCTTCACCGTGGGCAGAGAGATACTGGTGCTGAAGTCCTGCTGTCCTTCTCTCTACCAGGAGTCCAGCCAGATGAGAGAGACCTCCATCACCCTCTTCAGAGACCAGTTAAAGAATGTGGCGTGGAAGAACAAGAAGCAGATGAAGAGCAATGTGCAAATGGCCCTGCTCCCGCTCTTCTTTCATTTGAATGACCAAACAGAGAGGGTGGCCAAGGTATGGAGAGAAGAGACTCCAAGACATTTGGGCCAGGGCACGTCCCAGCTTCCTAAGGCCACTGGAACAAAGCCAGGAGGAAGGGGACACGGGGTCGTGGTGCCATCTGCCAGCTTCTACTGCTCCACAGGCATCCGCGGAAGCGCTCCTTGCTGCAGCAGAGTTCCTCAGATGGGCGCAGCTCAAAAACCTTGTCCAGATGCAGCAGATGTGGAGTGTTGCAGAATGCTTGGTGAGGACATCCCCTAAGGGTTGGACGAGAGATGCCCCACTTGTCTGGGGTGTGGGTCTCGCCTGCCCTGCTCCAGCCTGGAGCCCACAGCCCCCGATCCAGTGGGAGGTGTCCGTGCCCGTGGCAGCGGGGAGGAACTGGATGGGATTTGAGGTCCCTTCCAGCCCAAGCCATTCCAGGAGTCCAGTCCCATACTCTTCTGCTCTCTCCAGCTGGCACAGCGCAGGAGCAAGACTGAGGATTACCTCGATCGGAGCGTGCCGTACCTGAAGGACGCTCAGAAAGACTTGCGTTTAGCAGCCGTGAGGTTCATCGGTGAGGCACCACCCCCGAGTCCCTCTGTTGGGACACCCTGGCCCCAGTTCCCATCACGGCACTGGGGAGCAAGGGGATCTGACAGAGCTCTGTCCCTAGGGCTTGCTGCGCAACACCTGAGGGACCAAAGCCCAGGGAAGATGGCAATGATCTGCTTTGGTGAGGAGGGACAGGGTTGGGTTAGGCAGGGCTGGTGGGACAGGAGATAGTGACTGAGCAGGGCGCTGCCTTGCCTGGTCCTGCTCCAGGAAACTTGTCTGGGGCAGTTGGGGCATTCCTGAGCAGCAGCTCTCTCCTGCCTGGCCTTGGGAGGGGATGCTCGGGGGTCTCTGTAGACACGGGGCTTCATCTCAGCTCGGTTTGTTTCCACCACAGCTCTTGAGCCCTTGAGAGAAGACAGCGATGTCGCAGTCCGTTCCCTGGCTACACAGACCATCCTCATCATGAACCGTCCAAGGCAGCAGCCAAGAGCGAGGCGCATTCTGCAGGCGCTGCGCTTCTGGGACCTCTGAGCCAGGCAAAGGCACTGGAGGTGTCTGCAGGGAAAGGGGTCATGGAATCATAGAATCCTGGAATCATTGAAGACCTCTAAGTTCATCTTGTACAACCATCGGCCCCACCCACCGTGACATCTAAACCACGTCCTGAAGCACCACCTCTACGTGGCACGGTGGTGTTGTGTTGAGGGTCTTAGAGGCCCTTTCCAACCTTAATGATTCCATGATCCCATGATCTACATGCTGTCTGAACACCTGCAGGGATGGGGACTCAGCTAGAAACAAAAGGAGAGTCCGTGTCTGTTTAATAATCCACAAATGGTGCCCTCATCTGGTCTGAATGGAGGATGAATTAGGAGCACATTTGGCTGGTCTGAAACAAGCCTGGAGGGACAGAAACGATGCTTGGAGGGGCTGAAACGAAGTCCGGAGTGCACGCTATAGACACCTGCCCGCTGGACAGAAGATGCTGCCGATAAGGGGATGGGGAACAAGATAACCTCAGAACAGAAAGATGTAGTTGACTTATTTAAACATATTCTAAAAGATCGAAACCAAGCATTAGATATTAGTGATCTTAAATCGCTTTTGGCGTGGGCCAAGGGACGGCCAGTATCATGAGCCGTCTTCTGGCGTTTGCTCAGCATTCGATCAAGAAACCTGGGATAAGATCGGAGTTCGATTATGGGATAAAGTGACTAGGTCAGATAAAACAGCTACTAAGTTGCTTGGCCCGTGGTGGACTGTTTTTGAAGCGTTACACACACACAGAATAACCAGATTGGAAGAGACCCACTGGATCGTCGAGTCCAACCATTCCCACCAATCCCTAAATCATGGCCCTAAGTACCTCATCCACCCTCACCTTAAACACCTCCAGGGACGGTGACTCAACCACCTCCCTTGGCAGACCGTTCCAATGCCTAACCACCCTCTCTGTGAAGAAATTTTTCCTAATCTCAAGCCTAAATCTCCCCTGGCGGAGCTTGAGGCCATTCCCTCTTGTCCTGTCCCCTGTCACCTGGGAGAAGAGGCCAGCACCCTCCTCTCCACAACCTCCCTTCAGGTAGTTGTAGAGAGTAATAAGGTCTCCCATCAGCCTCCTCTTCTCCAGGCTAAACAACCCCAGCTCTCCCAGTCGCTCCTCATAAGATTTGATCTCCAGCCCCTTCACCAGCTTCGTTGCTCTTCTCTGGACTCGCTCCAGAGCCACAACATCCCTCTTGTAGTGAGGGGCCCAGAACTGAACACAGTACTCGGGGTGCGGTCTCACCAGTGCCAAGTCCAGAGGGAGAATAACCTCCCTGCACCTGATGGTCATGCCGTTTCTGATGCAGGCCAAGATGCCATTAGAGGCGTATGTCGGCTCTAAAAAGCACAGTGATAATTCCGAGCCGAGTGCAGGATCGTTCAGCAACTGCACTAACTCCCCACCCTCCTAAACTGCCTGCGCTGGCCTCTGCACCCCCCGACGGGGGGGCCGACAAAGCCTTTGATCTGATAGTCACCAAGAAGGAGCCCGATCCAGCTCCCCCCCATCCCTCAGACCGATGGGCTTGAGGCAGGAGGGAGGCACAGCAGCAGGGAGAAGTTGAAATATTGCAAGCTTTGCCTGTGATCTACGTGCAGGACGGCGGCTCCGCGCTGGGAACCGATTAGTTACGAAGTGGTAAAGGAGGTTCGAAAAGCTGTCAAAGAGAATGGACTAACTGCCTCCTTCACATTCAGGTTGGTAGAAGGTATCGGTGATACATACCATCTCACGCCGCAGGACTGGAGATCAATTGCCCGATTAGTTATGACTCCTATGCACTATGTTATCTTTCCGTCGAACTGGGAGGAGGCAGCGACCGTAGCTGCCCTGGATAATTTGCAACTCCCGCACAATAGCCCCTTGCGACGGGTGGGGCTCGATGCTTTAATGGGCGATGGCAATTCTATCGATGGTGCGGCCCAGGCTAGAATCCCAATAGAAGGGCTGCATCAATTACAGCCTATTGTCTTGAAGGCATTTTCGAATGTCCCTGGCGCTGGGGCTCACCTACAGTCTTTTGTGAATATTAGACAAGGAGCTACACAACCACGCGTGACTCTCCTAGACAAACTACAAGGAGCCTTCAATAAGCAGGTTAACAGTGCCGAGACTAGAGAAACTTTGCTGAAACAATTAGCAATAGAGAATGCAAACGCAGATTGTCAGAAAATCTCACGAGCTTTACAAAGTAGAAACCCGTCACTTACTGAGATGATGAGAGCATGCCCGAATGTCGGATCTCCATCTCATGACCTAACGTTGAGAGCTGATGCTTTTGCGGCCGTGCGTACATCTAAGCAGAAGGGAACTTGTTTCAGTTGTGGAAAAGCAGGACCCCTGTGACGACAGTGCCCTTCTGGAAATAGGGGCCGTGTCGGTTCGAATGCCGAGGGACAACATCAAGGTCCCGGACTCCGTCTGCGGTGTCATAGAGGCAGACATCACACGAACGCTTGCAGATCTAGATTGCACAAAGCCAGTTGGGCGCTGGCTCCTTGGGGCGCACAGGGCAACATGCAGCCGAGCGCATGGTGAGAGGGCGCGCCCCGATCCAAGGAGCCCCACAGAGTCCTGCTGCAATGCAAGCCAGCTCTGCGCCAGCACAGCGGGGAGCGCAGGGCTGCACCTGGCCCCCGCCAGGCGTACAGAATGAACAACCACTGCAGTGCAGCTCATCCCCACAGCAGTTAAGGGCCCCTTGGGAAAAGGACGTAGTGCGCTGTTAATTGGACGATCATCTGCCACCAAGCAAGGATTGTTTGTTTTGCCGGAACTAATTGATGCTGATTCTACGGGAACGATACAAGGAATGGCTTGGATGCCTCTGCCTCCCTGCTTTATGACATAGGGCACTAAAATTGCTCAGCTGATTTGTTTTCAAGCAATTGTACCCCGTGCAGTAAATCGTGTACGGGGGGAAGGAGGTTTGGCCTCCACTGACCAGCCTGCGATTTTGTGGAGGCAGAAACTGCAAACATCATGACTGAGGTTCACTTGCAAAGCACGCCGCTCACCGAGCAACGGAGAGCACTGCTTTACCGGTATTATAGACATACATATATATATATTATAGACAGCGGCGCCAATGTCACAGTCTTTTTGTTAACAGAGTGGTCGGCAGCTTGGCCATTGACCGACCCACCTACTGCTCTGAGGAGGTGGGGGGAGTGACCAGCCCACGACCAAGTTTACACTCCATAATCATATATGACCCCGAGGGTCGTGTGGCAACTGTTAAACCGTGCACTCTGGCCACTGACTTATGGGGTAGAGACTGCGCAGCACGATGGGGTCTGACTTTAGGCACCCGCTTTTAACGGGGGTCACCGAGGTGCAGACCACCCTGCCCCTAAGCTGGACTACGGAGAGCCAGTCTGGGTGGAACAGTGGCCCCTCAGCACCCAGAAACTGCACCACCTTAAAGCTTTAGTGCGAGAACAATGACGAGCCGGACACATTGTACCAGCTACCAGTCCGTGGAACGCACCAGTGTTTATAATATGGAAGAAAAGCAGAAAGCGGTGTTTATAGCAGGACTTGTGAAAAATAAATGCGCTTATTGAGCCTATGGGAGCATTGCAACCAGGAACGCCCTTCCCGACAGTGTTACCACAAAGCTGGGACTTAACTGCTATAGATTTGAAAGACTGTTTTTTTACCATTCTGTTCCATCCAAAGGATGCGATCCGTTTTGCTTTTTCTATTCCTTCTATTCATAGGGCAGAACCGAGCCAACAGTATCACTGGACCGTATTGCCTCAAGGCACGTGTAACACTCCAACAGTTTGTCAGTGCTTTGTAGCAAAAGCTTTATCGCCGGCTCGTGAATCATATCCTCGAGCCCTGATTTATCATTACATGGATGATATTTTAGTTGCAGCCTCGACACCAGAACAGAAGGCTAAGGCTCTAGCAGCTGTGACCGCAGCAGTTACTCAAGTAGGTCTTTGTGTAGCACCAGAAAAAATGCAAAAAACTTCTCCGTGGAAATATCTGGGGTGGAAAATCCAAGGACAAACTCTTCAACCAATGCAAGTTAAACTTTCATATTCTGTAAAGACATTGAACGATGTGCAAAAATTGTTAGGAGCCCTAAATTGGGTACACCCCTTCACAGGTATCGCTACAGAAGAATTACATCCTTCGTTTATGTTGTTAAAAGGGGATTTAACCTCTCCCAGGCAATTAGACAAAGATTCATTGGTTGCATTCGACAAGGTTGCTAAAAAGCTTAGTCAGAAACAAATATTTTGCAAATGTTTAAATACTCCAATTGAATTATATATTATTTCAGCCAAATCCCAGCCGTTTGGAGTTTTAGCCCAGTGGGAAGAAGGTGTGCCTGTCAAATTTAGACCTTTAGAATGGATATGTTTACCACATCATTTTTCTAAAACAATAACAACTCAGCACGAACTGAGTTAATTCAGAAGGGTCGCAATCGTTTATTGGAATTGGATGGGGTTGATCCCTCAACCATCTATGTTCCCATGATGCAACAACAAGTAGACTGGCTTTTGCAACATTCCTGTTCTATGCAGATTGCATTAGCAGACTTTAAAGGACAAATTAGCATTCATTATCCTCCGAGCCCCCTGTTTCAGTTTGTTTGAGTGCATAAGCTTAACTCCTGCCACAAAATTAAGTCGTGTCCCTCTCAGGGAGGCGTTGACACTTTTTACAGATGGATCAGGGAAAACTGGAAAACCGGTGCTTGTTTGGAGGACCAAACAAGGCATGTGAAAATCAGACATTTGTCAAGTGTCAGCATCACCTCAAATTGTGGAATTGGCTGCAGCTGTTAGATGCTTCAAGCTGTTTTCGCAACCCATAAACATCGTTACGGATTCAGCCTGTGTTGTTGGCATTGTGTCACGCTTGGAGAATGCCTGTTCGAAGTATGTAGACAACGGACAGCTCTAGGTTTTTTTAAAGGAACAGAAATATCTGTTAGACAATTGACACAAACCTTACTTTATAATACGTGTACGTTCTCATACAAATTTACCAGGATATATGGCTGAAGGCAATCGCCGAGCTGATGCTCTGGCAGCCCCTGTAATTAATCCAGATACATGACAACAAGCACGTAAGTCACAGGATTTTTATCACCAAGGTAGTACAGCCCTTAGGAAAATGTTTCAGTTAACTCATGAGCAAGCTTGACAAATTGTACAGATGTGCCCTGATTGTCAGTTAATCGCCAGCACTACTTGTGACAGTGTAAATCCTCGTGGATTAGGTCCACTTGAAATATGGCAAACTGATGTAACACATATCCCCATGTTTGGGTGTCTAAAATATGTACATGTATCAATTGACACCTCTTCTACCTGCATTGTTGCCTCCGCACATACAGGGGAATGAGCACAAGACGTGAAAAAACATTTATTATATGCAATTGCTATTTTGGGGGTGCCGAAAACAGTAAAAACAGACAATGGTCCAGCATATATTTCTAATATAACAAAATCCTTTTTTCAGCAATGGGGAATCACACACGTCACGGGCATTCCTCACTCACCAACAGGGCAAGCCATAGTTGAATGAGCTCATGGTACATTAAAAAATACGTTGTTAAAACAAAAAAAGGGGGAGTGTGGGATATGCCCCTCAAGAGAGACGAGTAGAAGCTATGTATGTTCTAAATTTTTTAAATCATTGCCAAGACAATATTCCTCCGATAGAGCGACATTTTATCACGAAATCAAACGATAACATTAGTAAAGCTAAAGTAATGATACGTAACTTAGAAACAAGACCATGGGAAGGTCCATGGCCATTAATAACGTGGGGACGAGGGTGTGATAGTGTCTCTACAGATCGTGGACCGCAAGGGATGCCAGCAAGATGCGTGTGACCTGCATTGCAATAATTGTGGGAACTTCGTGTTGAGCAACCACCATCCCATGGATCCCCGCACAATCCCAAGAAAACATCTGGGTAACCCTAGCCAATGCAGCACAGCAAGATTCATTGTGTTGGTCGGTAGCAACTCCGACCAATCTATTTAGCACCTGTTTAGTAAGTTTGCCAATAGATGACGTTCTTTATTAGGTGTGATAAAAGTAGATTTTAGTAAATATTTTAGTTCTATAAGCAAAAATGTAACTCTTTCATAAGATGTTAATTCCTCATTTGGTGTGTGTTGAAATGATTTTATATGATGTAATTACATATCTGCAGATATATCCAAATCCAACATCTCCCTGCAATCACCGAGAGAATTGTATTTCATTCGAGGAGATAGAGCATGGGCAGATATGCCTTCCTGTATTTCAGGAGGCCCATGTCCATTAGGCAAATTCATATGATGAACTCGGAATGTTTCTATGTGTTTGAACCACACTTTGGCTCACCGTCATCAAACAAATGCCTCCTTGGAAGCTTGATCTAGTGTTTTGACATATTTATCAGATCATTCAGAATTTATACATGAAAGTATTAACACCTTAGAATATTTAACAGAAGAACTGCAAATACAGAATGAGTGGAATACATGTGCAGGATTTTTTGTTGGAATTGGACCTTGGACTATAAAAATGGCCGTAATAGGTTTTAAGATTTTACTTGATTTTTTTTCTAGCATATTGGTTTGTCTGCCTTGCTTAATTAATTTAGTGTAGAGCTTGATCGATAGAGTGTTAAGACAAATACTAGTAGTGCACGAAAACAAAACAAGGGGAGGTGTCAGAAGAGATGCTGAGCAAAAAGGACCATGAATGTTGCAGAGCCTCTGGAGATAAGACTGCAGAGAGCTTTGATAACCAGCTAGCCTCCAGCCTGAGAAAATTCAACATCAGTGGCAAAACCAAGAAGGCAGAGAAACAATAACAGTGGTCACGAGGAGCTGGGAAGCAGAAGAACAGCTGTGGAAAATTTTGTGAAGGAATTGCAGGACTGTTGTTGACATTTCACTAAGGTATAAAGATGAGGTTGTAACAATAAATTTGGTCTCAGCTTGAAACGAAAGCAGAGTCCATGTCTGTTTAAGAAGCCACAGCAGAGAGCGATGAGGTCTCCCCTCAGCCACCCCTCGTCCAGGCTAAACAGCCCCCAGAGCCGCTCCCAGAACCCCGGGGCTCCAGCCCCTTCCCAGCTCCATTCCCTTCTCCAGACGTGCTCCAGCCCCTCAACGTCCTTCTTGGAGTGAGGGGCCCAACACTGAACAGGGCGCGGGCTCTTTCCCGAGGGAATCGCTGCTGCCCAGCTCCCAGAGGCTGGACGGGGCTGGGTTTGGGATGAGGGGGGATCTTTCCCGAGGGTGTGGGGGGACCCACTCACCCGTGTGGGGCTGCCCTGGGACCTGAGGGGATTTGGGGTGGAGGGGTCCCTCACGTGCGCTCTCGCCCCTCCTGCTCTTCCCACCATCTGCATGCGCCTGCAACTTCTTGATAGGAAAATGTACTTTTTTTAGCACAAAACCCCATCACAGACGGTGCAGCGAGGCTGATGAATATGCAAATAGTATAAAAATATGCGATTTGGCTAGAGCAGCTGGGGGCTCAGAGGTACCAGCCTGATCTGAGGGGCAAAATTCAGCTGGAAGGTCCATTTTGAAGGGATTTTCCCCATTTTCACCTTGTCTGTAGCCTGATTTTCTGCTCAAAATGTACAAAAATCACCTCTTTTCCCAGCAAATCTACCTGTTAATTAGCACTGGCTTATTACGGAATGGGGGAGGAGCTTGCAATTTGGGAGAAGCACTCAAGTATGGGGTTTGTCACTCATTTGGGGGGAGAATCCCTAATTTGGGGGCCATGGCTCATTTTGTGGAGATTTAGTCCTTTTTGGGGAGCATCTCTAGCTTTTGGGGAGCATCACTTGTTTCTGGGAGGATCTTGCTTTGGGAGGGCATGGTTTTCGGGGAGAATCACTCATTTTGGGTGGATATAACTCATTTTAGGGTGAGTATCACTTGCTTTTGAGTGAGCATCACTCATTTTGGGGGACAATAACTCGGTTTTGGAGGATATAAGTCATTCTGGGGTGAGCATCACGTGGTTTTGGGTGAGTATCACTCATTTTTGGAGGATATAACACATTCTGGGGTGAGCCTCACCCATTTTGGGGGGAGTGTGTGTAACATTTTGGGGGAAGCACCTTTCATTTTGGGATAAAACCCCTTTGGAGCTCATTTTGGGGGCATCACTTTTGGGGGGAGCATTGCTTTTTTGGATGGTTCAATGCTATTTGCACCACATCACTTGCAGATTTGGGTCAATTCACCCATTTTGGGGGGCCGATTCACCAATTTTAGGGGCCTTTTGCCCATTTTGGAGGGCTCTCTGTCCAGTTCTGGGGTTGCTCCACTCGCAGGACGAACCTGCCAATAAAATACAGCTGCAAAATTTCATCTTGTAGTACTTTATAATAAATGGCCATGAATTAATACTAAATTACAATGACTCCTTTATGAAATTACAGGTTACATTCATGCCAGACCAGTATCGAAACATAGGCTTTTTTGCTCATTGCATCACTTGGGGTTTTTCCCCTGGCTGTTGTTTGTTTGTTTGTTTTCCTCGGCTCTTCAAGAGCCAAAAAAAAAGAACAAATCTGATAAAAAGCTGCAAAATTCAGAAAAAATACCTCTTGGAGAAACCTGCGTTTACAGGAGGAACCTGCAGAAGACAATTCCTTCATTCTTTTTGCCCTGCGTCACCCAGGTTTCTCCCCACGCCACATTTTAAGGCAAAATTTGCCCTTTTGCTAGCAGTTAAAGACCCCCAAATATAGGGGTTTTTTTGCAGAGCTGCCCTTCCCCGTTGCTTATTTGGGGTAAAACACCATCATTGTCCCACTCAGGTGGATAATATCAGGGAGAAACCACCTTCCCAGCAACAATATCGAATCACATCCACCCAGCCGAATCTTGGGTGTCGTCACTCAGTTTTGGGTGAAAAATCTGCATTATTAAAGCCATTTTTCTCCCATTGTCTTCCTGGCTTGGTGACTAAACACCTTGGGAAAGTCTTGCTCCTGGCAGGCTTTGCCCCAACGTTGTGTCCAGTCTCAGCCCTTAAAGACGAGGATAGGGTGTTTCTTTCCAGACTCAATGGGTTTTTAGTCCATAAATTAAAGGGTTTGGGGAAATTCCTCCCTTTTCCAGAGTGCTGCGTCCCACGTCACCAAACGGCCACAGCACTGGGACCAAAACAGGGAGATGTGGGCAATCCGGTTGGTCAAGAGCATGGAACGAACCCTCCAACCTAAAGATCCAACCTGAAGCAGAATTCGCACTCATTGATACATTCACCCCAGCACATTGATATTTATGCCTGTGAAACATCTTTGGGAAGGAGGGGGTGGAAACCAAAAAACATGAGTTCTGCGATTGGTTAGTTGGGGGTTTTTTTCACCAAGAGATCTAATTGATGGACGCGGTGAGAACCTGGTGTCGCCCAACAGCATCCGAGCATCGCATGGGCAAAGCAGCTTCCCCTAAAAATGCTCTTACCAAAAATGAAGAGGAAAGGGTAAAAATAAGAATAAAACCGGAAAAAAAGTAATCTGGCCGCAATAAGTGCTCAGTAAACATGTGTCCTCCACTTGCACCACCGGTGTGGTGGTCCCTGCACTCCCATGAGCAGTCAGGGCATCCACCAGTGCCTCCGATTTGCTTCTTTTCTCACAAATTTTCTTTTGTTCTTGCAGTTTTTTAGGCATTTTGGGGGGGAATTTTGTTTCAGGTGCTGTCACTGATTTGGGGAGGGGACAGGAGGAGCTATTCCAGTGAGTCGCTGTGAGCCAAGCCGAGGTCGGTGCTGGGCGCCAGTGGGAGGCCACCAGGCTCTTCCTCCAGCTCTTCCTCCTCTTCTTCCTCCTCCTCCATCTCCTCCTCCTCTTCCTCGGTGCCGTCGAGGGAGTCGTCGAGGGCTGCCAGCATGGCCTGCTGCATGGCCATGGTGGCTGTGGCTGAGGAGAAGGGCTGCGGGTTGTCCATGCTGAGCGAGCCTGAAAATAAATATAAAAAAGGACTGCCTGGCAAATATAAAAAGGACAAAATAGTTTGTAAACCAGGAGCTTAAATAGTTCATCAACTCCAACTCCAGGTGGAGGCCAGTTACAAGTAGTGTCCCCAGGGCTCCGTGCTGGGTCCAGCCCTGTTCAATGTCTTTATCAATGACCTGGATGAAGGCATCGAGTGCACCTTTAGCAAATTTGCGGATGACAATAAGCTGGGTGGAAATGTGGATCTGCTGGAGGGTTGGGAGGCTCCAAAGGGATCTGAACAGGCTGGACCGCTGGGCTGAGACCAATGGCATGAGGTTTAACAAGGCCAGATGCCGCGTCCTGCACTTGGGGCACAACAACGCTGTGCAGCTACAGACTAGGAGAAGTCTGTCTAGAAAGGTGCCTGGAGGAGAGGGACCTGGGGGTGCTGGTTGACAGCCAACTGAACATGAGCCAGCAGTGGCCCAGGTGGCCAAGAAGGCCAATGGCATCCTGGCTTGTACCAGAAATGGCGTGGCCAGCAGGTCCAGGGCGGTTCTTCTCCCTCTGGACTCAGCACTGATGAGACCGCACCTCGAATCCTGTGTTCAGTTCTGGGCCCCTCACCACAAGAAGGATGTTGAGGCTCTGGAGCGAGTCCAGAGAAGAGCAAGGAAGCTGGTGAAGGGGCTGGAGAACAGGCCTTATGAGGAACGACTGAGAGAGCTGGGGGTGTTTAGCCTGGAGAAAAGGAGGCTGAGAGGAGATCTCATTGCTCTCTACAACTCCCTGAAAGGAGGTTGTGGAGAGGAGGGAGCTGGGCTCTTCTCCCAGTTGACAGGGGACAGGACGAGAGAGAATGGCCTCAGACTCCACCAAGGGGGGTTCAGGCTTGACATCAGGAAAAAATATTTCACGGAAAGGGTCATTGGGCACTGGCAGAGTCTGCCCAGGGAGGTAGTTGAGTCACCTTCCCTAGAGGTGTTTAAAAGACAGGTGGATGCCGTGCTGAGGGACATGGGTTAGTGATTGATGGGAATGGTTGGACTTGATGATCCTGTGAGTCCTTTCCAACCTAATGATTCTGTGGTTCTATGATACTATGAGTAGCCCAAATGAAAAGCTACACTTGATAGAGAACTCTGTTGGGTGTCCCACCTGTCCCAGCCTCTTGTGAGGTCCAGCTCAAGCTTTTAGCTTGTTAACTTCATTAATCAACAAGAAGTCTTCATTTTTGAGCAAGTAGATGCCCAAATTGGTCGGGCATCCTATCTTCTCTTAGTTGCCACCTTCTCTTCTCTTTTTCTTCCCTCTGTTCAACCTGTCTACCTATGCTCATTTCTGCTCTCCTCACCTTATCTTCATCTTGTCTACTTTTCATTTTCAGTTCTTGCTTCATCTGCTCCTCCCATCTTGTCTCATCTGTCTTCTCATCTTCATCTTTTCATCTCTTTTTCACTTTATCTTCTCTCTTCTCCCCATGTCCTCCTTTATCCCCTCTGCAGCACCTCAAGAGACAGCCCAAGTGATGCCCCATAGTGATCCTTGAGGGCTGTTCCTGTGCTGAGGAGATGCAGTGCCCCACCGCCAGCGTCTTGTGATGGCCAACTAGATCTCAGGAAGAAATGTTTTGCTGTGAGGGTGAGGAGGCCCTGGCCCCATTTGCCCAGAGCAGTGGTGGCTGCCCCATCCCTGGAGGTGTTCAAGGCCAGGTTGGATGGGGCTTGGAGCCCCATCACACCATCACATTAAGTTTTCCAGCCCCGAGTTGGAGGCTGCTGTGTGTCGGGTTTGCCAGAAGGGGGCACTAAGACATCACAAACAAATGCCATCAATCACACCCCAGAAACTGGCCCCAACCGCCCATTAACCCCCTCAAAAAACAATATATAGCACCAAAAGAGCATCGGAAAGATCATAGAATCATGGAAGGGGTTGGGTTGCAAGGCATCTCAAAGCCACCCACCCATGGGCAGGGACCTGGCCTTGAACCCCTCCAGGGCTGGGGCAGCCACCACTGCTCTGGGCAACCTGGGCCAGGGCCTCCCCACCCTCACAGGAAAACATTTCTCCCTAAGAGCTCATCTCAGTCTCCTCTCTTTCAGCTCAGAACCGTTCCCCTCGTCCTGTCCCTGCCCTCCCTCACCACGAACCCCTCCCCAGCTTCCCAAAGATCTCTGAAGCCAGCATGGGCCACCACTGTGCTCACCAGTTGTTGACTTGCAAGAGGGTCAGATTGGTTTGGGCGGCGATTTGCCTCTTCTCTTCCTCTGTGGGTAGGGGTGCTGGGAAAAAAGTGACGAGGCAGAAAAATGTCATCTTTACCAGCAGCCCTGAGTAAAAAATAACCTGAAAAAACACCTTTTTTGTTCATTTTCCCGCCCTAAATTATGTAACTTCATGCATTGGCAAGATGCAAGGCCTAAGGGAAGCACAAGCACCTTAAGACCATGTGGACCAGGCTGAAAGCAAAAGCCCAACCATCCAGTAGAACAATTTCTTTGAGTTGTTCAGTTCAGTTCTGGAAATCTCAAACCACGGGATTCTCCTGGCACCACGCAGAAAATTGCTTCTCAGTTTCTGGTCTTCCAAATCACTCTTCTGCTTGCAGATCTGTGGTTCAGCCCTCCAAAAGCATGGAGGATGCACCACACAGCTTGGGATGGAAGCCCAGCACAGCGATGCTCTCGTCCTCAATGCAATAAATACGTAATTTCCCATTTTAAAAGACTGGGAAATTCCCAACTACCTGCTGCTCCATCTCCTGGGTCATATTTTTCCCCAGGTTGCTCCTTGAAGCTGATATTCTTCATCTTACTGCTACCTCAGGGATCTCCCACCTTCCTGAAGACCATCATGCAACCAGTTTCTGAGTGATGACTTGCTCAAACTATACAGGTAGAAGGGGTGATGTAGCTTTTCACCCTTCTTCCAGCCCTGCTGGTGGGACAGTGGTCTCCCTGCATGAGAACATCCCATTGCATCCTCTGTGCACCCTCCTACATCTCCAGTCCCCCAAATGAGTCAGTTCTGCAATTCTGCTTGCTGATGTGCCACAACCACACCGGTGGGGCAGCTGTCACAGCCCAGCCAGGTAGGAAAAGGTGGTTTTGGAGCCGCTAACTGTGCAAAAATGCTCTATTACCCATCTGCAAAACTATGTGGACATCCCCCAAACAGTTTTGGTTGTTTCCTCATGCTTTAAGGGACTATTTTATCAATTGCAGTGCAAAAAGTCCCGCCCAAATTGCTCCCCAAAGAAAAGCAAAGCCACTTTGTGCCTTAAGATACAAATCCAGATCAAACACCACCTTGGTTGTTCGTTTTTTGGAGGGGTGGCCCTTTTTCCCCAGTTTGCAGGCATTTTGGCAGCTGCGGGGCTCACCATGAGGTGCTGGAAGAGCCAGGAGTGCATGATGTTGGTGGCGTGTTTGGGCAGGACGCCCCGCTTGTTCTTGGACTTCTTGTCCTCGCCGTCGAGGAGGGAGGTGAGATCCAGGTTCACGTGCCAAGGGAGAGGAGTGGGGAGAGAACTGGCTGAAAACAGTGATGGACAACCCAAAACCTGAGCAAAGCCAACCTAAACCCAACCACTGCTGTCAGTCCTAAATCGCAGAGATATGGATTTGATGGGTGGATGGTTCAGTGGATAAGGAATTGGTTGGATGGCTGCATTCAGGGATCAGTGGTCAAAGGCTCGATGCGCACACGGAGAACTGTGACAAGTGATGTCCCTCGGGGGTCAGGACTGGAACCAGCACTGTTTAATATTTTCATCATGTGGGTAGTTAGGGTCTGGCGGCCGGAAGATGTTGCGCTGTACGGAAAGACAGGGCCCTTCTCCCCCCTCCAGATAGCCAGTGACGATAGGGCTATGACGGAAGTAGACGGAAGTGACGTCATAACCCCAGGCTATATAGTGCCGTGTTACCTATCAATAAACACCATTTGCCATCCACCACATTGGTGTCAGTGCGCTGAAGGCCCGAGCGGCCTGGGCTTGGCCGTCGCGCTGTTCCTGAACCAGGTCGTCGTGCCTTCAAGTGGTGTCGAAACCCGGGAGCCTTTAGACCCGGCGAAGACCCGGGAAAAAGGGATCCGGATCGGGATTGTCTCCTGGAATCGAGTGAACGGTGACCGGAGCGGCTGGACCGACTTCAGTGGGGAGGACGCTCCCAGGATCCACAAGGAAGAAACCTATTCCACTCCCAAGCCCGCGTCGGGCGCCAAGGATGAAGGAAGCTGTTCCACTCCCAACAAGGAGGATGGAAGCTCTTGTGAAGGTCGTATCTCAATTATATAATCATTGGGGTGTTAGTTCTAAAGATTTTACTCTCGCACTTGCAAAGCTTCTACAAATTGGGGTCATTGACCGGCCAGTAGATATTCTCCTCCCCGAAATGTGGGATGGATGCACTAAAGCGTTAGCTGAGGAGACCATGTCCACGGGTTGTGGGAAAAGTCTTCAGTCATGGGGAAAGGTCTTGAAGGCCTTGCAGGGGATCATACAAGAGCAGGAGACCGGGGGGCAGCGAAAGACTGTTTGTCGGCCACCCCGAAGTCGAGAGTCAGGGCGACTACACAGATTCCGTGCCCCCTAGACGATGATGACCGTGCTGGGCCTGGAGATCTGCGGGAGGGCAATACACCCCCCCAGTCTCCAAACGCCGACCCGCTAATGGAGGGACAGAGTTGGGTGGCATCCTTTTGGGGTGGGCCGGTTGAGGAGGCCAGGGGTGCCGCGGGGAAAATTGAATCTAAGGAAACTTCGGCTAGAGCACTGCCACACGTGCCCCAAGATGGCGCCAAGCAAAAAGGGAAAGGGCGGGGCGAGGAGGTCCCCGGCCAGAACAGGGAGGAAGCGCTAGAATCAACTAGCGTGTGCAAATGGGAGGAGGAGGAGAAAAAGCATGGCGGGGGTGGCTGGAAAAAGGAGGGGAGTGCGAGCGAGGGGCGGAGAGCCAATCAGAGCGTCCATCTGAAAAAAAGCCCATATAGGGTAGACACCCCGCCAAGTAGAAGGCGAAGTGAACCCAAAGAGGAGGAACAGCCCGGCCGGAAGGGAAGTGGGCAGGGCCAGAGCCAGGAACAGCCCGGCCGGAAGGGAAGTGGGCGGGGCCAGAGCCAGGAGCAGCCCGGCCGGAAGGGAAGTGGGCGGGGCCAGAGCCAGGAGCAGCCCGGCCGGAAGGGAAGTGGGCAGGGCCAGAGCCAGGAACAGCCCGGCCGGAAGGGAAGTGGGCGGGGCCAGAGCCAGGAACAGCCCGGCCGGAAGGGAAGTGGGCGGGGCCAGAGCCAGGAGCAGCCCGGCCGGAAGGGAAGTGGGCGGGGCCAGAGCCAGGAGCAGCCCGGCCGGAAGGGAAGTGGGCGGGGCCAGAGCCAGGAGCAGCCCGGCCGGAAGGGAAGTGGGTGGGGCCAGAGCCAGGAGCAGTCCGGCCGGAAGGGAAGTGGGCGGGGCCAGAGCCAGGAGCAGCCCGGCCGGAAGGGAAGTGGGCGGGGCCAGAGCCAGGAACAGCCGGGCCGGAAGGGAAGTGGGCGGGGCCAGAGCCAGGAACAGCCCGGCCGGAAGGGAAGTGGGCGGGGCCAGGCCAGGAACAGCCGGGCCGGAAGGGAAGTGGGCGGGGCCAGAGCCAGGAACAACCCGGCCGGAAGGGAAGTGGGCGGGGCCAGAGCCAGGAACAGCCGGGCCGGAAGGGAAGTGGGCGGGGCCAGAGCCAGGAACAGCCGGGCCGGAAGGGAAGTGGGCGGGGCCAGAGCCAGGAACAGCCCGGCCGGAAGGGAGGTGGGCGGGGCCGGAGTCCATCAAAAAGGCACTGGAATCCGGAAGTACCCGGTCAGTCGAGTTTCAACTCCGAGTCAGACACTAGCTAGGACGAGGGGCTCGCAACCGATTCAAACTCAGAGGAGGACGAAGCGGAGGTAGACAGATCTAAAAGGCGAAATATCCCCATCCGAATCAAAGAGGAGTCACGAGGGGGACAAACCCCTCTCACGGATTGGAGGAAAATAAAAATGGCATGTGCCGGATGGGCCCCATCGGCTGCACTAGCGTTCCTGGTCTGGGTGACGGACGGGGGACAGAGGGTTCATTCGCCAATAAACCCTAAGGATATACAAGCGATTGTTAAAGCAATCGCAGACAAAGGGCTTAATTCTGCCATGGTCTCCACCCTCATAGACGGTGTCTTCGGGGGGGATGATATGCTCCCGTTTGATAGCAAGCAAACTTGTAGACTGATATTTGCCGGGGCAGGGATGATTGCTTTTAAGCAAGAATGGGAAGATAACTGTGTGAAGCAGTTGGCTCAAGTAACTGGGGCGGATCACCCACTACATGGCTCTAGCCTGCAGCGGCTAATGAGCACAGATCCGACAATCATTACCCCCCAGGCGCAAACCCAGGGCCTGCGGGCCCATCAAGTTATGGCAACTACCCGTGCTGCCAGAGAAGCCATTCGCACAGCCTCTAGAGTTGTTGCCAAACTATCACCATGGTCCACTATAAAGCAAAGGGAAAGTGAGAGCTTCACACAATTTGTGGATTGCCTCCAGGCAGCAGTCGATTCTTCGACCCTGCCTGTGGAAGCAAAAGGCCCAGTTGTAGCAGAATGCTTACGCCAGCAGTGTAATTCGGCAACCAAAGAAATTTTACGATCATTGCCAGCGGGATGATCAAGCATGTCGTGAGTGAAGAGCATTTAGCTCTAATTCAGGCGGCCGTCTGCACAGCAATGGCTAATGTGATGGCATGTTTCAAATGTGGCCAGGCAGGCCACGTTGTGGCAAACTGCCCTCAGTCAGGGGACCCACCAACAACGCCTCCCCCGTACCAAAACCGACCCAGAGGACCGTGCTGGACCTGTGGAAGGAAAGGCCATCTTGCCAAGGAATGTAGAACTAAATTTCAGGGAAACGGAAGGCGGAGAGGGCACCTGGGCTGCACACAGCCCTCTCCCACTTGGGATACGAGGCGGCCCAATTATGTCAACCCCAGATGGAGCAGAGCGCTCCCAAACCTGCTGCCCCCTCAAGAAGCGACCAATTTTATGGCCCAACCGACAGCTCAGGGCCCTTCTCCCCCCTCCAGATAGCCAGTGACGATAGGGCTATGACGGAAGTAGACGGAAGTGACATCATAACCCCAGGCTATATAGTGCCGTGTTACCTATCAATAAACACCATTTGCCATCCACCACATTGGTGTCAGTGCGCTGATGGCCCAAGCGGCCTGGGCTTGGCCGTTGCTCTGTTCCTGAACCAGGTCGTCACGCCTTCAAAGGCCATCAACGCCATCAACGATATGGGCAGCAAGACCAAGGGCAACCTCAGCAAGTCTGCAGGTGACACCAAGCTGAGTGGTGCAGTCGTCACACCAGAAGGACGGGACGTCATCGAGAGGGACGTGGACAAGCTGGAGAAGTGGGGCTGTGTGGCTCTCATGAGGTTCAACAAGGCCAAGTGCAAGGTCCTACGCTTGGGTCAAGGGAACCTGTGGTTCCAGTACCGGCTGGGGGACGACGTGAGTGGGAGCTTCCCTGAGGAGAAGGACTTGGGGTGCTGGGGGAGAAGAAGCTCCACATGAAACTGTAGCGTGCCTTCCCAGCCCAGAAACCAACCTTGTCCTGGGCTGCATCCAAAGCAGCGTGGCCAGCAGGGAGGGAGGGGATTCTGCCCCTCTATTCCTCTCTTGTGAGACCTCACCTGGAGCCTGGTGTCTAGTTCTGGAACCCGCAACATAAGAAGGAGATGGAACTGTTGGAATGGGTCCGGAGGAGGCCACGCAGATGATCCAAGGGCTGGAGCACTTCTGCTATGAGAACAGGCTGGAAGAGTTGGGGTTGTTCAGCCTGGAGAAGGCTGCAGGTAGACCTTAAAGCAGCTTCTAGCACTGAAAGCGGCTCCAGAAAAGCTGGGGAGGGACTTTTCCCAAGGTCCTGGAGTGACAGGATGAGGTGGAATGGCTTTAAATTGGAAGAGGAAATATTTAGACTAGATGTTAGGAAGAAATTCTTCACATTTGAGGAGGGAGAGGCCCTGGCCCAGGCTGCCCAGAGCAGTGGTGGCTGCTCCATTCCTGGAGGTGTTCGAGGCCAGGTTGGTTGGGGTTTGGAGCCCCTGATCCAGTGGGAGGTGTCCCTGCCCATGGCAGAGGTTGGAACTGGATGGTCCTTTTTGACCCAAGCCAACGACGATGCTATGAAAAGGGGAGTGGGACAAGTCCAAAAAAAAGGCCACTTGGCAGGGAGTGTCCAAAACTCACTTTCCCTCGGCAAAAAAATGCATTAAATCCCTAATTAACCCTAGAATCTCTGTTTAATGGCTCCTTCTTTTGGCCAATGTTTTGTGAAGGGCAATGGGCTTTTCCTCCCAGCGGTGGCACCAGCACAGCTGGGAACTGTGGAGCCAATGCTGAAGACTGTGGTGCTGACGCTGAAGATTGTGGTGCTGATGCTGTGATCGTTTTCCAAGAAGTGAAACACTTTTACCTTAAAAAATAAAAAAGAACCCCAAAAAACCAAACCCCTCAAAAAGAGTAATCTTTCTCAAGTTTTCTGATTTTTCTAAATCTCAGGTTAAGTCCTTTAATGTTCCTTAACAAACCTGTGCTTCTCCCCCAGCTTATTCCCACAATCTCAGCGCTTCATCAAAATGTTTCTCCTGGATGAATGAAACATCAGGACAGCAGGTCCCCGCGATTCCCCTGGGCTCCAGCTGAATAAGTCAGGCGGATGGCGCGGGAAGAGCATCCGGAGGTGCTTGTTCGGGGCTCTCGCCCTGCCCCAGTATTCCCTGGGCGTGTGTTTTTCGCACCAGGCAAGGTTTTGCTGCAAGACTGAAGGCAGCGTCGGTGAGCTATTAGAAAAAGAAATTCAACAAAGCATCGCATGAGCAAAAAAACTGCTAGGAGCTGCCACCCAGCCCCCAAAATGCCTTTTTTGTTATTGTTTTTAGAGGTGCCTCCAATTAAATTGAGGGATTTCAGAGAAAAATTTACATGAGGGAATCGCTTCTGCTCTGCTCCCAGGCAGCAGCTCAGCAGGGAGAGATGCTGTGGGGGTTTGGAGGTGACGGCGGGTGCCAGCACCACAGGGACAGCACACTGTCCTCATAAACCCTTCGGTGCCCAAACCGCAGGAATGCAGTCACAGAAACCCTGCGGAGATGACTGCACTGACAAAAAGAAATGAAAGCAGAGCAAGTGGCTAAAAAATAACACGGAATTCATAAAGCACAGATGAAAACCAGAGCATTCTGATTGCCGTACTGGACAGACAATGCTGGCGATCCCACACCTGGAATATAAAGAAAATAATATATTGTAGTGTATCGTGTTGTATCATCAGCCTGGAGAAGAGAAGGCTGCGGGGAGACCTTAGAGCAGTTTCCAGGGTTGAAAGGGGCCCCAGGAAAGCTGGGGAGGGGCTCTGGATCAGGGAGGGCAGGGAGAGGATGAGGGGGGGAAGTTTTGAGCTGAAAGAGGGGAGATAGAAATGAAATCTTAGGCAGAAATGTTTTCTTGTGAGGGTGGGGAGGCCCTGGCCCAGGTTTGCCAGAGCAGTCGTGGCTGCCCCATCCCTGGAGGGGTTCAAGGCCAGGTTGGATGGGGCTTGGAGCAACCGCATCTGGTTTAAAGACATCCCTGCTCCTGCAGGGGCATGGACTGGATGACCTCTAAAGGTCCTTTCAAACCAAAACGTTCCATGACTCTGTGACCTTTTCACTACAAGGAAATTCGCTTTTACACACAGGCACAACAAATGCTGGGCCTCCTCTCATACTTGATGGAAGTCATGAATGACGGCAACAGCGACATCGTGTTGAAGGCCCTGCAGGTCATTTTAAGAGTGATGGGTCACCTGAAGAAGAAGGAGGCCAGCCCTTTTGCTGTGCAGCTGGCAGAGAAGCTCCTGCCTGTCTTTAATCACGTAAGCATGAGGATGGAGCCTGGTCCTGCAGCTCAAACCTTCCAGACACACTCGAGGCAGGAGCTTCTACTGCCCTTCCTCCCCTAGGCTCCTGTGGGAGACTGAGATGAGATCTTAGGAAGAAACATATCCCTGTGAGTGTGGGGTGGCCCTGGCCCAGGTTGCCCAGAGCAGTCGTGGCTGCCGCATCCCTGGAGGGGTTCAAGGTCACGTTGGCTTTGAGCAACCTGATCCAGTGGGATGTGTCCCTGCTCGTTGGACCTGGATGGCCTTTGAGTTCTGGGGTTGTCCTGTGCAGGAACAGGAGTTGGGCTCCATGACCCCAGTGGGTCACTTCCAGCTGGAGACATGCTCTCATTCCGTGCGACATCGCAGTCCGTTCCCTGGCTACACAGACCCTCCTCATCCTGAAAATTCAACATCAGTGGCAAAACCAAGAAGGCAGAGAAACAATAACAGTGGTCACGAGGAGCTGGGAAGCAGAAGAACAGCTGTGGAAAATTTTGTGAAGGAATTGCAGGACTGTTGTTGACATTTCACTAAGGTATAAAGATGAGGTTGTAACAATAAATTTGATCTCAGCTTGAAACGAAAGCAGAGTCCATGTCTGTTTAAGAAGCCACAGCAGAGAGCGATGAGGTCTCCCCTCAGCCACCCCTCATCCAGGCTAAACAGCCCCCAGAGCCGCTCCCAGAACCCCGGGGCTCCAGCCCCTTCCCAGCTCCATTCCCTTCTCCAGACGTGCTCCAGCCCCTCAACGTCCTTCTTGGAGTGAGGGGCCCAACACTGAACAGGGCACGGGCTCTTTCCCGAGGGAATCGCTGCTGCCCAGCTCTCAGAGGTTGGACGGGGCTGGGTTTGGGATGAGGGGGGATCTTTCCCGAGGGTGTGGGGGGACCCACCCACCCGTGTGGGGCTGCCCTGGGACCTGAGGGGATTTGGGGTGGAGGGGTCCCTTACGTGCGCTCTCGCCCCTCCTGCCCTTCCCACCATCTGCATGCGCCTGTGTCACGGGATGCGGGATGGGCAGGAAAAGGTGGGTGGGGAGGGAAGCGTGAGGCACCATTTGTGGAAAATTGGTGATTCAAGCTAAAGCAGATTTCAGTTTCATCTCAGTAACTGCAGTTTTTGAAAGGCAGACAGGATGTCCCTCTGAGAGCAGGTTTTCTTTCAAGCAGTGTTTTTCCAGGCACTCTTCATGCTTTGGAGACCATAATGTCTTGTGTTCAGTGTGGTCTGTGCTGAACAGAGGTGCCTTTTCTATCATCACCTCTGTTTGCAGCTTTTCCCCATCTCAAGGCCAAGGTCAGACAGAGCCAGCTCCAAACGAGCAGAGTTTTGACTGCTGTGAGGTTCATAATAACGTTAAAATGAGTCCTTGGAAAGTGATAGAATGGGCCTAAGATTTCTGGGTGAATTTATACACGTGCGTGTAAGTGGGAAATCTCTCCTGTGGCATATTCGTGATTTAAGCTAAAGTCGAGTTCAGTTTCATCCCAGTAACTGTATTTTCTGGAAGGGGCCCTTCCAACTCAGGACACGCCATGGTTCGATGATTTCTCGTCCTGCTGCACTGGGCAGGTTCAGGGCTGCTGTGCTGGGCCCTTCTCTTCTCTCTTCCACCCCTCCTCCTCATGGTCCACTTCCATGTCTCTCACACCCTTCCAGGGCCACCCGACCCTCCCTGCCACGTGGCCAAGTCACAGGGGGACCCTCTGTGACCTCACTTTGGGACCCCACCCTGCACCACGCATGGTAACGGTGGCTGCAGCCCCCAGCCCTCAGTGTCCGCCAGGACAGTGCCGGGACAGGCAGCAGAGCTCACAGCTCCCGAGCAGAGCTCACGCCTCACCCCGTGGTGCCAAAGCGTCTCCCTTGATCGGTCCTTACCCTGTCCCCAAGGATGGCAGAGAGACTTCCCAGCCAACCTGGGGTGTCCTTGTGGGAGGACGTGTCTCCCCAGGTGAGCAGCTCTGCACTGCAGCCCCATGAGGTGCCTATGGAGCAGCCCCTAAAGATCAGTGGGTGAGGAGCCCTGGTGGGCTGGGCAGGACTCAACACCAGGATCAGGGAGGGGATTCTGTCCCTCTGCTCCGCTCTTGTGCAACCCCATCTGGAGCCCTGTGTCCAGTTCTGAAGTCCTCAGCACAGGAAGGACATGGAGCTGTTGGGACGGGTCCAGAGGAGGCCACGAGGAGAACCCAAGGGCTGGAGAACCTCCCGTACAAGGACAGGCTGAGGGAGTTGGGGCTGTTCAGCCTGGAGAAGAGAAGGTCCCAGGAAGACCTTAGAGCAGCTTCCAGTCCTGAAAGGGGCTCCAGGAATGCTGGGGAGGGGCAGGGATTGGATGAGGGGAATGGTTTTGAGTTGAAAGAGGCGAGATTCAGGTGACATCTTAGGAAGAAATATTTCCCTGTGAGGATGGGGAGGCCCTGGCCCAGGTTGCCCAGAGAAGTGGTTGCGCTGCCCCATCCCTGGAGGTGTTCAAGGTCAGGTGGGACGGTCTTTGGGACACCCTGATCCAGTGGGAGGTGTCCTTGCTGATGGCATTGGGTGGAACTGGTTGGGTTTGAGATCCCTTCCAACCCAAAGCATTCCAGGATTCTGTGGATCATTGGGCTGGCATGGCCTCACTGTCCCTGCTTAGAGGGTTCCTGCTGTCTCTGAGCAGGGATGATGTGAGGGCTGCACTCTGGGGTCCCCACAGCAGCTCCAGCCCCCAGGCCCCCAGATAGCCCTGGCTCGCTCAAGGGCCAGCACACGGTGCCCATGAGACCAACCTTCTTCCCTTCCCCTGGGCCCCCCTTCTTCTCCTCCCCTGGGCTGTGACTGCAGCTCCACTGCGGGCGCTGACCGGCGCCTCTCTCCAGGGCTGCTTGTGTTGCCCACCCACACAGCACGACCACGGCTCCTGCTGGGACATCTCTATCCTCCCTTCCTTCCTCCATAGGCTGTAGAAAGGTATCTGGAAACAGCGGAGAAGACAGACATCGTCCTCATGGCAATTGAGGCAATGAGAGACTCAAGCTGCTTTCAGAGGGAGGCAACAGAACTCATGCAGGATGTGATCATGCAGGACCCTGCCCTCTGGCTGGCAGAGGTAGGTGGCCCATAGCAAGACTGCCTTTCCCTTGAGCCCTCCCAGACCCTGCTCCTCCCTCTAGCCCTCCCAAATCCAGCAGTCTGAATCCCGCAGAGGGATGGAAAGGGCAGCTGAGGCACCAGGGGCAGAACCATCTTCACTTGGGTCTCCTTCAGGTACCCAAGATCATGACCTGCATCCACGGAAATTTGACACACCTCAACTCAGAGCCAGCCCAGGAGATCGTGGAGTCACTGCTTTTACTGATGACCAAGTACCACACCAATGAAGTTTCCACAATGTTGTGGAGGATGTTTCCACCAAATGACAGGTATTAGCTCTGTCAGCCTTAAGACTTGATCCGCTTGGGGAAAAGGGCCCAGAAACTCCCTGGATGACAGAACCAAAAACCTCCAGAGGAGGGCACGAGGATTATCCAACGGCTGGAGAAGATCCTGTACATGGTCAGGTGGAGAGAGTTGGGACTGGAGCCCCCTGATCGAGTGGGAGGTAATGCTGTCAAAGCCAGCAAAGAGGTGAAGGTCCCAAAGTAGAGGAAGGGTTTAGAGGAGAGGCTCAAGTCCCTTGGCCTGTTCAGCCTGGAGAAGGGGAGAGTGAGTGGAGACCCCATTGTGCCCTCACATGGGGAACAGGCGTAGCAGGAACTGAGCTCTTGCCTCTGGATGTGAGGGCATTGCAGGAACATTTCAGGAGAGGGCTACCTTGGATGATGGGAAAAAGTTCTTCCCCTAGAGATCAATGGAGCACTGGAAGAGCTCCCCAGGGAAGTAGTTAGGGAAAAAAGACTCATAATAGTCAGGAAGCCTTGGGCCAACACCCTCAGTCCCGTGGTGTGAACGGTGTAGTTGTCCTGTGCAGGGACAGGAGTTGGACTTGATGGTCCTAGTGGGTCCCTTCCCACTCAGAACATTCCATAATTCAGCACGCCTCTGCCAGCCCAGCACCAAATACCTCCTTGCTCCTCTCCTGCTGCCCAGGCCAGCCCAGCCGAGGGCAAGGTCCATGTCCTCCTAGGCTGCCTCAGGCCAGGCTGCGGTGGCCGAGGCTCCCCTGCTGATGAAGCTCTCTGCCTTGCAGCTCTGCCCTGCCACTCTGGGAACTCATCTTCTCCATGCCCCAGACACTGGAGGAGCTTTTGCAGGGGCTGACCCAGCTCTTGCAGGATAAACAGGAAATGGACTCTGATGCTCTCCTCGAGGACTCCTGCATCCCTCTCCTAGCTGTAAGTTGTCTGGAAAAGCTCAAGTGCCCTTGTCCTCAGCATCTGGTGGAACCAGGAGCTTGGTGGTGCCAGGTCTCTCACTGCTGCCTTTCTTCCAGGTGATGGCCTGCAGGGACTGGGAAAATGAGGAAATTGCAGCAACGCACCCCATCTTGAGGGGTCTGAGTCATTCAAGTCCAGTGACAATCTCGCTGTTGCTCAGGGCCCTTCTGAGGCTGTCGGAGAGAGCCCAGATGGTGAGCAGGGGGTCGTCAAGGGGACCCACATGGGCAAGCAGGGGCTGGGACAGTGTGGGCAGTGGGATTTGAGTGGTGCAGTGACAGCTCCAAATGCCCTCCTTGCCCTGGTGGGGCCTGGAAGCTGCCTGGGCAGTTTCCAGGCATGGACCTTTCAGCCCAACCACTGTGCCAGGGAAGGTCATGGAACCGATCTCTCTTGCCAGGGCTGCTTGTGCTGCCCACCCGCGCAGCATGACCACCACTCCAGCTGGCATATCTCTACTCCCTCTTACTTCCTCCACAGGTACTTGGACAGTATCTAGGACCAGAAGAGGACACAGAAGACCTTGTCAGGTCTATTGAGGTGATGAGGAACTCCAGCATCTTTCAGAAGGAGTTTATGAGACTCATGCATGACGCGTTTATAAAAAACCCTGCCTTCTGGCTGGCAGAGGTAGGTGGCCCATGGCAAGGTTGCCCTGCAATTGAAAACTGCAAGAACCCACTCCTCCCTTGATTCCTCCCAGTTCCAGGACTCTTGGGCTCCTGAAGCCACCTGAATAGGGCAGGAAAGGGCAGCTGAGGCTCCAGGAGCAGCAACATCCTCACCTGCATCTCCCTTCCAGATACCAAACATCATGGCCTACATTCATGAAAACCTGGGACACTTCACCTCGAAATCACCTGGAGAGATCGTGTGGTCGCTGCTATTCAGAATGACCAAGTACCACCCCATGGAGGTCGCCAAAACGTTGTGGAGGATGTTTCCTCCAACTGACAGGTACTGGCTCCGAAAGCCTTGAGGACTGATCCGTTTGGGGAGAGGGGCCCAGAATCAATCTGGATGACAGAGCTAGGAAAGTCCAAAGGAGGCCACGAGGATTATCTGAAAGCTGGAGCACATCCCGTACCCGGACAGGTGGAGAGGAGGATCCAGGGAGAATTTAGAACAGCTTCCCCTCCTGAAATGTGCTCCAGGATAGCTGGGGAGGGGCTCTTGATCAGAGGCTGGAGGGAGATGAGGAAGGGAAAGGTCTTGAGCTGATGGAGGGGAGATTAAGATTTCAGGAAGAAATGTTTCTGTGAGGGTGGGGAGGTAATGACCCAGGAAGCCCAGAGAAGTCGTGGCTGCCCCATCCTTGGAGGCCAGGATTCAGCACGCCTCTGCCAGTCCAACAACAAATACCTCCTTGCTCCTCTCCTGCTGCCCAGGCCAGCCCAGCCGAGGGCAAGGTCCATGTCCTCCTAGGCTGCCTCAGGCCAGGCTGTGGTGGACGAGTCTGCCGTGCTGATGGAGCTCTCTGCCTTGCAGATCTACCGTGCCACTCTGGGACCTCTTCTTCCACAAGCCCCAGATACTGGAGGAGCTTTTGCAGGGGCTGACGCTCCTCCTGCAGGATAAACAGGACGAGGGCTTTCATGTTTTCCCTGAGGACTCCTGCATCCTTCTCTTAGCTGTGAGTTATCAGGAAAAGCCCAAGGGCACTTCTCAGCTTCTGGAGGAGCTAGGAGCTTGGCTGTGCCCGGTCACTCACTGTTGCCTTTCTTCCAGGTCATGGCCTGCAAGGATTGGGAAAATGAGAAAATTGCACCAAAATACAGAATCTGGTGGTGTCTGAGGTTCTCAGGACCAGTGACGCTCTGGCGGTTCCTCAGTGCCCTTCTGAGGCTGTCGGAGAGAGGCCAGATGGTGAGCAGGGCACCAGGAATGGGACTCACTTTAGCAAGCAGGGGCAGGAACAGTGCAGTCTGTGGGATTCAAGTGATGGAGTGACAGCTCCAAACACGCTCTTTGCCTTCACGAGGCGGGTGAGATCCCTGGGGAATTTCTGGGCATGGACCTGTCAGCCTGACCACTGGGCCTGGGAAGGTCATGGAACTGGACCACCTAAAGCTTTGCTAAAGCACATGGTGGTGACTGGAGACAGCCAACACGGCTTCACCAAGGGCAAGTCCTGCCTGACCAACCCAGTGGCCTTGTGTGATGGAGTGACCACATCAGTGCATACGGGAAATGCAGTGGATGTCATCAACCTGGACTTGTGTAAAGCCTTGGAGACAGTCCCTCGGCACATCCTTCTCTCTGACCTGGAGAGAGCGAGATGGGGCTTTGATGGGTGGACTGTTTGGTGGATGAGGAATCCCAGGCACTAACACAGGCGGATGCAGAATGAATTGGGAGCAGCCCTGAGGAGAAGGACTTGGGGTGCTGGGGGATGAGACGATTCACGTGAGCCGGCCACATGCACTCAAAGACCAGAAAGAAAAAATATGTCCTCAGCAGTGGGATCAGCAGGGTGAGGGAGGGGCTTCTGCCCCTCTGCTCTGCTCTGCTCTGCTCTGCTCTGCTCTGCTCTGCTCTTTTGAGACCCACCCTGGAGCCATGGGCTGTTTTCCTGTGAGGGTGGGGAGGCCCAGGCATAGGTTGACCAGAGAAGTCGTGGCTGCCCCATCCTGGCAGGTGTTCAAGGCCAAACTGGATCAGGGGGCTTTGAGCTCCCTCATCCAATGGGAGCTGTCTCTGCCCATGGCAGGGCATTGGAACTCACTGGGTTTGAGATCCATTCCACCCAATTCATTCCAGGATTCTATGGATCATTGGGCTGGCATAGCCTCACTGCCCCTGCTTAGAGGGTTCATGCTGTCTCTGAGTAGGGATGATGTGAGGGCTGCACTCTGGGGTCCCCGCAGCAGCTCCAGCCCCCAGGACCCCAGATAGCCCTGGCTCGCTCAAGGGCCAGCACACATTGCCCATGAGACCAACCTTCATCCCTTCCCCTGGGCCCCCCTTCTTCTCCTGCCCTTGGCAGTGACTGCAGCTCCGCTGCGGGCGCTGACGAGCGCATCTCTCCAGGGCTGATTGTGTTGCCCACCCGCACAGCAAGACCACGGCACCTGCTGGGACATCTCTATCCTCCCTTCCTTCCTCCACAGGTACTGGGACAGTGTCTCCAACCAGCAGAGGACACACAAAGCATCCTCATGTCCATTGAGGCAATGAGGAACTCCAGTATCTTTAAGAAAGAGGTGATGAGACGCATCCGAGATGCATTCATGCAATATCCTGCTTTCTGGCTGGCAGAGGTACGTGGCCCATGGCAAGGCTGCCCGGCCCTTGAGAACTGCAAGAACCCGCTCCGCCCTTGATTCCTCCCAGTTCCAGGGCTCTTGGGCTCCTGAAGCCACCTGAATAGGACAGGGAGGGATGGAAAGGGCAGCTGAGGCTCCAGGGGCAGCAACATCCTCACCTGGGTCTCATTTCCAGATACCAAACCTCATGGCCTGTTTACATGAAAGCCTGAGACATGTCAACTCAACATCAGCCCAGGAGATTGTGGGGTTACTGCTATTCAGGATGACAAACTGCTACCCCAATGAAGTTGCCACAACGTTGTGGAGGATGTTTCCTCCAACTGACAGGTATGAGCTCTGTCAGCCTCGAGGGTTTATCCGCTCTGGGAGAAGGGCCCAGAATCAATCTGGATGATACAGCCAAGAACGTCCAGAGGAGGGCACAAGGATGACCCAAAGGCCGGTGTACCTCCTGTACACGGATGGGCGGAGAGAGTTGGGGTTGGAGGCCCCCGATCGAGTGGGAGGTGTCCCTGCCCATGGAAGGGGTTGGAGCTGGATGGGCTTAAACCCCTTGAAGCCCAAACCATTCCATGAATCTGTGACTCTAAAACTGCAGGATAGCCCTGGGGTGCTGGGCCCTCCTTCCCACCACACTATCCAGGCCCCTGAAAAGCCCTGCAGAAGGCATAGCTGGAAAAGCCAGACAGGAGTTGAAGGTCCCCAAGCTTTAGGAGAGGAAGCAATACGAGGAGAGGCTGAATTCCCTTGGGCTGTTCAGCCTGGAGAAGGGGAGACAGAGGGGAGACCTCATCACACTCTGCACTGAGCTCTTGCCTCTGGATGTGAGGGCATGGCAGGAACATGTCAGGAGAGGGTTAGCTTGGATATTGGAAAAAATCTTCCCCCAGAGATCAATGGAGCACTGGAAGAGCTCCCCAGGGAAGCAGGCAGGGAACCAAGCCTCATAATAGTCACGAAACCTTGGGCCAACACCCTCAGTCCCATGGTGTGAACGGTGGAGTTGTCCTGTGCAGGGACAGGAGTTGGACTTGATGGTCCTAGTGGGTCCCTTCCCACTCACGACATTCCATAATTCAGCACGCCTCTGCCAGCCCAGCAACAAATACCTCCTTGCTCCTCTCCTGCTGCCCAGGCCAGCCCAGCCGAGGGCAAGGTCCATGTCCTGAAGGGCTGCCTCAGGCCAGGCTGTGGTGGCCGAGGCTGCCGTGCTGATGGAGCTCTCTGCCTTGCAGCTCTGCCCTGCCACTCTGGGAACTCATCTTCTCCATGCCCCAGACACTGGAGGAGCTTTTGCAGGGGCTGACGCTCCTCCTGCAGGATAAACAGGACGAGGTCTTTCATGTTTTCCCTGAGGACTCCTGCATCCTTCTCTTAGCTGTGAGTTATCAGGAAAAGCCCCAGGGCCCTTGTCCTCAGCTTCTGGAGGAACCAGGAGATTGGTGGTGCCCGGTCACTCACTGCTGCCTTTCTTCCAGGTGATGGCCTGCAAGGACTGGGAAAATGAGGAAATTTCAACAACATACAGTATCTGGTGGGGTCTGAGGTTCTCAGGACCAGTGACGCTCTGGCGGTTCCTCAGTGCCCTTCTGAGGCTGTCGGAGAGAGGCCAGATGGTGAGCAGGGCACCAGGAATGGGACCCACATTAGCAAACAGCGGCAGGAACAGTGCAGACTGTGGGATTCCAGTGATGGAGTGACAGCTCCAAACACGCTCTTTGCCTTCACGGGGCGGGTGAGATCCCTGGGGAATTTCTGGGCATGGACCTGTCAGCCTGACCACTGGGCCTGGAAAGGTCATGGAACTGGACCACCTAAAGCTTTGCTAAAGCACATGGTGGTGACTGGAGACAGCCAACACGGCTTCACCAAGGGCAAGTCCTGCCTGACCAACCCAGTGGCCTTGTGTGATGGAGTGACCACATCAGTGCATACGGGAAATGCAGTGGATGTCATCTACCTGGACTTGTGTAAAGCCTTGGAGACAGTCCCTCGGCACATCCTTCTCTCTGACCTGGAGAGAGCGAGATGGGGCTTTGATGGGTGGACTGTTTGGTGGATGAGGAATCCCAGGCACTAGCACAGGCGGATGCAGAATGAATTGGGAGCAGCCCTGAGGAGAAGGACTTGGGGTGCTGGGGGATGAGACGATTCACGTGAGCCGGCCACATGCACTCAAAGACCAGAAAGAAAAACTGTGTCCTGGGCAGTGGGATCAGCAGGATGAGGGATGGATCTTTTCACCTCTGCTCTACACTGCTGTGCTCTGCTCTGCTCTGCTCTGCTCTGCTCTGTTCTGCTCTTTTGAGACCCACCCTGGAGCCATGGGCTGTTTTCCTGTGAGGGTGGGGAGGCCCAGGCATAGGTTGACCAGAGAAGTCGTGGCTGCCCCATTGTGGGAGGTGTTCAAGGCCAAACGGGATCAGGGGGCTTTGAGCTCCCTCATCCAATGGGAGCTGTCTCTGCCCATGGCAGGGCATTGGAACTCACTGGGTTTGAGATCCATTCCAACCCAAAGCATTCCAGGATTCTGTGGATCATTGGGCTGGCATGGCCTCACTGTCCCTGCTTAGAGGGTTCCTGCTGTCTCTGAGCAGGGATGATGTGAGGGCTGCACTCTGGGGTCCCCGCAGCAGCTCCAGCCCCCAGGACCCCAGATAGCCCTGGCTCTCTCAAGGGCCAGCACATGGTGCCCATGAGACCAAACTTCTTCCCTTCCCCTGGGTCCCCCTTCTTCTCCTGCCCTTGGCAGTGACTGCAGCTCCAGTGCGGGTGCTGACGCGCGCCTCTCTCCAGGGCTGCTTGTGCTGCCCACCCACACAGCACGACCACGGCACCTGCTGGGACATCTCTATCCTCCCTTCCTTCCTCCACAGGTACTGGGACAGTGTCTCCAAACAGCAGAGGACACACAAAGCTTCCTCATGTCCATTGAGGCAATGAGGACCTCCAGCATCTTTAAGAAAGAGGTGATGAGACTCATCCGGGATGCGTTCAGGCAATATCCTGCTTTCTGGCTGGCAGAGGTAGGTGGCCCATGGCAAGGTTGCCCGGCCCTTGAGATCTGCAAGAATCCGCTCCGCCCTTGATTCCTCCCAGTTCCAGGGCTCTTGGGCTCCTGAAGCCACCTGAATAGGACAGGGAGGGATGGAAAGGGCAGCTGAGGTTCCAGGGGCAGCAACATCCTCACCTGGGTCTCATTTCCAGATGCCAAACCTCATGGCCTGTTTCCATGAAAGCCTGAGACATGTCAACTCAACATCAGCCCAGGAGATTATGGGGTTACTGCTATTCAGGATGACCAACTGCTACCCCAATGAAGTTGCCACAACGTTGTGGAGGATGTTTCCTCCAACTGACAGGTATGAGCTCTGTCAGCCTCGAGGGTTTATCCGCTTGGGGAGAAGGGCCCAGAATCAATCTGGATGATACAGCCAAGAACGTCCAGAGGAGGGCACAAGGATGATCCAAAGGCCGGTGTACCTCCTGTACACGGATGGGCGAAGAGAGTTGGGGTTGGAGGCCCCCGATCGAGTGGGAGGTGTCCCTGCCCATGGAAGGAGTTGGAGCTGGATGGGCTTAAACCCCTTGAAGCCCAAACCATTCCATGAATCTGTGACTCTAAAATTTCAGGATAGCCCTGGGGTGCTGGGCCTTCCTTCCCACCACCGTATCAAGCCTCAAAAAAAGCCCTGCAGAGGCACGGCTGGAAAAGCCAGACAGGAGTTGAGGGTCCCCAAGCTTTAGGAGAGGAAGCAATACGAAGAGAGGCTGAATTCCCTTGGGCTGTTCAGCCTGGAGAAGGGGAGACAGAGGGGAGATCTCATCATACTCTCCACTGAGCTCTTGCCTCTGGATGTGAGGGCATGGCAGGAACATGTCAGGAGAGGGTTAGCTTGGATATGGGAAAAAATCTTCCCCCAGAGATCAATGGAGCACTGGAAGAGCTCCCCAGGGAAGCAGGCAGGGAACCAAGCCTCATAATAGTCACGAAGCCTTGGGCCAACACCCTCAGTCCCATGGTGTGAACAGTGGAGTTGTCCTGTGCAGGGACAGGAGTTGGACTTGATGGTCCTAGTGGGTCCCTTCCCACTCACGACATTCCATAATTCAGCACGCCTCTGCCAGCCCAGCAACAAATACCTCCTTGCTCCTCTCCTGCTGCCCAGGCCAGCCCAGCCGAGGGCAAGGTCCATGTCCTGAAGGGCTGCCTCAGGCCAGGCTGTGGTGGCCGAGGCTGCCGTGCTGATGAAGCTCTCTGCCTTGCAGCTCTGCCCTGCCACTCTGGGAACTCCTCTTCTCCATGCCCCAGACACTGGAGGAGCTTTTGCAGGGGCTGACCCAGCTCTTGCGGGAAATGGACTCTGATGCTCTCCCCGAGGACTCCTGCATCCCTCTCCTAGCTGTAAGTTGTCTGGAAAAGCTCAAGTGCCCTTGTCCTCAGCATCTGATGGAACCAGGAGCTTGGTGGTGCCAGGTCACTCACTGCTGCCTTTCTTCCAGGTGATGGCCTGCAGGGACTGGGAAAATGAGGAAATTGCAGCAACGCACCCCATCTTGAGGGGTCTGAGTCATTCACATCCAGTGACAATCTCGCTGTTGCTCAGGGCCCTTCTGAGGCTGTCGCAGAGAGCCCAGATGGTGAGCAGGGGGTCGTCAAGGGGACCCACATGGGCAAGCAGGGGCTGGGACAGTGTGGGCAGTGGGATTTGAGTGGTGCAGTGACAGCTCCAAATGCCCTCCTTGCCCTGGTGGGGCCTGGAAGCTGCCTGGGCAGTTTCCAGGCATGGACCTTTCAGCCCAACCACTGTGCCAGGGAAGGTCATGGAACCGATCTCTCTTGCCAGGGCTGCTTGTGCTGCCCACCCGCGCAGCATGACCACCACTCCAGCTGGCTTATCTCTACTCCCTCTTCCTTCCTCCACAGGTACTTGGACAGTATCTAGGACCAGAAGAGGACACAGAAGACCTTGTCAGGTCCATTGAGGTGATGAGGAACTCCAGCATCTTTCAGAAGGAGTTTATGAGACTCATGCATGACGCGTTTATAAAAAACCCTGCCTTCTGGCTGGCAGAGGTAGGTGGCCCATGGCAAGGTTGCCCTGCAATTGAAAACTGCAAGAACCCACTCCTCCCTTGATTCCTCCCAGTTCCAGGACTCTTGGGCTCCTGAAGCCACCTGAATAGGGCAGGAAAGGGCAGCTGAGGCTCCAGGAGCAGCAACATCCTCATCTTCATCTCCCTTCCAGATACCAAACATCATGGCCTACATTCATGAAAACCTGGGACACTTCACCTCGAAATCACCTGGAGAGATCGTGTGGTCGCTGCTATTCAGAATGACCAAGTACCACCCCATGGAGGTCGCCAAAACGTTGTGGAGGATGTTTCCTCCAACTGACAGGTACTGGCTCCGAAAGCCTTGAGGACTGATCCGTTTGGGGAGAGGGGCCCAGAATCAATCTGGATGACAGAGCTAGGAAAGTCCAAAGGAGGCCACGAGGATTATCTGAAAGCTGGAGCACATCCCGTACCCGGACAAGTGGAGAGGATGATCCGGGGAGAAATTAGAACAGCTTCCCCTCCTGAAATGTGCTCCAGGATAGCTGGGGAGGGGCTCTTGATCAGAGGCTGGAGGGAGATGAGGAAGGGAAAGGTCTTGAGCTGATGGAGGGGAGATTAAGATTTCAGGAAGAAATGTTTCTGTGAGGGTGGGGAGGTAATGACCCAGGAAGCCCAGAGAAGTCGTGGCTGCCCCATCCTTGGAGGCCAGGATTCAGCACGCTTCTGCCAGTCCAAACACAAATACCTCCTTGCTCCTCTCCTGCTGCCCAGGCCAGCTCAGCTGAGGGCAAGGTCCATGTCCTGCAGGGCTGCCTCAGGCCAGGCTGTGGTGGCCAAGGCTGCCCTGCTGATGGAGCTCTCTGCCTTGCAGATCTACCGTGCCACTCTGGGACCTCTTCTTCAGCAAGGCACAGACACTGGAGGGGCTTTTGCAGGGGCTGACCCAGCTCTTGCAGGATAAAGAGGATGAGGTCTTTCATGTTTTCCCGGAGGACTCCTGCATCCTTCTCTTGGCTGTGAGTTATCAGGAAATGCACAAGGGCCCTTGTCCTCAGCTTCTGGAAGAGCCAGGAGCTTGGCTGTGCCCGGTCACTCACTGTTGCCTTTCTTCCAGGTGATGGCCTGCAAGGACTGGGAAAATGAGGAAATTACACCAACGTACAGTGTCTGGTGGGGTCTGAGGTACTCAGGTCCAGTGACACTCTGGCAGTTCCTTAGTGCCCTTCTGAGGCTGTCGGAGAGAGGCCAGATGGTGAGCAGGGCACCAGGAATGGGACCCACATTAGCAAGCAGGGGCAGAAACAGTGCAGGCAGTGGGATTCCAGTGATGGAGTGACAGCTCCAAACACGCTCTTTGCCTTCACGGGGCGGGTGGGATCCCTGGGGAATTTCTGGGCATGGACCTGTCAGCCTGACCACTGGGCCTGGAAAGGTCATGGAACTGGACCACCTAAAGCTTTGCTAAAGCACATGGTGGTGACTGGAGACAGCCAACACGGCTTCACCAAGGGCAAGTCCTGCCTGACCAACCCAGTGGCCTTGTGTGATGGAGTGACCACATCAGTGCATACGGGAAATGCAGTGGATGTCATCTACCTGGACTTGTGTAAAGCCTTGGAGACAGTCCCTCGGCACATCCTTCTCTCTGAACTGGAGAGAGCGAGATGGGGCTTTGATGGGTGGACTGTTTGGTGGATGAGGAATCCCAGGCACTAACACAGGCGGATGCAGAATGAATTGGGAGCAGCCCTGAGGAGAAGGACTTGGGGTGCTGGGGGATGAGACGAATCACGTGAGCCGGCCACATTTGCTCACGGACCAGAAAGAAAAAATATGTCCTCAGCAGTGGGATCAGCAGGGTGAGGGAGGGGCTTCTGCCCCTCTGCTCTGCTCTGCTCTGTTCTGCTCTTTTGAGACCCACCCTGGAGCCATGGGCTGTTTTCCTGTGAGGGTGGGGAGGCCCAGGCATAGGTTGACCAGAGAAGTCGTGGCTCCCCCATCCTGGCAGGTGTTCAAGGCCACACTGGATCAGGGGGCTTTGAGCTCCCTCATCCAATGGGAGCTGTCTCTGCCCATGGCAGGGGATTGGAACTCGATGGTTTTGAGATCCCTTCCAACCCAAAGCATTCCAGGATTCTGTGGATCATTGGGCTGGCATGGCCTCACTGTCCCTGCTTAGAGGGTTCCGGCTGTCTCTGAGCAGGGATGATGTGAGGGCCAGCACACGGTGCCCATGAGACCAACCTTCTTCCCTTCCCCTGGGCCCCCCTTCTTCTCCTGCCCTTGGCAGTGACTGCAGCCCCTGCTGCCGGCTTCGCTGCGGGCGCTGACGGGTGCCTCTTTCCATGGCTGCTTGTGCTGCCCACCCACACATCAAGACCACGGCACCTGCTGGGACATCTCTATCCTCCCTTCCTTCCTCCACAGGTACTGAGACAGTGTCTCCAACCAGCAGAGGACACACAAAACATCCTCATGTCCATTGAGGCAATGAGGTCCTGCAGCATCTTTAAGAAAGAGGTGATGAGACTCATCCAGGATGCGTTCATGCAATATCCTGCTTTCTGGCTGGCAGAGGTACGTGGCCCATGGCAAGGTTGCCCGGCCCTTGAGAACTTCAAGAACCCGCTCCGCCCTTGATTCCTCCCAGTTCCAGGGCTCTTGGGCTCCTCAAGCCACCTGAATAGGACAGGGAGGGATGGAAAGGGCAGCTGAGGCTCCAGGGGCAGCAACATCCTCACCTGGGTCTCATTTCCAGATGCCAAACCTCATGGCCTGTTTCCATGAAAGCCTGAGACATGTCAGCTCAACATCAGCCCGGGAGATTATGGGGTTACTGCTATTCAGGATGACAAACTGCTACCCCAATGAAGTTGCCACAACGTTGTGGAGGATGTTTCCTCCAACTGACAGGTATGAGCTCTGTCAGCCTCGAGGGTTTATCCGCTTGGGGAGAAGGGCCCAGAATCAATCTGGATGATACAGCCAAGAACGTCCAGAGGAGGGCACAAGGATGATCCAAAGGCCGGTGTACCTCCTGTACACGGATGGGCGGAGAGAGTTGGCGTTGGAGGCCCCTGATCGAGTGGGAGGTCTCCCTGCCCATGGAAGGAGTTGGAGCTGGATGGGCTTAAGCCCCTTGAAGCCCAAACCATTCCATGATTTTGTGACTCTATAACTGCAGGACAGCCCTGGGGTGCTGGGCCCTCCTTCCCACCACCCTATCTAGCCCCCCAAAAGCCCTGCAGTAGGCAAGGCTGCAAAAGCCAGACAGGAGTTGAAGGTCCCCAAGCTTTAGGAGAGGAAGCAATACGAGGAGAGGCTGAATTCCCTTGGGCTGTTCAGCCTGGAGAAGGGGAGACAGAGGGGAGACCTCATCACACTCTGCACTGAGCTCTTGCCTCTGGATGTAAGGGCATGGCAGGAACATGTCAGGAGAGGGTTAGCTTGGATATTGGAAAAAATCTTCCCCCAGAGATCAATGGAGCACTGGAAGAGCTCCCCAGGGAAGCAGGCAGGGAACCAAGCCTCATAATAGTCACGAAGTCTTGGGCCAACACCCTCAGTCCCGTGGTGTGAACGGTGTAGTTGTCCTGTGCAGGGACAGGAGTTGGACTTGATGGTCCTAGTGGGTCCCTTCCCACTCAGACCATTCCATAATTCAGCACGCCTCTGACAGCCCAGCAAGAAATACCTCCTTGCTCCTCTCCTGCTGCCCAGGCCAGCCCAGCCGAGGGCAAGGTCCATGTCCTCCTAGGCTGCCTCAGGCCAGGCTGTGGTGGACGAGGCTGCCCTGCTGATGGAGCTCTCTGCCTTGCAGATCTACCATGCCACTCTGGGACCTCGTCTTCCACAAGCCCGAGACACTGGAGGAGCTTTTGCAGGGGCTGACCCAGCTCCTGCAGGATAAACAGGACGAGGGCTTTCATGTTTTCCCGGAGGACTCCTGCATCCTTCTCTTGGCTGTGAGTTATCAGGAAAAGCCCAAGGGCCCTTGTCCTCAGCTTCTGGAGGAACCAGAAGCTTGGCGGTGCCCGGTCACTCACTGTTGCCTTTCTTCCAGGTGATGGCCTGCAAGGACTGGGAAAATGAGGAAATTGCACCAACGTACAGTATCTGGTGGGGTCTGAGGTTCTCACGTCCAGTGACGCTCTGGCGGTTACTTAGAGCCCTTCTGAGGCCGTCGGAGAGAGGCCAGATGGTGAGCAGGGCACCAGGAATGGGACTCACTTTAGCAAGCAGGGGCAGGAACAGTGCGGGCAGTGGGATTCCAGTGATGGAGTGACAGCTCCAAACACGCTCTTTGCCTTCACGGGGCGGGTGAGATCCCTGGGGAATTTCTGGGCATGGACCTGTCAGCCTGACCACTGGGCCTGGAAAGGTCATGGAACTGGACCACCTAAAGCTTTGCTAAAGCACATGGTGGTGACTGGAGACAGCCAACACGGCTTCACCAAGGGCAAGTCCTGCCTGACCAACCCAGTGGCCTTGTGTGATGGAGTGACCACATCAGTGCATACGGGAAATGCAGTGGATGTCATCAACCTGGACTTGTGTAAAGCCTTGGAGACAGTCCCTCGGCACATCCTTCTCTCTGAACTGGAGAGAGCGAGATGGGGCTTTGATGGGTGGATTGTTTGGTGGATGAGGAATCCCAGGCACTAACACAGGTGGATGAAGAATGAATTGGGAGCAGCCCTGAGGAGAAGGACTTGGGGTGCTGGGGGATGAGACGATTCACGTGAGCCGGCCACATGCGCTCACAGCCCAGAAAGAAAAACTGTGTCCTGGGCAGTGGGATCAGCAGGGTGAGGGAGGGGCTTCTGCCCCTCTGCTCTGCTCTGCTCTGTTCTGCTCTTTTGAGACCCACCCTGGAGCCATGGGCTGTTTTCCTGTGAGAGTGAGGAGGCCCAGGCATAGGTTGACCAGAGAAGTCATGGCTCCCCCATCCTGGCAGGTGTTCAAGGCCACACTGGATCAGGGGGCTTTGAGCTCCCTCATCCAATGGGAGCTGTCTCTGCCCATGGCAGGGCATTGGAACTCGATGGCTTTGTGATCCCTTCCAACCCAAAGAATTCCAGGATTCTGTGGATCATTGGGCTGGCATGGCCTCACTGTCCCTGCTTAGAGGGTTCCAGCTGTCTCTGAGCAGGGATGATGTGAGGGCTGCACTCTGGGGTCCCCGCAGCAGCTCCAGCCCCCAGGACCTTAGATAGCCCTGGCTCGCTCAAGGGCCAGCACACGGTGCCCATGAGACCAACCTTCTTCCCTTCCCCTGGGCCCCCCTTCTTCTCCTGCCCTTGGCAGTGACTGCAGCTCAACTGCGGGAGCTGACGGGCGCCTCTCTCCAGGGCTGCTTGTGCTGCCCACCCGCACAGCACGACCACGGCACCTGCTGGGACATCTCTACCCTCCCTTCCTTCCTCCACAGGTACTGGGACAGTGTCTCCAACCAGCAGAGGACACACAAAGCATCCTCATGTTGATTGAGGCAATGAGGACCTCCAGCATCTTTAAGAAAGAGGTGATGACACTCATCCAGGATTCCTTCATGCAATATCCTGCTTTCTGGCTGGCAGAGGTACGTGGCCCATGGCAAGGTTGCCCGGCCCTTGAGAACTGCAAGAATGCGCTCCGCCATTGATTCCTCCCAGTTCCAGGGCTCTTGGGCTCCTGAAGCCACCTGAATAGGACAGGGAGGGATGGAAAGGGCAGCTGAGGCTCCAGGGGCAGCAACATCCTCACCTGGGTCTCATTTCCAGATGCCAAACCTCATGGCCTGTTCCCATGAAAGCCTGAGACATGTCAACTCAAAGTCATCCCGCGAGATTGTGTGGTTTCTGCTATTCAGGATGACCTACTGCTACCCCAATGAAGTTGCCACAACGTTGTGGAAGATGTTTCCTCCAACTGACAGGTATGAGCTCTGTCAGCCTTGAGGGTTGATCCGCTCTGGGAGAAGGGCCCAGAATCAATCTGGATGATACAGCCAAGAACATCCAGAGGAGGGCACAAGGATGATCCAAAGGCCGGTGTACCTCCTGTACACGGATGGGCGGAGAGAGTTGGCGTTGGAGGCCCCCGATTGAGTGGGAGGTCTCCCTGCCCATGGAAGGGGTTGGAGCTGGATGGGCTTAAACCCCTTGAAGCCCAAACCATTCCATGATTTTGTGACTCTAAAACTGCAGGACAGCCCTGGGGTGCTGGGCCCTCCTTCCCACCACACTATCCAGCCCCCAAAAAGCCCTGCAGAAGGCAAGGCTGGAAAAGCCAGACAGGAGTTGAAGGTCCCCAAGCTTTAGGAGAGGAAACAATACGAGGAGAGGCTGAATTCCCTTGGGCTGTTCAGCCTGGAGAAGGGGAGACAGAGGGGAGATCTCATCACACTCTGCACTGAGCTCTTGCCTCTGGATGTGAGGGCATGGCAGGAACATGTCAGGAGAGGGTTAGCTTGGATATGGGAAAAAATCTTCCCCTAGAGATCAATGGAGCACTGGAAGAGCTCCCCAGGGAAGCAGGCAGGGAACCAAGCCTCATAATAGTCACGAAACCTTGGGCCAACACCCTCCGCCCCATGGTGTGAACGGTGGAGCTGTCCTGTGCAGGGACAGGAGTTGGACTTGATGGTCCTAGTGGGTCCCTTCCCACTCACGACATTCCATAATTCAGCACGCCTCTGCCAGCCCAGCAACAAATACCTCCTTGCTCCTCTCCTGCTGCCCAGGCCAGCCCAGCCGAGGGCAAGGTCCATGTCCTGAAGGGCTGCCTCAGGCCAGGCTGCGGTGGCCGAGGCTCCCCTGCTGATGGAGCTCTCTGCCTTGCAGCTCTGCCCTGCCACTCTGGGAACTCATCTTCTCCATGCCCCAGACACTGGAGGAGCTTTTGCAGGGGCTGACCCAGCTCTTGCAGGATAAACAGGAAATGGACTCTGATGCTCTCCTCGAGGACTCCTGCATCCCTCTCCTAGCTGTAAGTTGTCTGGAAAAGCTCAAGTGCCCTTGTCCTCAGCATCTGGTGGAACCAGGAGCTTGGTGGTGCCAGGTCACTCACTGCTGCCTTTCTTCCAGGTGATGGCCTGCAGGGACTGGGAAAATGAGGAAATTGCAGCAACACACCCCATCTTGAGGGGTCTGAGTCATTCACATCCAGTGACAATCTCGCTGTTGCTCAGGGCCCTTCTGAGTCTGTCGCAGAGAGCCCAGATGGTGAGCAGGGGGTCGGCAAGGGGACCCACATGGGCAAGCAGGGGCTGGGACAGTGTGGGCAGTGGGATTTGAGTGGTGCAGTGACAGCTCCAAATGCCCTCCTTGCCCTGGTGGGGCCTGGAAGCTGCCTGGGCAGTTTCCAGGCATGGACCTTTCAGCCCAACCACTGTGCCAGGGAAGGTCATGGAACCGATCTCTCTTGCCAGGGCTGCTTGTGCTGCCCACCCGCGCAGCATGACCACCACTCCAGCTGGCATATCTCTACTCCCTCTTCCTTCCTCCACAGGTACTTGGACAGTATCTAGGAGCAGTAGAGGACACAGAAGACCTTGTCAGGTCCATTGAGGTGATGAGGAACTCCAGCAACTTTCATAAGGAGTTTATGAGACTCGTGCATGATGCGTTGATAAAAAACCCTGCCTTCTGGCTGGTAGAGGTAGGTGGCCCATGGCAAGGTTGCCCTGCAATAGAAAACTGCAAGAACCCACTCCTCCCTTGATTCCTCCCAGTTCCAGGACTCTTGGGCTCCTGAAGCCACCTGAATAGGGCAGGAAAGGGCAGCTGAGGCTCCAGGAGCAGCAACATCCTCACCTGCATCTCCCTTCCAGATACCAAACATCATGGCCTACATCCATGAAAACCTGGGACACTTCAACTCCAGATCAGCTGTAGAGATCGTGTGGTCGCTGCTATTCAGAATGACCAAGCACCACCCCATGGTGGTTGCCAAAACATTGTGGAGCATGTTTCCTCCAACTGACAGGTACTGGCTCCGAAAGCCTTGAGGACTGATCCATTTGGGGAGAGGGGCCCAGAATCAATCTGGATGACAGAGCTAGGAAAGTCCAAAGGAGGCCACGAGGATTATCTGAAAGCTGGAGCACATCCCGTACCCGGACAGGTGGAGAGGAGAATCTGGGGAGAATTTAGAGAAACTTCCCCTCCTGAAATGTGCTCCAGGATAGCTGGGGAGGGGCTCTTGATCAGAGGCTGGAGGGAGATGAAGAAGGGAAAGGTCTTGAGCTGATAGAGGGGAGATTAAGATTTCAGGAAGAAATGTTTCTGTTGAGGGTGGGGAGGTAATGACCCAGGAAGCCCAGAGAAGTCGTGGCTGCCCCATCCTTGGAGGCCAGGATTCAGCACGCCTCTGCCAGTCCAACAACAAATACCTCCTTGCTCCTCTCCTGCTGCCCAGGCCAGCCCAGCCGAGGGCAAGGTCCATGTCCTCCTAGGCTGCCTCAGGCCAGGCTGTGGTGGATGAGGCTGCCCTGCTGATGGAGCTCTCTGCCTTGCAGATCTACCATGCCACTCTGGGAACTCATTTTCCTCAAGCCCCAGATACTGGACGAGCTTTTGCAGGGGCTGTCCCTGCTCCTGCAGGATAAACAGGACGAGGTCTTTCATGTTTTACCAGAGGACTCCTGCATCCTTCTCTTAGCTGTGAGTTATCCGGAAAAGCCCAAGGGCCCTTGTCCTCAGCTTCTGGAGGAACCAGAAGCTTGGCGGTGCCCGGTCACTCACTGTTGCCTTTCTTCCAGGTGATGGCCTGCAAGGACTGGGAAAATGAGGAAATTGCTCCTAAGTACAGTATCTGGTGGTGTCTGAGGTTCTCAGGTCCAGTGACGCTCTGGCGGTTCCTTAGAGCCCTTCTGAGGCTGTCGGAGAGAGGCCAGATGGTGAGCAGGGCACCAGGAATGGGACTCACTTTAGCAAGCAGGGGCAGGAACAGTGCAGGCTGTTGGATTCAAGTGATGGAGTGACAGCCCAAACACGCTCTTTGCCTTCACGAGGCGGGTGAGATCCCTGGGGAATTTCTGGGCATGGACCTGTCAGCCTGACCACTGGGCCTGGGAAGGTCATGGAACTGGACCACCTAAAGCTTTGCTAAAGCACATGGTGGTGATTGGAGACAGCCAACACGGCTTCATCAAGGGCAAGTCCTGCCTGACCAACCCCGTGGCCTTGTGTGATGGAGTGACCACATCAGTGCATACGGGAAATGCAGTGGATGTCATCTACCTGGACTTGTGTAAAGCCTTGGAGACAGTCCCTCGGCACATCCTTCTCTCTGAACTGGAGAGAGCGAGATGGGGCTTTGATGGGTGGACTGTTTGGTGGATAAGGAATCCCAGGCACTAACACAGGCGGATGCAGAATGAATTGGGAGCAGCCCTGAGGAGAAGGACTTGGGGTGCTGGAGGATGAGACGGTTCACAGGATCCGCCCACATGTGCTCACAGCCCAGAAAGAATAACTGTGTCCTGGGCAGTGGGATCAGCAGGGTTAGGGAGGGGCTTCTGCCCTTCTGCTCTGCTCTGCTCTGCTCTGCTCTTTTGAGACCCACCCTGGAGCCATGGGCTGTTTTCCTGTGAGGGTGGGGAGACCCAGGCATAGGTTGACCAGAGAAGTCGTGGCTGCCCCATTGTGGGAGGTGTTCAAGGCCAAACGGGATCAGGGGGCTTTGAGCTCCCTCATCCAATGGGAGGTGTCTCTGCCCATGGCAAGGGATTGGAACTCGATGGCTTTGAGATCCCTTCAAACCCAAAGAATTCCAGGATTCTGTGGATCATTGGGCTGGCACGGCCTCACTGTCCCTGCTTAGAGGGTTCCTGCTGTCTCTGAGCAGGGATGATGTGAGGGCTGCACTCTGGGGTCCCCGCAGCAGCTCCAGCCCCCAGCCCCCCAGATAGCCCTGGCTCGCTCAAGGGCCAGCATACGGTGCCCATGAGACCAAACTTCTTCCCTTCCCCTGGGCCCCCCTTCTTCTCCTGCCCTTGGCAGTGACTGCAGCACCTGCTGCCGGCTCCACTGTGACTGCTGACGGGCATCTCTCTCCAAGTTTGCTTGTGCTGCCCACCCGCACAGCACAACCACGGCACCTGCTGGGACATCTCTATCCTCCCTTCCTTCCTCCACAGGTACTGGGACAGTGTCTCCAACCAGCAGAGGACACACAAAGCATCCTCATGTCCATTGAGGCAATGAGGACCTCCAGCATCTTTAAGAAAGAGGTGATGAGACTCATCCAGGATTCATTCATGCAATATCCTGCCTTCTGGCTGGCACAGGTAGGTGGCCCATGGCAAGGTTGCCCAGCCCTTGAAAACTGCAAGAACCCGCTCCGCCCATGATTCCTCCCAGTTCCAGGGCTCTTGGGCTCCTGAAGCCACCTGAATAGGACAGGGAGGGATGGAAAGGGCAGCTGAGGCTCCAGGGGCAGCAACATCCTCACCTGGGTCTCATTTCCAGATGCCAAACCTCATGGCCTTTTTCCATGAAAGCCTGAGACATGTCAACTCAACATCAGCCCGGGAGGTTGTGGGGTTACTGCTATTCAGGATGACCGACTGCTACCCCAATGAAGTTGCCACAACGTTGTGGAAGATGTTTCCTCCAACTGACAGGTATGAGCTCTGTCAGCCTTGAGGGTTTATCCGCTTGGGGAGAAGGGCCCAGAATCAATCTGGATGATACAGCCAAGAACGTCCAGAGGAGGGCACAAGGATGATCCAAAGGCCGGTGTACCTCCTGTACATGGATGGGTGGAGAGAGTTGGGGTTGGAGGCCCCCGATCGAGTGGGAGGTGTCCCTGCCCATGGAAGGGGTTGGAGCTGGATGGGCTTAAACCCCTTGAAGCCCAAACCATTCCATGAATCTGTGACTCTAAAACTGCAGGACAGCCCTGGGGTGCTGGGCCCTCCTTCCCACCACACTATCCAGCCTCAAAAAAAGCCCTGCAGAGGCACGGCTGGAAAAGCCAGACAGGAGTTGAAGGTCCCCAAGCTTTAGGAGAGGAAGCAATACGAGGAGAAGCTGAAGTCCCTTGGGCTGTTCAGCCTGGAGAAGGGGAGACAGAGGGGAGATCTCATCACACTCTGCACTGAGCTCTTCCCTCTAGATGTGAGGGCATGGCAGGAACATGTTAGGATAGGGTTAGCTTGGATATTGGAAAAAATCTTCCCCCAGAGATCAATGGAGCACTGGAAGAGCTCCCCAGGGAAGCAGGCAGGGAACCAAGCCTCATAATAGTCACGAAACCTTGGGCCAACACCCTCCGCCCCATGGTGTGAACGGTGGAGCTGTCCTGTGCAGGGACAGGAGTTGGACTTGATGGTCCTAGTGGGTCCCTTCCCACTCACGACATTCCATAATTCAACACGCCTCTGCCAGCCCAGCAACAAATACCTCCTTGCTCCTCTCCTGCTGCCCAGGGCAGCCCAGCCGAGGGCAAGGTCCATGTCCTGAAGGGCTGCCTCAGGCCAGGCTGTGGTGGCCGAGGCTGCCGTGCTGATGGAGCTCTCTGCCTTGCAGCTCTGCCCTGCCACTCTGGGAACTCATCTTCTCCATGCCCCAGACACTGGAGGAGCTTTTGCAGTGGCTGACCCAGCTCTTGCAGGATAAACAGGAAATGGACTCTGATGCTCTCCCCGAGGACTCCTGCATCCCTCTCCTAGCTGTAAGTTGTCTGGAAAAGCTCAAGTGCCCTTGTCCTCAGGGTACCTGCACGTGGTGCCCCAGTGGCAAGAAGGGGCTGGAGCAGTGCGGGCAGTGGGATTCAAGTGATGGAGTGACAGCTCCAAACACGCTCTTTGCCTTCATGGGGCGGGTGAGATCCCTGGGGAATTTCTGGGCATGGACCTGTCAGCCTGACCACTGGGCCTGGAAAGGTCATGGAACTGGACCACCTAAATCTTTGCTAAAGCACATGGTGGTGACTGGAGACAGCCAACACGGCTTCACCAAGGGCAAGTCCTGCCTGACCAACCCCGTGGCCTTGTGTGATGGAGTGACCACATCAGTGCATACGGGAAATGCAGTGGATGTCATCTACCTGGACTTGTGTAAAGCCTTGGAGACAGTCCCTCGGCACATCCTTCTCTCTGACCTGGAGAGAGCGAGATGGGGCTTTGATGGGTGGACTGTTTGGTGGATGAGGAATCCCAGGCACTAACACAGGCGGATGCAGAATGAATTTGGAGCAGCCCTGAGGAGAATGACATGGGGTGCTGGGGGATGAGAAGATCCACATGAGCCATCAATATGTGCTTGCAGCTCCGAAAGGCAAATGTGTTATTCGCTGCATCCAAGGCAGTGGGAGCAGCAGGGTTAGGGAGGGGCTTATGCCCCTCTGCTATGCTCTGGTGAGAGCCCAGATGGCATCCTGGGGCCTGTTTTGGGGTCCTCAGCACACGGAGGACATGCAGCTTTTGGAGCAAGGCAAGAGGAAGACATGGAGATGGTCTGAGGTCTGGAGCGCCTCCCACATGAGGATTGCCTGAGAGAGTTGGGATTGTTTTGCCTGGAGAAGAGAAAGCCCCAGGGAGAAGTTAGAGCAGCTTCCAGTCCTGAAATGGGCTCCGGGAAAGCTGGGGAGGGGCTCCTGATGTAGGAGTGCAGGGAGATGATGAGGGGGAACGGGTTTTCAAGCTGAAATGGGGAAGATTGAGATTAGATCTTTGGCAGAAATGTTTTCTTGTGAGGGTGGGGAGGCCCTGGCCCAGGTTTGCCAGAGCAGTCGCGTCTGCCCCATCCCTGGAGGGGTTCAAGGCCAGGTTGGATGGGGCTTGGAGCAACCGCATCTGGTTTAAAGACATCCCTGCTCCTGCAGGGGCATGGACTGGATGACCTCTAAAGGTCCTTTCAAACCAAAACGTTCCATGACTCTGTGACCTTTTCACTACAAGGAAATTTGCTTTTACATACAGGCACAACAAATGCTGGGCCTCCTGCCATACCTGATGGAAGTCATGAATGATGGCAACAGCGACATCGCGTTGAAGGCCCTGCAGGTCATTTTAAGAGTGATGGGTCACCTGAAGAAGAAGGAGGCCAGCCCTTTTGCTGTGCAGCTGGCAGAGAAGCTCCTGCCTGTCTTTAATCATGTAAGCATGAGGATGGAGCCTGGTCCTGCAGCTCAAACCTTCCAGATACACTCGAGGCAGGAGCTTCTACTGCCCTTCCTCCCCTAGGCTCCTGTGGGAGACTGAGATGAGATCTTAGGAAGAAACATATCCCTGTGAGTGTGGGGTGGCCCTGGCCCAGGTTGCCCAGAGCAGTCGTGGCTGCCCCATCCCTGGAGGGGTTCAAGGTCACGTTGGCTTTGAGCAACCTGATCCAGTGGGAGGTGTCCCTGCTCGTTGGAACTGGATGGCCTTTGAGTTCCCTGCCAGCCCAAATAATTCTATGATTTTATGATTTTGGGGTTGTCCTGTGCAGGGACAGGAGTTGGGCTCCATGACCCTGGTGGGTCCCTTCCAGCTGGGGACATGCTCTCATTCCGTGCTTCACCGTGGGCAGAGAGATACTGGTGCTGAAGTCCTGCTGTCCTTCTCCCTACCAGGAGTCCAGCCAGATGAGAGAGACCTCCATCACCCTCTTCAGAGACCAGTTAAAGAATGTGGCGTGGAAGAACAAGAAGCAGATGAAGAGCAATGTGCAAATGGCCCTGCTCCCGCTCTTCTTTCATTTGAATGACCAAACAGAGAGGGTGGCCAAGGTATGGAGAGAAGAGACTCCAAGACATTTGGGCCAGGGCACGTCCCAGCTTCCTAAGGCCACTGGAACAAAGCCAGGAGGAAGGGGACACGGGGTCGTGGTGCCATCTGCCAGCTTCTACTGCTCCACAGGCATCCGCGGAAGCGCTCCTTGCTGCAGCAGAGTTCCTCAGATGGGCGCAGCTCAAAAACCTTGTCCAGATGCAGCAGATGTGGAGTGTTGCAGAATGCTTGGTGAGGACATCCCCTAAGGGTTGGACGAGAGATGCCCCACTTGTCTGGGGTGTGGGTCTCGCCTGCCCTGCTCCAGCCTGGAGCCCACAGCCCCCGATCCAGTGGGAGGTGTCCGTGCCCGTGGCAGCGGGGAGGAACTGGATGGGATTTGAGGTCCCTTCCAGCCCAAGCCATTCCAGGAGTCCAGTCCCATACTCTTCTGCTCTCTCCAGCTGGCACAGCGCAGGAGCAAGACTGAGGATTACCTCGATCGGAGCGTGCCGTACCTGAAGGACGCTCAGAAAGACTTGCGTTTAGCAGCCGTGAGGTTCATCGGTGAGGCACCACCCCCGAGTCCCTCTGTTGGGACACCCTGGCCCCAGTTCCCATCACGGCACTGGGGAGCAAGGGGATCTGACAGAGCTCTGTCCCTAGGGCTTGCTGCGCAACACCTGAGGGACCAAAGCCCAGGGAAGATGGCAATGATCTGCTTTGGTGAGGAGGGACAGGGTTGGGTTAGGCAGGGCTGGTGGGACAGGAGATAGTGACTGAGCAGGGCGCTGCCTTGCCTGGTCCTGCTCCAGGAAACTTGTCTGGGGCAGTTGGGGCATTCCTGAGCAGCAGCTCTCTCCTGCCTGGCCTTGGGAGGGGATGCTCGGGGGTCTCTGTAGACACGGGGCTTCATCTCAGCTCGGTTTGTTTCCACCACAGCTCTTGAGCCCTTGAGAGAAGACAGCGATGTCGCAGTCCGTTCCCTGGCTACACAGACCATCCTCATCATGAACCGTCCAAGGCAGCAGCCAAGAGCGAGGCGCATTCTGCAGGCGCTGCGCTTCTGGGACCTCTGAGCCAGGCAAAGGCACTGGAGGTGTCTGCAGGGAAAGGGGTCATGGAATCATAGAATCCTGGAATCATTGAAGACCTCTAAGTTCATCTTGTACAACCATCGGCCCCACCCACCGTGACATCTAAACCACGTCCTGAAGCACCACCTCTACGTGGCACGGTGGTGTTGTGTTGAGGGTCTTAGAGGCCCTTTCCAACCTTAATGATTCCATGATCCCATGATCTACATGCTGTCTGAACACCTGCAGGGATGGGGACTCAGCTAGAAACAAAAGGAGAGTCCGTGTCTGTTTAATAATCCACAAATGGTGCCCTCATCTGGTCTGAATGGAGGATGAATTAGGAGCACATTTGGCTGGTCTGAAACAAGCCTGGAGGGACAGAAACGATGCTTGGAGGGGCTGAAACGAAGTCCGGAGTGCACGCTATAGACACCTGCCCGCTGGACAGAAGATGCTGCCGATAAGGGGATGGGGAACAAGATAACCTCAGAACAGAAAGATGTAGTTGACTTATTTAAACATATTCTAAAAGATCGAAACCAAGCATTAGATATTAGTGATCTTACATCGCTTTTGGCGTGGGCCAAGGGACGGCCAGTATCATGAGCCGTCTTCTGGCGTTTGCTCAGCATTCGATCAAGAAACCTGGGATAAGATCGGAGTTCGATTATGGGATAAAGTGACTAGGTCAGATAAAACAGCTACTAAGTTGCTTGGCCCGTGGTGGACTGTTTTTGAAGCGTTACACACACACAGAATAACCAGATTGGAAGAGACCCACTGGATCGTCGAGTCCAACCATTCCCACCAATCCCTAAATCATGGCCCTAAGTACCTCATCCACCCTCACCTTAAACACCTCCAGGGACGGTGACTCAACCACCTCCCTTGGCAGACCGTTCCAATGCCTAACCACCCTCTCTGTGAAGAAATTTTTCCTAATCTCAAGCCTAAATCTCCCCTGGCGGAGCTTGAGGCCATTCCCTCTTGTCCTGTCCCCTGTCACCTGGGAGAAGAGGCCAGCACCCTCCTCTCCACAACCTCCCTTCAGGTAGTTGTAGAGAGTAATAAGGTCTCCCATCAGCCTCCTCTTCTCCAGGCTAAACAACCCCAGCTCTCCCAGTCGCTCCTCATAAGATTTGATCTCCAGCCCCTTCACCAGCTTCGTTGCTCTTCTCTGGACTCGCTCCAGAGCCACAACATCCCTCTTGTAGTGAGGGGCCCAGAACTGAACACAGTACTCGGGGTGCGGTCTCACCAGTGCCAAGTCCAGAGGGAGAATAACCTCCCTGCACCTGATGGTCATGCCGTTTCTGATGCAGGCCAAGATGCCATTAGAGGCGTATGTCGGCTCTAAAAAGCACAGTGATAATTCCGAGCCGAGTGCAGGATCGTTCAGCAACTGCACTAACTCCCCACCCTCCTAAACTGCCTGCGCTGGCCTCTGCACCCCCCGACGGGGGGGCCGACAAAGCCTTTGATCTGATAGTCACCAAGAAGGAGCCCGATCCAGCTCCCCCCCATCCCTCAGACCGATGGGCTTGAGGCAGGAGGGAGGCACAGCAGCAGGGAGAAGTTGAAATATTGCAAGCTTTGCCTGTGATCTACGTGCAGGACGGCGGCTCCGCGCTGGGAACCGATTAGTTACGAAGTGGTAAAGGAGGTTCGAAAAGCTGTCAAAGAGAATGGACTAACTGCCTCCTTCACATTCAGGTTGGTAGAAGGTATCGGTGATACATACCATCTCACGCCGCAGGACTGGAGATCAATTGCCCGATTAGTTATGACTCCTATGCACTATGTTATCTTTCCGTCGAACTGGGAGGAGGCAGCGACCGTAGCTGCCCTGGATAATTTGCAACTCCCGCACAATAGCCCCTTGCGACGGGTGGGGCTCGATGCTTTAATGGGCGATGGCAATTCTATCGATGGTGCGGCCCAGGCTAGAATCCCAATAGAAGGGCTGCATCAATTACAGCCTATTGTCTTGAAGGCATTTTCGAATGTCCCTGGCGCTGGGGCTCACCTACAGTCTTTTGTGAATATTAGACAAGGAGCTACACAACCACGCGTGACTCTCCTAGACAAACTACAAGGAGCCTTCAATAAGCAGGTTAACAGTGCCGAGACTAGAGAAACTTTGCTGAAACAATTAGCAATAGAGAATGCAAACGCAGATTGTCAGAAAATCTCACGAGCTTTACAAAGTAGAAACCCGTCACTTACTGAGATGATGAGAGCATGCCCGAATGTCGGATCTCCATCTCATGACCTAACGTTGAGAGCTGATGCTTTTGCGGCCGTGCGTACATCTAAGCAGAAGGGAACTTGTTTCAGTTGTGGAAAAGCAGGACCCCTGTGACGACAGTGCCCTTCTGGAAATAGGGGCCGTGTCGGTTCGAATGCCGAGGGACAACATCAAGGTCCCGGACTCCGTCTGCGGTGTCATAGAGGCAGACATCACACGAACGCTTGCAGATCTAGATTGCACAAAGCCAGTTGGGCGCTGGCTCCTTGGGGCGCACAGGGCAACATGCAGCCGAGCGCATGGTGAGAGGGCGCGCCCCGATCCAAGGAGCCCCACAGAGTCCTGCTGCAATGCAAGCCAGCTCTGCGCCAGCACAGCGGGGAGCGCAGGGCTGCACCTGGCCCCCGCCAGGCATACAGAATGAACAACCACTGCAGTGCAGCTCATCCCCACAGCAGTTAAGGGCCCCTTGGGAAAAGGACGTAGTGCGCTGTTAATTGGACGATCATCTGCCACCAAGCAAGGATTGTTTGTTTTGCCGGAACTAATTGATGCTGATTCTACGGGAACGATACAAGGAATGGCTTGGATGCCTCTGCCTCCCTGCTTTATGACATAGGGCACTAAAATTGCTCAGCTGATTTGTTTTCAAGCAATTGTACCCCGTGCAGTAAATCGTGTACGGGGGGAAGGAGGTTTGGCCTCCACTGACCAGCCTGCGATTTTGTGGAGGCAGAAACTGCAAACATCATGACTGAGGTTCACTTGCAAAGCACGCCGCTCACCGAGCAACGGAGAGCACTGCTTTACCGGTATTATAGACATACATATATATATATTATAGACAGCGGCGCCAATGTCACAGTCTTTTTGTTAACAGAGTGGTCGGCAGCTTGGCCATTGACCGACCCACCTACTGCTCTGAGGAGGTGGGGGGAGTGACCAGCCCACGACCAAGTTTACACTCCATAATCATATATGACCCCGAGGGTCGTGTGGCAACTGTTAAACCGTGCACTCTGGCCACTGACTTATGGGGTAGAGACTGCGCAGCACGATGGGGTCTGACTTTAGGCACCCGCTTTTAACGGGGGTCACCGAGGTGCAGACCACCCTGCCCCTAAGCTGGACTACGGAGAGCCAGTCTGGGTGGAACAGTGGCCCCTCAGCACCCAGAAACTGCACCACCTTAAAGCTTTAGTGCGAGAACAATGACGAGCCGGACACATTGTACCAGCTACCAGTCCGTGGAACGCACCAGTGTTTATAATATGGAAGAAAAGCAGAAAGCGGTGTTTATAGCAGGACTTGTGAAAAATAAATGCGCTTATTGAGCCTATGGGAGCATTGCAACCAGGAACGCCCTTCCCGACAGTGTTACCACAAAGCTGGGACTTAACTGCTATAGATTTGAAAGACTGTTTTTTTACCATTCTGTTCCATCCAAAGGATGCGATCCGTTTTGCTTTTTCTATTCCTTCTATTCATAGGGCAGAACCGAGCCAACAGTATCACTGGACCGTATTGCCTCAAGGCACGTGTAACACTCCAACAGTTTGTCAGTGCTTTGTAGCAAAAGCTTTATCGCCGGCTCGTGAATCATATCCTCGAGCCCTGATTTATCATTACATGGATGATATTTTAGTTGCAGCCTCGACACCAGAACAGAAGGCTAAGGCTCTAGCAGCTGTGACCGCAGCAGTTACTCAAGTAGGTCTTTGTGTAGCACCAGAAAAAATGCAAAAAACTTCTCCGTGGAAATATCTGGGGTGGAAAATCCAAGGACAAACTCTTCAACCAATGCAAGTTAAACTTTCATATTCTGTAAAGACATTGAACGATGTGCAAAAATTGTTAGGAGCCCTAAATTGGGTACACCCCTTCACAGGTATCGCTACAGAAGAATTACATCCTTCGTTTATGTTGTTAAAAGGGGATTTAACCTCTCCCAGGCAATTAGACAAAGATTCATTGGTTGCATTCGACAAGGTTGCTAAAAAGCTTAGTCAGAAACAAATATTTTGCAAATGTTTAAATACTCCAATTGAATTATATATTATTTCAGCCAAATCCCAGCCGTTTGGAGTTTTAGCCCAGTGGGAAGAAGGTGTGCCTGTCAAATTTAGACCTTTAGAATGGATATGTTTACCACATCATTTTTCTAAAACAATAACAACTCAGCACGAACTGAGTTAATTCAGAAGGGTCGCAATCGTTTATTGGAATTGGATGGGGTTGATCCCTCAACCATCTATGTTCCCATGATGCAACAACAAGTAGACTGGCTTTTGCAACATTCCTGTTCTATGCAGATTGCATTAGCAGACTTTAAAGGACAAATTAGCATTCATTATCCTCCGAGCCCCCTGTTTCAGTTTGTTTGAGTGCATAAGCTTAACTCCTGCCACAAAATTAAGTCGTGTCCCTCTCAGGGAGGCGTTGACACTTTTTACAGATGGATCAGGGAAAACTGGAAAACCGGTGCTTGTTTGGAGGACCAAACAAGGCATGTGAAAATCAGACATTTGTCAAGTGTCAGGATCACCTCAAATTGTGGAATTGGCTGCAGCTGTTAGATGCTTCAAGCTGTTTTCGCAACCCATAAACATCGTGACCGATTCAGCCTGTGTTGTTGGCATTGTGTCACGCTTGGAGAATGCCTGTTCGAAGTATGTAGACAACGGACAGCTCTAGGTTTTTTTAAAGGAACGGAAATATCTGTTAGACAAATTGACACAAACCTTACTTTATAATACGTGTACGTTCTCATACAAATTTACCAGGATATATGGCTGAAGGCAATCGCCGAGCTGATGCTCTGGCAGCCCCTGTAATTAATCCAGATACATGACAACAAGCACGTAAGTCACAGGATTTTTATCACCAAGGTAGTACAGCCCTTAGGAAAATGTTTCAGTTAACTCATGAGCAAGCTTGACAAATTGTACAGATGTGCCCTGATTGTCAGTTAATCGCCAGCACTACTTGTGACAGTGTAAATCCTCGTGGATTAGGTCCACTTGAAATATGGCAAACTGATGTAACACATATCCCCATGTTTGGGTGTCTAAAATATGTACATGTATCAATTGACACCTCTTCTACCTGCATTGTTGCCTCCGCACATACAGGGGAATGAGCACAAGACGTGAAAAAACATTTATTATATGCAATTGCTATTTTGGGGGTGCCGAAAACAGTAAAAACAGACAATGGTCCAGCATATATTTCTAATATAACAAAATCCTTTTTTCAGCAATGGGGAATCACACACGTCACGGGCATTCCTCACTCACCAACAGGGCAAGCCATAGTTGAATGAGCTCATGGTACATTAAAAAATATGTTGTTAAAACAAAAAAAGGGGGAGTGTGGGATATGCCCCTCAAGAGAGACGAGTAGAAGCTATGTATGTTCTAAATTTTTTAAATCATTGCCAAGACAATATTCCTCCGATAGAGCGACATTTTATCACGAAATCAAACGATAACATTAGTAAAGCTAAAGTAATGATACGTAACTTAGAAACAAGACCATGGGAAGGTCCATGGCCATTAATAACGTGGGGACGAGGGTGTGATAGTGTCTCTACAGATCGTGGACCGCAAGGGATGCCAGCAAGATGCGTGTGACCTGCATTGCAATAATTGTGGGAACTTCGTGTTGAGCAACCACCATCCCATGGATCCCCGCACAATCCCAAGACAACATCTGGGTAACCCTAGCCAATGCAGCACAGCAAGATTCATTGTGTTGGTCGGTAGCAACTCCGACCAATCTATTTAGCACCTGTTTAGTAAGTTTGCCAATAGATGACGTTCTTTATTAGGTGTGATAAAAGTAGATTTTAGTAAATATTTTAGTTCTATAAGCAAAAATGTAACTCTTTCATAAGATGTTAATTCCTCATTTGGTGTGTGTTGAAATGATTTTATATGATGTAATTACATATCTGCAGATATATCCAAATCCAACATCTCCCTGCAATCACCGAGAGAATTGTATTTCATTCGAGGAGATAGAGCATGGGCAGATATGCCTTCCTGTATTTCAGGAGGCCCATGTCCATTAGGCAAATTCATATGATGAACTCGGAATGTTTCTATGTGTTTGAACCACACTTTGGCTCACCGTCATCAAACAAATGCCTCCTTGGCAGCTTGATCTAGTGTTTTGACATATTTATCAGATCATTCAGAATTTATACATGAAAGTATTAACACCTTAGAATATTTAACAGAAGAATTGCGAATACAGAATGAGTGGAATACATGTGCAGGATTTTTTGTTGGAATTGGACCTTGGACTATAAAAATGGCCGTAATAGGTTTTAAGATTTTACTTGATTTTTTTTCTAGCATATTGGTTTGTCTGCCTTGCTTAATTAATTTAGTGTAGAGCTTGATCGATAGAGTGTTAAGACAAATACTAGTAGTGCACGAAAACAAAACAAGGGGAGGTGTCAGAAGAGATGCTGAGCAAAAAGGACCATGAATGCTGCAGAGCCTCTGGAGATAAGACCGCAGAGAGCTTTGATAACCAGCTAGCCTCCAGCCTGAGAAAATTCAACATCAGTGGCAAAACCAAGAAGGCAGAGAAACAATAACAGTGGTCACGAGGAGCTGGGAAGCAGAAGAACAGCTGTGGAAAATTTTGTGAAGGAATTGCAGGACTGTTGTTGACATTTCACTAAGGTATAAAGACGAGGTTGTAACAATAAATTTGGTCTCAGCTTGAAACGAAAGCAGAGTCCATGTCTGTTTAAGAAGCCACAGCAGAGAGCGATGAGGTCTCCCCTCAGCCACCCCTCGTCCAGGCTAAACAGCCCCCAGAGCCGCTCCCAGAACCCCGGGGCTCCAGCCCCCTTCCCAGCTCCATTCCCTTCTCCAGACGTGCTCCAGCCCCTCAACGTCCTTCTTGGAGTGAGGGGCCCAACACTGAACAGGGCGCGGGCTCTTTCCCGAGGGAATCGCTGCTGCCCAGCTCCCAGAGGCTGGACGGGGCTGGGTTTGGGATGAGGGGGGATCTTTCCCAAGGATGTGGGGCTGCCCTGGGACCTGAGGGGATTTGGGGTGGAGGGGTCCCTCACGTGCGCTCTCGCCCCTCCTGCTCTTCCCACCATCTGCATGCGCCTGCAACTTCTTGATAGGAAAATGTACTTTTTTTAGCACAAAACCCCATCGCAGACGGTGCAGCGAGGCTGATGAATATGCAAATAGTATAAAAATATGCGATTTGGCTACAGCAGCTGGGGGCTCAGAGGTACCAGCCTGATCTGAGGGGCAAAATTCAGCTGGAAGGTCCATTTTGAAGGGATTTTCCCCATTTTCACCTTGTCTGTAGCCTGATTTTCTGCTCAAAATGTACAAAAATCACCTCTTTTCCCAGCAAATCTACCTGTTAATTAGCACTGGCTTATTACGGAATGGGGGAGGAGCTTGCAGTTTGGGAGAAGCACTCAAGTATGGGGTTTGTCACTCATTTGGGGGGAGAATCCCTAATTTGGGGGCCATGGCTCATTTTGTGGAGATTTAGTCCTTTTTGGGGAGCATCTCTAGGTTTTGGGGAGCATCACTTGTTTCTGGGAGGATCTTGCTTTGGGAGGGCATGGTTTTCGGGGAGAATCACTCATTTTGGGTGGATATAACTCATTTTAGGGTGAGTATCACTTGCTTTTGAGTGAGCATCACTCATTTTGGGGGACAATGACTCGGTTTTGGAGGATATAAGTCATTCTGGGGTGAGCCTCACCCATTTGGGGGGGAGTGTGTGTAACATTTTGGGGGAAGCACCTTTCAGTTCGGGATAAAACCCCTTTGGAGCTCATTTTGGGGGCATCACTTTTGGGGGGAGCATTGCTTTTTTGGATGGTTCAATGCTATTTGCACCACATCACTTGCAGATTTGGGTCAATTCACCCATTTTGGGGGGCCGATTCACCAATTTTAGGGGCCTTTTGCCCATTTTGGAGGGCTCTCTGTCCAGTTCTGGGGTTGCTCCACTCGCAGGACGAACCTGCCAATAAAATACAGCTGCAAAATTTCATGTTGTAGTACTTTATAATAAATGGCCATGAATTAATACTAAATTACAATGACTCCTTTATGAAATTACAGGTTACATTCATGCCAGACCAGTATCGAAACATAGGCTTTTTTGCTCATTGCATCACTTGGGGTTTTTCCCCTGGCTGTTGTTTGTTTGTTTGTTTTCCTCGGCTCTTCAAGAGCCAAAAAAAAAGAACAAATCTGATAAAAAGCTGCAAACTCAGAAAAAATACCTCTTGGAGAAACCTGCGTTTACAGGAGGAACCTGCAGAAGACAATTCCTTCATTCTTTTTGCCCTGCGTCACCCAGGTTTCTCCCCACACCACATTTTAAGGCAAAATTTGCCCTTTTGCTAGCAGTTAAAGACCCCCAAATATAGGGGTTTTTTTGCAGAGCTGCCCTCCCCCATTGCTTATTTGGGGTAAAACACCATCATTGTCCCACTCAGGTGGATAATATCAGGGAGAAACCACCTTCCCAGCAACAATATCGAATCACATCCACCCAGCCGAATCTTGGGTGTCGTCACTCAGTTTTGGGTGAAAAATCTGCATTATTAAAGCCATTTTTCTCCCATTGTCTTCCTGGCTTGGTGACAAAACACCTTGGGAAAGTCTTGCTCCTGGCAGGCTTTGCCCCAACGTTGTGTCCAGTCTCAGCCCTTAAAGACGAGGATAGGGTGTTTCTTTCCAGACTCAATGGGTTTTTAGTCCATAAATTAAAGGGTTTGGGGAAATTCCTCCCTTTTCCAGAGCGCTGCATCCCACGTCACCAAACGGCCACAGCACTGGGGCCAAAACAGGGAGATGTGGGCAATCCGGTTGGTCAAGAGCATGGAACGAACCCTCCAACCTAAAGATCCAACCTGAAGCAGAATTCGCACTCATTGATACATTCACCCCAGCACATTGATATTTATGCCTGTGAAACATCTTTGGGAAGGGGGGGGGGGGGGTGGAAACCAAAAAACATGAGTTCTGCGATTGGTTGGTTGGGGTTTTTTTTCACCAAGAGATCTAATTGATGGACGCGGTGAGAACCTGGTGTCGCCCAACAGCATCCGAGCATCGCATGGGCAAAGCAGCTTCCCCTAAAAATGCTCTTACCAAAAATGAAGAGGAAAGGGTAAAAATAAGAATAAAACCGGAAAAAAAGTAATCTGGCCGCAATAAGTGCTCAGTAAACATGTGTCCTCCACTTGCACCACCGGTGTGGTGGTCCCTGCACTCCCATGAGCAGTCAGGGCATCCACCAGTGCCTCCGATTTGCTTCTTTTCTCACAAATTTTCTTTTGTTCTTGCAGTTTTTTAGGCATTTTGGGGGGGAATTTTGTTTCAGGTGCTGTCACTGATTTGGGGAGGGGACAGGAGGAGCTATTCCAGTGAGTCGCTGTGAGCCAAGCCGAGGTCGGTGCTGGGCGCCAGTGGGAGGCCACCAGGCTCTTCCTCCAGCTCTTCCTCCTCTTCTTCCTCCTCCTCCATCTCCTCCTCCTCTTCCTCGGTGCCGTCGAGGGAGTCGTCGAGGGCTGCCAGCATGGCCTGCTGCATGGCCATGGTGGCTGTGGCTGAGGAGAAGGGCTGCGGGTTGTCCATGCTGAGCGAGCCTGAAAATAAATATAAAAAGGGACTGCCCGGCAAATATAAAAAGGACAAAATAGTTTGTAAACCAGGAGCTTAAATAGTTCATCAACTCCAACTCCAGGTGGAGGCCAGTTACAAGTAGTGTCCCCAGGGCTCCGTGCTGGGTCCAGCCCTGTTCAATGTCTTTATCAATGACCTGGATGAAGGCATCGAGTGCACCTTTAGCAAATTTGCGGATGACAATAAGCTGGGTGGAAATGTGGATCTGCTGGAGGGTTGGGAGGCTCCAAAGGGATCTGAACAGGCTGGACCGCTGGGCTGAGACCAACGGCATGAGGTTTAACAAGGCCAGATGCCGCGTCCTGCACTTGGGGCACAACAACGCTGTGCAGCTACAGACTAGGAGAAGTCTGTCTAGAAAGGTGCCTGGAGGAGAGGGACCTGGGGGTGCTGGTTGACAGCCAACTGAACATGAGCCAGCAGTGGCCCAGGTGGCCAAGAAGGCCAATGGCGTCCTGGCTTGTACCAGAAATGGCGTGGCCAGCAGGTCCAGGGAGGTTCTTCTCCCTCTGGACTCAGCACTGATGAGACCGCACCTCGAATCCTGTGTTCAGTTCTGGGCCCCTCACCACAAGAAGGATGTTGAGGCTCTGGAGCGAGTCCAGAGAAGAGCAAGGAAGCTGGTGAAGGGGCTGGAGAACAGGCCTTATGAGGAACGACTGAGAGAGCTGGGGGTGTTTAGCCTGGAGAAGAGGAGGCTGAGGGGAGACCTCATTGCTCTCTACAACTCCCTGAAAGGAGGTTGTGGAGAGGAGGGAGCTGGGCTCTTCTCCCAAGTGACAGGGGACAGGACGAGAGAGAATGGCCTCAGACTCCGCCAAGGGAGGTTCAGGCTTGACATCAGGAAAAAATATTTCACGGAAAGGGTCATTGGGCACTGGCAGAGTCTGCCCAGGGAGGTAGTTGAGTCACCTTCCCTAGAGGTGTTTAAAAGACAGGTGGATGCCGTGCTGAGGGACATGGGTTAGTGATTGATGGGAATGGTTGGACTTGATGATCCTGTGAGTCCTTTCCAACCTAATGATTCTGTGGTTCTATGATACTATGAGTAGCCCAAATGAAAAGCTACACTCAATAGAGAACTCTGTTGGGTGTCCCACCTGTCCCAGCCTCTTGTGAGGTCCAGCTCAAGCTTTTAGCTTGTTAACTTCATTAATCAACAAGAAGTCTTCATTTTTGAGCAAGTAGATGCCCAAATTGGTCGGGCATCCTATCTTCTCTTAGTTGCCACCTTCTCTTCTCTTTTTCTTCCCTCTGTTCAACCTGTCTACCTATGCTCATTTCTGCTCTCCTCACCTTATCTTCATCTTGTCTACTTTTCATTTTCAGTTCTTGCTTCATCTGCTCCTCCCATCTTGTCTCATCTGTCTTCTCATCTTCATCTTTTCATCTCTTTTTCACTTTATCTTCTCTCTTCTCCCCATGTCCTCCTTTATCCCCTCTGCAGCACCTCAAGAGACAGCCCAAGTGATGCCCCATAGTGATCCTTGAGGGCTGTTCCTGTGCTGAGGAGATGCAGTGCCCCACCGCCAGCGTCTTATGATGGCCAACTAGATCTCAGGAAGAAATGTTTTGCTGTGAGGGTGAGGAGGCCCTGGCCCCATTTGCCCAGAGCAGTGGTGGCTGCCCCATCCCTGGAGGTGTTCAAGGCCAGGTTGGATGGGGCTTGGAGCCCCATCACACCATCACATTAAGTTTTCCAGCCCCGAGTTGGAGGCTGCTGTGTGTCGGGTTTGCCAGAAGGGGGCACTAAGACATCACAAACAAATGCCATCAATCACACCCCAGAAACTGGCCCCAACCGCCCATTAACCCCCTCAAAAAACAATATATAGCACCAAAAGAGCATCGGAAAGATCATAGAATCATGGAAGGGGTTGGGTTGCAAGGCATCTCAAAGCCACCCACCCATGGGCAGGGACCTGGCCTTGAACCCCTCCAGGGCTGGGGCAGCCACCACTGCTCTGGGCAACCTGGGCCAGGGCCTCCCCACCCTCACAGGAAAACATTTCTCCCTAAGAGCTCATCTCAGTCTCCTCTCTTTCAGCTCAGAACCGTTCCCCTCGTCCTGTCCCTGCCCTCCCTCACCACGAACCCCTCCCCAGCTTCTCAAAGATCTCTGAAGCCAGCATGGGCCACCACTGTGCTCACCAGTTGTTGACTTGCAAGAGGGTCAGACTGGTTTGGGCGGCGATTTGCCTCTTCTCTTCCTCTGTGGGTAGGGGTGCTGGGAAAAAAGTGACGAGGCAGAAAAATGTCATCTTTACCAGCAGCCCTGAGTAAAAAATAACCTGAAAAAACACCTTTTTTGTTCATTTTCCCGCCCTAAATTATGTAACTTCATGCATTGGCAAGATGCAAGGCCTAAGGGTGGCATCTGAGAGCATCACAGTTTCCCCAGTGTCCCTAGGGCTTTTCCAAGGCTCTCCATCTCTCATTCCCTGAAAGAAAAATGCTGTTATTTAGTTAATTCATGCAATTATCTAATATCTCCATTTTTGGCACATAGTGTCCAGGATTTCTTCCTCCTGCTGGTGCTGCAATGCTCCAAAACTCAATAAAATGGTGAACATTAATGCTCATCAAGAGCGGTGAGCATGCGGTCACACAAACCCACATCATCCATGATGCCAGATGGAGTAATCCCATGGGGAAGCACAAGCACCTTAAGACCATGTGGACCAGGCTGAAAGCAAAAGCCCAACCATCCAGTAGAACAATTTCTTTGAGTTGTTCAGTTCAGTTCTGGAAATCTCAAACCACGGGATTCTCCTGGCACCACGCAGAAAATTGCTTCTCAGTTTCTGGTCTTCCAAATCACTCTTCTGCTTGCAGATCTGTGGTTCAGCCCTCCAAAAGCATGGAGGATGCACCACACAGCTTGGGATGGAAGCCCAGCACAGCGATGCTCTCGTCCTCAATGCAATAAATACGTAATTTCCCATTTTAAAAGACTGGGAAATTCCCAACTACCTGCTGCTCCATCTCCTGGGTCATATTTTTCCCCAGGTTGCTCCTTGAAGCTGATATTCTTCATCTTACTGCTACCTCAGGGATCTCCCACCTTCCTGAAGACCATCATGCAACCAGTTTCTGAGTGATGACTTGCTCAAACTATACAGGTAGAAGGGGTGATGTAGCTTTTCACCCTTCTTCCAGCCCTGCTGGTGGGACAGTGGTCTCCCTGCATGAGAACATCCCATTGCATCCTCTGTGCACCCTCCTACATCTCCAGTCCCCCAAATGAGTCAGTTCTGCAATTCTGCTTGCTGATGTGCCACAACCACACCGGTGGGGCAGCTGTCACAGCCCAGCCAGGTAGGAAAAGGTGGTTTTGGAGCCGCTAACTGTGCAAAAATGCTCTATTACCCATCTGCAAAACTTTGTGGACATCCCCCAAACAGTTTGGGTTGTTTCCTCATGCTTTAAGGGACTATTTTATCAATTGCAGTGCAAAAAGTCCCGCCCAAATTGCTCCCCAAAGAAAAGCAAAGCCACTTTGTGCCTTAAGATACAAATCCAGATCAAACACCACCTTGGTTGTTCGTTTTTTGGAGGGGTGGCCCTTTTTCCCCAGTTTGCAGGCATTTTGGCAGCTGCGGGGCTCACCATGAGGTGCTGGAAGAGCCAGGAGTGCATGATGTTGGTGGCGTGTTTGGGCAGGACGCCTGGCTTGTTCTTGGACTTCTTGTCCTCGCCGTCGAGGAGGGAGGTGAGATCCAGGTTCACGTGCAAAGGGAGAGGAGTGGGAAGAGAACTGGCTGAAAACAGTGATGGACAACCCAAAACCCGAGCAAAGCCAACCTAAACCCAACCACTGCTGTCAGTCCTAAATCGCAGAGATATGGATTTGATCATAGAATCATAGAATCATAGAATCACCAGGTTGGAAGAGACCCACTGGATCATTGAGTCCAACCGTTCCTATCAAACACTAAACCACGCCCCTCAGCACCTTGTCCACCCATCCCTTAAACACCGCCAGGGAAGGTGAATCAACCACCTCCCTGGGCAGCCTGTTCCAGTGGCCAATGACCCTTTCTGTGAAAAATTTTCTCCTAATGTCCAGCCTAAATCTCCCCTGGCAGAGCTTGAGGCCCAGCCAAGGCATTTGTCATTAATGCAGGCAGCATCCAAAGCAGTGGGACCAGCAGGAAAGGAGGGGATTCTGCCCCTCTGCTCCACTCCCGTGAGACCTAGCCTGGAATCCACAGCGTAAGAAGGAGACGGAACTGTTGGAACAGGTCCTGAAGGCCACAGAGATGATCCAAGGCCTGGAGCACCTCTGCTATGAGGCAGGCTGAGAGAGTTGGGGTTTTTCAGCTTGGAGAAGGCTCCTAGGACACCTTAGAGTAGCTTCCAGTACTGAAAGGGACTCAAGGAAAGCTGGGGAGGGGCTCTTAATCAGGGAGTGCAGGGATAGGACAAGGGGGAACAGTTTTAAATTGGAAGGGGGAAGATTTAGATTAGACATTAGGAAGAAATTCTTCACTCTGAGGTGGGAAGGCCCTGGCCCAGGTTGCCCAGAGCAGTGGTGGCTGCTCCATCCCTGGAGGGGTTCAAGGCCAGGTTGGAGGGGGCCCTGATGCAGGGGGTGGGACTGGATGGGCTTTAAGGTCCCTTCAAATTCAAGCCATTCCATGATTCTATAAAACAGTCCACAGACCACAAGTCTTTTCACACACTTTATTAAAGGAATTGTTGAGGCATCACAGATGTAACCACCTTGGTGTCTCATGCAGGGTCTGTTCCCTGCCCCAAATCCCCAGGCTCCCCGCAGTCTGTTCCTGCAATATCCACAGGGTCCTGCAGGCTGTGGGGTCCTTGGTGCCAGCTCCTCAGAGTTTCCAGTCAGAGCTCCGGAAGCAGCATCACAGGATGCAACCCAGGAACTGGGTTCTCCACCCAGCCCACTTTTCTGAGGTGCTGGAAAAAGTTTGAATAGCAGGACTTAGCCCACTTGAAATGCAAAACCCGGGATTTTTAGAAATTGTCGAGGACTTTGAGGTGGATAAAAGCAGCTGGTGCTCAGTTCCTGGCTCACAGGCAAGGAGCAGGGCTCAAGGTGCTACCAGGGAGTGGTTTTCTCAGGCAGGAGGCCCCTGGCCAGGTCCCAGCGCACCTTCCAGCACAGGGCAGCTCTCTTCTTCTCTGTGGGCACGGTGTAGTTGTTGGGGATGGGGAGGTGCTGCGGACGGTGGGGCAGCTCGGGCTCACGGAACATCTTCTCCCGGATGCCCCAGCGCACTTCTTTCCACTGATCCTCCCCTGGGATTCCAAATTTCTTCCAATTTCGTTTATAGTCAAAATATGTGGCCACGCAGTCAGTTTTCCCCCGGCTACGGCCCAACAGCTCAAACCGCGGAGGAATGAAGGACCTGGGTTGTTCTGCTGCAGCTCTGTAATGAGAATCATGAGAGCTCTGGCTCCTGAAATCCCCAGGGAGAAAGCAGGGGCTGTCCCTGCGGGGCCACCAGGGATGGGAGCTGTTGCTTGACTCTGTTTCCCTCTCAGAGATGCTGTCTTCTGGGCTTGGCCTATGACGAAGCATCTTCTGCCTCAGGCTCCAGGTGTTGGTGCTGCTCTCTGGCTCACTGCTCCCCGACTCGTCAAAGACCTCCACTCCTCCATCAGGTCTGTGCCTCAGCACCTTTCTTTTCATTACCATCCTCCTGCTTCCCCTCTGATCCTCAGGAAATGCCAGAAGGGTTGATTGCACCCCTAGACCGAGAGAGGCCTGGGCATAGGGATCATTGTTGGGCTGTGCTTGCTCCTCAGCTGCCTGAGTGACCCAGATACACTGCTCAGGTTCCCACATCTCCTTAGTTTCTGCCAAACTGGGTGGATCCTGCAAAAAGAAAAAAAACCGCAGTTGATTTATTGTGGCAGATCTAAGCTGGCTGAAGAGATCAAGGGCTTGGACCCTCAGTGCCTGGGGGTCAAGGGTGCAATTTAGGTGGTAGTTGGTCTATGGGGCCCTGGGAATGCTGGCTGCAATTCCAAACCTCCCACTGCCAGCAGAAGGCCCTTTGTCTCTACAGCAGATGGAAGCACAGCACAGCTGTAAAGCAACCCCAAAATTCCTGCTTGGATTACACAAACTATGAAGGGGATAATGGACAAACACAGGACAGGTTCAGCCCAACCTGTGAGCGCCGAGCAGAGTCATAACAGTGTTGGAATCTTAGAATGCTTTGCGTTGGAAGGGACCTTCACAGGTCGGGCTCCTCTTGTTCTTTTATAAACATGGTTGTATCTGGTCCTGATTTAACCCAGGGGCATCCAAGAGGGCATTTTCTGGCCTCAGAGAAGGAAAAGGCTCAGTCGGTACTTTTAGGTGTTGTCTACCGTAGCCTGAAGGCTGTTTGAGTCTATTTACAGTAAACCTCAAGCCCTGCTGTGAAAGGGGATCCGGACGCAGTTTCCACTTGCTCCACAGGCCTAAGAATACTTTGTGCTGCAAAGCGCGTTTGAAAAACCACAAGTTTGCAGGGTGCCATTATGAAACACTGGAGCAGATGGTGCAGCGGGATGAATGGCAGCCGTTCACGCGCTCTCTGGAGTGTTGATGCTGGCTGAGCGCAGTGTGAGAATGGAAAGGGCTCCGCGATGGCTCTGCGTGGATTGCAAAAGGCAAGCTGGGAACGCGAACGTGCTGCCGCCATGCCTGAGCTGATGGAGCAGAGCTGATCATGTGGCAGCAGCAGCACCTGGGGGAGGGGGAGTGATTCCAAAGCGCAAAACAAGAGTTGAGTGAGATGAAATTGTCCAAGCTAAGTGCCTGTGGCCCTTCCTACGCCCCACCAGAAATATGGAGGGGTTGAAAACTAAAGAATTATTTCATGATAACCACTTTTTTACCAAGCGAGCCTCTAGGAGTGATGAAAGCCAAATAAAAATGCAACCCCCTCATCTCCTCTTTTCTCTGCAGACCAGCAGCTATGGCCGAGGGAAGCATGGCAATCAACCAAGAGCAGCTCCTGAAGAGGGTGCAGGAGCTGGAAGAGGAGGTGAAGCGGCTGCAGGAGGAGCTCCGAGAGGACAAGGAGAGTGCTGGGAGACAAGAGGCTCCTTCAGCCCCTGGGAAAGCCAAGAAACGCCAGCAGCGGCCATTTGATTTTGCTGCCTATGGCCGCAGACACGTAGCACTGAAGATTGCCTACCTGGGCTGGGGCTACCAGGGCTTCGCCAGCCAGGAGAATACTGACAACACCATCGAAGAGAAGCTCTTCGAAGCCTTGAAGAAGACGCGGCTGGTGGACAACAGACAGACCTCCAACTACCACCGCTGCGGGCGGACAGACAAAGGTGTCAGTGCCTTTGGACAGGTGAGGATCCCCCCTGGCTTTCCTGGATTTCTGGGCTGCTTGCATGGGATGGAAATCCGGTGGGATTACTGCCCCACAGTGACGAGCCAAGATAGCACAGTTTGGGCTCATTTGTGAAAAGCCACCAGCTTTTAAATCTGGAAGTGAGCCTGGCAACAGCTTCTTGCAAGGGGGATGATGATTTTAGACCCTCCAATTATTTGTTTGTGCTGGTTGTTTTCCGTATTAATGCTAGTTTTTTCCAGAGACCTGTTTTGAGAGGATGAAATGCATTTTAGGCTGCAGCCTCCCAGCAGCTCTGCGCTGGCAGAAGAGGGGAGATGCCCCTTCCTCCACAGATGCACTTCTTCCTGCGCTGACTGTAGTGCCTGGCAGAGCCCTCACAGCCAATTTAACTCCCTAACCCCACCAAAGAAAACCAAATCCAAGACTTTGAGAGCTTCCTGCAGAGCCAGGCAGCTGAATTCCTGTGCAGAAGGGTCTAGGGGAGGCGCAGCCAGCGGAAGAGAGCGTGGGAGCAGGAGCTGGAGGGAGGGGAGCCAGCCAGCCTGCTTTGTGGGCATGGAGCCATCAGGCTGGCTGAGCCACCAGGAAAGCACGGCTTCGCTGCTGAGCCAGCCTCTCCCACTTCCTGAGCTGGGAGAGAAGAGCTGCCTTAGCTTTTCGTAGAATCATTTTGCCTTGACAGGGTGGTTTTGGTTCAGGTGGGTGGTTGGTTCTTCATGAGATGAGCCACATGAAACAAGAGCAGGGGCTGCTTTTTGCGCTGTTTAAAGCATACAGGCACCTGCGGCGTAATTAAGTTGTTCCCACAACAGGTTTCCCAGACAGCCAAGATGTTACTGCCTTACAGTCCAAAAAAAAGCATATTATAGCCCTAAACCAGGGCCTGAAGTTGAAGCTGTTTGGAGACTGGGCAAAGTAGGCAGTCTGCAGTGCTCTGTATTATTAAAGGAATCCATAGCATCTGCTCGGAGCCATGGCAGAGGCGCTTGCAGCATTCCCCGCAGGAAGGAGTGCTGAGAGATCCTGATTTAAGACACCATCCTAAATTTATTCCACAGTGGTGTAGGAAGTCTTGGCTTCACCTGCTGAGTGCGGCCATCTGTGATCTAATCCCAGCTCCCCTTCTGTCACAGGTGATTTTCCTGGATCTCCGCTCGAACCTGTTGGAGGGGAAGAAGCTCAATGGCCACAAGGGTGCCTCAGAAAGCAAAGGTGAGGGAGAGGAGCTCCGCTACACCCATATTCTGAACAGGGTGCTCCCACCCGACATCCGGGTGCTGGCCTGGGCCCCTGTGGAGCCCGATTTCAGTGCCAGGTTTAGCTGCCTCAAGAGAACCTACCGGTACTTCTTCCCCTGCGCTGACCTGGATGTGGCCCTCATGCACACGGCAGCCCAGAGGTACGTGGGGACCCACGATTTCCGTAACCTCTGTAAAATGGACGTCGCCAACGGGGTGGTCAACTTCCAAAGAACGATCCTCAGTGCCAGTGTGACGTGGGCAGAGACAGGCGGAGAAACGGGGCCACAGGATCCCTTCCGCTTGTGCCAGTTTGAAGTGACAGGACAGGCGTTCCTGTATCACCAAGTCCGCTGCATGATGGCTATCCTCTTCCTCATTGGGCAGCGGATGGAGAGCCCCAAGATCATCGACGAGCTGCTGGATGTGGAGAAGAACCCCCGGAAACCACAGTACAGGTAGGGAGAATGTGGGGAAACCTCCCAGACTGCTTCTCAAAGCAACAGCTATATGAAACATGCTGCTGGCACGCTGCTTCTGTGCCAGAACGTGAAGCAGTCCTGACAGTATGTAAGTGAGCTGCTAGCAGCCTCTCTGGGAGATATCCCTAGGAATCCCATTTACCCTGCTCTCAGCAAGCTTTTTGATTGCTTTAGTCCTTGCTATTTCATCAAAAGCAATTCTGTTCTTATCTGAAATAGGAATTCTGAAAAAGGTGAGGCTGTTTCTAGTCGAAAGGACAGATGTGTTTTCACAGAATCACTAGGTTAGAAAGGACCCACTGGATCGTTGAGTCCAACCATTCCCATCGATCACTTAAACATGCCCCTCAGCACCTCATGCACCCATCTCTTAAACCCCTCCAGGGAAGGTGAATCAACCACCTCACTGGGCAGCCTAAAAAATTTCCTTGAAAAATTTTTCCTGATGTTAAGCCTGAACCTCCCCCGGTGAAGCTTGAGGCCATCCCCTCTCGTCCTGTCCCCTGTCACATGGGAGAAGAGCCCAGCTCCCTCTTCTCCACAACCTCCTTTCAGGTAGTTGGAGAGAGCAATGAGGTCTCCTCTCAGCCTCCTGTTGCCCAGATCCAGTGGGAGGTGTCCTTGCTGATGGCATTGGGTGGAACTGGTTGGGTTTGAGATCCCTTCCAACCCAAAGCATTCCAGGATTCTGTGGATCATTGGGCTGGCATGGCCTCACTGTCCCTGCTTAGAGGGTTCCTGCTGTCTCTGAGCAGGGATGATGTGAGGGCTGCACTCTGGGGTCCCCACAGCAGCTCCAGCCCCCAGGCCACCAGACAGCCCTGGCTCGCTCAAGGGCCAGCACACGGTGCCCATGAGACCAACCTTCTTCCCTCCCCCTGGGTCCCTCTTCTTCTCCTCCCCTGGGCTGTGACTGCAGCCCCTGCTGCCCACCCACACAGCACAACCACGGCTCCTGCTGGGACATCTCTATCCTCCCTTCCTTCCTCCATGGACAGTAGAAAGGTATCTGGAAACAGCGGAGAAGACAGACATCATCTTCATGGCAATTGAGGCAATGAGAGACTCAAGCTGCTTTCAGAGGGAGGCAACAGAACTCATGCAGGATGTGATCATGCAGGACCCTGCCCTCTGGCTGGCAGAGGTAGGTGGCCCATAGCAAGACTGCACTTCCCTTGAGCCCTCCCAGACCCTGCTCCTCCCTCTAGCCCTCCCAAATCCAGCAGTCTCTGGCACCTGAATTCCACAGAGGGATGGAAAGGGCAGCTAAGGGACCAGGGGCAGAACCTTCTTCACTTGGGCCTCCTTCAGGTACCCAAGATCATGACCTGCATCCACGGAAATATGACACACCTCAACTCAGAGCCAGCCCAGGAGATCGTGGAGTCACTTCTTTTCCTTATGACCAAGCTCTACCCCAATGAAGTGGCCACAACGTTGTGGGGGATGTTTCCACCAGATGACAGGTACGAGCTCCATCAGCCTCAGGTTGATCCTTGTGCAGAGAGGGACCCGGAGACTCTCTGGAAGCCAGAGTCAAGAGTCAAGCCAGCCCAGCTGAGGGCAAGGTCCATGTCCTGCAGGGCTGCCCTAGGCAGGGTTGCAGTGGCCGAGGCTGCCCTGCTGATGGAGCGCTCTGCCTTGCAGCTCTGCCCTGCCACTCTGGGGCCTCATGTCCTTCATGCCCCGGACGCTGGAGGTTTTGAAGGTGTTCCTGCTCTTGCAAGACAAAGAGGACTGTGACGCTCTCCCTCAGGACACCTGCATCCTTGTCTTGGCTGTGAGTTATCAGGAAAGATCCAATGTCCTTGTCCTCAGTTACTGATGGAACCAGGAGCTTCAAGGTGCCAGGTCACTCACTGCTGCCTTTCTTCCAGATGCTGGCCTGCAAGGATTGGAAAAATGAGGATCTGGGGGGAAAATATAATATCTGGAGGATTCTGAGGCGCTCCAGCCTGGTGACTCTCTCGCGAGTGCTCAGGGCCCTTCTGAGGCTGTTGGAGAGAGCCTGGGGTCTCCCCCAGGCTTTGATCCCAAAGGTCTATTCAGCTGCATCCAGCGACAGGACGGTGAGTTCTGCATTTGGGGTAGCCATAGGCGACTGGGTGCTTCCCGAACGGGGAAAAACCCTAAAAAAACTCAATCGGAAAATCAGAGCCCTGTTCCCGCGCGGTGACTGACGGGATGGGGCGGTCCCGGAAGCTTCCGTGGGGGATTTAAAGGGCCCTTAGGGAGCACAGGTGAAGAGGAGCGGGGCTCATTAAACAAGGCAGTTTGAGCGGCAGTTTGAGCAGGCAGGGCGAGCAGGGAAGGGCTGGAGCCCGGTTGGAAGGGATTGAGGAAAATGGTGGATACCTGATGAAAGACTAAGGCCGCACCAAGCGTGATGGAGGCTGCCACCCAGACGGAGCCCCGGTGGGCACATGCAGCTACCCAGACCCTGGGCTGCAGTCAGTGCCCCCCTCCCATAGTGGCTCATGCCTCTGGCACTGGCTCCTCCTGTGGAAGCTGTGCTCGGGTAGGGGAACTGCTTCATATGGTGGAAGAGCTGAGGAAAGCAGTGGCTAGGCTGAGGGCTATGAGGGAGTGTGAGAGGGAGATAGATGAGTGGAGCAGGGCCCTCTCACAGGCTGCTGGAGCCAGTGAAGCTGAGCACCACCCACTGGTAAGCTGTAAGGCCGAGAGAGACAGAGAGGGGGAATGGCAGCAGGTTCCTGCCCGGAGAAGGAAAGTGCTCCCCCCACCCAGGCAATTAACCCCCAGATCTCTCTGGGGAACAAATATGAGGTGCTGAGGGTGCATCCTAGCCCTAAAGATGAAGAGGGCTGCACCCACAGCCTAGAAATGTTTCCAAAACCCCATTATCCTCCCACAGCCTTAAAAACATCCTCGGTTAAAAAGAAGAGGAGGGTGATTGTCTTGAGGGATTCCCTTCTCAAAGGAAGGGAGGGTCCCATCTGTAGGCTGGACCCGCTCCATAGGGAGGTCTGCTGCTTGCCAGGAGCATCAGTGAGGGAAGTTACCAAAAATCTCCCTTCCCTGGTCAAAGATACAGACTACTACCCGCTCTTAGTTTTTCAAATTAGTAATGAAGAAATAGAACGTAGAAGGCCTAAAGCCATTAAAAGGGACTTCAAGGCACTTGGGAGAATGATCGAGGGCTCGGGGGCACAGGTAATATTTAACTCCATCCCAATACTAAGGAATCAGGAACATGAAATGAGGAATAAGAAACTGATTAATGAATGGCTTAGGGACTGGTGTGAAAAGAGGGGCTTTGGGTTCTTTAATCATGGGGAGGCCCACGCACCCCCAGGCTTTCTTACCAGGGATGGGACACGCCTGTCTCCTAGGGGGACAAAAGCCCTCACCAAAAACCTAGTTAAGCTCATAAATCGAGCTTTAAACTAGATGTGAGGGGGGAGGGGATGGAGGCCAGGCAGGATGGGAATGAGACTGGAGGTGAGACTTCAGTGGCAAAGGGGGGGTGTGCTGGTGACACCTGCCAGTATATCAACACTAAGCAAGAGGGGGTGAGTGCAGCTGAGGATGGCAGGCAGCAAACTGGCACTGTGGCCTTAGTTAAGTCAAGGACTGCTCAGTTGGGAGAAGCTCTATTACGAAGGCTGTAGCTACGCCTGTCCAGCTGAAGTGCATTTACACCAATGCACGCAGCATGGGAAATAAGAAGGAGGAGCTGGAAGCTGTGGTAGGGCAAGGAGACTACGATGTCATTGCCATTGCGGAGATGTGGTGGGATGACTCGTACAACTGGAGTGTACCCATGGTGGGGTATAAACTCTTTAGGAAGGACAGGAAGGGCAGAAGAGGAGGCAGGGTAGCCCTCTATGTTAGAGAGGGCATTGATACTCTCGAGCTGGACTACGGTCAGGATGGGACTGAGTGCCTGTGGGTGAAAATCAGAGGAGCCCATGGGCAGGATGGGATTGTGATGGGAGTCTGCTATAGACCACCCAGCCAAGAAGAAGCAGCTGATGAGCTCTTCTACAAACAACTGAGTGTAGTCTCAAAATCGCTACCTCTAGTCCTTGTGGGAGACTTCAATTTCCCAGATATAGGCTGGGAGTATAATACAGCAGAAAGGAAGCAGTCCCGGAGGTTCCTGGAGTGTGTGGAAGAGAACAGAGAAGGACTGGTGGGGGATGTGAAGGTTGGAGGACGCTTGGGGCAAAGCTATCATGAGATGATAGAGTTCTCAGTGCGGGGTAAAATGAAGAAGGAGGTTACCAGAACAGTAGCCCTCAACTTTCAGAGAGCAGACTTTGGGCTGTTCAGAAGGCTGGTCGGAAAAGTCCCATGGGAGGCACTCCTTGAAGGCAAAGGTGTCCATGAGGGCTGGGCGCTCTTCAAGAAGGAACTCCTAGCAGCTCAGGAGAAAGCCGTCCCCAAGTTCCGGAAAAGTAGCCGGCGGGGTAAGAAACCAGCGTGGTTGAGTAGGGAGGTCCTAAGAGACATCAATAGGAAGAGGAGGGTCTACAACCTCTGGAGGAAGGGGCAGGCATCCTGGGTGGACTATAGGGAGGAAGTGAGAATGTGCAGGGAAAAAGTCAGGAGGGCTAAGGCCCAACTAGAAATGCGATTGGCCAAGTCCGTGAAAGACAACAAAAAGTCTTTCTACAAATACATCAACAGCAAAAGGAGGGCTAGGGAGAATCTCCCGTCCCTAGTAGATGCAGAGGGAACAAGAGTAACAGGGGACGAAGACAAGGCTGAAGTGCTCAATGCCTACTTTGCCTCAGTCTTTAACAGTAAGGAAAATTGTTCCCTCTGTGCACAACCCCAAGGGTTGGAAGAGAAGTATGAGATTCCCAAGGTCCAAGAGGAGGTGGTTAGAGACTTGCTTGCCCAGCTAGATGCCCACAAGTCTATGGGGCCGGATGGAGTCCACCCAAGAGTTTTGAGGGAACTGGCGGATGTGCTGGCCAAACCCCTTTCCATCATCTTCCAACAGTCCTGGATGACTGGGGAGGTTCCGCTGGACTGGAGGCTGATGTCGTGCCCATCTATAAGAAGGGGCGCAGGGAGGATTCGGGGAACTACAGGCCTGTCAGTCTGACCTCGGTACCGGGGAAAGTCATGGAGCAGGTGATCTTGAGTACTATCAAGAAGCACTTGCAAGAGAACCGGGTGATCAGGCCCAGTCAACACGGGTTCATGAAAGGCAGGTCTTGCCAGAGTAATCTGATCACCTTCTATGACCGAGTGACTAAACTCTTGGACGAGGGAAAGGCTGTGGATGTGGTCTTCCTGGACTTTAGTAAAGCCTTTAATACAGTTTCTCACAGCATTCTGCTTCGGAAACTGTCGACCTCTGGCCTGGGTGGGTGCACACTCTCCTGGGTGAAAAACTGGTTGAATGACCGGGCCCAGAGGGTGGTGGTAAATGGAGTTAAATCCAGCTGGAGGCCAGTGACAAGTGGGGTTCCCCAGGGCTCAGTCCTGGGTCCAGTCCTGTTTAATGTCTTTATCAACGACCTGGATGAAGGCATTGAGTCCTCCCTTAGCAAGTTTGCAGATGACACCAAGCTGGGTGGAAGTGTTGATCTGCTGGAGGGTCGGGAGGCTCTGCAAAGGGACCTGAACAGGCTGGACCGCTGGGCTGAGACCAACGGCATGAGGTTTAACAAGGCCAAATGCCGGGTCCTGCACTTGGGGCACAACAACCCTGAGCAGAGGTACAGACTAGGAGAGACCTGGCTGGAAAGCTGCCAGGAGGAGAAGGACCTGGGGGTGCTGGTTGACAACCGACTGAACATGAGCCAGCAGTGTGCCCAGGTGGCCAAAAAGGCCAATGGCATCTTGGCTTGTATCAGAAATGGCGTGACCAGCAGGTCCAGGGAGGTTCTTCTCCCTCTGTACTCGGCACTGGTGAGACCGCACCTCGAGTACTGTGTTCAGTTCTGGGCCCCTCACCACAAGAAGGATGTTGTGGCTCTGGAGCGAGTCCAGAGAAGGGCAACAAAGCTGGTGAAGGGGCTGGAGAACAAATCTTATGAGGAGCGACTGGGAGAGCTGGGGTTGTTCAGCCTGGAGAAGAGGAGGCTGAGGGGAGACCTTATTACTCTCTACATCTACCTGAAGGGAGTTTGTGGAGAGGAGGGAGCTGGGCTCTTCTCCCAAGTGACAGGGGACAGGACGAGAGGGAATGGCCTCAAGCTCCGCCAGGGGAGATTTAGGCTTGAGATTAGGAAAAAGTTCTTCACAGAGAGGGTGGTTAGGCATTGGAACGGTCTGCCCATGGAGGTAGTTGAGTCACTGTCCCTGGAGGCATTTAAGTTTAGGGTAGATGAGGTGCTTAGGAGCATGATTTAGGGATTGGTGGGAATGGCTGGACTCGACGATCCAGTGGGTCTCTTCCAACCTGGTTATTCTGTGATTCTGTGATAGCAGAGGTGCTCCAGGCCTTGGATCATCTCTGTGGCCTTCAGGACCTGTTCCAACAGTTCCATCTCCTTCTTACGCTGTGGATTCCAGGCTAGGTCTCACGGGAGTGGAGCAGAGGGGCAGAATCCCCTCCTTTCCTGCTGGTCCCACTGCTTTGGATGCCGCCTGCATTAATGACAAATGCCTTGGCTGGGCTCTGCTGCTGGACACACTATTCTGCCCAGCTCCCTGAGGTTTAGAACATGTAACCTCTAGGAAGAAGCAGCAATTACACTGCTACTGTTTTGCTCAGGCGCTGGTGGCTCCTGCATCAGGAAATGCTTCAGGTCCCCCGAAAAAGGTCCCCGAGCCCCCACAGGACAGCTGGAAAAGCAGCAGGAAAGGCGGGTGAGGTGGCAGCCTTGAGCCCCGTGGGGCTCCCCCAAACTTCTGCTGGAATGGAGCACAGGGACAAGGCAGGGCACACAGCTCAAGGGCCCCATGTCACCCCACGTGGTGGGGGTCTGGCACTCCAGGAGTTGGGGGTTCCTCACAGGGTGGGGGTCTTCCTGGGATGAGATGTGGATTCCTCTTACGTTCCGAGAGCTCCCTCCCAGCATCTGAGGATCCCTTATAGGGTGGAGTAGGGGAGATCCCTCCCAGTGTGCGTGCTCTGCCCAGTTTTGGAGGCCTCATCCAGGGTTTGGGGGTCCCGTCACAGTTGGGGAGATTCCTCCTGGTGTTTGGGGCTCCTTCTGGGTTGCAGGGTTCTGTCATGGTTTGGAGTGATGCTTCCCAGTATTTAGGGCTCCCTCACAGGTTTTGGGGCCCTTCCCACAGTTTCAGGCTCCCACTGGCATTTAGGGCTCCCTCTCGGGATTTAGGGGGTCTGTCCTGGGGTTTGGAGGATCCCTCCTGAATTGGAGGTCATGCCCAGTTTTGGAGGCTCAGTCCTGCATTAGGGGGGGTCTGCCATGATTTGGGGAGATCCCTCCCATGTTTTGCAGACCCTCATGGTGCTTGGGGCTCCTCCCAGTTTTGGGGGTTGCTGCTGGTGTTTGAGGCTCCCTCCTAGGTCCTTCCTGGAGTTTGGGGGTCCCTTACAGGGTGGGGGAAATCCCTCCTGGTCTGGTTTGGCAGTCCTGCCCAGTTTTAGGGGCTCCCTCCTATATTAGGGAGTACCATCATGGTTTGGGGAGATCTCTCACAGGGTTAGGGTTCCCTCCTGGTATCTGGGGCTCCCTCCCGGGATTTATGGGGTCCTTCCTGGAGTTTGGGGCTCCTTCCTTGGTTTTGGGGTCCCTCACTGTTTGGGGCTCCCTCCTTGGATTCAGGGGGTCCTTCTGGGGGTTTGAGGCTCCCTCCTCATTGTTTGGGGAGATCCCTCTTGGTGTTTGGGGCTCCCTTTTAGGGTTTGGCGAGATCCCTCCCGGTTTGGGGACTCCCTCTTGGGTTTGGAGCCACCTCCTGGGATGAGAGATGGATTCCTCCCAGCGCTTGGCGAGTTCCTCCGGGGATTTGGGGAGTAGCTCCCAGGCTAGAGAAGAGGCTCCCTCCTGGGATTTGGGGGTGCTTTACAGGGTGGGGAAAATCCCTGCTGATTTGGGGGTTCTGCACAGTTTCGGGAGTCCTTCCCAGGGCTTAGGAATCCCTTACAGGGTGGGGAAAGGCCCCTCTGGGGACGGGGCTGGATCCCTGCCTGCTGGGGCCCCTCCCGAGCTCCGGAGGCCTCCTCCCGCTTTGGGGGGATCCCTCCCAGCACTGTGGGCTCCCCCTCGGTCTTGGGGTCCCTCCCGGTGCCCGGATCGCCCTCCCGAGGTTTGTGACTCCAGGTTGGCGGTAGGTCTCTCCCGCCTCGGAGTCGGGGGTGTCTCGTCCCACCGGTCCCTCAGTCCCCACCTGTGCCTGTGCCGCCCAGAACTGCCCTCCCGACCGGAAGTGATCTCCTCGACCGGAAGTGATCTCCTCGACCGGAAGTGACCTCCCCGGCCAGTAGCGCGAGGGGCCGGTCCGCCTGACGGCAGGAGGCGCCGCAGCCCCGACGAGATCCGCCAGGGGGCGCCGCTGCCGCTCGGTGTCGCGGGGCGATGGCGGCGGATCGCGGCGAGCAGTGGGGGCAGGTGCGCGGCGGCCCGTCATCCCTTGATCCCGTCCCCGCCCAGAGCCGCCCCCGCCACCCGCCTCCGCTCCGCTCTGTCCCTGCAGCGCCCGCAGCACCGGCGGTCGTGGCGGGAGGAGCCGTGGGAGGAGGAGGAGGAGGAGGAAGAGGAGAGGAGAGGTGAGGGGGGCAGCGGGGGCCGGGCTCAGCGCGGCCTCTGGCACCGGGTGTGGCCGCGACGAGCTGTGCTGGCTGGGGCACCTTCCGTTTCAGCAGAGGGTGGGGGATGATGTGGTTGGAGCAGCCCTGAGTACAAGGACTTGGGGTGCTGGGGGATGAGAAGCTCCACGTGAGCCGGCAACGTGCACTCACAGCCCAGAAATCACCCGTGTCCTGGGCTGCATCTAAAGCCGGGGGACCAGAAGGACCAGGGAGGGGATTCTGCCCCTCTGCTCTGGTGAGACCCAGTCTGGAGGAGCCCTGTGTCAAGTTGTGGAGTCCTCAGCACAGGAAGGACATGGAACTGTTGGAGCAAGTCCAGAGGTGGCCACAAAGATGATCCAAGAACTGGAGCACCTTTGCTATGAGGACAGGCTGAGAGAGCTGAGGTTGTTAAGCCTGGAGAAGAAAAGGCTCCAGTGCGACCTTAGAGCAGCTTCCAGTACTGAAAGGGGCTCCAGGAAAGGTGGGGAGGGGCTCTTGATCAGGGAGGGCAGGGGTAGGACAAGGGACAATGACTTTAAATTGGAAAGGGGAAGATTTAAATTAGACATTAAGAGGAAATTCTTCATGCAGAGGGTGGGGAGGCCCTGGCCCAGGTTGCCCATCTAAGTTGTGGCTGCCCCATTCCTTGAAGTGTTCAAGGCCAGGTTGGATGGGGCTTTGAGCCCGCTGATGCAGAGGGAGGTGTCCCTGCCCATGACAACAGGGCTGGAATGACGTGAGCTTTAAGTACATTCCAACTCAAACCATTCTGTGACACGAACTTGGGAGAGTCAATCTGCTTGAGAGCAGGGAGGCTCTGCAGAGGGACCTGGCCAGGCTGGATCCGTGGGCTGAGACCAACGGGATGAGGTTCAACAAGGCCAAGCGCCGGGTCCTGCACTTGGGACTGAACAACCCCATGCAGCTCCAGGCTTTGTGATGATTGGCTGGAAAGCTGCCCCATGAAAAAGGACCTGGAGGTGTTGGCTGACAGCAGCTGAACATGAGCCAGCAGTGGCCTAGGTGGGTAAGAAGGGCAACAGCATCCTGGCTTGGATCAGCCATGGGGTGGCCAGCAGGAGCAGGGCAGGGATTGTCGCCCTGGACTCGGTGCTGGTGAGGCCGCACCTCGAATCCTGGGTTCAGTTTTGGACCCAAGAAGGGCATTGAGGGGCTGGAGCGTGTCTGGGGAAGGGTCTGGAGAGCAGGAGTTACAAGGAGCAGCTGAAGGACCTGGAGTTGAATCTGGAGAAGCAGAGACTGAGGACAGATTTCATTGTTCTCTGCAGCTTCTGGAAAGGATGTTGTAGTGAGGTGGATCCTGGGCTCTTCTCCCCAGTGACAGGTGGTGGGATGAGAGGAAATGGCTTCAAGTTGCACCAGGGCAGGTTTAGGCTGGGCATGAGGAAAAATTTCTTCACTGAAAAGGTTCTCAGGCCCTGGCACAATGCTGCCCAGGGAGGTGGTAGGGTCACCATCTCTGGTGGATTTAAAAGCCAGGCAGATGAGGTGCACAGGGATGATTCAGTAGAGGACTGGAAGGGTTGAGATTGATGATCCCAAAGGTCTTTTCCAACCAAGTGATTCTATGATTCTATGTGAGAATTGGGGGAGAGGGAGAGAAGGGAAGAAGGAAGAGGCAGGGAAAATGGGTGCTCTTCTGTCCTCACTGGTTCCTTCCTTTCCAGAGCACCCGGCGGAATCCTCCCTGCTGAACAAGCTGATCCGTACATCCCTGGTAGACTCAAGTCAGAACGTGGAGATCCTGCAGCAGGACCCCAGCTCCCCGCTCTATTCCATCAAATCCTTTGAGCAGCTGCCCCTGTAAGTCATGGCGGGTTAGGCGGGTACAGCAGGCGAGCAGCCGCCTCAACTCCTGACACACTGTCCTATATTCTGTCTTACAGGAAGAAGGAGCTTTTGCTGGGGATTTATATGGCAGGCTTCAACCGGCCATCCAAGATCCAGGAGCAGGCTCTGCCCATCATGCTGGCGTATCCGTGAGTAGCCACACTGCGTTGGTGAGCCCTGAGTCCCTCAAGGCATCCCTGGCCTCGTGACACCCGCCCCTTGTGCACCACTAAGCAGACTTTGCCTTGCAGGCCCCAAAATCTGATTGCCCAGAGCCAGTCAGGGACAGGGAAAACCGCAGCTTTTGTCTTGGCCATGTTGAGCAGAGTTAATGCCACCGAGAAATACCCGCAGGTAACACAGGAGAGGGAGAGCTGAGGCAGGAGGGCTTTGCTGTAGCCCACGAGGTGCTGTTAAGGGCAGAGCTCTGGTTTGTGTCCCCGTCCCTGTGTGATCCTGCCTACTGGAGGGGACAGTGAAGCCCCAGGGCATTCACAGCAGCAGGTGGGGCAGAAGGGAGGTGGTGCCCGCCTGAGGCAGATGCTCACACTTGCTGGCAGTGGATTAAGCCAGGCTTTAGAGAGCCTGGAATTTAAACGCTGAAAATCAGGCACTAGAGGTGCTGGCTTTCTGGTGGCTCCAGCAGCCCCACGAGCCCTGGTCACCTCTGCCCACAGAATCAGCTCTACCAGCTGCGATTTAAAGTCTCTCGTCTCAAGTACAGGGCGTGATTTAAACACTTGCATCAAATCTGGATGCAGAAACCAGTGTCACTGAGCTTCCAGAGACATGTTGCCTCAAAAAAGCTACAGTGACTTTTTTCTGCCTTCACCCCTGTAGCTGTGCTGTGTTCCCAGGTCCTCAGCTCCCCCTGTGCTCTGGAGTGACTTGAGCAGCTTGGGATCTTCTCATCTCTTCCTGCCCTGTCAAAATCCCTTGTCGTCTGCCTGGTGTTCCCCATCCTGGGAGCACCCTTGGCTTTCCGACGAGGTGTTTCTTGCCTGACATTTCTCTCCCCCAAAGTGCCTCTGCTTGGCTCCCACCTATGAGCTAGCGCTGCAGATCGGGAATGTGGTTGAGACCATTGGGAAGTTCTGTGCTGACATCAAGGTTGCCTATGCTGTCCGAGGAAACAAAGGTGAGTCCGGTCCTGCCAAGCGTGATCGTGGAAGTGTCCTGTGAGTACAGGGATCTCAGAACCTTGAGCTACCAGAAGCTGCACAGACCTCCGTGCAGCAAATAAAACTCTGTCTGTATTCCCCTCTCCTGCTAAGGAGTTTATTTTGCGATTGCTGGCTGCTTCCAGAGTTCCCCCTTCACACAAGGGGCTGGTTTCTACCTCCCCAGGGCTGTAGGGAAGTGTCAGCCCTGCTTGTGGTTAAAACCTCCAGCTCCACTTTGCGATGGCCCCCCTCAAAGGCCAGAATCTGAGATGAGCAAGTGAAAAATGCATTGATGTTGGTTGGAGGTGGTGGGCTGCCATTTCCCGCTCTGGCAGTTCCTCAGGGCATGGCGCTGGAGGAGCAAATCGTCATCGGTACGCCAGGGACAATGCTGGACTGGTGTTTCAAACGTGGCCATGTAGACGTGAAGAAGATCAAGGTGTTCGTGCTGGATGAAGCTGACATCATGATCGACGTGCAGGGCCTCTCCTACCAAAGCATTCGCATTCAGAAGTGAGTGATCATAGAATCACTTGATTGGAAAAGACCTTTGAGATCATTGTGTCCAGCCGTCCCTGTTCATTACTGAACCAGATCCCTGAGCACCTCATGTGCCCGACTTTTAAACCCTTCCAGGGATGGGGACTCCACCACCTCCACGGGCAGCTTCTGCCAGTGCCCCAGAACCCTTTTGATGAAAACGTTTTTCCCAATACCCAAGCTAAACCACTCTGGCGCAACTTTAGGCCATTTCCTTTCTTCCAGTCACCTGTCCTTTGGGAGAAGAGCCCAGTACCCAACTCGCCGCAACCTCCTTTCGGGGAGCTGTGATGGATAAGGTCTCCCCTCAGCCTTTTTTTCTCCAGGCTAAACAACCTCAGGTCCCTCAGCTGCTCCTCATAACCCTTGTTCTCCAGCCCCTTCCCCATCTTCCTGATGGCTGGTGTCCTGCTTCCCTGGCTTTTCCCCCCTCTTTGCTTGGCTTTGAGCACCTCCAAAGGACCTGAATGCGCAGCAAAAGAGAGAGTCCCTGTGATGCCGAAGATGCATCCAGGGAAAGGTGAGCCCAGGGACCCAGCTTTCTGTAAAACCACATCTGTGAAACACACAGGAAGACTTTTATCTTGCTTACCTTTACTCTGCGCAGTTACAGCCTTTGGATTGGTTTCTCTTGAAGTCAACACAAAATCAACTGAAATGAGCTTTTATCTCTCCGAGCGAGCAGATCTGGGCAGCTATGGCTCCTCTGGGCTGACCAGTGCTTTTTCCCTCTTCCAGGGCTCTCCCCGAGGACTGCCAGATGTTGCTGTTTTCTGCAACCTTCAAGGAAGCCGTGCGAGCATTCGCCATGCGGATTATATCCAGTGCCATCGTGATAAAGCTGCGTGAGGATGAGCTCACCCTGAGCAACATCAGGCAGTACTTCTTTATATGTGAGAGCCAGGAGGAGAAGTACAGAGCCCTCTGCAACATCTATGGCAGCGTCACCGTCGGCCAGGCTGTTGTCTTCTGCCAGGTAACGCAGCTCCGCCTGCCTGGGGGCAGCACTGGGTTTGCAGTCAGTGACAACAGGAATGGTTCCATTTCCAGTATGCATGTGGAGGGCTTTTCCCCAGATCCTCAAAATCATGGAGCAGAGCCTGGGGAGGGATGGGGAACGCGTTGCCAGCATTGAAAGGACAATGATATGGCAAAGGCAGCTTTCAAAAGCATCTCTCCGACCAGCTGGGACTGCCTTTGCCAGGCTTCCACTGTCACCAGTACACACTGTTTTTCCTTGCCCTTCGTGACAGAAGCTTCCTGCTCGTCTTCATTATTTTGATCTTGTTTTGCTGTGTTAAAAAGCACCAGGAGGTCCCTCGAAAGGAGCAGGGAACTCAAAATGGGGGGAAATAGCAGTGAAGGGTTGGCTGGGAGGGAGCAGAGCGGTGGGAGAGCTGCTGCGGAACCTCAGCCTGCCTCTCCCCACACCTCAGACTCGGAGGAGTGCGCGATGGCTGGCGGTGGAGATGAGCCAGGATGGGCACCAAGTGGCGATCCTGACAGCGGAGCTGACAGTACCGCAGCGGGCCAGCATCATCCAGCGCTTCCGCGAAGGAAAGGAAAAGGTCCTCATTGTCACCAATGTCTGTGCCAGAGGTACCTGTGGAAAACCCAGTGCCCCTTGCAATTCTGAAGGGGATGAAACACACCTCCCGGCATCTGCTTCTTCTGGTGGCAGCATGGCTTGAGGCAGGGATCCTGCTGGATCTGTGGGGCCCAGGGAGCCTTTCCTGCAGCCCCGATCTCTCTGTTTCTTAGGGATCGATGTGCAGCAAGTCACCATCGTGGTGAACTTCAACCTCCCCACGTGTCAGAGGAGAAATGAGCCAGATTTTGAGACCTATCTCCACCGCATCGGGCGAACTGGACGCTTTGGGAAGAAGGGCATCGCCTTCAACATGGTGGAAAGCTGCAACGTGAGGCTTGTGCACAAGATAGAGGAGCATTTCCGTAAGTGTTCACATGTATCCTCCTGGCTGGGACAGATTCTGGGACTGGTGATCTCCCTTCAGCTTAATTCCCCTCTGCAAAGGGACCTTATTGGGCTGCTCTTCTCCCTGGGCATGTCTCCCTGGGCACAGGCACCAGGTGGAGCTTCTCTTCTGTCCCCTTGCCCTTTGAGGGGGCTTTTATCCACAGCAGACATTTTCAGAGAAACAGAATCACAGAATTTCCTGAGTGGGAAGGGACCCCCAAGACTCATCAAGTCCGACTCCTGTCCCTGCATAGGACAACCCCACAATTCACACTGTGGGGCTGAGGGTGTTGGCCAAACACTTCTGGAATATTGTCAGCCTTGGGACTGCTTCCCTGGGAGCTGTTCCTGTGCTCCACCACCCTCTAGGGGGAAGAACCTTTCCCCAGTGTCCAACCTAACCCTGTCCTGGCATCTTCCTGCCATTCCCTCACGTCCAGAGAGAAGCGCTCAGCACCTGCTCCTCCTCCTCCCTGTGCAAAGAAGATGCAGAGTGTGATGAGGTTTCCCCTCATTCTCATCTTTTCCAGGGATCAGACCAAGGGAGTTCAGCCACTTCTCATACATTTCCCCTCTAAACCCTCAAACCCTGTGTCCTCCTCTGGACACTCCAGCAACTTTAGATCCCTTTTATCCTGTGGCTCCCAAACTCTCCCCAGTGCTCAAGGTGTGGCCCCAGTACGGAGCAGAGTGGGACAATCCCCTCCCTCGCCTGGCGGGCGATACCGTGCTGGATGCACCCAGGACATGGTTGGCTGCCTGGTCACTGCTACCTCATATCCAACTTGCCATGGACCAGAACCCCCCGATCCCTTTCGGCAGGGTTGCTCTCCAGCCTCGTGCTCCCTGGGCTGTCCGTCCATCCGTGTCCCAGGGGCAAAACAAGGCCCTTGCCCTGGTTAAACTCCCTGCGGTCGTGATTGCCCATCTCTCCCATTTGTCCAATCCCTCTGCAGGGCCTCTGCTCTCTGGAGTGTCAGCAGCTCCCCCACTTCCATGACATCCCCAAACTGAGTTATTAAACCTTCCAGTCCTGCATCCAGGTAATTTCTGAGGATGCTACAGAGCGCCAGCCCTGGGATGGACCCCGTGGAATCCCACTAGGGACTGGTCGCCAGCCCGATGTGACCGGAGTGACTGTGATGCTTTGATCCAGCCCCTCAGCCCATTCTCTCCCCCAGCACCGTATGTTTGTCCAGCTGGGCACTGGGCTGTTTGTTCAGTAGCCTGAGATTTTGTGTGTGACTTGCCAGGGCTTTCACAGGTACCTGGTTTGCCTCAGCACCGCTTTTCATTTCCCTCCTTCAGGCATTTTATCTGCCTTTCCCCTGCCAATCCCTGTCCCAGGGCAGCTGGTACCTGGCTGAGCTCAGCCCGGCTGTGGGAGCGAAGTCAGCCTTGGCCAAAGCAGCCCACTGTGGGATTCCCACTGTATGAAAATCCAAGCGGATGAACGCCCAGACTTTTGCTTTTTAATGCTGTGACATTGAGATTTAGGGCTGGGGGTGCCTGATGGGAGTAACGAACCTTCCCTGTCCTGCATCGGTTTGAAGGTGGGAGCAGAGGGTGGGAGCAGCTTTGGAAACCGATTGGGACATGCTGCTTCTGGCTTGGGACCTCTCACTTTCAGACAAGGTGCTTCTGGCTTAAGGCTCCTCTCTCGGACACACTGCTTCTGGCTTAAGGCTCCTCTCTTGGACACGCTGCTTCTGGCTTAGGGCTCCTCTCTTGAACACGCTGCTGCTGGTTTGGGGCACCTCTTGCTTTCAGAGTCTGGGCCACTGCACTCCCTCACTTGGCACTGTGCTTTCTCCCAGTTTCCTTGGCTGTTGCTTGAAGGCCATGGACTGGAAATCCCACCCACTCAGGAGCTTTCCCACCCATGCCTGTGCATGCAAGCAGCACAAATGCTGGCTCCCTGGTGGCCAGGCACTGGTTTTACCAGCTCGTGCCCAATTTTTGTTTCCTTCCTACAGAGACCAAGATCAGGAAGCTGGACCCAGATGACATGGATGAGCTCGAGAGGCTGGAAGATTGAGTGAGGACCAGAGGTGTGCTGTCCCCCATCCCAGTTTTGGTTCAGGAACAGAAGGAAAAGTTACAGGGGAAGATGTTCCAGTTCTCTTAAGAGTTTCCCCACATAGTTTGGTTTTGTTGGGATGCTGGGAGGAGGCAGGGGAGCCCTCAACCCCAGCAGTTCTTTTCCCTGGTTTTGTTCCGGTTCTGTGGCCAAGGTTTTCAGAGCCCCGGCTTTGCAGGGTGTGAGGAATCCCCATGGCTCTCAGCTTGGGGTGATGCTCCTTAGCAGCAGTTCTGGATGTGCCCAGAGTGGTCAGGAAACGGAAACAGCAGGAGCTGGCTCCAAAACTCCGCTGCTTGTCTCCAGGCAGCAGCGACAGGTACCTTTCTGCCACAAAAACCTGGAGAAAAAGCTCAGAAAGAAAGAATGGGGAGGAAGGCGGAGTTGTTAGAAAACGGAGTAATGGGCTCTCGCTAGATGGCGGCAGGAGAGCGCCGGGGCTGTCGCGGAGCCCGAGTGGAGCAGTTTGGGGGCTGGAAGAGCTGGTAGCTCCTGGGCTGCTGTTCCCCACCGGGCAGGGGTCAGGGGTTGTCCCTTCGCTGTCACCATGCCTGTCTCTAGCAGAATGGAATTAAATCCTTCCTAGGGTGGTGTTGTTCCTCCTGTGCAACAGGAATTTGGAATTTATCCCTACGCTCAGTGCAGACGTGTTTTTATTGGCTCCAAGTGTTGACGTGTCCTTAGCCACCAACATCCCCTGCTCCCCTTGCTTCAGCTTTTCCAATCACTATACAAACCTAACCTGTCCAGGCAGAAACTGTGACCGGAATCCTCTGGCAGCAGCTTGGGGAACAAAGCCTCGCCTGGCTCTGTAGCCCCCCGGGCACCACTTTACCCCACGGTGGGCATTCAATCCCCAAACCTCTCTGCAGGCAGCCTCACACTCTTGATTTGCTCTGGACAAGCCCTTTCCTCAGTGGACACTGGCTCTGGGGATGGGATCTGGCCCCCAGACCCCTCTGGTTGGGGCGCTCCCCCTGCATTGTGTTACAGCCTGGCTGCCCCCATGAATGTTTTATGGGCTGGGGCTGGTGTGGAGAGGGAGATGAAATATCAAACCCTGCTTGCCGCCTGGCTTCCCCAGCTCCCAGACCCTGCGTGCTTAGCCATGGGGCTGTGGGAGCCTATTTTCCCTTCCTTTGACCATAAAAAAAATAGGCCGGGGGGGGGTGAGTGTGGGACAGGGATCAATCCCCACCCCTGGGGATGGAGGCAATGCTGCTGCTCCTTTAGCAAGCGCACCTGTCCTCAGCCCTGAGATTGCAGGGACCAAGGCTGGTGGCGGCACCAGGTTCCTTCCAGCCCACACAAGCAGGCTGATAAATAATTAACAGTTAATCAGGGCAGGGCTTAATTCCCCAGGGGAAACCAGAGAAGAGGTTAGTGCGGAGAGCACAGCCCTGCTTCGCCATCACTCCGTGGTGCTGGACATGGTGCCATGGCACGAGGCTGGGCAGCGCTGCGCTGGAGGGGACTGTGGGTGCTGTGGCTGCTGCCGGTGCTGGCAGGGGGTGAGCAGAGACCCCGAGCCCCAGCTGCCCGGGCGCAAGCGGGTCCTGACCCTGCTGCCCCCCCCAGCAGGGCAGCCGCTGGCGGCCGGAGAGGCGGGCTACGAGGAGTGGGCAGTGACGGGGGTCCAGGGCCGCGCGGTGGAGCTGAGCTGCGGGCGTGTGGCGGCGGCACCACCAGCTGTCGTCTTCTGGAGTTTCATGGCAGAGCCAGAGGGCTCAGGGCCACCACGGGCAGTGGCCGTGGGCTCAGGCAGAGAGGTGGCAGTGGCCCCCGGCGCGGGGATGCTGGGCAAGGTGACCCTGCGCAATGGGACACTGGAGCTGCAGGAGCTGCGGGCAGCCGCCCAGGGGCGATTCCTCTGCCAGGGGCTCTTCCTGGAGCGTGGGCGACTCCACGTTGGCTACGCCGCCGTCCTCTTGCGCGTCTTGGGTAAGCACTGGTCGATGGCCACCGTCGCGTTCCCTGGGATCCCTGCCCTTGCCCTTGAGCCCTAGAGTCTTCCACAGGCCAGCAGTGTGTGCTGCTGGCCAGTGAAGAGCCTCCTAGCCCATGGGAGTCTTCCACTGGCCAGTGTAGCATGCTCCTGGCCAATGAAGAGCTCAGTAGCCACCAAAGGGCCCCACTACTCACTGAAGCATGCCACTAGCCAGTGTAGAGCTCTGCTAGCCAATGCAGTGGCCTGCAGCCAGTACAGCACTCCACTAAGCTGGAAAGTGCCCCATTAGCCAACATGGCACCCCACCAGCCAATGTAGCGCTGTGCTAGCCAACAGCACCGCATTAGCCAATGTAGCACCCCACAAGCCAATGTAGCACTGCGCTAGCCAACACAGCAGCACGCTAGCCAACATAGCATTTCACTAGCTGAAGTAGCTCGCCATTAGCCAACACAACACTTGGCCAGCAAAGGGCCCCATAAGCCAAAGCAGAGCCTCGCTGTCCAGCAAAGCACCCCACTAGCCAACTTTGCTTCCTGCTAGCCAGCCCCATCTCCTTGCCCTGGCCAATCCAGCATCCCAGTAGCCCCTAAGTGGTCACATTAGCCCATCTGTGGCTGCTCTACCTAGTTCCCACGCCCACAGCCAGGACACCCTCTCACTAGCCCATAAACATTCTCACTAGCCATCCTGCTTGCCGCCATAGCACATCACTAGCCAATACACGGTCTGGGCTAGAAAGATTGCCCCTGTCTGGGGCCCTGGGGGCTCGCAGGGGGCCTAGGGGATGGGGCTGCTCATGGCTTGGTGCCCCCAGTGCCCGTCTCCAAGCCCTTTGTGCGGCCGACGGCGGCGGTGGCGGCGGAGGGGGCAGTGGTGGCCCTGACATGCTCTGTGCGGGAGGGGACCAAGCCGCTGAGCTTCTCCTGGCAGCACCGGGAGCCCCGGGGGGGTCCCCTGGCATCCCCCATGGGGATGGGGAGCTCCGGGGCAGAGCTGCGCCTGATGCCCGCCAACCGGAGCCACGCCGGCTGGTACGCCTGCACTGCACGCAACCAAGTCAACAACCGCACCAGCGAGCCCGTCTACCTGGACATCATCTGTGAGTGGCCTCACCTTCCCGGGGAGCTGTGAGGGCATCCTCAGGGCTGGAGATGCCACCATGGCCTGGCCATGGTGACCAAGCATACTTCTACCTGGCTACTATGGTGTGGCTGTGACCACCAAGCACCCTACCACCATGGTGCCCCCATGGTACAGCCATGGCCACCACATGCAGTGCCACCAAGGTACCTCCACAGCCACCATGTGGCCTGTCTGTGTCCATGGTCACCATGCACTGTGCCACCTCCATAGCCACCAGGCCAGCATGGTGTGTCCATGGCCACCATGCCCTATGGCACCATGGTGCCTCCGTGCCCACCACCCAACCCGGGATGTCCATGGCCACCACGGTGATGTTCACAGCCACCATGGTGCACGTTTTCTAAGGAGACTTCCCAGCCTGGTTCCCCACCAGAAGGAGAATGCCCCAGGAGTGGCTGTGTCCCCTCTCTGGGGATGTTCCGGTGACTGAGGGTCCCCATGTCACCACAGATGGCCCTGATGAGCCAGCCATCAGCGTGGAGCCCTTCTCCCCTGAACAGGGGGGCTTCTCAGCAGGCGAGAGGGAGGACGTGGTGCTGAGCTGCCTGGCTCCCTCCAACCCCCCAAGTCGCTACGTCTGGCTCCACAACAGCTCCCAGGTCCACACCGGCCAGACCTACGTCATCTCTGCTATCACTCGCACCCAGGCGGGCACCTACACCTGCCTGGCTGAGAACACCCACCTCCAAACCCGCACCCAGGCCACCATCGTCCTCACTGTCTACTGTAAGTAATCCTGGGACATGGGTACCCCTGGGGCGAGATGGACCAAGGCAGCTTCTGGTGAGGATGTAGGTGTGAAGGGCCATGTGGGAGGAGGGTAACAGCCCGGTGTCCCCCAGCTCTGCTGGTCTCCTGCAGATCCACCACCCGGCAGCCCCACCTGCTCTGCCCTGGCCACCAGTGACCTGCAGGACGTGGCTCTGCGGTGCCACTGGTTGGGGGGCTTCCCCCAGGCACGGCTACGCTGGGTGGGCCCCTGGCCTCCCGAGGAGGAGGAGGACGAGGATGAGGTGGCGGCGGGGTCAAGTCTTTCCATGGCCACCAGCATCCAGCCAGGGGTGGCCACCAGGAACGGCAGCTCCTTCTCCTGCCTGGCCTCCCATCCCGCGCTGCCACGGGGGGCTACGTGCGGGACCACTCTGTGTGAGTGCCCATGGGTCGCGTCCCCCTGAGAAAAACCCTTCCTGACGCCCCGATTGGTGGAGCCGCAGTGACCCTGCGCCGCGGCCACACCGTGGGATGAGTGGCCAGGCTCTCATCTCCCCAAGGTGGAGCAGCCTGGGCTGGCCCCTCAGCAACCCCAAACTGGAGGGGTCCCATGGCACAGTCCCTGCTGCCCGGGGTGGGTGTCACCCTTTTGGGGGACGCTTTGGCATCCCCTGCCCTGACACCTACCTCTCTGTCCCGCAGGGGTCCCAGCCGACGGCCCCTCCTGTGCGGTGGCAGCCACCAAGGGTGACGAGTACGTGATGCTGCGGTGCCGGTGGGAGGGGGGGACGCCGCCGGTCACCCTGCGCTGGTGGGATGGCGGGGGCTGGGCGTTGGGGGAACCCTCGCCCTCCACTGCCGTCCTGGTGCTGAGCACCGACAGCAGCTTGCGGGGCCGGGATTTTGTCTGTGCGGCTGCCCACCCGCTACGGGCCAACGGCGCCGAGTGTCACCTCCGGCTGGGTAAGCCAGATTCAAAGCGGGCATCCCCTCCTTGGGCCATGGTGCCATGGCGGGGTCACAGGTGTCTGTGGCTCCGTGCCTCTTGCCGCACAGACGTCCCCAAGGTGGAGACAGAGAGGAGCGAGGTGGTGGTGCTGGAGGGCAGCGAGGCGCAGTTGGCGTGCCGGTGGCAGGGCAGCGGCACTGACCTCAGAGCCACCGTGGCTTGGTACGACCCCAAGGAGCGGGAGGTGATGTCGGGGTCGACTAAGTACCAGCTGGAGCGGGGAGAAGCGTGGCTCAACCTCACCATCTGGGAGGCCGAGTGGCCAGGGGACAGCGGGATCTACCGCTGCACTGCAGCCAACGCCATGGGCACTGCCAGCCTCCCCATCCGCCTCCATGTGGATCGTGAGTCCTGGGAAGCAGGGGTGGGGTGGTCCTCGAGGTGGGTTTGGGGGATTCAGCTGCTCTTTCCGGGCGTTGCCGCTGCAGGGTACCCGGCCCCCCCCAACGTCACCATCAGCAAGCTGCGGTACACGCGAGCTCGCACTGAGGTGCAGCTGGAGTGGCGGACACAAGGTGCTGGCAACCTCACCGGCTTCGTGGTGCAGCGGCGCCGAGCCAAGAAACATCCCCGGCGGGTTCTGGGCCCCTGGGAAACAGCTGCTGGTGACATCGAGCCCCACTCCCGTGATCGGCGCCTGGGGGGACTGGACCCAGGCGTGATCTATGCTTTCCGCGTCCTGGCTGTCAACCACAGGACAGCCGGGCACCCCTCAGAGGTGCAGATGCCAGGTGAAGTGGGTGAGGGACACTGCTCTGTGTGGGTAGAGCAGGGTTTGAGTAGAGAAGTATGACGTTTGCATCCCAGTGGAGCTGAGGAGCTGAGCATGAGAAGCCATCAGTAGGTTTCAGAGTGAACAGGCGCAGGTTCCAATCTCTTTCTGCCTTTCTGGGATCTGTGAGGCTGTGCGCTGCAGGTGCCCACCTCCCACCACACTCCCTCCTCTCCCTCTGTGCAGTTTACACATGGGTGTCTCGTTATCCTAATTACACCCAGGGCAGGTTGGGACTAACAAGTGGCTCCTCTGTTCCAGCTGAGCCTCCCTTTGAGGCCTACCCTGCGGTGACGGGGGCAGCAGTGGTGGGGATGCTGGTGGCCACTGTAGCATCACTTCTGGCCGTGGGCTTCATTGCCCGCCACCGGGACACGCTCCCACGTGAGTGCCGGGGCTGTGGGGGGAGGAGCAGGACACCCCCCCCAATCCCATCTGTCTGTCTGCCTATCTGCCCCCAGGGTTGCACGATCTGCTCTTCCACATGTGAGTGTCCAGACCCCCTTGCCCCACTGCTGCAATGCCTCAGTGCTGGTGAGACCCCTGCGTGTCCCCTCCCAGGGCAGGCCCTGGCGCCCCAGAACCCATCGGCACGCCGCGGGACCCCGAAACTGCCACCAGTGCCGAGAAGGAGGCAGCACCAGCACCGGGAGCCCCGGCTGCCCCTGGCACAGCAGTGGGGAGTGGCACCCATGGGGTGAGCTCAGGGCTGGTGTCCACCCTTGCAGAGCCGCTCTCAGCCCCACCAGACAGCGCTGACACCCCACCGGTCACCACCAGCACCACGGCAATGCCGTGACCCCAACGGCTTTTCCTCTTTCCCTTTCCTCCTCTTGTTTCCTGCTGCAGGACGTGGCACCTGCCTGCGCTGCATCCAGTTCATCCTTTTCCATCAATAAAGCTGGGAAGGGTGGCTCCTACCATGCTGCCGAAATCCAAACTCAGGAGCTGGAAAAAATATCCCTGAGCCAGACGCATGCAAAAAATCCAGGGCTGGTGGCGAATGGGTTTGGCTTCTTTCTGGTCTTTAAAAATGTGCTGAGGAAGATGTAGGATTTGTCCCAGGGCAAGGAAAGCCTTTCTAACCCCCAAAAGTACGGAGCAGCTGTGACGCTGGAATACAGCCCAGGTGCTGGAAAGGCGGGAGGCCAAAGCCTGTGTCCTCAGCATCCTGCACGGCCCGTCCAGGGGCAAGAGCAATGTGGCCACCCAAACAGGACCCGAGGGCAGCTGCAGCCATTCAGGTCCTGGCTGCAGGGAGCACCCAGGGTTTGGGTTGGTACCTGTGGGAGCCGCGCCCAGGTAAAGGCGCTGCTCAGCCTGGGACAGAGCTTCAGGAGGAGGCGTCCAGGCTGAGGAGCACCAGGGCATCGGAGGAGATTGATGGTGGAATCCTAGAAGCACAGAATCATTGGTTGGAAGAGACCTTAAAGTCCTGTCCCGGGCAGCGACTTCTCCAGTGGGATCAGGTTGCTCCAAGACCCATCCAGCCTGGCCTCAAACCCGTCCAGGGATGGGGCAGCCACCACTGCTCTGGGCAACCTGGGCCAGGGCCTCCCCACCCTCGCAGGAGACAATCGTACTTTACAGTTCCCAAAACAGCCAACTAGGAAATGGAGGAGAATGGAAAAATGTTACTGCTGGGGTGGCAACTGAACCCGTTCTCAGGCTGCCCCAGCTTCCCAGGAGCCTGTACACAACAGGTCTGAGGCCCTGGAACTGGATGGACAAACAGCTGATGATGTGGCTGTAGGTCCTTCTGGGATGGAGGCATCGTCGAGGCAGCCCACGCGCCCCCATCACCACCACTCCTGCAAAGACAAAAAGAAGGGTCCTTATCGTGGGTGACTCCCTTCTGAGGGGAATGGAGGGTCCGACATGCTGACTGGACCCAACCCACTGGGAATTCCACTTCCTCCCTGGGGCCAGAGAAGAGACGTCACCAGAAGTACTTCCAGAAGGACAGCTTCCCAGGGAAGCAGTCATGGCACTGAGTCTGACAATATTCCAGAAGCATCTGATGAACACCCTCAACCCCAAGGTGTGAATTGTGCGGTTGTCCTGCGCAGGGACAGAAGTTGGACTCGATGAGTCTTGTGGGTCCTTTCAACCCTGAGGACATTCCATGATTCTATCTATGAATGTTACAGCTTCTTAGGAAAACCCAGTGTCTTTACAAGACACAGCCATGATAAAGAGGAATAAAAGCATGGTCTCACTTAAGCAAGATCATTTAAAAATGTGGCTAAATCCCAGCTTTTGGGGAAAGCAAAGCAGCCAGGAGGAAAAAACAACCACTTGCAGCAGGGCTTCTTAAGGAAAATTCCAGTGAGGCTAGAGCCACAAGAAAAGGGTGAGCTTAGGAGAGAAAAGAAAGGAAGAGGGATGAGCAGGGCTTTGCAGCAGCTCTGGGGTCAATGGCAGTCAGAGCCTGTAGGTCCATGGTGCCGACATGGGGTTTACAGGAAGGCTCAGAAGGTTCTTCCCAGCAGAAGATTAAAGCTGCTCCGTGTGCTGCAGCAGGCAGGATGGATGCTGCCACCCAGCCAGAGCCACAGTGGGTGCTTGCAGCTCCCCAGACCCTGGGCTGCAGACAGTACCCCCCTCCCACACCAGCTCGTGCCTCTGTTACTGGCTCCACTTGTGAAAGCTGCGCTCGAGTGGGCAAACTCCTTCATATGGTGGAAGAATTAAGGGAGGAGGTAAAATCAGAAGGGCAAAGGCTCAACTAGAAATCACATTGGCAAAGTCTGTGAAAGATAACAAAAAAATCTTTCTATAAATAATAAAAGGAGGTCTAGGGAGACCACCCAGTCCCTATTGGACGCAGAAGGAGCAACAGTGACAGGGGATGAGGAAAAGGCTGAGGTACTTAATGGATTCTTTGCTTCAGTCTTTAATTGTAAAGAAAGTTGTTCCCTCTGTGTACAAACCCTGGAGCTAGAGGAGCAAAATGAGGCTCCCGTGGTCCAAGAGGAGGTGATCAGAGCCTTGCTAGCCCGACTAGACACCCACAAGTCTATGGGGCCGCATGGGATTCACCCAACGGTATTGAAGGAGCTGGCAGATGTGCTGGCCAAGCCCCTTTCCATCATCTTCCAACAGTCCTGGAAGACTGGGGAAGTTCCACTGGACTGGAGGCTGATGTTGTGCCCGTCTACAACAAGGGTCGCAGGGATGATCCAGGGAACTCCAGGCCTGTCAGTCTGACCTCAGTGCCAGGGAAAATCATGGAACAGATGATCTCAAATGCGATCATGAAGCACTTGCAAGAGAACTGGGGGATCAGGCCCAGTCAACACAGGTTCACAAAAGGCAAGTCTTGCCAAACTAACCTGATTGCCTTCTGTATTGAAGTGACTCAGCTGCTGGATGAGGGAAAGGCTGTGGATGTATCTTCCTGGACTTCAGTAAAGCCTTTGACACAGTTTCTCACAGCATTCTGCTACAGAAACTGTCACCTCTGGAGGCCAGTTACAAGTGGGCTTCCCCAGGGCTCAGTGCTGGGTCCAGCCCTGTTCAGTGTCTTTATCAATGACCTGGATGAAGGCATCGAGTGCACCCTTAGCAAGTTTGCAGACGACAATAAGCTGGGTGGAAGTGTGGATCTGCTGGAGTGTTGGGAGGCTCCAAAGGGATCTGAACAGGCTGGATCGCTGGGCAGAGTCCAATGGCAGGAGGTTCAACAAGGCCAAATGCCGGGTCCTGCACTTGGGGCACAACAACCCTAAGCAGAGGTACAGACTAGGAGAAGCCTGGCTGGAAAGCTGCCTGGAGGAGAGGGACCTGGGAGCGTTGGTTGACAGCAACTGAACATGAGCCAGCAGTGGCCCAGGTAGCCAAGAAGGCCAATGGCATCCTGGCTTGTACCAGAAATGGTGTGGCCAGCAAGTCCAGGGAGGTTCTTCTCCCTCTGGACTTGGCACTGGTGAGACTGCACCTCAAATCCTGTGTTCAGTTCTGGGCCCCTCACCACAAGAAGGATGTTGAGGCTCTGGAGCGAGTCCAGAGAAGAGCAACGAAGCTGGTGAAGGGGCTGGAGAACAGGCCTTATGAGGAACAGCTGAGAGAGCTGGGGGTGTTTAGCCTGGAGGAGGCTGAGGGGAGACCTCATTGCTCTCTACAACTACCTGAGGGGAGGTTGTAGAGAGGAGGGTGCTGGCCTCTTTTCCCAAGTGACAGGGGACAGGACAAGAGGAAATGTCCTCAAGCTTCGCCAGGGGAGATTTAGGCTGGACATTAGGAAAAAAATTTTTCACAGAAAGGGTCATTGGGCACTGGAACAGGCTGCCCAGGGAGGTGGTTGAGTCACCTTCCCTGGAGGTGTTTAAGGCACGGGTGCTGATGAGGTGCTGAGGGGCATGGTTTAGTGATTGATAGGAATGGTTGGACTCGATGATCCAGTGGGTCTCTTCCAACCTGCTTATTCTATGATTCTTTGATTCACAGTGGGGCAGCTCTGGGTAGGAGGATGCCCAACCCTAAAAAGAAAGGCAAAAACCTGATATATCTATAAATAATAGAAGGAAAAAAATCCCAATGCTTAGAACAGTCCCCAAAGAGATGCTGCCACCAGAGTAGACTGCAATAGCTTCCTCCTCGAACAGAAATTGCTCCCCAAGCCCCAGTGGCTTGCAGAGAGGCTCACTCCACATGCAGCACCTCTGCTCCCTGAGAGGGTTGCAGCAGCTCCAGCCACACCAGCAGCTCCTCCCTTCCCAGCCCTGCAACCTCACCTAGAAAAACCCTCACCCTGTCAAAAGGAGGCTCCACGTGTTGCCTTGGGGTGGCTGAATTATAATTTATGCACCTCATTCCTGCGTTCTGCATTTTTTGAGGGGGACAGATTGCTTTACAAGCTCCCGTTTGGTTTATTTACTCTGATTGAATTTGGAAAGGAAAAAAAACCCACAAAACCAGACCCTGCAGTTCCCCTTGCAACTCCTCCATTGCGTTGTTCCTGAGGGGCAGGAAGGGTTCTTACAGCTGCGTGCAGGGTCAGTGGGAATTGCTTCAACATGACTTGTTCCATCTTCAAGCCTCAAAAAAAGGAGTAAAAGGGACTGTTGCACTGGATTTTGTCTTTTGCAAGAGGGAAGGTGAAACAGGCTGGATTTTCATCGACACTGCCACAAACCTAAGGGTTATCAAGCACCTGAAGACACAAACCGTCACCAGACCGAGCTCTGCAGCTCAAGCCACGCTTTGCAGACTCAGCCCACATTCATTCTTCTTATTTATTTTCTTATTTAGCCACTGGGTCCTTCCTGGAGAAGCCAAGAGGATGGGAGTTGTTCACGGAAAGGAGGGTTTGAGTGCTGGGATGCCAGGGAGGCAGCACTGTCTGGCAAAAGCACCAGACCTGCTGCACTCCACTCCCATATCAGACTCCTCGGAAGCACTTCTCACGCTGGCAATATGCCGTGGCAGACACATGCCACACCTCCCATCGTTGCTCTTTATATTATTGCAATTCTTCTTTATACACACAACCAGGATGGTTTTGCAGAGTGGGAGGAAGGAAAAAAAAGGAATTTCAAGGCATAAATAATATAAAAAGGCAACCATTTTTAAAAATGAGATACATTCATATGACACTGCTACAAAAAAATAAATAGCAACTCTCTCTGTTATAATTAACATCCCTCCATCACTCCCATATCAGCAACTCCACGGGGTAGTTACTGGCATTCAGTGGGGACAAAGGTCACTTCCGCAGGTTTCCTGCAGCTGGAGCTGCTGAAGGTCCCCAGAACTGGTTAAGGTGATGCCGGACGAACTCCATCCTGGTTTTCCCTGACAGTCCTTTGAAACAGGCTGCAGAATAAGGGGACTCCAGCTCAAAATGTGGTTTGAGGTTTCTGTGTGCACGCAGCTGCCACCTGCAAAGCAAGAGCAGGCTGGGTTGGTTGGCTGTTACTGTGAGGGGGGGAGGCCCTGGCCCAGGTTGCCCAGAGCAGGGGTGGCTGCCCCATCCCTGGAGGGGTTCAAGGCCAGATTGGATGGGGCTTGGAGCTCCTGATACAAAGGGAGGTGTCCCTGCCTGTGGCAGGGGTGGAACTGGATGGGCTTTGAGGTCCTTTCCAACCCAAACCATTCTGTGATTCTATGATTTCCTCTTTCAGATCGATGGACCCACAAGCTCCAAAAATTCCAAATAATAAAAGAGGGTAGTGAAAGCTCTTTGAGTTCAGGCTTATTCCCACTGTACCAGACACAAAAGATTGGTTCTATCCAAACATGCTGCCAGCACCAACATGGAATAGGTCAGTCAGACTCCCACCTATGTTTCTGTGCCTGTCCGTGCCTACAGGACGGCTCTGGGCTGACACGGATGTCTGCTCACTAGAGGACAACTCCATTTGGTAGCATTCCAGCAGTTTTGGAAGACCACGCTGGACATACAGGCAACAGCAATAAATCAGCCACAGCCTCGTTATCTGCAGTGTGCCTGCTCAATGAGCTCCACGCAGAGGCATCAATCACAAAGGGCATGGCAGCCACAGGCTCCAGAGCAACGCTGCTCCTATTTCTCAGGATGGGGAAGGCGGAACACTTAATCCTTCTCAAAAAGCCAGGTCTTCTGCGGACTTAATTACTACCTTCCCTGCAATAAATTAAGTGCCTTATGGCTGTCCTACAGAACATTCCTGGCTTTAAAGCCGGGCGCTCACCTCTCCAGAATGCCTTACCATCCGTGTAATCCATGGAGGGTCGGTCCATGCCTTCTTGACAGCAGGGATGCTGAGTGGAGTGCTGCTCTGCTTTCTCCTTGCCCTGCTCCTCCAGCTGGGCACTGCACTCTGGCACGGTGGAGGCCAGGCCCATGGCCACCATCACCTGGTGATGCAGAGGTTCCATCTCCAAACCATCCTGATCTGGTGCTGCCACGGGCACGGCGGGTAGGACACTGCTGCTAGAAGGGCTGCTGGGTTTGGTGAAACACCTGTAGATGGGACATAAGCCAGAACGGGGTTAGTCTGGCTGGTCCTTTCCACCACTCATCTGAAGAAGCTGTAATATCTCAGTACTCCACCACGCATTGTTTACCGTTAACAACACTCAGAGCTCGCCAAATCAGTTTAAATACATTTTTGACATAAGAAAAGGGTTGATCTTTGCCTTCTTTTTCTCCCAACAGACAGGCAAAAACATTCACGACCTGCTCTCAGTGACAGAGAGCTCAGAACAGAGATGCATCCACGGAGAAAAGAAAAGCATTGAAATCTCCAACGTAAGAAGGACACAGAACTGTTGGAATGGGTCCAGAGAAGGCCACGGAGATGATCCGAGGGCTGGAGCTCTTCCGCTATGAGGACAGGCTGAGAGAGTTGGGGTTGTTCAGCCTGGAGAAGAGTAGACTGCAGGGAGACCTTAGAGCAGCCTTCAGGACTGAAAGGGGCTCCAGGAAAGCTGGGGAGGGTTTTTTTACAAGGGCTTGTAGAGACAGGATGACGGGGAATGGCTTTAAATGGAAAGGGGAAGATGTAGATTTAGATATTAGGAAGAAATTCTTCATGATGAGGGTGGGGAGGCCCTAACCTAGGTTGCCTTTCTGACTCCCTGGAGACCAGGTTGGATGAGGCTTGGAGCCCCCTGATCCAGTGGGAGGTGTCCCTGCCCATGGCAGGTGTGGAACTGGATGGGCTTTGAGGTCCCTACCAACCCAAACCATTCCATGAGTCTATGAAATAAGTACAGAGAGCGTTCAAAGCCCCTGAGAGGCAGTAACATCCAAAACACTCCCGCCAAGGAGGAACTGGGCTTCAAGTCTTTTGTGCTGATATGGAAACAGCTCAGAGCATTGATTATTTTTTTTTTTCTGCCAAGCCTAAATACACCCGTGGTTTGTTTTTCTCATGGGCACGAGTCTAACACATTTTGCTGGTCATTACAGGGGTTGTTGGTTGTCCTTGAGCATTGGCATTTTGAAATATAAAGCTGACAGCTGAGACCTGGCTGCTCAGGTGCCAGCTTACCTGGTTACACAGTGTGTTGCTCTGGAGTGATTCCAGCCCCTAACCACACAGAGCTGGTTGTCAAATCACTGACAGAGGGGGGAAGGTGACCCCACCAGTGACCAGGGCTCAGCCACCAGAGCACTGCCAAGCACGAAACTCAAACAGACTTCAATCTGGGAGACACCAGCTTGGCAACCACAGTAAAGTCCTGCCCAGAAGTCCCACAAAGCACTTTTACTCTATAAAAACACTCAACACGATACGTAAACATTTCTCGAGGGACTTATACTACAAACACGCTTGGAGCCTCAGTTTATGATTTCACCTGAAAACCACAATCAATGCTGCCAGAGCTGAAAGGGGAACAAAACTTCCACTAATAACACAAACAAACTCTCTAGGGGAGGAACTGGAGTGAATTTCCCCTCTGGCAGATGTTTTCCTCACCAAAGTCAGAACACACGACCAGGGAGATCCCAACAGTGGCTGTGGAATCGCCCCAGAACCTGCTCTGCTCCCAGTGCCATGAGCACAGAGCAGCACCAACCTTCATTTTCAACCTTCACTCTCCTATTTTGTCCTTCAGTTCCCATAATTGCCCCCAAAATCATTATTCCAAGTACCAAAATACCACAGAAGCCACTGAAGAATCCACCTGAAACACATCTGGTCTTCAAACAAATCCATTTATGAGTTTGCATTTATGTCCACAGAAGATTTCACTGCACTCACTTGTTACTTAAAAAAAAAAAATCTTAGAGGAACCCATTTAAAATGCTTGGGTTTGCATCTTCATGGAGCTTTCTTTTTAAAGACACAGAGGTCTCTGTAGTACTTTGTGTACGGTCTTGATGTTTCAAGACAGCAGTTCAGCTTTTTAAGCTTAAATAACCACATTTTGATGGACTCTAGCCATTGGGATCTCCAGAGCAGCGTGAGCGTGAACAGCAGAAAACACACTGTGCGTCAGTTCTCAGTGCTAAAATCCTCCCAATTTATAATCTGATTTAAAAGCCCACATCAGCATAATTTAAAGAGCTAGAAAAACAGGCAGATACTGGTTTATTAACACATGTATTTCAGATTTCTGAGCAGAATACAGCGAATTTGCAAAGAAGAGAGCTGCAAAACAGTAAATTCCTCTGCAGCCAGCAGGTATCCCCAAAGTTTTAGTGCAAAAGCACCAGAGATGAAAAAAAATCAGTTCTCAATCCTAATGTAACAAGTATAAACCACACTCGTCTTACTGGCTTTGTCCACAACAGCAAAGTGGGTATCCACATTTCAGCAGCTTCCACCCCTGGCTTGCCTCCACGAACCGTTACGAGAGCACAAAGTGCTAATTTAAACAGAAAGCTGAGGGATTTCACTGCTGTAATAATAAACCTGCCCCGAGATGGCCACTGCTGAAAACAGCCACGGCAGCCAGCTATTAAATATGCTCAACTTTTAGGATTCATTTGCACGTGGTCACAATTCAAACGACTGCTTGATTCATTCCAAATCAGCAACAATTCCAGGCCGTCAGTGGGAACAGCCTAATTTTGGAATTAGGAGCAGCAAGGTGGAACACACGAGCAAGGCCACGGGCACCTGAGGCGCTCCTGAGCCTGGAGCCATTCTCCTGCTCTAGGTGTCCCCACCAGAGTTACCTCCCTCCATCGTTTCCCAACTGTTGCTCGAGGAGTTCCCACTGGAGTTGCTGCCTTCCCTCATCTCCCAGTGCTCTGCAGAGGGAACAGTCAGGAGGGAGCACACACAGTGCAACAGCTCGAGGGTGGGACAAGGCAGGGTCCTCTCTGTGCAAACAAGAGACCAGACGGAGCAGACAGCCCTCACTTGGGTAAAGCAGCTACCAGGTTGACGAAAGACAGGGAAAAAACACTCCCATCCCAAATTCCCATGTGCCAGAACCTACCGACTTGGCTGCACTGACCCCCCTCCCACGACTTTCTCCTCCTCAACCTCCTCCTCCTTTTCCTGGCCACAGATCCAGCTCTCTGGCCCTTAGGGTAACATTCAGGCACGTTCCTGGTCCTCCCCATTCCCCTCTCCCATGTCCTTCTTCCATTCCCCTTGCACTGGGAAGGGAGTGAGTCTGTGCAGCTCTTCTGCTGTCAGGAGGTTAACGGTCCCCTTCGGGGGACAAGGACAACTTGTTTCTCTGTCCAGCAGTCAAATATAGAACAGGGATGTGAAAATTCAAAGTTCAAACCCTACTGATGACCCATCTGGGAGGAACGTCTCAGTTGCAGAGAACAGAACCCATTCTTCCTGCTTTCTTAAGAAAACAAGATCAAGTAAAAGTTAAATATGCTTTAAATTAGAAAACAAGTGCTTAATTATGATGTAACACATACAGTGCATTACAAGTTAGGGTCAGTTTAGGTTGGAAGAGGCCTCAAAGCCCATCCAGTTCCCCCGCTGCCCTCTGCCTGCCATGGGCAGGGACACCTCCACTGGATCAGGGGCTCCAAATGTGTATTTATGGGATCCAGAAGGATTAAAACCCTATTATAAATTATATTTTAAAAAGTAAAACCATGAAAATAAAGTGAACGGGTTTTCTAACTTCAACAACATCTTCATTTCAAGTCAGCTCCACCAGATCTCACCTAAAGGCAGTGACCACTTTAACATGACAGAAAACTCCAAGTATGGCTGAAAACCATCCAGAATCTCCCAGTCAGAGCAGACCAGCAGGACTGACTTTCAGTGCTACTTTTAGTCATCAAAATAATGAAGGATTCAGTCAGAAGCCTGGCAGGATGGTCTTTACAACTTTCAAAAGTGAAAAACCTAACAAAAACCCAGCTACAGCCAGGAAGATGGACTTTCCCTTTTTTTCTCACACAAAATCAGGATCCCACCCGGACAAGGGCTTCCAGATGGCTCCAGAAGGGCTGAGGAACCGCCAGTCCCCTGTTCCACACAGAACAGAGCTGCGCCGGCAAATCTGTACCTCTGGTGTGTTGGCATTCTGGAGAAAATGGCAGGAAATGAAAAACACAGCAGAGCAATGAAATCCTACGTGACAAACTCCATATGGAATGATTCTGCTATCTCAAAACTGAAGAAAACACAGGAAATAAGGTTTTAAAAAACATCCAGTGCCCAACCTGCCTCCCTTCCTCAAGAGCATCAGATGCACGTGTTGAGAAAAGTGAGATCTGGGGTTTAGCGGCTCCTTTCACTCCACCCCACAGACAATCCCAGCCACTCTCCTGCAGTCGCACACTGGCACCAAGCTCCTCCAATGCCCTCCGCCGGGACTCCAGCTCTCTGTGTACACCAGGTCCAGCTCTAACCCGGTGCCCAGAGCCGGAGTGTCCATTCCCAGAGGCCCTGCCTTCCCGCGCGTTGTACATCACCTGTTATTGTTCCTGCAGTTCCGGCAATGGACGCACTCGGCGGGGTCGTTTTGTGGCACTGCTGTGTACATCCCACCGCCCTGCAGTGGGAAGGAGTCAGAACAACAAAAACCAGTCACTGTTTGGACACAGCAGAATCCCCGAGGAGGTGGTCCAGCCCCAGGCAGCTCCACAAGCCCTTCCACTCCATTTGCAAAGCCTCATCGCCTCAACCAGCCCTCAGCTCCGGGCATGGAACGTGGCACAGCACACGGAGCTGGTACACAAAGCCAGGCAGAGGGGTGTTGCCAGCACATGTGTCATAGAAAAAGAAATAACTGCAGCTTAGACAAGCATGCGGTCATTCCCCTGGGCTGTTTTCAGCTGAACATGCTCAGGTTTGACTTAACGAACACGCTGTAAATAATTTCATTTTTAACACTGCTGACAGACATGAAAGCAAATTGCTGTTCATTAGCAAACTGCGCTCCTTTAGGGAGACAGAATATTAAATGGGGGGCTGATGTCACAACACAAACCCATCCCACTCTCCTGCCATTGCTCTGACCAGATCCGTTCACTCTGCTACGCTGGGTTTGGAAACACTGAATATTTTTACAGATTGGGTAATTCCTCAGCCAGCAACGATGCTGGGTGAGAGGGATTTTGTGGTGTTAGTTTTGGCCGAAGGGGCCATTACAAGCAAGTGAAAACGCCCCAAGTAACACACTCCTCATCATTAGAGCCCACAGATGCGGTTGCTGCCGGCCAACAGTGCAGCGGCACTGGGCTACCATGCTGCATGTCAGGAGAGGAGCCGGTTTGGGAAAGCTCACCTGACTGTTGAGATTTCAAGTGGTAGGAAACTTCTAACAATCCCTATCCTGCAGAAACAGGGCTTTTCCTTACGTTTCTGAGGCCACTCAGACCAACAGGGAGCACTGCCTAACTCAGTCCAATCCATGAAACAATAAAGAGCATCCTGACAAGGATGAGGACACTCCACTCCCCTGCACTGCTTCACCCGCAGGCCAGTTCCACTCCTCCTTGGGAAAAGATTGTGTGACTTCCAACTTTTCACAACACAGAGCCGGGGGGAAGAAAAATTCCACACCCAGTCAACTACTGGCAACAGGAGAGTGGCACTGCGTGTCCCATCCCATAGCAGAGACAAGACCTGAGCACCAAACCACTCATGCTGCACAAGACTCACATTTTCCTGCTTCCAAAAAATAAAATAATGAGAAGGGACGACACCAGTGCTGAGCTCTTGAGCTTCTCATGAGCCAGTTGTGGAGCACTGCGAAACCTTCCCAAGGCCTTGAACAGCTGGAGGTTTTCTGAGAGTTCCACCCATGGGGATGTTGGACAGGACCAAAAATCCATGGTTTGGGCCTCGGTTGGTCTTGAAAGCAACCAAAAAAATGGCATTTCTTGCTAGACAAGCAGAGTAAAGAAAGAATCCAGTGAAGAACTGACTGGCCTGACTCAGAGCTGGAGTTGACTGAAGTGGCAACTACTGTGCAAGTGCTAATTTGTTGTGCAATAAAATGAAGCGCTTGTGTTCAATTACCAACACAAACAATAGCCCCATTTTTTTCTCTAAAACCAGCATGGGTTATTCAGACTTTTGAACTTTTTCTTTCAGTTTTCCTGAGCAATGTTCACAGTTTTGAGTAAGTTTAGTAAGTCTGAATGCAAGCCATCTGTTTCCATAGACAATAATGAAATCATTATTCTCCCTTGGAAACGGGACACGTTTCAGCAAATGAAGTATTTTTCCACCACATACAAAGGCTGGGTCGCAGACTTAAATTAGATTTTATTTTAAATTTCAAAACAAAAAATGAGCCTGTCTCAACAGTTACAAACAAGGAATTGAAAAAGAAGAAAGACAGCGTTATTACGTTGCAGCATTTCAAGATGTATGCGACATTTCATTTTATGGAACCTCCTTCTGCATTCGTGCTTGGCCATAATTAATAGCATTGCTTAGAGTTACAGATCTGAAACAGGTGGGGGAAAAACAGGCGATCCATAAAGCTGCAGAATAAGCAGCTATAATTAAATCTATTTAACTTGAAGATTGAGAAATACCATATGTACCAGTAAAGTATCTCAGCCCAGCACTTTAACATTCTCAGAGCTCACATGCTGTTAGGAGGAGGGCAGAGGCAGATTTCCCAGAGCCAGTGGAATTCTTGCTGTCATCTGATATTCTCAAATGAAAACCATGATGTTTGTATCAGAAATATCAGCCCAGTTGCTTCCTCTGCGATAAGTAATTTAGTGGAGCTGGCTGTTAACAGCAGATGAGTATCCCCCCACTCAGATTAAGGCTGCTTCAACAATGCCTGAATAAACGCCAGGGTCCGGGCTGTGCCCTGCACCCAGCGTAGGAGCTTACATTCACAAGGCGGTGGGGATGGTCATAGTCCACGTGTGTCCGGGATAGGGAGCTGCTGTGCCTTGGGTACAGCCCAGCACCTTCATTCACGATCCCATTAATTCCATTAGCAACTTTATGATGGATGTGCGGACAGCCATTGCTGAGGCCGTTGCTTATGAAGTTTCCATGGATGCTGCCGTTGACTCGGCTCGTGCCGGGTAAAGTCGCGTACTCAATCATTTGCCCACTGATATCCACTCCATGATAGAGATAGCCAGGAGGGTCATACTCTGCAGAAGACAGAAAGACCAAAAGCATATTTATTGCCAAATGAGAAGTTAAATTAATGCCTATAAGAAGTAAAAGAAACTTATATTCTCTTTCTACAGCTTCTGCAAATTAACTGTAATCTCTAAGTGCCTGATATTCAAATGTAGAAATGGAAAACAGCCACATCCTGAGAAACAGAGCAGGAACGTGGCTCTGAAAGGACTCAGCTGACGTCAGTCACTCTGACAAACATCCTAAAAGTAGGCCATCTGAATAATCGATAGGCGCTCTGTTATCCACTAGGAATTGCTTCTGGATGCAGCTGAAGACACTATCTTATCTTGCAAGAAGTTTTGTTTAATTTCTCTTTGTCAGGCAGTAAGGATATTTAAAAATAACCACTGCCTGTGGGAAGAGCAAGGCTGATTCCTGCATTAGAAGCAGAGCAGCAGAAGAGATTCTGCTGGCACAGCACAGTTTTGGGGGTGCAGAGCATCTGGCACAGTGCGCTTAAGCTCCAGGGCCTCTGTTCAAGGCTCTGGCTTGCAACCTGACAGGTTTTCCTCATTAAGACCTCTGAAAAACATGGATGTTGAACTCTGTTTCACCGTGACAAGACTGAGAGGCAACAAGGGAATCGACCTCCAAGTGCTGCAAGTCCTTTTACTTTCCAGATATGTATACATAAGAGAAGGAAAGATCTGGGGTTTAGGTCTCCATGTTTTAACAAGTACCCAGGATTAGAATCATAAAATCACACAATGGTTTGGGTTGGAAAGGACCTCAAAGCTCATCCAGTCCACTCCCTGCCATGGGCAGGGACACCTCCCAGTTGATCCAAGCCCCATCCAACCTGGCCTTGAACACTTCCAGGGATGGGGCAGCCACCACGGCTCTGGGCAACCTGGGCCAGGGCCTCACCACACTCATTGAGAAGAATTTCTTCCCACTGTCTAATCTAAATCTCACCCCTTCCAATTTAAAGCCATTCCCCCTCGTCCTATCGCTCCAGACCCTTTCTGGAGCCCCAGCTTTCCTGGAGCCCCTTTCAATACTGAAAGCTGCTTTAAGGATTCCCCAGTGCCCTCTCTTCTCCAGGCTGAACAACCCCAACTCTCTCAGCCTGTCCTCATAGCAGAGGTGCTCCAGCCCTCACATCATCTCCGTGGCCTCCTCTGGACCCGTTCCAACAGTACCACCTCCCTCTTATGTTGGAGACTCCAGAACTGAACTCAGGGCTTCAGGTGGGGTCTCATAAGAGAGAAATAGAGGGGCAGAATCACCTCCCTTGACATCCAAGTTCTCATCAGCAGAAGCCTATGCAGGGGCTTGATGCTAAACATCAGCTGAAGAGACTTTGCCCAGGCATTTCACACATCATTCTTTGTGCAAAGCTCTTACACAACTGCAATGCAAGTGAGCAGCCAGCATCGATGTAAAGAAAAAGAGGCACTGCTGCGCCCAAAGCCCCTACATCTTCACCTTGGGCACACCTAGAAGATACAGGTCTCTAAATAAACACCAGTTGCCTTGCAACAGGTAAATCGATTCCCATTCATGAAATGTAACATACACGTTACTAATTTTCCTCCAATAATTTCTTCATCATGAAAGGCAACCAAAAATAACTCACTCTGCATGGCATTTTGCTGACGGTTCTTCCAAAGGCACATGGCAATGAAAACGATGAGAATAAGGACCATCACGCCCAGGACGCAGCCCACGATGAGATACAGCATGTCACTGCTCCGAACGGGGCCACTGGAAGGCCCCGCTCCACCTGCCCCAACCCGCTCAGGGGCATTTGGTGGCGTACTCAAGTCCTTCACTGGATATTCAGATGCTCCTGGCGTGCGTTTCACTGGATGAAAGAGACAAGTACAGGTACATTCACTAAATGCCTTTTCTAAATGGATTTTTTCATTATGAAATGATACAATTCCTGATGAGTTAGAATCCTAATGCTTCGAAGAGAAAGCTTCCAAGTCAATATTAAACCCTACAAGGAGAACACCAACTGCTAATGGGTAACTACTATTTGCTTTGGAAAATGGTCATTATCCAGCCAGTGAACCCACTCATTGAGGTCACCCGGAACTTTAACGCGCAACTCAACACACGCATGGCTAGAGCAGCACCGACTCCTGACTCGAAAGAGCACAAATCTTTCCACTTCTGAGGTCAGGAAAAACCACAACACGCATTTCTATCACCAGTCACTGCCAGACGACCTATTTTTATCAGCTGTGAACCCTGCTAACCCCGCTTTACAAACTGTGCTATTGAAGATAGTGTGAGCTGAACAGAAAATCATGGAAAATGAGATGCTACTTTAACCCTGGAATTACATTTCCATTGGTTTTCTGCACCCCACAGTTCAGATTCATTCCAGTGACAGGGGATGAGGAAAAGGCTGAGGTACTTAATGGATTCTTTGCTTCAGTCTTTAATTGTAAAGAAAGTTGTTCCCTCTGTGTACAAACCCTGGAGCTAGAGGAGCAACATGAGGCTCCCGTGGTCCAAGAGGAGGTGATCAGAGCCTTGCTAGCCCGACTAGACACCCACAAGTCTATGGGGCCGCATGGGATTCACCCAACGGTATTGAAGGAGCTGGCAGATGTGCTGGCCAAGCCTCTTTCCATCATCTTCCAACAGTCCTGGAAGACTGGGGAAGTTCCACTGGACTGGAGGCTGATGTTGTGCCCGTCTACAACAAGGGTCGCAGGGATGATCCAGGGAACTCCAGGCCTGTCTGTCTGACCTCAGTGCCAGGGAAAATCATGGAACAGGTGATCTCGAATGCGATCATGAAGCACATGCAAGAGAACTGGGGGATCAGGCCCACAAAAGGCAGGTCTTGCCAAACTAACCTGATTGCCTTCTGCGATAAAGTGACTCGGCTGCTGTATGAGGGAAAGGCTGTGGATGTATCTTCCTGGACTTCAGTAAAGCCTTTGACAGTTTCTCATAGCATTCTGCTACGGAAACTGTCACCTCTGGCCTGGACAGGCACACACTCTCCTGGGTGGAAAACTGGTTGTATGGCCGGTCCCAGAGGGTGGTGGGAAATGGAGTTAAATCCAGCTGGAGGACAGTTACAAGCGAGCTTCCCCAGGGCTCAGTGCTGGTTCTAGCCCTGTTCAGTGTCTTTATCAATGACCTGGATGAAGGCATCGAGTGCACCATTAGCAAGTTTGCAGACGACAATAAGCTAGGTGGAAGTGTGGATCTGCTGGAGGGTCGGGAGGCTCCAAAGGGATCTGAACAGGCTGGATCGCTGGGCAGAGTCCAGTGGCAGGAGGTTCAACAAGGCCAAATGCCGGGTCCTGCACTTGGGGCACAACAACCCTGAACAGAGGTACAGACTAGGAGAAACCTGGCTGGAAAGCTGCCTGGAGGAGAGGGACCTCGGGGTGTTGGTTGACAGCAACTGACCATGATCCAGCAGTGGCCCAGGTAGCCAAGAAGGCCAATGGCATCCTGGCTTGGATCAGAAACGCGTGACCAGCAGGTTCAGGGAGGTTCTTCTCCCTCTGTACTTGGCACTGGTGAGACTGCACCTCAAATCCTGTGTTCAGTTCTGGGCCCCTCACCACAAGAAGGATGTTGAGGCTCTGGAGCGAGTCCAGAGAAGAGCAACGAAGCTGGTGAAGGGGCTGGAGAACAGGCCTTATGAGAAGCAACTGAGAGAGCTGGGGGTGTTTAGCCTGGAGAAGAGGAGGCTGAGGGGAGACCTCATTGCTCTCTACAACTACCTGAGGGGAGGTTGTAGAGAGGTGGGTCCTGGCCTCTTCTCCCAAGTGACAGGGGACAGGACACGAGGAAATGTCCTCAAGCTTCGCCAGGGGAGGTTTAGGCTGGACATTAGGAAAAAAATTTTCACAGAAAGGGTCATTGGGCACTGGAACAGGCTGCCCAGGGAGGTGATTGATTCACCTCCCCTGGAGGTGTTTAAGGCACGGGTGGATGAGGTGCTGAGGGGCATGGTTTAGTGATTGATAGGAATGGTTGGACTCGATGATCCGGTGGGTTTCTTCCAACCTGGTTATTCTATGATTCTATAAAAACCTATAAGAGATGCCTGGTTTAGGAGTGAAGCTGGTCTGAGTGCCACAAGCACCTCCATGCAGATATGCGAGATGAGCTGGATCGCCCCTGTCAGCCTGGAAATGCATTTTAAGGATGAGTCAGTGTGAATGGCAGATTACAGCTTGCCAAGTTTAAAATAAGGGAGAAAAGCTATATTCCCTACAGGAGGAAGTCCAACCGTGCACAAAACACAAACCTCTGGAGCTCCTCACCCTTCTTTTGAAGGCTTCACTCTTAACATAGCTCTATGTTGATGCTTCCACTCCTGGAGGGCTTTTTGCTTTTTATTTTTTTAAAAAAACACACATTTTTTTTCATATCTCTACATTTGAAGTTTACTGTCTCCATTTTTCCCTTACAGCCTTACTTGGTTTTAGAGATTAAAGGAGGCAGGAATTCTTTGCAAAATAAATGTGACTGTCATATCTGACACTTACAGAGCACAGTACAAACTCTGTGCCAGAGGCACGCAGGATTAGTGATGGAGGCAGCCAACACAACCATCAATTGCTGGGGTCTGCACTTACACAGTGTGTCACGGAGCCCCGGAGACATAAAACAGACGTACAAATCAATTCTGCCATCTCCAGGAGCATGGCTATCTCTGAAGCAGAGGCCATCAGCACAGCAGAGAGAAAGCCCAGCCCAGAACAACAGAACCTTCAGTGCACAGCAGATCTGCCTGGCTTTGAAGAGCCCTTCTCAGGAGTGCACTGTATCAGTTTCCCTATGCTCAAAACAATCCCAGCTCTGGAAGACAAAACAATCCTCCAAAACATTCCAGAACATTATGTTCTTCATCACAGCTGACTTTTGCACTGTGAAAAACTCCACCGCAGCGGGTATTCTGTGCCACGAATGCCCCCTTTGCAAGGGCTCACAGGCAGCTCTCACCTTTGGTTTCACAGATCATCACGTTGCTGTACTCGCTTTCACCACCTTCGTTGTAGCACTGCATTTTAATGTCGTACGATGTTTCCGGCTGCAGGTGATTTATCAAGTGCCATTGCTTCGTACCTAGGGAGGGGGAGAAAAAAAAAATTCCATCCACTGCATTTCATCCCCTTGTGTGAGCCAGAGCTGGGTATGAGGACATGGCAGTCCTCTGTAAAACACAGAGGGGCTGCAGCTTTGTCTGTTAACACAAAAGTCTTTATTAACCATTTATGGACTTATCTGAAATCATAAGACTCACATTGTCTTGTGAATAGAAACTTAGAACTTTTCAATGAATAAAAGTGTTTTTTTTCAGTACTTTCAGTTGATTTTTTCATAAAAAATATCTTCCCATAAAAAAAGCAGAAATCACTAAACTCAGACCCCAGACATCCAAGTTTCCAGCATCTGCAAACCTAAACCCAACAGCGTTTCTGCGATCTTAAATATGAAACTGCTTTCTTCTACCCAAAATGTTCCATGGCATTTAAATTGTTTTTATAGGAAAAGCTTTCTTTCGCTCATGGCACACAGTGAAGCTGTTCACAACGTGCAGAGCAGAAAACAGACAGTGGGGACAGGGGAGAAACTCCACTGCGATAAGACCCTCTCCCAGGACAATCACAGAATTGTGGAATGGTTTAGGTCGGAAGGGGCCTCCATGCCCATCCAGTTCCATCCCTGCCATGGGCAGGGACACCTCCTACCGGATCAGGGCCTCCAAGCCCCATCCAAGCTGGCCTTGAACCCCTCCAGGGATGGGGCAGCCACCACTGCTCTGGGCAACCTGGGCCAAGGCCTCCCCTCCCTCCCAGGAAAACATTTTTCTACATGGGATCTCGTCTCAATCTCCCCTCTTTCAGCTTCAAACAGTCCCCCCTCATCCTATTCCTGGACTGACTGATCAAGAGCCCCTCCCCAGCTTTCCTCTAGCCCCACCTCACATCTCCAGAGATCCTGCAGGATCAAGGCTAAGTTGAGCAACTTAGCCAAAACCACAAATAAATGAATGTGCATTTTATTAAACATACTAGGAAACAAACTTGGACAGCAAGGCTCCTTTCACGCTGCCTTGCCCCTGCGGAGATGGATCCCCAGCCGAACAATCTTCTCTAATAGGGCGGGTTTGTCATCTCTGGCTCCTGGCCAGAGTTTCATTTAGACACCCTCCTGAAGTACCGAGCACTTCAACATAAATCACTCTCAGTTTTTACTTTCACGGGCTTGTGACAAATTTTAATAAACAGCGACCTTCCCCCCACACACACTTTGAGGAGTTTAATTAACTGTTTGAGCGCTCTTAATCCCTCTTGGAAAATACCACCTTGAACTGTTTCCACTGTTTCTAAGAAACTGTCATACCACCTACTGATTTAAGCATGAATAACAAAAATACAGCCTGCATGGCTGTGGGGCTGTCGCCGCGACTCTGCTCCCTCTTCTCCCAGACCCAAGCCTTGGTGCAAATGTCCCTGCCCAGAGAAGAAGGGCTGGGGGGACCCAGGAGGACCCCATCTCGGTCTGGGAGTTTCAGGAGGGGATGCACTACACGGTTCGAGCTCCATGCTGGGCATCCCAAGTGAGGGCAGACAAGCCCTGCCCTTCTCTAAATCACCCATTTTCCTAAGATCCACACTTGGTTTTCCTGTCACCCCCACCCCCAAGCATTCCTTTCGGTAATTACTACACCAGGTTTTAGGTTTCTGCTTCAAACCATTACTGGAACTGGAATCAGTACAGGCACTTTAACTGTCCTCTTCGTGCATCATTAGCAAGGGAAAACATTTAAACAACTGACATCAGACTGCATTTACATCTAAAATTCAATCTCCAGGACCCTTGGAACAGAGAAAGTTGGATCATCAGTGCAGGACACGGATGATTTTGCTTTGCTGCTGCTTAAGGCTGCTGAAAGATTCCGAGGAGCACCCCCCCATCAACCTTTTTTGCTATTTTTTTTTTTTCCTTCGAATAAAATCTGATTTTGTCTGTAGCGGCACTTATAAGAAAAAACTTTTCTACTGTGTTTTAATCGTCTGAAAGACAAGACTTAACAGGAAGCAGTGGGGAAAGCCTACGGCAAGTGCTTGACTAGCACAGGCATCACAACACTTTTTCCACAATTCATGCAGTCATTTCAAGATAAAATTCCCTGCCAAGAAACAGACAGATTAATTCAAAGGTAACAGAGGGGGAAAAAAGTGAGGAATAAGTGATTTATGGGCAAAAATACCTTAAGTCACATGTTTCTCTACATATTTCACATCAAATGCTTCCAATCTCATTTTATTGAAAACAGCTCTTTTTTCCCCTCCTTGAAAAGCTGATTTAGGGGAGCACAGTAACAAAAACTTTAAGATTAAATATTTCCACCAAATAGGTTTGTGTTGCAGGCTCCAGCAGAGTGGAGCAGCTGCCAGTGGTCTCAGACCGCCGAAAGGAGTTCAGCACACACATACGCTCAGAAAAAAACAGAAAGAAGCTGATTTCACAGCACAGCAGAGCCCACTTAAACACCCAACTGTTCAGTGCGTGAAATATATAAACACATGAGTTCTGTCCAGCACAGGCTAAATCAGAGTTGCAGATGAAGGTGCAGACTGCACAAGCTGCTTTAAAGCAACCCTTCGAGCTGAGTCCCTGGATCTTTAACAGTTCTAATGGCACGCAAAAGCCTATGCCATGCAAAGCACTGTGTGGTGAATTGTCTAGCATGGGGGAAATGTTCAAAATAGAGGCCCATTCCTCTTGTAACTGAAATAAATGAGAGGAAAAAATAATTAACGTCATCGGGACAGAATGAGGTCACTACATTTACTCAGCCCAAGCAATAAGGACATTAAGTAAAATATTTTTAAAAGGGTTTTCCACTTCTGGACTAACATAGACATTATCTAATAACTTATTCCAGGAAAGCGATGATCTCATGTGCACAGGGAAAAAAATACAACCCGATTAAAAGGCAAAATGAAGCACAAACGTAGCTGCATTTGCAATGTACTACAGCACTTCAAGCTAAAAGAACTTCCTTAGAGCAGGATAATTACAGAATCGCAGAATAACCTGAGTTGGATGAGACCCACAAAGCTCATCAAATTCAACTCCTGTCCCTGCATAGGACAACCTCAATATTCACACCATGAGACTGAGGGCGCTGGCTCACCGCTTCTTGACTATTGTCAGCCTTGGTGCCATGACTGCTTCCCTGGGGGCAATTCCAGTGCTCCACCACCCTCTGGGGGAAGAACCTTTTCCGAAAGTCGAACCTAGCCCTCCCCTGTCATCTTCCTGCCATGCCCTCACGTCCAGAGAGAACAGCTCAGCACCTGCTCCCCGGCCTCCCCACGTGAGCAAGCTGCAGAGGTTTACCCTGAGTCTCCTCTTCTCGAGGCTGAACAGACCAGGGGGATTCACCTGCTCCTCACACTCTTCCTCTCCAAACCTTTCACCATCTCCATGCCCTCCTCTGGACACTCCAGTAGCTTTAGGACCTTTTTATCCTGTGGGTCCCAACCTGCCCTCAGTGCTCAAGGTGAGGCCGCCCCAGTGCAGAGTAGAGCGGGACAATCCCCTCCCTCGCACTGCGGGCGATGCCGTGCTGGATGCACCCAGGACACGGTTGCCTTCTTGGCTGCCAGGGCACTGCTGGCTCATGGTCATAAGCAATTAAGCAAGGTAAAAGGAGAGAAGGGCAATCACACACAGGTCCTGCCTAGTGTAGAAAAACCGTGCTGGGGTAAATAATCTTAAAAGCCAGCCAGTTATTAGTACAGTGTGCAGCACAGATGTGCTTAGCCTGGGTTAAATCTCATTTACGCTGCTTTCTCTTTCCTCAATCACTTTAAGCTAACCCAGTTTAATAGATCCACACTAAGGATTTGCAGCGGTGTAACAAGACAAACTTAACCCTAGTATTTAGTTCTCAAGTTTCCATGCAGAAGAAGCTTCAGAAGGAAGAAACAAGTTCATGTGTGGGCAGAACCTGATGTTAAGGAGTTGAAATAGCTACTTCTGTAAAATATATTGTAAAGACTTAGTTTGGGAAAAGCAGTTTAGGTTTCATATAAACACAGCCAACATGGCTACACAACGTTCTTCTCCATCTAGCAGAGTTATTCAGCACATGCATACTGCACCATACCTTCCACAATATCTCTCTTGTAGTCACTGTCATTGTCACTGTCTGTAGGTCGGTAATAGATATAAAATCCTTGAATGGGCGTGTTGTTGTTGCTGGATGTAATGTACTGAAAGAGAATTGGAACAGACTGTGTTAGAGAAGGACTTTTTAATCAAGTCCTGCTGAGCGGTCAGCACTGAATGTCTGATCCCCTTGAAATAGGTATTTCTTTAATAGAGTTGTGCAAGTGAGGTGTAGGGGGAGGTGTGCCCAGAGGCTACGCTGCAGCCAAGGATTATCAACTGCTGCGGGTGTGCAGACACACCTGAGAAGAGCACAGTGCCAGGGGCTCTCACAGAGCTGCAGAAGGGCTCTCTGCCACGGAACTCCACAGAGCAGCCGAAAAAAAGGAGGGGAGCACAAGGACAAGACACTGAGCTGGGGATGACACCTTCCTCCCACATCACTTTCCAAACTGTCAGTTAAAGTGTGACCACGAACAGCTGGAAAATTTGACTGATTGATGGAGATGGTTAAGACTATTAAGACTTTAGAAAAAGTTACGGTCACTCTAAAATTCAGCTCAAGAGTATTTTACTTTGTTACACAGCCTCCTGAGGAACTAGAGATTATTTTAAGTTTATTATCCTTAACATCTTTGAGAGCTGAGTGAGCAGAGCAAACTAACAGTGGGAACCCTACACGTTAAATCCTCCAAAGTACACCAGGGTGTTGGATTTCAAAACAAGAGCAAAGAATTTCTGTGGGTTTCAATAGGACTTTAAGATACTTGTTTACAAAAGACAAGCTAACAGGGGAAAAGAACATATTTCTCTAATGTGATATCTCTACTGGATGCAAGGCAAGACTATGGGTTTTAAAGGCAGCACCCGCTTTCAGCCATCACAGTCTGGATTGACAAAAGCAGCAGGTTGCAGGAAATTAAGCCAACACACTCACAACTCGAGGCACGAACAGGCGTTTGGACAGTTAAGCCCACAGACTTGATATGTCTGTGCCAAAGCAGGTGGACAAGGCGGCTGCAGCCTTTCCTGGGAGCTGCCAGTTAGGCTCACATCTGGTGTAACCCGAGGAGGTGGTGCGGGGCATCCCCAGGGAGCTGGGATGGGAGAGCGAGGCGGAGGGAGGCTGGGAGACAGCGCAAAGGCAGCAAACCACCAATAGAGGAAAAGGAGTTTGGAAATGGGGGGCAAAGGGCTCCAGAGGAATCTGGCCCATTAAGTTACCCGATTCTACCACACAAGTATGAAGTATCTTATCCCTCTTTGAGGCAAAAGATTGCCTCTGAGCCTCAGGGAGGGAAATCACCACTCACTATTCTGCAATCAGCCCTTAATCCTGGACTTTTAAGAGTCAAAGCAGTGAAAATCAGCCCGCCACCATGAGAGGAACAGGAGAGGATTACACCTACCGTCCATTTTAACATGATCTGAGTGTCACTGATGGCTTCAGTATAAGCAATGTGAGGTCCTGCAATAGGACGGCTGGAAAACCGGCTGGTAAATCCTGCTACTTGGTAAGGGCGTGATGCTGCACTGCGTGGGCTCTCCCCATAGTTGTTCACAGCAATCACACGGAACCTATACATTTCTCCTTTTAAGGAAAAAAGGGAAAGAAAGATGACTTTGTAGCAAAACAAGCATTAGAAACAGGATTCAAGGAGAGACCAAACAGATTAGGAAGTACTTTTTGCCCAACATCCAATTAACAACACCGCAGGACTCTGCCACAGACTAATGTAGACATCAGAAACAAACCGCTTCTAAAAGCCATTAGGGAAATTCACTCAAGAAAAATCCAAAGCATATTACAGACAGAGGGAAGCGCCTCTAGCAGCCTGGGAAGGCCCTAGAGTGCAAACTGGTGGGCACCCATAAGTGTTCAAAGGACACCTGTCCTCACTTCTCTCTCCTGCTCTTGCACTCTTCCCCTCAGCTTTCAGGGTTGGAGACAGGGAGAAATCAGAAACCAGAACAGACATTTTTTCCAATAATGCATTTTTCTCTTTTTGCATTCTGAGTGCTTACTAGAGGGACAATTAAGCTGAAATTAGCAATTATACACAACTCTCCTCTCCACATGAGCAAGCATTAAATTAATTTTTTTTTCCACTCAGAAAGTCAAAAATCAACTCAAATTCACGTAATGAGCTCCTATTCCACAAAAGAAGACACCAAGCCCCAAACTAAAAAATAACAGAAACAGGATAATCCAAGCAGAAGTTAAAATTGAACAACTCTAATGAGGAGCAGCTGAGGGAACTGGGGTTGTAAAGAAGAGAAGGCTAAGGAGAGACTTCATCGCTGCGTACAACCACCTGAAAAGAGGATGTAGAGATGTGGGTGTTGGTCTCTTCACCCAAGTGATTGGTGATAGGATGAGAGGAAATGGCCTCAAGTTGTGCCAAGAGAGGTTCAGATTGGATACTAGGAAAAATTTCATCACCAAAAGGGTTGTCAGGCACTCGCAGAGGCTGCCCAGGGAGGTGCTGAAGTCACCATCCCTGGAGGTGTTCAGAAGGGATCTGGTTCAGTAGTGGTCAGGGACGGTTGGGCTTGATGATCTCAAAGGTCTTTTCCGACTGGTGATTTATGATAACCAAAGAGCTGCAGTATTCTCCCAGCAGAAGCACAGCCGTCTCAGCAAAGACAACAGCAACAACAACTGAGGTGAAGGAAAGATCATATTTAATACCTGGCTCCAAGTTACGAACTTCCACAGACAGTTTGGAAGGAGAAATGTTATCAGCTGCAACCAGCCAGTCACTGTTCCGACCCAGACGTTTATACTCCACTTTAAAAGCAGTAATGGGGGAGCCACCATTTGCTCGTGGTATCCACGTGACATAGACAGATGATTCTGATGCCGTGGAGATCGTGGGTCTGTCAGGAGCTTCTGGAACTGAAATGAGAAATTCAGTTACAAAAGGATTAGAGTTAGCTGAAACTTCATTTTCTATAGCAACCAATTAAATTAGTTGCTGATGATTAAAGTAGACTTGATGTATTAACACAGACAAGCTTAAATCTTCTGCTACTAACCACTCCCCTTACTCTTCTAGAAAGGGTGCTTGAAGAGCAGGACACAGAGTAATCAATTACTTTATCAATATAATCAAAAAAGACATGGTGTTGCATTACCCCAACCCGTCTCTGTGTGGAAACAGAAACATATGAGTGAAAAGTTTGGTTATCACCTTTAAAGCCCCCAAATTCCCCCAGACCTGATAAGTATTGAGTATTCAACCCCCCTCCACCCAACTCCTGAGCCCTGCACGGCCAGAGGAATGAGACCAAAGAAAGGATGCGACAAGCGATGTACTTACTGAACTCCCTGGAAGGCACAGACAGCAGTGGAACAGACAGAATGGAAAGAAGTGGTGTTAGTAAACCTGGTGATCACCATTCTGACAACCGGGGAAAGGTGTAAGGTTTTACTAACTATCTTGCATTCGTCAACACAAAGCCAGTCACTGGTGAGGGAAGGAACTGAAAAAGGAAGAGCGAGGCAGCAGCTCTGGGGGCATGAAACAGGCTGCACATTTTCAGCCAGGCTCATGTATAATGGTCCCTCCATGGCTAGTCTGACATTTAGGACCGTCACAAGAATGCAACATTTGGCTTCTCACCTGCATTGCTAAACCTCTCCACTCACCTTTGGTTTTACCCGCATCTTTAGATATTGAGTCACTTTTGAGGTCTCAGTCCCTGAGTAAGTTTGCCTGAATCAGGTCAGTGAGCTCAAAGGCTGGGGTGGTGAGAAAAAGCTCTATAAACATGCTGTCCTCACTGAAAACCAGGCTGCAAATCACCCCACCCGGGAAGCTGCTGTATCCTCTTGCTATCAGAAATAAGCCTGTCCCTGGGAAGCCTCAGGAACACATGCAGGACAGATACAAGCCACTGTGAGAACTTTAAACTCCGAAGTGGGCATTTCCCATTTCCCCTCTTCCTTTGGACCTTTCACAGTGGAAGAGAACAGAGAACCAGAGTATTTAGCAAAAAGCAATAGCAGGTTTAAATAAGGAGTAGCAAGAACGTGTGTTACACCTGAAAGACATCTTATTTTCTAAGAGGCACACATGCAGGTAACAGCACCCTTGGAAATATCAACTGTTCACTGGGTTAGGGCATGCATTAGCTAAATTCTCGGCTTCAAGTGCTCCCCACGAGATGCCAAAGTCCAAGAAATGCACAGCTACTTGGTAACTTAACATTGCTGTGGATACCCGAGAGTTGAAGGCAGGTGGTTACGACCCTCTCTCTGACTGGGATAAGGTAACTGTTCAGCTCGCAAAGCACGAACTGAATCTTTTACTCTGGAAACACAGAGGAACAGAAAAACTGACAGATACCTGACTCCCCTCACAGAAGTCTCACAAGAGGGGAGAAGCACCTGTACCCAAGCAGCCTAGGGAAATAAATAGGAAATAGGAAAGGTAACACAAGCCCTTGGAGCAGCAGAAAACACAAGGTAACTCAGATGCATCTGTTTGCAAGACAACTTTTAGCATGTGGATCACAAACAACCCATACACCTACCACCACTGTGTCGAGACAGGTCTGGAAGGATGACACCAAAATTATTTGTCCCTTCGTGAATGACGGGATGTTTAGGAATGCCCACAGGGGGAGATGGAGCCTGAGTGTTTTTCGAGGATGCCGTTCTTTCTAAGAGACATTTGATATACAGGACATCAGCTCAGGGAAGGGATAAGGAAATGCTGTTCATTGCCTCTCTTGATATTGCTCGCTCCACAGATCACTGGCTACAGCCAGGGGACACAAGCCCTGGCTCTGAATCACGCAGCCAGGACAGCAATTTTGGAGTTTCTTCAGGGGAGCAAGAACAAAGCCTTTCCCCACCAGCCCAGGTAACCCTGTGACCGCTCACCATCAGAACTAACATCCACAGTACTGCGCTTTGCAGTGATGCCGCTGGCTCCTGCCCAGGTTTCAAAGCCCTCTCTCATCACAAAATCCTAACAGGGTGAAAACTGCACATGGAAATCCACATCTAGAGAGAGGTTCAGTACAAAGGGTATGGAATCTGGGCTTGGCCACAGCTGGGCTAAGGTGACGTTTGGCCTGTGGCAATACATATGCACCATAAGTTCAAAGTTTTCATGAATATGTTATATTCTTAATAGAATTTTCATCTGCCTGGTTCTTGTACATTACTATGAAAAATATCTGCTTGTCTGTGTGTAAGAGCACAGCCCCCAGGATCCATGCTTGCAAGAAAAAACTTCCTTGGACTAGAACTGCTCTTTGCTGGTCACTGTCTGCACGCAACTACTGGAACAGCTGGGAGATTGTCACTGAGGTGTCTGCAAAGCAAATCAAAAGCAGTTTTTTTGATACAAGAAAACTTGATGTAGCAGAGAGTTTCTCTTGTGATACTCAGAAAACCTGCACAAGGGTGGGATGCTCCTCAGCTCCTTTACACAAGAGGAACCTTACAGCATACATCTTAATAATCACCCCAAAATAATATCATGCTTTTAACAGCTTCTACTTACCCCGCCCTGGCAGTACTCAGGAAAGTTTGCCCCACAGCTATTTTAGCTGGTAGAAGCTGTTCCTTACCAAACAAATTGCAGAATGTTTTATACATGGCTTAGACAACACAGAGTTGATCCAATTTAAGCGAACATCCTCCTGAAAGCCTAGGACACAGGGAACATCGTGCTCCTCTTACCTTTGCTGGTGCGAAACGTCAGCATAGCAGGCTGCCCTTCGCCAGCAGCACTCCTTGCCACCATCAGAACTTCATAGAGGCTGGAAGGCTCCAGCTCAGTGAGTTGCAGCTCGTTCTCACTGCCAGGGACACGTACCGTGTGCCAGCCACTCGCTGCACCGACACTGTCATCCAGCTGCACAGGACAGGAGAGAAAGCCCACCTTCAGCACTGAATGGCAGAGAATCCGGTGTAACACTCAAATCCCTCACAATTTTCACATACGAGAAGCTTGCTTGACAAGGCTCCCTGTGTTTTCCTGTATCTCCTGATAATTGATCTTCAAGTGCTTCTGCAACAAATCAGCATGTTTGTAGCTATGCTCACGGTGCTCCTTCAGTAAACCTGACTTCTTTTCCCTCTCCATACACATACGCGCACCGGTTTGGGGGGGAAAGAAGAGTCATTTTCACTTGTGGCTAAAAGCAGCAAGAGATCAGATGATTGTAAAGACTTCAATCTGCCTTTAGCTGCCAGTAAATGTGACATTGAAGGGCTGGGCCCAACACCTTGATAAGAAAGGTGCTGCTCCCTGAACCATCCCAGGTTTTCCTGTACTTAAGCATTTTTAAATATTGGCAAATGTGGGCAACAAAAAGCCTGCCTTAGTTACTTCTCAAAGCTGGGGAAAGAAAGTCATCAGGGAGACCAAAAGATTCAGGTTTTAGTAATGCATATTTCCTTTTTAAAAAAAAAAAACAAACAAAAAAATAACACCAGCACCACTTAAGAAAGGAAAGAGATTCAGGGCAGGTGCTTAATGCTTGACCTTTGCAGGAAAGCATTACCTCCAATCTCAAAGGAAAATATAAAGATTCTACCAAGAATAAAAATACTGAACAATATAAGACTTTAAGAACACAAGGGAGGCAGATCTAAATAATATGCATTATCCAAGGTTATGCCAGAGGTTTTTGTTCAATTATTTTCTTCTGAAGCAAATACTCTTCTAAGGCATTGATTCTGACAATTTTGTTTTTACTCTTTAAAAGAAGGAAATCAATAAAATAACTTAATGACACAAAGAGAGCACCACCCTAGAAACCCCATGGTGAACTCCCTACTAAGGAGCATGACTGAGCACATTTAATGTGGAGATGATTGTTATGAGTGAAGGATAAGCACCATAAAGGTCAAAGAAGCACTCAAAGCTTTCATGCTTATGTGAACCAACCACTTCTGGATGAGAAAAATGCACCAACAGACTCTGACACTCAGTTTTCAGGAACTAACAGGTCAAAATCTAAGCATTCCCTCCAGGCTAGGACAGATCAGGATATAGAGGATTAAAAAGCTCATGAGAAATTAACCAGACAGCTTTGCCATGCACAAAACTGTTTGCTTGAAAGAACGGGCACAGGCATTAGTTAGGTTTGATTTTAATCCAAAGAACTTGCTCTGTTTTTAAGGACGGTAGGTGTCTGCTTAGGAACTGCTAGTTCACCTTCGTGTTTGATTGCTTCAGTTTAACAGAGACTCTCTGGGATACAGAGCAATAGACACATTAGGCGAATCCTTAGCTTCTCTTCACACCACATAGGAACCCCAAGTCCAAGGTTGCTCACACAAATGCATTTCTATCCCCTCTGGAGCTGTGTACAATACACCCTGGAGCCCAATTCCCACAGACCACCACAATACTGTAAAGGAAATAAAAGCCCAGACTCTTTGAGCAAATCTCACTTAAAACCAGATGAAATCGCACACTTGTGACCAAAATCAGCCATTCTTAGATCAAGCTGCTGGTGTGGTCACAGTAATGCCACTGTTCAGCTATGTTCTATGTTCTCCCTGGCCGGACACCACGTTCTTAAGGCCAGCACTGCGACAATCACTGTTTCCTTGAGAAACTGAACCCCACAGGATCCACCTGCTGAGGTGCAAGGCTTTAACACTGCGGAGGAACCTTACCTTACGGTATTTTACAAAGTAGGCATTGATGGGCGAGCCCCCGTCCCTCCCTGAACGCCACACCAGGGTGTATATGTCCGGTTTCTGCGTCTGCGGGGGGCTAAGGATGATGGGTGCTTCAGGGGGAGCAGCACCATTCCAGGCTTTCTCTGTTGCAGCTGCATTCAAATGCAATTTTGTTGGAGGGGAGCTTGAGAAAGCTGTTGCTGCACCAAAATCGCTTTCCTTGCTTTGGACAATTTCCATGGGAGCCATTTCTTCAGCTTTCATGCCAGTTTCTACAGGAACTGTAAAGGGAGGAGACTGGTTACATCTTCAAGATGGCGTGTGCCTGTCCTGTGCAGAGGGGACACTAAATCATAGAATGGTTTGGGTAGGAATAGACCTCAAAGCCCATCCAGTCCCACCCCCTGCCATGGGCAGGGTCACCTCCCACTGGATCAGGAGCTCCAAGCCCCATCCAACCTGGCCTGGAACCCCTCCAGGGATGGGGCAGCCACCACTGCTCTGGGTAACCTGCGCCAGGGCCTCCCTGCCCTCCTAGGAAAACATTTCTTCCTGAGATTTCATCTCAATCTCCCCTCTTTCAGCTTCAGAATGCTTCCCCTTGTCTTATCCAGGCACTCCCTGAAAAATAATTTCAGAGTGTAATTTCCAAGCAAGCCCTGCTGCAAAAAGCCAGTTGAAGAGGTGCCTGCGCAGCCCTGAGCCTGATGTCAAGCTGCACCCTTGCATGTCGGTGTTTTCTTCAGGGCAGAATAGCAGGCAATTTTTCAGGTTGGTTTTTGTTTGTTTTTTTTTTTGAGGAGGTGGGCTTTTTTCGTTCTTTATACAAGTAGCAAAGAGAAAACCTGAACCATGACACCCACAGGTACAATTTGACCACTATCTCCAATAAATAAAATAGTAGCAATGCATGTTAAAAGAAAAAAAAACCAACACGTAGCTATACTTGTGAGATAAGAGTAATTTTAAATTAATTGCAGGTGTACAAGGAACTTTTCATGGCCTGGACTGGCGTGCACACAACAAGACATTCTCCTACCTCCATTTCTGAGGTTTGCGCTGTAATTTGGATCAGCTTTAAAAGCTGCACAACTCAGCTACTTCATCTGAAAATTTATGCTGAGAATAAATTCCTGTTTACAGGCAGATCTAATGTGCAATTTAACAACAGTGAATTCCTAGAAATCCAACTCCAGCCTCCTCTGTCCTATTTATTTTGCCTGGCATGAAAAAAATACATCTATATGATATCAGTAGATCAAAAAAGACCACAAGAGGAAAAAAAGCACTGTTTGGCTGATGCAGAGCTTGTCAGCATTCCATGCAGTAACAGGGCAGCAGGTTGGACATCTGAGATTATCCAGGACAAGTAAATGTCAGTGCTTAAAGTGAGAACACTCAGGAAGCAGCACAGCTCCTCCAGGTTGCAGGCTGTAGCACCACCAGATGTTCTGAGCCCTGTCCATCCTTTCAGATTTGTGTAGGTTTATGTTACATGCAGTACTGGGGTCTGGAAGGGGAAGGGAATGAAGGGAACTTGGTTTACAAAACAAACAAATTCCCTAGTAATGTAAAGCTGAGGCAGTGTTAGCCTGGCTGACTCGGATTCCTCTAAGCCTCCATTAAAATACCAGCAGCAAGTGTGGCTGCTATTTTTGGCCACTTTTTAAAAAGCTGGGAAGGAAAGTTCTCTTTTCAAATCACAGGCACGCTCTCAGCAAGAAATTCTTGTTTGTTTCTTCCTATTTATTTAGCAAGGCCACAAAATTCAGAGATGGGAAGAAGAGAACAAGGCAGGGAGCATGTGCCCAAAGCCTGGCAAAGTTCCTGACAACTTCAGGCATCTCTGGAACAATCTCCAAGAGAAAGGGAATCCCCCACTGTCAGTTGAGCAGCGGGGAAGGGATGCACTGCTGCATGACAGTATTGGAAACAAATGCTGAATCCATTGGGAGGCAGAATGCCCAAAAGCATCAGAGCAGGCATGGAGCATTTCTGGGGGGGCACGGCGTGGCTTGATGCCTGCTAGCACAGGGGAAGTGGACTATTGCAGGTGGAGAAGTTGCTGCGGTTTAGGCTGGTGACAGGACAGCTGCAGTCACCTCCGTGTTTATTGCTGCGAGAGGGGAGTCATCAACAACTGGTGAGGAGTTTGTATTGTTGCTCCGGAAAACAACCCCCAGGGTAACCATTTCCATTAAGCAATTCAGATCCAAGCTCTTTTTGCTAAGTTTCTGGCATAATTGCTACCCGTATAAACCAGCACATCAGGCTTCGCTTTGCTGCTGTGTCATTATGCAACTTTTTCAGCTGTTGCTTTTAGTTGCTTTCCCCTCAGCCACTGAGAATTCCTCTTCTTCCTCAGCTTCCCAGCCCCACAACATGAGCAGCACTGAGCTGGGTTGGATCAAAGGCTCTATGCATCCAAAACCTTGCCTCCAACAGCAACCAGAGAAGGGCCCCATGTCCCAAATTCAGGTATTAAGAGTGTATTCATAGCTTTTACTTGCATTCCTCATCATACCCAGTATTTCACAACTCACTGTTGTGTCCCCCCTTTGGCTGCCTCATTTTGAAGGTAAAGAGACCTCATTTTTTCAGCCTCTCCTGCAGAAATTATTCTGCACCTTAGGAACCCACCTGCCGTGTTTCACAGTACCTTGTCTAGTTCTTCTAAACCCTTCTTGAAACAGGGGTACAAACAAGTGGATTCCAGCCTGCCAGCACGCACTGGGTTTGCACGGCAGCAGAGCAACCTTTGTACTTCATCTCCGCTGTGCAAACAGATCACATTCCCAGGCTCTGCTTCCCTGCTTCTTAAACAACCGGAGGATCCTCCCTCCTCATGAACTCTCCAAGTACCTTAGAATTCTGCAAAAGTGGGAAAAGCATTCTGAAAATCCTAACACAGCAGATCAGTTATGTCGCTCGCTCCCAGCAGGTGTTTCCAATCACCCTAAGACTCCTCAGAGGTGCCTGGCTTCTATAAAAGCTGGATTCCGCCTGATCTCCTCTGTATCCCCAACCTACTGACCAGAAACACTATCTTTTTGTGTTTTAAACTGACTTGCCTGCTCCTCACACGTCCTGGAGTGCATTTTCCACCTTCGTTTCCATTACATGAAGTTATTTTGCAGAATCAACCCTGCATTTAGTAGCTCTGGGAAGCTGTTGTCATGCATGCAAACACCACAACTGTCTAAAGACTTAAAATAAGTGCCATGGATACAGGATCCTGTGGCTATGATTTGACATTTTGGTGGTTTCTCACTATGACGGTGGCTTAAGTTGCCCTGCTCGCTTTTAAGACCATGCAATGAATCACATCATGGAAGTGATCCAGCAGAAAGGGGAAAAAAAGATACATTTTTCAGCCAAATGAGCGCTCTCACCGCGTGCTGGCACCAGGCAAACGATGGGAACGAGCAGCTGAGGCCAAGAGCTGCTTCAGTTGATCCCGCTACCAAAGAATCACAGTGGAATCAGAGCTGAAGTCACTCAGGTGCTTTGGAAGCGCTACCTGGCACGATGTTGTCATTAAAACATGTGAAGGTTTGAGCACATCTTCTGTCTCTGTTCTAAAACCCTAACAGCTCCCAGAAACAACTCAAGGACTCTTCTATCAAAACCATATGCTTTAACCACCCTCCACACCACAATCAGCAGCTCATACAGCATATTAGAAACCGATAAAAATGAATAAGCAAAATACTAACATGAACTTACTGCCATACAATTCTGAGGCAAAGCAGAGAGATTTCTGTCTGACACAGACCAAGTTCTAGGATGATACTTAGTTTTGTTTCCACTCAGTAAGGTCCAACAATAACTTATTTATAAAACTGCACGATGGGAGGGATTTCTTGAGGTTCCGTCTTTCTTTCTTCTTCTAAGTGAACTTTTAAGCATCTTTTTGCTTTATTTACATGAATTCTAAATTCTCATTGGTGGCAACAAAGATCTTTAAATACCCAGCCATGTATGAAGTTCCACTGCCCTACAATCCCACTGGCACCCAGCTGAATTTCCTAAGGGAAGAAGCTGAAAGAGCTGGGAAATTTAAGTCACTTCATGTAACTAACAATCTGTATTCTAGTTCTTGTGAAGGGAACTTGGAGGAGCCTAATCCTGTTATTAATATCATATAATAGTCCATTGTGAAGAAAGGAAATCTCTCCCATCTTGCCGTTACTACAAAAGCTGTCTTTTTCTAGTAGCGATTTCAAGAAATAAAAAAAAACCAAAACAGCCTACCCTTGGATAGCTTTTATCACCTAGAATAATGTTCAGTCCATGCAGTACACAAAGCCATTTCTCCTTGCCCTGAGGTGGAAGGGGGAAACTCGTCCATGAGGACAGCTTCACCTCCTCTGCTTCATTTCCCCAGGATGTGCACACCGCCGACCTCCTGTTCCTTTCTTAATCCGAGCATTCCTCATCCAAATCACGGAGTTGACTGTGCAATTGGGTGCTTCAAACTTACCGACTGTAAGGAAGGCTTTTGACACTGTGGAGCCGTGCGTGTTGATGGCTTCGCATGCATACTCGCCAGCATGCTCAGGAGTCACATTCCCAATGTGCAAGGAGCTCGAGCCTGCTTGAGATATGGAGAAGTAGGTGGGCTCTGCAACAGCACTGCTCAGCTTTGCTTGAGAAGGTTTCTGCGGTTTTGGATGAAGCACCTGGGAATGGTGGCTGGTAAGAAGTCCTCTGCTGTCGTACCAATGGATCATAGGAAGGGGGTGGCCAGTGGCATTGCAGGACAGCGTCACATCCCCACCATCCATCACACTGACACTTGCTGGTGGAGAAACTATAATGGGCCTGGAGCCCTGGCCTGGGGGAGAGGAAACCCAAAGAATGAATATGACTAAGAAACGTTAACACCAAAATGAGTCAATTAAAGAAGACACATGTGCTTATTTTTAACCATTTTAACAGTTATTTCCTCTCTAGATAGCCTCTCAAGACTTCCCTTCCAGAATGAAGAGACAGCTGAGACTTGTGCTTAGAGAAGGCTGATAGAAAACTACACTCAAATCACACTTCAAGTCTGCTAAATAACGAAGACTTGACTGTCAGTGTGGAATGCAGTGCAGGCATGGCCAGCTTAGTCCACTCCACAAACAAGCAGGTCACAAAATATCTGCTCAGCCAGTCTAAGTGCATCTCACATCAATCTTAATAGGACAGAGAAGGTCAAAAGTTTCAACTGCAGATGACAGTGAGAACAGGAATAGCAATGGCCCCGCCAACCCCCTTGTATCAGCAGAAATCAAGTCCCCTAAGTATAAGAAACTATCTGAGGCTGAAAAGTATTCAAAAAGACTATCGGTATCTGCTGATCTGATACAAGAGAAGAGCACATTAAGCCCCAGTCCAATGATTGTTTTGTGAAGTTGAAGATATGGACTAGAAATAATTACTCATTGGCCAATACTGCTAAGAATCCCAGTTCATCTCCCGTAACAGGACCCAGATTCTATTTAAGAATAAATCATGTCAGATTCAATCGTAAGCTGATTTAATTGCACCTAGTAATTTAGGATTTAAGTATCAAGAAACCACACTACCCCAGAAATCGTAAAATTCAACAGAAAGCACGTTCTTTGCTACAAACAGCCATCAGAACCAAATCAATACACAATCAGGGGGAGGAAAGAAAAAATAACAAAACGAAATAAAGCTTGAAGTACAAATGCTTCGTTTCAGTTCTCAAGGGCTTCAAGTGGTCCTACCTGTCTGGACATGAAGTCTTCCAGTGGACTGCATAAACCCAACCCCATTGTCTGCCACACACTGGTACAAGCCAGAGTCCTCAGGGGCGACAGCTCGGATCCACAGATGGTTTCCCATCAGCAGATGTCGTGGAGAGAGGTGGAGAAGAGCTGCATTGTAGAGCCAGGTGAGGGTCGGAGCAGGGCTTCCCTGGATGTTGCACCAGAAATGCACAGTCTCTCCAGCTGCCACAGTTTCATCTTGCAGCCCCTTGGAGATTGAAGCAGGTTCTATAGAGGGAAATAATTTTACATAAACCACCGTGTGTTGATCTTAGCTTAAGTACCAAAACAATACCATGAGGTGTTATGCAAAATCATTGCATACAAATGCTAAGCAAGCACCACAGACTTCCAGTTCGATGCAGCCTAAAGCTGGTTTTCCCACATGCTTGCTTATTTTGACAGACTCTCCCTTCTACTCCAAACAGCTACATGTTTGCATTAATACTCTAAATAAAACACTAGTATTTTCAAAATATTTCTTCAGTGCCATCCTCATAACAAAAGGTGTATTTTCTGTCAACAGCCTGTTTTCTGAGTTACTCTAACACATACTTTTCAAAAACCAAACGAAAACAGTCATGGAGGCAAAACCTTCAAAACCCAGGAAGCTCTGCTGCAAAGGAAAGGGAGATTTGGAACGACTTGCAGTCGCACAAAGAGGACTTTTGGTTTTGTCCTAATCCAAGTGTATCACCTCCCATTTGCCAGCTTTTGTTTACAGACGGCCTCGAAGGAGAAACCTCTGCTCTCTGGCAATTATTGACACTGTATCCCGACTACACTTGGCATTCTGCAGGAAAATAAATACACCCATTCTTCCCTTGGAGTTGGTTATCCTTTGCTCTTTAATTATTTTGGACTGCAAAGGATTTCAAATGATAAGCAGTTACGGACTCCACCTTGGGAGAGATAACAAGATATGGTCACTACAAACATACCTTTATTCTTTATTTTAACATGCTTAGGCTGAGAAAGACTGTTAGGCTATTTGTAATCAGCTGCCAAAATTAGCAGGCAGACAACCAAAATGTTCATTGCCTGGATGTGAAAGTGTCTTTACTTCTTACCAAGTACAGTAAGTGAATAGTTAACGTAATTCACTACTCCAAAGTCATTCCCCACCACGCAGGAGTAATTTCCAGAGTCCAGCGCCTCAAGCCTCTCCGTCACCAGATGGGAGTGCAGTCGTTTCCACCTGCCTCTTCTCAGAGCATCCCGGCCTTCTTTAATCCAGCGGACAGAGGCTGGAGGCAACCCGCTGACAACACATTCCAGCATCAGGGAGCTGTGCCGAGGCACTGCCAGGCTCTGGGATGCCAGGGGGTGAAGTATGCGGACGCCATGTGAGGAAGAGCCTGGAGAAAAGGAGACAAGACTTATCACTAACCAGTCATTTAAACCACACTGTCCCATCTCATCCTCCAGTCCTGAGGTTTGCCATGCTCTTCAAACACAGCTGCTTATAGCTGTGACTGAGCACGACTGCAATGCTCCCCTCCAGAAGTCTTGCTCCAAAGTTGATTTGGTGACTGGAGTATTAGCAGCAGCACCTTTTCCAGGACTAAATGCTCTGTCCTCTTGGGACCTGAAAAGCAGCCACACTGCTCCTCCACAGTAAGGGCAAACCAGAACTGAAGGTGGAAACAGTGCCAGACAGATTTTACATGACACAGTGCTTGAGAGTAGTGGATATTTAGGTTGACATGCCCGTGCTAAAAATCTGTAGGACGTTACTTATTTGATTTGAGATACAGTAATTCTGGAAAGCCGGGCTGAATACTCACGTGTTACTGTGAGCCTGTGTCCAGTGAGTTCTGTTCTGAGATCGTGAGTCACTGGGTTGTATGCTGCACATTTATAGGATCCTTTGTCTTCTAAAGATACATTCAAAATCTGCAGGTTTCCAGATGGAAGAATTAGGTAGTTGTCTAAACAAGTGAGGAAGGATAAAAGAAGATTATATTTAACTTAGCTTCAAAAAAGGCTTCCTTTTTTATTTTTTTTTAAATAATTTGTCAGAGAGATCAATTTGTTCCAAATGCAGGAGCATTTACTGCTTCCTCACATTGGGAGGAGGAGGAGCAGGCACTGAGCTCTTCTCTCTGATGAACAATGACAGGACTCGAGGGAATGGCAGATGCCAGGGGAGAGTCAGGTTGAACACTGGGAGAGGTTCTTTCCCCAGAGGGTGGTGGAACACTGGAACAGCCCCCAGGGAAGCAGTCACGGCACCAAGCCTGACAGTATTCCAGAAGCATTCAGCCAACACCCTCAGCCCCACGGGGTGAATGCTGGGGGTGTTCTGTGCAGGGACAGAAGTTGAACTTGGTGGTCCTTGTGGGTTCATTCCCACTCAAGACATTCTATGATTCTATGATCACAAAGGAATGCTGCTGCTTCAGAAGGGACATTAATTTACAAAGGTAGGTTTATCTAAAGTGATTTGCATAGGAAGTTGTGCAAATCTCTGGAGGGTTTTTTTGTCTTTAAATTCAAAGAAAAAAAACCCACGCAAGCTTTTGTTGGATATTTACATTGCTGACCCATGGCACAAACCACCTCACCTGTTGACTGTTCCAGCCACTTTCCCCGCACTTGGAAGCGAACCTGTGCTTTCGGGTTACTTTCTGGCACCTCACAGCCGATGAACGCTGTCTCGCCCTCCTCTGCTGCAATGGCAGGTTTCACTGACTTATCGAAATCTGCCAGGCCTAGGAGAGAATTGGTAACAGTCAGGAGCAGCCGCAGCCTGGGGAAGGGCAGTAAGCACAGTATTGATGTTTAGAATGCAGTTTGTTTCAAGCCAGTTATCTTCTCTGCTGCGGCATTGTGAGTGTTCATACCAACAGGCGCTGTCTTTTCTGTATTCCATAACAGCATCACCCCTCCTGCCTACAGACACTTCCTTACTGCAGAAAAGGGACAGTTTTTCCATGGGAAGAGTGAGGAAAGGAAAGGAAACATAGCTCCTGGATTCCCTCAGCTGCTGCAGGAAAAGCCAGCAGAGCCACCTGAGAGGTTGCAGTGCTCCCCACAGCTCCAAAAGCGCTACAAAAGACAATTTACACTATTAGCAGAAAGCCTGACCACAAGACACATCAAATTGTCTTTCTGTGATTATAATTAACACAACACTGAATGCAGCAGCACCTCCCACTCACTGCCATAAGCAATGAGGCCAGCAGAAAGCCTCAGCAGCACCTTCTCATTTGGTACTCTCAGAAGGTGGAGAAGAGTGTGAAAGCTGCTCTTCTACTCCCTTCGCGTTCAAAGCATCTTCTAGGTTGTAAAGTTTTTCTATGCTAGCCACCCTTAGAGCTCTGGCTATGGGTCAGTACTTTACCAAAACACTCACTTCTCTTCCTTTTAAGAAATTTTCCTCCCGGGAAGTTTGGACATGCTCCATAGGTGAGGTACTCTTCCAGAGAAATCATTCAAATCCTGCCTGACAAAGGCCTAATTCAGACAACACTGTGATCCCATGCAGACAACCATGCTCATGGAGAAGTATTCTCAGCACTGCAGCATCCTTTCCATGTGGAAAACATTGCCCTTCCTCTTCCAAAGTCTTTTAAGATCAAATAATTTACACATCAAGCTCTAAGGCAAAGAGAACCAGTGCTACTAAGAGAAAAGAAATTGTATGTAAAAGGGCAGAAGCCTGTCCCCACCTGAAGAACATCAAGATAGTTTTGGCCAAATGAAATTAAGTAAGTGAAAATTTGTAGCTCCTACTTATTTTCCAGACAACACTTCCCACACATTTCTAATCAATTCTCAAGCGTGCCTCTGCCTCTGGCATGCCAGCTCAGTTGCTGTTTCAAGATCCTTTTTGAAGTGAAGTTTTTGGGAACCTTGTACTTTCTGATCGATTCACTGGAAATTAATTGAATTATTGTACTGAATAATAGTTGTGTTTGCTGGAAAGGAGATTGAAGTCCTTCAGATCAAACTGAGGTTCTCGCCATCATTAAACAAATCAGCTGTGGTTTTGTCTAGTTGAGTCTTTAAAAGCCTCCAAGGATGGGGATCTACAAGCTCTCAGGAGCTCTGTTCCAGGGCTGCATCACCTGACAGGTCCCAGATGACACAGGAAAAAAACATGGTGAAAAGTATATGGTTGATCACACCCCAAGTACTGGCTGAAGGCAAAATAAACACCTTGAAACTTGATGTTTTCTAAAAGTCAAATATAAACAAACCACACAAACCAGGTGAGGGCTACATAATTTGCAAGGAGTGAGGAATATAAACTAAAATTCACTTACTGCCCATCGATACCATTGCAGGCCTGCTCAGCACGGCACCCACACTGCTGTTCGCAACACACTGGTAGCGACCAGATGTTGAGAGGCTGAGGGAGAAGACTGTCAAAGATCCTGGCTGGATGTCCACTTCTCCCACCTTGCTGTCCAGGGGTTGCCCATTAAACAGCCAGGAAAGCCGAGCTGTGGAGGGCTCAGCGGAGCAGTGGAGCTGGATGGGCCCACCAGGCTTCTGGACAGTTGATAACGGCTCAGAAATAAAACGGGGAGTTAAATCTAAAAGGAAAAAACAGATGGATATATTCAGTTAGCGAACAGCATTTTGCTTGAAGACAAGCAATGAGGTAAATGGTGTAATGACTTGTGTGAAAGGCTGATCACAGTCTGTACAACAGCAACACCCTCTCCCAGGGCCTCTGCAGTGCTCACAGCCCCAAACTTCCTTCATCAGAAGGTTCAACACTGCTAAAAGAGTTTTGAACCAAACACACCCTCCTGACGCCAGGCAGACACTCAGGCAGGTGTTGCCTTTTCCTCTGTAAGAGGAACTCCTGATAGATCCCCACTCTCTCTAACGCCAGGGAAAACTCAAGATTCAAATCCCACTTAAGAGGGTAAGCACTGAACGAAGGCAGGTTCAGTGTATGGGAACGGGGAGAAATTCTTCATGCTGAGGCTGGGGAGGCCCTGGCCCAGGTTGCCCAGAGCAGGGGTGGCTGCCCCATCCCTGCAGGGGTTCAAGGCCAGGTTGGATGGGGCTTGGAGCCCCTGATCCAGTGGGAGGTGTCCCTGCCCATGGCAGGGGCTGGAACTGGATGGGCTTTGAGGTCCCTTCCAGCCCAAACCATTCTATGATTCCATGACACATCCCCAAGTAAAGGCATCACACTCACGAGGGCCGGACAAATCTGCAGTCCCACGGGATTTACTCAGAGTGGAACAGCAGCCCCCACCTGAGGAGAGGAAGCATGGAACACGCAGCTGTGGCTGAGCTGTCCCAGATGAAGCAGGCCCTGACGTGACTTGTAAAACTCTAGAAATGGGAGCGGGCTGCCAGGTACTTACGCAGAACTGTCTCCAAGTCTGCAGAACCAATTAAAAATAGTAGGATAAAAAAAAAAAAGCTGGATGAAGAGCAAAGGCTCTTGTTAATTCCAAATACATGGACTCCATCAGGCCAAGAATGATGAATTGGGCATCCATTATCTTTACTGAGTAAAGATGTACAGAAACAGGAAAAGCTGGTAATAAATAAAAGGTTGAGTTCTACAAAACTTGGTTATGAGAATTCACTTATTTGCCAGCAGAAAATTCCTGCTCGTTGGAGGAATTTTTTTCCTATCCTGGCCAATGAAACATTGGGAATTATTTCCATTTGTTTTCTATACAATTCTACGCTAAAGATTTTGTACAAATGGAGTGAGCAAGAGGCTGTTAGCACCAAGGAACCCTATTTGGTTAGAAACATAGGAGAAAAAGTAAAACCAAAAATAGAAACAGAGGTGGGGCAAACAACTCCCAGTCTGTAAATGAGCGAAGGCAGATAGTATGGGTCATGACGATATTAAATGACATCCAAATAAAAGACAGTTTTCTTGTAGGTGGGGCCCTCAGCTCATGCTTTTCTTCTCCCGCCAGGCCATCCAAGCTCTGTTTATGAGTTTCAGATGAGAAACTGCGCATTTTTAACCAAACCAGAAACTATCTGTGTAAAATAAAACTGGAAATTAAAGTGTGGCTTCACTTCACAAAAAAAGATGAAATCCATAAAAGTGGTATCCAAGCATTTCACAGGACTCCAGATGTCCATTTTTAGCTTTTAATTAGAAAACTGTTTTTCCTATTAGTTTAGTTTGAATTTCCAAGGGTAAGAGAAAAGCAATGCCCGTTTTAGTTCACTAGCCACTCTTCGACCCTGCCCTTGCTCATGACACCAACACTTTGTGCTCCATGTAAAAGTCAGAATTGGTAGCAGTGACCCCGCAGCTGGAATTTATCTCCTATGATTGCTTGAAAAATAAAATTTATCCCATTTGCTTATAACGATTGGCTATGAAGTGCTAAAAGTAGTAAAAGCTGCTTTTTTGTGCGGTTACATTAAGACAAGCTGACTACACAGAGCAGATGTGTCAATTAAAACCATCTCTCTTCTTTTTTTTAATGCCAGAGTTGTTCCAACTGCAGCCACGCATCAGCATTCGTGTTTCAAAGATCTGATTCCCCTTTCCCTCTGCAAATTGCAAACCCCTCCCAACCCCATGGGAACACAGGACGCACCGTATACAACAAACCCAGTGTCCAGCCAAGTCCACAGAGATGCCAGAGAACAAACGCTCATAATTGAGAATCTCCCACATTCAAGCACTTGTTCTAAGCCAAATTTTCCAAAGCAAAGCCATTTATTTAGTTTAAGACTATGTTAGAGTGCTCCATGCTTCCTTCAAAGCAGATTATCAATAGCACGTATAGAAGCTGGCCACTTCGAAATGCACTCCAAACCGTTCCTAACACGAAAGCAGGGGCTCAACCTCCAAAGTCTGTGAGTGTGTCACTCCAGCTGGGGCGAGGTGGCCTTACCTGAGCCAGTGGCAGAGATGAGACCCGCAGTGGCGATGACGAGCAGTGCCTGTAAGCGTTGAGGATCCAGATGCATAGTGCCAGAGGACAGGAGTGGAGAGCACCAAGCTCCAGACTACTACAATGAGGCACCGACACAGCTACAAAACAAACAGATGTCTCCTGTGAGTTGCAGGAGTCAGTCTTTTAACTCGCTTACAACAAAGTGGTTTGGGTTTAAAAAAAAAAGCAAGCGCAGCCAGGAAACAGCCAATACTCTTTGCAATATAGAAACCATCTGTAAAACTGAGTTAGAAGTTGAATTTCACTATCTTTCCAAGTACTACTCTTAATATACAGACTTTTTCCACAGCAAGGGCATGAGGTGTCTGTGCCAAACCACCCTGCCTTAATAAATTAGACTACTTTCCAATTTGAGGAACTGAAGTCCAAAGTAAACAGCTTATCTATTAGAGATAATATTGTTTGCAAACAATACTCATTTGACCATCTATTACCAGGCTACACTTGTTTCACAAGTGTTTATGAACCTACATACTGTGATGTAGCTACCACTCAGAATTGCTCTGAACTTGCTCACAGAGACGCCTCATCCACTCACTTCTACAACTGTGCTTTGCAAGCAAACAATGCCAAATGGCTCCCAAATAAAATCATCAATATTCATCTCATTCTCATATAAACATAGAAAGGCTTGGTTGGAAAACACTTTTGAGATCATTGCGTCCAACTGTACCTGTCCACTACTGAACCATCCCTGAGCACTTCGTCTGCCTGGCTTTTAAATCCCTCAGGGATGGGGACTCCATCACCTCCCTGGGCAGCCTCTGCCAGTGTCCAAGAACCCTTTCATTGAGAACATTTTCCTTGATGCCCAACCTAAGCCTGCCCTGGCGCAACTTGAGGACATTTCTTCTTGTCCTATCGCTATCACTTGGGAGAAGAGCCAAGAGACCTCACCACAACCTCCTTTCAGGCAGTTGTAGACAGTGATAAGGTCTCCCCTCCGCCTCCTTTTCTCCAGGCTAAACAGCCCCAGGTCCCTCAGCCTCTCCTCACAACCCTTGTTCTCCAGCTCTTTCTCCAGCTCTGTTCCCCTTCTCCGGGTGCGCTCCAGCCCCTCAATGTCATTCTTGGAGTGAGGGGCCCAAACCAATACTGCTTTCTCCTACACAGTTCTGGGTTACCTGTTATGAATGCTTTTATCTACTTGGCTGTGTCTTTAAGAGGACAGCCCTCTCCTTGGCCACATCACACCTGCCCACTCTGCTAAGACCTCACTGTCAGCATGAAAACCCACAAACTAAACCAGAAAACCCAGCTTGGATGAGGTCTGTCTCAGGGACAGTTTCTGACACCAAGCCTCCATCAAATACTCTCTTCCCCAACAAAACAATTGATCTGCAGCTGTTATTCACTAAATTTTCTATTTCCCTTCTGTAATATAATGATGAATAAGATTGGAGTTCGTTTAGCACCATAACTTCGTTTATCAGCCCGGCCATACAATTTTGCTGCTGCTAACACTTCACACATATTTTAAACAGCTCATCCATCAGATCCGTGTATAAACACAGATTTGACACACATCGAGTTACTGGGAGTTTTATTGGCAGGCGCAGAAACAAGTGCAACAATTCACATGCTCGATAGGAATCAGGCTGGTTTACCGGGCACTCGCAGAGCCGTTTGCTGCCGAAGAAGCCGGATCCAGATATCAACAGCAAAACTACACCCACTTTTTACTTAAAAGTGACAGTGTTTTATCACTGACACATCACTGGGGGATATATAAGCAAAATAAGCATCAGGAAGAGACTCCAATAATAAAAAGAATCACTCGAGATTTTATGGAGCTATTTGCCACTGCTACTTCTCCCTGTGAATCTCACCCTGAGCTCATGCTGACAGCCTAAGAAGACAGGGAGAAATGATGCTGAGTTCTGCTCCCATTTCTGGGCAGTTTTATCTGATGCAGCAAATTCACTCCAGCTGTCGGTCAGCCCTGGCATTCCTGAGGCCCAGGCGGGCTCCCCGCGAGCGCCGGGCTGTGCTGGTGAGGCACAGATGGCAGGAGAGGCGCTTTGGTTTATTTGAGTTCTTGCTCAGTTCAAGGGCAGGAGAGCCGCTCCACCGGCGAGTGCAGAGGACAAAGTAAACACCCAAAGAACTTGTTAACATCAAACACTTTGCTGAAGAGGGCTCGGGGGCAATGTTGCTTTTTGCCAAATCTTCCCTAAACTATTTATTTATGAAAAGCAATGAAACGTATATTCTGAGTCAACTTTAACCCCAGCACATGGAGCTACCGGGTTATTTTGCAGCTGTCTTTTTGAACAAGGCCAGCTCATTATCTTTAGCTAAACTTTATCTTTGGAGATCTACTTTATCCAGTCTCTGATTTCCCACTGTTTATCTTTCTCTTTACATGTTCCTTGCTGCCAGTGTCAACAGCTTCTCCTCTTTTGACCTACCAGCTCAGCTTTCGCAGGCTTGCGGCATGGTAAGATCAACTGTAAAGCAGTGAGTACACAACACAAGCCACAATTACCAAAGTGCTTTGACTGGAGGAAGGAAGAAAAATATTCTGGTTAATTGGAGTAGTATTGTTCAGCAACAACACCCGGGCGCCTGAGCAAAGCTGCTCCAGCATCCACTTTGGAAGGGACCACAGAAATCTCTCATTCACTGCTGGATATGGAAACACAGGAAAGATGAGATCCAACACACGAAACACAACCTCAAAGTATTTGCTTCTTTCTGTTTCTCCCAGAGACAACGACACTCCAGGAGGCCCTTGCGAGGTACAGAGAACAAGGCAAGACCACAGCTCACAGCTTCAGGGTCTGCAAAAACCCATCAGCTTCAATACCCCTGCACTCCCACTTCGACAGCGGGTGGCAGTCATTATGGACCTACTGGGAACACAAAGAGGAATACTTAGGTTAGATGTGGCTGCATTTCAGTGCCTTAAATTCCAAGATTAGCTCACCCGGGGAACCACTCTGCCTACCGTTCACTATTCCTTGCTTGAGAGACTGAGTGTCCATCACTGGTGGATGAAAGAGTCAAAGTGATTTTGAAATTAAGAGGTGTCATTGAAAGGGGCTGTTTCTGAGCCCTGTGAAATAAAACAGTAGTTGCTGGAATTATTCATATATGTAAGAATAATATTCAAGGTTGAATAGAGATGGATGCGGTCTCTACAGATCAAGCCCCTTCCAGTTTCACAGGCACTTTCTTCAGACCATTGGTGCCACACATCAGAAAGCTACAGCACAGCAAAGCCCCATGCTTTTCCTGCTTCCATTGAGGCATCTTCATCTAAAAGTAATCTTCCCATTATTTTTATCCAGCACTTGACTTCCTTGTCATTTCTAAAGTAACTTATTGCTCCTGGATCAAGAGAAGAGAGGAAGATAAGACTTGTGTCACGTGGAGCTGTCATCCCAACCATCCTAATGGATGCCCACCACTCTGAAGTGCACGTGTATGTGGTACATCCAGAGGTAATGAGTACGATAGAGCACTTCTGAACATGACAATTCTGGTTGCACAACTCGTGCCACAGGCCCTTTCGAAAAGAGATCCCTTGCTAAACAGTCATGGGGACAGGCACGCCCCTGTCCATCAGCTCAAAGCTTCCACCCCACAACCTCCAGGATGTCAGGGAAGCACAATAAATCACCCAAGCTAACTCCAAACAGCACAACAGAGGGGAAGGGGGCATTTTAATTAGTCCCTTCAGGAGCATCAGAGAGGTTTCCCAGTGCAGAAGCAGGGCTGTCCCCACTGCCAGGCTGTCACATGCCACCTTGGTTGTGCAGGGTAGCCTGCATGTCTTCACCAGGCTGTTGAGGCTTGAAGACCTTCCCCAAGATGGACATGGGCCATCCCAGGCCAGGGAGCAGCCCTCAGCTCATGGACTTACCAAAATGTTCAGCTGGGCTGCAATGGGAAGACATAAGCACCAGGCTGGCCATGGGTGCTTCTTGACTCAATCTACATAGCCCAGCCCTGGCAGAGACCCTCTTTTCCCTTCCCAAAGTGTCACGGTTGTTGCTGTTTCTCCAGAAACAAATGGTTTTTCATGTCCACTCCACTGAGCATAACTAACTGTAACTATTGCCTCCAAATTAACTCACTCCTACCCGTGCTTGCCCCCCAAAAAGGTTTTGCACTTCAAAAATGAAAAGAATAGCTGTTTACCACACATCCACATAGTGTCCAGCCCAAGAGGATCCTATGTCCCTCAAAACAGTGCCAAGAACCTGCCCTGCTTATCTAGCACACCATGAGCTCCTCTCTCCACCCTCACAGCTGAGAGCAGTCACTACTATAAAGAGCATTATCTTATACTCACTTTTTCTCTTTTCAGACAGATTTTTGTTCCCTCTGGTTTAGGTCCCTGAATCAACTTCCTGCCATCCTAGCCTGTGCCAGTTCCTCCCTGCCCAGCAGCAAGTGGCTACCAGAGCTGTTTGGCCACCACCCCACAACAATTTAACTGCCACCATGCTCCATCACTCCCCTCCGGAGCCTGTATGACCTTCAGCAAGCCCTCTGACAAGCTGAAGCTAAAGGAGGAGAGGGTTTCTTTGCGAGACAAATACACCAGGTCCTATAAATGCCAGAGCAAAGCAGGGAAGGAGAAGGAGGAAGGAAACAGCTGGCTGGGGAACAGAGGGAGTTATTCTGCTTGCCCAGTCCACCTCCACGAGCCGACGGTCGTCTCTAAGAAGCCCTAGGAAAAAGTGACAGGGAGCTGCTGTGTTGGGGCAGCCCTGCTGCCCGCGCAGACGGGACAACAATTTTCAGTCAGAGGAAATCAGCTTTAGATACTAAAGATTGCATATTTTTCCTAAGCAGCAGCAACTCAGAATCCAGTCCAACCTCACTTTAAAACACTAGATGCGATTTAACACCTAAAGCACCACAAACCGTTTTTTCCCTAGGTTATTTATTACAGAATTATCAAGAAAAAAATTCATACTAACTTGTTCCCAACGATTGTTTCTGTCACTACAATAAAAATCACAGATTTCCAAAGTGTCTACGAGCTAATGAACCCCCAGAACTAACTGGAACACTGTGCCTTTATTGCGAGCGAGGCGAGTTAGATCATTAAATCTCACACCAAGACACCTTGGGAAAAAAAAAAAAAAGTATTGAAGCCTGTGGCATTCCAAGAGAAAGCAATCAGACATTCCTGTCGGCCAGCTCCTCAGTGATCTCCAAAGCCTTTGATCACGGCCTGTCTCCACGCTGTCCTCCTGGGGTCCGGGAGATGAGGGACACAGCTGGCACGTACACTCCATTAGCTCTGTGCCGCCCAGCACCGGCTGCCCCTCGCCTCCCAACTCCCGCGTCAGTTCCTGGGGGCTTCTGGTGGCTGGGAAAGCCTCGTGGAGGTCCCAGAGACGGACACGCGCGCCCACACGCCATGCGACTTCACTGCACGGCTCCCACACGCCAGGGATGCCAACGCCCGAGGTTGGGATGGTGAAAAGGCAACTGAGCCTTCTGAAGCCTCACTTTTATGAATGCTTAATGACCTCTCAATCATTAACATCAACCTTTAAGCAGCAAATGCAGCACCTACAGTGTTCGTTGCCCTCCCCTCCCCCCTGTTCAGGGTCTCAATCGAGGCAGCCGAGCGTGCAAACCGATCCTGTCGCCAGCAGAAGCATTTCCTTTCACTGTGGTCAGCCGAAAGCAGGGGAAGAAAATGGAAGTGACTTGGAGTTATGGCACCAAAAAGGCCAGACAAGCAAGGAAATAATCAACTCCACATGAGCCACTTCTGGCCCATCACAATACACTGCGCCCGCGAGGAACCCCAGGAGAGGTCAGCGGGACTATGGGGGTCAGGAGCTGAAAAAGGCAATAGCCAGCAGCTGCCAGCTGCAATAGGAATCAATGTGTTCCTAATTACACTCTGAGGAGAGGGCTCCAGCCCCGAGAAAAGCTTTGGTGGAGTCACAGCATGGGTAAAAAATGTGTTCAAGTGCTCCCGTTTTACTCTCCTCCAGCTCAAGCACTGAACAGCACTTTGCGTGTCACTAAATCACAGGAAGCCGAGCAATGAGATAAGGAGCCCGGCATTTACACACGTGGGGGTTTTAAAAAAAATTACCATAATTAGGCATTTGTATCAGCATTACAGCATCACAAAAGACAGGGGGTTGCGAGTGTTTAAAATTATGCATTTCAAAGGGATTTTGCGGGTGCTTTTAGAAAACAAACTGAACTCTGCTGAGCAGTCCTACAAGTCTGGTGTTTTCTCTATCCGAAAAAGTCTGGAAGGTAAAAAGAAAAAAAAGGTTTGCTGACAATGACCCTGTAAACCCTGTGTGAAAGATATAACCAGGTCAGAGAATGTGGAGAAACACACAGGTATCCCGAAACAAATCAAGTGGAGAGGTATTAAAAATTAGAAGAAAAAGCCCCCTTTGATGTTATGTTCATATTTATTTATTACATTTTAAGCAAACACAGTATACTTTCTAGATCCTTATCGTAACAACTTAAAGGAGAGAAATTACAGCCGCACAGCCTTTCTAGTCCTCGCCTTGGATTTCATTAACATCTCCATGCTTCTGCCCATGCCCAGCACCCAAACGGATCTGGCCCCAGCCAGCACCCACGTCTTTCCTATGCGGATTCCCACTCCATGATTCAACTGGTAGCTTTACTCTCTTTAGCTAACACACACTTTCATCAGCAGCCTTGCAGGAGCGCCAAGGATGAATCCTGAGAGCAGTTTTAGTGGCTCAAACTTAGACTCGCCCAGGCAGTGATCTGGCACGGCACGCTGTTTCTGGCCAAGCGAAAACTGTTTTCTCAGGGAAACAGATGACAGGGAAAAACCAAATGGCGATGAGCAAACAAAACAGTTGCCGAGCTCCTATAAAGACAGAGGACCCAAAGCCCTGATGGTCTGCCTTAGCGAGGCAGACATGTCTACGAAACACCATAACCTCTGCAATTCACTCAAACTCTGCCACAGGTTCAGGTCCAGCATCTCAGGACATAGGTGACACAAGATGACATTAAGCAGCTGGGGGAGAAGTAGTACGAGCCTGAAAACATTACTGTAACGTTGCCCGCCTCAAAGTTAGAGAGGCAGATCTTATGCTGAGTTGTTCATTGGATTTTTCTAGTTTGCTTTCAGGCCTGGAAAGTCTCACGGCTGATATCAGCTGTTGGACTCCGATCAAAGTTTAGCTTTCCATTAATCCTTTGAGTTATATGTGAGGCTGATAGAGGAATTTTTTTAGAAGACAGTTAAGATTACTCAGATACTTAATTTGCACTCCAGTATTTCAAAAACACCTTGACTTTAAAACCTCGGTCTTGGTGTACATATGGTCTTGATAGAGAAACGCATGCTTTGGCATCGACTGAAGAAATGAATTTGTGAGGCAAGGGAAGAAAATTTAACGGTTTGTGTACTGTGGCCCTGCAGCTGAAAACTCTTCCGAGCTCCAAGCCTGCTACCAACACGTCCGTGCTTCAATCAGAGACCTGGGATCTCACTCTCACCACATCCGCGCCAGGCACAGCACAGTGGGGAGCAGGGAGCTGTTGCAGAAGCCACACTTTCTTACCCACAAACAGGCATAACAATTAGATTAATTTTATTCTTAACTTCAGAGAAAAAAGCTGAGACAGTCTCCTTGCTGCCCCACTAACAAAGTGGGCATGGTTTCTGACTCTTCTAGCCTCAGGGGATGAAAAAGAACAGCGCATTAGCCTAATATGCAGTTCTCCTGGACTGCAGTTACGCCTAAATAAGGGCTTTTAGTCCTCAAGGGATCTGAAGGTATCATTAGTCCAACAGTTCCATCACAATAACTGTAGACCAAACATACAAAAATCTCACCCTTTGCTCTTTGAGGCCCCATGAGACCTCTTCCCTTTTGCTCTCTCCTGCCTAGGCACCACCTTGCCTCCTGTTCCAACTTTCTTCCCCATATTGAGCTCACCACCTGTACCGACTCCATCGTGCTGCCTTACAACAGCCAACAGCAGCTCTGCTCGCCTTCCACCGTGTCTCCAAGGGTCCTTCTGTAAGCACCCCCTCTGCGCCTCCCTGCAGGGCTGGCCTGAGCCCCAGAGCGAGGGAGCTTGTTTTACATTTTCAACCAGGAGATTTTTACCAAGATTGAGATTTCACAACCAGTTGAACCCAATTTAAAAACAGGCTGCTGCTGAGGAGGGCAGCAACACCTTCCTTCAGGACCTGGCTTGCATTCCCCTATCTGCACCAACGATCGCAAGGCCACCAAGTGAGTCAGCTCTGCTGGCAGAGCCCATTGAAAATTTGCCAAAGAAAAATGAGGTTTAGTTTTCACCTGGATGAGGGAGCAGTTTCAGCTCACCATGCAGGCTTGGAGCGCCAGCCCAAAGGAGGAGGCAGGAGTGGATGCCTATGAAAGAGAACTTTGCAGTCTAACAGAGCAAGGCCTCAGATCCACTAATGAAGCGTCACCCCAGTATCTGTAACAAACCCTAGAGTGCCAGAACGTAGGCAAAAATAAAGAAAAAATATAGGAAACCCAGCTTCAAGTAAGACACGGGCATCTGCTCAAGTTTGCCAGGGGACTCACCACCCTCATTCTCCAAGCACACACGCTCACCACGGCAAGCTTCAGCACTGCCTCAGGCTCTATCTTTTACCTCTCTGGAAAGTCTGCATGTTGCACAGTGAGGACTGCCACCCTATTTAGAATTTCTCTACAGTTCCTGTAAATGGAATCAAGCACAATTTTTAAAAAAACCCAAAAACACAACTCCCAAACCCAATGACTAGAACCACAGGTTCACATTGGTCATCAGAAAAACCTGTTGGGCTCCCAGACAAAGGAGCCTGTGTCCACACACACTGCTGAAAGGTCCACTCCCAGCAGCGCTCTCATGCCCGGTGAGTTCTGACGCAAGAGAAGGTTGATGGAAAGAAGAGCAACAACAGGCAAGCTCAGTTAAGGGACAGTGAGCTCATTCCTGCAGCAGTTCCAGACAGACACTGACACCTTGTCCATCGGCAGCCTCCAGCCAGAAACAGCTTTAAAAAACACAGGCAAATGGGTTCATTTAGCTGCCTTACCCCAAGTCCAACTCTGTCTGTTACGACTTGCAGGGATCCAAGCTATCCGTGATCCCTTAAAGGGAAGCACAACTATTAAATCCACACCTGCAGCCAGAATTTATAGCTGCCCCATCTACTGCTGTCTTACATCATAGGCAATTAGGAGCCTGTGAACTCATGGCTGCAGGATATGGGAGGCGCGCTGGAACCAGAGAGCGGAGCCTGTGTGTTACAGCACGGTCGTTAGTCCCCCTTCAGAATTCACAGTGCCTCTGGACGCTGCAATCATGCACAAAACAGAGCAACCCATCCGTTTTGACTCTGTTTTTTAAACAAGAGTGCTGTTCTCCACTTGAAATCGTTGCTTTCCCTGCACTTACAGCAGCCCGTGCCCTGCCACGCGCCACGCCAACACACGCTGCCGTGGAACCCAGTCTCCAGGGAAGACGGGCAGGAGAACAATGCTTATTAGAAAGCAAAGCGGCTAACCAGGGACAGCTGAGGGAGAAAGCAGGAAAGAGCCTGTCCTTCCTTCCCCTGATTAAAACAAGCCTTCGAACAATCCATGCCCTCAGCTTTACAGTAAGCTAACCGGGTAATTCAGTTTTACTGCTCTCCTCCCCTCCCTTCCCCCATGCTCAACAAACCAAACCTGGTTTCGAGATTGAAGTGAACTCTCCGGCAAACACACGCTCCCAAGCTTCTCAGCCTAGAGGGAAGGAATCCCAAGACAACTGACAGTACAGCAGAACAATCCCATTAGCTTCAGCCCCAAGGAAAGGCTGTCTCGATGTATCAGCCAAGCCAAAATAAAGAAAGAGACCCTCTCGTTGGTCAGGACAGGTTTGCTACAACAAACTGACCTGGCTCCCACGTCAGAAGGTCAGTAGAACGCCAGGGACAAAGAGGAAGGCTTTGGGTTAGCTTTGCTCAGCAGCATTGTGCAACCAACTGCTGGCCATAGCTTCCTGCCTCCCTTCTTGGGCCAGCCAAAATAAAGTGTCGATCAAAGGGAAGGAGGCAGGAATGATCATGAAACTACAGTACAGGGGTTCAGATCCTCCAGATCTGCTGCTCTATCCACTGCAGCCAAGCTCAGAGCTGATGCCACATGGTTGGCTTGGTGCTGCTGGAGGCAGGGACCCAGCCTGGAGCGGCTGGGCATCGGGGCAGGAACGGCAGCGAGCGGCAGCTGGTGAGTCAGAGCCCTCCATCCCCTCCTGCCAGCCCAGCAACACCAGCCAGTACCAGCAGAACCAGTTCAAATAAGAGCCACCGACAGGAAAACAGTTACGCTTCATCATGGCTACCAGGGAGAATTTATCACCAGGTTAACCTGACTGCGCCCTGTTTTCACTCGTATGGACATATCCTGCTCTGCTGAACAGGACTGCCGCTCCATGTCCAACCACAGACCAGAAATTCTGGGAGACACCTTCCCAAAGGAAGAAGGGACACTGCTGCTGTGGCAACATGGGAAGAGGGTCCAAGACTCTTCATAGCACGTCAACTCCTCCGCAAGACTTTAATAACGAGCTCAGCAACACACAGGGGCCCTGCAAAGATAACCGGCTGCCAAGATTGATTCCATCCTATGTTAGCATCCATCACATAGCAAGGAAAACAAGATTAAGCAGCACCACAGCATTAGTCTTCAGTTGAACTTGGCCAAGAAAATGAACGTTTCTTTTTTGTTGGCTGCTCTGCATGTTTTTTAAAGTCACTTCAGACTCAGCCAGTGAAAGGTGCCTGGACTTTTTAATACTGGGGGACTGGACAGGACAACACTTGTTCCCTTGCCAGCCCCCAGAGAAGCAGTGAACGCTTCGGTTAAGCAGGCAAGCATCTGCCTCCTGTAATACATACATTGCCAGAGTGAAAATAAACAGCTTCACACCTTTGGCTCATGGAAGGACTTCAGCTGCTTTCATGTCCTCAACCTGCAGCCTCTCTTCTTGAGGAAGAGGGATTGGAAGGGTGAAGGTTACTTGCAGTTCCCATATTCCAACATACCAGAATGAGGGTGGAGATTGTTGGTCTCCTGTGGCACCAGTAGGGTGGATCAGGGTCTTCCTACAGCATGTAGGTTCTGGTGTTGCTTCATTGTGTTTTACTGTAACCAGTACAGGTTTCAGACCAACTCAATACACACCCTTACAACATGTGCTGGCTACACACAAGCAACAGCAAATGCATGAATTAGGAAAAAAAAAATAACTTGAGAACTAGACCATTTTTCAAATGCTCAGCTCAAAAGCCCATAATCTAGAAAACCGCACCTTGATTTAATGCTGCCACCAAAGTCCCCTGAGCTCTGTTGCGCGATGATTCCCGGAGCTGCGCAGACTCAAGCCACACAACTGCAGACCATCCAGCTCCAGTGTCCACCATCTGGTATCTAGGCCAAGACTCCTCCCTGGTTGATCCCATCTCGCACAGCAATTTGAAAGGGTAGTCTGCACCCAGGAATGCCTCACTCTGAACAGTTCAATGTAACATTAGACCATTAAGCCCTACATTTCAGCATATTTCAAAAGTTTTGATAATAACATTTTTGATTACATCCGTTGCCAGCTTCCTTCTACACCCTGACAAAGATTTAAAGCATACATTCCTATTTCATTCTGCAACAAAAATTAGTGGCAGGAACAGAAAACATCTTCTGTTCCAAAAAACCCTCGGGGTTTTCCTCCTTCACTTGTGTTTTATTAGAGGAGGCTCAAATCTCCATCAAGCCGTGATATGCTGTCACTGCAAAGGATTTAGGCAACACGTATCCGACTGCTACACCAAAAGGCACCTTTTGAAAGGACTCTTGTGAAACAAAGAGATTTCCTGAATCTATTGCAAACACAAAATCATTCTGCAGAAGAAGCAGCCCCCAGCAGCTTTAAGAAAATCCAGGACTACGCTTGAGCATATGCACACAGAGCCGTAATTTGGGAACCATTGTGAGCTTTCATAGGGGGGAAAGGGAGGACAAAGGAAAACCACATGCTGTTGTTGAGTTTGTCTCTGCAATACATTTAATCTACATGGAGATGGAATATGACATAGCAGAACTCTTCCATGTACAGCCAACACCAGCAAAACCCATTCTCCAAACTGGGAGATCCCATTTCACAAACCTTATCTTTGCCTCCTGCAGCACACAGAAGTTCCCCAAACCCCAGTTGAAAGCTGTCACCAGCACTACTCATCCACACCGCAAGGGAAATCAATGCGAGAACAACAGCTCTTGCAGAATTCCAGAAAGCCAGAGCTGAGGAGTTTCACCAACCTGACCTTGAGCTATGGGAGCTTTTGCCAGTGAGTGAATAATTCCACAGCAGACCTCGGGAACTTGAGCAGAGGGAAGATCCACCCAGACACTCATGACCATTGCATCCCACAGCCTCTCTAAGCCTGTCAACAGTATCTGTCTACTCTTTGCACGTTCAAAGACATTAAAGCGACAAAACACATCTTATGAGCCACCGAAGAATTATTCCAGTATATCCACAGGGATGATAACAGACTTAGTTACATGAATTCCACCACCAAAGTTACACAGCTCCCTCCCCAACCTTGTATTTGACCGTGCATGCCATAACGAGGTCTGCACACAGGTCACTGGGAAGAGATCCTTGGTGTGTGGCTCCAGAACAAACCCCTCCATCTCCAAAGGCCATGGAGCCAGCTGAGCACAACTGACAAGCCATCTTCCCAAACAGTGGTTTTCTACTCTAAGCCACTCGTTGCCATCTCTCATCCCCTACAAGTTCCTTCCCCAGCTCTACTTTCCAAGCTCCTTTGTACTTCTTTCCTGGACGCAGACTATGCTGCCCAGCGCAGGTGCACTGAAAGAGCCGGGTGGTGCAAGCTGCAGCCCCTGGCCAGTGCAGGTGCCAGCATCAACACTTCTCCCTGGGGTACGGAGTATGTGCAGATGGGTGATGTCATGATGTCAGACCAGCTCACAGACACTCTCTCTCCAACCTGATCCTCCCCTGGCTTGGCAGAGCTGCAGTTTATCTTCTTGTCCACCTGAGACAAGGGGCCTCTGGCACAGCCCCATCCTTGCCCCTCCTGCAGCTCAGGGAAGATTTCAACAGGCTGAATGAAACCGTGAAGAAAGAAGCTTTTCAGAGGGGAAGGCAGGGAGGAGAGGCACACACGTATTAAACAAATCATCTGTTTGGAGCTCTGGCTCCTACTTGTTCTTGGCTATATTATTCACTCAAGAGTGGATTAATCCATCACAGCAAAGGAATCTCCTGATCTCAGAGATACAGGCAACAAGTCATGCACTGACTGTGGATCCTTCTGAAAATCACCAGCCTTTCTCATACCCTTATTTGGGCCGATCTACCGTCTCTTAACAAACAAGCAGCAAAAAAGGGAAACAAACACTGGAAAAAACCCACCTGATTACAGTAATGTTACTTGGGAAAACCTAGCTTCTGGAAGCAAGGAGGGCATTTCAATTCCAAAGAGTCACCCTCAGCTTGTTTGAGCAGGGCCCGCATTAACTGTAATCACAAGAGGAATGGTCACCCAGGGATTACTTCCCAAACCAGCATGTAAAACACTGGTAATTTCTTCTGAAGTCCTTTAAAGTGAGGCCTTTTAGCCAGATAAATGGTTTGTTTACCCAGTGAGAACTGAGAAAGGCAAACCCTCAGTGCCATCCCCTTGCAGCATCCTAGCTAGAGCAGGCTGCTGCCCAGACACAAGTTGTCTACACAGAATATGATAATGCTCTCCAGAAGGAAAGACATCTCCAGCATCTGCTTGTTCTTTAGGGCTTTAGCAGATGATGCAGGACAATTGCAGAGGTGTTCACAAACCGTTTCATCTTCTCCAGAGATGAAGGGGAACAGAGAAGATCCCCACAGCTCAGCTCACCTGTGGTGGGAGCTGGCAGCCCACCAGCACGTGGAAGCTGAGGTGGAACAACCCAGCCGACAACATACCCCACACCCACCTTGGCAATGACAAAACACCCCCAAATTGTAAATCAGCGGTACCCAGCCCCTTTGCCTGTCTATTTTGCATTTTCAGTGAGGGGGTCGGCATGTGCATTTTTCCCTGGTCTGATGTTCTCTAATGTTTTATGGGTTGGCTGCCAGGAAATCCAAGGTCTGCGAGGCAGGCGGACGTTGCATGACTGCAAGCTAGGAAATATTAAACTTGTCTTTGAATTAAGCAAATAAGGCTCAACCACTTGGTTCATTATCAGATACAATGGTTGAAGTCTGTGGGGAAAACTCAATGGTGCAGCACAGGGCGTAAATCAAAGGCGAGATCCGACAGACAGGTGAGGCCAAGGGGCCGGTTTCACCTTACAGCTCAGCCGAACTTGAGAGCCAGCTGCTGCCAGAAAGGATGGTCTTCTTCCCTGGCAAGCCCAGTGCCTTCCACCCCTCCTGTTGCGTGGAAGAAAACATTCCAATAGAGCTGGCTTATTTTGCTCTGGGTTTGGGGGTTTATTCCCCTTCCCTGCTGTTTTAGTGAGTTGAAGTGGTTTAATTGGGTCTTTCTAGAGAGAAGCAGGGGCAGGAGATGGAGGGGCAAATGGCAGGCTCCCCTCTCCCAAGGCAATCGGCTCTTGGCTCAGCTGCAACATGGAGAACGTGGTTTTACGAGACAGCTAAGCCAATTTAAAAGCCAGCTGCTGCCAAAAGGGGCCATTTCCCCCCCAGCCCTCTGGCCCCCAGAGGCCTCCCCAGTCACTGGGGTGAAAGCTTTAGCAGCTCTGTGACTGCAGGGCAAAATCCAGTGGAAAGTTTGGAGCTGGGATGTTTTTTGAAGGGTTGCAGGAGTCACTCCCCCGCGGCTGCTCTGCCGCTGGATGCTCACAGCGGGGAAGAGGCAGGAATGTACCTGCCACCTCCTGCAGCAGCAAGTCTTCGATGGAGCTGTAACGTGAAACTGTGCCCAAGGAGATGGGGAAAGGGAGGGGGAACAGAATCCCACCTGCCTCAAAGAGCTCCAAGACGTCTCCTAGGTGCATCTCATAGGTACGGGAAATGGGAAAACAACCCACCTTGCGTGATTTGTTTTCCCTCCTGTTGAAAGACAGGAGATATTTCTTGCATAAAAAGAGCAAGCAGGGGCTTAATGGAAAAGGCAGGTGGTCTGGATGCACAAGTCTCAGTCCCTAGCAGGGCTGAACCAGCAGTCAGCCCTAAAGTGATCGCTGTCACTGGAGAATCATCATCTGCACCGGAAAGGCAGGAGTGAGCTGGGGAAACTAAATGGAAAACTATGACACACTCAGCCCTGGAAGTTGTACCGAGCTATCGACCAAGGAAAGTGCTGGAAGAACACTCAACTGAAAAAATACACGCACACAGAGGAAACTATCTATTCTAAAATTTCTTGGGTAGCTGGTGATCTCTCATTAGTTGAAATAATACAGTGAAGGGGTTTTTGCTGAATTTGTCAAGGACAAACAATATCCCAGAGAGAATGGTGTGGGAGAAGAGAACACACTATCCCAGGGCTGGCTCAGAGAGGCCACCAGGAGAACATTAATCTCATAGAAAAGGGAATATGCCTGGAGAACAGACCCAGCACCAGCTCATACGGTAACAAACTAGATCAAAACAGCAAAAAAGCTGATGGAGAACACAGCTTGGTCCCCACGTACCAGTGTTATGAGTCAGGACTGCAAGACAAGCTGGAAATTCCCCATTAAAAAGGACACTTGCCCAGTTCAGCCTGACACAAGACTTAAAATCTTCAGCAAGTCTTTAAGCTCTGCAAGCCAGCATTTTTGATCAGTCTTCCTGCAGCTGCAGACAGGAATCGGCTCTGAAGCTCCTCAACCCACTGGAACACTGAGGAAAACCAGAAAACCAGTAGAAAAACAAGTGGGAAAACAGCGTGACTCAGCTGAAGCGGAGCCACCCCTCAGTCCTCAAATCGTGAGCAAAGCAACAGACAAAAAACTGACTCCACATATGAGGGTCAACTTTACAGGATCAATTAATTCATACAAATTAGACATTGCCTAACAAAAGATGTCAGGCAGGTTTCTGCACAGCACGCAGCAATTAAAGCTATTCCATATAGAATCTTATCTGTAATATAGCAGCCTTCCAGTACTGAAAGAGGCTCCAGGAAAGCTGGGAAGTGGCTTATTACAAGGGTCTGAAGTGACAGGACAAGGGGGAATGGCTTTAAGTTGGAAGGGGAAAGATTGAGATTAGACATTTGGAAAAAATTCTACACACTGAGGAGGGAGGCCTCAGAGCAGTGGTGGCTGCCCCATCCCTGGAGGTGTTCAAGGGCAGTTTGGAAGGGCCTTGGAGGACCTTGACCCAGTGGGAGGTGTCCCTCCCCATGGCAGGGGATGGGACTGGATGGGCTTTGAGGTCCCCTCCAACCCCAACCATTCTAGGAGTCTGTAATTGTATGAAATACCGGATCTTCACAGGTTTATGGGTGAAGACTTACTCAGATACAGAGCTCCTGGTACTGAACCACAGGTTTCAAAGCCTCACTGGCATGGGTTCCCCAGCAACACAACTCACAGCTGTCACCCAGTCAGAAAGGCAGTTACCGAGCTGAGCAAAGGGAATGCCACAAAACAAACCCCATCATGGGTCTGTGTGTACCCTGCTGCTCCCCACACCAGCCCTACAAGCCCCTTCTTTGGGGAACAGAAATCAAGGCAGCGGGTCCTTGACACACTCACACCAACATCACTAATGGCCACATGAAGAGGAGCACCAGGAGAAGAGGCTGCATGGCTGTACCGTGCAGTACTTCAGGAGACAGCTTTTTTTCCCCAAAATTATTTAAGCATCACAGGCTTCTCAGTTAGGTTTTTGGTGCCACGGCTGAAGCTTGAGCAGACTCCAAACTAATTTCAGGGGTCTTGGTATGAGCAAGGACTTGGTGAGGGAAAGCAGCTCTGCTCGGGGACAGGCAGAGGAGGATTTAGGAGATGACAAACACCGGTACGGCTGCACGCTCACATGAGCAAATGAATTGCTTTGCTTCACTATTTCCACATCTGCAGAAGCAGTCTTTAAACAAGTCACTGTATTTTTAAGCTCTGACAGTTAAAATCCTCAAGTGACATCACCTGAAGCCGGAGCACAGCTGCCTTATTCCTCTGGCACGCCAGCAAGCCAAAGTAAGCACGAGCCTCAGTTTACAGGCTTACAGCACACCTCGAGATAATGAAAGCACTGCTGGGATCTGCCCCTCTAGCAGTCTCAGGCCTCTCCTTGCATGTTTTCCCCTCTGTTTTGGGGTAAGAAACACAAAGTTTAGGAAGCCAGCAGAGGGAGCGCGCAGAGTCCCGGCCCAAGCACCACTCAACAGCATCCAGAAGGGCTGGCAGGAGAAGAACCATGAGTAGCCAGTAAAGCTGGCATCCCACCAACCCCAGAGCTTGCAAAAGAATGAAGAACAACCAAGGTCCACCAGGGATGTCAAAAAAACCCCATGGCACGCTGTTTTCCCTGGTGTATCAGAACCTGCCACGGCGGGAGAAGCCACCAGGCCACACACACTTCACCTTGCACACACGGGCACGGCTGTTTACAAGCAGCTTAAGGGTGTAAATCACATTAATCCAAGTGATAAAGCTATCACACTCATCCTTGGGTGAATTACTAATCCCTTACCACTAGAGCTGTTCCCATCTTACTTCTTACCCCTCAGAGGAGAAAATAAATACCTTTTAACATGTAGCTGGCAGGTAACCCAGTGGATCCTGTCTCAGCACTTCTACCTGCGAATCCAGCCTTAACCAAATAGTTTTGAGTAACATTCACGGGCTTCGAGGGCCACTTTGTGCAGCTGCAGATTTTTCTGCGACACAGACCAAGCCCGTCGGAGGCTTCGCTCTTGTTTCTGGAGAGGGAGTTACAAGAAAAAGGTTCATTTCTTTTTAATGCAGCAGTGCTTTGTTATCTATGAAAATGACACGATGGCTGGAGCCCCTCTGCTTTGAGGACAGGCTGAGGGAGTTGAGGTCGTTCAGCCTGGAGAAGAGAAGGCTCCGGGGAGAACTTAGAGCAGCTTCCAGTGCTGAAAGGGGCTCCAGGAAAGCTGAGGAGGAGCTTTTTACAAGGATATGGAGCGATAGGATGAGGAGGAATTGCTTTAAATTGGAAGGAGGAAGATTTAGATTAGACATTAGGAAGAAATTCTTGACAATGAGGGTGGGGAGACCCTGGCCCAGAGGTGGCTGCCCCATCCCTGGAGGGGTTCCAAGGCCAGGTTAGATGGGGCTTGGAGCCCCTGATCCAGGGAGGTGTCCCTGCCCGTGGCAGGGGTGGGACTGGATGGGCTTTGAGGTCCCTTCCAACCCAAATAATTCCATGATGCTATGATTGCGCCATCCCCACAAGACAGGCTCACAACTGCTTTAAAAATGTAGGGGTTTGGTTTCAACACTTGGAATGGAACAAGTGGCACTCGGCATCTATTTCAGTGTGGTCAAACAAAGCCCACTGGCTGCAATTAGGGCACGTAATACCAAGTTTAATGGAAAAGCGTTAAGAAACTGTGCCACGAAGCGTTCATAGAATCATAGAACCACCAGGTTGGACGAGACCCACCGGATCATTGAGTCCAACCATTCCTATCCACCTAAATCAAGAATTTTTGGAATATCAGGACACGAAGGAGAGAGCAATTGCTGCAGCCATGGCTCTGGGTGGGCAGCACAGCACATCTACAGCAACTGTCAAAACACCAGAGGGGTGGGAGACACCGGGAAAAGCTCCCTGGCTCCACACGGCTCCACTCTGAGCCCAGACTAGAGGGTCACCTGCATTGTTCACCGAGGACACAAGCAACGAGGCCCCAGCGAACTGCACCTGCGGAGCGACAGCCCCAGGTTGGGGTCAGTAAATTGGATTTTGGTGCATGTGGGGAAGACACAACTCGGCGAGCAAACAGCCCTGCAGAGCTGACAGGTTTACAGCCGCAGCCCCAGCACCGTGAACCCTCCTCGCACACAGACACCAGCGAACCGTCCGGGAAAAGCAGTAAAAAACGCTACATAAATCATCACGGCTACACACTCGGCGATTATTCAAACAGCTACAAGGCAGGGGAAGAACAAACACCGCACGGCTCGGAGTCGCGTGTCACATCCCAACAACATCTCCCTTTAGGTTTAAAACATACCAGTATCAGAAATATCGGAAAATGGAAGAACCAGGGAGTTCTTTCATTAGAAACCGTATCATTGATTTTTTTTTTTTTTTTTTTTTTTTTTTTTCTGGCTAAGAGACGGACAAAGCAAGGTAGAAGCGATCTCGAGCCCCGGCTGCCCCGCTCCCCGCGGCTGCCCCGCTCCCCCCGGCCCCGCGCCCCGCAGCCCCCGCACCTCGGAGCCCTCGGAGCCGCCGCCGCGGCCGCCCCGCTCCCGGCAGGCTGGGCGGGCGGAGCCGCCGCTCCCGCACCGCACCGGGGCCGCCCCGCCCCCCGGAGCCAGCCAACCGCGGCGGGGGCGGCGCGGGAGCGCGCGGCGGGCACCGGGGGCGCGCGCACAGACCGGGCGACGGGAGCGTGCGACGGGGGCGTGCGCACGGACCGTGCATACAGACCATGCACTGAGATCGTGCACCGAGACCGTGCACCGTGAGCGTGCACCGAGGCCGTGCAACAAAAGCGTGCACTGAGATTGTGCACCGAGACTGTGTAATGCGATTGTGCACTGGGATCGTGCACGCAGACCGTGCACCCAGATTGTGCGCCGAGACCGTGCACTGAGACCGTGCACCGAGATTGTGCACCCAGACGGTGCACACAGACCATGCAATAAGAGCGTGCACCGAGATCACGCAAGGAGATTGTGCATCGAGATTGTGCGCTGACACCGTGCGCACAGACCATGCACCAAGCTCGTGCACCAAGGGCGTGCACGGGGACCGTGCACCGAGATCGTGGGCCCACATTGTGCACTGAGACCGTGCGCTGAGATTGTGCACCCCGACCATAAGCCCAGATTGTGCACCTGGCAATTGTACACTGAGCAATGGTGCACCAAGCCATCATGCACCAAGTGCTTGTGCACCGGACGGTTGTGCACTGAGTGACTGTGCACTGAGTGATTGTGAACTGAGTGATCGTTAACCAAGTTATCGTGAACCAAGTTATCATGAACCAAGTTATCATGAACCAAGCAGTGGAAACCAAGCAATCATGAACCATGTGGTCGTGAACTGTGTGATTGTACACCAACCAGTCATGCACTAAGCAATCGTGCACTGTACTGCGTGAACCATGCGCTCATGAATCAAGCAATCATGAACCGAGTGGCCACACACTGAGCAGCGTGCACCCTGTGATTGTGAAGTGTGCGATCATGAACCGAGTGATCGTGCACCGAGTGATCGTGCACCGAGTGATCTGCACACAGCAGAAAACAAGCTATCACACCACACAGTTGTGAACCAAGCAGCCTTGAACCATGCGATCATGCACTGTGCAGTCACACAGTGTGGACTGTGAGATCGTGAACCAAGCAACCATGCACTCTGTGACCATGTACCCATGCAACCATGCAACTGTGTGACCGTGCACCTGTGAACCACAAACCCAATGCAATCATACACACTGTGCAATCATACAACCGTGTGACTAAGCGACTGTGCACCGAGCAGCCGTGCAGTGTGACTGTGCACCATGCACCCATGCGCTGTGACCATGCACTGTCCACCGTGCACCCATGCACTGTGCCACCACAGACCCGTGTGACTATGCACAGTGCAATCGTGGTCCTGCAACTGAGCACCATGAACTGTGTGACCACGCGACTGTGCACTATGCAACCATGCGACCATGCACCCATGCAACGAAGATAGTGAGGGGGCTGGAGAACAGGCCTTATGAGGAACGGCTGAGAGAGCTGGGGGTGTTTAGCCTGGAGAAGAGGAGGCTGAGGGGAGACCTCATTGCTCTCTACAGCTACCTGAGGGGAGGTTGTGGAGAGGAGGGAGCTGGGCTTTTCTCCCAGGTGACAGGGGACAGGACGAGAGGGAATGGCCTCAAACTCCACCAGGGGAGGTTTAGGCTTGACATTAGGAAAAAAATTTTCACAGAAGGGGTCATTGGGCACTGGCAGAGGCTGCCCAGGGAGGTGGTTGATTCACCTTCCCTAGAGGGGTTTAAGGGACGGGTGGACAAGGTCCTGAGGGACATGGTTTAGTGATTGATAGGAATGGTTGGACTCGATGATCTGGTGGGTCTCTTCCAACCTGGTGATTCTATGATTCTAACCATGCATGGCATGACTGTCCACTGTGCACCCATGCACCATGCGATCATGCACCCGTGTGACCATGCACTGCATGACCATTTGTGTTACCATGAACCACACATTGGGTGACCTTGTGACTGTGCAATCGTGCGCTGGGTGACCATGAACCATGCATTCCATGACTTTGTAACTGTGCACCACACGATCATGCACTGTGTGACCACGAACCATGAAATTGAGTGATTGTGCACCACGCGTTGTGTGACTGTGAACAGCACACCATCTGACCATGAAACATGCGTCCATGCAGTGTCCACTGTGCACCCATGCAACCATGCACCATGTGACTGTGCACCATGCACCCATAAACTGTGTGTCCATGCAGTGTCCACCATACAACTGTGCATTGTGTGACCATCCACCATGCAATCATGCGCCATGGGATCATGCCCCCATGGGACTGTGCAGCAGACACCATGCACCCATGTGACCATGCACCATACAATGTGAATGTGCATCATGCACCCACGCGACTGTGCACCATGCAACCATGAACCATGCCCAGGCCACTTGCTTGCAGTGGAGGATCTTGCACCATACAAGCCTCCCATGTGCACCGTGCCAATCACAGAATCACTAGGTTGGAAAAGACCCACTGGATCATCGTGTCCCAACATTCCTATCAGTCACTAAACCATGTTCCTCAGCACCTCATCCATCCATCTTTTAAACACCTCCAGGGAAGGTGACTCAACCACCTCCCTGGGCAGCCTCTGCCAGTGCCCAATGACCCCTTCTGTGAAAATTTTGTCCAGCCTGAACCTCCTTTGGCAGAGCTTGAGGCCATTCCCTCTCGTCCTGTCCCCTGTCACCTGGGAGAAGAGCCCAGCTCCCTCCTCTTCACAACCTCCTTTCAGGTAGTTGTAGAGAGCAATGAGGTCTCCCCTCAGCCTCCTCTTCTCCAGGCTAAACAACCCCAACTCTTTCAGACATTCCTCTTGTTCTCCAGCCCCTTCACCAGCTTCCTTGCTCTTCTCTGGACTCGCTCCAGAGCCTCAACATCCTTCTTGTGGTGAGGGGCCCAGAACTGAACACGGGATTTGAGGTGCGGTCTCACCAGTGCCGAGTACAAGGCTGCTGCCATGCCCAGGCTGCTCATTCGAGCCCCTCAGAGCCTGCGTGGCTGCCACGTGTCCCTTGTCCTCGCAGCGAGGGGCTTCTGGCCCTCTTGCCATGCAGCACAGAGGTAGGGCTCGCAGTGGAGCTCTCACTCACGTGGCCGCATCCCAGAGCTTCGCAGGCACGAGGGAGTGTGAAGGGGCACCGGCTTTGTCTGGAGAGCTGGAACCACTCCTGCCTGCTGCACACATGCTCCACGTGGGACCTGCTGCCAGAGAATGGCACTGAGAAGCCCCTGTTCATGCAAGATGGAGCTGACAACCAGCAAAGAGCGGGGTTATCAGGGCTTGGATGGCATCCAGCCACAAACTGCAGCAGGATTGCGGGAGGCGTCAGGGAGCCTGCCCGTCATTTGCAGCTTAATTTAATATTAACAGCTTGATAAATTGCCTGGTGTTAGACCTCATCTGCAGCACTGAAACCCATAAAGAGGTGTGTTACGGCCTCATCCTGCACCCAGGTCCTCGCTGCTTTTCCAAAAGGCCTGAGATATGCCCCAAATGCCTCGGTTCGGGGGAATTTCCTGAATTTTAGTTACATTCGCAGGTGGCAGCTGAATTTAGAAAGGGGTCATCCCAAGTACGGGAGGTCATGTAGAAAGGCTCCAGCAGCATGAGGAGGGTGCTGGAAAGAAGCACAGCTCCTGTGTTCTAAAGTGAAAGAGAAATAGGCTTTTTTAAACAAACAAACAAACAAACCACCACCCTTGGAACAAAGTTTCTTGGGTTTTGGGCAAAACTGTGAGACCAATGGGCTGCATCGTCCTGTGTGCATTTTATCCCTTGGGAGATTTCCTTTCAGACTATTTCAACAAGGGTGCAAGGAGAAAAATATGAAGAAAATCAAGATGAGAGAGGTCCTTTGTAGATTAAAAATCCCTTTCAATCTGAAGAAAATACCTCAAAAATGGATGAGTTCAGTCACTGGGTTTGTGGTGGCCATCAGGAAAGCCGAGGAACTGAGGGTTGCTGCCAACACAGAAGCAGGATGGCCAAGGTGGGTTACTGGGGGTAAAGTAACCACAGAATCACAGAACGTCCTATATGGGAACGGACCCACAAGGCTCATCGAGTCCAACTCCTGTCCCTGCACAGGACAACCCCACAATTCACACCATGGGGCTGAGGGTGTTGGCCAAACACTTCTGGAATAGTCGGCTTCGGTGCCGTGACTGCTTCCCTGGGAGCTGTTCCCGTGCTCCACCACCCTCTGGGGGAAGAACCTTTCCCAATGTCCAACCTAACCACCCCCCCTACCCCCGGCGTCTTCCTGCCTCATGTCCAGAGGGAAGAGCTCAGTGCCTGCTCCTCCTCCTCCCTGTGTGACGAAGATGCAGAGCGTGATGAGGTCTCCCCTCAGTCTCCCCTTCTCCAGGCTGAACAGACCAAGGGATTTCAGCTGCTCAGCCGCTCAAGTTCAGGATGATAATGATGGTCTTTTGCAGAGCAGAGATGCTGCCAAATCTCCCCATAAGAGATTCCCGTGGTATTTTATTCCACTCCTCAGGCGCTATTTGCATGAGAATACCCTCACGAGGGAGGGAATTGATGCTTAATTAGAGAACAGCAATCCCTTTAATTAGCATGTCTCCGTGCTCCCTTCTATTTTGCATGGATTCAAATGAGGTGCTCATTAGGGAGCGGGCGCCTGGACAAGCTACGCCCTTTAGCTGCGCACAGTCCCAATTAACCTCGTGGAATCACAACCGCGGGCTTCATGCCCAGGCCGGGACGTGCAGAACCCTCGCTCCTCTTTGCCAGGCTTGCGCTGAGCCATCGCTCCTGCCCTCTCCTGGATTTTGGCTTTGCCATGGCAGGTTTTCTTCCTCATAAGGTTTCCTTCCTCTTGAGGTTTCTCCTCCATGCAATGTTTTTCCTCCTCACAAAGCTTTTCCTGCTTGCCAGGTCTCCTTCCTTGCAGACCTTTTCCTGCTTGCTGGGTTTCTCCTGTCTACAAGGTTTCCTTCCTCACAAGGTTTCACAGAATCATGGAATTGTTTGTTAGGAAAAGACCTTTGAGGTCATCGAGTTCAATCGTCCCTGTCCTCTACTGAATCAGCCCTGAGCACCTCATCTGCCCAGCTTTTAAATCCCCCAGGAACGATGACTCCGCCACCTCCCTGGGCAGCCTCTGCCAGTGCCTAAGAACCCTTCCAGTGAAAATGTTGTCCCTGATGTCCAGCCTAAACCTGCCCTGGTGCAACTGGAGGCTGTTTCCTCTCGTCCTGCCCCCTGTCACTGGGGAGGAGAGCCCAGCACCCACCTCACCAGGACCTCCTGTAGGGTGGTTGCAGATAGTGATGAGGTCTCCCCTCAGCCTCCTCTTCTCCAGATTCAACAGCCCCAGCTCCCTCAGCTTCTCCTCATAACCCTTGCTCTCCAGACCCTTCCCCAGCTCCGTTCCCTTCTCCGGAGAGGCTCCAGACCCTCAATGTCCTTCTTGGGCCCAAACCTGAACCCAGGATTCAAGGTGCATCCTCACCAGCACAGAGTCCAAGGGGACGATCCCTGCCCTGCTGGCTGTGCTGTGGCTGATGCAGATGTTTCCTTTCTTATGAGGTTTTTCCGCTTACTAACCACTGAGATTTGGGAGCAGAAATGGGGGACACCCTCCTCCAAGGTCTCCAACCCTCCTTGGGGACCCTCCAACCCTCCCCATGCCACGGGGCTCATCCATCCCCAGGGCAGTGTCGAAGGCAGACGGGCAGCAGCTGAGGCCGTTGTTCCTGGAGCAGGAGCAGGGGGATTCCAGGCTCCCCTTTGTCCCCCTGGGCAGCACGGTAGCAGCAAATGTGATTTTGATTTTTTAAATTTTTTTATTTATTTCTCCTGCCCCATAATCCCATCGTCCTGTCACGGTTCCCCAGGAAGCAAGGCTGCTCCAAACAAAGCCCCTGGAGCATCCCGGGCTCCCAGAGGGGGTTTTGCAGCTGCGCCTCAGAGCGTGACCGATTGGGAATGAGCCTTTGCAGCGCATCTAATGCCATTTGGACAGGGAGCCTTTCATCCGCTCGTGGGAGCGAGGCCCCGGCATTGAGCCGGCAGCTCCCCGCGCTCCGGCTCTTGGTGCTCTCAGCCCCGCGGGAGCCATCTGGCACTTCCACAGCCCTTGGGGCTGAGCGAGGTGGGCACCCCGGTCCTCTCCTCCCCCTGCCGTGGGTCTGGGGAGGAGGAAGGCTGTGAGTGCACAGCTCAAGGTTGGTGTTGGGTGGCCAAGGACGATTGATGCTCCTCATTGCCATAAACTGGTCAGTGTCAACCTATGCTGAGCAGGTTCCTTATCTTGGTTCTCCTTGCTCTGTCCCCAGAAGGTATCTTGACCTGGTTCCCATCACCCCATCCCCAGCAGGTATCTTGTCCGAGTCCCATTGCCCCAGCCCTGCTCTCATCAGGTGCCTTGTCCCAGTCCCCATCATCCTATACCAATCCCCATCATGCCTCTTCTCCCAGTCCCCATCACTTTGCCCCAGTCCCAATCTCTTTGTCCTGGTCCCCACCACTCCATCCCAATCTCAATCAGATATTTTATCCCGGTCTCCATTCCCTTATCCCTGTTGCCAGCAGGTACCACTGGTCCCCACCACCCTGCCCTGTCCCCAACAGGGGCTGTAGCTCCCCACCCTGCTCCCCTTGCAGCTCACCCAGCACCCCAGTCTGCCCCTTGCCCAAGGACACCCGAGGATCTCCAAGATCTTCCAGGAAGGTCCAGATGCCTGGTCCCTCCGTGCCCGTGATGGGGGAGATGGTGTTGGTTGGCATCAGCTGCTGAATGTGCTCTGCAGTGCACCAGATGTTTGTGTGAGTGGGGAAACTGAGGCACAGAGCAGGAACAAGCAGGGAGCTGGTCGCAAGTCATAGGGGTGCAATGGCTGGAGCACACATGGGCACATATGTCACGTCAGGAGAGGAGGTGAAGAGAAGATGAAGAGGTGAAAAGAAGGAAGATAAGATGAGGATGAGAAGAGAAAGGGTGAAGAGAGAAGAGACAAGATGTGACAACAGAAGAAGGGAAGGGAAGGGAAGGGAAGGGAAGGGAAGGGAAGGGAAGGGAAGGGAAGGGAAGGGAAGGGAAGGGAAGGGAAGGGAAGGGAAGGGAAGGGAAGGGAAGGGAAGGGAAGGGAAGGGAAGGGAAGGGAAGGGAAGGGAAGGGAAGGGAAGGGAAGGGAAGGGAAGGGAAGGGAAGGGAAGGGAAGGGAAGGGAAGGGAAGGGAAGGGAAGGGAAGGGAAGGGAAGGGAAGGGAAGGGAAGGGAAGGGAAGGGAAGGGAAGGGAAGGGAAGGGAAGGGAAGGGAAGGGAAGGGAAGGGAAGGGAAGGGAAGGGAAGGGAAGGGAAGGGAAGGGAAGGGAAGGGAAGGGAAGGGAAGGGAAGGGGGAGGAGAAGTGTTATTTGCTTCAGAGGAGACGTCTCCCCATGAGCTTTGCCAACCCATCACTTCAGGAGTTGGACAGGTTTTTGTTGGTTTATTTTTCCCCTGGTGAAAAGTGGCTTTTTGACCCAAGCGCACATTTTCATAAAGAAGGTTTGTTTTGGCTGAAAGCCTTTCTTGTCTTTCTTTCTTTTTTTTTTTTATTCTTATTAAAAAGAAAAATGGTTGGGCAGGCAGGAGGGGTCACTGCTGTGCAAGTGAGGTTCGGCAGAAAAAAGTATTTTGGCTTTTTTTCATCAGAAATACCTCAGCAGGAGGCTTTGGGAGTGAATCATTCCCAAAATCCCCGTTCTCTGCCATGCCTGGTCCTGCCCAACTATCAGCTCTTCCCACAGCACCAGCCCAGCAACAAAAGCAAAAAAACCCAGAGACTTACTAGAAAATAGCCTCCCTTCCCTTCCCTTCCCTTCCCTTCCCTTCCCTTCCCTTCCCTTCCCTTCCCTTCCCTTCCCTTCCCTTCCTTCCCTTCCCTTCCCTTCCCTTCCCTTCCCTTCCCTTCCCTTCCCTTCCCTTCCCTTCCCTTCCCTTCCCTTCCCTTCCCTTCCCTTCCCTTCCCTTCCCTTCCCTTCCCTTCCCTTCCCTTCCCTTCCCTTCCCTTCCCTTCCCTTCCCTTCCCTTCCCTTCCCTTCCCTTCCCTTCCCTTCCCTTCCCTTCCCTTCCCTTCCCTTCCCTTCCCTTCCCTTCCCTTCCCTTCCCTTCCCTTCCCTTCCCTTCCCTTCCCTTCCCTTCCCTTCCCTTCCCTAAGAAGCAAACACCAGCCTCATGCAGCTGTTGGGTTTCTTGGGGCATTGTGGTGACCTCCAAGAGCAGCCTGGTTGATGATTGGTGTGGGACAGACCTCACTACACCCCCTTGGTAGGTTCTAGGTATGATAAGAGGTGTCTGTGGTCACCAGCACCCCTAGGAGCCTCTCGTCTCCAGCCCTGATTCCTGGATGGACCTCAGGATGATGTTGTAGGTGGTTTCTCCCTGGTCACGTCTCCAGCCCCATCATCTGGGTGAACCGGTGTTGCACGTAGCTTGTCTTCGGTCCTGTTCCAATCCTTTTCTCCAAGCCCTGCTTCCAGCCTTGTCTCCTGTTTGGACCTCAGACCTATTCAGTGTTTAGCTCATCCATCTCCAGCCTAGTGTCTGGGCTAGACCCCAAACCAACACTGGAGGCTCCTTGCCTTATCCCTATCTCCCTGAAGGACCTCAGGCTGCTGCTGCAGCCCATCCGCACCCTCTCTGAGCTCCCCAAACACAACCCACCGCCCCACCTTGCTGATGGCCCCATCCCTGCCCTGGCTGGACCTGGCTGGTGGCAGATGCCTCTTGAGGGGCAAAGGATGTGGTGGAGGGAGAACCAGAGACAGTCAGAGGGGATGGAGCACCTTCAAAATTGACACCATATGGCTGTTCCTTATCCCTGGGCCCAATAAAGAGGTCCCTCGCGCTGGGCTGGTTGCCATGGGAGCAAACACACAGGAAATATTCCAGATATCTTGAATAGTGGCAAAAACATATGTTTTGGATAAAACTAGGCAGAAAATCTCCCTATTTAACCCCTACAAGGTGTTTTACCCGCACAGTTTGAACCCCTTTCCCCCTCCTCCATGCATACACAGGGTGGGGAAACTGAGGCATGCTGGCTTGCCATCCCCTGGTAGCCGGTGGTGGGAAAGCTGATGGGTCCTCACCATGAAGTGCAGTTGCTGGCAGCTTCTCAGCATTTTCTCGCCTCCCACTCCTCCTCCCTGGAGCCCCTTATCAGGAAGGATGGCTGGATGCAAGGCCGCACGCTTGCTCTGCAGGCATTTTGCTTTGATTTGCCAAGGAATTTGCTTTGCTTTTACTTTTTTTTTCCCTCCTCCCTCCATTCCTTTTTCTTTCTTTTCCCAGTCTCAGCTGAACCTTTCCCTATCACATCTGGGGAGCAGCGGGGCCCCAGCTGCCCCCTGGCCGCCCTCCAAGCACCAAAGGCAAAGCTGCCAACCAAGCACCACAGCATCCTGAGAGGCTGAGCCCCGAGAAACCAAGAGGAAAGGGGGAACTGAGGCACAGAAAGCTCAAAACAAAGGTGTTGTGGGTGTCCCTGGCTCCTGAAAACATCCCTGCACTCTGCAAACATCCCCACATGCTGCAGCCATCCCTGTGTGCGGCAAGTATCCCGATGCACTGCAGCATCCTTGTGGGTTCTGAGCATCCCTACATGCTGCAGCCATCCCTGTGTGCGGCAAGTATCCCGATGCACTGCAGCATCCTTGTGGGTTCTGAGCATCCCTACATGCTGCAAACATTGTGTTGTGAGCATTGCTGCCTCCTGCAAGTGTCACTGCCTCCTGTGAGCATCCCTGCACACTGCAAACATCTCCATGTGCTGCCAGCATCCCCACGCACCACAAATATCCCAGGCACTGCCACAGCCTCACGGGCTTCAAGCGCTCGTGCACATTGCTGCAGACAACCTTGCGTGCTGGAAACATCCCTGCACATTGTAAACTTCCTTGTGTGTTGTGAGCATCTTCTCTTCCCATAGATTAGGGGCTGATTTGAACCCATTTTCATGTATTTTGGTCATTTAACCCCACGGGGCCACTCTGGCACTGGGTTCAGCAGTTGCCCTGGTCTTTAGGAAGGTGCAAGGACCAGCCATGAGAAGACATTGGGTTTCCTGGGGCATTGGGGTGACCTCCAGGAGCCTGTGCCTGCTGCCAACATCCACGCATCCTGCAAGCGCCTCTGTGCTCTGTAACACCGCCTAACGCCTCTTGCAAGGAGGAGACGGCGCCACTGAGTCTTTCCAGTACTGCCTGGAGATGGAGCAACCCTACATCCACCCCGACCCCTGCTTCGCAGCGGGGCAGGTACTGCCCTTCCAGCACCCATGGGTGCTGGGCTGAGGAAAAACTGGGAGAGTGCTCTGGAGAGTAAGAACCAGGGGTAGTATCATCAAGGTGCTGTGAGGCTGCGGCACTGGGACCATAACTGGCAGGAGGTGGCCTGGATGACTGGGGATTTCTCCTGGTGCCAATGTGTAAATACAGCTGATGCGAGGAATGTGCAAGGGTGGAGGAGAAATCCCTTTCCCCAGCTGGAGCATCGCCTCACTCCTCCCATGCAGTGAGGACAGAGGCTTCCAGATGTATTTTCCCCTCCAAACCTCGGGTGCAACTTTCTTCCACCTTTATTTGGTGGATTGAACGTCCCTCGTGAGATGCAGCACACCTGCCACCTGCCACATCCACGCCACCCACTGCATCCCTGTCACCCACTGCATCCCTATCACCCACCACACTCGTGCCCACAGCCCCACTGAAATCCCAAACTCATTTTTCCTCTTCAGTTGCTGGAGTATTTTTCCCCTTTTCCAAGTTTTTAACCCCTTCCAGTGCATTCCTCTCCCTCTGCCCCTACCATGGCTTTATGAAGTTTAACAAAATAAACCTGGCCCGACCATAACCTCCTCCTTGCTGAGCTGCTGCAGAAGCCAGAGCAGCCTCACTAGGCCACCGTGAGCTCGCAGTGAGGCATCCCGGAGCTGCTCAGCCCTCCAAGAAAACGCAATCAATTTTAAACATTCCCCTCCATCCCATTTTCAGTCAGGGAAGGGTCCTTGCACACAAGCCTCTTTGCGCCTGGTGGGTGTTGGTGGGTGCTGAGCCCAGCAAGGTCATCAAGAAGGGAATGAAGCAATGAGATAAAACTCTCCAGGATCATGGGAAAAATTGCATTTTCCCTGTCAATCCTCCTTGCATTCCTCGTCTCCCCAGGAGCAAAATCCCAGCAGGGACCAGCAGTGATGCTGAAAGCTGCTTACAGGTGCAGTTCCCTGCTCCCAGGGCTGTTTTTAACCCTTGATGGGCTCATTTTCCTCTTCTCCTGCTGATGCTCATCTTCATCCACACTTGGTGGATGTGAAGCAGCAGAGAGGAGGCTTTGGGGAGGCTGGTTTGGGTATTTTTGGGGTGTTTGGTGGAGTTTTTTTAGGGATAGTTTGGGTATATTTGGGTCTGCTCTCAGCAGAAAGAGTAACGTTTTCTCCCCACCCTGCCCAAGAACGTTTCTGCTGATATTTAACCCAACCCGGAGGCATTTCAAAGGAGTCGACTTCCTTGCCAAAAAAAATTACCTCCGTCTCCCTGGTTTGGAGCCATTTTTTTACCTTTTTTTAAAGCATTTTTCTCCCTCTCCCACCTGTCAGGTCGGAGGCACCGATGGGGCTTTCCAGCCATGGCCCTGGTATCATTGTTATTCTGCGTCTGCGATGCCAGTCCCCCAGTTTTGGGCTATATTTGCAGGTTTTAACTCACAAATTCTAGTTTTAAATTGCAAATTCCAGATTTTCACCTGCAAAATCTCTCCCTGTCATTGGCAGGAGAATTCAGGGGCCAAATCTACTGCACAAAACCCACTGTGCACCACTCTCCCAACACTCAACTGCCTGCAAAACCCACATCCCTGATGAAATAAGAGAGGAGGGGGAATTAAACAAAAAGCCAGTGTTGCCTGCCATGTTTTCGGGAAGGGTTTTTTGCAGGAGCTCCCTTAACAGACTCCTGCATTTTTGCTTTTTATTAATGTGGCTGCCTTCCTGAGGCTGCTGGGATGGTTTTGCAAGACCTAAACATCTCCTGAGTTAAAAATCCATCCCCTCTGGCACTTCCACAGTGGGAAATGCTGAGGAGAAAGGAGGGAGACACTGATTTAGAAAGGGAAGAGCTAGATTTACGTGTTTGTGGATGGAATTTCTATGGCTTTAGTGTTTTTTCTTAGATGAATGTTTGCTGTGCTGGAGACATTGAGCTGATGGAGGCACTTCAGAATCACAGAATCACAGAATAACCAGGTTGGAAGAGACCCACTGGATCGTCGAGTCCAACCATTCCCACCAATCCCTAAATCATGCTCCTAAGTACCTCATCCACCCTCACCTTAAACACCTCCAGGGATGGTGACTCAACCACCTCCCTGGGCAGACCGTTCCAATGCCTAACCACCCTCTCCGTGAAGAATTTTTTCTAATCTCAAGCCTAAATCTCCCCTGGCCGAGCTTGAGGCCATTCCCTCTCATCCTGTCCCCTGTCACTTGGGAGAAGAGGCCAGCTCCCTCCTCTCCACAAACTCCCTTCAGGTAGATGTAGAGAGTAATAAGGTCTCCCCTCAGCCTCCTCTTCTCCAGGCTGAACAACCCCAGCTCTCCCAGTCGCTCCTCATAAGATTTGATCTCCAGCCCCTTCACCAGCTTCGTTGCTCTTCTCTGGACTCGCTCCAGAGCCACAACATCCCTCTTGTGGTGAGGGGCCCAGAACTGAACACAGTACTCGAGGTGCGGTCTCACCAGTGCCAAGTACAGAGGGAGAATAACCTCCCTGGACCTGCTGGCCACACCGTTCCTGATCCAAGCCAAGATGCCATTGGCCTTTTTGGCCACCTAGGCACACTGCTGGCTCATGTTCAGTCGGTTGTCAACCAGCACCCCCAGGTCCTTCTCCTCCTGGCAGCTTTCCAGCCAGGTCTCTCCTAGTCTGTACCTCTGCTCAGGGTTGTTGTGCCCCAAGTGCAGGACCCGGCATTTGGCCTTGTTAAACCTCCTGCCGTTGGTCTCAGCCCAGCAGTCCAGCCTGTTCAGATCCCTTTGCAGAGCCTCCCGACCCTCCAGCAGATCAACACTTCCACCCAGCTTGGTGTCATCTGCAAACTTGCTAAGGGAGCACTCGATGCCTTCATCCAGGTCGTTGATAAAGACATTAAACAGGACTGGACCCAGGACTGAGCCCTGGGGAACCCCACTTGTCACTGGCCTCCAGCTGGATTTAACTCCATTTACCACCACCCTCTGGGCCCGGTCATTCAACCAGTTTTTCACCCAGGAGAGTGTGCGCCCGTCCAGGCCAGAGGCCGACAGTTTCCGAAGCAGAATGCTGTGAGAAACTGTATTAAAGGCTTTACTAAAGTCCAGGAAGATACATCCACAGCCTTTCCCTCGTCCAAGAGTTTAGTCACTCTGTCATAGAAGGTGATCAGATTACTCTGGCAAGACCTGCCTTTCATGAACCCGTGTTGACTGGGCCTGATCACCCGGTTCTCTTGCAAGTGCTTCATGATTGCACTCAAGATCACCCGCTCCATGACTTTCCCCGGTACCGAGGTCAGACTGACAGAAAATAGCAGTGCTTCTGCAAGAAGCAAATACATCAAACTGCCACTCTGCAAAACGCTAGTGCTAGCAGGAAAATGCCAATTTTGCCCCTAAAAAACAGAGGAGGAAATGTTCCTGGCATTTTTCTCTGCTCAAAGTGGTGCATTGCCATCCTGGAGCTGCAAACTGGCATCCCATATTGGTACCCGGCACCCCACAGCCTGCATCCATGCTTTGCATCCAGCATCCTGCACCCTGCATCCCACAGAATGCAGCTTGGAGCCGCAAATTGCAGCTGCATCTTGCTTTTGCACCCACAGCTGCAACCTGCACCCCTATCTTGTGTCTGCCCTCTGGATCCACACCCCACAGGCCACATCTGCAGCTTGCATACCGCATCCCACACCCTCCGCCTGCAGCCTCCCTCCCTGTCCTGCCCTTAGTTCTTGCACTGTCCTGCACCCCAAATCCTGCACCTGCATCCCACCTCTCAAGCTTGCATCCTGCATCTGCATCCCTGTCCTGCTACCAGGACCCCGAGGACCCTGACAAACCCTGATGGTTTCAGCAGCAGCCCCGAGGACCCCAACCCACCCAGGGATCCTCTGTGAGTTCAGCTCCAGGGTACCCGTCACTGGGCCATACTGGGCAGTGAGACCTACAGACGCATCCTGCCTGCACCTTGTCCTTTCCCTAACCACAGGACAAAAGTCTGAATGAAATTAAAATCATTTGCAAGGCCAGATTGGTCCCATCGAGTCCTTCCTTCCTGCTCATTCCTGGTCTCATGCAGGCTTTTCTCTGGGGCAGGTGTGATACACAGGAACAGCGTTCCCAAACTGCCTTCTACCACCCATGGGGGCTCCGTACCCTCCCCAGACTGCTGCCCTGGAACATCTGGCAGGCAGATGTGGCCACGCGGCTGGACTCTGCCTCCCAGATGGGGGACAAGTGGCAAAATTCCTGTATGGGATTTGAAAGCTATAATTTTTCCTTGGAAAGCTACATTTCCTTCCACATTGCAAGTGCTCCCTATCTCTGGGGGTGCCACCAATCCCACAAAATCCCCTTGCATGGCCAGGCCTGTGCTGTGCTGAGCTGGGACTGGACCATCCCACAGCTGCACTCTAAATCCTGCTGCTGCATCCCATGTCCTGCCTGCTCCTCTCATTCTGTAGCCCACAGGCATTCATACCCTAAATCCCACTTCTGCATTCCATGTTCCACATCTGCATCCCACCTCCTCTGTCCTGCATCCCATCTCTGCATCCCAGGCCCCGTGCATCCTTCATCTGCACCTTAAAATCTGTTTCCCATGGCACCTGGCCTGTAACATTGAACCATAGAATCACGGAACAGTTTGTATTGGAAGGGACCTCAAAGCCCATCTGGTCACATCCCTTCCATGGGCAGGGACACATCCCACTGGATCAGGGGCTCCAAGCCCCATCCAACCTGACCTTGAACCCCTCCAGGGATGGGGCAGCCACCCCTGCTCTGGGAAACCTGGGCCAGGGCCTCCCCACCCTCAGCATGAAGAATTCCTTCCCAATGTCTAATCTAAATCTTTCCCCTTCCATTGTCATTCCCCCTCATTTTATAACTCCAGGCCCTTGTAAAAAGCCTCTTCGCAGGTTTCCTGGAGCCCCTTTCAGCACTGGAAGCTGCTCTAAGTTCTCCCCGGAGCCTTCTCTTCTCCAGGCTGAACAACCCCAACTCTCAGCCTGTCCTCATAACAGAGAAGCTCCAGCCCTCAGATCACCTCTGTGGCCTCCTCTGGGCCAGTTCCAACAGTTCCATCTCCTTCTTATGTTGAGGACTCCAGAAGCTGGACACAAGGCTGCAAGTTGGGTCTCACCAGAGCAGAGCAGAGAGGCAGAATCTCCTCCCTCCCTGCTGGTCCCACAGCTTTGGGTGCAGCCCAGGACATGGCTGGTTTCTGGGCCACGAGCACGTGTTACCAGCTCATCTAGAGCTTGTTATTCTCCAGCACCTCAAGTCCTTCTCCTCAGGGCTGCTCCAACCACATCACACCCCCACCCCTTCCAAGCCTGTCCTATTTCCCGCCTCTGCATCCTAAATTCTGTTCCTGCATCTCATCTTTTGTATCTGCATCCCCAATCTTGCATCTGCCCTTTTACCCTGTGCCTTGTATCTTGACCCAAGATCCTGTTTCTGCAGCCCCTCTCCTGTCCTACATCCCAGATCCTCTGCCCCACATCCCCCATCTCCGCATCCTTAACTCAGCATCTCGGATCCCGCGCCCGGGATGCTGCGAGGGCCAAACCAACCTGTGCCCACCAGAGCACCATGAATTTGTGATGAGGAGGGCGAGAAGCTGCCCTCGCCTGGCCCGGCTGCCCGCGCTGCCCATAATGTTGGTTTAAGGCATTTTGCACGCTCCGGTGCCTCTCTGAGAGCGCCTTGTCCCCAGCGGGGCCGCACAATGGGTGCTTTCAGGGACCCAGCTCCACACAGCCCCTTTTTACCCAGGGAAATTGTAAAACAAACCTTTTATTCCCCTAGAATTTCCCTCTCGACCCCCAAAAGCTGAGTAAAATCTCCCCCCTCCAGAGGATAAAAAAAACATCAAACCCTAAAAATTAAGGTTGAAAATCATTACTGTGGGATAAGCGAGGCTGGATAATGCGCAGGACCAAGGTGGAACACAAGCTTTGGATGCTAAATCATGCCCCCTATGCACCCCCAAACCACCTCTTTTCCACAGGGAATTGGGGAAAAAAATGGATTTATGGCTGAAGGGGAGGCAGTGTGCCCAGGGGACTCACTCCTGCACTGAGTTTTGTCTGGTCCCACCCCCAAACCCTTCCCTCCCAGCGCATCTGCAATGCTTTTATAATTTTTTCTTCCTCTTAGGAATATAAATTCTTGGGGCAGTGAACCAGAAACCCCCGTATTCAGCTTAATTATCGCCCCCTGGCCACAATCTGTGATCTCCAGGACAATTAAAAGTGCTTAATCCCAGCTGAAAAGCAAACAAGGTCGGAGGCGGCTCTTCCTGCCTCCCCGCACCCACTACCAGGTCCGCTCCCTGGCTGCAATATAAATATGCAATTAAAAAATCACCACTAATTGCTGTGCCGGAGAGGGGTTCCCACTGGGGAAAAAAAGCCAGGAAAAGGATATTAAAAATAAATTCTAAAAGGGGAACACAACGAAAAAGAGCATTTCCCACCCCAATAATTAAATGCTGAAGCAGCTGTTGGGGTTTGTGGAGCGATTGCGGGGCTCCGAGTCTCAAGATGGGTTTGGGGGAGACACTTTTTCCTGGGGGGGTGATTTAGGGCTGGGGCCTCCGCCCAGGTTAATCCCCAGCTCTGCTCTCTCGCTCCAGTGCTAACAACCCCTGGCAGCTCCCGGGCTCATTAGCCCTTCTGAAAAGCAATTAGAGCTTAGCAAATGAGGGCAGTCGCTGCCCTGAGCCAAGGAGGGGGACGGGGGATTGGCCCCCAAACCTTGAGGGTGGAACTGGCTAGGTTGGGGCTGCCTTGCTCGGTGGGGTTCCAAGAGCTGGAGGAGCAACATACCATCAGTGGGTTTCAGAGTGAACACCATCAGTGGATTTCAAGTACGAAGTGTCCTGTGCTTGCCAAGAATTCCCCCAAAATTAAAAAAAAAATGCCGTATTTAATCCAAAATGCCCCCTAAAAGATGAATTTAAATGAATTATATGGCACTGCTACAGAGCAGGAGAATATTATTTGCCACAAATCTCAAGGTCTGGGGCAAAACGCTGGTGCCAGCAGGGGACTGGGCTGGACCGAGTGGGGTTCATTGGGGTGAAGAGGCAAAACATCACTAGCACCCCTTATTGAGGTAAAAATAACCTGAGGGGGGAAAGACATTAATCCCAACTGCTATTTTATTATTGGATGCCTTTATTAATTGCTGGCTTGCGGAGCACCACAGGACCCCAGTTCGCATTGCTCCCGCCACTGCACCCCAGCTGGGATTGAAGCAGCCTCCCCTGGCAGCGAGGGGCACCAGAGCCCTAAAACCTGCAGCGTGGGGTCCATCACCCTCACAGTGCTCAGGTGCTGCAGGAGACTGGCAGGGGAAAGAGGAGGGAGAAAAAAAAGGGGAGAGAAAAAAGGAGAAAAAAGGAGGGGAAGAAAAAAAATAGAGGGAAATGGAAAGAGGGGGGGAAATGGAAAGAGGGAGAGAGCAGTTGGGCTGTAGGGGACTCAGGTCGGGGGCATCCAGACTTTCTGGGTGCTGACAATGTCACCGAGCTTGCCCTTGATCTTCAAGAAATGCCTCTTGAACTCCAGGCCATCGCCCTGTGTGGGGAAAGGCAGGGGTTGAGGTGCTCTCACTGCCTCCCGCTGGCTCGCAGCAGCTCGTGCTCATCACACACACCTTGCTCCGCTCCCCCCTTGCATCCGTCTCCTTGCACCCATCAACAGCGCCTTGCACTGTCCTGGTTCTTTGTGCACCATCCTGCACCCTTTTTGCCCCTCAAGCACCCATCAGGTCCTGCCTCATGCACACCAGACCCTGCCTTGCATCACCTTGCACCCCCTGCAGACGGCGCGTACCACCCTGCACCCACCAACACCACTTCGTGCACCCCTGCATCCCCTCACACCCTCACGCACCCACCCTGACCCCCCTCACCTTGGAGAGGCGAAAATCTACCAAAATTTTGCTTTCCATCTCCACCAGGTTCACCTTGAAGATGAGTTTGTTGTTCCTCCTGTCTGTGGTCGAGATGGTGACCTGCAAAGACACCAAAGATGGGGGTCCTGCAAATTCTTTGCGGATCCAAGAGTGAGGGGGAGGTCCCACCCCATAATTCGGCACCCCAATACCCACCTGGTTCGTGCAAGACTTCTTCCAGACGTACCCCATCCTCTCACAGACCTCTTTCAGCGCACGGTAAGAGCTGTCGGCATCCAGTTTGGTGAAGAAGCGTGTCATCCGCTTCACCAGCCGCTGCCATGGGCTCTGCCGGCCCCAGAAACCGGGGGCAAAGGTTAGGAATCCTGCAAAGCTGCAGCCCTGGCTCTGCCAAACCTCAGCCTCAAGAGCTGCAAAGCTGCACCCCCTGATGGAGACGCCGTGAGCAGCAGCACCCAATGCAAATTCCGCACCGGGAATATCACAAAGATATTTGCTATTGCAAAGCTGCTTCTTAATCTTACGCAGATAATGTAGCTACAACTCCAAATATCATAAATTTGGACTTGAAGATCCGGTGGGTCTCTTCCAACCTGGTTATTCTATGATTCTATATCATGAATAGTGCAAAGCTGGACCCTGATGTCAGAAATCCAATGCAAAGCTGCCTCCTGAACACTGCTGAGCTGCACTCTCATGTTGTAACCACTACAAAGCAACCCCCAAACACTACACTGTTGTGTCCCGATACTCAGAATACCATAAAGCTGCACCCCGAGATGATAAATATTGCAAAGCTACATCCCCCCAGTACCACAAAGTCATAGAATCATAGAATAACCAGGTTGGAAGAGACCCACTGGATCATCGAGTACAACTATTCCTGTCAAACACTAAACCATGTCCCTCAGCACCTCGTCCACCCGTCCCTTAACCCCTCCAGGGAAGGGGACTCAACCACCTCCCTGGGCAGCCTCTGCCAGTGCCCAATGACCCTTTCTGTGAAGATTTTTTTCCTAATGTACAGTCTGAACCTCCCCTGGTGGAGCTTGAGGCCATTTCTTCTCGTCCTGTCCCCTGGGAGAAAATCCCAGCTCCCTCCTCTCCACAACCTCCTTTCAGGGAGTTGTGGAGAGCAATGAGGTCTCCCCTCAGCCTCCTCTTCTCCAGGCTAAGCACCCCCAGCTCTCTCAGCTGTTCCTCATAAGGCCTGTTCTCCAGCCCCTTCACCAGCTTCCTTGCTTTTCTCTGGACTCGCTCCAGAGCCTCAATATACATTCTATGTACTGCAAAGCTGCATCCCAGACCTTGCAAGGTTGTATGCTGAGATGATAAACCTTGCAAAGCTGCATCTCAAGACAAAACCCACTGCAAAGCCACATCCCCAGTGTGGCAGAAGTGCATCCTGATTTTATAAACACTGCAATGCTGCACCCCGAGACAATAAAAAACACAGAGCTGCCCCCTAAACACCTGACGAATCACCTGGGAGGAGCCTGGTGTGCCGAGGAGCTGGCTGTTGACCAGCATGTGCTCGGGGCAGGCGGGCTGGGAGAAGCTGATGACCTGCACCACTTTGTCAATGCTGGCGGCCCCGTTGTCCCAGAGTGCCCCACCAGTGCCCGGCTCTGGCTGGGACGTGGAGTAGCTCGCCTGCTCCTCGCTGCAATGCAAGGGGAGATGGGACGTTAGCGTTGGTAGCACAAAGGAGAGATTATGATGGTGGGGAATGGGCAGATCAGGTGTTCAAAGTTGGATGGGGCTTGGAGCCCCTGATCCAGTGGGAGTTGGCCCTACCTATGGCAGGGCGTTGGAACTGGATGGGCTTTGAGGTCTCTTCCAACCCAAACCACTCTATGATTCCATGAGATGTTTGAGCATGGGAATTGCATTGTTTTGGGATTGTGTGGGATTTTCTGGTGCAGACACAAGCACGGTACATGTGGGTTTGTGCTTGCTCCCAGCTGGTTCCCACCAAACCCCCACCCAGGGAGAAGAGTAGGGGCAAATGCCCTGTGGCGTGTGACAAACTGCAAAGAACTGCAGAGTACAAAGCCCTGTGCTATGCAAGGCCCTGCAGTGGGTGACAAACTGCACTGTGCAAAGCTCTGTGGGGTGAGATGCAAAGCCCGCAATGAACAAACAGGCAAGGAAAGCTCCTGCCTGCACCAGAGCAAAGCAGCCCAGCAGCACAAACAGCAATGAGGCAAATTACATCACCCAAGCATGTGCTTGCGACCCGGAACGCGTGGGGTGGGTTGCAAAGGGAAGTGGAGGCTCACCCGAGCGTGCTCTTCACTGGCGAGAAGTCCATGTCAGAGCGGACGGGCTTAGAGAAGCCACCAGGGGAGTCAGTGGCCAACCCCGAGGATACGCGGGCCCGCTTCACACCTGCAAAAGGACGAGACACCCAATAATCCACCCCAAACTTGAGGAGCGAGCACATTCCCCAACAGCCCCTTACCCTTTTTCAAGGGTTTGCTGTACCACCGGTCCTTCTTGATGTCTGGGATGGTGATCCTCGCTGTTGGGCTCTCCGTCAGGATCTTGTGCAGCAAAGCTGGGAGAGATCAAGGGAGAAATGGCAACTTCTAGCATGGCATCGCGTGCCGCTAGGTGCCAGTTGCTTACCTAAAGGTGCTGAATCAATCTTTTTCCAAGGTGGAAGGTAGGTTTTCTTCTCCTTCCAGTCACAGTATTCCTGGCAGCTATCGCTGGGCTGGTCCCAGGGCAGCTCTGCCAGAGAGGGGAACCCACTGCGTTATTGCTCTGGGGAGAGGGAGGGTGGGAAGAGGGGGAAACAGCCCAGGAGGCAGAGCAGCAAGATCCACGCAGAGAGTTTTTGCAAGAGAAGGACAACAAAGACCGATTCGGTATGGTTTTAAAGAGGGGCAAAGGTTTACAACACGTAAAGGTGTTGCAATGTGCAAAAGCCCCATAGTTCTGGGACATGCAAAGCCCTGTAAGGCGCAAACCCCTCGCAGCATGCAAACACCATGCAGCATGCAAAGCTACTGCAATGCACAAAGCCATGTGATGTGCACACAGCAGCACCAGCCATGACTCTCCGGGGATTCACTGTGCCAGGCACTCCTGCTCTGCACCAGGTGCTGTCTCACGTGTTCCTCGTGAATTCCATACCTGCCCTGTGCACCTTGTACACCCCCTTACACATCTCACACACACCCTTTTGCCACCTTATGTGCCCCTGCACCTTCCAAACATTCTGTTTATGCACTTAAAACGCTTCTGCTATGAACGTTATACGTGATCTACGCTCCCTTATCCATCACATTTATCACCCCTCCAAACTGCCCAAGCCCCTGTGCATTCCATACATCCCCCATATCGTCTGTTGCCCCCACACCACACGGGCCTCCCTGTCTCACACAGCTTTCCACACTCATCTCTCTCTCTGCATCCCAAATGTCCACCGTTCTGCACGTCCTACACCCCCAGACACCCTTCACACTCCCTACCTGCACTTCACACGCGGCCTTGAGTGCCTCTGCTGTGAGGACATGCTGAGAGAGAAAAGCTGGGGAGAGATTTTTTACAAGGGCCTGGAGTGACAGGTTGAGAGGGAATGGCTTTAAATTGGAAGAGGAAGATTTAGATGAGACATTAGGAAGAAATTCTTCACAATGAAGGCAGAGAGGCCCTGGCCCAGGCTGCCCAGAGCTGTGGTGGCTGCCCTATTCCTGGAGGGGTTCAAGGCCAGGTTGGATGGGGCTTGGAGCCCCTGATCCAGTGGAAGGTGTCCCTCCCCATGGCAGGGGATGGAACTGGATGGGCTTTGGGATCCCTTCCAACTCAAAGCATGATTCCATGATTCCATGACCTTGGGGCCATCCCCGCCTCCGTCCCCGACGTCACCCCCGCGGTGCCCACCTCCGGCCAGCATCGCCGTCAGTACCACCCCACACGCCCAGACGTCGACAGGCTCAGCCCGGAACTCGGGGCTCCGCAGCAGCTCAGGGGCCACATAGGGAAGGGTGCCGCACATCTTGTTGAGCAGCCGCTCTCGCCCATTGTGCTTGAAGACGGTGGCCAAGCCAAAATCGGAGATTTTCAGATTATCTGGATCCAAATTCAAATTCAGAGTTCAAATTAAAAATTTTAATTAAACAGAGGGCTGAGAGGGTTGTGTCCCCACCTCGCTCATCCAGGAGCAGGTTCTCCGGTTTCAGGTCACGGTGGGTAATGCCAATGCTGTGCAGATAAACCTGGAGATGGAGAGAGGGGTCAGCACTGTGCAGGGCTGCTGATGGCATCGCTGCTATCACAGCTGCAACTCACCACACCGGCAATCAGCTGCTGGAAGAAACGTTGTGCCTCTGGCTCTGGCATCCCGATATCTGGCTCTGCACGAGAGGAATAAGAATCATTGAATGGTTGGGGATGGAAGGGACCTCAAAACCCATCCAGTTCCACCCCTGTCCTGGGCAGGGACACCTCCCACTGGATCAGGGGCTCCAAGCCCCATCCAACCTGGCCTTGAACACCTCCACGGATGGGGCAGCCACCACTGCTCCGGGCAACCTGGGACTAAGTCAACCATTTAGGGACTAAGTCTTTAATGCATAATTTTAAATAAAATAAAAGGTATTTTAAGCAGGGTACCAATGCGGTCGAAGAGCTCGCCACCGCTGCAGTACTCCAGAAAGAGGTATTGCGTGGCACCTTCCCGCCGGTACCCATAAAATTTGACAACATTCTCATGGTTGAGCATCTTGTTGATGCAGATTTCCTTCTTGATGTTCTCGGGGCAGTCAGCTGCTCGCTTCATGTCCACGATTTTCACTGCTACGGCTTCCTCAGTGCGACGATTGACAGCCAGCTGCACCCTGGGGTGGGCAGAGGGTCACCAGGGAGCACAGCACGAATACAGCAGGCACGAAATCTGCCAGGGGAGCCAGAAAGCAGGAGGGAATAGGCAAAGCAGGGGGCACGCAGGGTTGTGGGATGGGCAAGCGGTGAGACACAGGGGCACACAACGGGCAAGCAGTGGGCATGTAGAGGGCACGTCCTGGCAAAGCAGAAGGCACACACACAAGGGGTTCCTAATGGCCAAGCAGCAGCATACGGCAACAGCTGCAAAGCAGGCAAGCAGTGGGCACACACACAAGGGACAAGTGATGGCCAAGCAGGGGGCACGCAGCAGGCACAATGAGGGTGTGTGACAGTGAAGAATCATAGAGTCACCAGGTTGGAAGAGACCCACTGGATCATCGAGTCCAACCATTCCCATCAAACACTAAACCACGTCCCTCAGCACCTCGTCCACCCGTGCCTTAAACACCTCCAGGGAAGGTGAATCAATCCCTTCCCTGGGCAGCCTCTTCCAGTACCCAATGACCCTTTCTGTTAAATATTTTTTCCTAATGTCAAGCCTGAACCTCCCTTGGTGGAGCTTGAGGCCATCCCCTCTCATCCTGTCCCCTGTCACTTGGGAGAAGAGGCCAGCTCCCTCCTCTCCACAACCTCTCTTCAGGTAGTTGTAGAGAGCAATGAGGTCTCCCCTCAGCCTCCTCTTCTCCAGGCTGAACACCCCCAGCTCTCTCAGCCGCTCCTCATCAGGCCTGTTCTCCAGCCCCTTCACCAGCTTCGTTGCTCTTCTCTGGACTCGCTCCAGAGCCTCAACATCCTTCTTGTGGTGAGGGGCCCAGCACTGAACACGGGATTCGAGGTGCGGTCTCACCAGTGCCGAGTACAGGGGGAGAATAACCTCCCTGGACCTGCTGGCCATGCTGTTTCTGATCCAAGCCAGGATGCCATTGGCCTTCTTGGCCACCTGGGCCACTGCTGGCTCATGGTCAGTCGCTGTCAACCAACAACCCCAGGTCCCTCTCCTCCAGGCAGTTTCCAGCCAGGTTTCTCCTAGTCTGTAGCTGTTCAGGGTTGTTGTGCCCCAAGTGCAGGACCCGGCATTTGGCCTTGTTAAACCTCATCTCGTTGCTCTCAGCCCATGGATCCAGCCTGTTCAGATCCCTTTGGAGCCTCCCAACCCTCCAGCAGATCCAGCTTCCACTCAGCTTAGCGTTATCCACAAACTTGCTCAGGGTGCACTCGATACCATCATCCAGGTCACTGATAAAGACACTGAACAGGGCTGGACCCAGCACTGAGCCCTGGGGACACCACTTGGAACTGGCCTCCAGCTGGAGTTTACGCCAAGTCAAAGCGGCGGGTGCACGAAGGGGTCACACCGGCGCAGCGAGGCCAACAGGGCAGAGGGGGAGCGAGGGGCCCGCCCCAGGGAAGGGCGAGCGGCGGAGACACAGTGGACGCGCGCGAGAGACCCGGCCCGCCGTGTCCGAGCACCGGGCACGCCCCGCCCCCCCGGGGGCCGCACTCACTCCCCGTAGGCGCCTTCGCCCAGCGTCTGCACCAGGTCCCAGTCCTCCACGAACGGCACCGGCCCCGCCATCCCCGGATCCGTTCCCGCCGCCGCCGCAGCCCCGCCCCGCCCCGCCCTGCGCGCGCACCGCGGCCACGCCCCCTCCCCGATTGGCCACGCCCCCTCCCCGATTGGCCACGCCCCCATCCCGGTGGCACCTGCATCCCACCTCTCAAGCTTGCATCCTGCATCTGCATCCCTGTCCTGCTACCAGGACCCCGAGGACCCTGACAAACCCTGATGGTTTCAGCAGCAGCCCCGAGGACCCCAACCCACCCAGGGATCCTCTGTGAGTTCAGCTCCAGGGTACCCGTCACTGGGCCATACTGGGCAGTGAGACCTACAGACGCATCCTGCCTGCACCTTGTCCTTTCCCTAACCACAGGACAAAAGTCTGAATGAAACTAAAATCATTTGCAAGGCCAGATTGGTCCCATCGAGTCCTTCCTTCCTGCTCATTCCTGGTCTCGTGCAGGCTTTTCTCTGGGGCAGGTGTGATACACAGGAACAGCGTTCCCAAACTGCCTTCTACCACCCATGGGGGCTCCGTACCCTCCCCAGACTGCTGCCCTGGAACATCTGGCAGGCAGATGTGGCCACGCGGCTGGGCTCTGCCTCCCAGATGGGGGACGAGTGGCAAAATTCCTGTATGGGATTCGAAAGCTATAACTTCTGCCCCCCCTCCCTCTCCCTCCCCGCGCCCCCTCGCGGGACAAAGCAAACCAGCAGAACTGGGGACAACCCCAACCAAAATCGCAGTTTCTTTACTCCCCGCTGGCTGCAGTTCCTGGCCCCAGCTCAAGCCGTGGTTCCCCCATTTGGCAACAGCTCCCCCTGTGTGTATAAAAACCGTCGGGGCCGCCCCCCTACCCCGGCTGCCTGCACTTACAAACGGTATAAAACAAAAACAAACCCCTCTCTTCCCACCAAAAACCCCACCCCCCCAATCTCTCTGCTTCACAGGCGAAGGCTGGGTCAGTGCGGTGCATGGCACGGCCCGCTGGGCTCCTCTACGTTCTTGACAAGCCCCGGTTATCCAAGTCTTTCACCTAGGCGGTAAAAAAAAAGGCTGGGTTAGGGGAAATGTACTGTTTTTTCCCAAATGTGGTGGATCTGGGCTCGTTCTGGGGCTGTACCTTGTATATCCGCACCAGCCAGTGCTCTGTGGTGTACGCCTCCTCCAGCACATCCAGTTCAAAGTCCTTGTTGCCAATCTCGGCATTCCTCACGCGGTCATAGCCCGGCGGTCGCTCTAGGAGAGAGCAAACAGTGAGCTCATCATGGCCGAGCAGCGGGCACGCAGGGGACACGCAACAGACCAAGTGCCAGGCCTAAAAGCAGGGGGTGTGTGTCCCCCCGTGGCTCTGAGGACTCACTGGCCTCTGTGTAGACCTGACCAAAGCGGTAGTAGCACATCTTGTACATGAGGCAGTTGAGGAGCACTGGGGAGCCCTCGCGGTCCACTCGGAACTCGCCCGTGGGGGTGTAGTAGTCGTGCTCCTTAATGTGGCGCCCCGTGTCTGTGCTGCCCCCGATCCGCACCATCCACAGGAACTTGTTGATATCTGAAAGGTGGAGAACAAAGTTTGGGGCAAAAAGCAAGGTGAGCATGAAAAGGTCTGTGCAGCTTTCAGAGAGGAGCATTTTCATAGAATAATGGTATGGTTTAGCCTGGAAGGGACCTCAAAGCCCATACAGTTCCATCTCCTGCCATAGGCAGGGACACCTCCCACTGGATCAGGGGTTCCAAGCCCCATCGAACTTGGCCTCGAACACCTCCAGGGATGGGGCAGCCACCACTTCCCTGGGCAACCTGGACCAGGGCCTCCCCACTCTAAGCGTGAAGAATTTCTTCCTAATGTCTCATCTAAATCTTCCCCCTTCTGATTTAAAGCCATTCGCCCTCATCCTGTCACTCCAGGCCCTTGGAAGAAGTCCCTCCCCAGCCTTCCTGGAGCCCCTTTCAGGACTGGAAGCTGCTCTAAGGCCTCCCTGGAGCCTTCTCCTCTCCAGGCTGAACAACCCTTACTCTCAGCCTGTCCTCATTCTGGTACTGTTTTCACTTTGTAGCCTCAGCTGCTGGTGGGACTTTGCTCCTCTGAGAGCTGTTCTGTAGAAGCCCACACAACCAGCATTCTACAGGCACTGGAGGTCCCACAGACCAGTTTGACTAAGCTGAGAACATGGTCTTACCATCAGATGAGTACCCGGTGAGGCCCCCGAAGATTACTAGCACGTAGCTGACATCTAGCTCCCTCATGATCTCGTAGGCTTTCTCCTCTGTTGATGCCATTGCCTGGAGCAGACGTGGTGTCAGTCACACCATACAGAAAGGCAGGGGAAGGCGTTGGGCAAGGGAAGGACCTACCTGCCCAACGCGGGAGATGTGTGTGTTGTTCCAGGTGTTGTTGTCTACCAGGATGGTCCGGTTGGCCATGGCAGTTATCTGGTACCCATAGTCCCACCAGGACATAACCTTTGCATCCTACACCCAATCACCAGATGTTCTGTCAGCACTTCAGCAGACAACATCTGGTCCCCACCACCCTAAATCACCACCATTTACCTCTGGCGTGTTGTGACGCAGCCAATAATAAGCTTCTCTGAAGTCATCAAAAATGATCCTGCTGCCATCCCCACCTCGGGCAGAGAGCACAATGGAGGGCGAGGAGTACGCCTCACTGGTCACCCAGGTAGAGTGGAAAGTGTAGGTGATCAGGAAGAAAGCCATGACCAGGATCATGCCACTGGCAACCTAGGGGAGCAAACTGGGGTCAGTGTCGGAGGGATGAGGCCATCAGCCTCCCGCACCCATCCCCACCGTGACAAGGTGCCTTGTCCCCCTGCCCACACTGGCCCAACACTCACTTCATTTTTGATGGGGTAGGTGGAATCCTGCTGCTTTTTGCTCTTCTTGTCTGGCCGGCTGATATCCAGGTTCTTCATGTAGGTGGACAACACCTGAGAAACCCCAATACCAGACAGGATGCACATCACCGGTGCCAGCACCAGCATCAGACGCACCTACAGGCAATAGCAGAAGAGTCAGCATCTGCTGGAGAAGAAACTCAGGGCAGAGATCCAGTAGAAGAGAGAAATTAAATGCAGTCCCAAATTCAGCAGAAACATCAGCCTCACCATAAGCTCAGAGCTAATTTTTTCAGTCGGTGTAGACTGGAAGCTGCCACTGTCCCAGAAACTCCCAAGGAAGGTTTCTCTGAAGTCCTCAAACTTGGCCAAGGTGCAGAACTGACTAAAACTGAACCACCTTGGCAAGCTGAGGTGGCCAAGAATGAGTGGAGGCCACCACAGAGAAATCAACCCACGCTTAAGGGCTCATGGTGCTGCAGGAAGAGTGAAGACAGGCCCAAAAACAGCCGTTTGCCCTCAGTCCCTGCTCAAACACCAGGAGCATTTGTTTGGTTTTGCAATTCAGCTATGTGAGATCAAGAACAGAGACCCAGCAGCGCCCATATGGAAACCTGTAACACCAAACCCAGTACATTTTGCAACATCACGTTCCCTCACTACACAGAAGGGCAAATAAAATCAATTTTAAGGAAGAGAGAGAAGCCTCAGGAATGTTTCAACCAGCTCAAGGTGGAAGAACCACCAAAAACAAGTTCAGAAAAGAAATTAGATCTGTTTTGTTAAGACCATCTCATCATCCCGCTTGCGCCCAGCAGCCCTCACCATCACAGCAGAGAAGTACATGCTGGTCACGCCGTACATGATGATAAAGATACGGGCATCTGAGAGGTTGCTGAAGCAGTAATACAGACCAACTGCAAAGAGGAAGGAGAAATGGGTCAGGCTTACCTTTGCAATCTGTTGCCTGAGAGGAAAAATACCTGGCAGAGGCACACAGCACCCCGTGGCAGACCAGCACACGAGGAATCATAGAATCACCAGGTTGGAAGAGACCCACTGGATCATAGAGTCCAACCATTCCTATCAAACACTAAACCATGTCCCTCAGCACCTCATCCAATCATGCCTTAAACCCCTCCAGGCAAGGTGACTCAACCCCCTCCCTGGGCAGCCTATTCCAGTGCCCAATGACCCTTTCTGTGAAATATTTTTTTCTAATGTTCAGACTAAACTTCCTCTGGTGGAGCTTGAGGCCATTCCCTCTTGTCCTGTCCCATGTCACTTGGGAGAAGAGGCCATTACCCTCCTCTCCACAACCTCCTTTCAGGGAGTTGTAGAGAGCAATGAGGTCTCCCCTCAGCCTCCTCTTCTCCAGGCTGAACACCCCCAGCTCTCTCAGCTATTCCTCATAAGATTTGTCCTCCAGCCCCTTCACCAGCTTTGTTGCTCTTCTCTGGACTCGCTCCAGAGCCTCAACATCCTTCTTGTGGTGAGGGGCCCAGAACTGAACACAGGATTCGAGGTGCGGTCTCACCAGTGCCGAGTACAGAGGGAGAAGAACCTCCCTGGACCTGCTGGCCATGCTGTTTGTGATCCAAGCCAAGATGCCATTGGCCTTCTTGGCCACCTGGGCCACTGCTGGCTCATGTTCAGTCACTGTCAACCAACGCTCCCAGGTCCCTCTCCTCCAGGCAGCTTTCCAGCCAGGCTTCTCCTAGTCCGGAGCTACACAGGGTTGTTGTGCCCCATGTGCAGGACTCGGCATTTGGCCCTGTTAAACCTCCTGCCATTGGTCTCAGCCCAGTGGTCCAGCCTGTCCAGATCCCTTTGGAGCCTCCCTACCCTCCAGCAGATCCACACTTCCACCCAGCTTAGTGTTACGTGTAAACTTGCTAAGGGTGCACTCGATGCCTTCATTCAGGTCATTGATAAAGACACTGAACAGGGCTGGACCCAGCACTGAGCCCTGGGGAAGACCCACAGGCTGTGGTTGTGGCTGGCAAAATAAAACCCTTCTGAAGTATGTGGTGATTTAATAAATTGGGGTCTGCCTGCATTGGCACTGGGCTCACCCGGAAACATGAAAACGAGAAGCTGCAGGTCAAAGTAGTAGGAGGACCAAGTGGTGGGCTGGTGCTCAGATACAGAGGCAATGATGGGGATATTGTTCTTCGCATAGGAAGGATCAAGCAGGGAGTAGAACCGCCCCGTCCATGGAGAAATTTTCCCTAGGAAAGAGGAGGGAAAATCATATTCAGTTCCAGCAAGGTAATAGCAATACTGATGTGTTCTCTCCCAAAGAAGCAGGTGCATGGCTGGATGAATCATAGAGTTTGAGTTGGAAGGGGACTTAAAGATCATCTCATTCCAACACCCCTGCCATGGGCAGGGACACCTCCCACTGGATCAGGCTGCTCAAGGCCTCATCTCATCTGGCCTTTAACTCCTCCAGGGATGGGGCAGCCACAACTTCTCTGGGCAGCTGTGCCAGGGCCTCCCCACCCTCATCATGAAGAATTTCCTCCTTATGTCTAGTCTAAGTCTGCCCCTCTCCAATTTAAAGCCATCCCCCCTCAGCGCTATCACTCCATGCCTTTTTACAAAGTACCTCCCCAGCTTTCCTGGAGCCCCCCTTTGGGTACTGGAAGGTCGCTACAAGGTCTCCTCAGAGCGTTCTCTTCTCCAGGCTGAACAACCCCAACTCTCTCAGCCTGTCCTCATGGCAGAGGTGTTCCAGCCCTTGGATCCTACTTGTGGCCTCCTCTGAACCCACTCCAACAGCTCCATATTGTTCTTATGTTGAGGATTCCAGAACTGGACTCCGAGTGAGGTCTCACAAGAGAGGAATAAAGAGGCAAAATCACCTCCCTTGACCTGCTGACCTTCTTTTGATACAGCCCAGGATACAGATGAGCAATCCTAGACGTTGTTTAAAAGCTCTGTTACTCAAACCCACTATTTTAGAAAGGAAATAAAGCATAATTTTACTCTAAAAAGACTTCTCCCCACCTGACCCACATTGTTAACATCTCTTCACTACTACAGATCAACAGGTAGATTCAGAAGCAACAGCTCAGCATCCCTGGCAGGTTTGTACCCATGTCTTTTACCCATAGCCCAGGTCTCTCAGCTGCTGCTTCAATATCTTCCTGCTAACATACAAATTGGGGCAGGTCCCATCTTCCCCTTTAGAGGGGCTCATGAGCACTGAAACCACAGGGCGGGCAATAACACAGGACTAGGACTGACAAACTACATGCTCTTCAAAGCAATGAAAGAAGGCAAAGCCAGTGGTGAAACTCAGTCATCACCGCTGCCACCCTGGGCTACCTGTCAGCATCAGCACAGCGCCGATGGTGAGGAGGACGAAGCCAACCAGGGAAATGACGCTCCTGAAGAGGATTTCGAACTGCTGTGGGTTCAGCTTGCTCCGGAGGTAGTCTACGAAGGCGTGGATCTGACACAAGCCAAAGACTCCAAGGGCAGCCATGTGCTCTGAGGAGAGGACAGGCTGCAAGCAGGGGAGAGTGGCATCAGATACAGAGGAGAAGAGCTGCATCGTGCCTAAAATCAGCTTTTTTTTTTTTACAGGTCGCTTCTCAGCAAAATCACTGCCAAAGTCACAGGAAATCATTCCCTCCTTACAGACAGCAAAGCTGTTGTGAGTCACCACCTTACACCAGCTTCAATTCCCAGATAGGAATCTGCAGGAAAATTAAATCAATTCACTTGAAACATGAGCTAAATGGGCATTCTCCCTGCTACACTGATTGTACTGCTGTGAGTCCTTCCTTTACTAAAGCCAGAATTATCTTCATGAAAGGTAACTGGTGTCATGAAGCTTGGGAAGTCACTCAGCACCTCCAAAACGTAATCCTGCCAAAGCTCACAACAGATCAGCCTAAATGGAGCCAGGCCTGGCAGCCAGCACCCACTTGTAACATCAATGGCGAAGGCAAGAAAAGAAGCCAGGCGCCAACTCAGTGTTGTTCTGTTACAGCCCACAACAAGTACCATCCTCGAGTGTGCAAATAATTGTGGTCCTCACCTGGAAGCCAACAAAGGAGATCTGCATGGAGAGGATGGTTCCTAAGCAGTAGACTGTGCAATAGGCTACGTAGATCCTGTGGGAGAAGCGGCCAGTCAGCATCAGCACAAGAACGTGCAAAGGGATGAGGTTAATCAGGAAGACGTAGCCACCCCAAGAGGAGACCTGCCGGGGAGAAAACAAACACAAACCCCACAAATTCCAGGATTGAACAGGTTGCACAACAGAGGGCAAATTCAGCAGGTTTGGTTTTCCTGGGATCGCATGCAGCATTTTCACCCAGCTGCAATGCTGGCCGTGATCCTCTGTCTAAAGGTGCCCTCACCACTCACAGCTGCCAGAATCCCCTGTTTTTCGATGCTATTAACAAAACCTCACACAAAATCTTGCCACTTTTATTAAGTGGAAATGAACAAAGAAAGCCTCCATTCCCTTTTCAGGCCAAGCCTCTCAGAGAGCGGGGCTGGCTCCCTGAATCCAAGCACACAACTGTGCATTTTTGGTCACCATAACCAGAGCAGCCCTTGGAGTCCAAAAAATCTTGGTGGCAGGAGAGTGAACACTTACCATATAGAAATAAGCAAGAGCACACATCGCTGCCCAATAGATGGACCCGGTTTTGACAGCTTTGATCCACATGTAGTAAGTTAACAGCATGCAAAATATGGCGATACCTGCAGAGAAGGACACAGAAAGGTCAAAGCAAGCTTACATCAGCCCTAAAACATCCATGTAATCTCTAGGTCATGCCAGAGCACTCAGTTGCATTAAAAATACATAAATGCTTTGGCTGCTCCATCAGAAGATGGAACAACACCTCATACAAAGAACCAGGCTTGGGAAAAGGATTTAATATCCAATTTCTAGACTGAAACACTCAGATGTTTACATCTTGCTGTAGGTAACAGCTCATGCGGCTGCATTCAGACACAACAGCTGGACTTTCTACACACAGTAACTCCCTACATGGCATCCGAGAGCCCAGCTATGGGAGAGCAATCTGGATCCTCTGCTGCCTTAGGCATCAACAAAACTGCTGCCCTTGCCAGACCCAAAGTCACTGCTGGAAAGGAAAGCAAAGCACGCGGGTATCATGCAACAACTCAATCCCAAGCAGTTTGTGGAAGTGGCAAAACCCCTTTTTTGACTTTCAAACAAGGGCACTCGGGGAACAGGACGCGCTTGCTGCTTCAGTTGGGAAACACTCTCTCTTCTAGGTGAGAACAACCAATGATCTCCAAGCAGCTGGGTTAGGTGGAGCTCACTGGGAAAAGGCAGTTCTTCCATTGTGCCCTATAACAGCTTAACCAACATTTTCCAGGACCCAAAGCTGTTAAAAGCTTCCCTGCTCTGAGTGTCACAAACTCACCTTCATTATCGTAGGAGCCAGCAACAGACCGAGAGATGTACCCGGGCACAACTGCAATCATGGCAGCAGCAAGGAGTCCTGCCCCGGCGTCCTGGGGGAAGGAAACACAGCCAGAGAGTGGAAAAGCCATCAGGTTTTAGGACTTCCATTATCTTGCCATGCCCAAGTGACAGGTGATAGGATAAGATGGAAGAGCCTCAAACTGTGCCAGGGCAGGTTCAGATTGGACATTAGGAAAAAATTCTTCACTGAAAGAGTTCTCAGGCACTGGCAGAGGCTGCCCAGGGAGGTGATGAAGTCATCATCCCTGGAGGTGTTTAAAAGACAGAGAGATGAGACACCTAGGGATAAGACATAGTAGTGGACAAGTATGGTTGGGCTTTATCACAGAATCACAGAATCACCAGGTTGGAAGAGACCCACCGGACCATCGAGTCCAACCATTCCCACCAATCCCTAAACCATGCTCCTAAGTACCTCATCCACCCTCACCTAAACACCTCCAGGGAAGGTGAATCAACCACCTCCCTGGGCAGACTGTTCCAATGCCTAACGACCCTTTCCATGAAGAATTTTTTCCTTATCTCAAAGGTCTTTCCTAACCTAGTGATTCCATGATTCTGTGCATCGATATGCCTCAAAGGAACAAAAACTAAGCGTTGAAATGAAATTTTGAAACAGATACTCCATTTCCCAAACGTTCTGGGTTTTGACCAGTGTTGTGGTCACTTCCAATCCTCCGATACAGCTGTGAGCTGTCGTTCCAAAATGCACAGAGCTCACACTCCTCAGTGAAGCAAAGCCTGAAAGGAATGCCCTGAAGTCCCCCGTACCTTGAGCTCTTTGGTGAGGTGGTAAGTCACAATAGTGGTGAAAGAGGAGAAGAGGGGAGCCAGGAACACACAGACATTTCGGATGTCAATGGTGATGTGGAAGAAGTGCAGCACATGGTAAATTGCTGCTGATGTGATCATCAGGCCTGCAGGATGGAAACAACACCATTAACAGTGTTCCCTCGGTCTGCTTGCAGTGTTGGGCATTGCTAGCCTGCAATTAACAGCAGGACAGCCAAAAACCTTGCCACGAAGGAGCTGCTGCCCAGGATGCATCCGCTGGTGTCCCGTTCTTTCCCAGCTGGCACTCATGGCTCTGCTTCATGTATACACAGTGTCAGAGAACGACCCAAGTGGGAGGGCACCCACAAGACTCATCGAGTCCAACTCCTGTCCCCACACAGAACAAGCCCACAATTCACACTGTGGGTCTAAGAGTGTTGGTCAAATGCTTCCGGAATATTGTCAGGCTTGGTGCTGTGACTGCATCCCTGAGAGCTGGTCCAGTGCTCCAGCACACTCTGGGAGAAGAACTGGCCCTGAACACCTACAGGAATGGGATATTCAGGACTGCTCTGGGGAACTTCTGCCAGTGCAGAAGTTCACCACCCTCACAGGAAAACATTTCTTCCTAAGATCTCATCTCAATCTCCCCTCTTTCAGCAAATAAACAACCTAATCCTCTCCAGCATCTTCCTGCCATTCCCTTGAGTGAGAAAGAAGAACTCGGCACCTGCCCCTTCTCTTCCTCACATGAGGTAGCTACAGAGTGGGATGAGATCTCCCCTCAGTGTCGTCTTCTCTAGGCTGAACAGACCAAGGGACTTCAGTTACTCTTCATGCAACTTCCCCTCCAAACCCTTCACCAACTCCATGCCCTCCTCTGGACTTTCTACCCCACCCACCCCAGTTTTCCCTTGCACAAGGTGTGTTTCAGCTGCCCAACAGCTCACCTGGATAAATGGTCCCACCAATAATCCTGCCCAGGGGGTACCAGGCTCGGTCATCAAACCAGTTGTGGAATTTATAGAAGCCCTCCTCTGCCAGGAAGCGGGTGGTGCGGTAGTTAAAATACCTGCAAGAGCAACAAGCACTAAACATCTTCGCAGCCAGACAGAAACCGACTGCTCACCGCTCCTTGGGTTACAGCCATGGTCCTCACAGAGCGCGCAGGAAACTGGGCAGCTTGCGACAAGCAGGTAAACACCAAACTGCGCGCCCCTTTGGACACCCTTCTCTGATCTCTATAGGTATGACAGTGCTGGAAGGGCTGACTGCATGTTTTCCACACAGAGGCAACCAGTTTGATTTCCCTCAGCTGCAGGTTTGTCCTTTCTCCCTACAGGGTTTAAAAGTGGGTTTGCAAAGGCAACGTCCTCCCTTGTGCCTGATTTAACCCACAACAAGCATGTGCTGCATAAAGAAGTCGTGCTAGGAGCACACTCTCCTGCTATGCCCTGCTCATGGAGAGAATAACCACATCCCAGCGATCACCCTGCCTTAGATCCAGGCTGCAGGATGAATACTGGAAGCCGAAAAGTGAATTTTAGGTCTGGCAGAAGAAAATGTAGCTGTACTGCAAACTGCCCTCCAAATTCCTCATTCTCAGTGAGGATTAACTTAAGCCTGGCAAACACCACCTGAATTCTGTGTGGCCCAGAAGAGGAAAACCAAACAGGTCCCTGAGAGGGGAGAAACTTACGGGTCAAATTCATGGATGACGCTTTCAAATCTTAAGACGGAAAAAAGCCTTGTGGAGAAAGCTGTAAACAGAGAAAAAGGGCAGAGTGAATCCACAGCGCTCACTGAGCCAGAATCACATTTGGTTTACCTACTTCTTTGATGGATTAAAATTATTTGTGTCTTAAACTGGTTGTTGGGAATATAAAGGAAGATGTGGTTTTCAAAGGACAGAAGGAAGAAGAGCATTCATTTAAGATGCATGTTTAAGTTAGATGAGAAGAAGTGGTTCCAACCCAGATGTCCCTTTGAGGACACCAGCAGGCATCCACAAGGCTGCTGCGGCCAGATGCAGACTCACACAACACAGCTGCCATTGACAAGATGAGGAGCTTGAGCAGGGTATCCTGCTTCTCGTAGGACAGCCGGAGAAACCCTAGCTTGGTCATTTTCACAGCAAAGACAGGGACTGAGGATGTATGAAGACCTGAAAACAAACAGGAAAGATGATCAAAAGAGCAAGCCAGCTCCCCAACCCCACGTTTCATGCAACTGGACCCTGAACAGCCTGATCCTCCCAACAGAAGCTGTCGCCCACCTTTCAGCCCCCCCCAGATGCTCTTGCTGATCCTCATCTCCCTTCATGGAATGGTTTGGGCCGGAAGGGACCTCAAGGCCCAACCAGTTCCGAATCCCCTGCCATGGGCAGGGACATCTCACACTGGATCCAGTTGCTCCAAGCCCCATCCAAACTAGCCTTGAACATCTCCAGGGATGGGGCAGCAATGACACCTTTGGGCAACCTGGGCCAGGGCCTCATCACCTTCAACATTAAGAATTCCTTCCTAACGACCAATCTCAGTCCTTCCTCTTCCGTTTTAAAGGTGTTCCCTCTTATCCTATCACTCCAGGCCCTTGTAAAAAGCCCCTCTCCAGCTCCCCTGGAGCCCATTTTGGGACTGCAAGCTGCTCTAAGGTCTCCCCACAGCCTTCTCTTCTCCAGGCTGAACAACATCTCTCTCAGCCTGTCCTCACAGTACAGAATCACAGAATAACCAGGTTGGAAGAGACCCACTGGATTGTCGAGTCCAACCATTCCCACCAATCCCTAAATCATGCTCCTAAGCACCTCGTCTACCCTAATCTTAAACACCTCCAGAGACGGTGACTCAACCACCTCCCTTGGCAGACCGTTCCAATGCCTAACCACCCTCTCCGTGAAGAACTTTTTCCTAATCTCAAGCCTAAATCTCCCCTGGCTGAGCTTGAGGCCATTCCCTCTCGTCCTGTCCTCTGTCACTTGGGAGAAGAGGCCAGCACCCTCCTCTCCACAAACTCCCTTCAGGTAGTTGTAGAGAGTAATAAGGTCTCCCCTCAGCCTCCTCTTCCCCAGGCTGAACAACCCCAGCTCTCTCAGCCGCTCCTCATAAGATTTGTTCTCCAGCCCCTTCACCAGCTTTGTTGCTCTTCTCTGGACTCGCTCCAGAGCCACAACATCCTTCTTGTGGTGAGGGGCCCAGAACTGAACACAGTACTCGAGGTGCGGTCTCACCAGTGCCGAGTACAGGGGGAGAATAACCTCCCTGGACCTGCTGGTTACACCATTCCTGATACAAGCCAAGATGCCATTGGCCTTCTTGGCCACCTGGGCACACTGCTGGCTCATGTTCAGTCGGTTGTCAACCAGCACCCCCAAGTCCTTCCCCTCCAGGCAGCTTTCCAGCCAGGTCTCTCCTAGTCTGTACCTCTGCTTAGGGTTGTTGTGCCCCAAGTGCAGGACCCGGCATTTGGCCTTGTTAAACCTCATCTCGTTGGTCTCAGCCCATGGATCCAGCCTGTTCAGATCCCTTTGCAGAGCCTCCCGACCCTCCAGCAGATCAACACTTCCACCCAGCTTGGTGTCATCTGCAAACTTGCTAAGGGAGGACTCAATGCCTTCATCCAGGTCGTTGATAAAGACATTAAACAGGACTGGACCCAGGACTGAGCCCTGGGGAACCCCCCCAGTCATCCAGGACTGCTGGAAGATGATGGAAAGGGGTTTGGCCAGCACATCTGCCAGTTCCCTCAAAACTCTTGGGTGGACTCCATCCGGCCCCATAGACTTGTGGGCATCTAGCTGGGCAAGCAAGTTTCTAACCACCTCCTCTTGGACCTTGGGAATCTCATACTTCTCATCCAACCCTTGGGGTTGTGCACAGAGGGAACAATTTTCCTTACTGTTAAAGACTGAGGCAAAGTAGGCATTGAGCACTTCAGCCTTGTCTTCGTCCCCTGTTACTGTTGTTCCCTCTGCATCTACTAGGGACTGGAGATTCTCCCTAGCCCTCCTAGCAGAGGCGCTCCAGCCCTCTGATCATCTTTGTAGCCTCCTCTGGACCTGTTCCAACAGTTCCATCTCCTTCTTATGCTGGGGATTCCAGAACTAGACACAACACTTCCTTCCCCAAGTCCCCTTTCTCCTATCCTCACCTGTTCAGTTGCCCCAAGTCTCCGCTGAGGTTTTCCTGTCTTTTACAGAGAGGAGAACTTCTCTGGGGCAAAGGACTCGTCTGTTTCTCTGTGTATAAACCAAAACCCAATCATTAGCTTTCTGCAAAACCACTGAGCACCCCTGGCTGGTCTTGGGAGTTCAACCACTGCCTGCAAGCCATGCACAGACAAGTGCCTCAGGGAAATGGTAAGAAGTCATCATTTGTTTGTCACATCCAGGTCTCTGGCTGCTCCCACCTTGAATTATTGACGTTGAACACACACACACCAGAGGTTTCCCAACACAGACCAGCACAGTGAGTAGGCTTTGTTTATCTCGGACAACTTGGCTGTTTAATTCAGCCTCCCTGGGCAGAGGAAGAGCCAGCAAAATCATAGAATGGTTTGACTTGGAAGGGACCTTAAAGAAAATTTAATTGCAACCCCCCCTGCCGTGGGCATAGACACCTCCCACTGGTTCAGGTTGCTCCAAGCCCCATCCAACCTGGCTCCGAAAATGTCCAGGAATGGTGCAACCACAACTTCCCTGGGCAACCTGGGCCAGGGCCTCCCCACCCTCAGCGTGAAGAATTTCCTCCTTTAAAAAATATCATATGATTGGACACCAAGAATGTGAAATGGTGGCCAGAGAATAATGACTTTCTCTCTTGTAAAGCCTCCAGTTTATTTAAAATATTCCTGTGCTCAATCAGTCTGGAAAGAACCTCCCAACCCTCCCCGTAAATTCTACCCCAGAGCCAGTGGATAACTCCTCAGCTCACATCTCTGAGCTGTGATGCCAGGGAGGGTAGACTCCAACAGACTGCAATTTAAAAATAAAAGAGAAACTGGGCCCCGGCTCTTTCTGAGGCCTAAAAGTGATTCTGATCTCCACGTATTCATCACTAATTAATACAGAAATAACCCTGTGTGGTAATTATCTACTGCTTCCCCTGGGGATAATAAGAAGCAGCCAATATTGGCAGAACACAGAGGTCTCCCAGGCACAAGTGGCTTTGCTGCCAAGCACCATCGCTATCCTCACAGCAGAAAACTCTGGGTCCCTCTTGGCACCCCAGTAATGCCAGAGCTGTCCCTGGTCAGCACCCTTGTACTGGGATGGGAAGAGAAAAAGCCCTTCCTGGGCTATGGATAGAATCATGGAATCACTAGGTTGGAAAGGACCCGCTGGATCATCGAGTCCATCCATGCCCATCAATCACTAACCCATGTCCCTCAGCATCTCATCCACCCGTCCCTTAAACCCCTCCAGGGAAGGGGACTCAAACCCTCCCTGGGCAGCCTCTGCTAGTGACCAATGACCCTTTCTGTGAAAAATTTTGTTCTGAAGTCCAGCCTAAATCTCCCCTGGCAGAGCTTGAGGCCATTCCCTCTCGTCCTGTCCCCTGGCACACTGGAGAAGAGCCCAGCTCCCTCCTCTCCACAACCTCCTTTCAGGTAGTTATAGAGAGCAATGAGATCTCCCCTCAGCCTCTTCCTCTCCAGGCTAAACACCCCCAGCTCTCTCAGCCGCTCCTCGTAAGACTTGTAAAGATGAGCCCCCTACTCCCGCCCCCTCTCCACCTGTCTGTGACCCACTGCACCTCGAACTCCCCATCTCCCTACAGCCCCTCCCGGTGCCCCCGGGCCCCCCCGTACCCACCTCCCCCGAGCGGCCCCTCGGTGCCGGCCTCACCCCGCGCCGCGCTCGGCCCCGCCGGCCCCGCCCCCTGCGCTGGCCCCACCCCCTCGGTCCGAGCGCTCCCATTGGCCGCCCCGGGGCGGGGGGCGGTGCCGCACCCAATGGGAGCGCGCGGGAAGGGGGGGCGGGGTCTGCGCGGCGCCTCGCGACGGGCCCAGGCGTGACGTGTCCGGCCGCGCTTGGGGCGCGGGATCACGTGGGCGGATGCGGAAGCGCGCGCGCCGCCGCCACGTGGTTCGGGGCGTGTCGGTGGGCGGTGGCTCCCGTCCCCGTCCCCATCCCCGTCCCCGTCCCCATCCCCATCCCCGTCCCCATCCCCATCCCCATCCCCGTCCCCGTCCCCGTCCCCGTCCCCGTCCCCGTCCCCATCCCCCGCCCGGCTCGCACACAAGGCCAGGCGCAAGGCAGCTGCAAATCGTGGTTTCTCCATTTAATGTTTCAGTGTGAAAATACTAGAGAAAAAAAGATCAATAAACCGGCCCCCAAAATCCCGGTTTTTTTTGTGTCCGAGCACTACCTGCTCCTCCCCGACCGCTAAGAGCGGAGCATGCACGGGGCAGGCGCTCCCTGAAATCCCAGGCAGGCTCAGCGCCCCGCGGCCGCTGGGTGCTTGGCAGGAGAGGGCTGGGTGGAGGCACCGCTCAGGGCGGACTGCAGGTAAACCGTCTTGTGGAAGAGTCTGTTGCTGAGGAAAACCACCAGGGAGAAGAGACGGAGCTGGAAGTGGCTGAAAGGGAAGAGATTCTCTCAGCTACCACTGCTGGGGACACCCGCATGGGATCAGGGTAGACGTGGGAAGCATGTACTTACTAGGCTTTGCCCGGCGTCCTGGCTTCGTTGGCGCTGATGATGAAGAGAGGGAAAAGGATAGAGAAGAGGCAACCACTGGAAGGGAAAAACAGGGATAAGAGACAAGGGGGAGATGTTGGGTGGGTTTGGTTGGGTCCTCAGGGTGTGTAGGGGATACAGAGGCTGAACTGGCCCCCTACCTGATGATGTAGGAGGACTGCATCGCTGTCAGGAATGCCAGCGGCAAGCCAAAGCCAAAGTAATAGGGCCAGTTCCTCTCAATGTTGGATAACCGCTGGTGCATTTCGATTCCTGGTGAGAAAAACCCATGGAAGTGAAGCCCCAGGGAGCAGAGACCGGCCTCACACTCCCTTCCGTACAATAACGTACAATATTTGCCTCAGCTCCCCGAGTTGGATGCAACCTGAGCACAGAAACCCACAATCTGGGCACCTTTTGCCTCCCGCCAGCCCGGCACACTGCCCAGAGCACGGCAGCAGACCTCACCCTTGTTAAACCAGCGGTACTCGAAGCAGTAGAGCGAGTAAAGCAGTGACATGTGGAGCAGGCTGACCAGCTGGCCCACCAAGTCGATGGGGAAGAGGCTGACGACCATGCCCTGGGAGAGAACAGAGCAAGAGGGGAAGGCTTGGCAGGAGAATGTCGCGCCAGAGCAATTCCTGGGGCCAGGTGGGCTGACATCTCACCTGGATGAGGAAAAGCGCCTGCAGCAAGAGGTTAAACAACATGTCTGCAATGATTTTACTGACACTGGGAAAGGGATGAGGCTTTCTGCCAGAAACCTCAAATGCCAGATCCGCAATGTCCTGCAAAAAGAGGGAGAGGGAATTGAGGGAAATGAAATTCCACAGAAAAAAGGGGGCTTCAGGGAAAAGAAGCTCAGAGGCAGCTGGGATGAGCTTTCGCCTGCCAGGAATATAGCTGAAGCTCATTTTGGGAATGCCAGCCCTCACACTCCTGATCAAGCCTTAACGAGGAATCACCCCATCATTTGTCAGAGATGCCCAGGTTCCTGTCACCCACCTGAAACCAGATGGCATTGACGACCTTGCTGAGCACAAAGAGGGGCAGGACCCAGAGGGCACTGAAAATGGAGGTGAGGATGAACTCCAGCCAAGACCAGACGTCACCGTGCAAGGAGGGGTCGCCTGCAATGGACAGGGAGCGGCATGTGAGGAGCTGCTGCCCGAGCCTCCACACATTTCCCAGCATGGCCACCTCTGTGCCACAGGGAACCCCTCCCACCTGCAGCACTCGAGGACAGGCTCAAGGACTTGCAGACCCCTGGCTTTGCTCTTTACAGGAACATCCACATCCATTTGTGTTTTACTGACTGCAAAATATCCCATCAGCTGTGTGTGTCAGGAGCAGTGAAACCCCTGAGGCAGCCCTTGCACATGCAGGCATTGAGCGGGGTTTTCTTTCTCACATTTTATAGAATCACAGAATCATGGAATGGTTTGGGCAGGAAAGGACCTCAAAACCCATCCAGTTCCACTCCCTGCCATGGGCAGGGACACCTCCCACTGGATCAGGGGCTCCAAGCCCCATCCAACCTGGCCTTGAACCCCTCCAGGGATGGGGCAGCAACGACTGCTCTAGGCAACCTGGGCCAGGGCTTCCCCACCTTCATTGTGAAGAATTTCTTCCTAATGTCTAATCTAAACCTTTCCACTTCCAATTAAAAGCCATTTCCCCCCATATTATCACTCCAGGCCCTTGGAAAAAGTCCCTCTGCAGCCTTCCTCGAGCCTCTTTCAGTGCTGGAAGCTGCTTTAAGGTCTTCTCAGAGCTGTCTCTTCTCCAGACTGAACAACCCAACTCTCTCAGACTGTCCTCATAACAGAGGTGCTCCAGCCCTTGCATCATCTCCATGGCCACCTCTGGGCCCATTCCAACTCCTTCTTATGGTTAGGATTCCAGAAATGGACACAAGATTCCAGGTGGCATCTCACTGAACAATCTGTTTCTACTGTACAATCAATGCCAGCCTCAATGAGCTCAGGGAGGAGGAGCAAACAACGCAGGGAGAGCATGGAGTGAGTGAGACAGCGCAGTGGAGTGAAGCTGTGGCCATTTGTGTCAGTGTCAGCCTCCCCATCCCGACTGCGAAAGGCACTCACCGATGATCTGTGCCGTGACGGACTGAAGGACAGGAATAAATACTCGGTAAAACAAGAAGAGACTGAGCTGCAGGGAAAAAGAGACAAGAGGGGCTCTTGTTGAGGCACTGCACAGCTGTTTCTGGTGCTCCTGTACCTTCTGATCCCTCTGACTGCTCTTCCACACAGCGATCCATAAATACAAAGGCCTAAGGATCTCTGTTTAAATACAGCCAAAATATATCATTGAGCACTTTCCTTTTAACGTTTCCATGCCGACTGCTGTTGGGAAAACAAAGCTGATAATTTACTAGGCTGACAAATGTCTGCTTCATTATGGATCAGCCTCATGGAACAGCCAAGCTAAGGTCAGAGGCAAGGAAATGTCTTTAAGAGATCAATATTCCACTCAGCAAAGCAACATCCCAGACAACAGCAGAGCAGGACTCAAATATCTGGGCGAAGAGTAGTCTCAGAGACTTATAAAAGCAGCTCTGGTTTAATGCGCAGGTTTCCCAAGAGACTCACAGTGCCACATCCCATATCGGGTCTGGCAGCTGCCGCAGCCTGGCTGGCTGCTCCCCACCGATGGACACGAGGCGCTGGCTTTCCCGGGAGTTTAAGAGACAGTGATCCCCACTTACCCAGAACACCCCGCCATTCCAGGCACAGCACTGAAATATCCTGCTCACGATCCGGGGTTCGCTGCAAAGCAGGAGAAGAGATGGTGAGATGGACATCAGGGTCCCAGTGCCTGAACAAACGTCTGCCAACGAGTGACAACTGCTTCTGCCTCACCACTTGCAGAATCATGGAATCACTTGGGCTGGAAGGGACTTCAAAGACTACCCAGTTCCAAAACCCCTGCCATGGGCAGAGACACCTCCCACTGGATCAGGTTGCTCCAGACACCATCCAACCTAGCCTTGAACACCTCCAGGGATGGGGCAGCCACGACTTTCTGGGCGACCTGGGTCTCATGGCCCCGAGTATGAAGAATTTCTTCCTAATGCCTCATCTAAATTTTCCCCCTTCCAATTTAAAGCTGTTCCCTTTCATGCTATCACTCCAGGCCTCTGTAAAAAGCTCCTCCCCAGCTTTCCTGGAGCCCTTTTCAGGACTGAAAGCTGCTTTAAGGTCTCCCCAGAGCCTTTTCTTCTCCAGGCTAAACAACCACATCTCTCAGTCTATGATTCTCTCAGCCTGTCCTCATACGGTAGGAGCTCCATCCCTCGGATCATCCTCGTGGCCTCCTCTGGACAGGTGGTTTTCAGGCAGCAAGTGCACACTGACGGCTCACGTGGAGCTTCTCATCCCCCAGTACCCCAAGTCCTTCTTCTCAGAGCTGCTCCAAATCCATTCTCCTCCAGCCTGTATTGAAATCACAGACTGCCTGAAGTTCAGACACCTCAGCACATCACAAACAACCACCTCACAGCCTGGGTGAACTGTCTGCACCAACCGGCACCGGGTTTCTGCCAGTGCACAGTCTCTAGCAGACTGATGCCAGGACAGCTCTGCTGACCTTCATGAGTTCTCCATAACTGCACTGAGATGCAAGAAAAGCAAAGCTTTCTTCCAGATTTTTAGGCATTTATTAGAAGTCTCAGGCTTTGCTCTCCTCAGAATCTCACCACAATGAAATTAGGGCTTTTTTGGGAGATTTTTTTGTTCTCGGATGAGGATGTTCCAGGTTGGGGTGATTGTGGCTTCTCTTTTTGCAGCCCATCTACAGACATGGAAGTAAGCGACCCTGTAGGACCCTGTATCCTTTTCCAGGCCTCTTCTGCTGCCGAAGGGACATTGCTACCAAGAACAGCAAAACACACTCAAACATATGTGATTCCCCACAGACAGCCTCCAGCAGAAACCTCCAGTGCCTGGGGAAGACCAAGGTCATGAGACAGCAGAGACCCTTCTGGTGGTGTTTAGCCTGGAGGAGGCTGAGGGGAGACCTCATTGCTCTCTATAACTACCTGAAAGGAGGTTGTGGAGAGGAGGGAGCTGGGCTCTTCTCCCAAGTGACAGGGGACGGGACAAGAGGGAATGGCCTTAAGCTCCGCCAGGGGAGATTTAGGCTGAACATTAGGAAAAAATACTTCACAGAAAGGGTCATTGGGCACTGGAACAGGCTGCCCAGGGATGAGGTTGAGTCACCTTCCCTGGAGGGGTTTAAAGGACGGGTAGATGAGGTGCTGAGGGACACGGGTTAGTGATTGATAGGAATGGTTGGACTCGATGATCAGGTGGGTCTCTTCCAACCTGGTGATTCTATGACCACCAAGCTCATCAGAATGATTTGCAAATGTCTTAGAGGGTATATTACAGACCAAACGTCACCACATGAAATGCTAGCCTGGACGTAACCAGAGCAGCAAGAAACATCTCCATGCAGTCTGGGAGTCAGACAGATGCTGGTTCACTCCCACATGTATATAATTTTGGTATCGCCAGCCTTGCTGGATGCAGCCGCTACAGAAGCTGCTGAACATGGCAAAGCTGTGAAAAAGAGCACCTCCATCTGCCCTGGACATGTAACTCGGACCTGAGCTGCCATTCCCACCCCGATCCCATAGCTACTGCCACCACCATGTCTTTGGAAGCCAGCACGGGTATTTGGGAGGAAAACAAACCCAGGAATCCCTGTCCTTTCAGCTCATACAGCTCCACACCTTTGTTATTATTTCAAACTGATGACATGCTCTCTGTTGTCAAACACCACAGAAGGTCTGACCTCTGGTTCCAGGACAACTGTTCCAGCTTCATTTTGGAGTGGGAACAGGACATTTCTTGTCACATCTGCCACATGTGTTGCCTCTGTGCTTCAGGAAGATTGGATATACAAACCAAATGCAAATGTACACAGGATCTGTTCTGCTTGATGCCCAGGTTGGGTCTTGAATGGTCCTGACCAGCATTTTTGTGTGGATCTTCGCAAGTGCAAGCAGCAATGCCTTACTCCTTGAATCCCGCTTCCCTCAGCTTCCCTTTGAGCCAGACAACTGTGATATGGCAGGTATTTAGAAGGGAAAAATACCCACAAGCACTGCCAAATCACTGTGACTTGCAGAGGTTTTGCAACTCATCAGGCTCTTCAAAGCTCTGGGCAGAGCTGCCCATTTTCTCCCTGCCCTTGATTGCTGGGAGACTAAAGAAGAGAAGGGAATTTTGTGATTTATGACTCATCAGGCCCCACACTCACCTCTCTTGCTTCTTCTCTTCCATGTGAAACCTCCGCTGGGCAAGTGCACTGTTTGCTCTCCTTCGCCTCTGCTCTTCCCTTTTCTGCTGGATCCGAGCATCCAGTTTGGAGATGGTGCAGATGCCCCAGATGGAGTCCTTAATTCCCTGTGGGCATGAGGAGAGGCCCTCATGTTCCAGCCCCCAGGAGAGAGGAGGAATGGAATGTGGCTACCCTAGGCCATGGAACACCTTCAGTGATAGAAGGGACTCCAGTGTGGCCAGTCCTGCACCCTGGGTAGCAGGAGAAGCCAGCACCAGGCTTGGCCAGAGCCAAGGTTTGAAGCAGCATCACCACCTATTTTCCATGGTCTGGTGACACTTCCTGTTCCAGCATCTTTAGGAGTGGGAGAGTTTTTTTTTAAAGGTGTGATTCCTCATCCAATCTCTGCTATTTATAACCCTGTCAGGAGCCAAAGAGCCAGATCTCTCACAGCTCATTTCTCCTGCCTGGCAGAAAGCCTTGTCTCCTGGGCCAGCGGCCTGAAGGCAATCAAACAGGTTTTGGAGTGTGCAAGATTCTTGTGGCTTGGATGGGAGTGTGAGCTCCATGCTTGCTCCTTCACAAGTCAAAGCTCTGGTCCTTGTCCCAGAAACACCCTCACATCAGCCACATCCATGCAAACTTGTTGACAGGAAAGTGCCCAAGTCCCTGACCTCGCTCATTTGAAAGAGCCCCTGTGCTCCACCAGGACTCCCAGCTCGAAAATCACATCGTGGCCACCAATATCAACATCCCACTTCAAAATAAAGACCTTGAGGATGCTCTTGTGCACCAGGAGGGCGTCACTGCCCTGGTGACCCACACAACAGTTCAGTACATGGAGACCCTGAGGAGCAGTGCCCTGGCCAAATGCAGAGCCCTTTGAAATGGCCAGCACGTGGGAGATCATCCTGGAAAAGACTTGGGGGCCACACATCCCACATGGCCACATCAAACCTTACCACCACTGGTGAGTAGAGAGCTCGTCTGCAGGCATCTTTGCCTCACAAAGCTGACATCTTTGACTCAGATGCATCCAGAGCCCCTTTTCCTTCAGATTTTTCCATCTACCCTTGGAAGGGAGGGCAGTCCCTGCAGAAGAGCCTCTATTACTGATGCCACTGAGACCCGTGCCTACGGCTGAGAAGCTGGCATAGGGAGACTCACCCTGATGAGGTCACGAAGGAAGGTTTTCACACTGTCTGCCATCTTGACTCCAGCATCACCTCTGGTTCCAAAACTATCAACTACAGGGAGAAGGGGAAAGCCAGACCCAAACCTCTCTCATCCTGGAGAGTTGGGAAACGGATGGAGCCTGTGGAGAGAGAAAACATAGGCCCACGGCGGGCATTACAGCACTAGTCTGAGCTGGGAATGCACAAGCTAAATCACAACCCAGGCATTTCCAATTGACTTCCTGCTGGGAACCATCCTGGAGCGCACAGCCAGGGAATGGACCCATTCAGCAAATTCCGCAGCGTCTCCTAAGGACAAACTCCAGCTTTCAGGAAGAGCAGAGCCTGTATTTTTCCAGTCCATCTCTTCAAATGTGCCATGCTGCTCTTCTTCAGAAGGGAGAAGCTGGCAGAGCTGCCCAGCAGAGGTGTGAAAACAGCTTTCCTAAATGTCACACCTTGCACTTCTGTATCATGTAAGAAACGCAAGAATTGGAGTTTGGAGCTGACAACATGGGGTGGCTCCCAAGTGACCCAGGAGCTTCAGACCAAAGCAGCAACAGCTCCAAAGGGCTCCTCAGGAAAATAGTGGCACCGAGCCTTCTGCTTCTTGCAAAGCACCACAGCAACAAAGTGTGGCTGAATTATAGAGTCACAGCATGATTTTGGTTGGAAGGGACCTCAAAGCCCATCCAGTCTCATCCTCTGCCATGGGCAGGGACACCTCCCACTGGATCAAGCGCTCCAAGCCCCATCCAACCTGGCCTTGAACACCTCCAGGGATGGGGCAACCTGGGCCAGGGCCTCCTCACCCTCATCATGAAGAATTTCTTTACCTAATGTCTGATCAGGCAACAGGAGGAGAAGAAATGGCCTCAAGTTGCACCAGGGAAGGTTTAAGTTGGACATCAGGAAAAATGTCCTCACTGAAAGGGTTCTCGGGCCCTGGCAGAGGCTCCCAGGGGGGTGGTGGCATCCCCATCCCTGGAGGGGTTTAAAAGCCAAGCAGAAAAGGTGCTCAGGGATGATTCAGGAGCGGACTGGGACAGTTGGACACAGTGATCTCAAAGGTCTTTTCCAACCAAGCCATTCTGTGATTCTAAATCTTCCCCATTCCAAAAAAATTGCCCAGCCAATAGAACCCATGGAGCTTTCCCACCAGGATCCAATCTCCCAGGCCGGAACAGCCCGGTGTGGCCCCTCCTGCGTGCCTGCGGCTCTGTCGCACAGCGCAGGGCACGAAGAATTAAAAAGAATGCTGAAAAAAAGGTTTTATTCCGGTCATTCCGAGATAAAACCGGGAAGGGGCTCAGATTGCGCTCCTGAAACCAGGGAACGCCAGTCTGGATGGAAGTGCGGCAGCAGAGCCGCCCCAGCTCCATGAGCCCCACGCACAGCCCCACGGGCCCCTCGGTGCTGCCCCACAGCCCCCCCGCCCCCAGCCCCACAGGTACCTCCGGGCCCGCCCGGCCCCGCGCGTGCGCCCCAGGCCCCGCCCCCCCGCGCGTGCGCCCCAGGCCCCGCCCCCCGCGCGTGCGCCCCAGGCCCCGCCCCCCCGCGCGTGCGCGGATTCGGGGCGGGGGGGGTTGTGGGGAGGAGGAGGAGCGGGGAGAGGGGTCCTGGAAGCGTTGGGTTGGAAAAGACCGTGGAGATAGTTGGGTGCCGCCGTCCCTGTCCTCTGCTGAACCAGGTTCCTGAGCATCTCACCTGCCCGGCCTTGAAACCCCTGCGGGGGTGAGGGAGCCGCCACCGCCCTGGGCAGGCTCTGCCGGGGGCCCGAGAGCCCCCTCGGGGCAGGTGTTTGTCCTGATGCCCAACCTCAACCTGCCCTCTCGCCCCCCCCGTCTGTCACTGGGGAGGAAAGCCCAGCACCCACCTTACCATAACCTCCTTTCCAGGAGCTGCAGAAAGTGATGAGGTCTCCCCTCAGCCTCCTCCAGACTCAACAACCCCAGGTCCCTCAGCTGCTTCTCATAACCCTTGTTCTCCGAACCCTTCACCAACTCTGTTCCCTTTTCTGGACACGCTCCAGCCCCTCAAGGTCCTTCTTGGAACCAAAACTGAACCCAAGTTTCAAGGTGCGGCCTCACCTCAGCACCAAATCCAGGGGGACGATCCCTGCCCTGTTCTTGCTGGCCACCCCACGGCTGATCCAAGCCAGGATGCAGTTGCCCTTCTTGCCCACCTAGGCCACTGCTGGCTTATGTTCAGCAGCTGTCAACCAACACCCCCAGGGCCTTATTCATGGGGCAGCTTTCCAGCCACTCTTCCCCAAGCCTGAAGTTGCATGGGGTTGTTCAGTCCCAAGTGCAGGACCCGGCGCTTGGCCTTGTTGAACCTCATCACGTGGGTCTCAGGCCATGGATCCAGCCTGGCCAGGTCCCTCTGCAGAGCCTCCCTGCTCTCAAGCAGACCAACACTCCTGTCCAACTTGGTGTCATCCATGAACTTACTAAGGGTGCACTCAATCCCCTCCTCCAGGTCATGGATGAGGATGTTGAGCAGAACCAGCCCCAGCTCTGACACTTGGGGACACCACTCATGTCCTGGGGACATTGAAGGGGAAAACTGGGGGTCAGTGGGGACACTGGGCACGCTGACACTAGGGGTATTGTGATCACTGGTGCCGGGAATCAATGGAGACCTTGGGGGTTGCAGGGACAGGGTAGCTGGGACTTGGGGAGGGTAATTGCAGGGGGTGGCAATGGAGACACTGGAGACGTAGGCACTGAGGGGATACTGGGGGCACTGGAACCTGGCAGGGCAATGGGTATATGGGGACAGGAGGCATGGGGTTGTAATGGGGACACTGGGAATGATTGGGGAGACTGGGGGGTAATGGGGACACTGGGAATGAGGGCACTGGGGGAGCGTGGCACTGGTGGAGCTGGGGGGCAGCCCCATGGCGAGTGCTTCCCCATTGCTTCCTCATCTGCCCATTAGTTCCTGTTGTGGTTTGAGCTAAATCAGAGTCAGTTCTGTGGCTCTCGCTCAGCCTCACTGCAGGAACTGGGTTCTCAGGGTTCACTGGGTGTTTCAGACTATTCCTCCAGCAGGGATCGTGGGGGCAGAGGCCAGCGCTGATCCCTATTCCTATGGCACCCAGGCCTTTCCTGGAGCTGGTGGAGCCACAAGGGGAAAGGGCAGAAAAAGGGCTGCACCTGCAGAGGGGACATTCAGGGCAGGTGACCCCAACCCAACCAACAGAGCATTCCATCCCATAGATGTCACACTTGGAATAAATGGAGGGGTCACAAGGGTCTTGCCCTCTTCTGCGATGGCCGATATCCGGTGAGGGCCTCATCTGTCTGGTTGCTCCTAATCCCAGATCCGTGTGTTCCTGAGCCCAGCTCCTAGCCCAGCCCCTTCCCCTGAGTCTGCTCTGCAGCATTCATAGTCACAAAATGACCTGAGTAGGAAGGAACCCACAAGGCTCATCGAGTCCAACTCCTGTCCCTGCACAAGACAAGCCCACAATTCACACCATGAGGCTGAGGGCATTTGCCAAACACTTCTGGAATATTGTCAGGCTTGGGACCGCTTCCCTGGGAGTTGTTCCTGTGCTCCACCACCCCCTGGGGGGAGAACCTTGGACATCAGGAAGATGTCCAATGTAACCCTCCCCAGCATCTTCCCTCCATTCACACAAGTCCAGAGAGAAGAGTTCAGCACCTGCTCCTCCCTATGTGAGGAATATGCAGAGCCCAATGAGGTCTCCCCTCAGTCTCCTCCAGGCTGAATAGACCAAAGGACTACATCCGCCCCTCACACATTTCCCCACCAAACCCTTCACCAACTCTCTTGTGACAGAGTCATCAAAGGGTGGAGGCGCAATCTCAGATATTTGTATATTTTATTACTTTCTATTATTTCCTTCGTTATTTTTATAATTTCATTAAAGCTGTATTTTTCATTTCATAGAATCATAGAATCACTAGGTTGGAAAGGACCCACTGGATCATCGAGTCCAACCTACAAGTCTTTTCCTCTCGTCTCCTTTCCCCTGGGGAAGTGATTTGGGAGCCCAACTGCTTGGTTTTAGCTGCTGCAATCAGCCAGGCCAGGGCTAAACTGTGACATTTCTGCATGGCCTCACTGCCCTGGCTTGGGACGGGTCCCATCCACTGTCAGACCACCCCGTCCTCCTCCAGCCGCTTGCCCTCCTCCAGCCTCTGCCAGCCCAGCCGCTGCAGGTCCAGGCTCTCGTAGCGACCCCGCAGCACCAGCTCAGCTACGGCACGGCCAATGGCAGGCGCGTGCTGCAGCCCATGCCCGCTGAACCCAGCAGCCAGGAACAGGTTGTCCAGTTTGGGGTGTGGCCCCAACACCCCATTCTGGTCAAAGGTGTTGTAATCGTAGTAGCCAGCCCAGGCGCTGCGCAGACGAAGTGAGGAGAATGCCGGCACACGCCGAGCCAGCTGCGGCCAGACTTGCTCCTGGAAAAAGTTATGGTCCACAGAGAGGTCGCCTGCATCCGGCTCCTCCTCCTGGAAAACATTAAGGGGGAGTTAAAAAACAATAGGGGGCAGAAAACACAGGCACAGCCGCTACTGGATTAAAAACTGGCTGGGTGGTGGGGCCCAAAGAGTGGTGGGGATGGAGCTCAGTCCAGCTGGAGGCCAGGTATGAGAAAAAGACCTGGGGGTGCTGGCTGACAGCTGCTGAACATGATCCAGCAGTGGCCCAGGTAGGCAAGAAGGGCAACAGCAACCTGGCTTGGATCAGCCATGGGGTGGCCAGCAAGAACAGGGCAGGGACCATCCCCCTGGATTTGGTGCTGAGGTGAGGCCGCACCTCGAAACTCGGGTTCAGTTTTGGTTCCAAGAAGGACCTTGAGGGTCTGGAGCATGTCCAGAAAAGGGAACAGAGTTGGTGAAGGGTCCAGAGAACAAGGGTTATGAGAAGCAGCTGAGGGACCTGGGGTTGTTGAGTCTGGAGGAGGCTGAGGGGAGACCTCATCACTGTCTACAACTGCCTAAAAGGAGGTTGTGGCGAGTTGAGTGCTTGGCTCTTCTCCCAAGTAACAAGGGACATGATGAAAGAAAATGGCCTCAGGTTGCACCAGGGCGGGCTTAGGTTGGACATCAGGGAAAACTCCTTCACTGAAAGGGTTCTCAGGTGCTGGCAGAGGCTGCCCAGGTTGGTGGCGGAGTCCCCATCCCTGGGGGTATTTAAAAGCCAGGAAGATGAGGTACTCAGAGATGATTCAGTAGAGGACAGGCTTTACAATCTCTAAGGCCTTTTCCAACCAAGTGATTCTAGGATTCTATGAAACAATTGAGCTCCCCCAGGCTGACCTCAGTGGGGCTCATGCCACCCAGGTAGTTGCCAGCGATGCCATCACGGCGGAAGTAAGCACCGGTGGTGTCGACAAGGAGCGGGCAGGAGAAGCCAGGGCCATCAGGGCAGTGCCAGGAGAAGACGTATCTATGGGGAGGGAGAGCATCCCCAAAATCAACAGGGTCAAGATGTGTCCCTCTCCCAAAAAAATAGGACCTAGGGTTTCATAGTGATCCCACCAGATCAGAGGGGGCACTGGGATGCGATGCCCCCCAAAACCAGTTCTCTAGCAGCTCAGACTGCTGTGGGCACTGGGATGTGACCTCCTCAGGAAAAGAAGTGAGGGTCTCCCCCCATCCCTGATGATGGAGGGGCAGGGGGAGCTGGAATGTGTCCCCCCAGAAAAGCAAAGGGGTTCAAGTCCCTGAACAGGCAGGGGGGGTTCAGGTCCCTGGCAGGCAGAGGGGTGGGGGTGCAGGATGTGAGCCCTATATAATACACCCAGAGGCTCATTTGCCTCCCCATGAAAATGGAGGGTTGTGGGGTGGTAGGATGCAGCCCCTAACTGTGACAACCCAAAAACCAGCACAGAGGAGTTCATCTTCCCCTGCAGACATGGAGTGGAGGGGCTGGGATCCCCAAACAAAGCACCAAGGGGTTCACACTCCCAGGCCCTGAAGATGGAGGGGTGATGGGTGCAGGATGTGCCCCCTGAGCCTGTGACACCACCCCAAAACCCTAAGGGGTTCATTTTCAGCAGAGGGGAGCTGCTCCCCACCCTCCTCCTGCACCTCTTCCTGGGCTGGATTGGGAGAGGGGGCTGGCAGAGCTCCCCTGGCAGCCCGGCTGCCCCCAGCAGCTCCCCGGCCCAGGCACCGGCTGTGTTTATCACAATGGCGCAGGCGACCGGCTGGTATTCCCGGCTGTCTGGCATGTGAACCTGGGGGGACATGGAAGTGGGAGTCACGGACACTCATGGGGACCTCCTTGCTGGGGAGGATATGGATGGACACACTCACATGGACGTATCTGATACGTGCAGTCACTGCGGCTGATCCCTGTGGAACCATTGCATCCTTGGCTGAGGTGACAAAGCCTGGAGGTTTTGGGGGGCAAGGGGTGAGGTGGGGGGTTCGATGAGGCCACCTCCCTGCCCCCTCTCCCCTCCTCACCTTGCACCTCCCCGGCGCAGCTCAGCACCCCCAGGGACATGGCTTTGTGCCGGAACGCATGGAGTAGTGTCCACGGGTCGAACCAACCCTCATCCTGCAGACCTGGCAGACAAGAAGTCGGGGGGGGGCACCGTCGTGCAACCCCCAAAAAAACAGTGTTGGGGGGGTGGACACCAACACCCCTTCTCCAAATGACATGAGGGTGAAGGATGGACCCAATGGAGTTGGGGAGGAGATGGGATGAGCACAGTATTGACAAGGGGTCCCTATGCCCCCTATACCGTAGGATGCCACAGCCACATCTTCTGTGTCAACCCACGGGAACTTCTCCTTCAGCTGGGTGGGAGACAGCAGGGCCACCTGCGCCCCCTCCTCCCTGGGGATGAGCAGCATGCAGAGCTGGAGTCAGGAGGAGGCACTCCCACCCCAAATTCCAAGGAGGGGGTTGTGCATGAATCCCACCTCTGGAGCCGAACGGTGGCCTCTAGCCCCGCTGCGCGCTCCAGGGGCGCAAGGAACAGGTACCCTGAGGGCTGGAACTGGATGTCGATGGGGGGTTCGTTGGGCACCCCGAGGTGCTCCTGCAAGGGGAGGACCCTGGTGAGTGGGGCTGGACTCCCCAAAGTTACCCCTCTCCCCCAAATTATCCCACATACATTGATGTTGCGGAGGAAGGAGGCAGAAAAGCGGGACATCTGGATATTTTCTGGGAGAGAAAACTGCTGCCGGATCCCCCCTATTGACAGCACTGTGGAGGCTCGGGAATACTGAAGGAGAAGGATTCCCCCAGTAAAGAGGAGTTCAGTGGGGTCCCCAAGGCCCTGCTCTGCCTCAGAGAGGGGGGTGTCTCACCGTTGGGTCCCTCTCCACAACCAGCACCTTCATGCCGTGCCGCTGTCTCTCCAGCGCCTTCAGCCAGAACGCCACTGACCAGCCCACCACGCCACCCCCCACAACCACCACGTCGGCCTCTTCAGGGGGACGTGGGCCCGGGGGAAGCCCTGGGGGAGTCCAGCCCCGCAAGACACCCCCCACTGCCGGCAGCTGATCCTTCAGAGTCTGAACCAGGCGCTCCAGCCCCTGCCCCAGGTCTGCTGGGACAAAGGGGGGCTGCTAGGTTTGGGAGGCACAGCTGTCAGCCCCTCCAGGACCCCCCAGCCCCCTTTGGGACACCTTCAGGATCCCCCCCAGCCCCCATTGCCCTATGGACCCTTCTCCAGTACCCATGGAGCCCCTCTAGACTGTGACCCCCCAGGACCATCCCCTGTCCCCTGTGACCTTCCCCCAGTCACTCCAGGTCCCCTCAAGATCCTCTTTAGCCCCCCAAGACTTCTTGGATCCCACTGGTACCCACCAGGCCCCTCATGTCCCCCTCCCACGTCCTTCTTCTGTTTCCTCTAGAAACCCGCTGTTCTCTCTGGGCCCCCCCGGGGATGCCCCCAGCCCCCCCCAGTCCCCTCTGAATGTCCCTCAGGACCCGCCCGCACTCCCATCTAGGACCCCCCCGGATCCCTTCTTGCCTCTAGGCCCCTCTAGCCCCATTTACTCCCGGGGACATCCCAGGACCTCGCCGTTCCCCTCCAAGGCCAAACTTGACGCCCGCCGCTCTCACCGCGGAAAGGGTCGGAGCGGAGGGGGCGGCGCGGGGTCCCCCCGGGACCGGGACCGGGACCCGGTCTCGGTCCTGGTCGCCCCCGCGCGCTCCCGCGGCGCAGCGCGCACCCCCACCGCAGCATCCCGCTCCTTCCGGAGCCCCGCCCCTTCCCGGCAGCATACGTGGTCCCTCCCCCGCCTATCCGCCAATGGGAGCAGGGCGAGTCCCCCCCAACCCCTGCGCAGCCGCTTCCGGTCCCGCCCCTTCCGGTCCCCGCCAGTGGGGGCCCGGCGGGGCGGCACTTCCGGCGGAAGCGCCGGGGCACTGTGACGTGTCGCGGAGCCGGCGCCGCCGCCGCCATGCTCGACTTCTTTACCATCTTCAGCAAGGGCGGCTTCGTCCTCTGGTGCTTCCAGGGCGTGCGCAGCTCTGCCGCCACCGCGCCCGTCAACGCCCTCATCCGCTCCGTCCTCCTGCAGGTGATGGGGACGGGGAGGCCTGATGGGGGCGTGGGCGCCCCAGCAACGGGGGAGGGGAGTGGTGTCTGGGCGCCCAGACACGACACCAACCCCCTCATACCCGTTTACTGGGGCGCCCAGACACGACACCAACCCCCTCATACCCGTTACTGGGGCGCCCAGACACGGGAAGTGCCTGGGCGCCCCCATTAACGGGAGGGGGTTGCCTGGCCGTCCCCAGTAACGGGAGAGGGATGCCTGGGCGCCCCCTGTAACGGGAGGGGTGTGGTTTCTGGGTGCCCCACTAAGGAGGAGGAAGATGGTTAGACCACGTTTTTGGGACAGAGAGAGTGGGGACGTCTTCTCACTGCTGCCACCCACTTCTGATGGTTTCTCTGCCCTAGGAGCGGGGTGGCAACAACTCCTTTAACCATGAAGCCCTCACACTCAAGTACAAGCTGGACAACCAGTTCGAGCTGGTGTTTGTGGTAAGCGACCCCCCTTACCGCTCCTGGTCAGCTCCTCTGGATTTGTGATTCTGTGGTGCAGTGTGGGTCTCATCATTCCTGGCTCTTGAAGAGTATAGCATGGAGGAGCAAGGGAGCTGATGGCTGTGGGTGACTCTTGCTCCTAAACCACTGTGGGAGCCCTTTGTTTTAATCATCTATCTCAGGAGTAAAACTCATTAAACCCCCAACAGAACCTGCAGCAGCTGCTGCAGCCGTATTAAGCGTTTTACTTTGACCAGTTCTATTTAAAAATGCCAGGAATCCATCATTTCTTTCCTTTGAATTTAATGTTCTCTCTTTCATCCCCATCCCTTCTCTCTCTAAACCCACGTGGCCTTTGTACATAAATGTACTTACTTTGCTGTGTACCTGAAGATAAGCAAAAGGCTTTCTGATTTTTCATGACGTGTCTTTGTTGCCATGGCACAGTTGTGTTGTTTGTGTTGGTGTTGCCTCCAAAAGCGAAGCCCTGGGCTCTGCTATGTATTTTTTCTTGTTTTGGGAGCATATTAAATCTTGGGCAGTTGCATTGGAAAACACGGCCAGAAACCTGCTGCAAATAAAGAACTTCAGACCTGCCTCTCTGCTTCTCTCTGGCAAGACCTCACGTGGAGCTCTGTGTGGCCTCAGCACAGGAAGGATGTGGATCTACTGGAGCAAGTCCAGAGGAGGCCATGGAGATAATCCAAGGGCTGGAGCACCTACCCTGCAAGGACAGGCTGAGAGAGTTGAGGTTGTTCAACCTGGAGAAGAGAAGGCTCCAGGGAGACCTTAGAGTAGCTTCCAGCCCTGAAAAGTGCTCCAGGAAAGCTGGGGAGGGGCTCTTGATCAGACAGTGCATGGATAGGATGAGGGGAACAGTTTTGAGCTGAAAGAGGTGAGGTTCAGGTTTCCCAGAGAAGTCATGGCTGCCCCATCCCTGGAGGTGTTCAAGGCCAGGTTGGATGGGGCTTGGAGCCCCTGATCCATGGCAGGGGTTTTGGCACTGGATGGACTTTGAGGTCCCTTCCAACCCAAACCATTATATGACTCTATGATATCTAGTGGAGGGGATTTTGCTTCCTTACCAGTTGGATGCTGCTCTGGAATGAGCTGGAAGAGCCATGCCTTTTCGCTGTGGTGCGTTTCAGGTGGGATTTCAGAAGATCCTGACTCTGACCTACGTTGACAAGTTGATAGATGACGTTCACAAGGAGTTCAGAGACAAATACCGCAATGAGTTCCAGCAGAAGGGCACCCTGGGCCTCCTCAACGGCACCTTTGATTTTAAAGAAGACTTCATGCGTCTCCTCCGGTAGCAGAGCCTGATATTTCTCTCTGGTTTCCATTTAGAGGAGAGCTGGTTGGGCTGGGGGTTGGGGGCAGAGCTGGAATCCAGGCTAACAGGCCACCTTCCTGCAGGGATGCTGAGGAGAGTGGCAAAGCCCGAGCTCCCACGGTGATGAAGACATTTGAACAGTCTCAAAAGTCCCAGAAGACTATCAAGTGTATGATTGAAACCCGAGGGGAGAAACCAAAGGAGAAGGTCAAGAACAAGAAGAATAAATCTTCTAAAAAGGAGGGTGAGTTGATGGGGGAGATATCAGGGTAGGGGAAAATATTCCCAAGCTCTGTGTCCTGCCTGTGTTTTCCCAGTTCTCATAGCACCCAGCTGCTGGTCTGAGGTGGTGGTGGGGATCTTCCTGTCAGGTAAAGAAGCTGTTGCAGCAGCCGGTAAAGTCTCTGCAGGGGACAAGCAGCCCTCTGCAGCTGAGGACAGGGAGGAACTGACCAAGGATGAAATCTTGCAGAAGAACCGTGAGGAATTCTTCAAGAGGCACATGAAAGCAGGGGAGAAGTCCAGGTGGGTAATGTCAGTCTGCCTGCACTTCAGACCAGCTCCTCCGGTGTCCCTTTGCCATGACTGAGTCAATCCTTCCTTTGGTGACCCCTGGAAGTCAGCTCTTCCTTTCTTGGACCTTGTTGCCCTTTTCCTTATTTACCTGCTTGCTAGAAAGACTGGGAAAGGGCACAGTGGATGTCCTGGAGGGCAAAACTTGAGTCCTGGGGTGTTTGGGAGAGGCCTGGACCTCTTGGTGAGGCATTGTGAGTTAAATGTCTGGCTAGAGGCACTTAGCAGCCTGTTAAAGGGTAAAGTTCGGATAAATAAACTTGGGAGATGCTGAGTCAGCCAGGTTTAGCCTTAATTTCTGCCTTTTTGGGTAATTCAGGCTTTTGATTTACACACCTTTTAAGGAGATGATTGCTGATGCTTTGCTGTACTGAACAGAACCTGTTTCTGGGCTTAATTTCAACAGATCTCCAAAGCCTGAGGCACAGAAGGAAAAGGGAAAGAAGCCCCGAGTGTGGGATCTGGGGAATTCTAATGCCAAAGTACTCGATTACAGTAACTCTGCTACCAATGGAAGCGTGGAGGCTTGTCCTGTGGAGGAATTTGACCCTGATCTAGTAAGAAAAAGTCAGATTGCTGTATCTGCTACAATGCATTGGGCTGGGATCCTCTGGGCATGGCAGACCCAGCCTGGACTCCAAACCTGGCTGAGAAGGCATGAGAAATGGGGATCACGGTACCCAGCACATGGACCTGCAGGTCAACCCACTGCGCACTTGTGGCAGAGGTCTCTGTGGAGCTGCCTCTGCTGCTCACCAGAGCTCCTGATGCCACCAGAAGGTATGGGGGAGAGGACAGTGGGCAGTTGCCGATCTTCAGGGTACCTCTTTTTCCCCTCTTACAGGCCCTGGGGGGTCGAAATCGGGAGCCTGGCCGCCTCTATGACCTTGAGTACGAGAGCGATGAGGAAATTGAAGAGGAGAAGGTTATTCAGAACCCTTCGAAACCCAGGTGGAGGCTCCTGCAACTCCTGTTTGCTGCATGCTTTTGTGATTTCTCTCCCAGAACTCATCTTTCAGTCTAACCAGTAATGTAGCTGAGGACAAGCTTGTGTATTTTGTCAGCTGTGAAGTGAGATCTTCTTGCATCTGGCTGTTTTGTGCCCTATACAATTTTCTCCACGCACCTGAAGTTAGCTTCTCTGCTTCTCTGCAGTGCGAAGAAGGGTGGCCTGGGGGGCATGTTTGGCATGCTGAAAGGCCTGGTGGGCTCCAAGAGCTTGACAAGAGAGGACATGGACCCCATACTGGAGAAGATGAAGGATCACTTGATTGGTACGTCTGGATCTGCTTTGAGCAGATAAGTTGGATCTAGTTCCCTGTGCTCTGTTGGGTGGGCTGTGGAGCAGTGCCCATGGTTTGGACGCAGGAACCATTTTTGGAATGGTTTTGGGCATAGGAATCTTGCTCACAGGAACCGAAGTGGTTTCCTGTTGTCTCTGGGGAGCTCTCAGCAGCCCATCCGAAGGGGGCAGTAGTCTGGTCTGGTGGGAATCCTATGCACTGACTCCATCCTTTGCTTGCCAGAATCAGAGAATCCCAGAACAGTGGGGTGGGTGGGGCCCTGTGGAGCTCATCTAGTCCAACCCCAGTTAGGTGCACGCGAACACATCCAGATGGGTTTGAAGATCTCGAGAGGAGACTCCACATCCTCCCTGGGCAGCCTGTTTCTGTGCTCCAGTTTGTGCCCGATGCCCCTTGTTCTGTCCCTGGGCACCCCTGAGAAGAGCCTGGTCCCCATTCTCTGACCCCCACCCTGAGATATCAATCAGCATCAGTGGGATCCCCTCTCAGTCTTCTCCTGTCCAGGCTGAACAGGCCCAGGTCTCTCAGTCGTTCTGCTAAGAGAGATGCTCCAGTCTCCTTCTGATCTCTGTGGCCTCCACGTGGCCTCTCCAGTAGCTCCTTGTCTTCCTGTGTCAGTGAGACTGGACACAGGACTCCAGATGGGGCCTCAGGTGGTGTCCAGCTTGCATAAACTTAGCAGTGCTAACTCCCTTCTCTGTCTCTTTCTCAAAGCAAAAAATGTGGCAGCTGAGATTGCAGTGCAGCTCTGTGAATCAGTGGCCAAGAAACTGGAAGGGAAGGTGATGGGAACGTTCACCAGTGAGTAGCTGTGTGGCCTCTTGCTTGTGGTTTGGGGCTCAGGAACATTCGCCAGGCTTGACGGGTTCTCTTGCCATCATTTCCTTCTCAGCGGTGACCTCAACAGTGAAACAGGCCCTACAGGAGGCTCTCGTGCAGATCCTGCAGCCCCAGCGCCGTGTGGATGTCCTCCGCGATGTCATGGATGCCCAGCGTCATCGCCGACCCTATGTGGTCACTTTCTGTGGTGTCAATGGTGTTGGGAAGTCCACCAACTTGGCCAAGGTAGGACACAATCCTCCTGGCTCTCTGGGACCAGTGCTGAGGTCAGACTGTGGCTGCTAATGGGGCTAGTTTTGATCCACTGCCACCTGCAGATCTCGTTCTGGCTCATTGAGAACGGTTTCAGCGTCCTCATCGCTGCCTGTGACACCTTCCGTGCGGGAGCGGTGGAGCAACTCCGCACCCACACCCGTCGCCTCAATGCCATGCACCCTCCAGAGAGCCATGGCGGGCGGACCATGGTGCAGCTGTACGAGAAAGGCTATGGAAAGGATGCTGCCGGGATTGCCATGGAGGCCATCTCTTATGGTAGGGTGGAAAACTGGTGATGGGAAACACTGTTTTGGGCGAGTGTCCTGCTTAATGCTGCCTCTTTGTCTGCCCAGCTCGGAACCAGGGATTTGACGTGGTGCTGGTGGACACAGCGGGGCGCATGCAGGACAATGCTCCGTTAATGACAGCACTGGCCAAACTCATCGCTGTCAATGCTCCTGACCTGGTCCTCTTTGTTGGGGAAGCGCTGGTGGGAAATGAGGCTGTAGATCAGCTGGTGAGTGCTGAGAATTTGTTTCCTGAAAGACATAGAGATCATAGAGTCATGAAATGGTTTGAGTTGGAAGGGACCTTAAAGCTCATCAAATTCTGACCCTCCTGCCATGGGCAAGGACACCTCCCACTGAACCAGGCTGCTCAAGGCCACATCCGGCCTGGCATTGAACACCTCCAGGGATGAGGCAGTCACAACTTCCCTGGGCAACCTGGGCCAGGGCCTCCCCAACCTCATTGTGAAAAATTTGAGTCCAGTCTAAATTTGTACCCTTACAATTTAAAACCGTTGCCCCTCATTCTATCACTCATGCCTTTGTGAAAAGTCCCCAGCTTTCCTGGAGCCCCTTTCAGTGCTAGAAACCGCTATAAGGTCTTCCCAGGGCCTTTTGTTCTCCAAGCTGAACAATCCCAACTCTCTCAGCCTGTCCTCATAGCAGAGGTGCTCCAGCCCTTGGATCATCCTTGTAGCCCTCCTCTGGCCCTCTCCAACAGCTCCATATCCTTCTTATGTTGAGGAGTCCAGAGGAGAGGAAAAACCTGCTCCTGTAGGTTTGGTTGGAGATTTGGACAGCAGCAGCATCACAGATGGCTTTCTCTGCTCCGCTCTCTTCCTCAGGTCAAGTTTAACAAGGCCTTGGCTGATCACTCCATGGCCCAGACACCGCGGCTCATTGATGGGATTGTCCTCACCAAGTTCGATACCATTGACGACAAGGTAAGGAAGCAATCAACACAACTGCTTGTGGAGCTTTCCACTGCTGAACGGAGAGGGAGAGATGGGAGTTATCAAACATGAGGAACTTCCATGTTGTCCTCAACACTGTGCCCTGCCTTCCTCTTGCATTTGAGCTATTTGAATAAAACTCTGCCGTCTGATCTCTGCACATGAGGGAGCGGGGGCCACAAGGTCTCTTGGTTGATACATGTCAGGCTGAACATTTGCCAAGCCCTTTGGGGCATTCAGTGAGGGGTGGCACTGGATTTGCAGGCTAGCGCTGTGTGTTCTCCTCACAGGTTGGCGCCGCCATCTCCATGACCTACATCACAAGCAAGCCCATCGTTTTTGTTGGTACCGGTCAAACATACTGTGATCTGCGAAGCCTTAATGCCAAGGCCGTGGTCGCAGCACTCATGAAGGCCTAAACCCACCAAATTGCTGTGTGCAGATGTCAGCGAAGAACATGCTCCACCCTGTTCGCAACTAGTCTTTCCCGTGTAGTGCAGAACAGAATGAAGGGATGCCTGTGCCGGGGATGGGTTTTTTTCAGATAAAGCCACTTTTATCCAGGGAAAGCCCTTCCCCTGGGCTCCTTCATTCTGTTTGAAGTGATGCAGGCTCCCTCATGGGGAGGCTGAACCCAGAGCTTTGTATTGTTTGTGCTGCAGGGGGCAGTGCAAGAAACTGCTGTGCTTTTTTTGCAGGGTTTGAAGGCGTTTTTTGAGCTGCTTTTGTGATTTTTAGACCAGCTTAGTGAGGACATAGGGGAGTGAGTTTTGAGCAGGATGGGTGCTGATTAACAGCAGTGACAGAAGACCTGGCTGTTAATGTTGCTGCTAGGGGCAGCTCTACCGAAGCTGATAAACCAAAACTGGCTGGAAGAGAGTGGCTAAATTGCCTTAAGGTCCCCTATTCTGTCATCATTGGGATGTTGGAACAGGGTATCTGGACACTTTGGTTTTGGGCAGATGATGGAGAGCTGTGGCAGCTTGGTCTGACTGTTCTAATTGTGGTGGAGAAGGAATGCAGCCCCTGACTGGCTTCTGCCCACTGGCCTCTGCGTGATTTGTTAGGAGAAAGGAAAAAAAGAATAAGTCCTGGAAGATCCTGGTGGCTGCTTGCTGCTTTCCTGCACCCTTTCTCCCCCTCCTTCGAGTGCCTCTTGATCCCCATCTCAAGTGCTGCACTGAATAATACAAAACTCTTTTATGATGTCCTGTAGCTCTGTATCGGATGTGCTCTAGTGCAATAAATTGAATGCTGTCTGCTAAGAGACATAATTTATATAAAATAAACTTCATAAATTGTTTGGTACCCTGTGCATGCAGCCTGTGATGTCCCTTCCCGGCAGACCCTGGGCACAAGATGCGATGTTTGTGGTGCCCTTTGCTCCGATCTGCTTGAGCTTTGTGCAGCCTTGTGTGGCTTTTCTCTTCCTAAGTTAAGTTTTATAGCAGCTCTCCTGTAGCTGGGAAGGTGGAGGTGCTGCTGGAGCTCCTGCAGCTCCTGGAGTCAAGGCAGGCTCTGCATCACACAGCTGGTCTTGGGTAAAGAGCAGTTCATAGAATCCTAGAATCACTTGGTTGTTAGTTAAAGACCTCTGAGATCATCAAGTCCAATCATTCCTGTCCACTACTGAATCAGCCCTCAGCACCTAATCTAACTGCCTTTTAAATCCCCCAGGCATGATGACTCTACCACCTCCCTGGGCAGCTTCTGCCAGTGCCCAAGAACACTTTTGGTGAAGGACTTTTCCCTGATGTCCAATCTAAAACCCTCCTGGTGTAACCTGAGGCCTGTCACTGAGGAGGAGCGACCAGCTCCCAACCTCACCAGGACCTCCCATCAGGTAGTTGGAGAGGGTGATGAGGTTTCCCATTAGCCTCCTCTTCTACAGATTCAAGAGCCCCAGGTCACTCAGCCGCTCCTCACAACCCTTGCTCTTCAGACACTTCCCAAGCTCTGTTCCCTTCTCTGGAAGAGCTCCAGCCCCTCCAAACCTGTTCTCCACCTGACCTCAGGTTTCAGACAGAAGGATGCAGGCAGAGGTGCTAGCGCCACAGACCCCTCTGCTCAGCACAGGTCACACCGAGCATGAGGCGCTGTCAGAAGGAAAACTGCTCTGAACCTCTGGCACCGCGGGACGCCCTGTAGGACTGTCAGAAACACTGGCTACGAAATGAGACTGAGCTGGTGTAAGACCTGGTTCTACAGAAAGTGACTTGACTATGGCTTAAATCAGGAAATTGTGCTTTGCGGCAGGACCTGCTTCTGGCATCACGGGCAGTGCATTTTCATGCGCCCCATCCCTGGGACACTGTTTTTGCGTATGCCACGCCCACATGGGCTGTATACACCAACTTGCAGCTTGGTGCCAGTGGTTGTGCACGTCTCGACCCTACCTCTGTACCTGCATAACCATGCTACCCCCACCCTGTATTTCCATGTGTCTGGGAAAGGCTTCAGGTGGGCTAGGAATGGCCCAGTGGGGATGGCAAGGCTCCCCAGGGGTTTCCTGGCCAGGACTAGAAACAGCCCAGCAATACAGAGAATGCCAGCAAATCAACTTTCTCAGACCCATTCTGGAGCGAGTGCTCTTTCTCAGGCCTGGGTGCACAGACAGGGGTCTGCACTGCTCATGTGCCGCCAGACAGGAGCTGGGACAGAGAAGATTTCCCACTTACACACGTGTATAAATTCACCCAGAAATCTTCTGCCCATTCCATCACTTTCTAAGGACTCATTTTAATGTTACTATGAACCTCACAGCAGTCAAAACTCTGCTCGTTTGGAGCTGGCTCTGTCTGACCTTGGCCTTGAGATGGGGAAAAGCTGCAAACAGAGGTGATGATAGAAAAGACACCTCTGTTCAGCACAGACCACACTGAACACAAGACATTATGGTCTCCAAAGCATGAACAGTGCCTGGAAAAACACTGCTTGAAAGAAAACCTGCTCTCAGAGGGACATCCTGTCTGCCTTTCAAAAACTGCAGTTACTGAGATGAAACTGAACTCTAGCTTAAATCACCAATATTCCACTTTTTTCTTGAACAGTAATGACTCCTTGTGTCAGAGCGGGGCTGCCAAAGGGGCCAAGTGTTGGGCTAGCAAGGGCTGCAGTGGCGCGAGCAAGGGCTCAGCTCGCAGAGGGGCTCTGACCAGGCTATTCAATGGCTCCGTGGGGCTAGCAGCTTCTCAAGGGAAGGCTGGGCTGGCGGTTCCTCCTCACTATCAACAGTGCCCACCAAATGCCAGGGTTGATTTCCAAATGGGAAGGATTAAGGATTAATTTTGCCTCTTGTGATGGCAACCTTTCCCTCAAATAAGATGCTCCCCAACACCCCAAATGGTTCCTCATGCTTCTCTCCCCACCCACCTTTTCCTGCCCATCCCGCATCCCGTGACACAGGTGCATGCGGAGGTGGGAAGGGCAGGAGGGGCAAGAATGCACATGAGGGACCCCTCCACCCCAAATCCCCTCAGGTCCCAGGGCAGCCCCACATGGGTGAGTGGGTCCCCCCACACCCTCGGGAAAGATACCCCCTCATCCCAAACCCAGCCCCGTCCAGCCTCTGGGAGCTGGGCAGCAGCGATTCCCTCGGGAAAGAGCCCGCGCCCTGTTCAGTGTTGGGCCCCTCACTCCAAGAAGGACGTTGAGGGGCTGGAGCACGTCTGGAGAAGGGAATGGAGCTGGGAAGGGGCTGGAGCCCCGGGGTTCTGGGAGCGGCTCTGGGGGCTGTTTAGCCTGGATGAGGGGTGGCTGAGGGGAGACCTCATCGCTCTCTGCTGTGGCTTCTTAAACAGACATGGACTCTGCTTTCGTTTCAAGCTGAGACCAAATTTATTGTTACAACCTCGTCTTTATACCTTAGTGAAATGTCAACAACAGTCCTGCAATTCCTTCACAAAATTTTCCACAGCTGTTCTTCTGCTTCCCAGCTCCTCGTGACCACTGTTATTGTTTCTCTGCCTTCTTGGTTTTGCCACTGATGTTGAATTTTCTCAGGCTGGAGGCTAGCTGGTTATCAAAGCTCTCTGTGGTCTTATCTCCAGAGGCTCTGCAACATTCGTGATCCTTTTTGCTCAGCATCTCTTCTGTCGCTCTGCAGCTCCTGGAAAGGAGGTTATGGTGAGGCGGGTGCTGGTCTCTTCTCCCAAGTAAGAAGGGACAGGATGAAAGGAAATGGCCTCAAATTGTGCCAGGGGAGGATTAGGTTGGATACAGGGAACAATTTCTTTATTGAAAGAAGGAAGAAGCACGGGCAGAGGCCACCCAGGGAGATGCTGGACTCCCCATCCCTGCAGGTGTTCAGACAGCATGTAGATCATGGGATCATGGAATCATTAAGGTTGGAAAGGGCCTCTAAGACCCTCAACACAACACCACCATGCCACGTTGAGGTGGTGCTTCAGGACGTGGTTTAGTTGTCACAGTGGGTGGGGCTGATGGTTGTACAAGATGAACTTAGAGGTCTTCAATGATTCCAGGATTCTATGATTCCATGACCCCTTTCCCTGCAGGCACCTCCAGTGCCTTTGCCTGGCTCAGAGGTCCCAGAAGCGCAGCGCCTGCAGAATGCGCCTCGCTCTTGGCTGCTGCCTTGGACGGTTCATGATGAGGATGGTCTGTGTAGCCAGGGAACGGACTGCGACATCGCTGTCTTCTCTCAAGGGCTCAAGAGCTGTGGTGGAAACAAACCGAGCTGAGATGAAGCCCCGTGTCTACAGAGACCCCCGAGCATCCCCTCCCAAGGCCAGGCAGGAGAGAGCTGCTGCTCAGGAATGCCCCAACTGCCCCAGACAAGTTTCCTGGAGCAGGACCAGGCAAGGCAGCGCCCTGCTCAGTCACTATCTCCTGTCCCACCAGCCCTGCCTAACCCAACCCTGTCCCTCCTCACCAAAGCAGATCATTGCCATCTTCCCTGGGCTTTGGTCCCTCAAGTGTTGCGCAGCAAGCCCTAGGGACAGAGCTCTGTCAGATCCCCTTGCTCCCCAGTGCCGTGATGGGAACTGGGGCCAGGGTGTCCCAACAGAGGGACTCGGGGGTGGTGCCTCACCGATGAACCTCACGGCTGCCAAGCGCAAGTCTTTCTGAGCGTCCTTCAGGTACGGCACGCTCCGATCGAGGTAATCCTCAGTCTTGCTCCTGCGCTGTGCCAGCTGGAGAGAGCAGAAGAGTATGGGACTGGACTCCTGGAATGGCTTGGGCTGGAAGGGACCTCAAATCCCATCCAGTTCCTCCCCGCTGCCACGGGCACGGACACCTCCCACTGGATCGGGGGCTGTGGGCTCCAGGCTGGAGCAGGGCAGGCGAGACCCACACCCCAGACAAGTGGGGCATCTCTCGTCCAACCCTTAGGGGATGTCCTCACCAAGCATTCTGCAACACTCCACATCTGCTGCATCTGGACAAGGTTTTTGAGCTGCGCCCATCTGAGGAACTCTGCTGCAGCAAGGAGCGCTTCCGCGGATGCCTGTGGAGCAGTAGAAGCTGGCAGATGGCACCACGACCCCGTGTCCCCTTCCTCCTGGCTTTGTTCCAGTGGCCTTAGGAAGCTGGGACATGCCCTGGCCCAAATGTCTTGGAGTCTCTTCTCTCCATACCTTGGCCACCCTCTCTGTTTGGTCATTCAAATGAAAGAAGAGCGGGAGCAGGGCCATTTGCACATTGCTCTTCATCTGCTTCTTGTTCCTCCACGCCACATTCTTTAACTGGTCTCTGAAGAGGGTGATGGAGGTCTCTCTCATCTGGCTGGACTCCTGGTAGGGAGAAGGACAGCAGGACTTCAGCACCAGTATCTCTCTGCCCACGGTGAAGCACGGAATGAGAGCATGTCCCCAGCTGGAAGGGACCCACCAGGGTCATGGAGCCCAACTCCTGTCCCTGCACAGGACAACCCCAAAATCATAAAATCATAGAATTATTTGGGCTGGCAGGGAACTCAAAGGCCATCCAGTTCCAACGAGCAGGGACACCTCCCACTGGATCAGGTTGCTCAAAGCCAACGTGACCTTGAACCCCTCCAGGGATGGGGCAGCGACGACTGCTCTGGGCAACCTGGGCCAGGGCCACCCCACACTCACAGGGATATGTTTCTTCCTAAGATCTCATCTCAGTCTCCCACAGGAGCCTAGGGGAGGAAGGGCAGTAGAAGCTCCTGCCTCGAATGTATCTGGAAGGTTTGAGCTGCAGGACCAGGCTCCATCCTCATGCTTACGTGATTAAAGACAGGCAGGAGCTTCTCTGCCAGCTGCACAGCAAAAGGGCTGGCCTCCTTCTTCTTCAGGTGACCCATCACTCTTAAAATGACCTGCAGGGCCTTCAACGCGATGTCGCTGTTGCCATCATTCATGACTTCCATCAGGTATGGCAGGAGGCCCAGCATTTGTTGTGCCTGTATGTAAAAGCAAATTTCCTCGTAGTGGAAAGGTCACAGAGTCATGGAACGTTTTGGTTTGAAAGGACCTTTAGAGGTCATCCAGTCCATGCCCCTGCAGGAGCAGGGATGTCTTTAAACCAGATGCGGTTGCTCCAAGCCCCATCCAACCTGGCCTTGAACCCCTCCAGGGATGGGGCAGCCACGACTGCTCTGGCAAACCTGGGCCAGGGCCTCCCCACCCTCACAAGAAAACATTTCTGCCTAAGATCTCATTTCTATCTCTCCTCTTTCAGCTCAAAACTTCCCCCCCTCACCCTCTCCCTGCCCTCCCTGATCCAGAGTCCCTCTCCAGCTTTCCCGGAGCCCATTTCAGGACTGGAAGCTGCTCTAAGGTCTCCCCGCAGCCTTCTCTTCTCCAGGCTGATGATACAACACGATACACTACAATATATTATTTTCTTTATATTCCAGGTGTGGGATCGCCAGCATTGTCTGTCCAGTACGGCAATCAGAATGCTCTGGTTTTCATCTGTGCTTTATGAATTCCGTGTTATTTTTTAGCCACTTGCTCTGCTTTCATTTCTTTTTGTCAGTGCAATCTTCTCTGCAGGGTTTCTGTGACTGCATTCCTGCGGTTTGGGCACCGAAGGGTTTATGAGGACAGTGTGCTGTCCCTGTGGTGCTGGCACCCGCCGTCACCTCCAAACCCCCACAGCATCTCTCCCTGCTGAGCTGCTGCCTGGGAGCAGAGCAGAAGCGATTCCCTCATGTAAATTTTTCTCTGAAATCCCTCAATTTAATTGGAGGCACCTCTAAAAACAATAACAAAAAAGGCATTTTTGGGGCTGGGTGGCAGCTCCTAGCAGTTTTTTCGCTCATGCGATGCTTTGTTGAATTTCTTTTTCTAATAGCTCACCGACACTGCCTTCAGTCTTGCAGCAAAACCTTGCCTGGTGCGAAAAACACACGCCCAGGGAATACTGGGGCAGGGCGAGAGCCCCGAACAAGCACCTCCGGATGCTCTTCCCGCGCCATCCGCCTGACTTATTCAGCTGGAGCCCAGGGGAATCGCGGGGACCTGCTGTCCTGATGTTTCATTCATCCAGGAGAAACATTTTGATGAAGCGCTGAGATTGTGGGAATAAGCTGGGGGAGAAGCACAGGTTTGTTAAGGAACATTAAAGGACTTAACCTGAGATTTAGAAAAATCAGAAAACTTGAGAAAGATTACTCTTTTTGAGGGGTTTGTTTTTTTGGGGTTCTTTTTTATTTTTTGAGGTAAAAGTGTTTCACTTCTTGGAAAACGATCACAGCATCAGCACCACAATCTTCAGCGTCAGCACCACAGTCTTCAGCATTGGCTCCACAGTTCCCAGCTGTGCTGGTGCCACCGCTGGGAGGAAAAGCCCATTGCCCTTCACAAAACATTGGCCAAAAGAAGGAGCTGTTAAACAGAGATTCTGGGGTTAATTAGGGATTTAATGCATTTTTTTGCAGAGGGAAAGTGAGTTTTGGACACTCCCTGCCAAGTGGCCTTTTTTTTGGACTTGCCCCACTCCGCTTTTCATAGCTCCAGGAATGGAGCAGCCACCACTGCTCTGGGCAGCCTGGGCCAGGGCCTCCCCCTCCTCAAATGTGAAGAATTTCTTCCTATCATCTAGTCTAAATATTTCCTCTTCCAATTTAAAGACATTCCACCTCATCCTGTCACTCTAGGACCTTGGGAAAAGTCCCTCCCCAGCTTTTCTGGAGCCGCTTTCAGTGCTAGAAGCTGCTTTAAGGTCTACCTGCAGCCTTCTCCAGGCTGAACAACCCCAACTCTTCCAGCCTGTTCTCATAGCAGAGGTGCTCCAGCCCTTGGATCATCTGCGTGGCCTCCTCCGGACCCATTCCAACAGTTCCATCTCCTTCTTATGTTGCGAGTTCCAGAACTAGACACCAGGCTCCAGGTGAGGTCTCACAAGAGAGGAATAGAGGGGCAGAATCCCCTCCCTCCCTGCTGGCCACGCTGCTTTGGATGCAGCCCAGGACACGGTTGGTTTCTGGGCTGGGAAGGCACGCTGCAGTTTCATGTGGAGCTTCTTCTCCCCCAGCACCCCAAGTCCTTCTCCTCAGGGAAGCTCCCAATCACGTCGTCCCCCAGCCGGTACTGGAACCACAGGTTCCCTTGACCCAAGCGTAGGACCTTGCACTTGGCCTTGTTGAACCTCATGAGAGCCACACAGCCCCACTTCTCCAGCTTGTCCACGTCCCTCTCGATGACGTCCCATCCTTCTGGTGTGACGACTGCACCACTCAGCTTGGTGTCACCTGCAGACTTGCTGAGGTTGCCCTTGGTCTTGCTGCCCATATCGTTGATGTGTTGCCTTTGAAGGCGTGACGACCTGGTTCAGGAACAGCGCGACGGCCAAGCCCAGGCCGCTCGGGCCATCAGCGCACTGACACCAATGTGGTGGATGGCAAATGGTGTTTATTGATAGGTAACACGGCACTATATAGCCTGGGGTTATGACGTCACTTCCGTCTACTTCCGTCATAGCCCTATCGTCACTGGCTATCTGGAGGGGGGAGAAGGGCCCTGTCTTTCCGTACAGCGCAACATCTTCCGGCCGCCAGACCCTAACTACCCACATGATGAAAATATTAAACAGTGCTGGTTCCAGTCCTGACCCCCGAGGGACATCACTTGTCACAGTTCTCCGTGTGCGCATCGAGCCTTTGACCACTGATCCCTGAATGCAGCCATCCAACCAATTCCTTATCCACTGAACCATCCACCCATCAAATCCATATCTCTGCGATTTAGGACTGACAGCAGTGGTTGGGTTTAGGTTGGCTTTGCTTGGGTTTTGGGTTGTCCATCACTGTTTTCAGCCAGTTCTCTCCCCACTCCTCTCCCTTGGCACGTGAACCTGGATCTCACCTCCCTCCTTGACGGCGAGGACAAGAAGTCCAAGAACAAGCCGGGCGTCCTGCCCAAACATGCTACCAACATCATGCACTCCTGGCTCTTCCAGCATCTCATGGTGAGCCCCGCAGCTGCCAAAATGCCTGCAAACTGGGGAAAAAGGGCCTGGTGTTTGATCTGGATTTGTATCTTAAGGCACAAAGTGGCTTTGCTTTTCTTCGGGGAGCAATTTGGGCGGGACTTTTTGCACTGCAATTGATAAAATAGTCCCTTAAAGCATGAGGAAACAACCCAAACTGTTTGGGGGATGTCCACAAATTTTTGCAGATGGGTAACAGAGCATTTTTGCACAGTTAGCGGCTCCAAAACCACCTTTTCCTACCTGGCTGGGCTGTGACAGCTGCCCCACCGGTGTGGTTGTGGCACATCAGCAAGCAGAATTGCAGAACTGACTCATTTGGGGGACTGGAGATGTAGGAGGGTGCACAGAGGATGCAATGGGATGTTCTCATGCAGGGAGACCACTGTCCCACCAGCAGGGCTGGAAGAAGGGTGAAAAGCTACATCACCCCTTCTACCTGTATAGTTTGAGCAAGTCATCACTCAGAAACTGGTTGCATGATGGTCTTCAGGAAGGTGGGAGATCCCTGAGGTAGCAGTAAGATGAAGAATATCAGCTTCAAGGAGCAACCTGGGGAAAAATATGACCCAGGAGATGGAGCAGCAGGTAGTTGGGAATTTCCCAGTCTTTTAAAATGGGAAATTACGTATTTATTGCATTGAGGACGAGAGCATCGCTGTGCTGGGCTTCCATCCCAAGCTGTGTGGTGCATCCTCCATGCTTTTGGAGGGCTGAACCACAGATCTGCAAGCAGAAGAGTGATTTGGAAGACCAGAAACTGAGAAGCAATTTTCTGCGTGGTGCCAGGAGAACCCCGTGGTTTGAGATTTCCAGAACTGAACTGAACAACTCAAAGAAATTGTTCTACTGGATGGTTGGGCTTTTGCTTTCAGCCTGGTCCACATGGTCTTAAGGTGCTTGTGCTTCCCCATGGGATTACTCCATCTGGCATCATGGATGATGTGGGTTTGTGTGACCGCATGCTCACCGCTCTTGATGAGCATTAATGTTCACCATTTTATTGAGTTTTGGAGCATTGCAGCACCAGCAGGAGGAAGAAATCCTGGACACTATGTGCCAAAAATGGAGATATTAGATAATTGCATGAATTAACTAAATAACAGCATTTTTCTTTCAGGGAATGAGAGATGGAGAGCCTTGGAAAAGCCCTAGGGACACTGGGGAAACTGTGATGCTCTCAGATGCCACCCTTAGGCCTTGCATCTTGCCAATGCATGAAGTTACATAATTTAGGGCGGGAAAATGAACAAAAAAGGTGTTTTTTCAGGTTATTTTTTACTCAGGGCTGCTGGTAAAGATGACATTTTTCTGCCTCGTCACTTTTTTCCCAGCACCCCTACCCACAGAGGAAGAGAAGAGGCAAATCGCCGCCCAAACCAATCTGACCCTCTTGCAAGTCAACAACTGGTGAGCACAGTGGTGGCCCATGCTGGCTTCAGAGATCTTTGGGAAGCTGGGGAGGGGTTCGTGGTGAGGGAGGGCAGGGACAGGACGAGGGGAACGGTTCTGAGCTGAAAGAGAGGAGACTGAGATGAGCTCTTAGGGAGAAATGTTTTCCTGTGAGGGTGGGGAGGCCCTGGCCCAGGTTGCCCAGAGCAGTGGTGGCTGCCCCAGCCCTGGAGGGGTTCAAGGCCAGGTCCCTGCCCATGGGTGGGTGGCTTTGAGATGCCTTGCAACCCAACCCCTTCCATGATTCTATGATCTTTCCGATGCTCTTTTGGTGCTATATATTGTTTTTTGAGGGGGTTAATGGGCGGTTGGGGCCAGTTTCTGGGGTGTGATTGATGGCATTTGTTTGTGATGTCTTAGTGCCCCCTTCTGGCAAACCCGACACACAGCAGCCTCCAACTCGGGGCTGGAAAACTTAATGTGATGGTGTGATGGGGCTCCAAGCCCCATCCAACCTGGCCTTGAACACCTCCAGGGATGGGGCAGCCACCACTGCTCTGGGCAAATGGGGCCAGGGCCTCCTCACCCTCACAGCAAAACATTTCTTCCTGAGATCTAGTTGGCCATCATAAGACGCTGGCGGTGGGGCACTGCATCTCCTCAGCACAGGAACAGCCCTCAAGGATCACTATGGGGCATCACTTGGGCTGTCTCTTGAGGTGCTGCAGAGGGGATAAAGGAGGACATGGGGAGAAGAGAGAAGATAAAGTGAAAAAGAGATGAAAAGATGAAGATGAGAAGACAGATGAGACAAGATGGGAGGAGCAGATGAAGCAAGAACTGAAAATGAAAAGCAGACAAGATGAAGATAAGGTGAGGAGAGCAGAAATGAGCATAGGTAGACAGGATGAACAGAGGGAAGAAAAAGAGAAGAGAAGGTGGCAACTAAGAGAAGATAGGATGCCCGACCAATTTGGGCATCTACTTGCTCAAAAATGAAGACTTCTTGTTGATTAATGAAGTTAACAAGCTAAAAGCTTGAGCTGGACCTCACAAGAGGCTGGGACAGGTGGGACACCCAACAGAGTTCTCTATTGAGTGTAGCTTTTCATTTGGGCTACTCATAGTATCATAGAACCACAGAATCATTAGGTTGGAAAGGACTCACAGGATCATCAAGTCCAACCATTCCCATCAATCACTAACCCATGTCCCTCAGCACGGCATCCACCTGTCTTTTAAACACCTCTAGGGAAGGTGACTCAACTACCTCCCTGGGCAGACTCTGCCAGTGCCCAATGACCCTTTCCGTGAAATATTTTTTCCTGATGTCAAGCCTGAACCTCCCTTGGCGGAGTCTGAGGCCATTCTCTCTCGTCCTGTCCCTTGTCAACTGGGAGAAGAGCCCAGCTCCCTCCTCTCCACAACCTCCTTTCAGGGAGTTGTAGAGAGCAATGAGATCTCCCCTCAGCCTCCTCCAGGCTAAACACCCCCAGCTCTCTCAGCTGTTCCTCATAAGGCCTGTTCTCCAGCCCCTTTACCAGCTTTGTTGCTCTTCTCTGGACTCGCTCCAGAGCCTCAACATCCTTCTTGTGGTGAGGGGCCCAGAACTGAACACAGGATTCGAGGTGCGGTCTCATCAGTGCTGAGTCCAGAGGGAGAAGAACCTCCCTGGACCTGCTGGCCACGCCGTTTCTGGTACAAGCCAGGACGCCATTGGCCTTATTGGCCACCTGGGCCACTGCTGGCTCATGGTCAGTTGGCTGTCAACCAACACCCCCAGGTCCCTCTCCTCCAGGCACCTTTCTAGACAGACTTCTCCTAGTCTGTAGCTGCACAGCATTGTTGTGCCCCAAGTGCAGGACGCGGCATCTGGCCTTGTTAAACCTCATGCCGTTGGTCTCAGCCCAGCGGTCCAGCCTGTTCAGATCCCTTTGGAGCCTCCCAACCCTCCAGCAGATCCACATTTCCACCCAGCTTATTGTCATCCGCAAATTTGCTAAAGGTGCACTCGATGCCTTCATCCAGGTCATTGATAAAGACATTGAACAGGGCTGGACCCAGCACGGAGCCATGGGGACACTACTTGTAACTGGCCTCCACCTGGAGTTGGAGTTGATGAACTATTTAAGCTCCTGGTTTACAAACTATTTTGTCCTTTTTATATTTGCCGGGCAGTCCCTTTTTATATTTATTTTCAGGCTCGCTCAGCATGGACAACCCGCAGCCCTTCTCCTCAGCCACAGCCACCATGGCCATGCAGCAGGCCATGCTGGCAGCCCTCGACGACTCCCTCGACGGCACCGAGGAAGAGGAGGAGGAGATGGAGGAGGAGGAAGAAGAGGAGGAAGAGCTGGAGGAAGAGCCTGGTGGCCTCCCACTGGCGCCCAGCACCGACCTTGGCTTGGCTCACAGCGACTCACTGGAATAGCTCCTCCTGTCCCCTCCCCAAATCAGTGACAGCACCTGAAACAAAATTCCCCCCCAAAATGCCTAAAAAACTGCAAGAACAAAAGAAAATTTGTGAGAAAAGAAGCAAATCGGAGGCACTGGTGGATGCCCTGACTGCTCATGGGAGTGCAGGGACCACCACACCGGTGGTGCAAGTGGAGGACACATGTTTACTGAGCACTTATTGCAGCCAGATTACTTTTTTTCCAGTTTTATTCTTATTTTTACCCTTTCCTCTTCATTTTTGGTAAGAGCATTTTTAGGGGAAGCTGCTTTGCCCATGCGATGCTCGGATGCTGTTGGGCGACACCAGGTTCTCACCGCGTCCATCAATTAGATCTCTTGGTGAAAAAAAACCCCAACTAACCAATCGCAGAACTCATGTTTTTTGGTTTCCACCCCCTCCTTCCCAAAGATGTTTCACAGGCATAAATATCAATGTGCTGGGGTGAATGTATCAATGAGTGCGAATTCTGCTTCAGGTTGGATCTTCAGGTTGGAGGGTTCGTTCCATGCTCTTGACCAACCGGATTGCCCACATCTCCCTGTTTTGGCCCCAGTGCTGTGGCCGTTTGGTGACGTGGGACGCAGCGCTCTGGAAAAGGGAGGAATTTCCCCAAACCCTTTAATTTATGGACTAAAAACCCATTGAGTCTGGAAAGAAACACCCTATCCTTGTCTTTAAGGGCTGAGACTGGACACAACGTTGGGGCAAAGCCTGCCAGGAGCAAGACTTTCCCAAGGTGTTTAGTCACCAAGCCAGGAAGACAATGGGAGAAAAATGGCTTTAATAATGCAGATTTTTCACCCAAAACTGAGTGACGATGCCCAAGATTCGGCTGGGTGGATGTGATTCGATATTGTTGCTGGGAAGGTGGTTTCTCCCTGATATTATCCACCTGAGTGGGACAATGATGGTGTTTTACCCCAAATAAGCAACGGGGAAGGGCAGCTCTGCAAAAAACCCTATATTTGGGGGTCTTTAACTGCTAGCAAAAGGGCAAATTTTGCCTTAAAATGTGGCGTGGGGAGAAACCTGGGTGACGCAGGGCAAAAAGAATGAAGAAATTGTCTTCTGCAGGTTCCTCCTGTAAACGCAGGTTTCTCCAAGAGGTATTTTTTCTGAGTTTGCAGCTTTTTATCAGATTTGTTCTTTTTTTTTGGCTCTTGAAGAGCCGAGGAAAACAAACAAACAAACAACAGCCAGGGGAAAAACCCCAAGTGATGCAATGAGCAAAAAAGCCTATGTTTCGATACTGGTCTGGCATGAATGTAACCTGTAATTTCATAAAGGAGTCATTGTAATTTAGTATTAATTCATGGCCATTTATTATAAAGAACTACAAGATGAGATTTTGCAGCTGTATTTTATTGGCAGGTTCGTCCTGCGAGTGGAGCAACCCCAGAACTGGACAGAGAGCCCTCCAAAAGGCCCCTAAAATTGGTGAATCGGCCCCCCAAAATGGGTGAATTGACCTAAATCTGCAAGTGATGTGGTGCAAATAGCATTGAACCATCCAAAAAAGCAATGCTCCCCCCAAAAGTGATGCCCCCAAAATGAGCTCCAGAGGGGTTTTATCCCAAACTGAAAGGTGCTTCCCCCAAAATGTTACACACACTCCCCCCAAAATGGGTGAGGCTCACCCCAGAATGTGTTATATCCTCCAAAAATGAGTGATACTCACCCAAAACCACGTGATGCTCACCCCAGAATGACTTATATCCTCCAAAACCGAGTCATTGTCCCCCAAAATGAGTGATGCTCACTCAAAAGCAAGTGATACTCACCCTAAAATGAGTTATATCCACCCAAAATGAGTGATTCTCCCCAAAAACCATGCCCTCCCAAAGCAAGATCCTCCCAGAAACAAGTGATGCTCCCCAAAACCTAGAGATGCTCCCCAAAAAGGACTAAATCTCCACAAAATGAGCCATGGCCCCCAAATTAGGGATTCTTCCCCCAAATGAGTGACAAACCCCATACTTGAGTGCTTCTCCCAAACTGCAAGCTCCTCCCCCATTCCGTAATAAGCCAGTGCTAATTAACAGGTAGATTTGCTGGGAAAAGAGGTGATTTTTGTACATTTTGAGCAGAAAATCAGGCTACAGACAAGGTGAAAATGGGGAAAATCCCTTCAAAATGGACCTTCCAGCTGAATTTTGCCCCTCAGATCAGGCTGGTACCTCTGAGCCCCCAGCTGCTCTAGCCAAATCGCATATTTTTATACTATTTGCATATTCATCAGCCTCGCTGCACCGTCTGCGATGGGGTTTTGTGCTAAAAAAAGTGCATTTTCCTATCAAGAAGTTGCAAACCAACAAGCAGGGATGGAGACACCACAGGCTCCCCCTCCCAAGCAGCAATTACCACCCCAAATTGTGCCTCACACACCCCTCCCCACCCACCTTTTCCTGCCCATCCCGCATCCCGTGACACAGGCGCATGCAGATGGTGGGAAGAGCAGGAGGGGCGGGAGCGCACGTGAGGGACCCCTCCACCCCAAATCCCCTCAGGTCCCAGGGCAGCCCCACATCCTTGGGAAAGATCCCCCCTCATCCCAAACCCAGCCCCGTCCAGCCTCTGGGAGCTGGGCAGCAGCGATTCCCTCGGGAAAGAGCCCGCGCCCTGTTCAGTGTTGGGCCCCTCACTCCAAGAAGGACGTTGAGGGGCTGGAGCACGTCTGGAGAAGGGAATGGAGCTGGGAAGGGGCTGGAGCCCCGGGGTTCTGGGAGCGGCTCTGGGGGCTGTTTAGCCTGGACGAGGGGTGGCTGAGGGGAGACCTCATTGCTCTCTGCTGTGGCTTCTTAAACAGACATGGACTCTGCTTTCGTTTCAAGCTGAGACCAAATTTATTGTTACAACCTCGTCTTTATACCTTAGTGAAATGTCAACAACAGTCCTGCAATTCCTTCACAAAATTTTCCACAGCTGTTCTTCTCCTTCCCAGCTCCTCGTGACCACTGTTATTGTTTCTCTGCCTTCTTGGTTTTGCCACTGATGTTGAATTTTCTCAGGCTGGAGGCTAGCTGGTTATCAAAGCTCTCTGCGGTCTTATCTCCAGAGGCTCTGCAGCATTCATGGTCCTTTTTGCTCAGCATCTCTTCTGACACCTCCCCTTGTTTTGTTTTCGTGCACTACTAGTATTTGTCTTAACACTCTATCGATCAAGCTCTACACTAAATTAATTAAGCAAGGCAGACAAACCAATATGCTAGAAAAAAAATCAAGTAAAATCTTAAAACCTATTACGGCCATTTTTATAGTCCAAGGTCCAATTCCAACAAAAAATCCTGCACATGTATTCCACTCATTCTGTATTTGCAGTTCTTCTGTTAAATATTCTAAGGTGTTAATACTTTCATGTATAAATTCTGAATGATCTGATAAATATGTCAAAACACTAGATCAAGCTGCCAAGGAGGCATTTGTTTGATGACGGTGAGCCAAAGTGTGGTTCAAACACATAGAAACATTCCGAGTTCATCATATGAATTTGCCTAATGGACATGGGCCTCCTGAAATACAGGAAGGCATATCTGCCCATGCTCTATCTCCTCGAATGAAATACAATTCTCTCGGTGATTGCAGGGAGATGTTGGATTTGGATATATCTGCAGATATGTAATTACATCATATAAAATCATTTCAACACACACCAAATGAGGAATTAACATCTTATGAAAGAGTTACATTTTTGCTTATAGAACTAAAATATTTACTAAAATCTACTTTTATCACACCTAATAAAGAACGTCATCTATTGGCAAACTTACTAAACAGGTGCTAAATAGATTGGTCGGAGTTGCTACCGACCAACACAATGAATCTTGCTGTGCTGCATTGGCTAGGGTTACCCAGATGTTTTCTTGGGATTGTGCGGGGATCCATGGGATGGTGGTTGCTCAACACGAAGTTCCCACAATTATTGCAATGCAGGTCACACGCATCTTGCTGGCATCCCTTGCGGTCCACGATCTGTAGAGACACTATCACACCCTCGTCCCCAGGTTATTAATGGCCATGGACCTTCCCATGGTCTTGTTTCTAAGTTACGTATCATTACTTTAGCTTTACTAATGTTATCGTTTGATTTCGTGATAAAATGTCGCTCTATCGGAGGAATATTGTCTTGGCAATGATTTAAAAAATTTAGAACATACATAGCTTCTACTCGTCTCTCTTGAGGGGCATATCCCACACTCCCCCTTTTTTTGTTTTAACAACGTATTTTTTAATGTACCATGAGCTCATTCAACTATGGCTTGCCCTGTTGGTGAGTGAGGAATGCCCGTGACGTGTGTGATTCCCCATTGCTGAAAAAAGGATTTTGTTATATTAGAAATATATGCTGGACCATTGTCTGTTTTTACTGTTTTCGGCACCCCCAAAATAGCAATTGCACATAATAAATGTTTTTTCACGTCTTGTGCTCATTCCCCTGTATGTGCGGAGGCAACAATGCAGGTAGAAGAGGTGTCAATTGATACATGTACATATTTTAGACACCCAAACATGGGGATATGTGTTACATCAGTTTGCCATATTTCAAGTGGACCTAATCCACGAGGATTTACACTGTCACAAGTAGTGCTGGCGATTAACTGACAATCAGGGCACATCTGTACAATTTGTCAAGCTTGCTCATGAGTTAACTGAAACATTTTCCTAAGGGCTGTACTACCTTGGTGATAAAAATCCTGTGACTTACGTGCTTGTTGTCATGTATCTGGATTAATTACAGGGGCTGCCAGAGCATCAGCTCGGCGATTGCCTTCAGCCATATATCCTGGTAAATTTGTATGAGAACGTACACGTATTATAAAGTAAGGTTTGTGTCAATTTGTCTAACAGATATTTCCGTTCCTTTAAAAAAACCTAGAGCTGTCCGTTGTCTACATACTTCGAACAGGCATTCTCCAAGCGTGACACAATGCCAACAACACAGGCTGAATCGGTCACGATGTTTATGGGTTGCGAAAACAGCTTGAAGCATCTAACAGCTGCAGCCAATTCCACAATTTGAGGTGATCCTGACACTTGACAAATGTCTGATTTTCACATGCCTTGTTTGGTCCTCCAAACAAGCACCGGTTTTCCAGTTTTCCCTGATCCATCTGTAAAAAGTGTCAACGCCTCCCTGAGAGGGACACGACTTAATTTTGTGGCAGGAGTTAAGCTTATGCACTCAAACAAACTGAAACAGGGGGCTCGGAGGATAATGAATGCTAATTTGTCCTTTAAAGTCTGCTAATGCAATCTGCATAGAAAAGGAATGTTGCAAAAGCCAGTCTACTTGTTGTTGCATCATGGGAACATAGATGGTTGAGGGATCAACCCCATCCAATTCCAATAAACGATTGCGACCCTTCTGAATTAACTCAGTTCGTGCTGAGTTGTTATTGTTTTAGAAAAATGATGTGGTAAACATATCCATTCTAAAGGTCTAAATTTGACAGGCACACCTTCTTCCCACTGGGCTAAAACTCCAAACGGCTGGGATTTGGCTGAAATAATATATAATTCAATTGGAGTATTTAAACATTTGCAAAATATTTGTTTCTGACTAAGCTTTTTAGCAACCTTGTCGAATGCAACCAATGAATCTTTGTCTAATTGCCTGGGAGAGGTTAAATCCCCTTTTAACAACATAAACGAAGGATGTAATTCTTCTGTAGCGATACCTATGAAGGGGTGTACCCAATTTAGGGCTCCTAACAATTTTTGCACATCGTTCAATGTCTTTACAGAATATGAAAGTTTAACTTGCATTTGTTGAAGAGTTTGTCCTTGGATTTTCCACCCCAGATATTTCCACGGAGAAGTTTTTTGCATTTTTTCTGGTGCTACACAAAGACCTACTTGAGTAACTGCTGCGGTCACAGCTGCTAGAGCCTTAGCCTTCTGTTCTGGTGTCGAGGCTGCAACTAAAATATCATCCATGTAATGATAAATCAGGGCTCGAGGATATGATTCACGAGCCGGCGATAAAGCTTTTGCTACAAAGCACTGACAAACTCTTGGAGTGTTACACGTGCCTTGAGGCAATACGGTCCAGTGATACTGTTGGCTCGGTTCTGCCCTATGAATAGAAGGAATAGAAAAAGCAAAACGGATCGCATCCTTTGGATGGAACAGAATGGTAAAAAAACAGTCTTTCAAATCTATAGCAGTTAAGTCCCAGCTTTGTGGTAACACTGTCGGGAAGGGCGTTCCTGGTTGCAATGCTCCCATAGGCTCAATAAGCGCATTTATTTTTCACAAGTCCTGCTATAAACGCTGCTTTCTGCTTTTCTTCCATATTATAAACACTGGTGCGTTCCACGGACTGGTAGCTGGTACAATGTGTCCGGCTCGTCATTGTTCTCGCACTAAAGCTTTAAGGTGGTGCAGTTTCTGGGTGCTGAGGGGCCACTGTTCCACCCAGACTGGCTCTCCGTAGTCCAGCTTAGGGGCAGGGTGGTCTGCACCTCGGTGACCCCCGTTAAAAGCGGGTGCCTAAAGTCAGACCCCATCGTGCTGCGCAGTCTCTACCCCATAAGACAGTGGCCAGAGTGCACGGTTTAACAGTTGCCACACGACCCTCGGGGTCATATATGATTATGGAGTGTAAACTTGGTCGTGGGCTGGTCACTCCCCCCACCTCCTCAGAGCAGTAGGTGGGTCGGTCAATGGCCAAGCTGCCGACCACTCTGTTAACAAAAAGACTGTGACATTGGCGCCGCTGTCTATAATATATATATATGTATGTCTATAATACTGGTAAAGCAGTGCTCTCCGTTGCTCGGTGAGCGGCGTGCTTTGCAAGTGAACCTCAGTCATGATGTTTGCAGTTTCTGCCTCCACAAAATCGCAGGCTGGTCAGTGGAGCCCAAACCTCCTTCCCCCGTACACGATTTACTGCACGGGGTACAATTGCTTGAAAACAAATCAGCTGAGCAATTTTAGTGCCTTTTGTCATAAAGCAGGGAGGCAGAGGCGTCCAAGCCATTCCTTGTATCGTTCCGGTAGAATCAGCATCAATTAGTTCCGGCAAAACAAACAATCCTTGCTTGGTGGCAGATGATCGTCCAATTAACAGCGCACTACGTCCTTTTCCCAAGGGGCCCTTAACTGCTGTGGGGATGAGCTGCACTGCAGTGGTTGTTCATTCTGTATGCCTGGCGGGGGCCAGGTGCAGCCCTGCGCTCCCCGCTGTGCTGGCGCAGAGCTGGCTTGCATTGCAGCAGGACTCTGTGGGGCTCCTTGGATCGGGGCGCGCCCTCTCACCATGCGCTCGGCTGCATGTTGCCCTGTGCGCCCCAAGGAGCCAGCGCCCAACTGGCTTTGTGCAATCTAGATCTGCAAGCGTTCGTGTGATGTCTGCCTCTATGACACCGCAGACGGAGTCCGGGACCTTGATGTTGTCCCTCGGCATTCGAACCGACACGGCCCCTATTTCCAGAAGGGCACTGTCGTCACAGGGGTCCTGCTTTTCCACAACTGAAACAAGTTCCCTTCTGCTTAGATGTACGCACGGCCGCAAAAGCATCAGCTCTCAACGTTAGGTCATGAGATGGAGATCCGACATTCGGGCATGCTCTCATCATCTCAGTAAGTGACGGGTTTCTACTTTGTAAAGCTCGTGAGATTTTCTGACAATCTGCGTTTGCATTCTCTATTGCTAATTGTTTCAGCAAAGTTTCTCTAGTCTCGGCACTGTTAACCTGCTTATTGAAGGCTCCTTGTAGTTTGTCTAGGAGAGTCACGCGTGGTTGTGTAGCTCCTTGTCTAATATTCACAAAAGACTGTAGGTGAGCCCCAGCGCCAGGGACATTCGAAAATGCCTTCAAGACAATAGGCTGTAATTGATGCAGCCCTTCTACTGGGATTCTAGCCTGGGCCGCACCATCGATAGAATTGCCATCGCCCATTAAAGCATCGAGCCCCACCCGTCGCAAGGGGCTATTGTGCGGGAGTTGCAAATTATCCAGGGCAACTACGGTCGCTGCCTCCTCCCAGTTCGACGGAAAGATAACATAGTGCATAGGAGTCATAACTAATCGGGCAATTGATCTCCAGTCCTGCGGCGTGAGATGGTATGTATCACCGATACCTTCTACCAACCTGAATGTGAAGGAGGCAGTTAGTCCATTCTCTTTAACAGCTTTTCGAACCTCCTTTACCACTTTGTAACTAATCGGTTCCCAGCGCGGAGCCGCCGTCCTGCACGTAGATCACAGGCAAAGCTTGCAATATTTCAACTTCTCCCTGCTGCTGTGCCTCCCTCCTGCCTCAAGCCCATCGGTCTGAGGGATGGGGGGGAGCTGGATCGGGCTCCTTCTTGGTGACTATCAGATCAAAGGCTTTGTCGGCCCCCCCGTCGGGGGGTGCAGAGGCCAGCGCAGGCAGTTTAGGAGGGTGGGGAGTTAGTGCAGTTGCTGAACGATCCTGCACTCGGCTCGGAATTATCACTGTGCTTTTTAGAGCCGACATACGCCTCTAATGGCATCTTGGCCTGCATCAGAAACGGCATGACCATCAGGTGCAGGGAGGTTATTCTCCCTCTGGACTTGGCACTGGTGAGACCGCACCCCGAGTACTGTGTTCAGTTCTGGGCCCCTCACTACAAGAGGGATGTTGAGGCTCTGGAGCGAGTCCAGAGAAGAGCAACGAAGCTGGTGAAGGGGCTGGAGATCAAATCTTATGAGGAGCGACGGGAGAGCTGGGGTTGTTTAGCCTGGAGAAGAGGAGGCTGAGGGGAGACCTTATTACTCTCTACAACTACCTGAAGGGAGGTTGTGGAGAGGAGGGTGCTGGGCTCTTCTCCCAAGTGACAGGGGACAGGACGAGAGGGAATGACCTCAAGCTCCGCCAGGGGAGATTATGCTTGAGATTAGGAAAGAATTCTTCATGGAGAGGGTGGTTAGGCATTGGAACAGTCTGCCAAGGGAGGTGGTTGAGTCACCGTCCCTGGAGGTGTTTAAGGTGAGGGTGGATGAGGTACTTAGGGGCATGATTTAAGGATTGGTGGGAATGGTTGGACACGACGATCCAGTGGATCTCTTCCAATCTGGTTATTCTGTGTGTGTGTAACGCTTCAAAAACAGTCCACCACGGGCCAAGCAACTTAGTAGCTGTTTTATCTGACCTAGTCACTTTATCCCATAGTCGAACTCCGATCTTATCCCAGGTTTCTTGATCGAATGCTGAGCAAACGCCAGAAGATGGCTCATGATCCCAGGCCCACGCCAAAAGCGATTTAAGATCACTAATATCTAATGCTTGGTTTCAATCTTTTAGAATATGTTTAAATAAGTCAACTACATCTTTCTGTTCTGAGGTTATCTTGTTCCCCATCCCCTTATCGGCAGCATCTTCTGTCCAGCGGGCAGGTGTCTATAGCGTGCACTCCGGACTTCGTTTCAGCCCCTCCAAGCATTGTTTCTGTCCCTCCAGGCTTGTTTCAGACCAGCCAAACGTGCTCCTAATTCATCCTCCATTCAGACCAGATGAGGGCGCCATTTGTGGCTTATTAAATAGACACGGACTCTCCTTTTATTTCAAGCTGAGTCCTCATCCCTGCAGGTGTTCAGACAGCATGTAGATCATGGGATCATGGAATCGTTAAGGTTGGAAAGGGCCTCTAAGACCCTCAACACAACACCACCGTGCCACGTAGAGGTGGTGCTTCAGGACGTGGTTTAGATGTCACGGTGGGTGGGGCAGATGGTTGTACAAGATGAACTTAGAGGTCTTCAATGATTCCAGGATTCTATGATTCCATGACCCCTTTCCCTGCAGGCACCTCCAGTGCCTTTGCCTGGCTCAGAGGTCCCAGAAGCGCAGCGCCTGCAGAATGCGCCTCGCTCTTGGCTGCGGCCTTGGACGGTTCATGATGAGGATGGTCTGTGTAGCCAGGGAACGGACTGCGACATCGCTGTCTTCTCTCAAAGGCTCAAGAGCTGTGGTGGAAACAAACCGAGCTGAGATGAAGCCCCGTGTCTACGGAGACCCCCGAGCATCCCCTCCCAAGGCCAGGCAGGAGAGAGCTGCTGCTCAGGAATGCCCCAACTGCCCCAGACAAGTTTCCTGGAGCAGGACCAGGCAAGGCAGCGCCCTGCTCAGTCACTATCTCCTGTCCCACCAGCCCTGCCTAACCCAACCCTGTCCCTCCTCACCAAAGCAGATCATTGCCATCTTCCCTGGGCTTTGGTCTCTCAGGTGTTGCGCAGCAAGCCCTAGGGACAGAGCTCTGTCAGATCCCCTTGCTCCCCAGTGCCGTGATGGGAACTGGGGCCAGGGTGTCCCAACAGAGGGACTCGGGGGTGGTGCCTCACCGATGAACCTCACGGCTGCCAAGCGCAAGTCTTTCTGAGCGTCCTTCAGGTACGGCACGCTCCGATCGAGGTAATCCTCAGTCTTGCTCCTGCGCTGTGCCAGCTGGAGAGAGCAGAAGAGTATGGGACTGGACTCCTGGAATGGCTTGGGCTGGAAGGGACCTCAAATCCCATCCAGTTCCTCCCCGCTGCCACGGGCACGGACACCTCCCACTGGATCGGGGGCTGTGGGCTCCAGGCTGGAGCAGGGCAGGCGAGACCCACACCCCAGACAAGTGGGGCATCTCTCGTCCAACCCTTAGGGGATGTCCTCACCAAGCATTCTGCAACACTCCACATCTGCTGCATCTGGACAAGGTTTTTGAGCTGCGCCCATCTGAGGAACTCTGCTGCAGCAAGGAGCGCTTCCGCGGATGCCTGTGGAGCAGTAGAAGCTGGCAGATGGCACCACGACCCCGTGTCCCCTTCCTCCTGGCTTTGTTCCAGTGGCCTTAGGAAGCTGGGACGTGCCCTGGCCCAAATGTCTTGGAGTCTCTTCTCTCCATACCTTGGCCACCCTCTCTGTTTGGTCATTCAAATGAAAGAAGAGCGGGAGCAGGGCCATTTGCACATTGCTCTTCATCTGCTTCTTGTTCCTCCACGCCACATTCTTTAACTGGTCTCTGAAGAGGGTGATGGAGGTCTCTCTCATCTGGCTGGACTCCTGGTAGGGAGAAGGACAGCAGGACTTCAGCACCAGTATCTCTCTGCCCACGGTGAAGCACGGAATGAGAGCATGTCCCCAGCTGGAAGGGACCCACCAGGGTCATGGAGCCCAACTCCTGTCCCTGCACAGGATAACCCCAAAATCATAAAATCATAGAATTATTTGGGCTGGCAGGGAACTCAAAGGCCATCCAGTTCCAACGAGCAGGGACACCTCCCACTGGATCAGGTTGCTCAAAGCCAACGTGACCTTGAACCCCTCCAGGGATGGAGCAGCCATGACTGCTCTGGGCAACCTGGGCCAGGGCCACCCCACACTCACAGGGATATGTTTCTTCCTAAGATCTCATCTCAGTCTCCCACAGGAGCCTAGGGGAGGAAGGGCAGTAGAAGCTCCTGCCTCGAATGTATCTGGAAGGTTTGAGCTGCAGGACCAGGCTCCATCCTCATGCTTACGTGATTAAAGACAGGCAGGAGCTTCTCTGCCAGCTGCACAGCAAAAGGGCTGGCCTCCTTCTTCTTCAGGTGACCCATCACTCTTAAAATGACCTGCAGGGCCTTCAACGCGATGTCGCTGTTGCCATCATTCATGACTTCCATCAGGTATGGCAGGAGGCCCAGCATTTGTTGTGCCTGTATGTAAAAGCAAATTTCCTCGTAGTGGAAAGGACACAGAGTCATGGAACGTTTTGCTTTGAAAGGACCTTTAGAGGTCATCCAGTCCATGCCCCTGCAGGAGCAGGGATGTCTTTAAACCAGATGCGGTTGCTCCAAGCCCCATCCAACCTGGCCTTGAACCTCTCCAGGGATGGGGCAGCCACGACTGCTCTGGCAAACCTGGGCCAGGGCCTCCCCACCCTCACAAGAAAATATTTCTGCCTAAGATCTTATCTCAATCTTCCCCATTTCAGCTTGAAAACCCGTTCCCCCTCATCATCTCCCTGCACTCCTACATCAGGAGTCCCTCTCCAGCTTTCCCGGAGCCCATTTCAGGACTGGAAGCTGCTCTAACTTCTCCCTGGAGCTTTCTCTTCTCCAGGCCAAACAATCCCAACTCTCTCAGGCAGTCCTCATGTGGGAGGCGCTCCAGACCTCAGACCATCTCCATGTCTTCCTCTTGCCTTGCTCCAAAAGCTGCATGTCCTCCGTGTGCAGAGGACTCCAAAACAGGACCCAGGATGCCATCTGGGCTCTCACCAGAGCATAGCAGAGGGGCATAAGCCCCTCCCTAACCCTGCTGCTCCCACTGCCTTGGATGCAGCGAATAACACATTTGCCTTTCTGAGCTGCAAGCACATATTGATGGCTCATGTGGATCTTCTCATCCCCCAGCACCCCAAGTCCTTCTCCTCAGGGCTGCTCCCAATTCATTCTGCATCCGCCTGTGCTAGTGCCTGGGATTCCTCATCCACCAAACAGTCCACCCATCAAAGCCCCATCTCGCTCTCTCCAGGTCAGAGAGAAGGATGTGCCGAGGGACTGTCTCCAAGGCTTTACACAAGTCCAGGTAGATGACATCCACTGCATTTCCCGTATGCACTGATGTGGTCACTCCATCACACAAGGCCACTGGGTTGGTCAGGCAGGTATTGCCCTTGGTGAAGCCGTGTTGGCTGTCTCCAGTCACCACCATGTGCTTTAGCAAAGCTTTAGGTGGTCCAGTTCCATGACCTTTCCAGGCCCTGTGGTCAGGCTGACAGGTCCATGCCCAGAAATTCCCCAGGGATCTTACCCGCCCCGTGAAGGCAAAGAGCGTGTTTGGAGCTGTCACTCCATCACTGGAATCCCACTGCCCAAGCCCCTTCTTGCCACTGGGGCACCACGTGCAGGTACCCTGAGGACAAGGGCACTTGAGCTTTTCCAGACAACTTACAGCTAGGAGAGGGATGCAGGAGTCCTCGGGGAGAGCATCAGAGTCCATTTCCTGTTTATCCTGCAAGAGCTGGGTCAGCCACTGCAAAAGCTCCTCCAGTGTCTGGGGCATGGAGAAGATGAGTTCCCAGAGTGGCAGGGCAGAGCTGCAAGGCAGAGAGCTTCATCAGCAGGGGAGCCTCGGCCACCACAGCCTGGCCTGAGGCAGCCCTGCAGGACATGGACCTTGCCCTCAGCTGGGCTGGCCTGGGCAGCAGGAGAGGAGCAAGGAGGTATTTGTTGCTGGGCTGGCAGAGGCGTGCTGAATTATGGAATGTCGTGAGTGGGAAGGGACCCACTAGGACCATCAAGTTCAACTCCTGTCCCTGCACAGGACAACTCCACCGTTCACACCATGGTGCTGAGGGTGTTGGACCAAGGCATCTGACTATTATGAGGCTTGGTTCCCTGACTACTTTCCTGGTGAGAACTTCCAGTGCTCCATTGATCACTGGGGGAAGATTTTTTCCCAACATCTATGCTAATCGTCTCCAGGCATCTTCCTGCAATGCCCTCACAGCCAGAGGCAAGAGCTCAGTGCCCACTCCTCCTGTTCCCATTGTGAAGAAGACGCAGAGCACAATGAGGTCTCCCCTCTGTCTCCCCTTCTCCAGGCTGAACAGCCCAAGGGACTTCAGCCTCTCCTCATATTGCTTCCTCTCCTAAAGCTTGGGGACCTTCAACTCCTGTCTGGCTTTTCCAGCCTTGCCTTCTGCAGGGGATTTTTGGGGGCTGGATAGGCTGATGGGACAGAGGGCCCAGCACACCAGGGCTGTCCTGCAGTTTTAGAGTCACAAAATCATGGAATGGTTTGGGCTTCAAGGGGTTTAAGCCCATCCAGCTCCAACCCCTTCCATGGGCAGGGACACCTCCCACTCGATCGGGGGCCTCCAACGCCAACTCTCTCCGCCCATCCGTGTACAGGAGGTACACCGGCCTTTGGATCATCCTTGTGCCCTCCTCTGGATGTTCTTGGCTGTATCATCCAGATTGATTCTGGGCCCTTCTCCCCAAGTGGATAAACCCTCAAGGCTGACAGAGCTCATACCTGTCAGTTGGAGGAAACATCCTCCACAACGTTGTGGCAACTTCATTGGGGTAGCAGTTGGTCATCCTGAATAGCAGTAACCCCATAATCTCCCGGGCTGATGTTGAGTTGACATGTCTCAGGCTTTCATGGAAACAGGCCATGAGGTTTGGCATCTGGAAATGAGATCCAGGTGAGGATGTTGCTGCCCCTGGAGCCTCAGCTGCCCTTTCCATCCCTCCCTGTCCTATTCAGGTGGCTTCAGGAGCCCAAGAGCCCTGGAACTGGGAGGAATCAAGGGAGGAGCGGGTTCTTGCAGTTCTCAAGGGCCGGGCAAACTTGCCATGGGCCACCTACCTCTGCCAGCCAGAAAGCAGGATATTGCATGAACGCATCCTGGATGAGTCTCATCACCTCTTTCTTAAAGATGCTGGAGGTCCTCATTGCCTCAATGGACATGAGGAAGCTTTGTGTGTCCTCTGCAGGTTGGAGACACTGTCCCAGTACCTGTGGAGGAAGGAAGGGAGGATAGAGATGTCCCAGCAGGTGCCGTGGTTGTGCTGTGTGGGTGGGCAGCACAAGCAGTCCTGGAGAGAGGCGCCCGTCAGCACCCGCAGTGGAGCTGCAGTCACTGCCAAGGGCAGGAGAAGAAGGGGGGCCCAGGGGAAGGGAAGAAGGTTGGTCTCATGGGCACCGTGTGCTGGCCCTTGAGCGAGTCAGGGCTATCTGGGGTCCTGGGGGCTGGAGCTGCTGTGGGGACCCCAGAGTGCAGCCCTCACATCATCCCTACTCAGAGACAGCAGGAACCCTCTAAGCAGGGACAGTGAGGCCATGCCAGCCCAATGATCCACAGAATCCTGGAATGCTTTGGGTTGGAAGGGATCTCAAACCCATTGAGTTCCAATCCCCTGCCATGGGCAGAGACAGCTCCCATTGGATGAGGGAGCTCAAAGCCCCCTGATCCCGTTTGGCCTTGAACACCTGCCAGGATGGGGCAGCCACGACTTCTCTGGTCAACCTATGCCTGGGCCTCCTCACTCTCACAGGAAAACAGCCAGTGGCTCTCGAAAGAGCAGAACAGAGCAGAGCAGAGCAGAGCAGAGCAGAGGGGCAGAAGCCTCTCCCTCACCCTGCTGATCCCACTGCCCAGGACATGTTTTTATTTCTGGGCTGTGAGCGCGTGTGGCCGGCTCACGTGAATCGTCTCATCCCCCAGCACCCCAAGTCCTTCTCCTCAGGGCTGCTCCCAATTCATTCTGCATCCGCCTGTGCTAGTGCCTGGGATTCCTCATCCACCAAACAGTCCACCCATCAAAGCCCCATCTCACTCTCCCCAGTTCAGAGAGAAGGATGTGCTGAGGGACTGTCTCCAAGGCTTTACACAAGTCCAGGTAGATGACATCCACTGCATTTCCCGTATGCACTGAAGTGGTCACTCCATCACACAAGGCTACTGGGTTGGTCAGGCAGAACTTGCCCTTGGTGAAGCCGTGTTGGCTGTCTCCAGTCACCACCATGTGTTTTAGCAAAGCTTTAGGTAGTCCAGTTCCATGACCTTTCCAGGCCCAGTGGTCAGGCTGACAGGTCCATGCCCAGAAATTCCCCAGGGATCTCACCCGCCCCGTGAAGGCAAAGAGCGTGTTTGGAGCTGTCACTCCATCACTGGAATCCCACTGCCCGCACTGTCCCTGCCCCTGCTTGCTAATGTGGGTCCCATTCCTGGTGCCCTGCTCACCATCTGGCCTCTCTCCGACAGCCTCAGAAGGGCACTGAGGAACCGCCAGAGTGTCACTGGACCTGAGTACCTCAGACCCCACCAGACACTGTATGTTCGTGCAATTTCCTCATTTTCCCAGTCCTTGCAGGCCATCACCTGGAAGAAAGGCAACAGTGAGTGACCGGGCACAGCCAAGCTCCTGGTTCCTCCAGAAGCTGAGGACAAGGGCCCTTGGGCTTTTCCTGATAACTCACAGCCAAGAGAAGGATGCAGGAGTCCTCCGGGAAAACATGAAAGCCCTCGTCCTGTTTATCCTGCAGGAGCAGGGACAGCCCCTGCAAAAGCTCCTCCAGTATCTGGGGTTTGCGGAAGATGAGGTCCCAGAGTGGCACGGTAGATCTGCAAGGCAGAGAGCTCCATCAGCACGGCAGACTCGGCCACCACAGCCTGGCCTGAGGCAGCCTAGGAGGACATGGACCTTGCCCTCGGCTGGGCTGGCCTGGGCAGCAGGAGAGGAGCAAGGAGGTATTTGTTGTTGGACTGGCAGAGGCGTGCTGAATCCTGGCCTCCAAGGATGGGGCAGCCACGACTTCTCTGGGCTTCCTGGGTCATTACCTCCCCACCCTCACAGAAACATTTCTTCCTGAAATCTTAATCTCCCCTCTATCAGCTCAAGACCTTTCCCTTCCTCATCTCCCTCCAGCCTCTGATCAAGAGCCCCTCCCCAGCTATCCTGGAGCACATTTCAGGAGGGGAAGCTGCTCTAAGTTCTCCCCGGATCCTCCTCTCCACCTGTCCGGGTACGGGATGTGCTCCAGCTTTCAGATAATCCTCGTGGCCTCCTTTGGACTTTCCTAGCTCTGTCATCCAGATTGATTCTGGGCCCCTCTCCCCAAACGGATCAGTCCTCAAGGCTTTTGGAGCCAGTACCTGTCAGTTGGAGGAAACATCCTCCACAACGTTTTGGCAACCTCCATGGGGTGGTACTTGGTCATTCTGAATAGCAGCGACCACACCATCTCTCCAGTTGATCTCGAGTTGAAGTGTCCCAGGTTTTCATGGATGTAGGCCATGATGTTTGGTATCTGGAAGGGAGATGCAGGTGAGGATGTTGCTGCTCCTGGAGCCTCAGCTGCCCTTTCCTGCCCTATTCAGGTGGCTTCAGGAGCCCAAGAGTCCCGGAACTGGGAGGAATCAAGGGAGGAGTGGGTTCTTGCAGTTTTCTATTGCAGGGCAACCTTGCCATGGGCCACCTACCTCTGCCAGCCAGAAGGCAGGGGTTTTTATCAATGCATCACGCATGAGTCTCATAAACTCCTTCTGAAAGTTTCTGGAGTTCCTCATCACCTCAATGGACCTGACAAGATCTTCTGTGTCCTCTTCTGGTCCTAGATACTGTCCAAGTACCTGTGGAGGAAGGAAGAGGGAGTAGAGATATGCCAGCTGGAGTGGTGGTCATGCTGCGCGGGTGGGCAGCACAAGCAGCCTTGGCAAGAGAGATCGGTTCCATGACCTTCCCTGGCACAGTGGTTGGGCTGAAAGGTCCATGCCTGGAAACTGCCCAGGCAGCTTCCAGGCCCCACCGGGACAAGGAGGGCATTTGGAGCTGTCACTGCACCACTCAAATCCCACTGCCCACACTGTCCCAGCCCCTGCTTGCCCATGTGGGTCCCCTTGACGACCCCCTGCTCACCATCTGGGCTCTCTCCGACAGCCTCAGAAGGGCCCTGAGCAACAGCGAGATTGTCACTGGACGTGAATGACTCAGACTCCTCAAGACGGGGTGCGTTGCTACAATTTCCTCATTTTCCCAGTCCCTGCAGGCCATCACCTGGAAGAAAGGCAGCAGTGAGTCACCTGGCACCACCAAGCTCCTGGTTCCACCAGATGCTGAGGACAAGGGCACTTGAGCTTTTCCAGACAACTTACAGCTAGGAGAGGGATGCAGGAGTCCTCGGGGAGAGCATCAGAGTCCATTTCCTGTTTATCCTGCAAGAGCTGGGTCAGCCCCTGCAAAAGCTCCTCCAGTGTCTGGGGCATGGAGAAGATGAGTTCCCAGAGTGGCAGGGCAGAGCTGCAAGGCAGAGAGCTTCATCAGCAGGGGAGCCTCGGCCACCACAGCCCGGCCTGAGGCAGCCCTGCAGGACATGGACCTTGCCCTCGGCTGGGCTGGCCTGGGCAGCAGGAGAGGAGCAAGGAGGTATTCGATGCTGGGCTGGCAGAGGCGTGCTGAATTATGGAATGTCCTGAGTGGGAAGGGACCCACTAGGACCATCAAGTCCAACTCCTGTCCCTGCACAGGACAACTCCACTGTTCACACCATGGGACTGAGGGTGTTGGCCCAAGGCTTCCTGACTATTATGAGGCTTGGTTCCCTGCCTGCTTCCCTGGGGAGCTCTTCCAGTGCTCCATTGATCACTGGGGGAAGATTTTTTCCAATATCCAAGCTAACCCTCTCCTGACATGTTCCTGCCATGCCCTCACATCCAGAGGCAAGAGCTCAGTGCAGAGTATGATGAGGTCTCCTCTCTGTCTCCCCTTCTCCATGCTGAACAGCCCAAGGGACTTCAGCCTCTCCTCGTATTGCTTCCTCTCCTAAAGCTTGGGGACCTTCAACTCCTGTCTGGTTTTTCCAGCCTTGCCTTCTGCAGGGTTTTTTTGGGGCTGGATAGTGTGGTGGGAAGGAGGGCCCAGCACCCCAGGGCTGTCCTGCAATTTTAGAGTCACAGAATCATGGAATGGTTTGGGCTTCAAGGGGTTTAAGCCCATCCAGCTCCAACCCCTTCCATGGCCAGGGAACCCTCCCACTCGATCGGGGGCCTCCAACGGCAACTCTCTCCGCCCATCCGTGTACAGGAGGTACACTGGTCTTTGGATCATCCTTGTGCCCTCCTCTGGACGTTCTTGGCTGTATCATCCAGATTGATTCTGGGCCCTTCTCCCCAAGTGGATAAACCCTCAAGGCTGACAGAGCTCATACCTGTCAGTTGGAGGAAACATCCCCCACATCGTTGTGGCAACTTCATTGGGGTAGCAGTTGGTAATCCTGAATAGCAGTAACCCCACAATCTCCTGGGCCGACGTTGAGTTGACGTGTCTCAGGCTTTCATGGAAACAGGCCATGAGGTTTGGCATCTGGAAATGAGACCCAGGTGAGGATGTTGCTGCCCCTGGAGACTCAGCTGCCCTTTCCATCCCTCCCTGTCCTATTCAGGTGGCTTCAGGAGCCCAAGAGCCCTGGAACTGGGAGGAATCAAGGGAGGAGCGGGTTCTTGCAGTTCTCAAGGGCCGGGCAACCTTGCCATGGGCCACCTACCTCTGCCCGCCAGAAAGCAGGATATTTCATGAACGCATCCTGGATGAGTCTCATAACCTCTTTCTTAAAGATGCTGGAGGTCCTCATTGCCTCAATGGACATGAGGAAGTTTTGTGTGTCCTCTGCAGGTTGGAGACACTGTCCCAGTACCTGTGGAGGAAGGAAGGGAGGATAGAGATGTTCCAGCAGGAGCCGTGGTTGTACTGTATGGTCGTGCTGGAGAGAGGCGCCCGTGAGCACCCTCAGCGGAGCCGACAGCAGGGGCTGCAGTCACTGCCAAGGGCAGGAGAAAAAGGGGGGCCCAGGGGAAGGGAAGAAGGTTGGTCTCATGGGCACCGTGTGCTGGCCCTTGAGCGAGCCATCGCTATCTGGGGTCCTGGTGGCTGGAGCTGCTGTGGGGACCCCAGAGTGCAGCCCCCACATCATCCCTGCTCAGGGACAGCAGGAACCCTCTAAGCAGGGACAGTGAGGCCATGCCAGCCCAATGATCCACAGAATCCTGGAATGTTTTGGGTTGGAAGGGATCTCAAACCCATTGAGTTCCAATCCCCTGCCATGGGCAGAGACAGATCCCATTGGATGAGGGAGCTCAAAGCCCCCTGATCCAGTCTGGCCTTGAACACCTGCCAGGATGGGGCAGCCATGACTTCTATTGTAAACCAATGCCTGGGCCAACCCAACCTCACAGGAAAATAAAACATGACTCCAGGGTGGATCTTAAAAGAGCATAGCAGAGCAGAGCAGAGCAGAGCAGAGCAGAGGAGAGAGGCAGAAGCCCCTCCCTCACCCTGCTGATCCCACTGCTGAGGATATATTTATTCTTTCTGTGCTGTGAGCACATGTGGCCGGCTCACGTGAATCGTCTCATCCCCCAGCACCCCAAGTCCTTCTCCTCAGGGCTGCTCCCAATTCATTCTGCATCCGCCTGTGTTAGTGCCTGGGATTCCTCATCCACCAAACAGTCCACCCATCAAAGCCCCATCTCACTCTCTCCAGTTCAGAGAGAAGGATGTGCTGAGGGACTGTCTCCAAGGCTTTACACAAGTCCAGGTAGATGACATCTACTGCATTTCCCGTATGCACTGATGTGGTCACTCCATCACACAAGGCCACGGGGTTGGTCAGGCAGGACTTGCCCTTGGTGAAGCCGTGTTGGCTGTCTCCAGTCACCACCATGTGTTTTAGCAAAGCTTTAGGTGGTCCAGTTCCATGACCTTTCCAGGCCCTGTGGTCAGGCTGACAGGTCCATGCCCAGAAATTCCCCAGGGATCTCACCTGCCCCATGAAGGCAAAGAGCATGTTTGGAGCTGTCACTCCATCACTGGAATCCCACTGCCCGCACTGTCCCTGCCCCTGCTTGCTAATGTGGGTCCCATTCCTGGTGCCCTGCTCACCATCTGGCCTCTCTCCGACAGCCTCAGAAGGGCACTGAGGAACCGCCAGAGTGTCACTGGACCTGAGTACCTCAGACCCCACCAGACACTGTATGTTCGTGCAATTTCCTCATTTTCCCAGTCCTTGCAGGCCATCACCTGGAAGAAAGGCAACAGTGAGTGACCGGGCACAGCCAAGCTCCTGGTTCCTCCAGAAGCTGAGGACAAGGGCCCTTGGGCTTTTCCTGATAACTCACAGCCAAGAGAAGGATGCAGGAGTCCTCCGGGAAAACATGAAAGCCCTCGTCCTGTTTATCCTGCAGGAGCAGGGACAGCCCCTGCAAAAGCTCCTCCAGTATCTGGGGTTTGCGGAAGATGAGGTCCCAGAGTGGCACGGTAGATCTGCAAGGCAGAGAGCTCCATCAGCACGGCAGACTCGGCCACCACAGCCTGGCCTGAGGCAGCCTAGGAGGACATGGACCTTGCCCTCGGCTGGGCTGGCCTGGGCAGCAGGAGAGGAGCAAGGAGGTATTTATTGTTGGGCTGGCAGAAGCGTGCTGAATCCTGGCCTCCAAGGATGGGGCAGCCACGACTTCTCTGGGCTTCCTGGGTCATTACCTCCCCACCCTCACAGAAACATTTCTTCCTGAAATCTTAATCTCCCCTCTATCAGCTCAAGACCTTTCCCTTCCTCATCTCCCTCCAGCCTCTGATCAAGAGCCCCTCCCCAGCTATCCTGGAGCACATTTCAGGAGGGGAAGCTGCTCTAAATTCTCCCCGGATTCTCCTCTCCACCTGTCCGGGTACGGGATGTGCTCCAGCTTTCAGATAATCCTCGTGGCCTCCTTTGGACTTTCCTAGCTCTGTCATCCAGATTGATTCTGGGCCCCTCTCCCCAAACGGATCAGTCCTCAAGGCTTTTGGAGCCAGTACCTGTCAGTTGGAGGAAACATCCTCCACAACGTTTTGGCAACCTCCATGGGGTGGTACTTGGTCATTCTGAATAGCAGCGACCCCACCTTCTTTCCAGCTGATCTCGAGTTGAAGTGTCCCAGGTTTTCATGGATGTAGGCCATGATGTTTGGTATCTGGAAGGAAGATGCAGGTGAGGATGTTGCTGCTCCTGGAGCCTCAGCTGCCCTTTCCTGCCCTATTCAGGTGGCTTCAGGAGCCCAAGAGTCCCGGAACTGGGAGGAATCAAGGGAGGAGTGGGTTCTTGCAGTTTTCTATTGCAGGGCAACCTTGCCATGGGCCACCTACCTCTGCCAGCCAGAAGGCAGGGTTTTTTTTCAACGCAACACGCATGAGTCTCATAAACTCCTTCTGAAAGATGCTGGAGTTCCTCATCACCTCAATGGACCTGACAAGGTCTTCTGTGTCCTCTTCTGGTCCTAGATACTGTCCAAGTACCTGTGGAGGAAGGAAGAGGGAGTAGAGATATGCCAGCTGGAGTGGTGGTCATGCTGTGCGGGTGGGCAGCACAAGCAGCCCTGGCAAGAGAGATCGGTTCCATGACCTTCCCTGGCACAGTGGTTGGGCTGAAAGGTCCATGCCTGGAAACTGCCCAGGCAGCTTCCAGGCCGCACCAGGGCAAGGAGGGCATTTGGAGCTGTCACTGCACCACTCAAATCCCACTGCCCACACTGTCCCAGCCCCTGCTTGCCCATGTGGGTCCCCTTGACGACCCCCTGCTCACCATCTGGGCTCTCTCCGACAGCCTCAGAAGGGCCCTGAGCAACAGCGAGATTGTCACTGGACTTGAATGCCTCAGACCCCTCAAGATGGGGTGCGTTGCTGCAATTTCCTCATTTTCCCAGTCCCTGCAGGCCATCACCTGGAAGAAAGGCAGCAGTGAGTGACCTGGCACCACCAAGCTCCTGGTTCCACCAGATGCTGAGGACAAGGGCACTTGAGCTTTTCCAGACAACTTACAGCTAGGAGAGGGATGCAGGAGTCCTCGGGGAGAGCATCAGAGTCCATTTCCTGTTTATCCTGCAAGAGCTGGGTCAGCCCCTGCAAAAGCTCCTCCAGTGTCTGGGGCATGGAGAAGATGAGTTCCCAGAGTGGCAGGGCAGAGCTGCAAGGCAGAGAGCTTCATCAGCAGGGGAGCCTCGGCCACCACAGCCTGGCCTGAGGCAGCCCTGCAGGACATGGACCTTGCCCTCGGCTGGGCTGGCCTGGGCAGCAGGAGAGGAGCAAGGAGGTATTTGGTGCTGGGCTGGCAGAGGCGTGCTGAATTATGGAATGTCCTGAGTGGGAAGGGACCCACTAGGACCATCAAGTCCAACTCCTGTCCCTGCACAGGACAACTCCACTGTTCACACCATGGGGCTGAGGGTGTTGGCCCAAGGCTTCATGACTATTATGAGGCTTGGTTCCCGGCCTGCTTCCCTGGGGAGCTCTTCCAGTGCTCCATTGACCTCTGGGGGATGATTTTTTCCAATATCCAAGCTAACCCTCTCCTGACATGTTCCTGCCATGCCCTCACATCCAGAGGCAAGAGCTCAGTGCAGAGTGTGATGAGATCTCCCCTCTATCTCCCCTTCTCCAGGCTGAACAGCCCAAGGGACTTCAGCCTCTCCTCATATTGCTTCCTCTCCTAAAGCTTGGGGACCTTCAACTCCTGTCTGGCTTTTCCAGCCTTGCCTTCTGCAGGGCTTTTTGGGGGCTGGATAGTGTGGTGGGAAGGAGGGCCCAGCACCCCAGGGCTGTCCTGCAGTTTTAGAGTCACAGAATCATGGAATGGTTTGGGCTTCAAGGGGTTTAAGCCCATCCAGCTCCAACCCCTTCCATGGGCAGGGACACCTCCCGCTCGATCGGGGGCCTCCAACGGCAACTCTCTCCGCCCATCCGTGTACAGGAGGTACACTGGTCTTTGGATCATCCTTGTGCCCTCCTCTGGACGTTCTTGGCTGTATCATCCAGATTGATTCTGGGCCCTTCTCCCCAAGCGGATAAACCCTCAAGGCTGACAGAGCTCATACCTGTCAGTTGGAGGAAACATCCACCACAACGTTGTGGCAACTTCATTGGGGTAGCAGCTGGTAATCCTGAATAGCAGTAACCCCATAATCTCCTGGGCTGATGTTGAGTTGACGTGTCTCAGGCTTTCATGGAAACAGGCCATGAGGTTTGGCATCTGGAAATGAGACCCAGGTGAGGATGTTGCTGCCCCTGGAGCCTCAGCTGCCCTTTCCATCCCTCCCTGTCCTATTCAGGTGGCTTCAGGAGCTCAAGAGCCCTGGAACTGGGAGGAATCAAGGGCGGAGCGGGTTCTTGCATTTCTCAAGGGCCGGGCAAACTTGCCATAGGCCACCTACCTCTGCCCGCCAGAAAGCAGGATATTGCATGAACGCATCCTGGATGAGTCTCATCACCTCTTTCTTAAAGATGCTGGAGGTCCTCATTGCCTCAATGGACATGAGGAAGTTTTGTGTGTCCTCTGCAGGTTGGAGACACTGTCCCAGTACCTGTGGAGGAAGGAAGGGAGGGTAGAGATGTCCCAGCAGGAGCCGTGGTTGTGCTGTGTGGGTGGGCAGCACAAGCAGCCCTGGAGAGAGGCGCCCGTCAGCACCCGCACTGGAGCTGCAGTCACTGCCAAGGGCAGGAGAAGAAGGGGGGCCCAGGGGAAGGGAAGAAGGTTGGTCTCATGGGCACCGTGTGCTGGCCCTTGAGCGAGTCAGGGCTATCTGGGGTCCTGGGGGCTGGAGCTGCTGCGGGGACCCCAGAGTGCAGCCCTCACATCATCCCTGCTCAGAGACAGCAGGAAGCCTCTAAGCAGGGACAGTGAGGCCATGCCAGCCCAATGATCCACAGAATCCTGGAATGCTTTGGGTTGGACGGGATCTCAAACCCATCGAGTTCCAATCCCCTGCCATGGGCAGAGACAGCTCCCATTGGATGAGGGAGCTCAAAGCCCCCTGATCCCGTTTGGCCTTGAACACCTCCCACAATGGGGCAGCCACGACTTCTCTGGTCAACCTATGCCTGGGCCTCCTCACTCTCACAGGAAAACAGCCCATGGCTCCCAGGGTGGGTCTCAAAAGAGAAGAACAGAGCAGAGCAGAGGGGCAGAAGCCCCTCCCTCACCCTGCTGATCCCACAGCTGGGGACATATTTTTTCTTTCTGGGCTGTGAGCAAATGTGGCCGGCTCACGTGAATCGTCTCATCCCCCAGCACCCCAAGTCCTTCTCCTCAGGGCTGCTCCCAATTCATTCTGCATCCGCCTGTGCTAGTGCCTGGGATTCCTCATCCACCAAACAGTCCACCCATCAAAGCCCCATCTCGCTCTCTCCAGGTCAGAGAGAAGGATGTGCCGAGGGACTGTCTCCAAGGCTTTACACAAGTCCAGGTAGATGACATCCACTGCATTTCCTGTATGCACTGATGTGGTCACTCCATCACACAAGGCCACGGGGTTCGTCAGGCAGGACTTACCCTTGGTGTAGCCGTGTTGGCTGTCTCCAGTCACCACCATGTGTTTTAGCAAAGCTTTAGGTGGGCCAGTTCCATGACCTTTCCAGGCCCTGTGGTCAGGCTGACAGGTCCATGCCCAGAAATTCCCCAGGGATCTCACCCACCCCGTGAAGGCAAAGAGCGTGTTTGGAGCTGTCACTCCATCACTGGAATCCCACTGCCTGCACTGTTCCTGCCCCTGCTTGCTAATGTGGGTCCCATTCCTGGTGCCCTGCTCACCATCTGGCCTCTCTCCGACAGCCTCAGAAGGGCTCTAAGGAACCGCGAGATCGTCACTGGACCTGAGAACCTCAGACCCCACCAGATACTGTATGTTGTTGCAATTTCCTCATTTTCCCAGTCCTTGCAGGCCATGACCTGGAAGAAAGGCAACAGTGAGTGACCAGGCACTGCCAAGCTCCTGGTTCCTCTAGAAGCTGAGGACAAGGGCTCTTGGGCTTTTCCTGATAACTCACAGCCAAGAGAAGGATGCAGGAGTCCTCCGGGAAAACATGAAAGCCCTCGTCCTCTTTATCCTGCAAGAGCTGGGTCAGCCCCTGCAAAAGCCCCTCCAGTGTCTGGGGCTTGCAGAAGATGAGTTCCCAGAGTGGCAGGGCAGAGCTGCAAGGCAGAGAGCTTCATCAGCAGGGGAGCCTCGGCCACCACAGCCCGGCCTGAGGCAGCCCAGCAGGACATGGACCTTGCCCTCAGCTGGGCTGGCTTGGGCAGCAGGAGAGGAGCAAGGAGGTGTTCGTTGCTGGACTGGCAGAGGCGTGCTGAATTATGGAATGTCCTGAGTGGGAAGGGACCCACTAGGACCATCAAGTCCAACTCCTGTCCCTGCACAGGACAACTCCACTGTTCACACCATGGGGCTGAGGGTGTTGGCCCAAGGCTTCCTGACTATTATGAGGCTTGGTTCCCGGCCTGCTTCCCTGGGGAGCTCTTCCAGTGCTCCATTGACCTCTGGGGGATGATTTTTTCCAATATCCAAGCTAACCCTCTCCTGACATGTTCCTGCCATGCCCTCACATCCAGAGGCAAGAGCTCAGTGCAGAGTGTGATGAGATCTCCCCTCTATCTCCCCTTCTCCAGGCTGAACAGCCCAAGGGACTTCAGCCTCTCCTCATATTGCTTCCTCTCCTAAAGCTTGGGGACCTTCAACTCCTGTCTGGCTTTTCCAGCCTTGCCTTCTGCAGGGCTTTTTGGGGGCTGCATAGGATGGTGGGAAGGAGGGCCCAGCACCCCAGGGCTGTCCTGCAGTTTTAGAGTCACAGAATCATGGAATGGATTGGGCTTCAAGGGGTTTAAGCCCATCCAGCTCCAACCCCTTCCATGGGCAGGGACACCTCCCACTCGATCGGGGGCCTCCAACGCCAACTCTCTCCGCCCATCCGTGTACAGGAGGTACACCGGCCTTTGGATCATCGTTGTGCTTTCCGTTGGACGTTCTTGGCTGTATCATCCAGATTGATTCTGGGCCCTTCTCCCCAAGCGGATAAACCCTCAAGGCTGACAGAGCTCATACCTGTCAGTTGGAGGAAACATCCACCACAACGTTGTGGCAACTTCCTTGGAGTAGCAGTTGGTCATCCTGAATAGCAGTAACCCCACAATCTCCTGGGCCGACGTTGAGTTGACGTGTCTCAGGCTTTCATGGAAACAGGCCATGAGGTTTGGTATCTGGAAATGAGACCCAGGTGAGGATGTTGCTGCCCCTGGAGCCTCAGCTGCCCTTTCCATCCCTCCCTGTCCTATTCAGGTGGCTTCAGGAGCCCAAGAGCCCTGGAACTGGGAGGAATCAAGGGAGGAGCGGGTTCTTGCAGTTCTCAAGGGCCGGACAACCTTACCATGGGCCACCTACCTCTGCCCGCCAGAAAGCAGGATATTTCATGAACGCATCCTGGATGAGTCTCATCACCTCTTTCTTAAAGATGCTGGAGGTCCTCATTGCCTCAATGGACATGAGGAAGTTTTGTGTGTCCTCTGCAGGTTGGAGACACTGTCCCAGTACCTGTGGAGGAAGGAAGGGAGGGTAGAGATGTCCCAGCAGGAGCCGTGGTTGTACTGTATGGTCGTGCTGGAGAGAGGCGCCCGTGAGCACCCTCAGCGGAGCCAGCACCAGGGGCTGCAGTCACTGCCAAGGGCAGGAGAAGAAGGGGGGCCCAGGGGAAGGGAAGAAGGTTGGTCTCATGGGCACCGTGTGCTGGCCCTTGATCGAGCCAGGACTATCTGGGGTCCTGGTGGCTGGAGCTGCTGTGGGGACCCCAAAGTGCAGCCCTCACATCATCCCTGCTCAGGGACAGCAGGAACCCTCCAAGCAGGGACAGTGAGGCCATGCCAGCCCAATGATCCACAGAATCCTGGAATGCTTTGGGTTGGAAGGGATCTCCAAACCCATTGAGTTCCAATCCCCTGCCATGGCCAGAGACACCTCCCATTGGATGAGGGAGCTCAAAGCCCCCTGATCCAGTCTGGCCTTGAACACCTGCCAGGATGGGGCAGCCACGAATTCTCTGGTCAACCTATGCCTGGGCCTCCCCACCCTCACTGGAAAACAGCCCATGGATCCCAGGGTGAATCTCAAAAGAGCAGAACAGAGTAGAGAGGAGCAGAGCAGAGCAGAGCAGAGTGGAGGGGCAGAAGCCCCTCCCTCACCCTGCTGAGGACATATTTATTCTTTCTGGGCTGTGAGCACATGTGGCTGGCTCACGTGAATCGTCTCATCCCCCAGCACCCCAAGTCCTTCTCCTCAGGGCTGCTCCCAATTCATTCTGCATCCGCCTGTGTTAGTGCCTGGGATTCCTCATCCACCAAACAATCCACCCATCAAAGCCCCATCTCGCTCTCTCCAGGTCAGAGAGAAGGATGTGCCGAGGGACTGTCTCCAAGGCTTTACACAAGTCCAGGTAGATGACATCTACTGCATTTCCCGTATGCACTGAAGTGGTCACTCCATCACACAAGGCCACGGGGTTGGTCAGGCAGGACTTGCCCTTGGTGAAGCCGTGTTGGCTGTCTCCAGTCACCACCATGTGATTTAGCAAAGCTTTAGGTGGGCCAGTTCCATGACCTTTCCAGGCCCGGTAGTCAGGCTGACAGGTCCATGCCCAAAAATTCCCCAGGGGTCTCACCCGCCCCGTGAAGGCAAAGAGCGTGTTTGGAGCTGTCACTCCATCACTGGAATCCCACTGCCTGCACTGTTTCTGCCCCTACTTGCTAATGTGGGCCCCATTCCTGGTGCCCTGCTCACCATCTGGCCTCTCTCCGAAAGCCTCAGAAGGGCACTGAGGAGCCGCCAGAGCGTCACTGGACGTGAGAACCTCAGACCCCACCAGATACTGTACGTTGGTGCAACTTCCTCATTTTCCCAGTCCTTGCAGGCCATGACCTGGAAGAAAGGCAACAGTGAGTGACCAGGCACAGCCAAGCTCCTGGTTCCTCCAGAAGCTGAGGACAAGGGCTCTTGGGCTTTTCCTGATAACTCACAGCCAAGAGAAGGATGCAGGAGTCCTCCGGGAAAACATGAAAGCCCTCATCCTCTTTATCCTGCAAGAGCTGGGTCAGCCCCTGCAAAAGCCCCTCCAGTGTCTGTGTCTTGCTGATGAAGAGGTCCCAGAGTGGCACGGTAGATCTGCAAGGCAGAGAGCTCCATCAGCACAGCAGACTCGGCCACCACAACCTGGCCTGAGGCAGCCCTGCAGGACATGGACCTTGCCCTCAGCTGGGCTGGCCTGGGCAGCAGGAGAGGAGCAAGGAGGTATTTGTTGTTGGGCTGGCAGAAACGTGCTGAATCCTGGCCTCCAAGGATGGGGCAGCCACGACTTCTCTGGGCTTCCTGGGTCATTACCTCCCCACCCTCACAGAAACATTTCTTCCTGAAATCTTAATCTCCCCTCTATCAGCTCAAGACCTTTCCCTTCCTCATCTCCCTCCAGCCTCTGATCAAGAGCCCCTCCCCAGCTATCCTGGAGCACATTTCAGGAGGGGAAGCTGCTCTAAATTCTCCCCGGATTCTCCTCTCCACCTGTCCGGGTACGGGATGTGCTCCAGCTTTCAGATAATCCTCGTGGCCTCCTTTGGACTTTCCTAGCTCTGTCATCCAGATTGATTCTGGGCACCTCTCCCCAAACGGATCAGTCCTCAAGGCTTTCGGAGCCAGTACCTGTCAGTTGGAGGAAACATCCTCCACAACGTTTTGGCAACCTCCATGGGGTGGTACTTGGTCATTCTGAATAGCAGCGACCACACCATCTCTCCAGTTGATCTCGAGTTGAAGTGTCCCAGGTTTTCATGGATGTAGGCCATGATGTTTGGTATCTGGAAGGGAGATGCAGGTGAGGATGTCGCTGCTCCTGGAGCCTCAGCTGCCCTTTCCTGCCCTATTCAGGTGGCTTCAGGATCCCAAGAGTCCTGGAACTGGGAGGAATCAAGGGAGGAGTGGGTTCTTGCAGTTTTCTATTGCAGGGCAACCTTGCCATGGGCCACCTACCTCTGCCAGCCAGAAGGCAGGGGTTTTTATCAATGCATCACGCATGAGTCTCATAAACTCCTTCTGAAAGATGCTGGAGTTCCTCATCACCTCAATGGACCTGACAAGGTCTTCTGTGTCCTCTTCTGGTCCTAGATACTGTCCAAGTACCTGTGGAGGAAGGAAGAGGGAGTAGAGATAAGCCAGCTGGAGTGGTGGTCATGCTGCGCGGGTGGGCAGCACAAGCAGCCCTGGCAAGAGAGATCGGTTCCATGACCTTCCCTGGCACAGTGGTTGGGCTGAAAGGTCCATGCCTGGAAACTGCCCAGGCAGCTTCCAGGCCGCACCAGGGCAAGGAGGGCATTTGGAGCTGTCACTGCACCACTCAAATCCCACTGCCCACACTGTCCCAGCCCCTGCTTGCCCATGTGGGTCCCCTTGCCGACACCCTGCTCACCATCTGGGCTCTCTCCGACAGCCTCAGAAGGGCCCTGAGCAACAGCGAGATTGTCACTGGACTTGAATGCCTCAGGCTCCTCAAGACGGGGTGCGTTGCTGCAATTTCCTCATTTTCCCAGTCCCTGCAGGCCATCACCTGGAAGAAAGGCAGCAGTGAGTCACCTGGCACCACCAAGCTCCTGGTTCCACCAGATGCTGAGGACAAGGGCACTTGAGCTTTTCCTGACAACTTACAGCTAGGAGAGGGATGCAGGAGTCCTCGGGGAGAGCATCAGAGTCCATTTCCTGTTTATCCTGCAAGAGCTGGGTCAGCCCCTGCAAAAGCTCCTCCAGTGTCTGGGGCATGGAGAAGATGAGTTCCCAGAGTGGCAGGGCAGAGCTGCAAGGCAGAGAGCTTCATCAGCAGGGGAGCCTCGGCCACCACAGCCTGGCCTGAGGCAGCCCTGCAGGACATGGACCTTGCTCTCGGCTGGGCTGGCCTGGGCAGCAGGAGAGGAGCAAGGAGGTATTCGATGCTGGGCTGGCAGAGGCGTGCTGAATTATGGAATGTCCTGAGTGGGAAGGGACCCACTAGGACCATCAAGTCCAACTCCTGTCCCTGCACAGGACAACTCCACTGTTCACACCATGGGACTGAGGGTGTTGGCCCAAGGCTTCCTGACTATTATGAGGCTTGGTTCCCTACCTGCTTCCCTGGGGAGCTCTTCCAGTGCTCCATTGATCTCTGGGGGAAGATTTTTTCCAATATCCAAGCTAACCCTCTCCTGACATGTTCCTGCCATGCCCTCACATCCAGAGGCAAGAGCTCAGTGCAGAGTATGATGAGGTCTCCCCTCTGTCTCCCCTTCTCCAGGCTGAACAGCCCAAGGGACTTCAGCCTCTCCTCATATTGCTTCCTCTCCTAAAGCTTGGGGACCTTCAACTCCTGTCTGGCTTTTCCAGCCTTGCCTTCTGCAGGGAATTTTTGGGGGCTGGATAGGCTGATGGGACAGAGGGCTCAGCACCCCAGGGCTGTCCTGCAATTTTAGAGTCACAGAATCATGGAATGGTTTGGGCTTCAAGGGGTTTAAGCCCATCCAGCTCCAACCCCTTCCATGGGCAGGGACACCTCCCACTCAATCGGGGGCCTCCAATCCCAACTCTCTCCGCCCATCCATGTACAGGAGGTACACCGGCCTTTGGATCATCCTTGTGCCCTCCTCTGGATGTTCTTGGCTGTATCATCCAGACTGATTCTGGACTCTTCTCCCCAAGTGGATAAACCCTCAAGGCTGACAGAGCTCATACCTGTCAGTTGGAGGAAACATCCTCCACAACGTTGTGGCAACTTCATTGGAGTAGCAGTTGGTAATCCTGAATAGCAGTAACCCCATAATCTCCTGGGCTGATGTTGAGTTGACGTGTCTCAGGCTTTCATGGAAACAGGCCATGAGGTTTGGCATCTGGAAATGAGACCCAGGTGAGGATGTTGCTGCCCCTGGAGCCTCAGCTGCCCTTTCCATCCCTCCCTGTCCTATTCAGGTGGCTTCAGGAGCTCAAGAGCCCTGGAACTGGGAGGAATCAAGGGAGGAGCGGGTTCTTGAAGTTCTCAAGGGCACGGCAACCTTGCCATGGGCCACCTACCTCTGCCCGCCAGAAAGCAGGATATTGCATGAACGCATCCTGGATGAGTCTCATCACCTCTTTCTTAAAGATGCTGGAGGTCCTCATTGCCTCAATGGACATGAGGATGCTTTGTGTGTCCTCTGCAGGTTGGAGACACTGTCCCAGTACCTGTGGAGGAAGGAAGGGAGGATAGAGATGTCCCAGCAGGTGCCGTGGTTGTGCTGTGTGGGTGGGCAGCACAAGCAGCCCTGGAGAGAGGCACCCGTCAGCACCCGCAGTGGAGCTGCAGTCACTGCCAAGGGCAGGAGAAGAAGGGGGGCCCAGGGGAAGGGAAGAAGGTTGGTCTCATGGGCACCGTGTGCTGGCCCTTGAGCGAGCCAGGACTATCTGGGGGCCTGGGGGCTGGAGCTGCTGTGGGGACCCCAGAGTGCAGCCCTCACATCATCCCTACTCAGAGACAGCAGGAACCCTCTAAGCAGGGACAGTGAGGCCATGCCAGCCCAATGATCCACAGAATCCTGGAATGTTTTTTCTGTTGGAAGGATCTCCAAACCCATCGAGTTCCAATCCCCTGCCATGGCCAGAGACACCTCCCATTGGATGAGGGAGCTCAAAGCCCCCTGATCCAGTCTGGCCTTGAACACCTGCCAGGATGGGGCAGCCACGACTTCTCTGGTCAACCTATGCCTGGGCCTCCCCACCCTCACAGGAAAACAGCCCATGGCTCCAGGGTGGGTCTCAAAACAGCAGAGCAGAGCAGAGCAGAGCAGAGCAGAGCAGAGCAGAGCAGAGGGGCAGAAGCCCTTCCCTCACCCTGCTGATCCCACTGCCCTGGACGCAGTTTTTCTTTCTGGGCTGTGAGCGCGTGTGGCCGGCTCACGTGAATCGTCTCATCCCCCAGCACCCCAAGTCCTTCTCCTCAGGGCTGCTCCCAATTCATTCTGCATCCGCCTGTGTTAGTGCCTGGGATTCCTCATCCACCAAACAATCCACCCATCAAAGCCCCATCTCGCTCTCTCCAGTTCAGAGAGAAGGATGTGCCAAGGGACTGTCTCCAAGGCTTTACACAAGTCCAGGTAGATGACATCCACTGCATTTCCCGTATGCACTGATGTGGTCACTCCATCACACAAGGCCACGGGGTTGGTCAGGCAGAACTTGCCCTTGGTGAAGCCGTGTTGGCTGTCTCCAGTCACCACCATGTGCTTTAGCAAAGCTTTAGGTGGTCCAGTTCCATGACCTTTCCAGGCCCTGTGGTCAGGCTGACAGGTCCATGCCCAGAAATTCCCCAGGGATCTCACCCGCCCCATGAAGGCAAAGAGCGTGTTTGGAGCTGTCACTCCATCACTGGAATCCCACTGCCTGCACTGTTCCTGCCCCTGCTTGCTAATGTGGGTCCCATTCCTGGTGCCCTGCTCACCATCTGGCCTCTCTCCGACAGCCTCAGAAGGGCACTGAGGAACCGCCAGAGTGTCACTGGACCTGAGAACTTCAGACCCCACCAAATACTGTACGTTGGTGCAACTTCCTCATTTTTCCAGTCCTTGTAGGCCATCACCTGGAAGAAAGGCAGAAGCGAGTGACCAGGCACAGCCAAGCTCCTGGTTCCTCCAGAAGCTGAGGACAAGGGCCCTTGGGCTTTTCCTGATAACTCACAGCCAAGAGAAGGATGCAGGAGTCCTCCGGGAAAACATGAAAGCCCTCGTCCTGTTTATCCTGCAGGAGCAGGGACAGCCCCTGCAAAACCTCCTCCAGTATCTGGGGTTTGCTGAAGACGAGGTCCCAGAGTGGCACGGTAGATCTGCAAGGCAGAGAGCTCCATCAGCACAGCAGACTCGGCCACCACAGCCTGGCCTGAGGCAGCCTAGGAGGACATGGACCTTGCCCTCGGCTGGGCTGGCCTGGGCAGCAGGAGAGGAGCAAGGAGGTATTTGTTGTTGGACTGGCAGAGGCGTGCTGAATCCTGGCCTCCAAGGATGGGGCAGCCACGACTTCTCTGGGCTTCCTGGGTCATTACCTCCCCACCCTCACAGAAACATTTCTTCCTGAAATCTTAATCTCCCCTCTATCAGCTCAAGACCTTTCCCTTCCTCATCTCCCTCCAGCCTCTGATCAAGAGCCCCTCCCCAGCTATCCTGGAGCACATTTCAAGATGGGGAGGTGCTCTAAATTCTCCCTGGATCCTCCTCTCCACTTGTCCGGGTACGGGATGTGCTCCAGCTTTCAGATAATCCTCGTGGCCTCCTTTGGACTTTCCTAGCTCTGTCATCCAGATTGATTCTGGGCCCCTCTCCCCAAACGGATCAGTCCTCAAGGCTTTCGGAGCCAGTACCTGTCAGTTGGAGGAAACATCCTCCACAACGTTTTGGCGACCTCCATGGGGTGGTACTTGGTCATTCTGAATAGCAGCGACCCCACCTTCTTTCCAGCTGATCTCGAATTGAAGTGTCCCAGGTTTTCATGGATGTAGGCCATGATGTTTGGTATCTGGAAGGGAGATGCAGGTGAGGATGTTGCTGCTCCTGGAGCCTCAGCTGCCCTTTCCTGCCCTATTCAGGTGGCTTCAGGAGCCCAAGAGTCCCAGAACTGGGAGGAATCAAGGGAGGAGTGGGTTCTTGCAGTTTTCTATTGCAGGGCAACCTTGCCATGGGCCACCTACCTCTGCCAGCCAGAAGGCAGGGTTTTTTATCAACGCATCATGCATGAGTCTCTTAAACTCCTTCTGAAAGTTTCTGGAGTTCCTCATCACCTCAATGGACCTGACAAGGTCTTCTGTGTCCTCTTCTGGTCCTAGATACTGTCCAAGTACCTGTGGAGGAAGGAAGAGGGAGTAGAGATATGCCAGCTGGAGTGGTGGTCATGCTGCGCGGGTGGGCAGCACAAGCAGCCCTGGCAAGAGAGATCGGTTCCATGACCTTCCCTGGCACAGTGGTTGGGCTGAAAGGTCCATGCCTGGAAACTGCCCAGGCAGCTTCCAGGCCGCACCAGGGCAAGGAGGGCATTTGGAGCTGTCACTGCACCACTCAAATCCCACTGCCCACACTGTCCCAGCCCCTGCTTGCCCATGTGGGTCCCCTTGCCGACACCCTGCTCACCATCTGGGCTCTCTGCGACAGCCTCAGAAGGGCCCTGAGCAACAGCGAGATTGTCACTGGACGTGAATGACTCAGACTCCTCAAGACGGGGTGCGTTGCTGCAATTTCCTCATTTTCCCAGTCCCTGCAGGCCATCACCTGGAAGAAAGGCAGCAGTGAGTGACCTGGCACCACCAAGCTCCTGGTTCCAACGGATGCTGAGGACAAGGGAATTTGAGCTTTTCCAGACAACTTACAGCTAGGAGAGGGATGCAGGAGTCCTCGGGGAGAGCATCAGAGTCCATTTCCTGTTTATCCTGCAAGAGCTGGGTCAGCCCCTGCAAAAGCTCCTCCAGTGTCTGGGGCATGGAGAAGATGAGTTCCCAGAGTGGCTGGGCAGCGCTGCAAGGCAGAGAGCTTCATCAGCAGAGCAGCCTCGGCCACCGCAGCCTGGCCTGAAGCAGCCCTGCAGGACATGGACCTTGCCCTCGGCTGGGCTGGCCTGGGCAGCAGGAGAGGAGCAAGGAGGTATTTGTTGCTGGGCTGGCAGAGGCGTGCTGAATTATGGAATGTCCTGAGTGGGAAGGGACCCACTAGGACCATCAAGTCCAACTCCTGTCCCTGCACAGGACAGCTCCACCGTTCACACCATGGGACTGAGGGTGTTGGCCCAAGGCTTCCTGACTATTATGAGGCTTGGTTCCCTGCCTGCTTCCCTGGGGAGCTCTTCCAGTGCTCCATTGATCTCTGGGGGAAGATTTTTTCCAATATCCAAGCTAACCCTCTCCTGACATGTTCCTGCCATGCCCTCACATCCAGAGGCAAGAGCTCAGTGCAGAGTATGATGAGTTCTCCCCTCTGTCTCCCCTTCTGCAGGCTGAACAGCCCAAGGGACTTCAGCCTCTCCTCATATTGCTTCCTCTCCTAAAGCTTGGGGACCTTCAACTCCTGTCTGGCTTTTCCAGCCTTGCCTTCTGCAGGGCTTTTTGGGGGCTGGATAGTGTGGTGGGAAGGAGGGCCCAGCACCCCAGGGCTGTCCTGCAGTTTTAGAGTCACAGAATCATGGAATGGTTTGGGCTTCAAGGGGTTTAAGCCCATCCAGCTCCAACCCCTTCCATGGGCAGGGACCCCTCCCACTCGATCGGGGGCCTCCAACCCCAACTCTCTCCGCCCATCCGTGTACAGGAGGTACACCGGCCTTTGGATCATCCTTGTGCTTTCCGTTGGACGTTCTTGGCTGTATCATCCAGATTGATTCTGGGCCCTTCTCCCCAAGCGGATAAACCCTCAAGGCTGACAGAGCTCATACCTGTCAGTTGGAGGAAACATCCTCCACAACGTTGTGGCAACTTCATTGGCGTAGCAGTTGGTCATCCTGAATAGCAGTATCACCACAATCTCCCGGGCTGATGTTGAGTTGACATATCTCAGGCTTTCATGGAAACAGGCCATGAGGTTTGGCATCTGGAAATGAGATCCAGGTGAGGATGTTGCTGTCCCTGGAGCCTCAGCTGCCCTTTCCATCCCTCCCTGTCCTATTCAGGTGTCTTGAGGAGCCCAAGAGCCCTGGAACTGGGAGGAATCAAGGGCGGAGCGGGTTCTTGCAGTTCTCAAGGGCACGGCAACCTTGCCATGGGCCACCTACCTCTGCCCGCCAGAAAGCAGGATATTTCATGAACGCATCCTGGATGAGTCTCATCACCTCTTTCTTAAAGATGCTGGAGGTCCTCATTGCCTCAATGGACATGAGGAAGTTTTGTGTGTCCTCTGCAGGTTGGAGACACTGTCCCAGTACCTGTGGAGGAAGGAAGGGAAGGTAGAGATGTCCCAGCAGGTGCTGTGGTCGTGCTGTGTGGATGGGCAGCACAAGCAGCCCTGGAGAGAGGTGCCCTTCAGCACCCGCAGGGGAGCCGGCAGCAGGGGCTGCAGTCACTGCCAAGGGCAGGAGAAGAAGGGGGGCCCAGGGGTAGGGAAGAAGGTTGGTCTCATGGGCACCGTGTGCTGGCCCTTGAGCGAGCCAGGGCTATCTGGGGGCCTGGGGGCTGGAGCTGCTGTGGGGACCCCAGAGTGCAGCCCTCACATCATCCCTGCTCAGAGACAGCAGGAACCCTCTAAGCAGGGACAGTGAGGCCATGCCAGCCCAATGATCCACAGAATCCTGGAATTCTTTGGGTTGGGAGGGATCCCAAACCCATTGGGTTCCAATCTCCTGCCATGGGCAGAGACACCTCCCATTGGATGAGGGAGCTCAAAGCCCCCTGATCCAGTCTGGCCTTGAACACCTGCCAGGATGGGGCAGCCATGACTTCTCTGGTCAACCTATGCCTGGGGCTCCCCACCCTCACAGGAAAACAGCCCATGGCTCCAGGGTAGGTCTCAAAAGAGCAAAACAGAGCAGAGCAGAGCAGAGCAGAGCAGAGGGGCAGGAGCCCCTCCCTCACCCTGCTGATCCCACTGCCCTGGACACAGTTTTTCTTTCTGGGCTGTGAGCACATGTGGCCGGCTCACGTGAATCGTCTCATCCCCCAGCACCCCAAGTCCTTCTCCTCAGGGCTGCTCCCAATTCATTCTGCATCCGCCTGTGTTAGTGCCTGGGATTCCTCATCCACCAAACAATCCACCCATCAAAGCCCCATCTCGCTCTCTCCAGTTCAGAGAGAAGGATGTGCCGAGGGACTGTCTCCAAGGCTTTACACAAGTCCAGGTAGATGACATCCACTGCATTTCCCGTATGCACTGATGTGGTCACTCCATCACACAAGGCCACGGGGTTGGTCAGGCAGGACTTGCCCTTGGTGAAGCCGTGTTGGCTGTCTCCAGTCACCACCATGTGCTTTAGCAAAGCTTTAGGTAGTCCAGTTCCATGACCTTTCCAGGCCCAGTGGTCAGGCTGACAGGTCCATGACCAAAAATTCCCCAGGGATCTCACCCGCCCCGTGAAGGCAAAGAGCGTGTTTGGAGCTGTCACTCCATCACTGGAATCTCATTGCCCGCACTGTCCCTGCCCCTGCTTGCTAATGTGGGTCCCATTCCTGGTGCCCTGCTCACCATCTGGCCTCTCTCCGACAGCCTCAGAAGGGCACTAAGGAACCGCAAGATCGTCACTGGACCTGAGAACCTCAGACCCCACCAAACACTGTATGTTTGTGCAATTTCCTCATTTTCCCAGTCCTTGCAGGCCATCACCTGGAAGAAAGGCAACAGTGAGTGACCGGGCACAGCCAAGCTCCTGGTTCCTCCAGAAGCTGAGGACAAGGGCCCTTGGGCTTTTCCTGATAACTCACATCCAAGAGAAGGATGCAGGAGTCCTCCGGGAAAACATGAAAGCCCTCGTCCTGTTTATCCTGCAGGAGCAGGGACAGCCCCTGCAAAACCTCCTCCAGTATCTGGGGTTTGCTGAAGAAGAGGTCCCAGAGTGGCACGGTAGATCTGCAAGGCAGAGAGCTCCATCAGCACGGCAGACTCGGCCACCACAGCCTGGCCTGAGGCAGCCTAGGAGGACATGGACCTTGCCCTCGGCTGGGCTGGCCTGGGCAGCAGGAGAGGAGCAAGGAGGTATTTGTTGTTGGACTGGCAGAGGCGTGCTGAATCCTGGCCTCCAAGGATGGGGCAGCCACGACTTCTCTGGGCTTCCTGGGTCATTACCTCCCCACCCTCACAGAAACATTTCTTCCTGAAATCTTAATCTCCCCTCTATCAGCTCAAGACCTTTCCCTTCCTCATCTCCCTCCAGCCTCTGATCAAGAGCCCCTCCCCAGCTATCCTGGAGCACATTTCAGGAGGGGGAGGTGCTCTAAATTCTCCCTGGATCCTCCTCTCCACTTGTCCGGGTACGGGATGTGCTCCAGCTTTCAGATAATCCTCGTGGCCTCCTTTGGACTTTCCTAGCTCTGTCATCCAGATTGATTCTGGGCCCCTCTCCCCAAACGGATCAGTCCTCAAGGCTTTCGGAGCCAGTACCTGTCAGTTGGAGGAAACATCCTCCACAACGTTTTGGCGACCTCCATGGGGTGGTACTTGGTCATTCTGAATAGCAGCGACCCCACCTTCTTTCCAGCTGATCTCGAATTGAAGTGTCCCAGGTTTTCATGGATGTAGGCCATGATGTTTGGTATCTGGAAGGGAGATGCAGGTGAGGATGTTGCTGCTCCTGGAGCCTCAGCTGCCCTTTCCTGCCCTATTCAGGTGGCTTCAGGAGCCCAAGAGTCCCGGAACTGGGAGGAATCAAGGGAGGAGTGGGTTCTTGCAGTTTTCTATTGCAGGGCAATCTTGCCATGGGCCACCTACCTCTGCCAGCCAGAAGGCAGGGTTTCTTATCAACGCAACACGCATGAGTCTCATAAACTCCTTCTGAAAGATGCTGGAGTTCCTCATCACCTCAATGGACCTGACAATGTCTTCTGTGTCCTCTACTGGTCCTAGATACTGTCCAAGTACCTGTGGAGGAAGGAAGAGGGAGTAGAGATATGCCAGCTGGAGTGGTGGTCATGCTGCGCGGGTGGGCAGCACAAGCAGCCCTGGCAAGAGAGATCGGTTCCATGACCTTCCCTGGCACAGTGGTTGGGCTGAAAGGTCCATGCCTGAGAACTGCCCAGGCAGCTTCCAGGCCGCACCAGGGCAAGGAGGGCATTTGGAGCTGTCACTGCACCACTCAAATCCCACTGCCCACACTGTCCCAGCCCCTGCTTGCCCATGTAGGTCTCCTTGCCGACCCCCTGCTCACCATCTGGGCTCTCTGCGACAGCCTCAGAAGGGCCCTGAGCAACAGCGAGATTGTCACTGGACTTGAATTCCTCAGACCCCTCAAGATGGGGTGCGTTGCTGCAATTTCCTCATTTTCCCAGTCCCTGCAGGCCATCACCTGGAAGAAAGGCAGCAGCGAGTGACCTGGCACCACCAAGCTCCTGGTTCCACCAGATGCTGAGGACAAGGGCACTTGAGCTTTTCCTGACAACTTACAGCTAGGAGAGGGATGCAGGAGTCCTCGAGGAGAGCATCAGAGTCCATTTCCTGTTTATCCTGCAAGAGCTGGGTCAGCCCCTGCAAAAGCCCCTCCAGTGTCTGGGGCATGGAGAAGATGAGTTCCCAGAGTGGCAGGGCAGAGCTGCAAGGCAGAGAGCTTCATCAGCAGGGGAGCCTCGGCCACCACAGCCTGGCCTGAGGCAGCCCTGCAGGACATGGACCTTGCCCTCGGCTGGGCTGGCCTGGGCAGCAGGAGAGGAGCAAGGAGGTATTTGTTGCTGGGCTGGCAGAGGCGTGCTGAATTATGGAATGTCGTGAGTGGGAAGGGACCCACTAGGACCATCAAGTCCAACTCCTGTCCCTGCACAGGACAACTCCACTGTTCACACCATGGGACTGAGGGTGTTGGTCCGAGGCTTCCTGACTATTATGAGGCTTCATTCCCTGATTACTTCCCTGGGGAGCTCTTCCAGTGCTCCATTGATCTCTAGGGGAAGAACTTTTTCCCAACATCCAAGCTAGCCCTGTCCTGACATATTCCTGCCATGTCCTCTCAGCCAAAGGCAAGAGCTCATTGCCTGCTACGCCTGTTCCCCGTGTGAAGAAGATGCAGAGCACAATGAGGTCTCCACTCAATCTCACCTTCTCCAGGCTGAACAGGCCAAGGGACTTCAGCCTCTCCTCTAAACCCTTCCTCTACTTTGGGACCTTCACCTCTTTGCTGGCTTTGACAGCATTACCTTCTGCAGGGGTTTTTTGGGGGCTGGATAGTGTGGTGGGATGGAGGGACCTGCTCCCCAGGGGTGTCCTGCAGTTTTAAAGTCACACAATCATTGAATGGGTTTGGCTTTAAGGGTTTAAGCCCATCCAGTTCCAACTCCTTCCATGGGCAGGGACACCTCCCACTGGATCAGGGGACTCCAATCCCAACTCTCTCCACCTGACCATGTACAGGATCTTCTCCAGCCATTGGATCATCCTCGTGCCTTCCTCTGGACGTTTTCAGCTCTGTCATCCAGAGAGTCTCTGGGCCCTTCTCCCCAAGCGGATCAAGTCTTAAGGCTGACGGAGCTAATACCTGTCATTTGGTGGAAACATCCTCCACAACATTGTGGAAACTTCATTGGTGTGGTACTTGGTCATCAGTAAAAGCAGTGACTCCACGATCTCCTGGGCTGGCTCTGAGTTGAGGTGTGTCAAATTTCCGTGGATGCAGGTCATGATCTTGGGTACCTGAAGGAGACCCAAGTGAAGATGGTTCTGCCCCTAGTGCCTCAGCTGCCCTTTCCATCCCTCTGCGGGATTCAGACTGCTGGATTTGGGAGGGCTAGAGGGAGGAGCAGGGTCTGGGAGGGCTCAAGGGAAAGGCAGTCTTGCTATGGGCCACCTACCTCTGCCAGCCAGAGGGCAGGGTCCTGCATGATCACATCCTGCATGAGTTCTGTTGCCTCCCTCTGAAAGCAGCTTGAGTCTCTCATTGCCTCAATGGCCATGAGGACGATGTCTGTCTTCTCCGCTGTTTCCAGATACCTTTCTACTGTCTATGGAGGAAGGACGGGAGGATAGAGATGTCCCAGCAGGAGCCGCGGTCGTGCTGTGCGGGTGGGCAGCACAAGCAGCCCTGGAGAGAGTTGCTTCAAAGCAGCCGCAGCGGAGCCGGCAGCAGGGGCTGCAGTCACAGCCCAGGGGAGGAGAAGAAGAGGGACCCAGGGGAAGGGAAGAAGGTTGGTCTCATGGGCACCGTGTGCTGGCCCTTGAGCGAGCCAGGGCTGTCTGGTGGCCTAGGGGCTGGAGCTGCTGCGGGGACCCCAGAGTGCAGCCCTCACATCATCCCTGCTCAGAGACAGCAGGAAGCCTCTAAGCAGGGACAGTGAGGCCATGCCAGCCCAATGATCCACAGAATCCTGGAATGCTTTGGGTTGGAAGGGATCTCAAACCCAACCAGTTCCACCCAATGCCATCAGCAAGGACACCTCCCACTGGATCAGGGTGTCCCAAAGACCATCCCACCTGACCTTGAACACCTCCAGGGATGGGGCAGCGCAACCACTTCTCTGGGCAACCTGGGCCAGGGCCTCCCCATCCTCACAGGAAAATATTTCTTCCTAAGATGTCACCTGAATCTCGCCTCTTTCAACTCAAAACCATTCCCCTCATCCAATCTCTGCCCCTCCCCAGCATTCCTGGAGCCCCTTTCAGCACTGGAAGCTGCTCTAAGTTCTCCCTGGGACCTTCTCTTCTCCAGACTGAACAGCCCCAACTCCCTCAGCCTGTCCTTGTACGGGAGGTTCTCCAGCCCTTGGGTTCTCCTCGTGGCCTCCTCTGGACCCGTCCCAACAGCTCCATGTCCTTCCTGTGCTGAGGACTTCAGAACTGGACACAGGGCTCCAGATGGGGTTGCACAAGAGCGGAGCAGAGGGACAGAATCCCCTCCCTGATCCTGGTGTTGAGTCCTGCCCAGCCCACCAGGGCTCCTCACCCACTGATCTTTAGGGGCTGCTCCATAGGCACCTCATGGGGCTGCAGTGCAGAGCTGCTCACCTGGGGAGACACGTCCTCCCACAAGGACACCCCAAGTTGGCTGGGAAGTCTCTCTGCCATCCTTGGGGACAGGGTAAGGACCGATCAAGGGAGACGCTTTGGCACCACGGGGTGAGGCGTGAGCTCTGCTCGGGAGCTGTGAGCTCTGCTGCCTGTCCCGGCACTGTCCTGGCGGACACTGAGGGCTGGGGGCTGCAGCCACCGTTACCATGCGTGGTGCAGGGTGGGGTCCCAAAGTGAGGTCACAGAGGGTCCCCCTGTGACTTGGCCACGTGGCAGGGAGGGTCGGGTGGCCCTGGAAGGGTGTGAGAGACATGAAAGTGGAGCATGAGGAGGAGGGGTGGAAGAGAGAAGAGAAGGGCCCAGCACAGCAGCCCTGAACCTGCCCAATGCAGCAGGACGAGAAATCATCGAACCATGGCGTGTCCTGAGTTGGAAGGGCCCCTTCCAGAAAATACAGTTACTGGGATGAAACTGAACTCGACTTTAGCTTAAATCACGAATATGCCACAGGAGAGATTTCCCACTTACATGCACGTGTATAAATTCACCCAGAAATCTTCTACCCATTCTATCACTTTCCAAGGACTCATTTTAACATTATTATGAACCTCACAGCAGTCAAAACTCTGCTCGTTTGGAGTTGGCTCTGTCTGACCTTGGCCTTGAGATGGGGAAAAGCTGCAAACAGAGGTGATGATAGAAAAAGGCACCTCTGTTCAGCACAGACCACACTGAACACAAGACATTATGGTCTCCAAAGCATGAAGAGTGCCTGGAAAAACACTGCTTGAAAGAAAACCTGCTATCAGAGGGACATCCTGTCTGCCTTTCAAAAACTGCAGTTACTGAGATGAAACTGAAATCTGCTTTAGCTTGAATCACCAATTTTCCACAAATGGTGCCTCACGCTTCCCTCCCCACCCACCTTTTCCTGCCCATCCCGCATCCCGTGACACAGGCGCATGCAGATGGTGGGAAGGGCAGGAGGGGCGAGAGCGCACGTAAGGGACCCCTCCACCCCAAATCCCCTCAGGTCCCAGGGCAGCCCCACACGGGTGGGTGGGTCCCCCCACACCCTCGGGAAAGATCCCCCCTCATCCCAAACCCAGCCCCGTCCAACCTCTGAGAGCTGGGCAGCAGCGATTCCCTCGGGAAAGAGCCCGTGCCCTGTTCAGTGTTGGGCCCCTCACTCCAAGAAGGACGTTGAGGGGCTGGAGCACGTCTGGAGAAGGGAATGGAGCTGGGAAGGGGCTGGAGCCCCGGGGTTCTGGGAGCGGCTCTGGGGGCTGTTTAGCCTGGACGAGAGGTGGCTGAGGGGAGACCTCATCGCTCTCTGCTGTGGCTTCTTAAACAGACATGGACTCTGCTTTCGTTTCAAGCTGAGATCAAATTTATTGTTACAACCTCATCTTTATACCTTAGTGAAATGTCAACAACAGTCCTGCAATTCCTTCACAAAATTTTCCACAGCTGTTCTTCTCCTTCCCAGCTCCTCGTGACCACTGTTATTGTTTCTCTGCCTTCTTGGTTTTGCCACTGATGTTGAATTTTCAGGATGAGGAGGGTCTGTGTAGCCAGGGAACGGACTGCGATGTCACACGGAATGAGAGCATGTCTCCAGCTGGAAGTGACCCACCGGGGTCATGGAGCCCAGCTCCTGTTCCTGCACAGGACAACCCCAGAAATCAAAGGCCATCCAGGTCCAACGAGCAGGGACACATCCCACTGGATCAGGTTGCTCAAAGCCAACGTGACATTGAACCCCTCCAGGGATGGGGCAGCGACGACTGCTCTGGGCAGCCTGGGCCAGGGCCTCCCCACCCTCACAGGGATATGTTTCTTCCTAAGATCTCATCTCAGTCTCCCACAGGAGCCTAGGGGAGGAAGGGCAGTAGAAGCTCCTGCCTCGAGTGTATCTGGAAGGTTTGAGCTGCAGGACCAGGCTCCATCCTCATGCTTACGTGATTAAAGACAGGCAGGAGCTTCTCTGCCAGCTGCACAGCAAAAGGGCTGGCCTCCTTCTTCTTCAGGTGACCCATCACTCTTAAAATGACCTGCAGGGCCTTCAACACGATGTCGCTGTTGCCATCATTCATGACTTCCATCAGGTATGGCAGGAGGCCCAGCATTTGTTGTGGCCTTGAACCCCTCCAGGGATAGGGCAGCCACGACTGCTCTGAAAACCTGGGCCAGGGCCTCCCCACCCTCACAAGAAAACATTTCTGCCTAAGATTTCATTTCTATCCCCCCTCTTTCAGCTCAAAACTTCCCCCCCTCATCCTCTCCCTGCCCTCCCTGATCCAGAGCCCCTCCCCAGCTTTCCTGGGGCCCCTTTCAACCCTGGAAGCTGCTCTAAGGTCTCCCCACAGCCTTCTCTTCTCCAGGCTGATGATACAACACGATACACTACAATATATTATTTTCTTTATATTCCAGGTGTGGGATCGCCAGCATTGTCTGTCCAGTACGGCAATCAGAATGCTCTGGTTTTCATCTGTGCTTTATGAATTCCGTGTTATTTTTTAGCCACTTGCTCTGCTTTCATTTCTTTTTGTCAGTGCAGTCATCTCCGCAGGGTTTCTGTGACTGCATTCCTGCGGTTTGGGCACCGAAGGGTTTATGAGGACAGTGTGCTGTCCCTGTGGTGCTGGCACCCGCCGTCACCTCCAAACCCCCACAGCATCTCTCCCTGCTGAGCTGCTGCCTGGGAGCAGAGCAGAAGCGATTCCCTCATGTAAATTTTTCTCTGAAATCCCTCAATTTAATTGGAGGCACCTCTAAAAACAATAACAAAAAAGGCATTTTTGGGGCTGGGTGGCAGCTCCTAGCAGTTTTTTCGCTCATGCGATGCTTTGTTGAATTTCTTTTTCTAATAGCTCACCGACACTGCCTTCAGTCTTGCAGCAAAACCTTGCCTGGTGCGAAAAACACACGCCCAGGGAATACTGGGGCAGGGCGAGAGCCCCGAACAAGCACCTCCGGATGCTCTTCCCGCGCCATCCGCCTGACTTATTCAGCTGGAGCCCAGGGGAATCGCGGGGACCTGCTGTCCTGATGTTTCATTCATCCAGGAGAAACATTTTGATGAAGCGCTGAGATTGTGGGAATAAGCTGGGGGAGAAGCACAGGTTTGTTAAGGAACATTAAAGGACTTAACCTGAGATTTAGAAAAATCAGAAAACTTGAGAAAGATTACTCTTTTTGAGGGGTTTGTTTTTTTGGGGTTCTTTTTTATTTTTTGAGGTAAAAGTGTTTCACTTCTTGGAAAACGATCACAGCATCAGCACCACAATCTTCAGCGTCAGCACCACAGTCTTCAGCATTGGCTCCACAGTTCCCAGCTGTGCTGGTGCCACCGCTGGGAGGAAAAGCCCATTGCCCTTCACAAAACATTGGCCAAAAGAAGGAGCTGTTAAACAGAGATTCTGGGGTTAATTAGGGATTTAATGCATTTTTTTGCAGAGGGAAAGTGAGTTTTGGACACTCCCTGCCAAGTGGCCTTTTTTTTGGACTTGCCCCACTCCGCTTTTCATAGCTCCAGGAATGGAGCAGCCACCACTGCTCTGGGCAGCCTGGGCCAGGGCCTCCCCCTCCTCAAATGTGAAGAATTTCCTCCTAACATCTAGTCTAAATATTTCCTCTTCCAATTTAAAGACATTCCACCTCATCCTGTCACTCTAGGACCTTGGGAAAAGTCCCTCCCCAGCTTTTCTGGAGCCGCTTTCAGTGCTAGAAGCTGCTTTAAGGTCTACCTGCAGCCTTCTCCAGGCTGAACAACCCCAACTCTTCCAGCCTGTTCTCATAGCAGAGGTGCTCCAGCCCTTGGATCATCTGCGTGGCCTCCTCCGGACCCATTCCAACAGTTCCATCTCCTTCTTATGTTGCGGGTTCCAGAACTAGACACCAGGCTCCAGGTGAGGTCTCACAAGAGAGGAATAGAGGGGCAGAATCCCCTCCCTCCCTGCTGGCCACGCTGCTTTGGATGCAGCCCAGGACACGGTTGGTTTCTGGGCTGGGAAGGCACGCTGCAGTTTCATGTGGAGCTTCTTCTCCCCCAGCACCCCAAGTCCTTCTCCTCAGGGAAGCTCCCAATCACGTCGTCCCCCAGCCGGTACTGGAACCACAGGTTCCCTTGACCCAAGCGTAGGACCTTGCACTTGGCCTTGTTGAACCTCATGAGAGCCACACAGCCCCACTTCTCCAGCTTGTCCACGTCCCTCTCGATGACGTCCCATCCTTCTGGTGTGACGACTGCACCACTCAGCTTGGTGTCACCTGCAGACTTGCTGAGGTTGCCCTTGGTCTTGCTGCCCATATCGTTGATGTGTTGCCTTTGAAGGCGTGACGACCTGGTTCAGGAACAGCGCGACGGCCAAGCCCAGGCCGCTCGGGCCATCAGCGCACTGACACCAATGTGGTGGATGGCAAATGGTGTTTATTGATAGGTAACACGGCACTATATAGCCTGGGGTTATGACGTCACTTCCGTCTACTTCCGTCATAGCCCTATCGTCACTGGCTATCTGGAGGGGGGAGAAGGGCCCTGTCTTTCCGTACAGCGCAACATCTTCCGGCCGCCAGACCCTAACTACCCACATGATGAAAATATTAAACAGTGCTGGTTCCAGTACTGACCCCCGAGGGACATCACTTGTCACAGTTCTCCGTGTGCGCATCGAGCCTTTGACCACTGATCCCTGAATGCAGCCATCCAACCAATTCCTTATCCACTGAACCATCCACCCATCAAATCCATATCTCTGCGATTTAGGACTGACAGCAGTGGTTGGGTTTAGGTTGGCTTTGCTTGGGTTTTGGGTTGTCCATCACTGTTTTCAGCCAGTTCTCTCCCCACTCCTCTCCCTTGGCACGTGAACCTGGATCTCACCTCCCTCCTCGACGGCGAGGACAAGAAGTCCAAGAACAAGCCGGGCGTCCTGCCCAAACATGCTACCAACATCATGCACTCCTGGCTCTTCCAGCATCTCATGGTGAGCCCCGCAGCTGCCAAAATGCCTGCAAACTGGGGAAAAAGGGCCTGGTGTTTGATCTGGATTTGTATCTTAAGGCACAAAGTGGCTTTGCTTTTCTTCGGGGAGCAATTTGGGCGGGACTTTTTGCACTGCAATTGATAAAATAGTCCCTTAAAGCATGAGGAAACAACCCAAACTGTTTGGGGGATGTCCACAAATTTTTGCAGATGGGTAACAGAGCATTTTTGCACAGTTAGCGGCTCCAAAACCACCTTTTCCTACCTGGCTGGGCTGTGACAGCTGCCCCACCGGTGTGGTTGTGGCACATCAGCAAGCAGAATTGCAGAACTGACTCATTTGGGGGACTGGAGATGTAGGAGGGTGCACAGAGGATGCAATGGGATGTTCTCATGCAGGGAGACCACTGTCCCACCAGCAGGGCTGGAAGAAGGGTGAAAAGCTACATCACCCCTTCTACCTGTATAGTTTGAGCAAGTCATCACTCAGAAACTGGTTGCATGATGGTCTTCAGGAAGGTGGGAGATCCCTGAGGTAGCAGTAAGATGAAGAATATCAGCTTCAAGGAGCAACCTGGGGAAAAATATGACCCAGGAGATGGAGCAGCAGGTAGTTGGGAATTTCCCAGTCTTTTAAAATGGGAAATTACGTATTTATTGCATTGAGGACGAGAGCATCGCTGTGCTGGGCTTCCATCCCAAGCTGTGTGGTGCATCCTCCATGCTTTTGGAGGGCTGAACCACAGATCTGCAAGCAGAAGAGTGATTTGGAAGACCAGAAACTGAGAAGCAATTTTCTGCGTGGTGCCAGGAGAACCCCGTGGTTTGAGATTTCCAGAACTGAACTGAACAACTCAAAGAAATTGTTCTACTGGATGGTTGGGCTTTTGCTTTCAGCCTGGTCCACATGGTCTTAAGGTGCTTGTGCTTCCCCATGGGATTACTCCATCTGGCATCATGGATGATGTGGGTTTGTGTGACCGCATGCTCACCGCTCTTGATGAGCATTAATGTTCACCATTTTATTGAGTTTTGGAGCATTGCAGCACCAGCAGGAGGAAGAAATCCTGGACACTATGTGCCAAAAATGGAGATATTAGATAATTGCATGAATTAACTAAATAACAGCATTTTTCTTTCAGGGAATGAGAGATGGAGAGCCTTGGAAAAGCCCTAGGGACACTGGGGAAACTGTGATGCTCTCAGATGCCACCCTTAGGCCTTGCATCTTGCCAATGCATGAAGTTACATAATTTAGGGCGGGAAAATGAACAAAAAAGGTGTTTTTTCAGGTTATTTTTTACTCAGGGCTGCTGGTAAAGATGACATTTTTCTGCCTCGTCACTTTTTTCCCAGCACCCCTACCCACAGAGGAAGAGAAGAGGCAAATCGCCACCCAAACCAATCTGACCCTCTTGCAAGTCAACAACTGGTGAGCACAGTGGTGGCCCATGCTGGCTTCAGAGATCTTTGGGAAGCTGGGGAGGGGTTCGTGGTGAGGGAGGGCAGGGACAGGACGAGGGGAACGGTTCTGAGCTGAAAGAGAGGAGACTGAGATGAGCTCTTAGGGAGAAATGTTTTCCTGTGAGGGTGGGGAGGCCCTGGCCCAGGTTGCCCAGAGCAGTGGTGGCTGCCCCAGCCCTGGAGGGGTTCAAGGCCAGGTCCCTGCCCATGGGTGGGTGGCTTTGAGATGCCTTGCAACCCAACCCCTTCCATGATTCTATGATCTTTCCGATGCTCTTTTGGTGCTATATATTGTTTTTTGAGGGGGTTAATGGGCGGTTGGGGCCAGTTTCTGGGGTGTGATTGATGGCATTTGTTTGTGATGTCTTAGTGCCCCCTTCTGGCAAACCCGACACACAGCAGCCTCCAACTCGGGGCTGGAAAACTTAATGTGATGGTGTGATGGGGCTCCAAGCCCCATCCAACCTGGCCTTGAACACCTCCAGGGATGGGGCAGCCACCACTGCTCTGGGCAAATGGGGCCAGGGCCTCCTCACCCTCACAGCAAAACATTTCTTCCTGAGATCTAGTTGGCCATCACAAGACGCTGGCGGTGGGGCACTGCATCTCCTCAGCACAGGAACAGCCCTCAAGGATCACTATGGGGCATCACTTGGGCTGTCTCTTGAGGTGCTGCAGAGGGGATAAAGGAGGACATGGGGAGAAGAGAGAAGATAAAGTGAAAAAGAGATGAAAAGATGAAGATGAGAAGACAGATGAGACAAGATGGGAGGAGCAGATGAAGCAAGAACTGAAAATGAAAAGTAGACAAGATGAAGATAAGGTGAGGAGAGCAGAAATGAGCATAGGTAGACAGGATGAACAGAGGGAAGAAAAAGAGAAGAGAAGGTGGCAACTAAGAGAAGATAGGATGCCCGACCAATTTGGGCATCTACTTGCTCAAAAATGAAGACTTCTTGTTGATTAATGAAGTTAACAAGCTAAAAGCTTGAGCTGGACCTCACAAGAGGCTGGGACAGGTGGGACACCCAACAGAGTTCTCTATTGAGTGTAGCTTTTCATTTGGGCTACTCATAGTATCATAGAACCACAGAATCATTAGGTTGGAAAGGACTCACAGGATCATCAAGTCCAACCATTCCCATCAATCACTAACCCATGTCCCTCAGCACGGCATCCACCTGTCTTTTAAACACCTCTAGGGAAGGTGACTCAACTACCTCCCTGGGCAGACTCTGCCAGTGCCCAATGACCCTTTCCGTGAAATATTTTTTCCTGATGTCAAGCCTGAACCTCCCTTGGCGGAGTCTGAGGCCATTCTCTCTTGTCCTGTCCCCTGTCACTTGGGAGAAGAGCCCAGCTCCCTCCCCTCCACAACCTCCTTTCAGGGAGTTGTAGAGAGCAATGAGGTCTCCCCTCAGCCTCCTCTTCTCCAGGCTAAACACCCCCAGCTCTCTCAGTCGTTCCTCATAAGGCCTGTTCTCCAGCCCCTTCACCATCTTCCTTGCTCTTCTCTGCACTCGCTCCAGAGCCTCAACATCCTTCTTGTGGTGAGGGGCCCAGAACTGAACACAGGAGTCGAGGTGCGGTCTCACCAGTGCTGAGTCCAGAGGGAGAAGAACCTCCCTGGACCTGCTGGCCACGCCGTTTCTGGTACAAGCCAGGACGCCATTGGCCTTATTGGCCACCTGGGCCACTGCTGGCTCATGGTCAGTTGGCTGTCAACCAACACCCCCAGGTCCCTCTCCTCCAGGCACCTTTCTAGACAGACTTCTCCTAGTCTGTAGCTGCACAGCGTTGTTGTGCCCCAAGTGCAGGACGCGGCATCTGGCCTTGTTAAACCTCATGCCGTTGGTCTCAGCCCAGCGGTCCAGCCTGTTCAGATCCCTTTGGAGCCTCCCAACCCTCCAGCAGATCCACATTTCCACCCAGCTTATTGTCATCTGCAAATTTGCTAAAGGTGCACTCGATGCCTTCATCCAGGTCATTGATAAAGACATTGAACAGGGCTGGACCCAGCACAGAGCCCTGGGGACACTACTTGTAACTGGCCTCCACCTGGAGTTGGAGTTGATGAACTATTTAAGCTCCTGGTTTACAAACTATTTTGTCCTTTTTATATTTGCCAGGCAGTCCTTTTTTATATTTATTTTCAGGCTCGCTCAGCATGGACAACCCGCAGCCCTTCTCCTCAGCCACAGCCACCATGGCCATGCAGCAGGCCATGCTGGCAGCCCTCGACGACTCCCTCAACGGCACCGAGGAAGAGGAGGAGGAGATGGAGGAGGAGGAAGAAGAGGAGGAAGAGCTGGAGGAAGAGCCTGGTGGCCTCCCACTGGCACCCAGCACCGACCTCGGCTTGGCTCACAGCGACTCACTGGAATAGCTCCTCCTGTCCCCTCCCCAAATCAGTGACAGCACCTGAAACAAAATTCCCCCCCAAAATGCCTAAAAAACTGCAAGAACAAAAGAAAATTTGTGAGAAAAGAAGCAAATCGGAGGCACTGGTGGATGCCCTGACTGCTCATGGGAGTGCAGGGACCACCACACCGGTGGTGCAAGTGGAGGACACATGTTTACTGAGCACTTATTGCAGCCAGATTACTTTTTTTCCAGTTTTATTCTTATTTTTACCCTTTCCTCTTCATTTTTGGTAAGAGCATTTTTAGGGGAAGCTGCTTTGCCCATGCGATGCTCGGATGCTGTTGGGCGACACCAGGTTCTCACCGCGTCCATCAATTAGATCTCTTGGTGAAAAAAAACCCCAACTAACCAATCGCAGAACTCATGTTTTTTGGTTTCCACCCCCTCCTTCCCAAAGATGTTTCACAGGCATAAATATCAATGTGCTGGGGTGAATGTATCAATGAGTGCGAATTCTGCTTCAGGTTGGATCTTCAGGTTGGAGGGTTCGTTCCATGCTCTTGACCAACCGGATTGCCCACATCTCCCTGTTTTGGCCCCAGTGCTGTGGCCGTTTGGTGACGTGGGACGCAGCGCTCTGGAAAAGGGAGGAATTTCCCCAAACCCTTTAATTTATGGACTAAAAACCCATTGAGTCTGGAAAGAAACACCCTATCCTTGTCTTTAAGGGCTGAGACTGGACACAACGTTGGGGCAAAGCCTGCCAGGAGCAAGACTTTCCCAAGGTGTTTAGTCACCAAGCCAGGAAGACAATGGGAGAAAAATGGCTTTAATAATGCAGATTTTTCACCCAAAACTGAGTGACGATGCCCAAGATTCGGCTGGGTGGATGTGATTCGATATTGTTGCTGGGAAGGTGGTTTCTCCCTGATATTATCCACCTGAGTGGGACAATGATGGTGTTTTACCCCAAATAAGCAACGGGGAAGGGCAGCTCTGCAAAAAACCCTATATTTGGGGGTCTTTAACTGCTAGCAAAAGGGCAAATTTTGCCTTAAAATGTGGCGTGGGGAGAAACCTGGGTGACGCAGGGCAAAAAGAATGAAGAAATTGTCTTCTGCAGGTTCCTCCTGTAAACGCAGGTTTCTCCAAGAGGTATTTTTTCTGAGTTTGCAGCTTTTTATCAGATTTGTTCTTTTTTTTTGGCTCTTGAAGAGCCGAGGAAAACAAACAAACAAACAACAGCCAGGGGAAAAACCCCAAGTGATGCAATGAGCAAAAAAGCCTATGTTTTGATACTGGTCTGGCATGAATGTAACCTGTAATTTCATAAAGGAGTCATTGTAATTTAGTATTAATTCATGGCCATTTATTATAAAGAACTACAAGATGAGATTTTGCAGCTGTATTTTATTGGCAGGTTCGTCCTGCGAGTGGAGCAACCCCAGAACTGGACAGAGAGCCCTCCAAAAGGCCCCTAAAATTGGTGAATCGGCCCCCCAAAATGGGTGAATTGACCTAAATCTGCAAGTGATGTGGTGCAAATAGCATTGAACCATCCAAAAAAGCAATGCTCCCCCCAAAAGTGATGCCCCCAAAATGAGCTCCAGAGGGGTTTTATCCCAAACTGAAAGGTGCTTCCCCCAAAATGTTACACACACTCCCCCCAAAATGGGTGAGGCTCACCCCAGAATGTGTTATATCCTCCAAAAATGAGTGATACTCACCCAAAACCACGTGATGCTCACCCCAGAATGACTTATATCCTCCAAAACCGAGTCATTGTCCCCCAAAATGAGTGATGCTCACTCAAAAGCAAGTGATACTCACCCTAAAATGAGTTATATCCACCCAAAATGAGTGATTCTCCCCAAAAACCATGCCCTCCCAAAGCAAGATCCTCCCAGAAACAAGTGATGCTCCCCAAAACCTAGAGATGCTCCCCAAAAAGGACTAAATCTCCACAAAATGAGCCATGGCCCCCAAATTAGGGATTCTTCCCCCAAATGAGTGACAAACCCCATACTTGAGTGCTTCTCCCAAACTGCAAGCTCCTCCCCCATTCCGTAATAAGCCAGTGCTAATTAACAGGTAGATTTGCTGGGAAAAGAGGTGATTTTTGTACATTTTGAGCAGAAAATCAGGCTACAGACAAGGTGAAAATGGGGAAAATCCCTTCAAAATGGACCTTCCAGCTGAATTTTGCCCCTCAGATCAGGCTGGTACCTCTGAGCCCCCAGCTGCTCTAGCCAAATCGCATATTTTTATACTATTTGCATATTCATCAGCCTCGCTGCACCGTCTGCGATGGGGTTTTGTGCTAAAAAAAGTGCATTTTCCTATCAAGAAGTTGCAAACCAACAAGCAGGGATGGAGACACCACAGGCTCCCCCTCCCAAGCAGCAATTACCACCCCAAATTGTGCCTCACACACCCCTCCCCACCCACCTTTTCCTGCCCATCCCGCATCCCGTGACACAGGCGCATGCAGATGGTGGGAAGAGCAGGAGGGGCGAGAGCGCACGTGAGGGACCCCTCCACCCCAAATCCCCTCAGGTCCCAGGGCAGCCCCACATCCTTGGGAAAGATCCCCCCTCATCCCAAACCCAGCCCCGTCCAACCTCTGGGAGCTGGGCAGCAGCGATTCCCTCGGGAAAGAGCCCGTGCCCTGTTCAGTGTTGGGCCCCTCACTCCAAGAAGGACGTTGAGGGGCTGGAGCACGTCTGGAGAAGGGAATGGAGCTGGGAAGGGGCTGGAGCCCCGGGGTTCTGGGAGCGGCTCTGGGGGCTGTTTAGCCTGGACGAGGGGTGGCTGAGGGGAGACCTCATCGCTCTCTGCTGTGGCTTCTTAAACAGACATGGACTCTGCTTTCGTTTCAAGCTGAGACCAAATTTATTGTTACAACCTCGTCTTTATACCTTAGTGAAATGTCAACAACAGTCCTGCAATTCCTTCACAAAATTTTCCACAGCTGTTCTTCTCCTTCCCAGCTCCTCGTGACCACTGTTATTGTTTCTCTGCCTTCTTGGTTTTGCCACTGATGTTGAATTTTCTCAGGCTGGAGGCTAGCTGGTTATCAAAGCTCTCTGCGGTCTTATCTCCAGAGGCTCTGCAGCATTCATGGTCCTTTTTGCTCAGCATCTCTTCTGACACCTCCCCTTGTTTTGTTTTCGTGCACTACTAGTATTTGTCTTAACACTCTATCGATCAAGCTCTACACTAAATTAATTAAGCAAGGCAGACAAACCAATATGCTAGAAAAAAAATCAAGTAAAATCTTAAAACCTATTACGGCCATTTTTATAGTCCAAGGTCCAATTCCAACAAAAAATCCTGCACATGTATTCCACTCATTCTGTATTTGCAATTCTTCTGTTAAATATTCTAAGGTGTTAATACTTTCATGTATAAATTCTGAATGATCTGATAAATATGTCAAAACACTAGATCAAGCTTCCAAGGAGGCATTTGTTTGATGACGGTGAGCCAAAGTGTGGTTCAAACACATAGAAACATTCCGAGTTCATCATATGAATTTGCCTAATGGACATGGGCCTCCTGAAATACAGGAAGGCATATCTGCCCATGCTCTATCTCCTCGAATGAAATACAATTCTCTCGGTGATTGCAGGGAGATGTTGGATTTGGATATATCTGCAGATATGTAATTACATCATATAAAATCATTCCAACACACACCAAATGAGGAATTAACATCTTATGAAAGAGTTACATTTTTGCTTATAGAACTAAAATATTTACTAAAATCTACTTTTATCACACCTAATAAAGAACGTCATCTATTGGCAAACTTACTAAACAGGTGCTAAATAGATTGGTCGGAGTTGCTACCGACCAACACAATGAATCTTGCTGTGCTGCATTGGCTAGGGTTACCCAGATATTGTCTTGGGATTGTGCAGGGATCCATGGGATGGTGGTTGCTCAACACGAAGTTCCCACAATTATTGCAATGCAGGTCACACGCATCTTGCTGGCATCCCTTGCGGTCCACGATCTGTAGAGACACTATCACACCCTCGTCCCCAGGTTATTAATGGCCATGGACCTTCCCATGGTCTTGTTTCTAAGTTACGTATCATTACTTTAGCTTTACTAATGTTATCGTTTGATTTCGTGATAAAATGTCGCTCTATCGGAGGAATATTGTCTTGGCAATGATTTAAAAAATTTAGAACATACATAGCTTCTACTCGTCTCTCTTGAGGGGCATATCCCACACTCCCCCTTTTTTTGTTTTAACAACGTATTTTTTAATGTACCATGAGCTCATTCAACTATGGCTTGCCCTGTTGGTGAGTGAGGAATGCCCGTGACGTGTGTGATTCCCCATTGCTGAAAAAAGGATTTTGTTATATTAGAAATATATGCTGGACCATTGTCTGTTTTTACTGTTTTCGGCACCCCCAAAATAGCAATTGCACATAATAAATGTTTTTTCACGTCTTGTGCTCATTCCCCTGTATGTGCGGAGGCAACAATGCAGGTAGAAGAGGTGTCAATTGATACATGTACATATTTTAGACACCCAAACATGGGGATATGTGTTACATCAGTTTGCCATATTTCAAGTGGACCTAATCCACGAGGATTTACACTGTCACAAGTAGTGCTGGCGATTAACTGACAATCAGGGCACATCTGTACAATTTGTCAAGCTTGCTCATGAGTTAACTGAAACATTTTCCTAAGGGCTGTACTACCTTGGTGATAAAAATCCTGTGACTTACGTGCTTGTTGTCATGTATCTGGATTAATTACAGGGGCTGCCAGAGCATCAGCTCGGCGATTGCCTTCAGCCATATATCCTGGTAAATTTGTATGAGAACGTACACGTATTATAAAGTAAGGTTTGTGTCAATTTGTCTAACAGATATTTCCGTTCCTTTAAAAAAACCTAGAGCTGTCCGTTGTCTACATACTTCGAACAGGCATTCTCCAAGCGTGACACAATGCCAACAACACAGGCTGAATCGGTCACGATGTTTATGGGTTGCGAAAACAGCTTGAAGCATCTAACAGCTGCAGCCAATTCCACAATTTGAGGTGATGCTGACACTTGACAAATGTCTGATTTTCACATGCCTTGTTTGGTCCTCCAAACAAGCACCGGTTTTCCAGTTTTCCCTGATCCATCTGTAAAAAGTGTCAACGCCTCCCTGAGAGGGACACGACTTAATTTTGTGGCAGGAGTTAAGCTTATGCACTCAAACAAACTGAAACAGGGGGCTCGGAGGATAATGAATGCTAATTTGTCCTTTAAAGTCTGCTAATGCAATCTGCATAGAAAAGGAATGTTGCAAAAGCCAGTCTACTTGTTGTTGCATCATGGGAACATAGATGGTTGAGGGATCAACCCCATCCAATTCCAATAAACGATTGCGACCCTTCTGAATTAACTCAGTTCGTGCTGAGTTGTTATTGTTTTAGAAAAATGATGTGGTAAACATATCCATTCTAAAGGTCTAAATTTGACAGGCACACCTTCTTCCCACTGGGCTAAAACTCCAAACGGCTGGGATTTGGCTGAAATAATATATAATTCAATTGGAGTATTTAAACATTTGCAAAATATTTGTTTCTGACTAAGCTTTTTAGCAACCTTGTTGAATGCAACCAATGAATCTTTGTCTAATTGCCTGGGAGAGGTTAAATCCCCTTTTAACAACATAAACGAAGGATGTAATTCTTCTGTAGCGATACCTATGAAGGGGTGTACCCAATTTAGGGCTCCTAACAATTTTTGCACATCGTTCAATGTCTTTACAGAATATGAAAGTTTAACTTGCATTTGTTGAAGAGTTTGTCCTTGGATTTTCCACCCCAGATATTTCCACGGAGAAGTTTTTTGCATTTTTTCTGGTGCTACACAAAGACCTACTTGAGTAACTGCTGCGGTCACAGCTGCTAGAGCCTTAGCCTTCTGTTCTGGTGTCGAGGCTGCAACTAAAATATCATCCATGTAATGATAAATCAGGGCTCAAGGATATGATTCACGAGCCGGCGATAAAGCTTTTGCTACAAAGCACTGACAAACTGTTGGAGTGTTACACGTGCCTTGAGGCAATACGGTCCAGTGATACTGTTGGCTCGGTTCTGCCCTATGAATAGAAGGAATAGAAAAAGCAAAATGGATCGCATCCTTTGGATGGAACAGAATGGTAAAAAAACAGTCTTTCAAATCTATAGCAGTTAAGTCCCAGCTTTGTGGTAACACTGTCGGGAAGGGCGTTCCTGGTTGCAATGCTCCCATAGGCTCAATAAGTGCATTTATTTTTCACAAGTCCTGCTATAAACGCCGCTTTCTGCTTTTCTTCCATATTATAAACACTGGTGCGTTCCACGGACTGGTAGCTGGTACAATGTGTCCGGCTCGTCATTGTTCTCGCACTAAAGCTTTAAGGTGGTGCAGTTTCTGGGTGCTGAGGGGCCACTGTTCCACCCAGACTGGCTCTCCGTAGTCCAGCTTAGGGGCAGGGTGGTCTGCACCTCGGTGACCCCCGTTAAAAGCGGGTGCCTAAAGTCAGACCCCATCGTGCTGCGCAGTCTCTACCCCATAAGACAGTGGGAAGTGACAGAGTGCACGGTTTAACAGTTGCCACACGACCCTCGGGGTCATATATGATTATGGAGTGTAAACTTGGTCGTGGGCTGGTCACTCCCCCCACCTCCTCAGAGCAGTAGGTGGGTCGGTCAATGGCCAAGCTGCCGACCACTCTGTTAACAAAAAGACTGTGACATTGGCGCCGCTGTCTATAATATATATATATGTATGTCTATAATACTGGTAAAGCAGTGCTCTCCGTTGCTCGGTGAGCGGCGTGCTTTGCAAGTGAACCTCAGTCATGATGTTTGCAGTTTCTGCCTCCACAAAATCGCAGGCTGGTCAGTGGAGCCCAAACCTCCTTCCCCCGTACACGATTTACTGCACGGGGTACAATTGCTTGAAAACAAATCAGCTGAGCAATTTTAGTGCCCTATGTCATAAAGCAGGGAGGCAGAGGCATCCAAGCCATTCCTTGTATCGTTCCCGTAGAATCAGCATCAATTAGTTCCGGCAAAACAAACAATCCTTGCTTGGTGGCAGATGATCGTCCAATTAACAGCGCACTACGTCCTTTTCCCAAGGGGCCCTTAACTGCTGTGGGGATGAGCTGCACTGCAGTGGTTGTTCATTCTGTACGCCTGGCGGGGGCCAGGTGCAGCCCTGCGCTCCCCGCTGTGCTGGCGCAGAGCTGGCTTGCATTGCAGCAGGACTCTGTGGGGCTCCTTGGATCGGGGCGCGCCCTCTCACCATGCGCTCGGCTGCATGTTGCCCTGTGCGCCCCAAGGAGCCAGCGCCCAACTGGCTTTGTGCAATCTAGATCTGCAAGCGTTCGTGTGATGTCTGCCTCTATGACACCGCAGACGGAGTCCGGGACCTTGATGTTGTCCCTCGGCATTCGAACCGACACGGCCCCTATTTCCAGAAGGGCACTGTCGTCACAGGGGTCCTGCTTTTCCACAACTGAAACAAGTTCCCTTCTGCTTAGATGTACGCACGGCCGCAAAAGCATCAGCTCTCAACGTTAGGTCATGAGATGGAGATCCGACATTCGGGCATGCTCTCATCATCTCAGTAAGTGACGGGTTTCTACTTTGTAAAGCTCGTGAGATTTTCTGACAATCTGCGTTTGCATTCTCTATTGCTAATTGTTTCAGCAAAGTTTCTCTAGTCTCGGCACTGTTAACCTGCTTATTGAAGGCTCCTTGTAGTTTGTCTAGGAGAGTCACGCGTGGTTGTGTAGCTCCTTGTCTAATATTCACAAAAGACTGTAGGTGAGCCCCAGCGCCAGGGACATTCGAAAATGCCTTCAAGACAATAGGCTGTAATTGATGCAGCCCTTCTACTGGGATTCTAGCCTGGGCCGCACCATCGATAGAATTGCCATCGCCCATTAAAGCATCGAGCCCCACCCGTCGCAAGGGGCTATTGTGCGGGAGTTGCAAATTATCCAGGGCAGCTACGGTCGCTGCCTCCTCCCAGTTCGACGGAAAGATAACATAGTGCATAGGAGTCATAACTAATCGGGCAATTGATCTCCAGTCCTGCGGCGTGAGATGGTATGTATCACCGATACCTTCTACCAACCTGAATGTGAAGGAGGCAGTTAGTCCATTCTCTTTAACAGCTTTTCGAACCTCCTTTACCACTTTGTAACTAATCGGTTCCCAGCGCGGAGCCGCCGTCCTGCACGTAGATCACAGGCAAAGCTTGCAATATTTCAACTTCTCCCTGCTGCTGTGCCTCCCTCCTGCCTCAAGCCCATCGGTCTGAGGGATGGGGGGGAGCTGGATCGGGCTCCTTCTTGGTGACTATCAGATCAAAGGCTTTGTCGGCCCCCCCGTCGGGGGGTGCAGAGGCCAGCGCAGGCAGTTTAGGAGGGTGGGGAGTTAGTGCAGTTGCTGAACGATCCTGCACTCGGCTCGGAATTATCACTGTGCTTTTTAGAGCCGACATACGCCTCTAATGGCATCTTGGCCTGCATCAGAAACGGCATGACCATCAGGTGCAGGGAGGTTATTCTCCCTCTGGACTTGGCACTGGTGAGACCGCACCCCGAGTACTGTGTTCAGTTCTGGGCCCCTCACTACAAGAGGGATGTTGAGGCTCTGGAGCGAGTCCAGAGAAGAGCAACGAAGCTGGTGAAGGGGCTGGAGATCAAATCTTATGAGGAGCGACTGGGAGAGCTGGGGTTGTTTAGCCTGGAGAAGAGGAGGCTGAGGGGAGACCTTATTACTCTCTACAACTACCTGAAGGGAGGTTGTGGAGAGGAGGGTGCTGGGCTCTTCTCCCAAGTGACAGGGGACAGGACGAGAGGGAATGACCTCAAGCTCCGCCAGGGGAGATTATGCTTGAGATTAGGAAAGAATTCTTCATGGAGAGGGTGGTTAGGCATTGGAACAGTCTGCCAAGGGAGGTGGTTGAGTCACCGTCCCTGGAGGTGTTTAAGGTGAGGGTGGATGAGGTACTTAGGGGCATGATTTAAGGATTGGTGGGAATGGTTGGACACGACGATCCAGTGGATCTCTTCCAATCTGGTTATTCTGTGTGTGTGTAACGCTTCAAAAACAGTCCACCACGGGCCAAGCAACTTAGTAGCTGTTTTATCTGACCTAGTCACTTTATCCCATAGTCGAACTCCGATCTTATCCCAGGTTTCTTGATCGAATGCTGAGCAAACGCCAGAAGATGGCTCATGATCCCAGGCCCACGCCAAAAGCGATTTAAGATCACTAATATCTAATGCTTGGTTTCGATCTTTTAGAATATGTTTAAATAAGTCAACTACATCTTTCTGTTCTGAGGTTATCTTGTTCCCCATCCCCTTATCGGCAGCATCTTCTATCCAGCGGGCAGGTGTCTATAGCGTGCACTCCGGACTTCTTTTCAGCCCCTCCAAGCATCGTTTCTGTCCCTCCAGGCTTGTTTCAGACCAGCCAAACGTGCTCCTAATTCATCCTCCATTCAGACCAGATGAGGGCGCCATTTGTGGCTTATTAAATAGACACGGACTCTCCTTTTATTTCAAGCTGAGTCCTCATCCCTGCAGGTGTTCAGACAGCATGTAGATCATGGGATCATGGAATCGTTAAGGTTGGAAAGGGCCTCTAAGACCCTCAACACAACACCACCGTGCCACGTAGAGGTGGTGCTTCAGGACGTGGTTTAGATGTCACGGTGGGTGGGGCAGATGGTTGTACAAGATGAACTTAGAGGTCTTCAATGATTCCAGGATTCTATGATTCCATGACCCCTTTCCCTGCAGGCACCTCCAGTGCCTTTGCCTGGCTCAGAGGTCCCAGAAGCGCAGCGCCTGCAGAATGCGCCTCGCTCTTGGCTGCTGCCTTGGACGGTTCATGATGAGGATGGTCTGTGTAGCCAGGGAACGGACTGCGACATCGCTGTCTTCTCTCAAAGGCTCAAGAGCTGTGGTGGAAACAAACCGAGCTGAGATGAAGCCCCGTGTCTACGGAGACCCCCGAGCATCCCCTCCCAAGGCCAGGCAGGAGAGAGCTGCTGCTCAGGAATGCCCCAACTGCCCCAGACAAGTTTCCTGGAGCAGGACCAGGCAAGGCAGCGCCCTGCTCAGTCACTATCTCCTGTCCCACCAGCCCTGCCTAACCCAACCCTGTCCCTCCTCACCAAAGCAGATCATTGCCATCTTCCCTGGGCTTTGGTCTCTCAGGTGTTGCGCAGCAAGCCCTAGGGACAGAGCTCTGTCAGATCCCCTTGCTCCCCAGTGCCGTGATGGGAACTGGGGCCAGGGTGTCCCAACAGAGGGACTCGGGGGTGGTGCCTCACCGATGAACCTCACGGCTGCCAAGCGCAAGTCTTTCTGAGCGTCCTTCAGGTACGGCACGCTCCGATCGAGGTAATCCTTAGTCTTGCTCCTGCGCTGTGCCAGCTGGAGAGAGCAGAAGAGTATGGGACTGGACTCCTGGAATGGCTTGGGCTGGAAGGGACCTCAAATCCCATCAAGTTCCTCCCCGCTGCCACGGGCACGGACACCTCCCACTGGATCGGGGGCTGTGGGCTCCAGGCTGGAGCAGGGCAGGCGAGACCCACACCCCAGACAAGTGGGGCATCTCTCGTCCAACCCTTAGGGGATGTCCTCACCAAGCATTCTGCAACATTCCACATCTGCTGCATCTGGACAAGGTTTTTGAGCTGCGCCCATCTGAGGAACTCTGCTGCAGCAAGGAGCGCTTCCGCGGATGCCTGTGGAGCAGTAGAAGCTGGCAGATGGCACCACGACCCCGTGTCCCCTTCCTCCTGGCTTTGTTCCAGTGGCCTTAGGAAGCTGGGACGTGCCCTGGCCCAAATGTCTTGGAGTCTCTTCTCTCCATACCTTGGCCACCCTCTCTGTTTGGTCATTCAAATGAAAGAAGAGCGGGAGCAGGGCCATTTGCACATTGCTCTTCATCTGCTTCTTGTTCCTCCACGCCACATTCTTTAACTGGTCTCTGAAGAGGGTGATGGAGGTCTCTCTCATCTGGCTGGACTCCTGGTAGGGAGAAGGACAGCAGGACTTCAGCACCAGTATCTCTCTGCCCACGGTGAAGCACGGAATGAGAGCATGTCCCCAGCTGGAAGGGACCCACCAGGGTCATGGAGCCCAACTCCTGTCCCTGCACAGGACAACCCCAAAATCATAAAATCATAGAATTATTTGGGCTGGCAGGGAACTCAAAGGCCATCCAGTTCCAACGAGCAGGGACACCTCCCACTGGATCAGGTTGCTCAAAGCCAACGTGACCTTGAACCCCTCCAGGGATGGAGCAGCCATGACTGCTCTGGGCAACCTGGGCCAGGGCCACCCCACACTCACAGGGATATGTTTCTTCCTAAGATCTCATCTCAGTCTCCCACAGGAGCCTAGGGGAGGAAGGGCAGTAGAAGCTCCTGCCTCGAATGTATCTGGAAGGTTTGAGCTGCAGGACCAGGCTCCATCCTCATGCTTACGTGATTAAAGACAGGCAGGAGCTTCTCTGCCAGCTGCACAGCAAAAGGGCTGGCCTCCTTCTTCTTCAGGTGACCCATCACTCTTAAAATGACCTGCAGGGCCTTCAACGCGATGTCGCTGTTGCCATCATTCATGACTTCCATCAGGTATGGCAGGAGGCCCAGCATTTGTTGTGCCTGTATGTAAAAGCAAATTTCCTCGTAGTGGAAAGGACACAGAGTCATGGAACGTTTTGCTTTGAAAGGACCTTTAGAGGTCATCCAGTCCATGCCCCTGCAGGAGCAGGGATGTCTTTAAACCAGATGCGGTTGCTCCAAGCCCCATCCAACCTGGCCTTGAACCTCTCCAGGGATGGGGCAGCCACGACTGCTCTGGCAAACCTGGGCCAGGGCCTCCCCACCCTCACAAGAAAATATTTCTGCCTAAGATCTTATCTCAATCTTCCCCATTTCAGCTTGAAAACCCGTTCCCCCTCATCATCTCCCTGCACTCCTACATCAGGAGTCCCTCTCCAGCTTTCCCGGAGCCCATTTCAGGACTGGAAGCTGCTCTAACTTCTCCCTGGAGCTTTCTCTTCTCCAGGCCAAACAATCCCAACTCTCTCAGGCAGTCCTCATGTGGGAGGCGCTCCAGACCTCAGACCATCTCCATGTCTTCCTCTTGCCTTGCTCCAAAAGCTGCATGTCCTCCGTGTGCAGAGGACTCCAAAACAGGACCCAGGATGCCATCTGGGCTCTCACCAGAGCATAGCAGAGGGGCATAAGCCCCTCCCTAACCCTGCTGCTCCCACTGCCTTGGATGCAGCGAATAACACATTTGCCTTTCTGAGCTGCAAGCACATATTGATGGCTCATGTGGATCTTCTCATCCCCCAGCACCCCAAGTCCTTCTCCTCAGGGCTGCTCCCAATTCATTCTGCATCCGCCTGTGCTAGTGCCTGGGATTCCTCATCCACCAAACAGTCCACCCATCAAAGCCCCATCTCGCTCTCTCCAGGTCAGAGAGAAGGATGTGCCGAGGGACTGTCTCCAAGGCTTTACACAAGTCCAGGTAGATGACATCCACTGCATTTCCCGTATGCAATGATGTGGTCACTCCATCACACAAGGCCACTGGGTTGGTCAGGCAGGTATTGCCCTTGGTGAAGCCGTGTTGGCTGTCTCCAGTCACCACCATGTGCTTTAGCAAAGCTTTAGGTGGTCCAGTTCCATGACCATTCCAGGCCCAGTGGTCAGGCTGACAGGTCCATGCCCAGAAATTCCCCAGGGATCTTACCCGCCTCGTGAAGGCAAAGAGCGTGTTTGGAGCTGTCACTCCATCACTGGAATCCCACTGCCCAAGCCCCTTCTTGCCACTGGGGCACCACGTGCAGGTACCCTGAGGACAAGGGCACTTGAGCTTTTCCAGACAACTTACAGCTAGGAGAGGGATGCAGGAGTCCTCGGGGAGAGCATCAGAGTCCATTTCCTGTTTATCCTGCAAGAGCTGGGTCAGCCACTGCAAAAGCTCCTCCAGTGTCTGGGGCATGGAGAAGATGAGTTCCCAGAGTGGCAGGGCAGAGCTGCAAGGCAGAGAGCTTCATCAGCAGGGGAGCCTCGGCCACCACAGCCCGGCCTGAGGCAGCCCTGCAGGACATGGACCTTGCCCTCAGCTGGGCTGGCTTGGGCAGCAGGAGAGGAGCAAGGAGGTATTTGTTGCTGGGCTGGCAGAGGCGTGCTGAATTATGGAATGTCGTGAGTGGGAAGGGACCCACTAGGACCATCAAGTTCAACTCCTGTCCCTGCACAGGACAACTCCACCGTTCACACCATGGTGCTGAGGGTGTTGGACCAAGGCATCTGACTATTATGAGGCTTGGTTCCCTGACTACTTTCCTGGTGAGAACTTCCAGTGCTCCATTGATCACTGGGGGAAGATTTTTTCCCAACATCTATGCTAATCGTCTCCAGGCATCTTCCTGCAATGCCCTCACAGCCAGAGGCAAGAGCTCAGTGCCCACTCCTCCTGTTCCCATTGTGAAGAAGACGCAGAGCACAATGAGGTCTCCCCTCTGTCTCCCCTTCTCCAGGCTGAACAGCCCAAGGGACTTCAGCCTCTCCTCATATTGCTTCCTCTCCTAAAGCTTGGGGACCTTCAACTCCTGTCTGGCTTTTCCAGCCTTGCCTTCTGCAGGGGATTTTTGGGGGCTGGATAGGCTGATGGGACAGAGGGCCCAGCACCCCAGGGCTGTCCTGCAGTTTTAGAGTCACAAAATCATGGAATGGTTTGGGCTTCAAGGGGTTTAAGCCCATCCAGCTCCAACCCCTTCCATGGGCAGAAACACCTCCCACTCGATCGGGGGCCTCCAACGCCAACTCTCTCCGCCCATCCGTGTACAGGAGGTACACCGGCCTTTGGATCATCCTTGTGCCCTCCTCTGGACGTTCTTGGCTGTATCATCCAGATTGATTCTGGGCCCTTCTCCCCAAGTGGATAAACCCTCAAGGCTGACAGAGCTCATACCTGTCAGTTGGAGGAAACATCCTCCACAACGTTGTGGCAACTTCATTGGGGTAGCAGTTGGTCATCCTGAATAGCAGTAACCCCATAATCTCCCGGGCTGATGTTGAGTTGACATGTCTCAGGCTTTCATGGAAACAGGCCATGAGGTTTGGCATCTGGAAATGAGATCCAGGTGAGGATGTTGCTGCCCCTGGAGACTCAGCTGCCCTTTCCATCCCTCCCTGTCCTATTCAGGTGGCTTCAGGAGCCCAAGAGCCCTGGAACTGGGAGGAATCAAGGGAGGAGCGGGTTCTTGCAGTTCTCAAGGGCCGGGCAAACTTGCCATGGGCCACCTACCTCTGCCAGCCAGAAAGCAGGATATTGCATGAACGCATCCTGGATGAGTCTCATCACCTCTTTCTTAAAGATGCTGGAGGTCCTCATTGCCTCAATGGACATGAGGAAGCTTTGTGTGTCCTCTGCAGGTTGGAGACACTGTCCCAGTACCTGTGGAGGAAGGAAGGGAGGATAGAGATGTCCCAGCAGGTGCCGTGGTTGTGCTGTGTGGGTGGGCAGCACAAGCAGTCCTGGAGAGAGGCGCCCGTCAGCACCCGCAGTGGAGCTGCAGTCACTGCCAAGGGCAGGAGAAGAAGGGGGGCCCAGGGGAAGGGAAGAAGGTTGGTCTCATGGGCACCGTGTGCTGGCCCTTGAGCGAGTCAGGGCTATCTGGGGTCCTGGGGGCTGGAGCTGCTGTGGGGACCCCAGAGTGCAGCCCTCACATCATCCCTACTCAGAGACAGCAGGAACCCTCTAAGCAGGGACAGTGAGGCCATGCCAGCCCAATGATCCACAGAATCCTGGAATGCTTTGGGTTGGAAGGGATCTCAAACCCATTGAGTTCCAATCCCCTGCCATGGGCAGAGACAGCTCCCATTGGATGAGGGAGCTCAAAGCCCCCTGATCCCGTTTGGCCTTGAACACCTGCCAGGATGGGGCAGCCACGACTTCTCTGGTCAACCTATGCCTGGGCCTCCTCACTCTCACAGGAAAACAGCCAGTGGCTCTCGAAAGAGCAGAACAGAGCAGAGCAGAGCAGAGCAGAGCAGAGGGGCAGAAGCCTCTCCCTCACCCTGCTGATCCCACTGCCCAGGACATGTTTTTATTTCTGGGCTGTGAGCGCGTGTGGCCGGCTCACGTGAATCGTCTCATCCCCCAGCACCCCAAGTCCTTCTCCTCAGGGCTGCTCCCAATTCATTCTGCATCCGCCTGTGCTAGTGCCTGGGATTCCTCATCCACCAAACAGTCCACCCATCAAAGCCCCATCTCACTCTCCCCAGTTCAGAGAGAAGGATGTGCTGAGGGACTGTCTCCAAGGCTTTACACAAGTCCAGGTAGATGACATCCACTGCATTTCCCGTATGCACTGAAGTGGTCACTCCATCACACAAGGCTACTGGGTTGGTCAGGCAGAACTTGCCCTTGGTGAAGCCGTGTTGGCTGTCTCCAGTCACCACCATGTGTTTTAGCAAAGCTTTAGGTAGTCCAGTTCCATGACCTTTCCAGGCCCAGTGGTCAGGCTGACAGGTCCATGCCCAGAAATTCCCCAGGGATCTCACCCGCCCCGTGAAGGCAAAGAGCGTGTTTGGAGCTGTCACTCCATCACTGGAATCCCACTGCCCGCACTGTCCCTGCCCCTGCTTGCTAATGTGGGTCCCATTCCTGGTGCCCTGCTCACCATCTGGCCTCTCTCCGACAGCCTCAGAAGGGCACTGAGGAACCGCCAGAGTGTCACTGGACCCGAGTACCTCAGACCCCACCAGACACTGTATGTTCGTGCAATTTCCTCATTTTCCCAGTCCTTGCAGGCCATCACCTGGAAGAAAGGCAACAGTGAGTGACCGGGCACAGCCAAGCTCCTGGTTCCTCCAGAAGCTGAGGACAAGGGCCCTTGGGCTTTTCCTGATAACTCACAGCCAAGAGAAGGATGCAGGAGTCCTCCGGGAAAACATGAAAGCCCTCGTCCTGTTTATCCTGCAGGAGCAGGGACAGCCCCTGCAAAAGCTCCTCCAGTATCTGGGGTTTGCGGAAGATGAGGTCCCAGAGTGGCACGGTAGATCTGCAAGGCAGAGAGCTCCATCAGCACGGCAGACTCGGCCACCACAACCTGGCCTGAGGCAGCCTAGGAGGACATGGACCTTGCCCTCGGCTGGGCTGGCCTGGGCAGCAGGAGAGGAGCAAGGAGGTATTTGTTGTTGGACTGGCAGAGGCGTGCTGAATCCTGGCCTCCAAGGATGGGGCAGCCACGACTTCTCTGGGCTTCCTGGGTCATTACCTCCCCACCCTCACAGAAACATTTCTTCCTGAAATCTTAATCTCCCCTCTATCAGCTCAAGACCTTTCCCTTCCTCATCTCCCTCCAGCCTCTGATCAAGAGCCCCTCCCCAGCTATCCTGGAGCACATTTCAGGAGGGGAAGCTGCTCTAAGTTCTCCCCGGATCCTCCTCTCCACCTGTCCGGGTACGGGATGTGCTCCAGCTTTCAGATAATCCTCGTGGCCTCCTTTGGACTTTCCTAGCTCTGTCATCCAGATTGATTCTGGGCCCCTCTCCCCAAACGGATCAGTCCTCAAGGCTTTTGGAGCCAGTACCTGTCAGTTGGAGGAAACATCCTCCACAACGTTTTGGCAACCTCCATGGGGTGGTACTTGGTCATTCTGAATAGCAGCGACCACACCATCTCTCCAGTTGATCTCGAGTTGAAGTGTCCCAGGTTTTCATGGATGTAGGCCATGATGTTTGGTATCTGGAAGGGAGATGCAGGTGAGGATGTTGCTGCTCCTGGAGCCTCAGCTGCCCTTTCCTGCCCTATTCAGGTGGCTTCAGGAGCCCAAGAGTCCCGGAACTGGGAGGAATCAAGGGAGGAGTGGGTTCTTGCAGTTTTCTATTGCAGGGCAACCTTGCCATGGGCCACCTACCTCTGCCAGCCAGAAGGCAGGGGTTTTTATCAATGCATCACGCATGAGTCTCATAAACTCCTTCTGAAAGTTTCTGGAGTTCCTCATCACCTCAATGGACCTGACAAGATCTTCTGTGTCCTCTTCTGGTCCTAGATACTGTCCAAGTACCTGTGGAGGAAGGAAGAGGGAGTAGAGATATGCCAGCTGGAGTGGTGGTCATGCTGCGCGGGTGGGCAGCACAAGCAGCCTTGGCAAGAGAGATCGGTTCCATGACCTTCCCTGGCACAGTGGTTGGGCTGAAAGGTCCATGCCTGGAAACTGCCCAGGCAGCTTCCAGGCCCCACCGGGACAAGGAGGGCATTTGGAGCTGTCACTGCACCACTCAAATCCCACTGCCCACACTGTCCCAGCCCCTGCTTGCCCATGTGGGTCCCCTTGACGACCCCCTGCTCACCATCTGGGCTCTCTCCGACAGCCTCAGAAGGGCCCTGAGCAACAGCGAGATTGTCACTGGACGTGAATGACTCAGACTCCTCAAGACGGGGTGCGTTGCTACAATTTCCTCATTTTCCCAGTCCCTGCAGGCCATCACCTGGAAGAAAGGCAGCAGTGAGTCACCTGGCACCACCAAGCTCCTGGTTCCACCAGATGCTGAGGACAAGGGCACTTGAGCTTTTCCAGACAACTTACAGCTAGGAGAGGGATGCAGGAGTCCTCGGGGAGAGCATCAGAGTCCATTTCCTGTTTATCCTGCAAGAGCTGGGTCAGCCCCTGCAAAAGCCCCTCCAGTGTCTGGGGCATGGAGAAGATGAGTTCCCAGAGTGGCAGGGCAGAGCTGCAAGGCAGAGAGCTCCATCAGCAGGGGAGCCTCGGCCACCACAGCCCGGCCTGAGGCAGCCCTGCAGGACATGGACCTTGCCCTCGGCTGGGCTGGCCTGGGCAGCAGGAGAGGAGCAAGGAGGTATTCGATGCTGGGCTGGCAGAGGCGTGCTGAATTATGGAATGTCCTGAGTGGGAAGGGACCCACTAGGACCATCAAGTCCAACTCCTGTCCCTGCACAGGACAACTCCACTGTTCACACCATGGGACTGAGGGTGTTGGCCCAAGGCTTCCTGACTATTATGAGGCTTGGTTCCCTGCCTGCTTCCCTGGGGAGCTCTTCCAGTGCTCCATTGATCACTGGGGGAAGATTTTTTCCAATATCCAAGCTAACCCTCTCCTGACATGTTCCTGCCATGCCCTCACATCCAGAGGCAAGAGCTCAGTGCAGAGTATGATGAGGTCTCCTCTCTGTCTCCCCTTCTCCATGCTGAACAGCCCAAGGGACTTCAGCCTCTCCTCGTATTGCTTCCTCTCCTAAAGCTTGGGGACCTTCAACTCCTGTCTGGTTTTTCCAGCCTTGCCTTCTGCAGGGTTTTTTGGGGCTGGATAGTGTGGTGGGAAGGAGGGCCCAGCACCCCAGGGCTGTCCTGCAATTTTAGAGTCACAGAATCATGGAATGGTTTGGGCTTCAAGGGGTTTAAGCCCATCCAGCTCCAACCCCTTCCATGGCCAGGGAACCCTCCCACTCGATCGGGGGCCTCCAACGGCAACTCTCTCCGCCCATCCGTGTACAGGAGGTACACTGGTCTTTGGATCATCCTTGTGCCCTCCTCTGGACGTTCTTGGCTGTATCATCCAGATTGATTCTGGACCCTTCTCCCCAAGTGGATAAACCCTCAAGGCTGACAGAGCTCATACCTGTCAGTTGGAGGAAACATCCCCCACATCGTTGTGGCAACTTCATTGGGGTAGCAGTTGGTAATCCTGAATAGCAGTAAGCCCACAATCTCCTGGGCCGACGTTGAGTTGACATGTCTCAGGCTTTCATGGAAACAGGCCATGAGGTTTGGCATCTGGAAATGAGACCCAGGTGAGGATGTTGCTGCCCCTGGAGACTCAGCTGCCCTTTCCATCCCTCCCTGTCCTATTCAGGTGGCTTCAGGAGCCCAAGAGCCCTGGAACTGGGAGGAATCAAGGGAGGAGCGGGTTCTTGCAGTTCTCAAGGGCCGGGCAACCTTGCCATGGGCCACCTACCTCTGCCCGCCAGAAAGCAGGATATTTCATGAACGCATCCTGGATGAGTCTCATAACCTCTTTCTTAAAGATGCTGGAGGTCCTCATTGCCTCAATGGACATGAGGAAGTTTTGTGTGTCCTCTGCAGGTTGGAGACACTGTCCCAGTACCTGTGGAGGAAGGAAGGGAGGATAGAGATGTTCCAGCAGGAGCCGTGGTTGTACTGTATGGTCGTGCTGGAGAGAGGCGCCCGTGAGCACCCTCAGCGGAGCCGACAGCAGGGGCTGCAGTCACTGCCAAGGGCAGGAGAAGAAGGGGGGCCCAGGGGAAGGGAAGAAGGTTGGTCTCATGGGCACCGTGTGCTGGCCCTTGATCAAGCCAGCGCTATCTGGGGGCCTGGGGGCTGGAGCTGCTGTGGGGACCCCAGAGTGCAGCCCCCACATCATCCCTGCTCAGGGACAGCAGGAACCCTCTAAGCAGGGACAGTGAGGCCATGCCAGCCCAATGATCCACAGAATCCTGGAATGTTTTGGGTTGGAAGGGATCTCAAACCCATTGAGTTCCAATCCCCTGCCATGGGCAGAGACAGATCCCATTGGATGAGGGAGCTCAAAGCCCCCTGATCCAGTCTGGCCTTGAACACCTGCCAGGATGGGGCAGCCATGACTTCTATTGTAAACCAATGCCTGGGCCAACCCAACCTCACAGGAAAATAAAACATGACTCCAGGGTGGATCTTAAAAGAGCATAGCAGAGCAGAGCAGAGCAGAGCAGAGCAGAGGAGAGAGGCAGAAGCCCCTCCCTCACCCTGCTGATCCCACTGCTGAGGATATATTTATTCTTTCTGTGCTGTGAGCACATGTGGCCGGCTCACGTGAATCGTCTCATCCCCCAGCACCCCAAGTCCTTCTCCTCAGGGCTGCTCCCAATTCATTCTGCATCCGCCTGTGTTAGTGCCTGGGATTCCTCATCCACCAAACAGTCCACCCATCAAAGCCCCATCTCACTCTCTCCAGTTCAGAGAGAAGGATGTGCTGAGGGACTGTCTCCAAGGCTTTACACAAGTCCAGGTAGATGACATCTACTGCATTTCCCGTATGCACTGATGTGGTCACTCCATCACACAAGGCCACGGGGTTGGTCAGGCAGGACTTGCCCTTGGTGAAGCCGTGTTGGCTGTCTCCAGTCACCACCATGTGTTTTAGCAAAGCTTTAGGTGGTCCAGTTCCATGACCTTTCCAGGCCCTGTGGTCAGGCTGACAGGTCCATGCCCAGAAATTCCCCAGGGATCTCACCTGCCCCATGAAGGCAAAGAGCATGTTTGGAGCTGTCACTCCATCACTGGAATCCCACTGCCCGCACTGTCCCTGCCCCTGCTTGCTAATGTGGGTCCCATTCCTGGTGCCCTGCTCACCATCTGGCCTCTCTCCGACAGCCTCAGAAGGGCACTGAGGAACCGCCAGAGTGTCACTGGACCTGAGTACCTCAGACCCCACCAGACACTGTATGTTCGTGCAATTTCCTCATTTTCCCAGTCCTTGCAGGCCATCACCTGGAAGAAAGGCAACAGTGAGTGACCGGGCACAGCCAAGCTCCTGGTTCCTCCAGAAGCTGAGGACAAGGGCCCTTGGGCTTTTCCTGATAACTCACAGCCAAGAGAAGGATGCAGGAGTCCTCCGGGAAAACATGAAAGCCCTCGTCCTGTTTATCCTGCAGGAGCAGGGACAGCCCCTGCAAAAGCTCCTCCAGTATCTGGGGTTTGCGGAAGATGAGGTCCCAGAGTGGCACGGTAGATCTGCAAGGCAGAGAGCTCCATCAGCACGGCAGACTCGGCCACCACAGCCTGGCCTGAGGCAGCCTAGGAGGACATGGACCTTGCCCTCGGCTGGGCTGGCCTGGGCAGCAGGAGAGGAGCAAGGAGGTATTTATTGTTGGGCTGGCAGAAGCGTGCTGAATCCTGGCCTCCAAGGATGGGGCAGCCACGACTTCTCTGGGCTTCCTGGGTCATTACCTCCCCACCCTCACAGAAACATTTCTTCCTGAAATCTTAATCTCCCCTCTATCAGCTCAAGACCTTTCCCTTCCTCATCTCCCTCCAGCCTCTGATCAAGAGCCCCTCCCCAGCTATCCTGGAGCACATTTCAGGAGGGGAAGCTGCTCTAAATTCTCCCCGGATTCTCCTCTCCACCTGTCCGGGTACGGGATGTGCTCCAGCTTTCAGATAATCCTCGTGGCCTCCTTTGGACTTTCCTAGCTCTGTCATCCAGATTGATTCTGGGCCCCTCTCCCCAAACAGATCAGTCCTCAAGGCTTTTGGAGCCAGTACCTGTCAGTTGGAGGAAACATCCTCCACAACGTTTTGGCAACCTCCATGGGGTGGTACTTGGTCATTCTGAATAGCAGCGACCCCACCTTCTTTCCAGCTGATCTCGAGTTGAAGTGTCCCAGGTTTTCATGGATGTAGGCCATGATGTTTGGTATCTGGAAGGAAGATGCAGGTGAGGATGTTGCTGCTCCTGGAGCCTCAGCTGCCCTTTCCTGCCCTATTCAGGTGGCTTCAGGATCCCAAGAGTCCTGGAACTGGGAGGAATCAAGGGAGGAGTGGGTTCTTGCAGTTTTCTATTGCAGGGCAACCTTGCCATGGGCCACCTACCTCTGCCAGCCAGAAGGCAGGGTTTTTTTTCAACGCAACACGCATGAGTCTCATAAACTCCTTCTGAAAGATGCTGGAGTTCCTCATCACCTCAATGGACCTGACAAGGTCTTCTGTGTCCTCTTCTGGTCCTAGATACTGTCCAAGTACCTGTGGAGGAAGGAAGAGGGAGTAGAGATATGCCAGCTGGAGTGGTGGTCATGCTGTGCGGGTGGGCAGCACAAGCAGCCCTGGCAAGAGAGATCGGTTCCATGACCTTCCCTGGCACAGTGGTTGGGCTGAAAGGTCCATGCCTGGAAACTGCCCAGGCAGCTTCCAGGCCGCACCAGGGCAAGGAGGGCATTTGGAGCTGTCACTGCACCACTCAAATCCCACTGCCCACACTGTCCCAGCCCCTGCTTGCCCATGTGGGTCCCCTTGACGACCCCCTGCTCACCATCTGGGCTCTCTCCGACAGCCTCAGAAGGGCCCTGAGCAACAGCGAGATTGTCACTGGACTTGAATGCCTCAGACCCCTCAAGATGGGGTGCGTTGCTGCAATTTCCTCATTTTCCCAGTCCCTGCAGGCCATCACCTGGAAGAAAGGCAGCAGTGAGTCACCTGGCACCACCAAGCTCCTGGTTCCACCAGATGCTGAGGACAAGGGCACTTGAGCTTTTCCAGACAACTTACAGCTAGGAGAGGGATGCAGGAGTCCTCGGGGAGAGCATCAGAGTCCATTTCCTGTTTATCCTGCAAGAGCTGGGTCAGCCCCTGCAAAAGCTCCTCCAGTGTCTGGGGCATGGAGAAGATGAGTTCCCAGAGTGGCAGGGCAGAGCTGCAAGGCAGAGAGCTTCATCAGCAGGGGAGCCTCGGCCACCACAGCCTGGCCTGAGGCAGCCCTGCAGGACATGGACCTTGCCCTCGGCTGGGCTGGCCTGGGCAGCAGGAGAGGAGCAAGGAGGTATTTGGTGCTGGGCTGGCAGAGGCGTGCTGAATTATGGAATGTCCTGAGTGGGAAGGGACCCACTAGGACCATCAAGTCCAACTCCTGTCCCTGCACAGGACAACTCCACTGTTCACACCATAGGGCTGAGGGTGTTGGCCCAAGGCTTCCTGACTATTATGAGGCTTGGTTCCCGGCCTGCTTCCCTGGGGAGCTCTTCCAGTGCTCCATTGACCTCTGGGGGATGATTTTTTCCAATATCCAAGCTAACCCTCTCCTGACATGTTCCTGCCATGCCCTCACATCCAGAGGCAAGAGCTCAGTGCAGAGTGTGATGAGATCTCCCCTCTGTCTCCCCTTCTCCAGGCTGAACAGCCCAAGGGACTTCAGCCTCTCCTCATATTGCTTCCTCTCCTAAAGCTTGGGGACCTTCAACTCCTGTCTGGCTTTTCCAGCCTTGCCTTCTGCAGGGCTTTTTGGGGGCTGGATAGTGTGGTGGGAAGGAGGGCCCAGCACCCCAGGGCTGTCCTGCAGTTTTAGAGTCACAGAATCATGGAATGGTTTGGGCTTCAAGGGGTTTAAGCCCATCCAGCTCCAACCCCTTCCATGGGCAGGGACACCTCCCGCTCGATCGGGGGCCTCCAACGCCAACTCTCTCCGCCCATCCGTGTACAGGAGGTACACCGGCATTTGGATCAACCTTGTGCCCTCCTCTGGACGTTCTTGGCTGTATCATCCAGATTGATTCTGGGCCCTTCTCCCCAAGCGGATAAACCCTCAAGGCTGACAGAGCTCATACCTGTCAGTTGGAGGAAACATCCACCACAACGTTGTGGCAACTTCATTGGGGTAGCAGCTGGTAATCCTGAATAGCAGTAACCCCATAATCTCCTGGGCTGATGTTGAGTTGACGTGTCTCAGGCTTTCATGGAAACAGGCCATGAGGTTTGGCATCTGGAAATGAGACCCAGGTGAGGATGTTGCTGCCCCTGGAGCCTCAGCTGCCCTTTCCATCCCTCCCTGTCCTATTCAGGTGGCTTCAGGAGCTCAAGAGCCCTGGAACTGGGAGGAATCAAGGGCGGAGCGGGTTCTTGCATTTCTCAAGGGCCGGGCAAACTTGCCATAGGCCACCTACCTCTGCCCGCCAGAAAGCAGGATATTGCAGGAACGCATCCTGGATGAGTCTCATCACCTCTTTCTTAAAGATGCTGGAGGTCCTCATTGCCTCAATGGACATGAGGAAGTTTTGTGTGTCCTCTGCAGGTTGGAGACACTGTCCCAGTACCTGTGGAGGAAGGAAGGGAGGGTAGAGATGTCCCAGCAGGAGCCGTGGTTGTGCTGTGTGGGTGGGCAGCACAAGCAGCCCTGGAGAGAGGCGCCCGTCAGCACCCGCACTGGAGCTGCAGTCACTGCCAAGGGCAGGAGAAGAAGGGGGGCCCAGGGGAAGGGAAGAAGGTTGGTCTCATGGGCACCGTGTGCTGGCCCTTGAGCGAGTCAGGGCTATCTGGGGTCCTGGGGGCTGGAGCTGCTGCGGGGACCCCAGAGTGCAGCCCTCACATCATCCCTGCTCAGGGACAGCAGGAACCCTCCAAGCAGGGACAGTGAGGCCATGCCAGCCCAATGATCCACAGAATCCTGGAATGCTTTGGGTTGGAAGGGATCTCAAACCCATCGAGTTCCAATCCCCTGCCATGGGCAGAGACAGCTCCCATTGGATGAGGGAGCTCAAAGCCCCCTGATCCCGTTTGGCCTTGAACACCTCCCACAATGGGGCAGCCACGACTTCTCTGGTCAACCTATGCCTGGGCCTCCTCACTCTCACAGGAAAACAGCCCATGGCTCCCAGGGTGGGTCTCAAAAGAGAAGAACAGAGCAGAGCAGAGGGGCAGAAGCCCCTCCCTCACCCTGCTGATCCCACAGCTGGGGACATATTTTTTCTTTCTGGGCTGTGAGCAAATGTGGCCGGCTCACGTGAATCGTCTCATCCCCCAGCACCCCAAGTCCTTCTCCTCAGGGCTGCTCCCAATTCATTCTGCATCCGCCTGTGCTAGTGCCTGGGATTCCTCATCCACCAAACAGTCCACCCATCAAAGCCCCATCTCGCTCTCTCCAGTTCAGAGAGAAGGATGTGCCGAGGGACTGTCTCCAAGGCTTTACACAAGTCCAGGTAGATGACATCCACTGCATTTCCCGTATGCACTGATGTGGTCACTCCATCACACAAGGCCACGGGGTTCGTCAGGCAGGACTTGCCCTTGGTGTAGCCGTGTTGGCTGTCTCCAGTCACCACCATGTGTTTTAGCAAAGCTTTAGGTGGTCCAGTTCCATGACCTTTCCAGGCCCTGTGGTCAGGCTGACAGGTCCATGCCCAGAAATTCCCCAGGGATCTCACCCACCCCGTGAAGGCAAAGAGCGTGTTTGGAGCTGTCACTCGATCACTGGAATCCCACTGCCTGCACTGTTCCTGCCCCTGCTTGCTAATGTGGGTCCCATTCCTGGTGCCCTGCTCACCATCTGGCCTCTCTCCGACAGCCTCAGAAGGGCTCTAAGGAACCGCGAGATCGTCACTGGACCTGAGAACCTCAGACCCCACCAGATACTGTATGTTGTTGCAATTTCCTCATTTTCCCAGTCCTTGCAGGCCATGACCTGGAAGAAAGGCAACAGTGAGTGACCAGGCACTGCCAAGCTCCTGGTTCCTCTAGAAGCTGAGGACAAGGGCTCTTGGGCTTTTCCTGATAACTCACAGCCAAGAGAAGGATGCAGGAGTCCTCCGGGAAAACATGAAAGCCCTCGTCCTCTTTATCCTGCAAGAGCTGGGTCAGCCCCTGCAAAAGCCCCTCCAGTGTCTGGGGCTTGCAGAAGATGAGGTCCCAGAGTGGCAGGGCAGAGCTGCAAGGCAGAGAGCTTCATCAGCAGGGGAGCCTCGGCCACCACAGCCCGGCCTGAGGCAGCCCAGCAGGACATGGACCTTGCCCTCAGCTGGGCTGGCTTGGGCAGCAGGAGAGGAGCAAGGAGGTGTTCGTTGCTGGACTGGCAGAGGCGTGCTGAATTATGGAATGTCGTGAGTGGGAAGGGACCCACTAGGACCATCAAGTCCAACTCCTGTCCCTGCACAGGACAACTCCACTGTTCACACCATTGGGCTGAGGGTGTTGGCCCAAGGCTTCGTGACTATTATGAGGCTTGGTTCCCGGCCTGCTTCCCTGGGGAGCTCTTCCAGTGCTCCATTGACCTCTGGGGGATGATTTTTTCCAATATCCAAGCTAACCCTCTCCTGACATGTTCCTGCCATGCCCTCACATCCAGAGGCAAGAGCTCAGTGCAGAGTATGATGAGATCTCCCCTCTATCTCCCCTTCTCCAGGCTGAACAGCCCAAGGGACTTCAGCCTCTCCTCATATTGCTTCCTCTCCTAAAGCTTGGGGACCTTCAACTCCTGTCTGGCTTTTCCAGCCTTGCCTTCTGCAGGGCTTTTTGGGGGCTGCATAGGATGGTGGGAAGGAGGGCCCAGCACCCCAGGGCTGTCCTGCAGTTTTAGAGTCACAGAATCATGGAATGGATTGGGCTTCAAGGGGTTTAAGCCCATCCAGCTCCAACCCCTTCCATGGGCAGGGACACCTCCCACTCGATCGGGGGCCTCCAACGCCAACTCTCTCCGCCCATCCGTGTACAGGAGGTACACCGGCCTTTGGATCATCGTTGTGCTTTCCGTTGGACATTCTTGGCTGTATCATCCAGATTGATTCTGGGCCCTTCTCCCCAAGCGGATAAACCCTCAAGGCTGACAGAGCTCATACCTGTCAGTTGGAGGAAACATCCACCACAATGTTGTGGCAACTTCCTTGGAGTAGCAGTTGGTCATCCTGAATAGCAGTAACCCCACAATCTCCTGGGCCGACGTTGAGTTGACGTGTCTCAGGCTTTCATGGAAACAGGCCATGAGGTTTGGCATCTGGAAATGAGACCCAGGTGAGGATGTTGCTGCCCCTGGAGCCTCAGCTGCCCTTTCCATCCCTCCCTGTCCTATTCAGGTGGCTTCAGGAGCCCAAGAGCCCTGGAACTGGGAGGAATCAAGGGAGGAGCGGGTTCTTGCAGTTCTCAAGGGCCGGACAACCTTACCATGGGCCACCTACCTCTGCCCGCCAGAAAGCAGGATATTTCATGAACGCATCCTGGATGAGTCTCATCACCTCTTTCTTAAAGATGCTGGAGGTCCTCATTGCCTCAATGGACATGAGGAAGTTTTGTGTGTCCTCTGCAGGTTGGAGACACTGTCCCAGTACCTGTGGAGGAAGGAAGGGAGGGTAGAGATGTCCCAGCAGGAGCCGTGGTTGTACTGTATGGTCGTGCTGGAGAGAGGCGCCCGTGAGCACCCTCAGCGGAGCCAGCACCAGGGGCTGCAGTCACTGCCAAGGGCAGGAGAAGAAGGGGGGCCCAGGGGAAGGGAAGAAGGTTGGTCTCATGGGCACCGTGTGCTGGCCCTTGATCGAGCCAGGACTATCTGGGGTCCTGGGGGCTGGAGCTGCTGTGGGGACCCCAAAGTGCAGCCCTCACATCATCCCTGCTCAGGGACAGCAGGAACCCTCCAAGCAAGGACAGTGAGGCCATGCCAGCCCAATGATCCACAGAATCCTGGAATGCTTTGGGTTGGAAGGGATCTCCAAACCCATTGAGTTCCAATCCCCTGCCATGGCCAGAGACACCTCCCATTGGATGAGGGAGCTCAAAGCCCCCTGATCCAGTCTGGCCTTGAACACCTGCCAGGATGGGGCAGCCACGAATTCTCTGGTCAACCTATGCCTGGGCCTCCCCACCCTCACTGGAAAACAGCCCATGGATCCCAGGGTGAATCTCAAAAGAGCAGAACAGAGTAGAGAGGAGCAGAGCAGAGCAGAGCAGAGTGGAGGGGCAGAAGCCCCTCCCTCACCCTGCTGAGGACATATTTATTCTTTCTGGGCTGTGAGCACATGTGGCTGGCTCACGTGAATCGTCTCATCCCCCAGCACCCCAAGTCCTTCTCCTCAGGGCTGCTCCCAATTCATTCTGCATCCGCCTGTGTTAGTGCCTGGGATTCCTCATCCACCAAACAATCCACCCATCAAAGCCCCATCTCGCTCTCTCCAGGTCAGAGAGAAGGATGTGCCGAGGGACTGTCTCCAAGGCTTTACACAAGTCCAGGTAGATGACATCTACTGCATTTCCCGTATGCACTGAAGTGGTCACTCCATCACACAAGGCCACTGGGTTGGTCAGGCAGGACTTGCCCTTGGTGAAGCCGTGTTGGCTGTCTCCAGTCACCACCATGTGATTTAGCAAAGCTTTAGGTGGGCCAGTTCCATGACCTTTCCAGGCCCGGTAGTCAGGCTGACAGGTCCATGCCCAAAAATTCCCCAGGGGTCTCACCCGCCCCGTGAAGGCAAAGAGCGTGTTTGGAGCTGTCACTCCATCACTGGAATCCCACTGCCTGCACTGTTTCTGCCCCTACTTGCTAATGTGGGCCCCATTCCTGGTGCCCTGCTCACCATCTGGCCTCTCTCCGAAAGCCTCAGAAGGGCACTGAGGAGCCGCCAGAGCGTCACTGGACGTGAGAACCTCAGACCCCACCAGATACTGTACGTTGGTGCAACTTCCTCATTTTCCCAGTCCTTGCAGGCCATGACCTGGAAGAAAGGCAACAGTGAGTGACCAGGCACAGCCAAGCTCCTGGTTCCTCCAGAAGCTGAGGACAAGGGCCCTTGGGCTTTTCCTGATAACTCACAGCCAAGAGAAGGATGCAGGAGTCCTCCGGGAAAACATGAAAGCCCTCATCCTCTTTATCCTGCAAGAGCTGGGTCAGCCCCTGCAAAAGCCCCTCCAGTGTCTGTGTCTTCCTGATGAAGAGGTCCCAGAGTGGCACGGTAGATCTGCAAGGCAGAGAGCTCCATCAGCACAGCAGACTCGGCCACCACAGCCTGGCCTGAGGCAGCCTAGGAGGACATGGACCTTGCCCTCGGCTGGGCTGGCCTGGGCAGCAGGAGAGGAGCAAGGAGGTATTTGTTGTTGGACTGGCAGAGGCGTGCTGAATCCTGGCCTCCAAGGATGGGGCAGCTACGACTTCTCTGGGCTTCCTGGGTCATTACCTCCCCACCCTCACAGAAACATTTCTTCCTGAAATCTTAATCTCCCCTCTATCAGCTCAAGACCTTTCCCTTCCTCATCTCCCTCCAGCCTCTGATCAAGAGCCCCTCCCCAGCTATCCTGGAGCACATTTCAGGAGGGGAAGCTGCTCTAAATTCTCCCCGGATTCTCCTCTCCACCTGTCCGGGTACGGGATGTGCTCCAGCTTTCAGATAATCCTCGTGGCCTCCTTTGGACTTTCCTAGCTCTGTCATCCAGATTGATTCTGGGCACCTCTCCCCAAACGGATCAGTCCTCAAGGCTTTTGGAGCCAGTACCTGTCAGTTGGAGGAAACATCCTCCACAACGTTTTGGCAACCTCCATGGGGTGGTACTTGGTCATTCTGAATAGCAGCGACCCCACCATCTCTCCAGTTGATCTCGAGTTGAAGTGTCCCAGGTTTTCATGGATGTAGGCCATGATGTTTGGTATCTGGAAGGGAGATGCAGGTGAGGATGTCGCTGCTCCTGGAGCCTCAGCTGCCCTTTCCTGCCCTATTCAGGTGGCTTCAGGATCCCAAGAGTCCTGGAACTGGGAGGAATCAAGGGAGGAGTGGGTTCTTGCAGTTTTCTATTGCAGGGCAATCTTGCCATGGGCCACCTACCTCTGCCAGCCAGAAGGCAGGGGTTTTTATCAATGCATCACGCATGAGTCTCATAAACTCCTTCTGAAAGATGCTGGAGTTCCTCATCACCTCAATGGACCTGACAAGGTCTTCTGTGTCCTCTTCTGGTCCTAGATACTGTCCAAGTACCTGTGGAGGAAGGAAGAGGGAGTAGAGATAAGCCAGCTGGAGTGGTGGTCATGCTGCGCGGGTGGGCAGCACAAGCAGCCCTGGCAAGAGAGATCGGTTCCATGACCTTCCCTGGCACAGTGGTTGGGCTGAAAGGTCCATGCCTGGAAACTGCCCAGGCAGCTTCCAGGCCGCACCAGGGCAAGGAGGGCATTTGGAGCTGTCACTGCACCACTCAAATCCCACTGCCCACACTGTCCCAGCCCCTGCTTGCCCATGTGGGTCCCCTTGCCGACCCCCTGCTCACCATCTGGGCTCTCTCCGACAGCCTCAGAAGGGCCCTGAGCAACAGCGAGATTGTCACTGGACTTGAATGCCTCAGACCCCTCAAGATGGGGTGCGTTGCTGCAATTTCCTCATTTTCCCAGTCCCTGCAGGCCATCACCTGGAAGAAAGGCAGCAGTGAGTCACCTGGCACCACCAAGCTCCTGGTTCCACCAGATGCTGAGGACAAGGGCACTTGAGCTTTTCCTGACAACTTACAGCTAGGAGAGGGATGCAGGAGTCCTCGGGGAGAGCATCAGAGTCCATTTCCTGTTTATCCTGCAAGAGCTGGGTCAGCCCCTGCAAAAGCTCCTCCAGTGTCTGGGGCATGGAGAAGATGAGTTCCCAGAGTGGCAGGGCAGAGCTGCAAGGCAGAGAGCTTCATCAGCAGGGGAGCCTCGGCCACCACAGCCTGGCCTGAGGCAGCCCTTCAGGACATGGACCTTGCCCTCGGCTGGGCTGGCCTGGGCAGCAGGAGAGGAGCAAGGAGGTATTTGTTGCTGGGCTGGCAGAGGCGTGCTGAATTATGGAATGTCCTGAGTGGGAAGGGACCCACTAGGACCATCAAGTCCAACTCCTGTCCCTGCACAGGACAACTCCACTGTTCACACCATGGGACTGAGGGTGTTGGCCCAAGGCTTCCTGACTATTATGAGGCTTGGTTCCCGGCCTGCTTCCCTGGGGAGCTCTTCCAGTGCTCCATTGATCTCTGGGGGAAGATTTTTTCCAATATCCAAGCTAACCCTCTCCTGACATGTTCCTGCCATGCCCTCACATCCAGAGGCAAGAGCTCAGTGCAGAGTGTGATGAGGTCTCCCCTCTGTCTCCCCTTCTCCAGGCTGAACAGCCCAAGGGACTTCAGCCTCTCCTCATATTGCTTCCTCTCCTAAAGCTTGGGGACCTTCAACTCCTGTCTGGCTTTTCCAGCCTTGCCTTCTGCAGGGAATTTTTGGGGGCTGGATAGGCTGATGGGACAGAGGGCTCAGCACCCCAGGGCTGTCCAGAAGTTTTAGAGTCACAGAATCATGGAATGGTTTGGGCTTCAAGGGGTTTAAGCCCATCCAGCTCCAACCCCTTCCATGGGCAGGGACACCTCCCACTCAATCGGGGGCCTCCAATCCCAACTCTCTCCGCCCATCCATGTACAGGAGGTACACCGGCCTTTGGATCATCCTTGTGCCCTCCTCTGGATGTTCTTGGCTGTATCATCCAGACTGATTCTGGACTCTTCTCCCCAAGTGGATAAACCCTCAAGGCTGACAGAGCTCATACCTGTCAGTTGGAGGAAACATCCTCCACAACGTTGTGGCAACTTCATTGGAGTAGCAGTTGGTAATCCTGAATAGCAGTAACCCCATAATCTCCTGGGCTGATGTTGAGTTGACGTGTCTCAGGCTTTCATGGAAACAGGCCATGAGGTTTGGCATCTGGAAATGAGACCCAGGTGAGGATGTTGCTGCCCCTGGAGCCTCAGCTGCCCTTTCCATCCCTCCCTGTCCTATTCAGGTGGCTTCAGGAGCTCAAGAGCCCTGGAACTGGGAGGAATCAAGGGCGGAGCGGGTTCTTGAAGTTCTCAAGGGCACGGCAACCTTGCCATGGGCCACCTACCTCTGCCCGCCAGAAAGCAGGATATTGCATGAACGCATCCTGGATGAGTCTCATCACCTCTTTCTTAAAGATGCTGGAGGTCCTCATTGCCTCAATGGACATGAGGATGCTTTGTGTGTCCTCTGCAGGTTGGAGACACTGTCCCAGTACCTGTGGAGGAAGGAAGGGAGGATAGAGATGTCCCAGCAGGTGCTGTGGTTGTGCTGTGTGGGTGGGCAGCACAAGCAGCCCTGGAGAGAGGCGCCTGGCAGCACCTGCAGTGGAGCTGCAGTCACTGCCAAGGGCAGGAGAAAAAGGGGGGCCCAGGGGAAGGGAAGAAGGTTGGTCTCATGGGCACCGTGTGCTGGCCCTTGAGCGAGCCAGGACTATCTGGGGGCCTGGGGGCTGGAGCTGCTGTGGGGACCCCAGAGTGCAGCCCTCACATCATCCCTACTCAGAGACAGCAGGAACCCTCTAAGCAGGGACAGTGAGGCCATGCCAGCCCAATGATCCACAGAATCCTGGAATGTTTTTTATGTTGGAAGGATCTCCAAACCCATCGAGTTCCAATCCCCTGCCATGGCCAGAGACACCTCCCATTGGATGAGGGAGCTCAAAGCCCCCTGATCCAGTCTGGCCTTGAACACCTGCCAGGATGGGGCAGCCACGACTTCTCTGGTCAACCTATGCCTGGGCCTCCCCACCCTCACAGGAAAACAGCCCATGGCTCCAGGGTGGGTCTCAAAACAGCAGAGCAGAGCAGAGCAGAGCAGAGCAGAGCAGAGCAGAGCAGAGCAGAGGGGCAGAAGCCCTTCCCTCACCCTGCTGATCCCACTGCCCTGGACGCAGTTTTTCTTTCTGGGCTGTGAGCGCGTGTGGCCGGCTCACGTGAATCGTCTCATCCCCCAGCACCCCAAGTCCTTCTCCTCAGGGCTGCTCCCAATTCATTCTGCATCCGCCTGTGTTAGTGCCTGGGATTCCTCATCCACCAAACAATCCACCCATCAAAGCCCCATCTCGCTCTCTCCAGTTCAGAGAGAAGGATGTGCCAAGGGACTGTCTCCAAGGCTTTACACAAGTCCAGGTAGATGACATCCACTGCATTTCCCGTATGCACTGATGTGGTCACTCCATCACACAAGGCCACGGGGTTGGTCAGGCAGGACTTGCCCTTGGTGAAGCCGTGTTGGCTGTCTCCAGTCACCACCATGTGCTTTAGCAAAGCTTTAGGTGGTCCAGTTCCATGACCTTTCCAGGCCCTGTGGTCAGGCTGACAGGTCCATGCCCAGAAATTCCCCAGGGATCTCACCCGCCCCATGAAGGCAAAGAGCGTGTTTGGAGCTGTCACTCCATCACTGGAATCCCACTGCCTGCACTGTTCCTGCCCCTGCTTGCTAATGTGGGTCCCATTCCTGGTGCCCTGCTCACCATCTGGCCTCTCTCCGACAGCCTCAGAAGGGCACTGAGGAACCGCCAGAGTGTCACTGGACCTGAGAACTTCAGACCCCACCAAATACTGTACGTTGGTGCAACTTCCTCATTTTTCCAGTCCTTGTAGGCCATCACCTGGAAGAAAGGCAGAAGCGAGTGACCAGGCACAGCCAAGCTCCTGGTTCCTCCAGAAGCTGAGGACAAGGGCCCTTGGGCTTTTCCTGATAACTCACAGCCAAGAGAAGGATGCAGGAGTCCTCCGGGAAAACATGAAAGCCCTCGTCCTGTTTATCCTGCAGGAGCAGGGACAGCCCCTGCAAAACCTCCTCCAGTATCTGGGGTTTGCGGAAGACGAGGTCCCAGAGTGGCACGGTAGATCTGCAAGGCAGAGAGCTCCATCAGCACAGCAGACTCGGCCACCACAGCCTGGCCTGAGGCAGCCTAGGAGGACATGGACCTTGCCCTCGGCTGGGCTGGCCTGGGCAGCAGGAGAGGAGCAAGGAGGTATTTGTTGTTGGACTGGCAGAGGCGTGCTGAATCCTGGCCTCCAAGGATGGGGCAGCCACGACTTCTCTGGGCTTCCTGGGTCATTACCTCCCCACCCTCACAGAAACATTTCTTCCTGAAATCTTAATCTCCCCTCTATCAGCTCAAGACCTTTCCCTTCCTCATCTCCCTCCAGCCTCTGATCAAGAGCCCCTCCCCAGCTATCCTGGAGCACATTTCAAGATGGGGAGGTGCTCTAAATTCTCCCTGGATCCTCCTCTCCACTTGTCCGGGTACGGGATGTGCTCCAGCTTTCAGATAATCCTCGTGGCCTCCTTTGGACTTTCCTAGCTCTGTCATCCAGATTGATTCTGGGCACCTCTCCCCAAACGGATCAGTCCTCAAGGCTTTCGGAGCCAGTACCTGTCAGTTGGAGGAAACATCCTCCACAACGTTTTGGCGACCTCCATGGGGTGGTACTTGGTCATTCTGAATAGCAGCGACCCCACCTTCTTTCCAGCTGATCTCGAATTGAAGTGTCCCAGGTTTTCATGGATGTAGGCCATGATGTTTGGTATCTGGAAGGGAGATGCAGGTGAGGATGTTGCTGCTCCTGGAGCCTCAGCTGCCCTTTCCTGCCCTATTCAGGTGGCTTCAGGAGCCCAAGAGTCCCAGAACTGGGAGGAATCAAGGGAGGAGTGGGTTCTTGCAGTTTTCTATTGCAGGGCAACCTTGCCATGGGCCACCTACCTCTGCCAGCCAGAAGGCAGGGTTTTTTATCAACGCATCATGCATGAGTCTCTTAAACTCCTTCTGAAAGTTTCTGGAGTTCCTCATCACCTCAATGGACCTGACAAGGTCTTCTGTGTCCTCTTCTGGTCCTAGATACTGTCCAAGTACCTGTGGAGGAAGGAAGAGGGAGTAGAGATATGCCAGCTGGAGTGGTGGTCATGCTGCGCGGGTGGGCAGCACAAGCAGCCCTGGCAAGAGAGATCGGTTCCATGACCTTCCCTGGCACAGTGGTTGGGCTGAAAGGTCCATGCCTGGAAACTGCCCAGGCAGCTTCCAGGCCGCACCAGGGCAAGGAGGGCATTTGGAGCTGTCACTGCACCACTCAAATCCCACTGCCCACACTGTCCCAGCCCCTGCTTGCCCATGTGGGTCCCCTTGCCGACACCCTGCTCACCATCTGGGCTCTCTGCGACAGCCTCAGAAGGGCCCTGAGCAACAGCGAGATTGTCACTGGACTTGAATGACTCAGACTCCTCAAGACGGGGTGCGTTGCTGCAATTTCCTCATTTTCCCAGTCCCTGCAGGCCATCACCTGGAAGAAAGGCAGCAGTGAGTGACCTGGCACCACCAAGCTCCTGGTTCCACCAGATGCTGAGGACAAGGGCACTTGAGCTTTTCCTGACAACTTACAGCTAGGAGAGGGATGCAGGAGTCCTCGGGGAGAGCATCAGAGTCCATTTCCTGTTTATCCTGCAAGAGCTGGGTCAGCCCCTGCAAAAGCTCCTCCAGTGTCTGGGGCATGGAGAAGATGAGTTCCCAGAGTGGCTGGGCAGCGCTGCAAGGCAGAGATCTTCATCAGCAGAGCAGCCTCGGCCACCGCAGCCTGGCCTGAAGCAGCCCTGCAGGACATGGACCTTGCCCTCGGCTGGGCTGGCCTGGGCAGCAGGAGAGGAGCAAGGAGGTATTTGTTGCTGGGCTGGCAGAGGCGTGCTGAATTATGGAATGTCCTGAGTGGGAAGGGACCCACTAGGACCATCAAGTCCAACTCCTGTCCCTGCACAGGACAACTCCACCGTTCACACCATGGGACTGAGGGTGTTGGCCCAAGGCTTCCTGACTATTATGAGGCTTGGTTCCCGGCCTGCTTCCCTGGGGAGCTCTTCCAGTGCTCCATTGATCTCTGGGGGAAGATTTTTTCCAATATCCAAGCTAACCCTCTCCTGACATGTTCCTGCCATGCCCTCACATCCAGAGGCAAGAGCTCAGTGCAGAGTATGATGAGTTCTCCCCTCTGTCTCCCCTTCTGCAGGCTGAACAGCCCAAGGGACTTCAGCCTCTCCTCATATTGCTTCCTCTCCTAAAGCTTGGGGACCTTCAACTCCTGTCTGGCTTTTCCAGCCTTGCCTTCTGCAGGGCTTTTTGGGGGCTGGATAGTGTGGTGGGAAGGAGGGCCCAGCACCCCAGGGCTGTCCTGCAGTTTTAGAGTCACAGAATCATGGAATGGTTTGGGCTTCAAGGGGTTTAAGCCCATCCAGCTCCAACCCCTTCCATGGCCAGGGAACCCTCCCACTCGATCGGGGGCCTCCAACCCCAACTCTCTCCGCCCATCCGTGTACAGGAGGTACACCGGCCTTTGGATCATCCTTGTGCTTTCCGTTGGACGTTCTTGGCTGTATCATCCAGATTGATTCTGGGCCCTTCTCCCCAAGCGGATAAACCCTCAAGGCTGACAGAGCTCATACCTGTCAGTTGGAGGAAACATCCTCCACAACGTTGTGGCAACTTCATTGGCGTAGCAGCTGGTCATCCTGAATAGCAGTATCACCACAATCTCCCGGGCTGATGTTGAGTTGACATATCTCAGGCTTTCATGGAAACAGGCCATGAGGTTTGGCATCTGGAAATGAGATCCAGGTGAGGATGTTGCTGTCCCTGGAGCCTCAGCTGCCCTTTCCATCCCTCCCTGTCCTTTTCAGGTGGCTTCAGGAGCCCAAGAGCCCTGGAACTGGGAGGAATCAAGGGCGGAGCGGGTTCTTGCAGTTCTCAAGGGCACGGCAACCTTGCCATGGGCCACCTACCTCTGCCCGCCAGAAAGCAGGATATTTCATGAACGCATCCCGGATGAGTCTCATCACCTCGTTCTTAAAGATGCTGGAGGTCCTCATTGCCTCAATGGACATGAGGAAGTTTTGTGTGTCCTCTGCAGGTTGGAGACACTGTCCCAGTACCTGTGGAGGAAGGAAGGGAGGGTAGAGATGTCCCAGCAGGTGCTGTGGTCGTGCTGTGTGGATGGGCAGCACAAGCAGCCCTGGAGAGAGGTGCCCTTCAGCACCCGCAGGGGAGCCGGCAGCAGGGGCTGCAGTCACTGCCAAGGGCAGGAGAAGAAGGGGGGCCCAGGGGTAGGGAAGAAGGTTGGTCTCATGGGCACCGTGTGCTGGCCCTTGAGCGAGCCAGGGCTATCTGGGGGCCTGGGGGCTGGAGCTGCTGTGGGGACCCCAGAGTGCAGCCCTCACATCATCCCTGCTCAGAGACAGCAGGAACCCTCTAAGCAGGGACAGTGAGGCCATGCCAGCCCAATGATCCACAGAATCCTGGAATGCTTTGGGTTGGGAGGGATCCCAAACCCATTGGGTTCCAATCTCCTGCCATGGGCAGAGACACCTCCCATTGGATGAGGGAGCTCAAAGCCCCCTGATCCAGTCTGGCCTTGAACACCTGCCAGGATGGGGCAGCCATGACTTCTCTGGTCAACCTATGCCTGGGGCTCCCCACCCTCACAGGAAAACAGCCCATGGCTCCAGGGTAGGTCTCAAAAGAGCAGAACAGAGCAGAGCAGAGCAGAGCAGAGCAGAGGGGCAGGAGCCCCTCCCTCACCCTGCTGATCCCACTGCCCTGGACACAGTTTTTCTTTCTGGGCTGTGAGCACATGTGGCCGGCTCACGTGAATCGTCTCATCCCCCAGCACCCCAAGTCCTTCTCCTCAGGGCTGCTCCCAATTCATTCTGCATCCGCCTGTGTTAGTGCCTGGGATTCCTCATCCACCAAACAATCCACCCATCAAAGCCCCATCTCGCTCTCTCCAGTTCAGAGAGAAGGATGTGCCGAGGGACTGTCTCCAAGGCTTTACACAAGTCCAGGTAGATGACATCCACTGCATTTCCCGTATGCACTGATGTGGTCACTCCATCACACAAGGCCACGGGGTTCGTCAGGCAGGACTTGCCCTTGGTGAAGCCGTGTTGGCTGTCTCCAGTCACCACCATGTGCTTTAGCAAAGCTTTAGGTAGTCCAGTTCCATGACCTTTCCAGGCCCAGTGGTCAGGCTGACAGGTCCATGACCAAAAATTCCCCAGGGATCTCACCCGCCCCGTGAAGGCAAAGAGCGTGTTTGGAGCTGTCACTCCATCACTGGAATCTCATTGCCCGCACTGTCCCTGCCCCTGCTTGCTAATGTGGGTCCCATTCCTGGTGCCCTGCTCACCATCTGGCCTCTCTCCGACAGCCTCAGAAGGGCACTAAGGAACCGCAAGATCGTCACTGGACCTGAGAACCTCAGACCCCACCAAACACTGTATGTTTGTGCAATTTCCTCATTTTCCCAGTCCTTGCAGGCCATCACCTGGAAGAAAGGCAACAGTGAGTGACCGGGCACAGCCAAGCTCCTGGTTCCTCCAGAAGCTGAGGACAAGGGCCCTTGGGCTTTTCCTGATAACTCACATCCAAGAGAAGGATGCAGGAGTCCTCCGGGAAAACATGAAAGCCCTCGTCCTGTTTATCCTGCAGGAGCAGGGACAGCCCCTGCAAAACCTCCTCCAGTATCTGGGGTTTGCTGAAGAAGAGGTCCCAGAGTGGCACGGTAGATCTGCAAGGCAGAGAGCTCCATCAGCACGGCAGACTCGGCCACCACAGCCTGGCCTGAGGCAGCCTAGGAGGACATGGACCTTGCCCTCGGCTGGGCTGGCCTGGGCAGCAGGAGAGGAGCAAGGAGGTATTTGTTGTTGGACTGGCAGAGGCGTGCTGAATCCTGGCCTCCAAGGATGGGGCAGCCACGACTTCTCTGGGCTTCCTGGGTCATTACCTCCCCACCCTCACAGAAACATTTCTTCCTGAAATCTTAATCTCCCCTCTATCAGCTCAAGACCTTTCCCTTCCTCATCTCCCTCCAGCCTCTGATCAAGAGCCCCTCCCCAGCTATCCTGGAGCACATTTCAAGATGGGGAGGTGCTCTAAATTCTCCCTGGATCCTCCTCTCCACTTGTCCGGGTACGGGATGTGCTCCAGCTTTCAGATAATCCTCGTGGCCTCCTTTGGACTTTCCTAGCTCTGTCATCCAGATTGATTCTGGGCACCTCTCCCCAAACGGATCAGTCCTCAAGGCTTTTGGAGCCAGTACCTGTCAGTTGGAGGAAACATCCTCCACAACGTTTTGGCGACCTCCATGGGGTGGTACTTGGTCATTCTGAATAGCAGCGACCCCACCTTCTTTCCAGCTGATCTCGAATTGAAGTGTCCCAGGTTTTCATGGATGTAGGCCATGATGTTTGGTATCTGGAAGGGAGATGCAGGTGAGGATGTTGCTGCTCCTGGAGCCTCAGCTGCCCTTTCCTGCCCTATTCAGGTTGCTTCAGGAGCCCAAGAGTCCCGGAACTGGGAGGAATCAAGGGAGGAGTGGGTTCTTGCAGTTTTCTATTGCAGGGCAATCTTGCCATGGGCCACCTACCTCTGCCAGCCAGAAGGCAGGGTTTCTTATCAACGCAACACGCATGAGTCTCATAAACTCCTTCTGAAAGATGCTGGAGTTCCTCATCACCTCAATGGACCTGACAATGTCTTCTGTGTCCTCTACTGGTCCTAGATACTGTCCAAGTACCTGTGGAGGAAGGAAGAGGGAGTAGAGATATGCCAGCTGGAGTGGTGGTCATGCTGCGCGGGTGGGCAGCACAAGCAGCCCTGGCAAGAGAGATCGGTTCCATGACCTTCCCTGGCACAGTGGTTGGGCTGAAAGGTCCATGCCTGAGAACTGCCCAGGCAGCTTCCAGGCCGCACCAGGGCAAGGAGGGCATTTGGAGCTGTCACTGCACCACTCAAATCCCACTGCCCACACTGTCCCAGCCCCTGCTTGCCCATGTAGGTCTCCTTGCCGACCCCCTGCTCACCATCTGGGCTCTCTGCGACAGCCTCAGAAGGGCCCTGAGCAACAGCGAGATTGTCACTGGTCTTGAATTCCTCAGACCCCTCAAGATGGGGTGCGTTGCTGCAATTTCCTCATTTTCCCAGTCCCTGCAGGCCATCACCTGGAAGAAAGGCAGCAGCGAGTGACCTGGCACCACCAAGCTCCTGGTTCCACCAGATGCTGAGGACAAGGGCACTTGAGCTTTTCCTGACAACTTACAGCTAGGAGAGGGATGCAGGAGTCCTCGGGGAGAGCATCAGAGTCCATTTCCTGTTTATCCTGCAAGAGCTGGGTCAGCCCCTGCAAAAGCTCCTCCAGTGTCTGGGGCATGGAGAAGATGAGTTCCCAGAGTGGCAGGGCAGAGCTGCAAGGCAGAGAGCTTCATCAGCAGGGGAGCCTCGGCCACCACAGCCTGGCCTGAGGCAGCCCTTCAGGACATGGACCTTGCCCTCGGCTGGGCTGGCCTGGGCAGCAGGAGAGGAGCAAGGAGGTATTTGTTGCTGGGCTGGCAGAGGCGTGCTGAATTATGGAATGTTCTGAGTGGGAAGGGACCCACTAGGACCATCAAGTCCAACTCCTGTCCCTGCACAGGACAACTCCACTGTTCACACCACGGGACTGAGGGTGTTGGTCCGAGGCTTCCTGACTATTATGAGGCTTCATTCCCTGATTACTTCCCTGGGGAGCTCTTCCAGTGCTCCATTGATCTCTAGGGGAAGAACTTTTTCCCAACATCCAAGCTAGCCCTGTCCTGACATATTCCTGCCATGTCCTCTCAGCCAAAGGCAAGAGCTCATTGCCTGCTACGCCTGTTCCCCGTGTGAAGAAGATGCAGAGCACAATGAGGTCTCCACTCAATCTCACCTTCTCCAGGCTGAACAGGCCAAGGGACTTCAGCCTCTCCTCTAAACCCTTCCTCTACTTTGGGACCTTCACCTCTTTGCTGGCTTTGACAGCATTACCTTCTGCAGGGGTTTTTTGGGGGCTGGATAGTGTGGTGGGATGGAGGGACCTGCTCCCCAGGGGTGTCCTGCAGTTTTAAAGTCACACAATCATTGAATGGGTTTGGCTTTAAGGGTTTAAGCCCATCCAGTTCCAACTCCTTCCATGGGCAGGGACACCTCCCACTGGATCAGGGGACTCCAATCCCAACTCTCTCCACCTGACCATGTACAGGATCTTCTCCAGCCATTGGATCATCCTCGTGCCTTCCTCTGGACGTTTTCAGCTCTGTCATCCAGAGAGTCTCTGGGCCCTTCTCCCCAAGCGGATCAAGTCTTAAGGCTGACGGAGCTAATACCTGTCATTTGGTGGAAACATCCTCCACAACATTGTGGAAACTTCATTGGTGTGGTACTTGGTCATCAGTAAAAGCAGTGACTCCACGATCTCCTGGGCTGGCTCTGAGTTGAGGTGTGTCAAATTTCCGTGGATGCAGGTCATGATCTTGGGTACCTGAAGGAGACCCAAGTGAAGATGGTTCTGCCCCTAGTGCCTCAGCTGCCCTTTCCATCCCTCTGCGGGATTCAGACTGCTGGATTTGGGAGGGCTAGAGGGAGGAGCAGGGTCTGGGAGGGCTCAAGGGAAAGGCAGTCTTGCTATGGGCCACCTACCTCTGCCAGCCAGAGGGCAGGGTCCTGCATGATCACATCCTGCATGAGTTCTGTTGCCTCCCTCTGAAAGCAGCTTGAGTCTCTCATTGCCTCAATGGCCATGAGGACGATGTCTGTCTTCTCCGCTGTTTCCAGATACCTTTCTACTGTCTATGGAGGAAGGACGGGAGGATAGAGATGTCCCAGCAGGAGCCGCGGTCGTGCTGTGCGGGTGGGCAGCACAAGCAGCCCTGGAGAGAGTTGCTTCAAAGCAGCCGCAGCGGAGCCGGCAGCAGGGGCTGCAGTCACAGCCCAGGGGAGGAGAAGAAGAGGGACCCAGGGGAAGGGAAGAAGGTTGGTCTCATGGGCACCGTGTGCTGGCCCTTGAGCGAGCCAGGGCTGTCTGGTGGCCTAGGGGCTGGAGCTGCTGCGGGGACCCCAGAGTGCAGCCCTCACATCATCCCTGCTCAGAGACAGCAGGAAGCCTCTAAGCAGGGACAGTGAGGCCATGCCAGCCCAATGATCCACAGAATCCTGGAATGCTTTGGGTTGGAAGGGATCTCAAACCCAACCAGTTCCACCCAATGCCATCAGCAAGGACACCTCCCACTGGATCAGGGTGTCCCAAAGACCATCCCACCTGACCTTGAACACCTCCAGGGATGGGGCAGCGCAACCACTTCTCTGGGCAACCTGGGCCAGGGCCTCCCCATCCTCACAGGAAAATATTTCTTCCTAAGATGTCACCTGAATCTCGCCTCTTTCAACTCAAAACCATTCCCCTCATCCAATCCCTGCCCCTCCCCAGCATTCCTGGAGCCCCTTTCAGCACTGGAAGCTGCTCTAAGTTCTCCCTGGGACCTTCTCTTCTCCAGACTGAACAGCCCCAACTCCCTCAGCCTGTCCTTGTACGGGAGGTTCTCCAGCCCTTGGGTTCTCCTCGTGGCCTCCTCTGGACCCGTCCCAACAGCTCCATGTCCTTCCTGTGCTGAGGACTTCAGAACTGGACACAGGGCTCCAGATGGGGTTGCACAAGAGCGGAGCAGAGGGACAGAATCCCCTCCCTGATCCTGGTGTTGAGTCCTGCCCAGCCCACCAGGGCTCCTCACCCACTGATCTTTAGGGGCTGCTCCATAGGCACCTCATGGGGCTGCAGTGCAGAGCTGCTCACCTGGGGAGACACGTCCTCCCACAAGGACACCCCAGGTTGGCTGGGAAGTCTCTCTGCCATCCTTGGGGACAGGGTAAGGACCGATCAAGGGAGACGCTTTGGCACCACGGGGTGAGGCGTGAGCTCTGCTCGGGAGCTGTGAGCTCTGCTGCCTGTCCCGGCACTGTCCTGGCGGACACTGAGGGCTGGGGGCTGCAGCCACCGTTACCATGCGTGGTGCAGGGTGGGGTCCCAAAGTGAGGTCACAGAGGGTCCCCCTGTGACTTGGCCACGTGGCAGGGAGGGTCAGGTGGCCCTGGAAGGGTGTGAGAGACATGAAAGTGGAGCATGAGGAGGAGGGGTGGAAGAGAGAAGAGAAGGGCCCAGCACAGCAGCCCTGAACCTGCCCAATGCAGCAGGACGAGAAATCATCGAACCATGGCGTGTCCTGAGTTGGAAGGGCCCCTTCCAGAAAATACAGTTACTGGGATGAAACTGAACTCGACTTTAGCTTAAATCACGAATATGCCACAGGAGAGATTTCCCACTTACATGCACGTGTATAAATTCACCCAGAAATCTTCTACCCATTCTATCACTTTCCAAGGACTCATTTTAACATTATTATGAACCTCACAGCAGTCAAAACTCTGCTCGTTTGGAGTTGGCTCTGTCTGACCTTGGCCTTGAGATGGGGAAAAGCTGCAAACAGAGGTGATGATAGAAAAAGGCACCTCTGTTCAGCACAGACCACACTGAACACAAGACATTATGGTCTCCAAAGCATGAAGAGTGCCTGGAAAAACACTGCTTGAAAGAAAACCTGCTATCAGAGGGACATCCTGTCTGCCTTTCAAAAACTGCAGTTACTGAGATGAAACTGAAATCTGCTTTAGCTTGAATCACCAATTTTCCACAAATGGTGCCTCACGCTTCCCTCCCCACCCACCTTTTCCTGCCCATCCCGCATCCCGTGACACAGGCGCATGCAGATGGTGGGAAGGGCAGGAGGGGCGAGAGCGCACGTAAGGGACCCCTCCACCCCAAATCCCCTCAGGTCCCAGGGCAGCCCCACACGGGTGGGTGGGTCCCCCCACACCCTCGGGAAAGATCCCCCCTCATCCCAAACCCAGCCCCGTCCAACCTCTGAGAGCTGGGCAGCAGCGATTCCCTCGGGAAAGAGCCCGCGCCCTGTTCAGTGTTGGGCCCCTCACTCCAAGAAGGACGTTGAGGGGCTGGAGCACGTCTGGAGAAGGGAATGGAGCTGGGAAGGGGGCTGGAGGCCTGGGGTTCTGGGAGCGGCTCTGGGGGCTGTTTAGCCTGGACGAGAGGTGGCTGAGGGGAGACCTCATCGCTCTCTGCTGTGGCTTCTTAAACAGACATGGACTCTGCTTTCGTTTCAAGCTGAGATCAAATTTATTGTTACAACCTCATCTTTATACCTTAGTGAAATGTCAACAACAGTCCTGCAATTCCTTCACAAAATTTTCCACAGCTGTTCTTCTCCTTCCCAGCTCCTCGTGACCACTGTTATTGTTTCTCTGCCTTCTTGGTTTTGCCACTGATGTTGAATTTTCAGGATGAGGAGGGTCTGTGTAGCCAGGGAACGGACTGCGATGTCACACGGAATGAGAGCATGTCTCCAGCTGGAAGTGACCCACCGGGGTCATGGAGCCCAACTCCTGTTCCTGCACAGGACAACCCCAGAAATCAAAGGCCATCCAGGTCCAACGAGCAGGGACACATCCCACTGGATCAGGTTGCTCAAAGCCAACGTGACATTGAACCCCTCCAGGGATGGGGCAGTGACGACTGCTCTGGGCAGCCTGGGCCAGGGCCTCCCCACCCTCACAGGGATATGTTTCTTCCTAAGATCTCATCTCAGTCTCCCACAGGAGCCTAGGGGAGGAAGGGCAGTAGAAGCTCCTGCCTCGAGTGTATCTGGAAGGTTTGAGCTGCAGGACCAGGCTCCATCCTCATGCTTACGTGATTAAAGACAGGCAGGAGCTTCTCTGTCAGCTGCACAGCAAAAGGGCTGGCCTCCTTCTTCTTCAGGTGACCCATCACTCTTAAAATGACCTGCAGGGCCTTCAACGCGATGTCGCTGTTGCCATCATTCATGACTTCCATCAGGTATGGCAGGAGGCCCAGCATTTGTTGTGGCCTTGAACCCCTCCAGGGATAGGGCAGCCACGACTGCTCTGAAAACCTGGGCCAGGGCCTCCCCACCCTCACAAGAAAACATTTCTGCCTAAGATTTCATTTCTATCTCTCCTCTTTCAGCTCAAAACTTCCCCCCCTCATCCTCTCCCTGCCCTCCCTGATCCAGAGCCCCTCCCCAGCTTTCCTGGGGCCCCTTTCAACCCTGGAAGCTGCTCTAAGGTCTCCCCACAGCCTTCTCTTCTCCAGGCTGATGATACAACACGATACACTACAATATATTATTTTCTTTATATTCCAGGTGTGGGATCGCCAGCATTGTCTGTCCAGTACGGCAATCAGAATGCTCTGGTTTTCATCTGTGCTTTATGAATTCCGTGTTATTTTTTAGCCACTTGCTCTGCTTTCATTTCTTTTTGTCAGTGCAGTCATCTCCGCAGGGTTTCTGTGACTGCATTCCTGCGGTTTGGGCACCGAAGGGTTTATGAGGACAGTGTGCTGTCCCTGTGGTGCTGGCACCCGCCGTCACCTCCAAACCCCCACAGCATCTCTCCCTGCTGAGCTGCTGCCTGGGAGCAGAGCAGAAGCGATTCCCTCATGTAAATTTTTCTCTGAAATCCCTCAATTTAATTGGAGGCACCTCTAAAAACAATAACAAAAAAGGCATTTTGGGGGCTGGGTGGCAGCTCCTAGCAGTTTTTTTGCTCATGCGATGCTTTGTTGAATTTCTTTTTCTAATAGCTCACTGGCGCTGGCTTCAATCTTGCAGCAAAACCTTGCCTGGTGCGAAAAACACACGCCCAGGGAATACTGGGGCAGGGCGAGAGCCCCGAACAAGCACCTCCGGATGCTCTTCCCGCGCCATCCGCCTGACTTATTCAGCTGGAGCCCAGGGGAATCGCGGGGACCTGCTGTCCTGATGTTTCATTCATCCAGGAGAAACATTTTGATGAAGCGCTGAGATTGTGGGAATAAGCTGGGGGAGAAGCACAGGTTTGTTAAGGAACATTAAAGGACTTAACCTGAGATTTAGAAAAATCAGAAAACTTGAGAAAGATTACTCTTTTTGAGGGGTTTGTTTTTTTGGGGTTCTTTTTTATTTTTTGAGGTAAAAGTGTTTCACTTCTTGGAAAACGATCACAGCATCAGCACCACAATCTTCAGCGTCAGCACCACAGTCTTCAGCATTGGCTCCACAGTTCCCAGCTGTGCTGGTGCCACCGCTGGGAGGAAAAGCCCATTGCCCTTCACAAAACATTGGCCAAAAGAAGGAGCTGTTAAACAGAGATTCTGGGGTTAATTAGGGATTTAATGCATTTTTTTGCAGAGGGAAAGTGAGTTTTGGACACTCCCTGCCAAGTGGCCTTTTTTTTGGACTTGCCCCACTCCGCTTTTCATAGCTCCAGGAATGGAGCAGCCACCACTGCTCTGGGCAGCCTGGGCCAGGGCCTCCCCCTCCTCAAATGTGAAGAATTTCTTCCTATCATCTAGTCTAAATATTTCCTCTTCCAATTTAAAGACATTCCACCTCATCCTGTCACTCTAGGACCTTGGGAAAAGTCCCTCCCCAGCTTTTCTGGAGCCGCTTTCAGTGCTAGAAGCTGCTTTAAGGTCTACCTGCAGCCTTCTCCAGGCTGAACAACCCCAACTCTTCCAGCCTGTTCTCATAGCAGAGGTGCTCCAGCCCTTGGATCATCTGCGTGGCCTCCTCCGGACCCATTCCAACAGTTCCATCTCCTTCTTATGTTGCGGGTTCCAGAACTAGACACCAGGCTCCAGGTGAGGTCTCACAAGAGAGGAATAGAGGGGCAGAATCCCCTCCCTCCCTGCTGGCCACGCTGCTTTGGATGCAGCCCAGGACACGGTTGGTTTCTGGGCTGGGAAGGCACGCTGCAGTTTCATGTGGAGCTTCTTCTCCCCCAGCACCCCAAGTCCTTCTCCTCAGGGAAGCTCCCAATCACGTCGTCCCCCAGCCGGTACTGGAACCACAGGTTCCCTTGACCCAAGCGTAGGACCTTGCACTTGGCCTTGTTGAACCTCATGAGAGCCACACAGCCCCACTTCTCCAGCTTGTCCACGTCCCTCTCGATGACGTCCCATCCTTCTGGTGTGACGACTGCACCACTCAGCTTGGTGTCACCTGCAGACTTGCTGAGGTTGCCCTTGGTCTTGCTGCCCATATCGTTGATGTGTTGCCTTTGAAGGCGTGACGACCTGGTTCAGGAACAGCGCGACGGCCAAGCCCAGGCCGCTCGGGCCATCAGCGCACTGACACCAATGTGGTGGATGGCAAATGGTGTTTATTGATAGGTAACACGGCACTATATAGCCTGGGGTTATGACGTCACTTCCGTCTACTTCCGTCATAGCCCTATCGTCACTGGCTATCTGGAGGGGGGAGAAGGGCCCTGTCTTTCCGTACAGCGCAACATCTTCCGGCCGCCAGACCCTAACTACCCACATGATGAAAATATTAAACAGTGCTGGTTCCAGTACTGACCCCCGAGGGACATCACTTGTCACAGTTCTCCGTGTGCGCATCGAGCCTTTGACCACTGATCCCTGAATGCAGCCATCCAACCAATTCCTTATCCACTGAACCATCCACCCATCAAATCCATATCTCTGCGATTTAGGACTGACAGCAGTGGTTGGGTTTAGGTTGGCTTTGCTTGGGTTTTGGGTTGTCCATCACTGTTTTCAGCCAGTTCTCTCCCCACTCCTCTCCCTTGGCACGTGAACCTGGATCTCACCTCCCTCCTTGACGGCGAGGACAAGAAGTCCAAGAACAAGCCGGGCGTCCTGCCCAAACATGCTACCAACATCATGCACTCCTGGCTCTTCCAGCATCTCATGGTGAGCCCCGCAGCTGCCAAAATGCCTGCAAACTGGGGAAAAAGGGCCTGGTGTTTGATCTGGATTTGTATCTTAAGGCACAAAGTGGCTTTGCTTTTCTTCGGGGAGCAATTTGGGCGGGACTTTTTGCACTGCAATTGATAAAATAGTCCCTTAAAGCATGAGGAAACAACCAAAACTGTTTGGGGGATGTCCACATAGTTTTGCAGATGGGTAATAGAGCATTTTTGCACAGTTAGCGGCTCCAAAACCACCTTTTCCTACCTGGCTGGGCTGTGACAGCTGCCCCACCGGTGTGGTTGTGGCACATCAGCAAGCAGAATTGCAGAACTGACTCATTTGGGGGACTGGAGATGTAGGAGGGTGCACAGAGGATGCAATGGGATGTTCTCATGCAGGGAGACCACTGTCCCACCAGCAGGGCTGGAAGAAGGGTGAAAAGCTACATCACCCCTTCTACCTGTATAGTTTGAGCAAGTCATCACTCAGAAACTGGTTGCATGATGGTCTTCAGGAAGGTGGGAGATCCCTGAGGTAGCAGTAAGATGAAGAATATCAGCTTCAAGGAGCAACCTGGGGAAAAATATGACCCAGGAGATGGAGCAGCAGGTAGTTGGGAATTTCCCAGTCTTTTAAAATGGGAAATTACGTATTTATTGCATTGAGGACGAGAGCATCGCTGTGCTGGGCTTCCATCCCAAGCTGTGTGGTGCATCCTCCATGCTTTTGGAGGGCTGAACCACAGATCTGCAAGCAGAAGAGTGATTTGGAAGACCAGAAACTGAGAAGCAATTTTCTGCGTGGTGCCAGGAGAACCCCGTGGTTTGAGATTTCCAGAACTGAACTGAACAACTCAAAGAAATTGTTCTACTGGATGGTTGGGCTTTTGCTTTCAGCCTGGTCCACATGGTCTTAAGGTGCTTGTGCTTCCCCATGGGATTACTCCATCTGGCATCATGGATGATGTGGGTTTGTGTGACCGCATGCTCACCGCTCTTGATGAGCATTAATGTTCACCATTTTATTGAGTTTTGGAGCATTGCAGCACCAGCAGGAGGAAGAAATCCTGGACACTATGTGCCAAAAATGGAGATATTAGATAATTGCATGAATTAACTAAATAACAGCATTTTTCTTTCAGGGAATGAGAGATGGAGAGCCTTGGAAAAGCCCTAGGGACACTGGGGAAACTGTGATGCTCTCAGATGCCACCCTTAGGCCTTGCATCTTGCCAATGCATGAAGTTACATAATTTAGGGCGGGAAAATGAACAAAAAAGGTGTTTTTTCAGGTTATTTTTTACTCAGGGCTGCTGGTAAAGATGACATTTTTCTGCCTCGTCACTTTTTTCCCAGCACCCCTACCCACAGAGGAAGAGAAGAGGCAAATCGCCGCCCAAACCAATCTGACCCTCTTGCAAGTCAACAACTGGTGAGCACAGTGGTGGCCCATGCTGGCTTCAGAGATCTTTGGGAAGCTGGGGAGGGGTTCGTGGTGAGGGAGGGCAGGGACAGGACGAGGGGAACGGTTCTGAGCTGAAAGAGAGGAGACTGAGATGAGCTCTTAGGGAGAAATGTTTTCCTGTGAGGGTGGGGAGGCCCTGGCCCAGGTTGCCCAGAGCAGTGGTGGCTGCCCCAGCCCTGGAGGGGTTCAAGGCCAGGTCCCTGCCCATGGGTGGGTGGTAGAACTGGGTGGGCTTTGAGATGCCTTGCAACCCAACCCCTTCCATGATTCTATGATCTTTCCGATGCTCTTTTGGTGCTATATATTGTTTTTTGAGGGGGTTAATGGGCGGTTGGGGCCAGTTTCTGGGGTGTGATTGATGGCATTTGTTTGTGATGTCTTAGTGCCCCCTTCTGGCAAACCCGACACACAGCAGCCTCCAACTCGGGGCTGGAAAACTTAATGTGATGGTGTGATGGGGCTCCAAGCCCCATCCAACCTGGCCTTGAACACCTCCAGGGATGGGGCAGCCACCACTGCTCTGGGCAAATGGGGCCAGGGCCTCCTCACCCTCACAGCAAAACATTTCTTCCTGAGATCTAGTTGGCCATCACAAGACGCTGGCGGTGGGGCACTGCATCTCCTCAGCACAGGAACAGCCCTCAAGGATCACTATGGGGCATCACTTGGGCTGTCTCTTGAGGTGCTGCAGAGGGGATAAAGGAGGACATGGGGAGAAGAGAGAAGATAAAGTGAAAAAGAGATGAAAAGATGAAGATGAGAAGACAGATGAGACAAGATGGGAGGAGCAGATGAAGCAAGAACTGAAAATGAAAAGCAGACAAGATGAAGATAAGGTGAGGAGAGCAGAAATGAGCATAGGTAGACAGGATGAACAGAGGGAAGAAAAAGAGAAGAGAAGGTGGCAACTAAGAGAAGATAGGATGCCCGACCAATTTGGGCATCTACTTGCTCAAAAATGAAGACTTCTTGTTGATTAATGAAGTTAACAAGCTAAAAGCTTGAGCTGGACCTCACAAGAGGCTGGGACAGGTGGGACACCCAACAGAGTTCTCTATTGAGTGTAGCTTTTCATTTGGGCTACTCATAGTATCATAGAACCACAGAATCATTAGGTTGGAAAGGACTCACAGGATCATCAAGTCCAACCATTCCCATCAATCACTAACCCATGTCCCTCAGCACGGCATCCACCTGTCTTTTAAACACCTCTAGGGAAGGTGACTCAACTACCTCCCTGGGCAGACTATGCCAGTGCCCAATGACCCTTTCCGTGAAATATTTTTTCCTGATGTCAAGCCTGAACCTCCCTTGGCGGAGTCTGAGGCCATTCTCTCTTGTCCTGTCCCCTGTCACTTGGGAGAAGAGCCCAGCTCCCTCCCCTCCACAACCTCCTTTCAGGGAGTTGTAGAGAGCAATGAGGTCTCCCCTCAGCCTCCTCTTCTCCAGGCTAAACACCCCCAGCTCTCTCAGTCGTTCCTCATAAGGCCTGTTCTCCAGCCCCTTCACCATCTTCCTTGCTCTTCTCTGCACTCGCTCCAGAGCCTCAACATCCTTCTTGTGGTGAGGGGCCCAGAACTGAACACAGGATTCGAGGTGCGGTCTCACCAGTGCTGAGTCCAGAGGGAGAAGAACCTCCCTGGACCTGCTGGCCACGCCGTTTCTGGTACAAGCCAGGACGCCATTGGCCTTATTGGCCACCTGGGCCACTGCTGGCTCATGGTCAGTTGGCTGTCAACCAACACCCCCAGGTCCCTCTCCTCCAGGCACCTTTCTAGACAGACTTCTCCTAGTCTGTAGCTGCACAGCGTTGTTGTGCCCCAAGTGCAGGACGCGGCATCTGGCCTTGTTAAACCTCATGCCGTTGGTCTCAGCCCAGCGGTCCAGCCTGTTCAGATCCCTTTGGAGCCTCCCAACCCTCCAGCAGATCCACATTTCCACCCAGCTTATTGTCATCTGCAAATTTGCTAAAGGTGCACTCGATGCCTTCATCCAGGTCATTGATAAAGACATTGAACAGGGCTGGACCCAGCACAGAGCCCTGGGGACACTACTTGTAACTGGCCTCCACCTGGAGTTGGAGTTGATGAACTATTTAAGCTCCTGGTTTACAAACTATTTTGTCCTTTTTATATTTGCCAGGCAGTCCTTTTTTATATTTATTTTCAGGCTCGCTCAGCATGGACAACCCGCAGCCCTTCTCCTCAGCCACAGCCACCATGGCCATGCAGCAGGCCATGCTGGCAGCCCTCGACGACTCCCTCAACGGCACCGAGGAAGAGGAGGAGGAGATGGAGGAGGAGGAAGAAGAGGAGGAAGAGCTGGAGGAAGAGCCTGGTGGCCTCCCACTGGCACCCAGCACCGACCTCGGCTTGGCTCACAGCGACTCACTGGAATAGCTCCTCCTGTCCCCTCCCCAAATCAGTGACAGCACCTGAAACAAAATTCCCCCCCAAAATGCCTAAAAAACTGCAAGAACAAAAGAAAATTTGTGAGAAAAGAAGCAAATCGGAGGCACTGGTGGATGCCCTGACTGCTCATGGGAGTGCAGGGACCACCACACCGGTGGTGCAAGTGGAGGACACATGTTTACTGAGCACTTATTGCAGCCAGATTACTTTTTTTCCAGTTTTATTCTTATTTTTACCCTTTCCTCTTCATTTTTGGTAAGAGCATTTTTAGGGGAAGCTGCTTTGCCCATGCGATGCTCGGATGCTGTTGGGCGACACCAGGTTCTCACCGCGTCCATCAATTAGATCTCTTGGTGAAAAAAAACCCCAACTAACCAATCGCAGAACTCATGTTTTTTGGTTTCCACCCCCTCCTTCCCAAAGATGTTTCACAGGCATAAATATCAATGTGCTGGGGTGAATGTATCAATGAGTGCGAATTCTGCTTCAGGTTGGATCTTCAGGTTGGAGGGTTCGTTCCATGCTCTTGACCAACCGGATTGCCCACATCTCCCTGTTTTGGCCCCAGTGCTGTGGCCGTTTGGTGACGTGGGACGCAGCGCTCTGGAAAAGGGAGGAATTTCCCCAAACCCTTTAATTTATGGACTAAAAACCCATTGAGTCTGGAAAGAAACACCCTATCCTTGTCTTTAAGGGCTGAGACTGGACACAACGTTGGGGCAAAGCCTGCCAGGAGCAAGACTTTCCCAAGGTGTTTAGTCACCAAGCCAGGAAGACAATGGGAGAAAAATGGCTTTAATAATGCAGATTTTTCACCCAAAACTGAGTGACGATGCCCAAGATTCGGCTGGGTGGATGTGATTCGATATTGTTGCTGGGAAGGTGGTTTCTCCCTGATATTATCCACCTGAGTGGGACAATGATGGTGTTTTACCCCAAATAAGCAACGGGGAAGGGCAGCTCTGCAAAAAACCCTATATTTGGGGGTCTTTAACTGCTAGCAAAAGGGCAAATTTTGCCTTAAAATGTGGCGTGGGGAGAAACCTGGGTGACGCAGGGCAAAAAGAATGAAGAAATTGTCTTCTGCAGGTTCCTCCTGTAAACGCAGGTTTCTCCAAGAGGTATTTTTTCTGAGTTTGCAGCTTTTTATCAGATTTGTTCTTTTTTTTTGGCTCTTGAAGAGCCGAGGAAAACAAACAAACAAACAACAGCCAGGGGAAAAACCCCAAGTGATGCAATGAGCAAAAAAGCCTATGTTTCGATACTGGTCTGGCATGAATGTAACCTGTAATTTCATAAAGGAGTCATTGTAATTTAGTATTAATTCATGGCCATTTATTATAAAGAACTACAAGATGAGATTTTGCAGCTGTATTTTATTGGCAGGTTCGTCCTGCGAGTGGAGCAACCCCAGAACTGGACAGAGAGCCCTCCAAAAGGCCCCTAAAATTGGTGAATCGGCCCCCCAAAATGGGTGAATTGACCTAAATCTGCAAGTGATGTGGTGCAAATAGCATTGAACCATCCAAAAAAGCAATGCTCCCCCCAAAAGTGATGCCCCCAAAATGAGCTCCAGAGGGGTTTTATCCCAAACTGAAAGGTGCTTCCCCCAAAATGTTACACACACTCCCCCCAAAATGGGTGAGGCTCACCCCAGAATGTGTTATATCCTCCAAAAATGAGTGATACTCACCCAAAACCACGTGATGCTCACCCCAGAATGACTTATATCCTCCAAAACCGAGTCATTGTCCCCCAAAATGAGTGATGCTCACTCAAAAGCAAGTGATACTCACCCTAAAATGAGTTATATCCACCCAAAATGAGTGATTCTCCCCAAAAACCATGCCCTCCCAAAGCAAGATCCTCCCAGAAACAAGTGATGCTCCCCAAAACCTAGAGATGCTCCCCAAAAAGGACTAAATCTCCACAAAATGAGCCATGGCCCCCAAATTAGGGATTCTTCCCCCAAATGAGTGACAAACCCCATACTTGAGTGCTTCTCCCAAACTGCAAGCTCCTCCCCCATTCCGTAATAAGCCAGTGCTAATTAACAGGTAGATTTGCTGGGAAAAGAGGTGATTTTTGTACATTTTGAGCAGAAAATCAGGCTACAGACAAGGTGAAAATGGGGAAAATCCCTTCAAAATGGACCTTCCAGCTGAATTTTGCCCCTCAGATCAGGCTGGTACCTCTGAGCCCCCAGCTGCTCTAGCCAAATCGCATATTTTTATACTATTTGCATATTCATCAGCCTCGCTGCACCGTCTGCGATGGGGTTTTGTGCTAAAAAAAGTGCATTTTCCTATCAAGAAGTTGCAAACCAACAAGCAGGGATGGAGACACCACAGGCTCCCCCTCCCAAGCAGCAATTACCACCCCAAATTGTGCCTCACACACCCCTCCCCACCCACCTTTTCCTGCCCATCCCGCATCCCGTGACACAGGCGCATGCAGATGGTGGGAAGAGCAGGAGGGGCGAGAGCGCACGTGAGGGACCCCTCCACCCCAAATCCCCTCAGGTCCCAGGGCAGCCCCACATCCTTGGGAAAGATCCCCCCTCATCCCAAACCCAGCCCCGTCCAACCTCTGGGAGCTGGGCAGCAGCGATTCCCTCGGGAAAGAGCCCGTGCCCTGTTCAGTGTTGGGCCCCTCACTCCAAGAAGGACGTTGAGGGGCTGGAGCACGTCTGGAGAAGGGAATGGAGCTGGGAAGGGGCTGGAGCCCCGGGGTTCTGGGAGCGGCTCTGGGGGCTGTTTAGCCTGGACGAGGGGTGGCTGAGGGGAGACCTCATCGCTCTCTGCTGTGGCTTCTTAAACAGACATGGACTCTGCTTTCGTTTCAAGCTGAGACCAAATTTATTGTTACAACCTCGTCTTTATACCTTAGTGAAATGTCAACAACAGTCCTGCAATTCCTTCACAAAATTTTCCACAGCTGTTCTTCTCCTTCCCAGCTCCTCGTGACCACTGTTATTGTTTCTCTGCCTTCTTGGTTTTGCCACTGATGTTGAATTTTCTCAGGCTGGAGGCTAGCTGGTTATCAAAGCTCTCTGCGGTCTTATCTCCAGAGGCTCTGCAGCATTCATGGTCCTTTTTGCTCAGCATCTCTTCTGACACCTCCCCTTGTTTTGTTTTCGTGCACTACTAGTATTTGTCTTAACACTCTATCGATCAAGCTCTACACTAAATTAATTAAGCAAGGCAGACAAACCAATATGCTAGAAAAAAAATCAAGTAAAATCTTAAAACCTATTACGGCCATTTTTATAGTCCAAGGTCCAATTCCAACAAAAAATCCTGCACATGTATTCCACTCATTCTGTATTTGCAATTCTTCTGTTAAATATTCTAAGGTGTTAATACTTTCATGTATAAATTCTGAATGATCTGATAAATATGTCAAAACACTAGATCAAGCTTCCAAGGAGGCATTTGTTTGATGACGGTGAGCCAAAGTGTGGTTCAAACACATAGAAACATTCCGAGTTCATCATATGAATTTGCCTAATGGACATGGGCCTCCTGAAATACAGGAAGGCATATCTGCCCATGCTCTATCTCCTCGAATGAAATACAATTCTCTCGGTGATTGCAGGGAGATGTTGGATTTGGATATATCTGCAGATATGTAATTACATCATATAAAATCATTCCAACACACACCAAATGAGGAATTAACATCTTATGAAAGAGTTACATTTTTGCTTATAGAACTAAAATATTTACTAAAATCTACTTTTATCACACCTAATAAAGAACGTCATCTATTGGCAAACTTACTAAACAGGTGCTAAATAGATTGGTCGGAGTTGCTACCGACCAACACAATGAATCTTGCTGTGCTGCATTGGCTAGGGTTACCCAGATATTGTCTTGGGATTGTGCAGGGATCCATGGGATGGTGGTTGCTCAACACGAAGTTCCCACAATTATTGCAATGCAGGTCACACGCATCTTGCTGGCATCCCTTGCGGTCCACGATCTGTAGAGACACTATCACACCCTCGTCCCCAGGTTATTAATGGCCATGGACCTTCCCATGGTCTTGTTTCTAAGTTACGTATCATTACTTTAGCTTTACTAATGTTATCGTTTGATTTCGTGATAAAATGTCGCTCTATCGGAGGAATATTGTCTTGGCAATGATTTAAAAAATTTAGAACATACATAGCTTCTACTCGTCTCTCTTGAGGGGCATATCCCACACTCCCCCTTTTTTTGTTTTAACAACGTATTTTTTAATGTACCATGAGCTCATTCAACTATGGCTTGCCCTGTTGGTGAGTGAGGAATGCCCGTGACGTGTGTGATTCCCCATTGCTGAAAAAAGGATTTTGTTATATTAGAAATATATGCTGGACCATTGTCTGTTTTTACTGTTTTCGGCACCCCCAAAATAGCAATTGCACATAATAAATGTTTTTTCACGTCTTGTGCTCATTCCCCTGTATGTGCGGAGGCAACAATGCAGGTAGAAGAGGTGTCAATTGATACATGTACATATTTTAGACACCCAAACATGGGGATATGTGTTACATCAGTTTGCCATATTTCAAGTGGACCTAATCCACGAGGATTTACACTGTCACAAGTAGTGCTGGCGATTAACTGACAATCAGGGCACATCTGTACAATTTGTCAAGCTTGCTCATGAGTTAACTGAAACATTTTCCTAAGGGCTGTACTACCTTGGTGATAAAAATCCTGTGACTTACGTGCTTGTTGTCATGTATCTGGATTAATTACAGGGGCTGCCAGAGCATCAGCTCGGCGATTGCCTTCAGCCATATATCCTGGTAAATTTGTATGAGAACGTACACGTATTATAAAGTAAGGTTTGTGTCAATTTGTCTAACAGATATTTCCGTTCCTTTAAAAAAACCTAGAGCTGTCCGTTGTCTACATACTTCGAACAGGCATTCTCCAAGCGTGACACAATGCCAACAACACAGGCTGAATCGGTCACGATGTTTATGGGTTGCGAAAACAGCTTGAAGCATCTAACAGCTGCAGCCAATTCCACAATTTGAGGTGATGCTGACACTTGACAAATGTCTGATTTTCACATGCCTTGTTTGGTCCTCCAAACAAGCACCGGTTTTCCAGTTTTCCCTGATCCATCTGTAAAAAGTGTCAACGCCTCCCTGAGAGGGACACGACTTAATTTTGTGGCAGGAGTTAAGCTTATGCACTCAAACAAACTGAAACAGGGGGCTCGGAGGATAATGAATGCTAATTTGTCCTTTAAAGTCTGCTAATGCAATCTGCATAGAAAAGGAATGTTGCAAAAGCCAGTCTACTTGTTGTTGCATCATGGGAACATAGATGGTTGAGGGATCAACCCCATCCAATTCCAATAAACGATTGCGACCCTTCTGAATTAACTCAGTTCGTGCTGAGTTGTTATTGTTTTAGAAAAATGATGTGGTAAACATATCCATTCTAAAGGTCTAAATTTGACAGGCACACCTTCTTCCCACTGGGCTAAAACTCCAAACGGCTGGGATTTGGCTGAAATAATATATAATTCAATTGGAGTATTTAAACATTTGCAAAATATTTGTTTCTGACTAAGCTTTTTAGCAACCTTGTCGAATGCAACCAATGAATCTTTGTCTAATTGCCTGGGAGAGGTTAAATCCCCTTTTAACAACATAAACGAAGGATGTAATTCTTCTGTAGCGATACCTATGAAGGGGTGTACCCAATTTAGGGCTCCTAACAATTTTTGCACATCGTTCAATGTCTTTACAGAATATGAAAGTTTAACTTGCATTTGTTGAAGAGTTTGTCCTTGGATTTTCCACCCCAGATATTTCCACGGAGAAGTTTTTTGCATTTTTTCTGGTGCTACACAAAGACCTACTTGAGTAACTGCTGCGGTCACAGCTGCTAGAGCCTTAGCCTTCTGTTCTGGTGTCGAGGCTGCAACTAAAATATCATCCATGTAATGATAAATCAGGGCTCAAGGATATGATTCACGAGCCGGCGATAAAGCTTTTGCTACAAAGCACTGACAAACTGTTGGAGTGTTACACGTGCCTTGAGGCAATACGGTCCAGTGATACTGTTGGCTCGGTTCTGCCCTATGAATAGAAGGAATAGAAAAAGCAAAATGGATCGCATCCTTTGGATGGAACAGAATGGTAAAAAAACAGTCTTTCAAATCTATAGCAGTTAAGTCCCAGCTTTGTGGTAACACTGTCGGGAAGGGCGTTCCTGGTTGCAATGCTCCCATAGGCTCAATAAGTGCATTTATTTTTCACAAGTCCTGCTATAAACGCCGCTTTCTGCTTTTCTTCCATATTATAAACACTGGTGCGTTCCACGGACTGGTAGCTGGTACAATGTGTCCGGCTCGTCATTGTTCTCGCACTAAAGCTTTAAGGTGGTGCAGTTTCTGGGTGCTGAGGGGCCACTGTTCCACCCAGACTGGCTCTCCGTAGTCCAGCTTAGGGGCAGGGTGGTCTGCACCTCGGTGACCCCCGTTAAAAGCGGGTGCCTAAAGTCAGACCCCATCGTGCTGCGCAGTCTCTACCCCATAAGACAGTGGGAAGTGACAGAGTGCACGGTTTAACAGTTGCCACACGACCCTCGGGGTCATATATGATTATGGAGTGTAAACTTGGTCGTGGGCTGGTCACTCCCCCCACCTCCTCAGAGCAGTAGGTGGGTCGGTCAATGGCCAAGCTGCCGACCACTCTGTTAACAAAAAGACTGTGACATTGGCGCCGCTGTCTATAATATATATATATGTATGTCTATAATACTGGTAAAGCAGTGCTCTCCGTTGCTCGGTGAGCGGCGTGCTTTGCAAGTGAACCTCAGTCATGATGTTTGCAGTTTCTGCCTCCACAAAATCGCAGGCTGGTCAGTGGAGCCCAAACCTCCTTCCCCCGTACACGATTTACTGCACGGGGTACAATTGCTTGAAAACAAATCAGCTGAGCAATTTTAGTGCCCTATGTCATAAAGCAGGGAGGCAGAGGCATCCAAGCCATTCCTTGTATCGTTCCCGTAGAATCAGCATCAATTAGTTCCGGCAAAACAAACAATCCTTGCTTGGTGGCAGATGATCGTCCAATTAACAGCGCACTACGTCCTTTTCCCAAGGGGCCCTTAACTGCTGTGGGGATGAGCTGCACTGCAGTGGTTGTTCATTCTGTACGCCTGGCGGGGGCCAGGTGCAGCCCTGCGCTCCCCGCTGTGCTGGCGCAGAGCTGGCTTGCATTGCAGCAGGACTCTGTGGGGCTCCTTGGATCGGGGCGCGCCCTCTCACCATGCGCTCGGCTGCATGTTGCCCTGTGCGCCCCAAGGAGCCAGCGCCCAACTGGCTTTGTGCAATCTAGATCTGCAAGCGTTCGTGTGATGTCTGCCTCTATGACACCGCAGACGGAGTCCGGGACCTTGATGTTGTCCCTCGGCATTCGAACCGACACGGCCCCTATTTCCAGAAGGGCACTGTCGTCACAGGGGTCCTGCTTTTCCACAACTGAAACAAGTTCCCTTCTGCTTAGATGTACGCACGGCCGCAAAAGCATCAGCTCTCAACGTTAGGTCATGAGATGGAGATCCGACATTCGGGCATGCTCTCATCATCTCAGTAAGTGACGGGTTTCTACTTTGTAAAGCTCGTGAGATTTTCTGACAATCTGCGTTTGCATTCTCTATTGCTAATTGTTTCAGCAAAGTTTCTCTAGTCTCGGCACTGTTAACCTGCTTATTGAAGGCTCCTTGTAGTTTGTCTAGGAGAGTCACGCGTGGTTGTGTAGCTCCTTGTCTAATATTCACAAAAGACTGTAGGTGAGCCCCAGCGCCAGGGACATTCGAAAATGCCTTCAAGACAATAGGCTGTAATTGATGCAGCCCTTCTACTGGGATTCTAGCCTGGGCCGCACCATCGATAGAATTGCCATCGCCCATTAAAGCATCGAGCCCCACCCGTCGCAAGGGGCTATTGTGCGGGAGTTGCAAATTATCCAGGGCAGCTACGGTCGCTGCCTCCTCCCAGTTCGACGGAAAGATAACATAGTGCATAGGAGTCATAACTAATCGGGCAATTGATCTCCAGTCCTGCGGCGTGAGATGGTATGTATCACCGATACCTTCTACCAACCTGAATGTGAAGGAGGCAGTTAGTCCATTCTCTTTAACAGCTTTTCGAACCTCCTTTACCACTTTGTAACTAATCGGTTCCCAGCGCGGAGCCGCCGTCCTGCACGTAGATCACAGGCAAAGCTTGCAATATTTCAACTTCTCCCTGCTGCTGTGCCTCCCTCCTGCCTCAAGCCCATCGGTCTGAGGGATGGGGGGGAGCTGGATCGGGCTCCTTCTTGGTGACTATCAGATCAAAGGCTTTGTCGGCCCCCCCGTCGGGGGGTGCAGAGGCCAGCGCAGGCAGTTTAGGAGGGTGGGGAGTTAGTGCAGTTGCTGAACGATCCTGCACTCGGCTCGGAATTATCACTGTGCTTTTTAGAGCCGACATACGCCTCTAATGGCATCTTGGCCTGCATCAGAAACGGCATGACCATCAGGTGCAGGGAGGTTATTCTCCCTCTGGACTTGGCACTGGTGAGACCGCACCCCGAGTACTGTGTTCAGTTCTGGGCCCCTCACTACAAGAGGGATGTTGAGGCTCTGGAGCGAGTCCAGAGAAGAGCAACGAAGCTGGTGAAGGGGCTGGAGATCAAATCTTATGAGGAGCGACTGGGAGAGCTGGGGTTGTTTAGCCTGGAGAAGAGGAGGCTGAGGGGAGACCTTATTACTCTCTACAACTACCTGAAGGGAGGTTGTGGAGAGGAGGGTGCTGGGCTCTTCTCCCAAGTGACAGGGGACAGGACGAGAGGGAATGACCTCAAGCTCCGCCAGGGGAGATTATGCTTGAGATTAGGAAAGAATTCTTCATGGAGAGGGTGGTTAGGCATTGGAACAGTCTGCCAAGGGAGGTGGTTGAGTCACCGTCCCTGGAGGTGTTTAAGGTGAGGGTGGATGAGGTACTTAGGGGCATGATTTAAGGATTGGTGGGAATGGTTGGACACGACGATCCAGTGGATCTCTTCCAATCTGGTTATTCTGTGTGTGTGTAACGCTTCAAAAACAGTCCACCACGGGCCAAGCAACTTAGTAGCTGTTTTATCTGACCTAGTCACTTTATCCCATAGTCGAACTCCGATCTTATCCCAGGTTTCTTGATCGAATGCTGAGCAAACGCCAGAAGATGGCTCATGATCCCAGGCCCACGCCAAAAGCGATTTAAGATCACTAATACCTAATGCTTGGTTTCGATCTTTTAGAATATGTTTAAATAAGTCAACTACATCTTTCTGTTCTGAGGTTATCTTGTTCCCCATCCCCTTATCGGCAGCATCTTCTATCCAGCGGGCAGGTGTCTATAGCGTGCACTCCGGACTTCTTTTCAGCCCCTCCAAGCATCGTTTCTGTCCCTCCAGGCTTGTTTCAGACCAGCCAAACGTGCTCCTAATTCATCCTCCATTCAGACCAGATGAGGGCGCCATTTGTGGCTTATTAAATAGACACGGACTCTCCTTTTATTTCAAGCTGAGTCCTCATCCCTGCAGGTGTTCAGACAGCATGTAGATCATGGGATCATGGAATCGTTAAGGTTGGAAAGGGCCTCTAAGACCCTCAACACAACACCACCGTGCCACGTAGAGGTGGTGCTTCAGGACGTGGTTTAGATGTCACGGTGGGTGGGGCAGATGGTTGTACAAGATGAACTTAGAGGTCTTCAATGATTCCAGGATTCTATGATTCCATGACCCCTTTCCCTGCAGGCACCTCCAGTGCCTTTGCCTGGCTCAGAGGTCCCAGAAGCGCAGCGCCTGCAGAATGCGCCTCGCTCTTGGCTGCTGCCTTGGACGGTTCATGATGAGGATGGTCTGTGTAGCCAGGGAACGGACTGCGACATCGCTGTCTTCTCTCAAAGGCTCAAGAGCTGTGGTGGAAACAAACCGAGCTGAGATGAAGCCCCGTGTCTACGGAGACCCCCGAGCATCCCCTCCCAAGGCCAGGCAGGAGAGAGCTGCTGCTCAGGAATGCCCCAACTGCCCCAGACAAGTTTCCTGGAGCAGGACCAGGCAAGGCAGCGCCCTGCTCAGTCACTATCTCCTGTCCCACCAGCCCTGCCTAACCCAACCCTGTCCCTCCTCACCAAAGCAGATCATTGCCATCTTCCCTGGGCTTTGGTCTCTCAGGTGTTGCGCAGCAAGCCCTAGGGACAGAGCTCTGTCAGATCCCCTTGCTCCCCAGTGCCGTGATGGGAACTGGGGCCAGGGTGTCCCAACAGAGGGACTCGGGGGTGGTGCCTCACCGATGAACCTCACGGCTGCCAAGCGCAAGTCTTTCTGAGCGTCCTTCAGGTACGGCACGCTCCGATCGAGGTAATCCTTAGTCTTGCTCCTGCGCTGTGCCAGCTGGAGAGAGCAGAAGAGTATGGGACTGGACTCCTGGAATGGCTTGGGCTGGAAGGGACCTCAAATCCCATCAAGTTCCTCCCCGCTGCCACGGGCACGGACACCTCCCACTGGATCGGGGGCTGTGGGCTCCAGGCTGGAGCAGGGCAGGCGAGACCCACACCCCAGACAAGTGGGGCATCTCTCGTCCAACCCTTAGGGGATGTCCTCACCAAGCATTCTGCAACATTCCACATCTGCTGCATCTGGACAAGGTTTTTGAGCTGCGCCCATCTGAGGAACTCTGCTGCAGCAAGGAGCGCTTCCGCGGATGCCTGTGGAGCAGTAGAAGCTGGCAGATGGCACCACGACCCCGTGTCCCCTTCCTCCTGGCTTTGTTCCAGTGGCCTTAGGAAGCTGGGACGTGCCCTGGCCCAAATGTCTTGGAGTCTCTTCTCTCCATACCTTGGCCACCCTCTCTGTTTGGTCATTCAAATGAAAGAAGAGCGGGAGCAGGGCCATTTGCACATTGCTCTTCATCTGCTTCTTGTTCCTCCACGCCACATTCTTTAACTGGTCTCTGAAGAGGGTGATGGAGGTCTCTCTCATCTGGCTGGACTCCTGGTAGGGAGAAGGACAGCAGGACTTCAGCACCAGTATCTCTCTGCCCACGGTGAAGCACGGAATGAGAGCATGTCCCCAGCTGGAAGGGACCCACCAGGGTCATGGAGCCCAACTCCTGTCCCTGCACAGGACAACCCCAAAATCATAAAATCATAGAATTATTTGGGCTGGCAGGGAACTCAAAGGCCATCCAGTTCCAACGAGCAGGGACACCTCCCACTGGATCAGGTTGCTCAAAGCCAACGTGACCTTGAACCCCTCCAGGGATGGAGCAGCCATGACTGCTCTGGGCAACCTGGGCCAGGGCCACCCCACACTCACAGGGATATGTTTCTTCCTAAGATCTCATCTCAGTCTCCCACAGGAGCCTAGGGGAGGAAGGGCAGTAGAAGCTCCTGCCTCGAATGTATCTGGAAGGTTTGAGCTGCAGGACCAGGCTCCATCCTCATGCTTACGTGATTAAAGACAGGCAGGAGCTTCTCTGCCAGCTGCACAGCAAAAGGGCTGGCCTCCTTCTTCTTCAGGTGACCCATCACTCTTAAAATGACCTGCAGGGCCTTCAACGCGATGTCGCTGTTGCCATCATTCATGACTTCCATCAGGTATGGCAGGAGGCCCAGCATTTGTTGTGCCTGTATGTAAAAGCAAATTTCCTCGTAGTGGAAAGGACACAGAGTCATGGAACGTTTTGCTTTGAAAGGACCTTTAGAGGTCATCCAGTCCATGCCCCTGCAGGAGCAGGGATGTCTTTAAACCAGATGCGGTTGCTCCAAGCCCCATCCAACCTGGCCTTGAACCTCTCCAGGGATGGGGCAGCCACGACTGCTCTGGCAAACCTGGGCCAGGGCCTCCCCACCCTCACAAGAAAATATTTCTGCCTAAGATCTTATCTCAATCTTCCCCATTTCAGCTTGAAAACCCGTTCCCCCTCATCATCTCCCTGCACTCCTACATCAGGAGTCCCTCTCCAGCTTTCCCGGAGCCCATTTCAGGACTGGAAGCTGCTCTAACTTCTCCCTGGAGCTTTCTCTTCTCCAGGCCAAACAATCCCAACTCTCTCAGGCAGTCCTCATGTGGGAGGCGCTCCAGACCTCAGACCATCTCCATGTCTTCCTCTTGCCTTGCTCCAAAAGCTGCATGTCCTCCGTGTGCAGAGGACTCCAAAACAGGACCCAGGATGCCATCTGGGCTCTCACCAGAGCATAGCAGAGGGGCATAAGCCCCTCCCTAACCCTGCTGCTCCCACTGCCTTGGATGCAGCGAATAACACATTTGCCTTTCTGAGCTGCAAGCACATATTGATGGCTCATGTGGATCTTCTCATCCCCCAGCACCCCAAGTCCTTCTCCTCAGGGCTGCTCCCAATTCATTCTGCATCCGCCTGTGCTAGTGCCTGGGATTCCTCATCCACCAAACAGTCCACCCATCAAAGCCCCATCTCGCTCTCTCCAGGTCAGAGAGAAGGATGTGCCGAGGGACTGTCTCCAAGGCTTTACACAAGTCCAGGTAGATGACATCCACTGCATTTCCCGTATGCAATGATGTGGTCACTCCATCACACAAGGCCACTGGGTTGGTCAGGCAGGTATTGCCCTTGGTGAAGCCGTGTTGGCTGTCTCCAGTCACCACCATGTGCTTTAGCAAAGCTTTAGGTGGTCCAGTTCCATGACCATTCCAGGCCCAGTGGTCAGGCTGACAGGTCCATGCCCAGAAATTCCCCAGGGATCTTACCCGCCTCGTGAAGGCAAAGAGCGTGTTTGGAGCTGTCACTCCATCACTGGAATCCCACTGCCCAAGCCCCTTCTTGCCACTGGGGCACCACGTGCAGGTACCCTGAGGACAAGGGCACTTGAGCTTTTCCAGACAACTTACAGCTAGGAGAGGGATGCAGGAGTCCTCGGGGAGAGCATCAGAGTCCATTTCCTGTTTATCCTGCAAGAGCTGGGTCAGCCACTGCAAAAGCTCCTCCAGTGTCTGGGGCATGGAGAAGATGAGTTCCCAGAGTGGCAGGGCAGAGCTGCAAGGCAGAGAGCTTCATCAGCAGGGGAGCCTCGGCCACCACAGCCCGGCCTGAGGCAGCCCTGCAGGACATGGACCTTGCCCTCAGCTGGGCTGGCTTGGGCAGCAGGAGAGGAGCAAGGAGGTATTTGTTGCTGGGCTGGCAGAGGCGTGCTGAATTATGGAATGTCGTGAGTGGGAAGGGACCCACTAGGACCATCAAGTTCAACTCCTGTCCCTGCACAGGACAACTCCACCGTTCACACCATGGTGCTGAGGGTGTTGGACCAAGGCATCTGACTATTATGAGGCTTGGTTCCCTGACTACTTTCCTGGTGAGAACTTCCAGTGCTCCATTGATCACTGGGGGAAGATTTTTTCCCAACATCTATGCTAATCGTCTCCAGGCATCTTCCTGCAATGCCCTCACAGCCAGAGGCAAGAGCTCAGTGCCCACTCCTCCTGTTCCCCATGTGAAGAAGACGCAGAGCACAATGAGGTCTCCCCTCTGTCTCCCCTTCTCCAGGCTGAACAGCCCAAGGGACTTCAGCCTCTCCTCATATTGCTTCCTCTCCTAAAGCTTGGGGACCTTCAACTCCTGTCTGGCTTTTCCAGCCTTGCCTTCTGCAGGGGATTTTTGGGGGCTGGATAGGCTGATGGGACAGAGGGCCCAGCACCCCAGGGCTGTCCTGCAGTTTTAGAGTCACAAAATCATGGAATGGTTTGGGCTTCAAGGGGTTTAAGCCCATCCAGCTCCAACCCCTTCCATGGGCAGGGACACCTCCCACTCGATCGGGGGCCTCCAACGCCAACTCTCTCCGCCCATCCGTGTACAGGAGGTACACCGGCCTTTGGATCATCCTTGTGCTTTCCGTTGGACGTTCTTGGCTGTATCATCCAGATTGATTCTGGGCCCTTCTCCCCAAGTGGATAAACCCTCAAGGCTGACAGAGCTCATACCTGTCAGTTGGAGGAAACATCCTCCACAACGTTGTGGCAACTTCATTGGGGTAGCAGTTGGTCATCCTGAATAGCAGTAACCCCACAATCTCCCGGGCTGATGTTGAGTTGACATGTCTCAGGCTTTCATGGAAACAGGCCATGAGGTTTGGCATCTGGAAATGAGATCCAGGTGAGGATGTTGCTGCCCCTGGAGCCTCAGCTGCCCTTTCCATCCCTCCCTGTCCTATTCAGGTGGCTTCAGGAGCCCAAGAGCCCTGGAACTGGGAGGAATCAAGGGAGGAGCAGGTTCTTGCATTTCTCAAGGGCCGGGCAACCTTGCCATAGGCCACCTACCTCTGCCCGCCAGAAAGCAGGATATTGCATGAACGCATCCTGGATGAGTATCATAACCTCTTTCTTAAAGATGCTGGAGGTCCTCATTGCCTCAATGGACATGAGGATGCTTTGTGTGTCCTCTGCAGGTTGGAGACACTGTCCCAGTACCTGTGGAGGAAGGAAGGGAGGATAGAGATGTCCCAGCAGGTGCCGTGGTTGTGCTGTGTGGGTGGGCAGCACAAGCAGTCCTGGAGAGAGGCGCCCGTCAGCACCCGCAGTGGAGCTGCAGTCACTGCCAAGGGCAGGAGAAAAAGGGGGGCCCAGGGGAAGGGAAGAAGGTTGGTCTCATGGGCACCGTGTGCTGGCCCTTGAGCGAGCCAGGACTATCTGGGGTCCTGGGGGCTGGAGCTGCTGTGGGGACCCCAGAGTGCAGCCCTCACATCATCCCTACTCAGAGACAGCAGGAACCCTCTAAGCAGGGACAGTGAGGCCATGCCAGCCCAATGATCCACAGAATCCTGGAATGCTTTGGGTTGGAAGGGATCTCAAACCCATTGAGTTCCAATCCCCTGCCATGGGCAGAGACAGCTCCCATTGGATGAGGGAGCTCAAAGCCCCCTGATCCCGTTTGGCCTTGAACACCTGCCAGGATGGGGCAGCCACGACTTCTCTGGTCAACCTATGCCTGGGCCTCCTCACTCTCACAGGAAAACAGCCAGTGGCTCTCGAAAGAGCAGAACAGAGCAGAGCAGAGCAGAGCAGAGCAGAGGGGCAGAAGCCTCTCCCTCACCCTGCTGATCCCACTGCCCAGGACATGTTTTTCTTTCTGGGCTGTGAGCGCGTGTGGCTGGCTCACGTGAATCGTCTCATCCCCCAGCACCCCAAGTCCTTCTCCTCAGGGCTGCTCCCAATTCATTCTGCATCTGCCTGTGCTAGTGCCTGGGATTCCTCATCCACCAAACAATCCACCCATCAAAGCCCCATCTCACTCTCTCCAGTTCAGAGAGAAGGATGTGCTGAGGGACTGTCTCCAAGGCTTTACACAAGTCCAGGTAGATGACATCCACTGCATTTCCCGTATGCACTGAAGTGGTCACTCCATCACACAAGGCTACTGGGTTGGTCAGGCAGAACTTGCCCTTGGTGAAGCCGTGTTGGCTGTCTCCAGTCACCACCATGTGTTTTAGCAAAGCTTTAGGTGGTCCAGTTCCATGACCTTTCCAGGCCCAGTGGTCAGGCTGACAGGTCCATGCCCAGAAATTCCCCAGGGATCTCACCCGCCCCATGAAGGCAAAGAGCGTGTTTGGAGCTGTCACTCCATCACTGGAATCCCACTGCCCGCACTGTCCCTGCCCCTGCTTGCTAATGTGGGCCCCATTCCTGGTGCCCTGCTCACCATCTGGCCTCTCTCCGACAGCCTCAAAAGGGCACTGAGGAACCGCCAGAGTGTCACTGGACCTGAGTACCTCAGACCCCACCAGACACTGTATGTTCGTGCAATTTCCTCATTTTCCCAGTCCTTGCAGGCCATCACCTGGAAGAAAGGCAACAATGAGTGACCGGGCACAGCCAAGCTCCTGGTTTCTCCAGAAGCTGAGGACAAGGGCCCTTGGGCTTTTCCTGATAACTCACAGCCAAGAGAAGGATGCAGGAGTCCTCCGGGAAAACATGAAAGCCCTCGTCCTGTTTATCCTGCAGGAGCAGGGACAGCCCCTGCAAAACCTCCTCCAGTATCTGGGGTTTGCGGAAGATGAGGTCCCAGAGTGGCACGGTAGATCTGCAAGGCAGAGAGCTCCATCAGCACGGCAGACTCGGCCACCACAGCCTGGCCTGAGGCAGCCTAGGAGGACATGGACCTTGCCCTCGGCTGGGCTGGCCTGGGCAGCAGGAGAGGAGCAAGGAGGTATTTGTTGTTGGACTGGCAGACGCGTGCTGAATCCTGGCCTCCAAGGATGGGGCAGCCACGACTTCTCTGGGCTTCCTGGGTCATTACCTCCCCACCCTCACAGAAACATTTCTTCCTGAAATCTTAATCTCCCCTCTATCAGCTCAAGACCTTTCCCTTCCTCATCTCCCTCCAGCCTCTGATCAAGAGCCCCTCCCCAGCTATCCTGGAGCACATTTCAGGAGGGGAAGCTGCTCTAAGTTCTCCCCGGATCCTCCTCTCCACCTGTCCGGGTACGGGATGTGCTCCAGCTTTCAGATAATCCTCGTGGCCTCCTTTGGACTTTCCTAGCTCTGTCATCCAGATTGATTCTGGGCCCCTCTCCCCAAACGGATCAGTCCTCAAGGCTTTCGGAGCCAGTACCTGTCAGTTGGAGGAAACATCCTCCACAACGTTTTGGCAACCTCCATGGGGTGGTACTTGGTCATTCTGAATAGCAGCGACCGCACCATCTCTCCAGTTGATCTCGAGTTGAAGTGTCCCAGGTTTTCATGGATGTAGGCCATGATGTTTGGTATCTGGAAGGGAGATGCAGGTGAGGATGTTGCTGCTCCTGGAGCCTCAGCTGCCCTTTCCTGCCCTATTCAGGTGGCTTCAGGATCCCAAGAGTCCTGGAACTGGGAGGAATCAAGGGAGGAGTGGGTTCTTGCAGTTTTCTATTGCAGGGCAACCTTGCCATGGGCCACCTACCTCTGCCAGCCAGGAGGCAGGGGTTTTTATCAATGCATCATGCATGAGTCTCATAAACTCCTTCTGAAAGATGCTGGAGTTCCTCATCACCTCAATGGACCTGACAAGATCTTCTGTGTCCTCTTCTGGTCCTAGATACTGTCCAAGTACCTGTGGAGGAAGGAAGAGGGAGTAGAGATATGCCAGCTGGAGTGGTGGTCATGCTGCGCGGGTGGGCAGCACAAGCAGCCCTGGCAAGAGAGATCGGTTCCATGACCTTCCCTGGCACAGTGGTTGGGCTGAAAGGTCCATGCCTGGAAACTGCCCAGGCAGCTTCCAGGCCGCACCAGGGCAAGGAGGGCATTTGGAGCTGTCACTGCACCACTCAAATCCCACTGCCCACACTGTCCCAGCCCCTGCTTGCCCATGTGGGTCCCCTTGACGACCCCCTGCTCACCATCTGGGCTCTCTGCGACAGCCTCAGAAGGGCCCTGAGCAACAGCGAGATTGTCACTGGACTTGAATGCCTCAGACTCCTCAAGACGGGGTGCGTTGCTACAATTTCCTCATTTTCCCAGTCCCTGCAGGCCATCACCTGGAAGAAAGGCAGCAGTGAGTCACCTGGCACCACCAAGCTCCTGGTTCCACCAGATGCTGAGGACAAGGGCACTTGAGCTTTTCCAGACAACTTACAGCTAGGAGAGGGATGCAGGAGTCCTCGAGGAGAGCATCAGAGTCCATTTCCTGTTTATCCTGCAAGAGCTGGGTCAGCCCCTGCAAAAGCTCCTCCAGTGTCTGGGGCATGGAGAAGATGAGTTCCCAGAGTGGCAGGGCAGAGCTGCAAGGCAGAGAGCTTCATCAGCAGGGGAGCCTCGGCCACCACAGCCTGGCCTGAGGCAGCCCTGCAGGACATGGACCTTGCCCTCGGCTGGGCTGGCCTGGGCAGCAGGAGAGGAGCAAGGAGGTATTTGTTGCTGGGCTGGCAGAGGCGTGCTGAATTATGGAATGTCCTGAGTGGGAAGGGACCCACTAGGACCATCAAGTCCAACTCCTGTCCCTGCACAGGACAACTCCACCGTTCACACCATGGGACTGAGGGTGTTGGCCCAAGGCTTCCTGACTATTATGAGGCTTGGTTCCCTGCCTGCTTCCCTGGGGAGCTCTTCCAGTGCTCCATTGATCTCTGGGGGAAGATTTTTTCCAATATCCAAGCTAACCCTCTCCTGACATGTTCCTGCCATGCCCTCACATCCAGAGGCAAGAGCTCAGTGCAGAGTATGATGAGGTCTCCTCTCTGTCTCCCCTTCTCCATGCTGAACAGCCCAAGGGACTTCAGCCTCTCCTCGTATTGCTTCCTCTCCTAAAGCTTGGGGACCTTCAACTCCTGTCTGGTTTTTCCAGCCTTGCCTTCTGCAGGGTTTTTTGGGGGCTGGATAGTGTGGTGGGAAGGAGGGCCCAGCACCCCAGGGCTGTCCTGCAATTTTAGAGTCACAGAATCATGGAATGCTTTGGGCTTCAAGGGGTTTAAGCCCATCCAGCTCCAACCCCTTCCATGGCCAGGGAACCCTCCCACTCGATCGGGGGCCTCCAACGCCAACTCTCTCCGCCCATCCGTGTACAGGAGGTACACTGGTCTTTGGATCATCCTTGTGCCCTCCTCTGGACGTTCTTGGCTGTATCATCCAGATTGATTCTGGGCCCTTCTCCCCAAGTGGATAAACCCTCAAGGCTGCCAGAGCTCATACCTGTCAGCTGGAGGAAACATCCTCCACAAAGTTGTGGCAACTTCATTGGGGTAGCAGCTGGTAATCCTGAATAGCAGTAACCCCACAATCTCCTGGGCCGACGTTGAGTTGACGTGTCTCAGGCTTTCATGGAAACAGGCCATGAGGTTTGGCATCTGGAAATGAGACCCAGGTGAGGATGTTGCTGCCCCTGGAGACTCAGCTGCCCTTTCCATCCCTCCCTGTCCTATTCAGGTGGCTTCAGGAGCCCAAGAGCCCTGGAACTGGGAGGAATCAAGGGAGGAGCGGGTTCTTGCAGTTCTCAAGGGCCGGGCAACCTTGCCATGGGCCACCTACCTCTGCCCGCCAGAAAGCAGGATATTTCATGAACGCATCCTGGATGAGTCTCATCACCTCTTTCTTAAAGATGCTGGAGGTCCTCATTGCCTCAATGGACATGAGGAAGTTTTGTGTGTCCTCTGCAGGTTGGAGACACTGTCCCAGTACCTGTGGAGGAAGGAAGGGAGGATAGAGATGTCCCAGCAGGAGCCGTGGTTGTACTGTATGGTCGTGCTGGAGAGAGGCGCCCGTGAGCACCCTCAGCGGAGCTGACAGCAGGGGCTGCAGTCACTGCCAAGGGCAGGAGAAGAAGGGGGGCCCAGGGGAAGGGAAGAAGGTTGGTCTCATGGGCACCGTGTGCTGGCCCTTGAGCGAGCCATCGCTATCTGGGGGCCTGGGGGCTGGAGCTGCTGTGGGGACCCCAGAGTGCAGCCCCCACATCATCCCTGCTCAGGGACAGCAGGAACCCTCTAAGCAGGGACAGTGAGGCCATGCCAGCCCAATGATCCACAGAATCCTGGAATGTTTTGAGTTGGAAGGGATCTCAAACCCATTGAGTTCCAATCCCCTGCCATGGGCAGAGAAAGCTCCCATTGGATGAGGGAGCTCAAAGCCCCCTGATCCAGTCTGGCCTTGAACACCTGCCAGGATGGGGCAGCCATGACTTCTATTGTAAACCAATGCCTGGGCCAACCAAACCTCACAGGAAAATAAACCATGACTCCAGGGTGGATCTTAAAAGAGCAGAAAAGAGCAGAGCAGAGCAGAGCAGAGGAGAGAGGCAGAAGCCCCTCCCTCACCCTGCTGATCCCACTGCTGAGGATATATTTTTTCTTTCTGTGCTGTGAGCACATGTGGCCGGCTCACGTGAATCGTCTCATCCCCCAGCACCCCAAGTCCTTCTCCTCAGGGCTGCTCCCAATTCATTCTGCATCCGCCTGTGTTAGTGCCTGGGATTCCTCATCCACCAAACAGTCCACCCATCAAAGACCCATCTCGCTCTCTCCAGTTCAGAGAGAAGGATGTGCCGAGGGACTGTCTCCAAGGCTTTACACAAGTCCAGGTAGATGACATCCACTGCATTTCCCGTATGCACTGATGTGGTCACTCCATCACACAAGGCCACGGGGTTGGTCAGGCAGGACTTGCCCTTGGTGAAGCCGTGTTGGCTGTCTCCAGTCACCACCATGTGATTTAGCAAAGCTTTAGGTGGGCCAGTTCCATGACCTTTCCAGGCCCAGTGGTCAGGCTGACAGGTCCATGCCCAGAAATACCCCAGGGATCTCACCTGCCCCATGAAGGCAAAGAGCATGTTTGGAGCTGTCACTCCATCACTGGAATCCCACTGCCCGCACTGTCCCTGCCCCTGCTTGCTAATGTGGGTCCCATTCCTGGTGCCCTGCTCACCATCTGGCCTCTCTCCGACAGCCTCAGAAGGGCACTGAGGAACCGCCAGAGCGTCACTGGACCTGAGTACCTCAGACCCCACCAGACACTGTATGTTCGTGCAATTTCCTCATTTTCCCAGTCCTTGCAGGCCATCACCTGGAAGAAAGGCAACAGTGAGTGACCAGGCACAGCCAAGCTCCTGGTTTCTCCAGAAGCTGAGGACAAGGGCCCTTGGGCTTTTCCTGATAACTCACAGCCAAGAGAAGGATGCAGGAGTCCTCCGGGAAAACATGAAAGCCCTCGTCCTGTTTATCCTGCAGGAGCAGGGACAGCCCCTGCAAAAGCTCCTCCAGTATCTGGGGTTTGCGGAAAATGAGGTCCCAGAGTGGCACGGTAGATCTGCAAGGCAGAGAGCTCCATCAGCACGGCAGACTCAGCCACCACAGCCTGGCCTGAGGCAGCCTAGGAGGACATGGACCTTGCCCTCGGCTGGGCTGGCCTGGGCAGCAGGAGAGGAGCAAGGAGGTATTTGTTGTTGGACTGGCAGAAGCGTGCTGAATCCTGGCCTCCAAGGATGGGGCAGCCACGACTTCTCTGGGCTTCCTGGGTCATTACCTCCCCACCCTCACAGAAACATTTCTTCCTGAAATCTTAATCTCCCCTCTATCAGCTCAAGACCTTTCCCTTCCTCATCTCCCTCTACCCTCTGATCAAGAGCCCCTCCCCAGCTATCCTGGAGCACATTTCAGGAGGGGAAGCTGCTCTAAATTCTCCCAGGATTCTCCTCTCCACCTGTCCGGGTACGGGATGTGCTCCAGCTTTCAGATAATCCTCGTGGCCTCCTTTGGACTTTCCTAGCTCTGTCATCCAGATTGATTCTGGGCCCCTCTCCCCAAACAGATCAGTCCTCAAGGCTTTTGGAGCCAGTACCTGTCAGTTGGAGGAAACATCCTCCACAACGTTTTGGCAACCTCCATGGGGTGGTACTTGGTCATTCTGAATAGCAGCGACCCCACCTTCTTTCCAGCTGATCTCAAGTTGAAGTGTCCCAGGTTTTCATGGATGTAGGCCATGATGTTTGGTATCTGGAAGGGAGATGCAGGTGAGGATGTTGCTGCTCCTGGAGCCTCAGCTGCCCTTTCCTGCCCTATTCAGGTGGCTTCAGGATACCAAGAGTCCTGGAACTGGGAGGAATCAAGGGAGGAGTGGGTTCTTGCAGTTTTCTATTGCAGGGCAACCTTGCCATGGGCCACCTACCTCTGCCAGCCAGAAGGCAGGGTTTTTTTTCAACGCAACACGCATGAGTCTCATAAACTCCTTCTGAAAGATGCTGGAGTTCCTCATCACCTCAATGGACCTGACAAGGTCTTCTGTGTCCTCTTCTGGTCCTAGATACTGTCCAAGTACCTGTGGAGGAAGGAAGAGGGAGTAGAGATATGCCAGCTGGAGTGGTGGTCAAGCTGTGCGGGTGGGCAGCACAAGCAGCCCTGGCAAGAGAGATCGGTTCCATGACCTTCCCTGGCACAGTGGTTGGGCTGAAAGGTCCATGCCTGGAAACTGCCCAGGCAGCTTCCAGGCCACACCAGGGCAAGGAGGGCATTTGGAGCTGTCACTGCACCACTCAAATCCCACTGCCCACACTGTCCCAGCCCCTGCTTGCCCATGTGGGTCTCCTTGACGACCCCCTGCTCACCATCTGGGCTCTCTCCGACAGCCTCAGAAGGGCCCTGAGCAACAGCGAGATTGTCACTGGACTTGAATGCCTCAGACCCCTCAAGATGGGGTGCGTTGCTGCAATTTCCTCATTTTCCCAGTCCCTGCAGGCCATCACCTGGAAGAAAGGCAGCAGTGAGTCACCTGGCACCACCAAGCTCCTGGTTCCACCAGATGCTGAGGACAAGGGCACTTGAGCTTTTCCTGACAACTTACAGCTAGGAGAGGGATGCAGGAGTCCTCGGGGAGAGCATCAGAGTCCATTTCCTGTTTATCCTGCAAGAGCTGGGTCAGCCCCTGCAAAAGCTCCTCCAGTGTCTGGGGCATGGAGAAGATGAGTTCCCAGAGTGGCAGGGCAGAGCTGCAAGGCAGAGAGCTTCATCAGCAGGGGAGCCTCGGCCACCACAGCCTGGCCTGAGGCAGCCCTTCAGGACATGGACCTTGCCCTCGGCTGGGCTGGCCTGGGCAGCAGGAGAGGAGCAAGGAGGTATTTGTTGCTGGGCTGGCAGAGGCGTGCTGAATTATGGAATGTCGTGAGTGGGAAGGGACCCACTAGGACCATCAAGTCCAACTCCTGTCCCTGCACAGGACAACTCCACTGTTCACACCACGGGACTGAGGGTGTTGGCCCAAGGCTTCCTGACTATTATGAGGCTTGGTTCCCGGCCTGCTTCCCTGGGGAGCTCTTCCAGTGCTCCATTGATCTCTGGGGGAAGATTTTTTCCAATATCCAAGCTAACCCTCTCCTGACATGTTCCTGCCATGCCCTCACATCCAGAGGCAAGAGCTCAGTGCAGAGTGTGATGAGATCTCCCCTCTGTCTCCCCTTCTCCAGGCTGAACAGCCCAAGGGACTTCAGCCTCTCCTCATATTGCTTCCTCTCCTAAAGCTTGGGGACCTTCAACTCCTGTCTGGCTTTTCCAGCCTTGCCTTCTGCAGGGCTTTTTGGGGGCTGGATAGTGTGGTGGGAAGGAGGGCCCAGCACCCCAGGGCTGTCCTGCAGTTTTAGAGTCACAGAATAATGGAATGGATTGGGCTTCAAGGGGTTTAAGCCCATCCAGCTCCAACCCCTTCCATGGGCAGGGACACCTCCCACTCAATCGGGGGCCTCCAACGCCAACTCTCTCCGCCCATCCGTGTACAGGAGGTACACCGGCATTTGGATCAACCTTGTGCCCTCCTCTGGACGTTCTTGGCTGTATCATCCAGATTGATTCTGGGCCCTTCTCCCCAAGCGGATAAACCCTCAAGGCTGACAGAGCTCATACCTGTCAGTTGGAGGAAACATCCACCACAACGTTGTGGCAACTTCATTGGGGTAGCAGTTGGTAATCCTGAATAGCAGTAACCCCATAATCTCCTGGGCTGATGTTGAGTTGACATATCTCAGGCTTTCATGGAAACAGGCCATGAGGTTTGGCATCTGGAAATGAGACCCAGGTGAGGATGTTTCTGCCCCTGGAGCCTCAGCTGCCCTTTCCATCCCTCCCTGTCCTATTCAGGTGGCTTCAGGAGCTCAAGAGCCCTGGAACTGGGAGGAATCAAGGGCGGAGCGGGTTCTTGCAGTTCTCAAGGGCTGGGCAAACTTTCCATAGGCCACCTACCTCTGCCCGCCAGAAAGCAGGATATTTCATGAACGCATCCTGGATGAGTCTCATCACCTCTTTCTTAAAGATGCTGGAGGTCCTCATTGCCTCAATGGACATGAGGAAGTTTTGTGTGTCCTCTGCAGGTTGGAGACACTGTCCCAGTACCTGTGGAGGAAGGAAGGGAGGGTAGAGATGTCCCAGCAGGAGCCGTGGTTGTGCTGTGTGGTTGGGCAGCACAAGCAGCCCTGGAGAGAGGCGCCCGTCAGCACCCGCACTGGAGCTGCAGTCACTGCCAAGGGCAGGAGAAGAAGGGGTGCCCAGGGGAAGGGAAGAAGGTTGGTCTCATGGGCACCGTGTGCTGGCCCTTGAGCGAGTCAGGGCTATCTGGGGTCCTGGGGGCTGGAGCTGCTGTGGGGACCCCAGAGTGCAGCCCTCACATCATCCCTGCTCAGAGACAGCAGGAACCCTCTAAGCAGGGACAGTGAGGCCATGCCAGCCCAATGATCCACAGAATCCTGGAATGCTTTGGGTTGGAAGGGATCTCAAACCCATCGAGTTCCAATCCCCTGCCATGGGCAGAGAAAGCTCCCATTGGATGAGGGAGCTCAAAGCCCCCTGATCCCGTTTGGCCTTGAACACCTGCCAGGATGGGGCAGCCACGACTTCTCTGGTCAACCTATGCCTGGGCCTCCCCACCCTCACATGAAAACAGCCCATGGCTCCCAGGGTGGGTCTCAAAAGAGAAGAACAGAGCAGAGCAGAGGGGCAGAAGCCCCTCCCTCACCCTGCTGATCCCACTGCTGGGGACATATTTTTTCTTTCTGGGCTGTGAGCACATGTGTCTGGCTCACGTGAATCGTCTCATCCCCCAGCACCCCAAGTCCTTCTCCTCAGGGCTGCTCCCAATTCATTCTGCATCCGCCTGTGCTAGTGCCTGGGATTCCTCATCCACCAAACAGTCCACCCATCAAAGCCCCATCTCGCTCTCTCCAGTTCAGAGAGAAGGATGTGCCGAGGGACTGTCTCCAAGGCTTCACACAAGTCCAGGTAGATGACATCCACTGCATTTCCCGTATGCACTGATGTGGTCACTCCATCACACAAGGCCACGGGGTTCGTCAGGCAGGACTTGCCCTTGGTGTAGCCGTGTTGGCTGTCTCCAGTCACCACCATGTGTTTTAGCAAAGCTTTAGGTGGTCCAGTTCCATGACCTTTCCAGGCCCAGTGGTCAGGCTGACAGGTCCATGCCCAGAAATTCCCCAGGGATCTCACCCGCCCCGTGAAGGCAAAGAGCGTGTTTGGAGCTGTCACTCCATCACTGGAATCCCACTGCCTGCACTGTTCCTGCCCCTGCTTGCTAATGTGGGCCCCATTCCTGGTGCCCTGCTCACCATCTGGCCTCTCTCCGACAGCCTCAGAAGGGCTCTAAGGAACCGCGAGATCGTCACTGGACCTGAGAACCTCAGACCCCACCAGATACTGTATGTTGTTGCAATTTTCTCATTTTCCCAGTCCTTGCAGGCCATCACCTGGAAGAAAGGCAACAGTGAGTGACCAGGCACTGCCAAGCTCCTGGTTCCTCCAGAAGCTGAGGACAAGGGCTCTTGGGCTTTTCCTGATAACTCACAGCCAAGAGAAGGATGCAGGAGTCCTCCGGGAAAACATGAAAGCCCTCGTCCTCTTTATCCTGCAAGAGCTGGGTCAGCCCCTGCAAAAGCCCCTCCAGTGTCTGGGGCTTGCAGAAGATGAGGTCCCAGAGTGGCAGGGCAGAGCTGCAAGGCAGAGAGCTTCATCAGCAGGGGAGCCTCGGCCACCACAGCCTGGCCTGAGGCAGCCCTGCAGGACATGGACCTTGCCATCAGCTGGGCTGGCTTGGGCAGCAGGAGAGGAGCAAGGAGGTGTTCGTTGCTGGACTGGCAGAGGCGTGTTGAATTATGGAATGTCGTGAGTGGGAAGGGACCCACTAGGACCATCAAGTCCAACTCCTGTCCCTGCACAGGACAACTCCACTGTTCACACCATGGGACTGAGGGTGTTGGCCCAAGGCTTCCTGACTATTATGAGGCTTGGTTCCCGGCCTGCTTCCCTGGGGAGCTCTTCCAGTGCTCCATTGATCTCTGGGGGAAGATTTTTTCCAATATCCAAGCTAACCCTCTCCTGACATGTTCCTGCCATGCCCTCACATCCAGAGGCAAGAGCTCAGTGCAGAGTGTGATGAGATCTCCCCTCTATGTCCCCTTCTCCAGGCTGAACAGCCCAAGGGACTTCAGCCTCTCCTCATATTGCTTCCTCTCCTAAAGCTTGGGGACCTTCAACCCCTGTCTGGCTTTTCCAGCCTTGCCTTCTGCAGGGCTTTTTGGGGGCTGGATAGTGTGGTGGGAAGGAGGGCCCAGCACCCCAGGGCTGTCCTGCAGTTTTAGAGTCACAGAATAATGGAATGGATTGGGCTTCAAGGGGTTTAAGCCCATCCAGCTCCAACCCCTTCCATGGGCAGGGACACCTCCCACTCAATCGGGGGCCTCCAACGCCAACTCTCTCCGCCCATCCGTGTACAGGAGGTACACCGGCCTTTGGATCATCCTTGTGCTTTCCGTTGGACGTTCTTGGCTGTATCATCCAGATTGATTCTGGGCCCTTCTCCCCAAGCGGATAAACCCTCGAGGCTGACAGAGCTCATACCTGTCAGTTGGAGGAAACATCCACCACAATGTTGTGGCAACTTCCTTGGAGTAGCAGTTGGTAATCCTGAATAGCAGTAACCCCACAATCTCCTGGGCCGACGTTGAGTTGACGTGTCTCAGGCTTTCATGGAAACAGGCCATGAGGTTTGGTATCTGGAAATGAGACCCAGGTGAGGATGTTGCTGCCCCTGGAGCCTCAGCTGCCCTTTCCATCCCTCCCTGTCCTATTCAGGTGGCTTCAGGAGCCCAAGAGCCCTGGAACTGGGAGGAATCAAGGGAGGAGCAGGTTCTTGCAGTTCTCAAGGGCCGGACAACCTTACCATGGGCCACCTACCTCTGCCAGCCAGAAAGCAGGATATTTCATGAACGCATCCTGGATGAGTCTCATCACCTCTTTCTTAAAGATGCTGGAGGTCCTCATTGCCTCAATGGACATGAGGAAGTTTTGTGTGTCCTCTGCAGGTTGGAGACACTGTCCCAGTACCTGTGGAGGAAGGAAGGGAGGGTAGAGATGTCCCAGCAGGAGCCGTGGTTGTACTGTATGGTCGTGCTGGAGAGAGGTGCCCGTGAGCACCCTCAGCGGAGCCAGCAGCAGGGGCTGCAGTCACTGCCAAGGGCAGGAGAAGAAGGGGGGCCCAGGGGAAGGGAAGAAGGTTGGTCTCATGGGCACCGTGTGCTGGCCCTTGAGCGAGCCAGGACTATCTGGGGTCCTGGTGGCTGGAGCTGCTGTGGGGACCCCAGAGTGCAGCCCTCACATCATGCCTGCTCAGGGACAGCAGGAACCCTCCAAGCAGGGACAGTGAGGCCATGCCAGCCCAATGATCCACAGAATCCTGGAATGCTTTGGGTTGGAAGGGATCTCCAAACCCATTGAGTTCCAATCCCCTGCCATGGCCAGAGACACCTCCCATTGGATGAGGGAGCTCAAAGCCCCCTGATCCAGTCTGGCCTTGAACACCTGCCAGGATGGGGCAGCCACGAATTCTCTGGTCAACCTATGCCTGGGCCTCCCCACCCTCACTGGAAAACAGCCCATGGATCCCAGGGTGAATCTCAAAAGAGCAGAACAGAGTAGAGAGGAGCAGAGCAGAGCAGAGCAGAGTAGAGGGGCAGAAGCCCCTCCCTCACCCTGCTGAGGACATATTTATTCTTTCTGGGCTGTGAGCACATGTGGCTGGCTCACGTGAATCGTCTCATCCCCCAGCACCCCAAGTCCTTCTCCTCAGGGCTGCTCCCAATTCATTCTGCATCCGCCTGTGCTAGTGCCTGGGATTCCTCATCCACCAAACAATCCACCCATCAAAGCCCCATCTCACTCTCTCCAGGTCAGAGAGAAGGATGTGCCGAGGGACTGTCTCCAAGGCTTTACACAAGTCCAGGTAGATGACATCCACTGCATTTCCCGTATGCACTGATGTGGTCACTCCATCACACAAGGCCACGGGGTTCGTCAGGCAGGACTTGCCCTTGGTGAAGCCGTGTTGGCTGTCTCCAGTCACCACCATGTGATTTAGCAAAGCTTTAGGTGGGCCAGTTCCATGACCTTTCCAGGCCCGGTAGTCAGGCTGACAGGTCCATGCCCAAAAATTCCCCAGGGGTCTCACCCGCCCCGTGAAGGCAAAGAGCGTGTTTGGAGCTGTCACTCCATCACTGGAATCCCACTGCCTGCACTGTTTCTGCCCCTACTTGCTAATGTGGGCCCCATTCCTGGTGCCCTGCTCACCATCTGGCCTCTCTCCGACAGCCTCAGAAGGGCACTGAGGAGCCGCCAGAGCGTCACTGGACGTGAGAACCTCAGACCCCACCAGATACTGTATGTTGTTGCATTTTCCTCATTTTCCCAGTCCTTGCAGGCCATCACCTGGAAGAAAGGCAACAGTGAGTGACCAGGCACTGCCAAGCTCCTGGTTCCTCCAGAAGCTGAGGACAAGGGCCCTTGGGCTTTTCCTGATAACTCACAGCCAAGAGAAGGATGCAGGAGTCCTCCGGGAAAACATGAAAGCCCTCATCCTCTTTATCCTGCAAGAGCTGGGTCAGCCCCTGCAAAAGCCCCTCCAGTGTCTGTGTCTTGCTGATGAAGAGGTCCCAGAGTGGCACGGTAGATCTGCAAGGCAGAGAGCTCCATCAGCACAGCAGACTCGGCCACCACAACCTGGCCTGAGGCAGCCCTGCAGGACATGGACCTTGCCCTCAGCTGGGCTGGCCTGGGCAGCAGGAGAGGAGCAAGGAGGTATTTGTTGTTGGACTGGCAGAAACGTGCTGAATCCTGGCCTCCAAGGATGGGGCAGCCACGACTTCTCTGGGCTTCCTGGGTCATTACCTCCCCACCCTCACAGAAACATTTCTTCCTGAAATCTTAATCTCCCCTCTATCAGCTCAAGACCTTTCCCTTCCTCATCTCCCTCCAGCCTCTGATCAAGAGCCCCTCCCCAGCTATCCTGGAGCACATTTCAGGAGGGGAAGCTGCTCTAAATTCTCCCAGGATTCTCCTCTCCACCTGTCCGGGTACGGGATGTGCTCCAGCTTTCAGATAATCCTCGTGGCCTCCTTTGGACTTTCCTAGCTCTGTCATCCAGATTGATTCTGGGCCCCTCTCCCCAAACGGATCAGTCCTCAAGGCTTTCGGAGCCAGTACCTGTCAGTTGGAGGAAACATCCTCCACAACGTTTTGGCGACCTCCATGGGGTGGTACTTGGTCATTCTGAATAGCAGCGACCACACCATCTCTCCAGTTGATCTCGAGTTGAAGTGTCCCAGGTTTTCATGGATGTAGGCCATGATGTTTGGTATCTGGAAGGGAGATGCAGGTGAGGATGTCGCTGCTCCTGGAGCCTCAGCTGCCCTTTCCTGCCCTATTCAGGTGGCTTCAGGAGCCCAAGAGTCCCGGAACTGGGAGGAATCAAGGGAGGAGTGGGTTCTTGCAGTTTTCTATTGCAGGGCAACCTTGCCATGGGCCACCTACCTCTGCCAGCCAGAAGGCAGGGGTTTTTATCAATGCATCACGCATGAGTCTCATAAACTCCTTCTGAAAGTTTCTGGAGTTCCTCATCACCTCAATGGACCTGACAAGATCTTCTGTGTCCTCTTCTGGTCCTAGATACTGTCCAAGTACCTGTGGAGGAAGGAAGAGGGAGTAGAGATATGCCAGCTGGAGTGGTGGTCATGCTGCGCGGGTGGGCAGCACAAGCAGCCCTGGCAAGAGAGATCGGTTCCATGACCTTCCCTGGCACAGTGGTTGGGCTGAAAGGTCCATGCCTGGAAACTGCCCGGGCAGCTTCCAGGCCGCACCAGGGCAAGGAGGGCATTTGGAGCTGTCACTGCACCACTCAAATCCCATTGCCCACACTGTCCCAGCCCCTGCTTGCCCATGAGGGTCCCCTTGCCGACCCCCTGCTCACCATCTGGGCTCTCTCCGACAGCCTCAGAAGGGCCCTGAGCAACAGCGAGATTGTCACTGGACTTGAATGACTAAGGCTCCTCAAGACGGGGTGCGTTGCTGCAATTTCCTCATTTTCCCAGTCCCTGCAGGCCATCACCTGGAAGAAAGGCAGCAGTGAGTGACCAGGCACCACCAAGCTCCTGGTTCCACCAGATGCTGAGGACAAGGGCACTTGAGCTTTTCCTGACAACTTACAGCTAGGAGAGGGATGCAGGAGTCCTCGAGGAGAGCATCAGAGTCCATTTCCTGTTTATCCTGCAAGAGCTGGGTCAGCCCCTGCAAAAGCTCCTCCAGTGTCTGGGGCATGGAGAAGATGAGGTCCCAGAGTGGCAGGGCAGAGCTGCAAGGCAGAGAGCTTCATCAGCAGGGGAGCCTCGGCCACCACAGCCTGGCCTGAGGCAGCGCTGCAGGACATGGACCTTGCTCTCGGCTGGGCTGGCCTGGGCAGCAGGAGAGGAGCAAGGAGGTATTTGTTGCTGGGCTGGCAGAGGCGTGCTGAATTATGGAATGTCGTGAGTGGGAAGGGACCCACTAGGACCATCAAGTCCAACTCCTGTCCCTGCACAGGACAACTCCACTGTTCACACCATGGGACTGAGGGTGTTGGCCCAAGGCTTCGTGACTATTATGAGGCTTGGTTCCCGGCCTGCTTCCCTGGGGAGCTCTTCCAGTGCTCCATTGATCTCTGGGGGAAGATTTTTTCCAATATCCAAGCTAACCCTCTCCTGACATGTTCCTGCCATGCCCTCACATCCAGAGGCAAGAGCTCAGTGCAGAGTATGATGAGGTCTCCCCTCTGTCTCCCCTTCTCCAGGCTGAACAGCCCAAGGGACTTCAGCCTCTCCTCGTATTGCTTCCTCTCCTAAAGCTTGGGGACCTTCAACTCCTGTCTGGCTTTTCCAGCCTTGCCTTCTGCAGGGAATTTTTGGGGGCTGGATAGGCTGATGGGACAGAGGGCTCAGCACCCCAGGGCTGTCCAGAAGTTTTAGAGTCACAAAATCATGGAATGGTTTGGGCTTCAAGGGGTTTAAGCCCATCCAGCTCCAACCCCTTCCATGGGCAGGGACACCTCCCACTCGATCGGGGGCCTCCAATCCCAACTCTCTCCGCCCATCCATGTACAGGAGGTACACTGGCCTTTGGATCATCCTTGTGCCCTCCTCTGGATGTTCTTGGCTGTATCATCCAGACTGATTCTGGACTCTTCTCCCCAAGTGGATAAACCCTCATGGCTGACAGAGCTCATACCTGTCAGTTGGAGGAAACATCCTCCACAACGTTGTGGCAACTTCATTGGAGTAGCAGTTGGTAATCCTGAATAGCAGTAACCCCATAATCTCCTGGGCTGATGTTGAGTTGACATATCTCAGGCTTTCATGGAAACAGGCCATGAGGTTTGGCATCTGGAAATGAGACCCAGGTGAGGATGTTGCTGCCCCTGGAGCCTCAGCTGCCCTTTCCATCCCTCCCTGTCCTATTCAGGTGGCTTCAGGAGCTCAAGAGCCCTGGAACTGGGAGGAATCAAGGGAGGAGCGGGTTCTTGAAGTTCTCAAGGGCTGGGCAACCTTCCCAAAGGCCACCTACCTCTGCCCGCCAGAAAGCAGGATATTGCATGAACGCATCCTGGATGAGTCTCATCACCTCTTTCTTAAAGATGCTGGAGGTCCTCATTGCCTCAATGGACATGAGGATGCTTTGTGTGTCCTCTGCAGGTTGGAGACACTGTCCCAGTACCTGTGGAGGAAGGAAGGTAGGATAGAGATGTCCCAGCAGGTGCCGTGGTTGTGCTGTGTGGGTGGGCAGCACAAGCAGCCCTGGAGAGAGGCGCCTGGCAGCACCTGCAGTGGAGCTGCAGTCACTGCCAAGGGCAGGAGAAAAAGGGGTGCCCAGGGGAAGGGAAGAATGTTGGTCTCATGGGCACCGTGTGCTGGCCCTTGAGCGAGCCAGGACTATCTGGGGGCCTGGGGGCTGGAGCTGCTGTGGGGACCCCAGAGTGCAGCCCTCACATCATCCATACTCAGAGACAGCAGGAACCCTCTAAGCAGGGACAGTGAGGCAATGCCAGCCCAATGATCCACAGAATCCTGGAATGCTTTGGGTTGGAAGGGATCTACAAACCCATCAAGTTCCAATCCCCTGCCATGGCCAGAGACACCTCCCATTGGATGAGGGAGCTCAAAGCCCCCTGATCCAGTCTGGCCTTGAACACCTGCCAGGATGGGGCAGCCATGACTTCTCTGGTCAACCTATGCCTGGGGCTCCCCACCCTCACAGGAAAACAGCCCATGGCTCCAGGGTGGGTCTCAAAAGAGCAGAGCAGAGCAGAGCAGAGCAGAGGGGCAGAAGCCCTTCCCTCACCCTGCTGATCCCACTGCCCTGGACGCAGTTTTTCTTTCTGGGCTGTGAGCGCGTGTGGCCGGCTCACGTGAATCGTCTCATCCCCCAGCACCCCAAGTCCTTCTCCTCAGGGCTGCTCCCAATTCATTCTGCATCTGCCTGTGTTAGTGCCTGGGATTCCTCATCCACCAAACAGTCTACCCATCATAGCCCCATCTCGCTCTCTCCAGTTCAGAGAGAAGGATGTGCCGAGGGACTGTCTCCATGGCTTTACACAAGTCCAGGTAGATGACATCCACTGCATTTCCCGTATGCACTGAAGTGGTCACTCCATCACACAAGGCCACGGGGTTGGTCAGGCAGGACTTGCCCTTGGTGAAGCCGTGTTGGCTGTCTCCAGTCACCACCATGTGCTTTAGCAAAGCTTTAGGTGGTCCAGTTCCATGACCTTTCCAGGCCCAGTGGTCAGGCTGACAGGTCCATGCCCAGAAATACCCCAGGGATCTCACCCGCCCCATGAAGGCAAAGAGCGTGTTTGGAGCTGTCACTCCATCACTGGAATCCCACTGCCTGCACTGTTCCTGCCCCTGCTTGCTAATGTGGGTCCCATTCCTGGTGCCCTGCTCACCATCTGGCCTCTCTCCGACAGCCTCAGAAGGGCACTGAGGAACCGCCAGAGTGTCACTGGACCTGAGAACTTCAGACCCCACCAAATACTGTACGTTGGTGCAACTTCCTCATTTTTCCAGTCCTTGTAGGCCATCACCTGGAAGAAAGGCAGAAGCGAGTGACCAGGCACAGCCAAGCTCCTGGTTTCTCCAGAAGCTGAGGACAAGGGCCCTTGGGCTTTTCCTGATAACTCACAGCCAAGAGAAGGATGCAGGAGTCCTCCGGGAAAACATGAAAGCCCTCGTCCTGTTTATCCTGCAGGAGCAGGGACAGCCCCTGCAAAACCTCCTCCAGTATCTGGGGTTTGCGGAAGACGAGGTCCCAGAGTGGCACGGTAGATCTGCAAGGCAGAGAGCTCCATCAGCACAGCAGACTCGGCCACCACAGCCTGGCCTGAGGCAGCCTAGGAGGACATGGACCTTGCCCTCGGCTGGGCTGGCCTGGGCAGCAGGAGAGGAGCAAGGAGGTATTTGTTGTTGGACTGGCAGAGGCGTGCTGAATCCTGGCCTCCAAGGATGGGGCAGCCACGACTTCTCTGGGCTTCCTGGGTCATTACCTCCCCACCCTCACAGAAACATTTCTTCCTGAAATCTTAATCTCCCCTCTATCAGCTCAAGACCTTTCCCTTCCTCATCTCCCTCCAGCCTCTGATCAAGAGCCCCTCCCCAGCTATCCTGGAGCACATTTCAAGATGGGGAGGTGCTCTAAATTCTCCCTGGATCCTCCTCTCCACTTGTCCGGGTACGGGATGTGCTCCAGCTTTCAGATAATCCTCGTGGCCTCCTTTGGACTTTCCTAGCTCTGTCATCCAGATTGATTCTGGGCCCCTCTCCCCAAACGGATCAGTCCTCAAGGCTTTCGGAGCCAGTACCTGTCAGTTGGAGGAAACATCCTCCACAACGTTTTGGCGACCTCCATGGGGTGGTACTTGGTCATTCTGAATAGCAGCGACCCCACCTTCTTTCCAGCTGATCTCGAATTGAAGTGTCCCAGGTTTTCATGGATGTAGGCCATGATGTTTGGTATCTGGAAGGGAGATGCAGGTGAGGATGTTGCTGCTCCTGGAGCCTCAGCTGCCCTTTCCTGCCCTATTCAGGTGGCTTCAGGAGCCCAAGAGTCCCGGAACTGGGAGGAATCAAGGGAGGAGTGGGTTCTTGCAGTTTTCTATTGCAGGGCAACCTTGCCATGGGCCACCTACCTCTGCCAGCCAGAAGGCAGGGTTTTTTATCAACGCATCATGCATGAGTCTCTTAAACTCCTTCTGAAAGTTTCTGGAGTTCCTCATCACCTCAATGGACCTGACAAGGTCTTCTGTGTCCTCTTCTGGTCCTAGATACTGTCCAAGTACCTGTGGAGGAAGGAAGAGGGAGTAGAGATATGCCAGCTGGAGTGGTGGTCATGCTGCGCGGGTGGGCAGCACAAGCAGCCCTGGCAAGAGAGATCGGTTCCATGACCTTCCCTGGCACAGTGGTTGGGCTGAAAGGTCCATGCCTGGAAACTGCCCAGGCAGCTTCCAGGCCGCACCAGGGCAAGGAGGGCATTTGGAGCTGTCACTGCACCACTCAAATCCCACTGCCCACACTGTCCCAGCCCCTGCTTGCCCATGTGGGTCCCCTTGCCGACACCCTGCTCACCATCTGGGCTCTCTGCGACAGCCTCAGAAGGGCCCTGAGCAACAGCGAGATTGTCACTGGACTTGAATGACTCAGACTCCTCAAGATGGGGTGCGTTGCTGCAATTTCCTCATTTTCCCAGTCCCTGCAGGCCATCACCTGGAAGAAAGGCAGCAGTGAGTGACCTGGCACCACCAAGCTCCTGGTTCCAACGGATGCTGAGGACAAGGGAATTTGAGCTTTTCCAGACAACTTACAGCTAGGAGAGGGATGCAGGAGTCCTCGGGGAGAGCATCAGAGTCCATTTCCTGTTTATCCTGCAAGAGCTGGGTCAGCCCCTGCAAAAGCTCCTCCAGTGTCTGGGGCATGGAGAAGATGAGTTCCCAGAGTGGCTGGGCAGCGCTGCAAGGCAGAGAGCTTCATCAGCAGAGCAGCCTCGGCCACCGCAGCCTGGCCTGAAGCAGCCCTGCAGGACATGGACCTTGCCCTCGGCTGGGCTGGCCTGGGCAGCAGGAGAGGAGCAAGGAGGTATTTGTTGCTGGGCTGGCAGAGGCGTGCTGAATTATGGAATGTCGTGAGTGGGAAGGGACCCACTAGGACCATCAAGTCCAACTCCTGTCCCTGCACAGGACAACTCCACCGTTCACACCATGGGACTGAGGGTGTTGGCCCAAGGCTTCGTGACTATTATGAGGCTTGGTTCCCGGCCTGCTTCCCTGGGGAGCTCTTCCAGTGCTCCATTGATCTCTGGGGGAAGATTTTTTCCAATATCCAAGCTAACCCTCTCCTGACATGTTCCTGCCATGCCCTCACATCCAGAGGCAAGAGCTCAGTGCAGAGTATGATGAGTTCTCCCCTCTGTCTCCCCTTCTGCAGGCTGAACAGCCCAAGGGACTTCAGCCTCTCCTCATATTGCTTCCTCTCCTAAAGCTTGGGGACCTTCAACTCCTGTCTGGCTTTTCCAGCCTTGCCTTCTGCAGGGCTTTTTGGGGGCTGGATAGTGTGGTGGGAAGGAGGGCCCAGCACCCCAGGGCTGTCCTGCAGTTTTAGAGTCACAGAATCATGGAATGGTTTGGGCTTCAAGGGGTTTAAGCCCATCCAGCTCCAACCCCTTCCATGGGCAGGGACCCCTCCCACTCGATCGGGGGCCTCCAACCCCAACTCTCTCCGCCCATCCGTGTACAGGAGGTACACCGGCCTTTGGATCATCCTTGTGCTTTCCGTTGGACGTTCTTGGCTGTATCATCCAGATTGATTCTGGGCCCTTCTCCCCAAGCGGATAAACCCTCAAGGCTGACAGAGCTCATACCTGTCAGTTGGAGGAAACATCCTCCACAACGTTGTGGCAACTTCATTGGCGTAGCAGTTGGTCATCCTGAATAGCAGTATCACCACAATCTCCCGGGCTGATGTTGAGTTGACATATCTCAGGCTTTCATGGAAACAGGCCATGAGGTTTGGCATCTGGAAATGAGATCCAGGTGAGGATGTTGCTGTCCCTGGAGCCTCAGCTGCCCTTTCCATCCCTCCCTGTCCTTTTCAGGTGTCTTGAGGAGCCCAAGAGCCCTGGAACTGGGAGGAATCAAGGGCGGAGCGGGTTCTTGCAGTTCTCAAGGGCACGGCAACCTTGCCATGGGCCACCTACCTCTGCCCGCCAGAAAGCAGGATATTTCATGAACGCATCCCGGATGAGTCTCATCACCTCTTTCTTAAAGATGCTGGAGGTCCTCATTGCCTCAATGGACATGAGGAAGTTTTGTGTGTCCTCTGCAGGTTGGAGACACTGTCCCAGTACCTGTGGAGGAAGGAAGGGAGGGTAGAGATGTCCCAGCAGGTGCTGTGGTCGTGCTGTGTGGATGGGCAGCACAAGCAGCCCTGGAGAGAGGTGCCCTTCAGCACCCGCAGGGGAGCCGGCAGCAGGGGCTGCAGTCACTGCCAAGGGCAGGAGAAGAAGAGGGGCCCAGGGGTAGGGAAGAAGGTTGGTCTCATGGGCACCGTGTGCTGGCCCTTGAGCGAGCCAGGGCTATCTGGGGGCCTGGGGGCTGGAGCTGCTGTGGGGACCCCAGAGTGCAGCCCTCACATCATCCCTGCTCAGAGACAGCAGGAACCCTCTAAGCAGGGACAGTGAGGCCATGCCAGCCCAATGATCCACAGAATCCTGGAATGCTTTGGGTTGGGAGGGATCCCAAACCCATTGGGTTCCAATCTCCTGCCATGGGCAGAGACACCTCCCATTGGATGAGGGAGCTCAAAGCCCCCTGATCCAGTCTGGCCTTGAACACCTGCCAGGATGGGGCAGCCATGACTTCTCTGGTCAACCTATGCCTGGGGCTCCCCACCCTCACAGGAAAACAGCCCATGGCTCCAGGGTAGGTCTCAAAAGAGCAAAACAGAGCAGAGCAGAGCAGAGCAGAGCAGAGCAGAGGGGCAGGAGCCCCTCCCTCACCCTGCTGATCCCACTGCCCTGGACACAGTTTTTCTTTCTGGGCTGTGAGCACATGTGGCCGGCTCACGTGAATCGTCTCATCCCCCAGCACCCCAAGTCCTTCTCCTCAGGGCTGCTCCCAATTCATTCTGCATCCGCCCGTGTTAGTGCCTGGGATTCCTCATCCACCAAACAATCCACCCATCAAAGCCCCATCTCACTCTCTCCAGGTCAGAGAGAAGGATGTGCCGAGGGACTGTCTCCAAGGCTTTACACAAGTCCAGGTAGATGACATCCACTGCATTTCCCGTATGCACTGATGTGGTCACTCCATCACACAAGGCCACGGGGTTGGTCAGGCAGGACTTGCCCTTGGTGAAGCCGTGTTGGCTGTCTCCAGTCACCACCATGTGCTTTAGCAAAGCTTTAGGTAGTCCAGTTCCATGACCTTTCCAGGCCCAGTGGTCAGGCTGACAGGTCCATGACCAAAAATTCCCCAGGGATCTCACCCGCCCCGTGAAGGCAAAGAGCGTGTTTGGAGCTGTCACTCCATCACTGGAATCTCATTGCCCGCACTGTCCCTGCCCCTGCTTGCTAATGTGGGTCCCATTCCTGGTGCCCTGCTCACCATCTGGCCTCTCTCCGACAGCCTCAGAAGGGCACTAAGGAACCGCAAGATCGTCACTGGACCTGAGAACCTCAGACCCCACCAAACACTGTATGTTTGTGCAATTTCCTCATTTTCCCAGTCCTTGCAGGCCATCACCTGGAAGAAAGGCAACAGTGAGTGACCGGGCACAGCCAAGCTCCTGGTTCCTCCAGAAGCTGAGGACAAGGGCCCTTGGGCTTTTCCTGATAACTCACATCCAAGAGAAGGATGCAGGAGTCCTCCGGGAAAACATGAAAGCCCTCGTCCTGTTTATCCTGCAGGAGCAGGGACAGCCCCTGCAAAACCTCCTCCAGTATCTGGGGTTTGCTGAAGAAGAGGTCCCAGAGTGGCACGGTAGATCTGCAAGGCAGAGAGCTCCATCAGCACGGCAGACTCGGCCACCACAGCCTGGCCTGAGGCAGCCTATGGACCTTGCCCTCGGCTGGGCTGGCCTGGGCAGCAGGAGAGGAGCAAGGAGGTATTTGTTGTTGGACTGGCAGAGGCGTGCTGAATCCTGGCCTCCAAGGATGGGGCAGCCACGACTTCTCTGGGCTTCCTGGGTCATTACCTCCCCACCCTCACAGAAACATTTCTTCCTGAAATCTTAATCTCCCCTCTATCAGCTCAAGACCTTTCCCTTCCTCATCTCCCTCCAGCCTCTGATCAAGAGCCCCTCCCCAGCTATCCTGGAGCACATTTCAAGATGGGGAGGTGCTCTAAATTCTCCCTGGATCCTCCTCTCCACTTGTCCGGGTACGGGATGTGCTCCAGCTTTCAGATAATCCTCGTGGCCTCCTTTGGACTTTCCTAGCTCTGTCATCCAGATTGATTCTGGGCCCCTCTCCCCAAACGGATCAGTCCTCAAGGCTTTCGGAGCCAGTACCTGTCAGTTGGAGGAAACATCCTCCACAACGTTTTGGCGACCTCCATGGGGTGGTACTTGGTCATTCTGAATAGCAGCGACCCCACCTTCTTTCCAGCTGATCTCGAATTGAAGTGTCCCAGGTTTTCATGGATGTAGGCCATGATGTTTGGTATCTGGAAGGGAGATGCAGGTGAGGATGTTGCTGCTCCTGGAGCCTCAGCTGCCCTTTCCTGCCCTATTCAGGTGGCTTCAGGAGCCCAAGAGTCCTGGAACTGGGAGGAATCAAGGGAGGAGTGGGTTCTTGCAGTTTTCTATTGCAGGGCAATCTTGCCATGGGCCACCTACCTCTGCCAGCCAGAAGGCAGGGTTTCTTATCAACGCAACACGCATGAGTCTCATAAACTCCTTCTGAAAGATGCTGGAGTTCCTCATCACCTCAATGGACCTGACAAGGTCTTCTGTGTCCTCTACTGGTCCTAGATACTGTCCAAGTACCTGTGGAGGAAGGAAGAGGGAGTAGAGATATGCCAGCTGGAGTGGTGGTCATGCTGCGCGGGTGGGCAGCACAAGCAGCCCTGGCAAGAGAGATCGGTTCCATGACCTTCCCTGGCACAGTGGTTGGGCTGAAAGGTCCATGCCTGAGAACTGCCCAGGCAGCTTCCAGGCCGCACCAGGGCAAGGAGGGCATTTGGAGCTGTCACTGCACCACTCAAATCCCACTGCCCACACTGTCCCAGCCCCTGCTTGCCCATGTAGGTCTCCTTGCCGACCCCCTGCTCACCATCTGGGCTCTCTGCGACAGACTCAGAAGGGCCCTGAGCAACAGCGAGATTGTCACTGGACTTGAATTCCTCAGACCCCTCAAGATGGGGTGCGTTGCTGCAATTTCCTCATTTTCCCAGTCCCTGCAGGCCATCACCTGGAAGAAAGGCAGCAGTGAGTCACCTGGCACCACCAAGCTCCTGGTTCCACCAGATGCTGAGGACAAGGGCACTTGAGCTTTTCCTGACAACTTACAGCTAGGAGAGGGATGCAGGAGTCCTCGGGGAGAGCATCAGAGTCCATTTCCTGTTTATCCTGCAAGAGCTGGGTCAGCCCCTGCAAAAGCTCCTCCAGTGTCTGGGGCATGGAGAAGATGAGTTCCCAGAGTGGCAGGGCAGAGCTGCAAGGCAGAGAGCTCCATCAGCAGGGCAGCCTCGGCCACCACAGCCTGGCCTGAGGCAGCCTAGGAGGACATGGACCTTGCCCTCAGCTGGGCTGGCCTGGGCAGCAGGAGAGGAGCAAGGAGGTATTTGTTGCTGGGCTGGCAGAGGCGTGCTGAATTATGGAATGTTCTGAGTGGGAAGGGACCCACTAGGACCATCAAGTCCAACTCCTGTCCCTGCACAGGACAACTACACCGTTCACACCACGGGACTGAGGGTGTTGGCCCAAGGCTTCCTGACTATTATGAGTCTTTTTTCCCTAACTACTTCCCTGGGGAGCTCTTCCAGTGCTCCATTGATCTCTAGGGGAAGAACTTTTTCCCAACATCCAAGCTAGCCCTGTCCTGACATATTCCTGCCATGTCCTCTCAGCCAAAGGCAAGAGCTCAGTGCCTGCTACGCCTGTTCCCCGTGTGAAGAAGATGCAGAGCACAATGAGGTCTCCACTCAATCTCACCTTCTCCAGGCTGAACAGGCCAAGGGACTTCAGCCTCTCCTCTAAACCCTTCCTCTACTTTGGGACCTTCACCTCTTTGCTGGCTTTGACAGCATTACCTTCTGCAGGGGTTTTTTGGGGGCTGGATAGTGTGGTGGGATGGAGGGACCTGCTCCCCAGGGGTGTCCTGCAGTTTTAAAGTCACACAATCATTGAATGGGTTTGGCTTTAAGGGTTTAAGCCCATCCAGTTCCAACTCCTTCCATGGGCAGGGACACCTCCCACTGGATCAGGGGACTCCAATCCCAACTCTCTCCACCTGACCATGTACAGGATCTTCTCCAGCCATTGGATCATCCTCGTGCCTTCCTCTGGACGTTTTCAGCTCTGTCATCCAGAGAGTCTCTGGGCCCTTCTCCCCAAGCGGATCAAGTCTTAAGGCTGACGGAGCTAATACCTGTCATTTGGTGGAAACATCCTCCACAACATTGTGGAAACTTCATTGGTGTGGTACTTGGTCATCAGTAAAAGCAGTGACTCCACGATCTCCTGGGCTGGCTCTGAGTTGAGGTGTGTCAAATTTCCGTGGATGCAGGTCATGATCTTGGGTACCTGAAGGAGACCCAAGTGAAGATGGTTCTGCCCCTAGTGCCTCAGCTGCCCTTTCCATCCCTCTGCGGGATTCAGACTGCTGGATTTGGGAGGGCTAGAGGGAGGAGCAGGGTCTGGGAGGGCTCAAGGGAAAGGCAGTCTTGCTATGGGCCACCTACCTCTGCCAGCCAGAGGGCAGGGTCCTGCATGATCACATCCTGCATGAGTTCTGTTGCCTCCCTCTGAAAGCAGCTTGAGTCTCTCATTGCCTCAATGGCCATGAGGACGATGTCTGTCTTCTCCGCTGTTTCCAGATACCTTTCTACTGTCTATGGAGGAAGGACGGGAGGATAGAGATGTCCCAGCAGGAGCCGCGGTCGTGCTGTGCGGGTGGGCAGCACAAGCAGCCCTGGAGAGAGTTGCTTCAAAGCAGCCGCAGCGGAGCCGGCAGCAGGGGCTGCAGTCACAGCCCAGGGGAGGAGAAGAAGAGGGACCCAGGGGAAGGGAAGAAGGTTGGTCTCATGGGCACCGTGTGCTGGCCCTTGAGCGAGCCAGGGCTGTCTGGTGGCCTAGGGGCTGGAGCTGCTGCGGGGACCCCAGAGTGCAGCCCTCACATCATCCCTGCTCAGAGACAGCAGGAAGCCTCTAAGCAGGGACAGTGAGGCCATGCCAGCCCAATGATCCACAGAATCCTGGAATGCTTTGGGTTGGAAGGGATCTCAAACCCAACCAGTTCCACCCAATGCCATCAGCAAGGACACCTCCCACTGGATCAGGGTGTCCCAAAGACCATCCCACCTGACCTTGAACACCTCCAGGGATGGGGCAGCGCAACCACTTCTCTGGGCAACCTGGGCCAGGGCCTCCCCATCCTCACAGGGAAATATTTCTTCCTAAGATGTCACCTGAATCTCGCCTCTTTCAACTCAAAACCATTCCCCTCATCCAATCCCTGCCCCTCCCCAGCATTCCTGGAGCCCCTTTCAGCACTGGAAGCTGCTCTAAGTTCTCCCTGGGACCTTCTCTTCTCCAGACTGAACAGCCCCAACTCCCTCAGTCTGTCCTTGTACGGGAGGTTCTCCAGCCCTTGGGTTCTCCTCGTGGCCTCCTCTGGACCCGTCCCAACAGCTCCATGTCCTTCCTGTGCTGAGGACTTCAGAACTGGACACAGGGCTCCAGATGGGGTTGCACAAGAGCGGAGCAGAGGGACAGAATCCCCTCCCTGATCCTGGTGTTGAGTCCTGCCCAGCCCACCAGGGCTCCTCACCCACTGATCTTTAGGGGCTGCTCCATAGGCACCTCATGGGGCTGCAGTGCAGAGCTGCTCACCTGGGGAGACACGTCCTCCCACAAGGACACCCCAGGTTGGCTGGGAAGTCTCTCTGCCATCCTTGGGGACAGGGTAAGGACCGATCAAGGGAGACGCTTTGGCACCACGGGGTGAGGCGTGAGCTCTGCTCGGGAGCTGTGAGCTCTGCTGCCTGTCCCGGCACTGTCCTGGCGGACACTGAGGGCTGGGGGCTGCAGCCACCGTTACCATGCGTGGTGCAGGGTGGGGTCCCAAAGTGAGGTCACAGAGGGTCCCCCTGTGACTTGGCCACGTGGCAGGGAGGGTCGGGTGGCCCTGGAAGGGTGTGAGAGACATGAAAGTGGAGCATGAGGAGGAGGGGTGGAAGAGAGAAGAGAAGGGCCCAGCACAGCAGCCCTGAACCTGCCCAATGCAGCAGGACGAGAAATCATCGAACCATGGCGTGTCCTGAGTTGGAAGGGCCCCTTCCAGAAAATACAGTTACTGGGATGAAACTGAACTCGACTTTAGCTTAAATCATGAATATGCCACAGGAGAGATTTCCCACTTACATGCACGTGTATAAATTCACCCAGAAATCTTCTACCCATTCTATCACTTTCCAAGGACTCATTTTAACATTATTATGAACCTCACAGCAGTCAAAACTCTGCTCGTTTGGAGTTGGCTCTGTCTGACCTTGGCCTTGAGATGGGGAAAAGCTGCAAACAGAGGTGATGATAGAAAAAGGCACCTCTGTTCAGCACAGACCACACTGAACACAAGACCTTATGGTCTCCAAAGCATGAAGAGTGCCTGGAAAAACACTGCTTGAAAGAAAACCTGCTATCAGAGGGACATCCTGTCTGCCTTTCAAAAACTGCAGTTACTGAGATGAAACTGAAATCTGCTTTAGCTTGAATCACCAATTTTCCACAAATGGTGCCTCACGCTTCCCTCCCCACCCACCTTTTCCTGCCCATCCCGCATCCCGTGACACAGGTGCATGCAGATGGTGGGAAGGGCAGGAGGGGCGAGAGCGCACGTAAGGGACCCCTCCACCCCAAATCCCCTCAGGTCCCAGGGCAGCCCCACACGGGTGGGTGGGTCCCCCCACACCCTCGGGAAAGATCCCCCCTCATCCCAAACCCAGCCCCGTCCAACCTCTGAGAGCTGGGCAGCAGCGATTCCCTCGGGAAAGAGCCCGTGCCCTGTTCAGTGTTGGGCCCCTCACTCCAAGAAGGACGGTGAGGGGCTGGAGCACGTCTGGAGAAGGGAATGGAGCTGGGAAGGGGGCTGGAGGCCTGGGGTTCTGGGAGCGGCTCTGGGGGCTGTTTAGCCTGGACGAGAGGTGGCTGAGGGGAGACCTCATCGCTCTCTGCTGTGGCTTCTTAAACAGACATGGACTCTGCTTTCGTTTCAAGCTGAGATCAAATTTATTGTTACAACCTCATCTTTATACCTTAGTGAAATGTCAACAACAGTCCTGCAATTCCTTCACAAAATTTTCCACAGCTGTTCTTCTCCTTCCCAGCTCCTCGTGACCACTGTTATTGTTTCTCTGCCTTCTTGGTTTTGCCACTGATGTTGAATTTTCAGGATGAGGAGGGTCTGTGTAGCCAGGGAACGGACTGCGATGTCACACGGAATGAGAGCATGTCTCCAGCTGGAAGTGACCCACCGGGGTCATGGAGCCCAGCTCCTGTTCCTGCACAGGACAACCCCAGAAATCAAAGGCCATCCAGGTCCAACGAGCAGGGACACATCCCACTGGATCAGGTTGCTCAAAGCCAACGTGACATTGAACCCCTCCAGGGATGGGGCAGCGACGACTGCTCTGGGCAGCCTGGGCCAGGGCCTCCCCACCCTCACAGGGATATGTTTCTTCCTAAGATCTCATCTCAGTCTCCCACAGGAGCCTAGGGGAGGAAGGGCAGTAGAAGCTCCTGCCTCGAGTGTATCTGGAAGGTTTGAGCTGCAGGACCAGGCTCCATCCTCATGCTTACGTGATTAAAGACAGGCAGGAGCTTCTCTGTCAGCTGCACAGCAAAAGGGCTGGCCTCCTTCTTCTTCAGGTGACCCATCACTCTTAAAATGACCTGCAGGGCCTTCAACGCGATGTCGCTGTTGCCATCATTCATGACTTCCATCAGGTATGGCAGGAGGCCCAGCATTTGTTGTGGCCTTGAACCCCTCCAGGGATAGGGCAGCCACGACTGCTCTGAAAACCTGGGCCAGGGCCTCCCCACCCTCACAAGAAAACATTTCTGCCTAAGATTTCATTTCTATCTCTCCTCTTTCAGCTCAAAACTTCCCCCCCTCATCCTCTCCCTGCCCTCCCTGATCCAGAGCCCCTCCCCAGCTTTCCTGGGGCCCCTTTCAACCCTGGAAGCTGCTCTAAGGTCTCCCCACAGCCTTCTCTTCTCCAGGCTGATGATACAACACGATACACTACAATATATTATTTTCTTTATATTCCAGGTGTGGGATCGCCAGCATTGTCTGTCCAGTACGGCAATCAGAATGCTCTGGTTTTCATCTGTGCTTTATGAATTCCGTGTTATTTTTTAGCCACTTGCTCTGCTTTCATTTCTTTTTGTCAGTGCAGTCATCTCCGCAGGGTTTCTGTGACTGCATTCCTGCGGTTTGGGCACCGAAGGGTTTATGAGGACAGTGTGCTGTCCCTGTGGTGCTGGCACCCGCCGTCACCTCCAAACCCCCACAGCATCTCTCCCTGCTGAGCTGCTGCCTGGGAGCAGAGCAGAAGCGATTCCCTCATGTAAATTTTTCTCTGAAATCCCTCAATTTAATTGGAGGCACCTCTAAAAACAATAACAAAAAAGGCATTTTGGGGGCTGGGTGGCAGCTCCTAGCAGTTTTTTTGCTCATGCGATGCTTTGTTGAATTTCTTTTTCTAATAGCTCACCGACGCTGCCTTCAGTCTTGCAGCAAAACCTTGCCTGGTGCGAAAAACACACGCCCAGGGAATACTGGGGCAGGGCGAGAGCCCCGAACAAGCACCTCCGGATGCTCTTCCCGCGCCATCCGCCTGACTTATTCAGCTGGAGCCCAGGGGAATCGCGGGGACCTGCTGTCCTGATGTTTCATTCATCCAGGAGAAACATTTTGATGAAGCGCTGAGATTGTGGGAATAAGCTGGGGGAGAAGCACAGGTTTGTTAAGGAACATTAAAGGACTTAACCTGAGATTTAGAAAAATCAGAAAACTTGAGAAAGATTACTCTTTTTGAGGGGTTTGTTTTTTTGGGGTTCTTTTTTATTTTTTGAGGTAAAAGTGTTTCACTTCTTGGAAAACGATCACAGCATCAGCACCACAATCTTCAGCGTCAGCACCACAGTCTTCAGCATTGGCTCCACAGTTCCCAGCTGTGCTGGTGCCACCGCTGGGAGGAAAAGCCCATTGCCCTTCACAAAACATTGGCCAAAAGAAGGAGCTGTTAAACAGAGATTCTGGGGTTAATTAGGGATTTAATGCATTTTTTTGCAGAGGGAAAGTGAGTTTTGGACACTCCCTGCCAAGTGGCCTTTTTTTTGGACTTGCCCCACTCCGCTTTTCATAGCTCCAGGAATGGAGCAGCCACCACTGCTCTGGGCAGCCTGGGCCAGGGCCTCCCCCTCCTCAAATGTGAAGAATTTCTTCCTATCATCTAGTCTAAATATTTCCTCTTCCAATTTAAAGACATTCCACCTCATCCTGTCACTCTAGGACCTTGGGAAAAGTCCCTCCCCAGCTTTTCTGGAGCCGCTTTCAGTGCTAGAAGCTGCTTTAAGGTCTACCTGCAGCCTTCTCCAGGCTGAACAACCCCAACTCTTCCAGCCTGTTCTCATAGCAGAGGTGCTCCAGCCCTTGGATCATCTGCGTGGCCTCCTCCGGACCCATTCCAACAGTTCCATCTCCTTCTTATGTTGCGGGTTCCAGAACTAGACACCAGGCTCCAGGTGAGGTCTCACAAGAGAGGAATAGAGGGGCAGAATCCCCTCCCTCCCTGCTGGCCACGCTGCTTTGGATGCAGCCCAGGACACGGTTGGTTTCTGGGCTGGGAAGGCACGCTGCAGTTTCATGTGGAGCTTCTTCTCCCCCAGCACCCCAAGTCCTTCTCCTCAGGGAAGCTCCCAATCACGTCGTCCCCCAGCCGGTACTGGAACCACAGGTTCCCTTGACCCAAGCGTAGGACCTTGCACTTGGCCTTGTTGAACCTCATGAGAGCCACACAGCCCCACTTCTCCAGCTTGTCCACGTCCCTCTCGATGACGTCCCATCCTTCTGGTGTGACGACTGCACCACTCAGCTTGGTGTCACCTGCAGACTTGCTGAGGTTGCCCTTGGTCTTGCTGCCCATATCGTTGATGTGTTGCCTTTGAAGGCGTGACGACCTGGTTCAGGAACAGCGCGACGGCCAAGCCCAGGCCGCTCGGGCCATCAGCGCACTGACACCAATGTGGTGGATGGCAAATGGTGTTTATTGATAGGTAACACGGCACTATATAGCCTGGGGTTATGACGTCACTTCTGTCTACTTCCGTCATAGCCCTATCGTCACTGGCTATCTGGAGGGGGGAGAAGGGCCCTGTCTTTCCGTACAGCGCAACATCTTCCGGCCGCCAGACCCTAACTACCCACATGATGAAAATATTAAACAGTGCTGGTTCCAGTCCTGACCCCCGAGGGACATCACTTGTCACAGTTCTCCGTGTGCGCATCGAGCCTTTGACCACTGATCCCTGAATGCAGCCATCCAACCAATTCCTTATCCACTGAACCATCCACCCATCAAATCCATATCTCTGCGATTTAGGACTGACAGCAGTGGTTGGGTTTAGGTTGGCTTTGCTCAGGTTTTGGGTTGTCCATCACTGTTTTCAGCCAGTTCTCTCCCCACTCCTCTCCCTTGGCACGTGAACCTGGATCTCACCTCCCTCCTTGACGGCGAGGACAAGAAGTCCAAGAACAAGCCGGGCGTCCTGCCCAAACATGCTACCAACATCATGCACTCCTGGCTCTTCCAGCATCTCATGGTGAGCCCCGCAGCTGCCAAAATGCCTGCAAACTGGGGAAAAAGGGCCTGGTGTTTGATCTGGATTTGTATCTTAAGGCACAAAGTGGCTTTGCTTTTCTTCGGGGAGCAATTTGGGCGGGACTTTTTGCACTGCAATTGATAAAATAGTCCCTTAAAGCATGAGGAAACAACCAAAACTGTTTGGGGGATGTCCACATAGTTTTGCAGATGGGTAATAGAGCATTTTTGCACAGTTAGCGGCTCCAAAACCACCTTTTCCTACCTGGCTGGGCTGTGACAGCTGCCCCACCGGTGTGGTTGTGGCACATCAGCAAGCAGAATTGCAGAACTGACTCATTTGGGGGACTGGAGATGTAGGAGGGTGCACAGAGGATGCAATGGGATGTTCTCATGCAGGGAGACCACTGTCCCACCAGCAGGGCTGGAAGAAGGGTGAAAAGCTACATCACCCCTTCTACCTGTATAGTTTGAGCAAGTCATCACTCAGAAACTGGTTGCATGATGGTCTTCAGGAAGGTGGGAGATCCCTGAGGTAGCAGTAAGATGAAGAATATCAGCTTCAAGGAGCAACCTGGGGAAAAATATGACCCAGGAGATGGAGCAGCAGGTACTTGGGAATTTCCCAGTCTTTTAAAATGGGAAATTACGTATTTATTGCATTGAGGACGAGAGCATCGCTGTGCTGGGCTTCCATCCCAAGCTGTGTGGTGCATCCTCCATGCTTTTGGAGGGCTGAACCACAGATCTGCAAGCAGAAGAGTGATTTGGAAGACCAGAAACTGAGAAGCAATTTTCTGCGTGGTGCCAGGAGAACCCCGTGGTTTGAGATTTCCAGAACTGAACTGAACAACTCAAAGAAATTGTTCTACTGGATGGTTGGGCTTTTGCTTTCAGCCTGGTCCACATGGTCTTAAGGTGCTTGTGCTTCCCCATGGGATTACTCCATCTGGCATCATGGATGATGTGGGTTTGTGTGACCGCATGCTCACCGCTCTTGATGAGCATTAATGTTCACCATTTTATTGAGTTTTGGAGCATTGCAGCACCAGCAGGAGGAAGAAATCCTGGACACTATGTGCCAAAAATGGAGATATTAGATAATTGCATGAATTAACTAAATAACAGCATTTTTCTTTCAGGGAATGAGAGATGGAGAGCCTTGGAAAAGCCCTAGGGACACTGGGGAAACTGTGATGCTCTCAGATGCCACCCTTAGGCCTTGCATCTTGCCAATGCATGAAGTTACATAATTTAGGGCGGGAAAATGAACAAAAAAGGTGTTTTTTCAGGTTATTTTTTACTCAGGGCTGCTGGTAAAGATGACATTTTTCTGCCTCGTCACTTTTTTCCCAGCACCCCTACCCACAGAGGAAGAGAAGAGGCAAATCGCCGCCCAAACCAATCTGACCCTCTTGCAAGTCAACAACTGGTGAGCACAGTGGTGGCCCATGCTGGCTTCAGAGATCTTTGGGAAGCTGGGGAGGGGTTCGTGGTGAGGGAGGGCAGGGACAGGACGAGGGGAACGGTTCTGAGCTGAAAGAGAGGAGACTGAGATGAGCTCTTAGGGAGAAATGTTTTCCTGTGAGGGTGGGGAGGCCCTGGCCCAGGTTGCCCAGAGCAGTGGTGGCTGCCCCAGCCCTGGAGGGGTTCAAGGCCAGGTCCCTGCCCATGGGTGGGTGGCTTTGAGATGCCTTGCAACCCAACCCCTTCCATGATTCTATGATCTTTCCGATGCTCTTTTGGTGCTATATATTGTTTTTTGAGGGGGTTAATGGGCGGTTGGGGCCAGTTTCTGGGGTGTGATTGATGGCATTTGTTTGTGATGTCTTAGTGCCCCCTTCTGGCAAACCCGACACACAGCAGCCTCCAACTCGGGGCTGGAAAACTTAATGTGATGGTGTGATGGGGCTCCAAGCCCCATCCAACCTGGCCTTGAACACCTCCAGGGATGGGGCAGCCACCACTGCTCTGGGCAAATGGGGCCAGGGCCTCCTCACCCTCACAGCAAAACATTTCTTCCTGAGATCTAGTTGGCCATCACAAGACGCTGGCGGTTGGGCACTGCATCTCCTCAGCACAGGAACAGCCCTCAAGGATCACTATGGGGCATCACTTGGGCTGTCTCTTGAGGTGCTGCAGAGGGGATAAAGGAGGACATGGGGAGAAGAGAGAAGATAAAGTGAAAAAGAGATGAAAAGATGAAGATGAGAAGACAGATGAGACAAGATGGGAGGAGCAGATGAAGCAAGAACTGAAAATGAAAAGTAGACAAGATGAAGATAAGGTGAGGAGAGCAGAAATGAGCATAGGTAGACAGGATGAACAGAGGGAAGAAAAAGAGAAGAGAAGGTGGCAACTAAGAGAAGATAGGATGCCCGACCAATTTGGGCATCTACTTGCTCAAAAATGAAGACTTCTTGTTGATTAATGAAGTTAACAAGCTAAAAGCTTGAGCTGGACCTCACAAGAGGCTGGGACAGGTGGGACACCCAACAGAGTTCTCTATTGAGTGTAGCTTTTCATTTGGGCTACTCATAGTATCATAGAACCACAGAATCATTAGGTTGGAAAGGACTCACAGGATCATCAAGTCCAACCATTCCCATCAATCACTAACCCATGTCCCTCAGCACGGCATCCACCTGTCTTTTAAACACCTCTAGGGAAGGTGACTCAACTACCTCCCTGGGCAGACTCTGCCAGTGCCCAATGACCCTTTCCGTGAAATATTTTTTCCTGATGTCAAGCCTGAACCTCCCTTGGCGGAGTCTGAGGCCATTCTCTCTTGTCCTGTCCCCTGTCACTTGGGAGAAGAGCCCAGCTCCCTCCCCTCCACAACCTCCTTTCAGGGAGTTGTAGAGAGCAATGAGGTCTCCCCTCAGCCTCCTCTTCTCCAGGCTAAACACCCCCAGCTCTCTCAGTCGTTCCTCATAAGGCCTGTTCTCCAGCCCCTTCACCATCTTCCTTGCTCTTCTCTGCACTCGCTCCAGAGCCTCAACATCCTTCTTGTGGTGAGGGGCCCAGAACTGAACACAGGATTCGAGGTGCGGTCTCACCAGTGCTGAGTCCAGAGGGAGAAGAACCTCCCTGGACCTGCTGGCCACGCCGTTTCTGGTACAAGCCAGGACGCCATTGGCCTTATTGGCCACCTGGGCCACTGCTGGCTCATGGTCAGTTGGCTGTCAACCAACACCCCCAGGTCCCTCTCCTCCAGGCACCTTTCTAGACAGACTTCTCCTAGTCTGTAGCTGCACAGGGTTGTTGTGCCCCAAGTGCAGGACGCGGCATCTGGCCTTGTTAAACCTCATGCCATTGGTCTCAGCCCAGCGGTCCAGCCTGTTCAGATCCCTTTGGAGCCTCCCAACCCTCCAGCAGATCCACATTTCCACCCAGCTTATTGTCATCTGCAAATTTGCTAAAGGTGCACTCGATGCCTTCATCCAGGTCATTGATAAAGACATTGAACAGGGCTGGACCCAGCACAGAGCCCTGGGGACACTACTTGTAACTGGCCTCCACCTGGAGTTGGAGTTGATGAACTATTTAAGCTCCTGGTTTACAAACTATTTTGTCCTTTTTATATTTGCCGGGCAGTCCCTTTTTATATTTATTTTCAGGCTCGCTCAGCATGGACAACCCGCAGCCCTTCTCCTCAGCCACAGCCACCATGGCCATGCAGCAGGCCATGCTGGCAGCCCTCGACGACTCCCTCAACGGCACCGAGGAAGAGGAGGAGGAGATGGAGGAGGAGGAAGAAGAGGAGGAAGAGCTGGAGGAAGAGCCTGGTGGCCTCCCACTGGCACCCAGCACCGACCTCGGCTTGGCTCACAGCGACTCACTGGAATAGCTCCTCCTGTCCCCTCCCCAAATCAGTGACAGCACCTGAAACAAAATTCCCCCCCAAAATGCCTAAAAAACTGCAAGAACAAAAGAAAATTTGTGAGAAAAGAAGCAAATCGGAGGCACTGGTGGATGCCCTGACTGCTCATGGGAGTGCAGGGACCACCACACCGGTGGTGCAAGTGGAGGACACATGTTTACTGAGCACTTATTGCAGCCAGATTACTTTTTTTCCAGTTTTATTCTTATTTTTACCCTTTCCTCTTCATTTTTGGTAAGAGCATTTTTAGGGGAAGCTGCTTTGCCCATGCGATGCTCGGATGCTGTTGGGCGACACCAGGTTCTCACCGCGTCCATCAATTAGATCTCTTGGTGAAAAAAAACCCCAACTAACCAATCGCAGAACTCATGTTTTTTGGTTTCCACCCCCTCCTTCCCAAAGATGTTTCACAGGCATAAATATCAATGTGCTGGGGTGAATGTATCAATGAGTGCGAATTCTGCTTCAGGTTGGATCTTCAGGTTGGAGGGTTCGTTCCATGCTCTTGACCAACCGGATTGCCCACATCTCCCTGTTTTGGCCCCAGTGCTGTGGCCGTTTGGTGACGTGGGACGCAGCGCTCTGGAAAAGGGAGGAATTTCCCCAAACCCTTTAATTTATGGACTAAAAACCCATTGAGTCTGGAAAGAAACACCCTATCCTTGTCTTTAAGGGCTGAGACTGGACACAACGTTGGGGCAAAGCCTGCCAGGAGCAAGACTTTCCCAAGGTGTTTAGTCACCAAGCCAGGAAGACAATGGGAGAAAAATGGCTTTAATAATGCAGATTTTTCACCCAAAACTGAGTGACGATGCCCAAGATTCGGCTGGGTGGATGTGATTCGATATTGTTGCTGGGAAGGTGGTTTCTCCCTGATATTATCCACCTGAGTGGGACAATGATGGTGTTTTACCCCAAATAAGCAACGGGGAAGGGCAGCTCTGCAAAAAACCCTATATTTGGGGGTCTTTAACTGCTAGCAAAAGGGCAAATTTTGCCTTAAAATGTGGCGTGGGGAGAAACCTGGGTGACGCAGGGCAAAAAGAATGAAGAAATTGTCTTCTGCAGGTTCCTCCTGTAAACGCAGGTTTCTCCAAGAGGTATTTTTTCTGAGTTTGCAGCTTTTTATCAGATTTGTTCTTTTTTTTTGGCTCTTGAAGAGCCGAGGAAAACAAACAAACAAACAACAGCCAGGGGAAAAACCCCAAGTGATGCAATGAGCAAAAAAGCCTATGTTTCGATACTGGTCTGGCATGAATGTAACCTGTAATTTCATAAAGGAGTCATTGTAATTTAGTATTAATTCATGGCCATTTATTATAAAGAACTACAAGATGAGATTTTGCAGCTGTATTTTATTGGCAGGTTCGTCCTGCGAGTGGAGCAACCCCAGAACTGGACAGAGAGCCCTCCAAAAGGCCCCTAAAATTGGTGAATCGGCCCCCCAAAATGGGTGAATTGACCTAAATCTGCAAGTGATGTGGTGCAAATAGCATTGAACCATCCAAAAAAGCAATGCTCCCCCCAAAAGTGATGCCCCCAAAATGAGCTCCAGAGGGGTTTTATCCCAAACTGAAAGGTGCTTCCCCCAAAATGTTACACACACTCCCCCCAAAATGGGTGAGGCTCACCCCAGAATGTGTTATATCCTCCAAAAATGAGTGATACTCACCCAAAACCACGTGATGCTCACCCCAGAATGACTTATATCCTCCAAAACCGAGTCATTGTCCCCCAAAATGAGTGATGCTCACTCAAAAGCAAGTGATACTCACCCTAAAATGAGTTATATCCACCCAAAATGAGTGATTCTCCCCAAAAACCATGCCCTCCCAAAGCAAGATCCTCCCAGAAACAAGTGATGCTCCCCAAAACCTAGAGATGCTCCCCAAAAAGGACTAAATCTCCACAAAATGAGCCATGGCCCCCAAATTAGGGATTCTTCCCCCAAATGAGTGACAAACCCCATACTTGAGTGCTTCTCCCAAACTGCAAGCTCCTCCCCCATTCCGTAATAAGCCAGTGCTAATTAACAGGTAGATTTGCTGGGAAAAGAGGTGATTTTTGTACATTTTGAGCAGAAAATCAGGCTACAGACAAGGTGAAAATGGGGAAAATCCCTTCAAAATGGACCTTCCAGCTGAATTTTGCCCCTCAGATCAGGCTGGTACCTCTGAGCCCCCAGCTGCTCTAGCCAAATCGCATATTTTTATACTATTTGCATATTCATCAGCCTCGCTGCACCGTCTGCGATGGGGTTTTGTGCTAAAAAAAGTGCATTTTCCTATCAAGAAGTTGCAAACCAACAAGCAGGGATGGAGACACCACAGGCTCCCCCTCCCAAGCAGCAATTACCACCCCAAATTGTGCCTCACACACCCCTCCCCACCCACCTTTTCCTGCCCATCCCGCATCCCGTGACACAGGCGCATGCAGATGGTGGGAAGAGCAGGAGGGGCGAGAGCGCACGTGAGGGACCCCTCCACCCCAAATCCCCTCAGGTCCCAGGGCAGCCCCACATCCTTGGGAAAGATCCCCCCTCATCCCAAACCCAGCCCCGTCCAACCTCTGGGAGCTGGGCAGCAGCGATTCCCTCGGGAAAGAGCCCGCGCCCTGTTCAGTGTTGGGCCCCTCACTCCAAGAAGGACGTTGAGGGGCTGGAGCACGTCTGGAGAAGGGAATGGAGCTGGGAAGGGGCTGGAGCCCCGGGGTTCTGGGAGCGGCTCTGGGGGCTGTTTAGCCTGGACGAGGGGTGGCTGAGGGGAGACCTCATCGCTCTCTGCTGTGGCGTCTTAAACAGACATGGACTCTGCTTTCGTTTCAAGCTGAGACCAAATTTATTGTTACAACCTCGTCTTTATACCTTAGTGAAATGTCAACAACAGTCCTGCAATTCCTTCACAAAATTTTCCACAGCTGTTCTTCTGCTTCCCAGCTCCTCGTGACCACTGTTATTGTTTCTCTGCCTTCTTGGTTTTGCCACTGATGTTGAATTTTCTCAGGCTGGAGGCTAGCTGGTTATCAAAGCTCTCTGCAGTCTTATCTCCAGAGGCTCTGCAGCATTCATGGTCCTTTTTGCTCAGCATCTCTTCTGACACCTCCCCTTGTTTTGTTTTCGTGCACTACTAGTATTTGTCTTAACACTCTATCGATCAAGCTCTACACTAAATTAATTAAGCAAGGCAGACAAACCAATATGCTAGAAAAAAAATCAAGTAAAATCTTAAAACCTATTACGGCCATTTTTATAGTCCAAGGTCCAATTCCAACAAAAAATCCTGCACATGTATTCCACTCATTCTGTATTTGCAATTCTTCTGTTAAATATTCTAAGGTGTTAATACTTTCATGTATAAATTCTGAATGATCTGATAAATATGTCAAAACACTAGATCAAGCTGCCAAGGAGGCATTTGTTTGATGACGGTGAGCCAAAGTGTGGTTCAAACACATAGAAACATTCCGAGTTCATCATATGAATTTGCCTAATGGACATGGGCCTCCTGAAATACAGGAAGGCATATCTGCCCATGCTCTATCTCCTCGAATGAAATACAATTCTCTCGGTGATTGCAGGGAGATGTTGGATTTGGATATATCTGCAGATATGTAATTACATCATATAAAATCATTCCAACACACACCAAATGAGGAATTAACATCTTATGAAAGAGTTACATTTTTGCTTATAGAACTAAAATATTTACTAAAATCTACTTTTATCACACCTAATAAAGAACGTCATCTATTGGCAAACTTACTAAACAGGTGCTAAATAGATTGGTCGGAGTTGCTACCGACCAACACAATGAATCTTGCTGTGCTGCATTGGCTAGGGTTACCCAGATATTGTCTTGGGATTGTGCAGGGATCCATGGGATGGTGGTTGCTCAACACGAAGTTCCCACAATTATTGCAATGCAGGTCACACGCATCTTGCTGGCATCCCTTGCGGTCCACGATCTGTAGAGACACTATCACACCCTCGTCCCCAGGTTATTAATGGCCATGGACCTTCCCATGGTCTTGTTTCTAAGTTACGTATCATTACTTTAGCTTTACTAATGTTATCGTTTGATTTCGTGATAAAATGTCGCTCTATCGGAGGAATATTGTCTTGGCAATGATTTAAAAAATTTAGAACATACATAGCTTCTACTCGTCTCTCTTGAGGGGCATATCCCACACTCCCCCTTTTTTTGTTTTAACAACGTATTTTTTAATGTACCATGAGCTCATTCAACTATGGCTTGCCCTGTTGGTGAGTGAGGAATGCCCGTGACGTGTGTGATTCCCCATTGCTGAAAAAAGGATTTTGTTATATTAGAAATATATGCTGGACCATTGTCTGTTTTTACTGTTTTCGGCACCCCCAAAATAGCAATTGCACATAATAAATGTTTTTTCACGTCTTGTGCTCATTCCCCTGTATGTGCGGAGGCAACAATGCAGGTAGAAGAGGTGTCAATTGATACATGTACATATTTTAGACACCCAAACATGGGGATATGTGTTACATCAGTTTGCCATATTTCAAGTGGACCTAATCCACGAGGATTTACACTGTCACAAGTAGTGCTGGCGATTAACTGACAATCAGGGCACATCTGTACAATTTGTCAAGCTTGCTCATGAGTTAACTGAAACATTTTCCTAAGGGCTGTACTACCTTGGTGATAAAAATCCTGTGACTTACGTGCTTGTTGTCATGTATCTGGATTAATTACAGGGGCTGCCAGAGCATCAGCTCGGCGATTGCCTTCAGCCATATATCCTGGTAAATTTGTATGAGAACGTACACGTATTATAAAGTAAGGTTTGTGTCAATTTGTCTAACAGATATTTCCGTTCCTTTAAAAAAACCTAGAGCTGTCCGTTGTCTACATACTTCGAACAGGCATTCTCCAAGCGTGACACAATGCCAACAACACAGGCTGAATCGGTCACGATGTTTATGGGTTGCGAAAACAGCTTGAAGCATCTAACAGCTGCAGCCAATTCCACAATTTGAGGTGATGCTGACACTTGACAAATGTCTGATTTTCACATGCCTTGTTTGGTCCTCCAAACAAGCACCGGTTTTCCAGTTTTCCCTGATCCATCTGTAAAAAGTGTCAACGCCTCCCTGAGAGGGACACGACTTAATTTTGTGGCAGGAGTTAAGCTTATGCACTCAAACAAACTGAAACAGGGGGCTCGGAAGATAATGAATGCTAATTTGTCCTTTAAAGTCTGCTAATGCAATCTGCATAGAACAGGAATGTTGCAAAAGCCAGTCTACTTGTTGTTGCATCATGGGAACATAGATGGTTGAGGGATCAACCCCATCCAATTCCAATAAACGATTGCGACCCTTCTGAATTAACTCAGTTCGTGCTGAGTTGTTATTGTTTTAGAAAAATGATGTGGTAAACATATCCATTCTAAAGGTCTAAATTTGACAGGCACACCTTCTTCCCACTGGGCTAAAACTCCAAACGGCTGGGATTTGGCTGAAATAATATATAATTCAATTGGAGTATTTAAACATTTGCAAAATATTTGTTTCTGACTAAGCTTTTTAGCAACCTTGTCGAATGCAACCAATGAATCTTTGTCTAATTGCCTGGGAGAGGTTAAATCCCCTTTTAACAACATAAACGAAGGATGTAATTCTTCTGTAGCGATACCTATGAAGGGGTGTACCCAATTTAGGGCTCCTAACAATTTTTGCACATCGTTCAATGTCTTTACAGAATATGAAAGTTTAACTTGCATTTGTTGAAGAGTTTGTCCTTGGATTTTCCACCCCAGATATTTCCACGGAGAAGTTTTTTGCATTTTTTCTGGTGCTACACAAAGACCTACTTGAGTAACTGCTGCGGTCACAGCTGCTAGAGCCTTAGCCTTCTGTTCTGGTGTCGAGGCTGCAACTAAAATATCATCCATGTAATGATAAATCAGGGCTCGAGGATATGATTCACGAGCCGGCGATAAAGCTTTTGCTACAAAGCACTGACAAACTCTTGGAGTGTTACACGTGCCTTGAGGCAATACGGTCCAGTGATACTGTTGGCTCGGTTCTGCCCTATGAATAGAAGGAATAGAAAAAGCAAAATGGATCGCATCCTTTGGATGGAACAGAATGGTAAAAAAACAGTCTTTCAAATCTATAGCAGTTAAGTCCCAGCTTTGTGGTAACACTGTCGGGAAGGGCGTTCCTGGTTGCAATGCTCCCATAGGCTCAATAAGTGCATTTATTTTTCACAAGTCCTGCTATAAACGCCGCTTTCTGCTTTTCTTCCATATTATAAACACTGGTGCGTTCCACGGACTGGTAGCTGGTACAATGTGTCCGGCTCGTCATTGTTCTCGCACTAAAGCTTTAAGGTGGTGCAGTTTCTGGGTGCTGAGGGGCCACTGTTCCACCCAGACTGGCTCTCCGTAGTCCAGCTTAGGGGCAGGGTGGTCTGCACCTCGGTGACCCCCGTTAAAAGCGGGTGCCTAAAGTCAGACCCCATCGTGCTGCGCAGTCTCTACCCCATAAGACAGTGGCCAGAGTGCACGGTTTAACAGTTGCCACACGACCCTCGGGGTCATATATGATTATGGAGTGTAAACTTGGTCGTGGGCTGGTCACTCCCCCCACCTCCTCAGAGCAGTAGGTGGGTCGGTCAATGGCCAAGCTGCCGACCACTCTGTTAACAAAAAGACTGTGACATTGGCGCCGCTGTCTATAATATATATATATGTATGTCTATAATACTGGTAAAGCAGTGCTCTCCGTTGCTCGGTGAGCGGCGTGCTTTGCAAGTGAACCTCAGTCATGATGTTTGCAGTTTCTGCCTCCACAAAATCGCAGGCTGGTCAGTGGAGCCCAAACCTCCTTCCCCCGTACACGATTTACTGCACGGGGTACAATTGCTTGAAAACAAATCAGCTGAGCAATTTTAGTGCCCTATGTCATAAAGCAGGGAGGCAGAGGCATCCAAGCCATTCCTTGTATCGTTCCCGTAGAATCAGCATCAATTAGTTCCGGCAAAACAAACAATCCTTGCTTGGTGGCAGATGATCGTCCAATTAACAGCGCACTACGTCCTTTTCCCAAGGGGCCCTTAACTGCTGTGGGGATGAGCTGCACTGCAGTGGTTGTTCATTCTGTACGCCTGGCGGGGGCCAGGTGCAGCCCTGCGCTCCCCGCTGTGCTGGCGCAGAGCTGGCTTGCATTGCAGCAGGACTCTGTGGGGCTCCTTGGATCGGGGCGCGCCCTCTCACCATGCGCTCGGCTGCATGTTGCCCTGTGCGCCCCAAGGAGCCAGCGCCCAACTGGCTTTGTGCAATCTAGATCTGCAAGCGTTCGTGTGATGTCTGCCTCTATGACACCGCAGACGGAGTCCGGGACCTTGATGTTGTCCCTCGGCATTCGAACCGACACGGCCCCTATTTCCAGAAGGGCACTGTCGTCACAGGGGTCCTGCTTTTCCACAACTGAAACAAGTTCCCTTCTGCTTAGATGTACGCACGGCCGCAAAAGCATCAGCTCTCAACGTTAGGTCATGAGATGGAGATCCGACATTCGGGCATGCTCTCATCATCTCAGTAAGTGACGGGTTTCTACTTTGTAAAGCTCGTGAGATTTTCTGACAATCTGCGTTTGCATTCTCTATTGCTAATTGTTTCAGCAAAGTTTCTCTAGTCTCGGCACTGTTAACCTGCTTATTGAAGGCTCCTTGTAGTTTGTCTAGGAGAGTCACGCGTGGTTGTGTAGCTCCTTGTCTAATATTCACAAAAGACTGTAGGTGAGCCCCAGCGCCAGGGACATTCGAAAATGCCTTCAAGACAATAGGCTGTAATTGATGCAGCCCTTCTATTGGGATTCTAGCCTGGGCCGCACCATCGATAGAATTGCCATCGCCCATTAAAGCATCGAGCCCCACCCGTCGCAAGGGGCTATTGTGCGGGAGTTGCAAATTATCCAGGGCAGCTACGGTCGCTGCCTCCTCCCAGTTCGACGGAAAGATAACATAGTGCATAGGAGTCATAACTAATCGGGCAATTGATCTCCAGTCCTGCGGCGTGAGATGGTATGTATCACCGATACCTTCTACCAACCTGAATGTGAAGGAGGCAGTTAGTCCATTCTCTTTAACAGCTTTTCGAACCTCCTTTACCACTTTGTAACTAATCGGTTCCCAGCGCGGAGCCACCGTCCTGCACGTAGATCACAGGCAAAGCTTGCAATATTTCAACTTCTCCCTGCTGCTGTGCCTCCCTCCTGCCTCAAGCCCATCGGTCTGAGGGATGGGGGGGAGCTGGATCGGGCTCCTTCTTGGTGACTATCAGATCAAAGGCTTTGTCGGCCCCCCCGTCGGGGGGTGCAGAGGCCAGCGCAGGCAGTTTAGGAGGGTGGGGAGTTAGTGCAGTTGCTGAACGATCCTGCACTCGGCTCGGAATTATCACTGTGCTTTTTAGAGCCGACATACGCCTCTAATGGCATCTTGGCCTGCATCAGAAACGGCATGACCATCAGGTGCAGGGAGGTTATTCTCCCTCTGGACTTGGCACTGGTGAGACCGCACCCCGAGTACTGTGTTCAGTTCTGGGCCCCTCACTACAAGAGGGATGTTGAGGCTCTGGAGCGAGTCCAGAGAAGAGCAACGAAGCTGGTGAAGGGGCTGGAGATCAAATCTTATGAGGAGCGACTGGGAGAGCTGGGGTTGTTTAGCCTGGAGAAGAGGAGGCTGAGGGGAGACCTTATTACTCTCTACAACTACCTGAAGGGAGGTTGTGGAGAGGAGGGTGCTGGGCTCTTCTCCCAAGTGACAGGGGACAGGACGAGAGGGAATGACCTCAAGCTCCGCCAGGGGAGATTATGCTTGAGATTAGGAAAGAATTCTTCATGGAGAGGGTGGTTAGGCATTGGAACAGTCTGCCAAGGGAGGTGGTTGAGTCACCGTCCCTGGAGGTGTTTAAGGTGAGGGTGGATGAGGTACTTAGGGGCATGATTTAAGGATTGGTGGGAATGGTTGGACACGACGATCCAGTGGATCTCTTCCAATCTGGTTATTCTGTGTGTGTGTAACGCTTCAAAAACAGTCCACCACGGGCCAAGCAACTTAGTAGCTGTTTTATCTGACCTAGTCACTTTATCCCATAGTCGAACTCCGATCTTATCCCAGGTTTCTTGATCGAATGCTGAGCAAATGCCAGAAGATGGCTCATGATCCCAGGCCCACGCCAAAAGCGATTTAAGATCACTAATATCTAATGCTTGGTTTCGATCTTTTAGAATATGTTTAAATAAGTCAACTACATCTTTCTGTTCTGAGGTTATCTTGTTCCCCATCCCCTTATCGGCAGCATCTTCTATCCAGCGGGCAGGTGTCTATAGCGTGCACTCCGGACTTCTTTTCAGCCCCTCCAAGCATCGTTTCTGTCCCTCCAGGCTTGTTTCAGACCAGCCAAACGTGCTCCTAATTCATCCTCCATTCAGACCAGATGAGGGCGCCATTTGTGGCTTATTAAATAGACACGGACTCTCCTTTTATTTCAAGCTGAGTCCTCATCCCTGCAGGTGTTCAGACAGCATGTAGATCATGGGATCATGGAATCGTTAAGGTTGGAAAGGGCCTCTAAGACCCTCAACACAACACCACCGTGCCACGTAGAGGTGGTGCTTCAGGACGTGGTTTAGATGTCACGGTGGGTGGGGCAGATGGTTGTACAAGATGAACTTAGAGGTCTTCAATGATTCCAGGATTCTATGATTCCATGACCCCTTTCCCTGCAGGCACCTCCAGTGCCTTTGCCTGGCTCAGAGGTCCCAGAAGCGCAGCGCCTGCAGAATGCGCCTCGCTCTTGGCTGCTGCCTTGGACGGTTCATGATGAGGATGGTCTGTGTAGCCAGGGAACGGACTGCGACATCGCTGTCTTCTCTCAAAGGCTCAAGAGCTGTGGTGGAAACAAACCGAGCTGAGATGAAGCCCCGTGTCTACGGAGACCCCCGAGCATCCCCTCCCAAGGCCAGGCAGGAGAGAGCTGCTGCTCAGGAATGCCCCAACTGCCCCAGACAAGTTTCCTGGAGCAGGACCAGGCAAGGCAGCGCCCTGCTCAGTCACTATCTCCTGTCCCACCAGCCCTGCCTAACCCAACCCTGTCCCTCCTCACCAAAGCAGATCATTGCCATCTTCCCTGGGCTTTGGTCTCTCAGGTGTTGCGCAGCAAGCCCTAGGGACAGAGCTCTGTCAGATCCCCTTGCTCCCCAGTGCCGTGATGGGAACTGGGGCCAGGGTGTCCCAACAGAGGGACTCGGGGGTGGTGCCTCACCGATGAACCTCACGGCTGCCAAGCGCAAGTCTTTCTGAGCGTCCTTCAGGTACGGCACGCTCCGATCGAGGTAATCCTTAGTCTTGCTCCTGCGCTGTGCCAGCTGGAGAGAGCAGAAGAGTATGGGACTGGACTCCTGGAATGGCTTGGGCTGGAAGGGACCTCAAATCCCATCCAGTTCCTCCCCGCTGCCACGGGCACGGACACCTCCCACTGGATCGGGGGCTGTGGGCTCCAGGCTGGAGCAGGGCAGGCGAGACCCACACCCCAGACAAGTGGGGCATCTCTCGTCCAACCCTTAGGGGATGTCCTCACCAAGCATTCTGCAACATTCCACATCTGCTGCATCTGGACAAGGTTTTTGAGCTGCGCCCATCTGAGGAACTCTGCTGCAGCAAGGAGCGCTTCCGCGGATGCCTGTGGAGCAGTAGAAGCTGGCAGATGGCACCACGACCCCGTGTCCCCTTCCTCCTGGCTTTGTTCCAGTGGCCTTAGGAAGCTGGGACGTGCCCTGGCCCAAATGTCTTGGAGTCTCTTCTCTCCATACCTTGGCCACCCTCTCTGTTTGGTCATTCAAATGAAAGAAGAGCGGGAGCAGGGCCATTTGCACATTGCTCTTCATCTGCTTCTTGTTCCTCCACGCCACATTCTTTAACTGGTCTCTGAAGAGGGTGATGGAGGTCTCTCTCATCTGGCTGGACTCCTGGTAGGGAGAAGGACAGCAGGACTTCAGCACCAGTATCTCTCTGCCCACGGTGAAGCACGGAATGAGAGCATGTCCCCAGCTGGAAGGGACCCACCAGGGTCATGGAGCCCAACTCCTGTCCCTGCACAGGACAACCCCAAAATCATAAAATCATAGAATTATTTGGGCTGGCAGGGAACTCAAAGGCCATCCAGTTCCAACGAGCAGGGACACCTCCCACTGGATCAGGTTGCTCAAAGCCAACGTGACCTTGAACCCCTCCAGGGATGGAGCAGCCATGACTGCTCTGGGCAACCTGGGCCAGGGCCACCCCACACTCACAGGGATATGTTTCTTCCTAAGATCTCATCTCAGTCTCCCACAGGAGCCTAGGGGAGGAAGGGCAGTAGAAGCTCCTGCCTCGAATGTATCTGGAAGGTTTGAGCTGCAGGACCAGGCTCCATCCTCATGCTTACGTGATTAAAGACAGGCAGGAGCTTCTCTGCCAGCTGCACAGCAAAAGGGCTGGCCTCCTTCTTCTTCAGGTGACCCATCACTCTTAAAATGACCTGCAGGGCCTTCAACGCGATGTCGCTGTTGCCATCATTCATGACTTCCATCAGGTATGGCAGGAGGCCCAGCATTTGTTGTGCCTGTATGTAAAAGCAAATTTCCTCGTAGTGGAAAGGACACAGAGTCATGGAACGTTTTGCTTTGAAAGGACCTTTAGAGGTCATCCAGTCCATGCCCCTGCAGGAGCAGGGATGTCTTTAAACCAGATGCGGTTGCTCCAAGCCCCATCCAACCTGGCCTTGAACCTCTCCAGGGATGGGGCAGCCACGACTGCTCTGGCAAACCTGGGCCAGGGCCTCCCCACCCTCACAAGAAAATATTTCTGCCTAAGATCTTATCTCAATCTTCCCCATTTCAGCTTGAAAACCCGTTCCCCCTCATCATCTCCCTGCACTCCTACATCAGGAGTCCCTCTCCAGCTTTCCCGGAGCCCATTTCAGGACTGGAAGCTGCTCTAACTTCTCCCTGGAGCTTTCTCTTCTCCAGGCCAAACAATCCCAACTCTCTCAGGCAGTCCTCATGTGGGAGGCGCTCCAGACCTCAGACCATCTCCATGTCTTCCTCTTGCCTTGCTCCAAAAGCTGCATGTCCTCCGTGTGCAGAGGACTCCAAAACAGGACCCAGGATGCCATCTGGGCTCTCACCAGAGCATAGCAGAGGGGCATAAGCCCCTCCCTAACCCTGCTGCTCCCACTGCCTTGGATGCAGCGAATAACACATTTGCCTTTCTGAGCTGTAAGCACATATTGATGGCTCATGTGGATCTTCTCATCCCCCAGCACCCCAAGTCCTTCTCCTCAGGGCTGCTCCCAATTCATTCTGCATCCACCTGTGCTAGTGCCTGGGATTCCTCATCCACCAAACAGTCCACCCATCAAAGCCCCATCTCGCTCTCTCCAGGTCAGAGAGAAGGATGTGCCGAGGGACTGTCTCCAAGGCTTTACACAAGTCCAGGTAGATGACATCCACTGCATTTCCCGTATGCAATGATGTGGTCACTCCATCACACAAGGCCACTGGGTTGGTCAGGCAGGTATTGCCCTTGGTGAAGCCGTGTTGGCTGTCTCCAGTCACCACCATGTGCTTTAGCAAAGCTTTAGGTGGTCCAGTTCCATGACCATTCCAGGCCCAGTGGTCAGGCTGACAGGTCCATGCCCAGAAATTCCCCAGGGATCTTACCCGCCTCGTGAAGGCAAAGAGCGTGTTTGGAGCTGTCACTCCATCACTGGAATCCCACTGCCCAAGCCCCTTCTTGCCACTGGGGCACCACGTGCAGGTACCCTGAGGACAAGGGCACTTGAGCTTTTCCAGACAACTTACAGCTAGGAGAGGGATGCAGGAGTCCTCGGGGAGAGCATCAGAGTCCATTTCCTGTTTATCCTGCAAGAGCTGGGTCAGCCACTGCAAAAGCTCCTCCAGTGTCTGGGGCATGGAGAAGATGAGTTCCCAGAGTGGCAGGGCAGAGCTGCAAGGCAGAGAGCTTCATCAGCAGGGGAGCCTCGGCCACCACAGCCCGGCCTGAGGCAGCCCTGCAGGACATGGACCTTGCCCTCAGCTGGGCTGGCCTGGGCAGCAGGAGAGGAGCAAGGAGGTATTCGATGCTGGGCTGGCAGAGGCGTGCTGAATTATGGAATGTCGTGAGTGGGAAGGGACCCACTAGGACCATCAAGTTCAACTCCTGTCCCTGCACAGGACAACTCCACCGTTCACACCATGGTGCTGAGGGTGTTGGACCAAGGCATCTGACTATTATGAGGCTTGGTTCCCTGACTACTTTCCTGGTGAGAACTTCCAGTGCTCCATTGATCACTGGGGGAAGATTTTTTCCCAACATCTATGCTAATCGTCTCCAGGCATCTTCCTGCAATGCCCTCACAGCCAGAGGCAAGAGCTCAGTGCCCACTCCTCCTGTTCCCCATGTGAAGAAGACGCAGAGCACAATGAGGTCTCCCCTCTGTCTCCCCTTCTCCAGGCTGAACAGCCCAAGGGACTTCAGCCTCTCCTCATATTGCTTCCTCTCTTAAAGCTTGGGGACCTTCAACTCCTGTCTGGCTTTTCCAGCCTTGCCTTCTGCAGGGGATTTTTGGGGGCTGGATAGGCTGATGGGACAGAGGGCCCAGCACCCCAGGGCTGTCCTGCAGTTTTAGAGTCACAAAATCATGGAATGGTTTGGGCTTCAAGGGGTTTAAGCCCATCCAGCTCCAACCCCTTCCATGGGCAGGGACACCTCCCACTCGATCGGGGGCCTCCAACGCCAACTCTCTCCGCCCATCCGTGTACAGGAGGTACACCGGCCTTTGGATCATCCTTGTGCCCTCCTCTGGACGTTCTTGGCTGTATCATCCAGATTGATTCTGGGCCCTTCTCCCCAAGTGGATAAACCCTCAAGGCTGACAGAGCTCATACCTGTCAGTTGGAGGAAACATCCTCCACAACGTTGTGGCAACTTCATTGGGGTAGCAGTTGGTCATCCTGAATAGCAGTAACCCCACAATCTCCCGGGCTGATGTTGAGTTGACATGTCTCAGGCTTTCATGGAAACAGGCCATGAGGTTTGGCATCTGGAAATGAGATCCAGGTGAGGATGTTGCTGCCCCTGGAGCCTCAGCTGCCCTTTCCATCCCTCCCTGTCCTATTCAGGTGGCTTCAGGAGCCCAAGAGCCCTGGAACTGGGAGGAATCAAGGGAGGAGCAGGTTCTTGCAGTTCTCAAGGGCCGGGCAACCTTGCCATAGGCCACCTACCTCTGCCCGCCAGAAAGCAGGATATTGCATGAACGCATCCTGGATGAGTATCATAACCTCTTTCTTAAAGATGCTGGAGGTCCTCATTGCCTCAATGGACATGAGGATGCTTTGTGTGTCCTCTGCAGGTTGGAGACACTGTCCCAGTACCTGTGGAGGAAGGAAGGGAGGATAGAGATGTCCCAGCAGGTGCCGTGGTTGTGCTGTGTGGGTGGGCAGCACAAGCAGTCCTGGAGAGAGGCGCCCGTCAGCACCCGCAGTGGAGCTGCAGTCACTGCCAAGGGCAGGAGAAGAAGGGGGGCCCAGGGGAAGGGAAGAAGGTTGGTCTCATGGGCACCGTGTGCTGGCCCTTGAGCGAGCCAGGACTATCTGGGGTCCTGGTGGCTGGAGCTGCTGTGGGGACCCCAGAGTGCAGCCCTCACATCATCCCTACTCAGAGACAGCAGGAACCCTCTAAGCAGGGACAGTGAGGCCATGCCAGCCCAATGATCCACAGAATCCTGGAATGCTTTGGGTTGGAAGGGATCTCAAACCCATTGAGTTCCAATCCCCTGCCATGGGCAGAGACAGCTCCCATTGGATGAGGGAGCTCAAAGCCCCCTGATCCCGTTTGGCCTTGAACACCTGCCAGGATGGGGCAGCCACGACTTCTCTGGTCAACCTATGCCTGGGCCTCCTCACTCTCACAGGAAAACAGCCCATGGCTCCCAGGGTGGGTCTCAAAAGAGCAGAACAGAGCAGAGCAGAGCAGAGCAGAGCAGAGGGGCAGAAGCCTCTCCCTCACCCTGCTGATCCCACTGCCCAGGACATGTTTTTCTTTCTGGGCTGTGAGCGCGTGTGGCTGGCTCACGTGAATCGTCTCATCCCCCAGCACCCCAAGTCCTTCTCCTCAGGGCTGCTCCCAATTCATTCTGCATCTGCCTGTGCTAGTGCCTGGGATTCCTCATCCACCAAACAGTCCACCCATCAAAGCCCCATCTCACTCTCTCCAGTTCAGAGAGAAGGATGTGCTGAGGGACTGTCTCCAAGGCTTTACACAAGTCCAGGTAGATGACATCCACTGCATTTCCCGTATGCACTGAAGTGGTCACTCCATCACACAAGGCTACTGGGTTGGTCAGGCAGAACTTGCCCTTGGTGAAGCCGTGTTGGCTGTCTCCAGTCACCACCATGTGTTTTAGCAAAGTTTTAGGTGGTCCAGTTCCATGACCTTTCCAGGCCCAGTGGTCAGGCTGACAGGTCCATGCCCAGAAATTCCCCAGGGATCTCACCCGCCCCGTGAAGGCAAAGAGCGTGTTTGGAGCTGTCACTCCATCACTGGAATCCCACTGCCCGCACTGTTCCTGCCCCTGCTTGCTAATGTGGGCCCCATTCCTGGTGCCCTGCTCACCATCTGGCCTCTCTCCGACAGCCTCAAAAGGGCACTGAGGAACCGCCAGAGTGTCACTGGACCTGAGTACCTCAGACCCCACCAGACACTGTATGTTCGTGCAATTTCCTCATTTTCCCAGTCCTTGCAGGCCATCACCTGGAAGAAAGGCAACAATGAGTGACCGGGCACAGCCAAGCTCCTGGTTTCTCCAGAAGCTGAGGACAAGGGCCCTTGGGCTTTTCCTGATAACTCACAGCCAAGAGAAGGATGCAGGAGTCCTCCGGGAAAACATGAAAGCCCTCGTCCTGTTTATCCTGCAGGAGCAGGGACAGCCCCTGCAAAACCTCCTCCAGTATCTGGGGTTTGCGGAAGATGAGGTCCCAGAGTGGCACGGTAGATCTGCAAGGCAGAGAGCTCCATCAGCACAGCAGACTCGGCCACCACAGCCTGGCCTGAGGCAGCCTAGGAGGACATGGACCTTGCCCTCGGCTGGGCTGGCCTGGGCAGCAGGAGAGGAGCAAGGAGGTATTTGTTGTTGGACTGGCAGACGCGTGCTGAATCCTGGCCTCCAAGGATGGGGCAGCCACGACTTCTCTGGGCTTCCTGGGTCATTACCTCCCCACCCTCACAGAAACATTTCTTCCTGAAATCTTAATCTCCCCTCTATCAGCTCAAGACCTTTCCCTTCCTCATCTCCCTCCAGCCTCTGATCAAGAGCCCCTCCCCAGCTATCCTGGAGCACATTTCAGGAGGGGAAGCTGCTCTAAGTTCTCCCCGGATCCTCCTCTCCACCTGTCCGGGTACGGGATGTGCTCCAGCTTTCAGATAATCCTCATGGCCTCCTTTGGACTTTCCTAGCTCTGTCATCCAGATTGATTCTGGGCCCCTCTCCCCAAACGGATCAGTCCTCAAGGCTTTCGGAGCCAGTACCTGTCAGTTGGAGGAAACATCCTCCACAACGTTTTGGCAACCTCCATGGGGTGGTACTTGGTCATTCTGAATAGCAGCGACCGCACCATCTCTCCAGTTGATCTCGAGTTGAAGTGTCCCAGGTTTTCATGGATGTAGGCCATGATGTTTGGTATCTGGAAGGGAGATGCAGGTGAGGATGTTGCTGCTCCTGGAGCCTCAGCTGCCCTTTCCTGCCCTATTCAGGTGGCTTCAGGAGCCCAAGAGTCCTGGAACTGGGAGGAATCAAGGGAGGAGTGGGTTCTTGCAGTTTTCTATTGCAGGGCAACCTTGCCATGGGCCACCTACCTCTGCCAGCCAGCGGGCAGGGGTTTTTATCAATGCATCATGCATGAGTCTCATAAACTCCTTCTGAAAGATGCTGGAGTTCCTCATCACCTCAATGGACCTGACAAGATCTTCTGTGTCCTCTTCTGGTCCTAGATACAGTCCAAGTACCTGTGGAGGAAGGAAGAGGGAGTAGAGATATGCCAGCTGGAGTGGTGGTCATGCTGCGCGGGTGGGCAGCACAAGCAGCCCTGGCAAGAGAGATCGGTTCCATGACCTTCCCTGGCACAGTGGTTGGGCTGAAAGGTCCATGCCTGGAAACTGCCCAGGCAGCTTCCAGGCCCCACCAGGGCAAGGAGGGCATTTGGAGCTGTCACTGCACCACTCAAATCCCACTGCCCACACTGTCCCAGCCCCTGCTTGCCCATGTGGGTCCCCTTGACGACCCCCTGCTCACCATCTGGGCTCTCTGCGACAGCCTCAGAAGGGCCCTGAGCAACAGCGAGATTGTCACTGGACTTGAATGCCTCAGACTCCTCAAGATGGGGTGCGTTGCTACAATTTCCTCATTTTCCCAGTCCCTGCAGGCCATCACCTGGAAGAAAGGCAGCAGTGAGTCACCTGGCACCACCAAGCTCCTGGTTCCACCAGATGCTGAGGACAAGGGCACTTGAGCTTTTCCAGACAACTTACAGCTAGGAGAGGGATGCAGGAGTCCTCGGGGAGAGCATCAGAGTCCATTTCCTGTTTATCCTGCAAGAGCTGGGTCAGCCCCTGCAAAAGCTCCTCCAGTGTCTGGGGCATGGAGAAGATGAGTTCCCAGAGTGGCAGGGCAGAGCTGCAAGGCAGAGAGCTTCATCAGCAGGGGAGCCTCGGCCACCACAGCCTGGCCTGAGGCAGCCCTGCAGGACATGGACCTTGCCCTCGGCTGGGCTGGCCTGGGCAGCAGGAGAGGAGCAAGGAGGTATTTGGTGCTGGGCTGGCAGAGGCGTGCTGAATTATGGAATGTCCTGAGTGGGAAGGGACCCACTAGGACCATCAAGTCCAACTCCTGTCCCTGCACAGGACAACTCCACCGTTCACACCATGGGACTGAGGGTGTTGGCCCAAGGCTTCCTGACTATTATGAGGCTTGGTTCCCTGCCTGCTTCCCTGGGGAGCTCTTCCAGTGCTCCATTGATCTCTGGGGGAAGATTTTTTCCAATATCCAAGCTAACCCTCTCCTGACATGTTCCTGCCATGCCCTCACATCCAGAGGCAAGAGCTCAGTGCAGAGTATGATGAGGTCTCCTCTCTGTCTCCCCTTCTCCATGCTGAACAGCCCAAGGGACTTCAGCCTCTCCTCGTATTGCTTCCTCTCCTAAAGCTTGGGGACCTTCAACTCCTGTCTGGTTTTTCCAGCCTTGCCTTCTGCAGGGTTTTTTGGGGGCTGGATAGTGTGGTGGGAAGGAGGGCCCAGCACCCCAGGGCTGTCCTGCAATTTTAGAGTCACAGAATCATGGAATGCTTTGGGCTTCAAGGGGTTTAAGCCCATCCAGCTCCAACCCCTTCCATGGCCAGGGAACCCTCCCACTCGATCGGGGGCCTCCAACGCCAACTCTCTCCGCCCATCCGTGTACAGGAGGTACACTGGTCTTTGTATCATCCTTGTGCCCTCCTCTGGACGTTCTTGGCTGTATCATCCAGATTGATTCTGGGCCCTTCTCCCCAAGTGGATAAACCCTCAAGGCTGCCAGAGCTCATACCTGTCAGCTGGAGGAAATATCCTCCACAAAGTTGTGGCAACTTCATTGGGGTAGCAGCTGGTAATCCTGAATAGCAGTAACCCCACAATCTCCTGGGCCGACGTTGAGTTGACGTGTCTCAGGCTTTCATGGAAACAGGCCATGAGGTTTGGCATCTGGAAATGAGACCCAGGTGAGGATGTTGCTGCCCCTGGAGCCTCAGCTGCCCTTTCCATCCCTCCCTGTCCTATTCAGGTGGCTTCAGGAGCCCAAGAGCCCTGGAACTGGGAGGAATCAAGGGAGGAGCGGGTTCTTGCAGTTCTCAAGGGCCTGGCAACCTTGCCATGGGCCACCTACCTCTGCCCGCCAGAAAGCAGGATATTTCATGAACGCATCCTGGATGAGTCTCGTCACCTCTTTCTTAAAGATGCTGGAGGTCCTCATTGCCTCAATGGACATGAGGAAGTTTTGTGTGTCCTCTGCAGGTTGGAGACACTGTCCCAGTACCTGTGGAGGAAGGAAGGGAGGATAGAGATGTCCCAGCAGGAGCCGTGGTTGTACTGTATGGTCGTGCTGGAGAGAGGCGCCCGTGAGCACCCTCAGCGGAGCTGACAGCAGGGGCTGCAGTCACTGCCAAGGGCAGGAGAAGAAGGGGGGCCCAGGGGAAGGGAAGAAGGTTGGTCTCATGGGCACCGTGTGCTGGCCCTTGAGCGAGCCAGCGCTATCTGGGGGCCTGGGGGCTGGAGCTGCTGTGGGGACCCCAGAGTGCAGCCCCCACATCATCCCTGCTCAGGGACAGCAGGAACCCTCTAAGCAGGGACAGTGAGGCCATGCCAGCCCAATGATCCACAGAATCCTGGAATGTTTTGAGTTGGAAGGGATCTCAAACCCATTGAGTTCCAATCCCCTGCCATGGGCAGAGAAAGCTCCCATTGGATGAGGGAGCTCAAAGCCCCCTGATCCAGTCTGGCCTTGAACACCTGCCAGGATGGGGCAGCCATGACTTCTATTGTAAACCAATGCCTGGGCCAACCAAACCTCACAGGAAAATAAACCATGACTCCAGGGTGGATCTTAAAAGAGCAGAAAAGAGCAGAGCAGAGCAGAGCAGAGGAGAGAGGCAGAAGCCCCTCCCTCACCCTGCTGATCCCACTGCTGAGGATATATTTTTTCTTTCTGTGCTGTGAGCACATGTGGCCGGCTCACGTGAATCGTCTCATCCCCCAGCACCCCAAGTCCTTCTCCTCAGGGCTGCTCCCAATTCATTCTGCATCCGCCTGTGTTAGTGCCTGGGATTCCTCATCCACCAAACAGTCCACCCATCAAAGACCCATCTCGCTCTCTCCAGTTCAGAGAGAAGGATGTGCCGAGGGACTGTCTCCAAGGCTTTACACAAGTCCAGGTAGATGACATCCACTGCATTTCCCGTATGCACTGATGTGGTCACTCCATCACACAAGGCCACGGGGTTGGTCAGGCAGGACTTGCCCTTGGTGAAGCCGTGTTGGCTGTCTCCAGTCACCACCATGTGTTTTAGCAAAGCTTTAGGTGGTCCAGTTCCATGACCTTTCCAGGCCCAGTGGTCAGGCTGACAGGTCCATGCCCAGAAATACCCCAGGGATCTCACCTGCCCCATGAAGGCAAAGAGCATGTTTGGAGCTGTCACTCCATCACTGGAATCCCACTGCCCGCACTGTCCCTGCCCCTGCTTGCTAATGTGGGTCCCATTCCTGGTGCCCTGCTCACCATCTGGCCTCTCTCCGACAGCCTCAGAAGGGCACTGAGGAACCGCCAGAGCGTCACTGGACCTGAGTACCTCAGACCCCACCAGACACTGTATGTTCGTGCAATTTCCTCATTTTCCCAGTCCTTGCAGGCCATCACCTGGAAGAAAGGCAACAGTGAGTGACCAGGCACAGCCAAGCTCCTGGTTCCTCCAGAAGCTGAGGACAAGGGCCCTTGGGCTTTTCCTGATAACTCACAGCCAAGAGAAGGATGCAGGAGTCCTCCGGGAAAACATGAAAGCCCTCGTCCTGTTTATCCTGCAGGAGCAGGGACAGCCCCTGCAAAAGCTCCTCCAATATCTGGGGTTTGCGGAAGACGAGGTCCCAGAGTGGCACGGTAGATCTGCAAGGCAGAGAGCTCCATCAGCACGGCAGACTCAGCCACCACAGCCTGGCCTGAGGCAGCCTAGGAGGACATGGACCTTGCCCTCGGCTGGGCTGGCCTGGGCAGCAGGAGAGGAGCAAGGAGGTATTTGTTGTTGGACTGGCAGAAGCGTGCTGAATCCTGGCCTCCAAGGATGGGGCAGCCACGACTTCTCTGGGCTTCCTGGGTCATTACCTCCCCACCCTCACAGAAACATTTCTTCCTGAAATCTTAATCTCCCCTCTATCAGCTCAAGACCTTTCCCTTCCTCATCTCCCTCTACCCTCTGATCAAGAGCCCCTCCCCAGCTATCCTGGAGCACATTTCAGGAGGGGAAGCTGCTCTAAATTCTCCCCGGATCCTCCTCTCCACCTGTCCGGGTACGGGATGTGCTCCAGCTTTCAGATAATCCTCGTGGCCTCCTTTGGACTTTCCTAGCTCTGTCATCCAGATTGATTCTGGGCCCCTCTCCCCAAACGGATCAGTCCTCAAGGCTTTTGGAGCCAGTACCTGTCAGTTGGAGGAAACATCCTCCACAACGTTTTGGCAACCTCCATGGGGTGGTACTTGGTCATTCTGAATAGCAGCGACCCCACCTTCTTTCCAGCTGATCTCAAGTTGAAGTGTCCCAGGTTTTCATGGATGTAGGCCATGATGTTTGGTATCTGGAAGGGAGATGCAGGTGAGGATGTTGCTGCTCCTGGAGCCTCAGCTGCCCTTTCCTGCCCTATTCAGGTGGCTTCAGGAGCCCAAGAGTCCTGGAACTGGGAGGAATCAAGGGAGGAGTGGGTTCTTGCAGTTTTCTATTGCAGGGCAACCTTGCCATGGGCCACCTACCTCTGCCAGCCAGAAGGCAGGGTTTTTTTTCAACGCAACACGCATGAGTCTCATAAACTCCTTCTGAAAGATGCTGGAGTTCCTCATCACCTCAATGGACCTGACAAGGTCTTCTGTGTCCTCTTCTGGTCCTAGATACTGTCCAAGTACCTGTGGAGGAAGGAAGAGGGAGTAGAGATATGCCAGCTGGAGTGGTGGTCAAGCTGTGCGGGTGGGCAGCACAAGCAGCCCTGGCAAGAGAGATCGGTTCCATGACCTTCCCTGGCACAGTGGTTGGGCTGAAAGGTCCATGCCTGGAAACTGCCCAGGCAGCTTCCAGGCCACACCAGGGCAAGGAGGGCATTTGGAGCTGTCACTGCACCACTCAAATCCCACTGCCCACACTGTCCCAGCCCCTGCTTGCCCATGTGGGTCTCCTTGACGACCCCCTGCTCACCATCTGGGCTCTCTGCGACAGCCTCAGAAGGGCCCTGAGCAACAGCGAGATTGTCACTGGACTTGAATGCCTCAGACCCCTCAAGATGGGGTGCGTTGCTGCAATTTCCTCATTTTCCCAGTCCCTGCAGGCCATCACCTGGAAGAAAGGCAGCAGTGAGTCACCTGGCACCACCAAGCTCCTGGTTCCACCAGATGCTGAGGACAAGGGCACTTGAGCTTTTCCTGACAACTTACAGCTAGGAGAGGGATGCAGGAGTCCTCGGGGAGAGCATCAGAGTCCATTTCCTGTTTATCCTGCAAGAGCTGGGTCAGCCCCTGCAAAAGCTCCTCCAGTGTCTGGGGCATGGAGAAGATGAGTTCCCAGAGTGGCAGGGCAGAGCTGCAAGGCAGAGAGCTCCATCAGCAGGGGAGCCTCGGCCACCACAGCCTGGCCTGAGGCAGCCCTTCAGGACATGGACCTTGCCCTCGGCTGGGCTGGCCTGGGCAGCAGGAGAGGAGCAAGGAGGTATTTGTTGCTGGGCTGGCAGAGGCGTGCTGAATTATGGAATGTCGTGAGTGGGAAGGGACCCACTAGGACCATCAAGTCCAACTCCTGTCCCTGCACAGGACAACTCCACTGTTCACACCACGGGACTGAGGGTGTTGGCCCAAGGCTTCCTGACTATTATGAGGCTTGGTTCCCGGCCTGCTTCCCTGGGGAGCTCTTCCAGTGCTCCATTGATCTCTGGGGGAAGATTTTTTCCAATATCCAAGCTAACCCTCTCCTGACATGTTCCTGCCATGCCCTCACATCCAGAGGCAAGAGCTCAGTGGAGAGTATGATGAGATCTCCCCTCTGTCTCCCCTTCTCCAGGCTGAACAGCCCAAGGGACTTCAGCCTCTCCTCATATTGCTTCCTCTCCTAAAGCTTGGGGACCTTCAACTCCTGTCTGGCTTTTCCAGCCTTGCCTTCTGCAGGGCTTTTTGGGGGCTGGATAGTGTGGTGGGAAGGAGGGCCCAGCACCCCAGGGCTGTCCTGCAGTTTTAGAGTCACAGAATCATGGAATGCTTTGGGCTTCAAGGGGTTTAAGCCCATCCAGCTCCAACCCCTTCCATGGCCAGGGACACCTCCCACTCAATCGGGGGCCTCCAACGCCAACTCTCTCCGCCCATCCGTGTACAGGAGGTACACCGGCATTTGGATCAACCTTGTGCCCTCCTCTGGACGTTCTTGGCTGTATCATCCAGATTGATTCTGGGCCCTTCTCCCCAAGCGGATAAACCCTCAAGGCTGACAGAGCTCATACCTGTCAGTTGGAGGAAACATCCACCACAACGTTGTGGCAACTTCATTGGGGTAGCAGTTGGTAATCCTGAATAGCAGTAACCCCACAATCTCCTGGGCTGATGTTGAGTTGACGTGTCTCAGGCTTTCATGGAAACAGGCCATGAGGTTTGGCATCTGGAAATGAGACCCAGGTGAGGATGTTTCTGCCCCTGGAGCCTCAGCTGCCCTTTCCATCCCTCCCTGTCCTATTCAGGTGGCTTCAGGAGCTCAAGAGCCCTGGAACTGGGAGGAATCAAGGGCGGAGCGGGTTCTTGCAGTTCTCAAGGGCTGGGCAAACTTTCCATAGGCCACCTACCTCTGCCCGCCAGAAAGCAGGATATTTCATGAACGCATCCTGGATGAGTCTCATCACCTCTTTCTTAAAGATGCTGGAGGTCCTCATTGCCTCAATGGACATGAGGAAGTTTTGTGTGTCCTCTGCAGGTTGGAGACACTGTCCCAGTACCTGTGGAGGAAGGAAGGGAGGGTAGAGATGTCCCAGCAGGAGCCGTGGTTGTGCTGTGTGGTTGGGCAGCACAAGCAGCCCTGGAGAGAGGCGCCCGTCAGCACCCGCACTGGAGCTGCAGTCACTGCCAAGGGCAGGAGAAGAAGGGGGGCCCAGGGGAAGGGAAGAAGGTTGGTCTCATGGGCACCGTGTGCTGGCCCTTGAGCGAGTCAGGGCTATCTGGGGTCCTGGGGGCTGGAGCTGCTGTGGGGACCCCAGAGTGCAGCCCTCACATCATCCCTGCTCAGAGACAGCAGGAACCCTCTAAGCAGGGACAGTGAGGCCATGCCAGCCCAATGATCCACAGAATCCTGGAATGCTTTGGGTTGGAAGGGATCTCAAACCCATCGAGTTCCAATCCCCTGCCATGGGCAGAGAAAGCTCCCATTGGATGAGGGAGCTCAAAGCCCCCTGATCCCGTTTGGCCTTGAACACCTGCCAGGATGGGGCAGCCACGACTTCTCTGGTCAACCTATGCCTGGGCCTCCCCACCCTCACATGAAAACAGCCCATGGCTCCCAGGGTGGGTCTCAAAAGAGAAGAACAGAGCAGAGCAGAGGGGCAGAAGCCCCTCCCTCACCCTGCTGATCCCACTGCTGGGGACATATTTTTTCTTTCTGGGCTGTGAGCACATGTGTCTGGCTCACGTGAATCGTCTCATCCCCCAGCACCCCAAGTCCTTCTCCTCAGGGCTGCTCCCAATTCATTCTGCATCCGCCTGTGCTAGTGCCTGGGATTCCTCATCCACCAAACAGTCCACCCATCAAAGCCCCATCTCGCTCTCTCCAGTTCAGAGAGAAGGATGTGCCGAGGGACTGTCTCCAAGGCTTCACACAAGTCCAGGTAGATGACATCCACTGCATTTCCCGTATGCACTGATGTGGTCACTCCATCACACAAGGCCACGGGGTTCGTCAGGCAGGACTTGCCCTTGGTGTAGCCGTGTTGGCTGTCTCCAGTCACCACCATGTGTTTTAGCAAAGCTTTAGGTGGTCCAGTTCCATGACCTTTCCAGGCCCAGTGGTCAGGCTGACAGGTCCATGCCCAGAAATTCCCCAGGGATCTCACCCGCCCCGTGAAGGCAAAGAGCGTGTTTGGAGCTGTCACTCCATCACTGGAATCCCACTGCCTGCACTGTTCCTGCCCCTGCTTGCTAATGTGGGCCCCATTCCTGGTGCCCTGCTCACCATCTGGCCTCTCTCCGACAGCCTCAGAAGGGCTCTAAGGAACCGCGAGATCGTCACTGGACCTGAGAACCTCAGACCCCACCAGATACTGTATGTTGTTGCAATTTCCTCATTTTCCCAGTCCTTGCAGGCCATCACCTGGAAGAAAGGCAACAGTGAGTGACCAGGCACTGCCAAGCTCCTGGTTCCTCCAGAAGCTGAGGACAAGGGCTCTTGGGCTTTTCCTGATAACTCACAGCCAAGAGAAGGATGCAGGAGTCCTCCGGGAAAACATGAAAGCCCTCGTCCTCTTTATCCTGCAAGAGCTGGGTCAGCCCCTGCAAAAGCCCCTCCAGTGTCTGGGGCTTGCAGAAGATGAGGTCCCAGAGTGGCAGGGCAGAGCTGCAAGGCAGAGAGCTTCATCAGCAGGGGAGCCTCGGCCACCACAGCCTGGCCTGAGGCAGCCCTGCAGGACATGGACCTTGCCATCAGCTGGGCTGGCTTGGGCAGCAGGAGAGGAGCAAGGAGGTGTTCGTTGCTGGACTGGCAGAGGCGTGTTGAATTATGGAATGTCGTGAGTGGGAAGGGACCCACTAGGACCATCAAGTCCAACTCCTGTCCCTGCACAGGACAACTCCACTGTTCACACCATGGGACTGAGGGTGTTGGCCCAAGGCTTCCTGACTATTATGAGGCTTGGTTCCCGGCCTGCTTCCCTGGGGAGCTCTTCCAGTGCTCCATTGACCTCTGGGGGATGATTTTTTCCAATATCCAAGCTAACCCTCTCCTGACATGTTCCTGCCATGCCCTCACATCCAGAGGCAAGAGCTCAGTGCAGAGTGTGATGAGATCTCCCCTCTATGTCCCCTTCTCCAGGCTGAACAGCCCAAGGGACTTCAGCCTCTCCTCATATTGCTTCCTCTCCTAAAGCTTGGGGACCTTCAACCCCTGTCTGGCTTTTCCAGCCTTGCCTTCTGCAGGGCTTTTTGGGGGCTGCATAGGATGGTGGGAAGGAGGGCCCAGCACCCCAGGGCTGTCCTGCAGTTTTAGAGTCACAGAATAATGGAATGGATTGGGCTTCAAGGGGTTTAAGCCCATCCAGCTCCAACCCCTTCCATGGCCAGGGACACCTCCCACTCAATCGGGGGCCTCCAACGCCAACTCTCTCCGCCCATCCGTGTACAGGAGGTACACCGGCCTTTGGATCATCCTTGTGCTTTCCGTTGGACGTTCTTGGCTGTATCATCCAGATTGATTCTGGGCCCTTCTCCCCAAGCGGATAAACCCTCGAGGCTGACAGAGCTCATACCTGTCAGTTGGAGGAAACATCCACCACAATGTTGTGGCAACTTCCTTGGAGTAGCAGTTGGTAATCCTGAATAGCAGTAACCCCACAATCTCCTGGGCCGACGTTGAGTTGACGTGTCTCAGGCTTTCATGGAAACAGGCCATGAGGTTTGGTATCTGGAAATGAGACCCAGGTGAGGATGTTGCTGCCCCTGGAGCCTCAGCTGCCCTTTCCATCCCTCCCTGTCCTATTCAGGTGGCTTCAGGAGCCCAAGAGCCCTGGAACTGGGAGGAATCAAGGGAGGAGCAGGTTCTTGCAGTTCTCAAGGGCCGGACAACCTTACCATGGGCCACCTACCTCTGCCAGCCAGAAAGCAGGATATTTCATGAACGCATCCTGGATGAGTCTCATCACCTCTTTCTTAAAGATGCTGGAGGTCCTCATTGCCTCAATGGACATGAGGAAGTTTTGTGTGTCCTCTGCAGGTTGGAGACACTGTCCCAGTACCTGTGGAGGAAGGAAGGGAGGGTAGAGATGTCCCAGCAGGAGCCGTGGTTGTACTGTATGGTCGTGCTGGAGAGAGGTGCCCGTGAGCACCCTCAGCGGAGCCAGCAGCAGGGGCTGCAGTCACTGCCAAGGGCAGGAGAAGAAGGGGGGCCCAGGGGAAGGGAAGAAGGTTGGTCTCATGGGCACCGTGTGCTGGCCCTTGAGCGAGCCAGGACTATCTGGGGTCCTGGTGGCTGGAGCTGCTGTGGGGACCCCAAAGTGCAGCCCTCACATCATGCCTGCTCAGGGACAGCAGGAACCCTCCAAGCAGGGACAGTGAGGCAATGCCAGCCCAATGATCCACAGAATCCTGGAATGCTTTGGGTTGGAAGGGATCTCCAAACCCATTGAGTTCCAATCCCCTGCCATGGCCAGAGACACCTCCCATTGGATGAGGGAGCTCAAAGCCCCCTGATCCAGTCTGGCCTTGAACACCTGCCAGGATGGGGCAGCCACGAATTCTCTGGTCAACCTATGCCTGGGCCTCCCCACCCTCACTGGAAAACAGCCCATGGATCCCAGGGTGAATCTCAAAAGAGCAGAACAGAGTAGAGAGGAGCAGAGCAGAGCAGAGCAGAGTAGAGGGGCAGAAGCCCCTCCCTCACCCTGCTGAGGACATATTTATTCTTTCTGGGCTGTGAGCACATGTGGCTGGCTCACGTGAATCGTCTCATCCCCCAGCACCCCAAGTCCTTCTCCTCAGGGCTGCTCCCAATTCATTCTGCATCCGCCTGTGTTAGTGCCTGGGATTCCTCATCCACCAAACAATCCACCCATCAAAGCCCCATCTCGCTCTCTCCAGGTCAGAGAGAAGGATGTGCCGAGGGACTGTCTCCAAGGCTTTACACAAGTCCAGGTAGATGACATCCACTGCATTTCCCGTATGCACTGATGTGGTCACTCCATCACACAAGGCCACGGGGTTGGTCAGGCAGGACTTGCCCTTGGTGAAGCCGTGTTGGCTGTCTCCAGTCACCACCATGTGATTTAGCAAAGCTTTAGGTGGGCCAGTTCCATGACCTTTCCAGGCCCGGTAGTCAGGCTGACAGGTCCATGCCCAAAAATTCCCCAGGGGTCTCACCCGCCCCGTGAAGGCAAAGAGCGTGTTTGGAGCTGTCACTCCATCACTGGAATCCCACTGCCTGCACTGTTTCTGCCCCTACTTGCTAATGTGGGCCCCATTCCTGGTGCCCTGCTCACCATCTGGCCTCTCTCCGACAGCCTCAGAAGGGCACTGAGGAGCCGCCAGAGCGTCACTGGACGTGAGAACCTCAGACCCCACCAGATACTGTATGTTGTTGCAATTTCCTCATTTTCCCAGTCCTTGCAGGCCATCACCTGGAAGAAAGGCAACAGTGAGTGACCAGGCACTGCCAAGCTCCTGGTTCCTCCAGAAGCTGAGGACAAGGGCCCTTGGGCTTTTCCTGATAACTCACAGCCAAGAGAAGGATGCAGGAGTCCTCCGGGAAAACATGAAAGCCCTCATCCTCTTTATCCTGCAAGAGCTGGGTCAGCCCCTGCAAAAGCCCCTCCAGTGTCTGTGTCTTGCTGATGAAGAGGTCCCAGAGTGGCACGGTAGATCTGCAAGGCAGAGAGCTCCATCAGCACAGCAGACTCGGCCACCACAACCTGGCCTGAGGCAGCCCTGCAGGACATGGACCTTGCCCTCAGCTGGGCTGGCCTGGGCAGCAGGAGAGGAGCAAGGAGGTATTTGTTGTTGGGCTGGCAGAAACGTGCTGAATCCTGGCCTCCAAGGATGGGGCAGCCACGACTTCTCTGGGCTTCCTGGGTCATTACCTCCCCACCCTCACAGAAACATTTCTTCCTGAAATCTTAATCTCCCCTCTATCAGCTCAAGACCTTTCCCTTCCTCATCTCCCTCCAGCCTCTGATCAAGAGCCCCTCCCCAGCTATCCTGGAGCACATTTCAGGAGGGGAAGCTGCTCTAAATTCTCCCAGGATTCTCCTCTCCACCTGTCCGGGTACGGGATGTGCTCCAGCTTTCAGATAATCCTCGTGGCCTCCTTTGGACTTTCCTAGCTCTGTCATCCAGATTGATTCTGGGCCCCTCTCCCCAAACGGATCAGTCCTCAAGGCTTTCGGAGCCAGTACCTGTCAGTTGGAGGAAACATCCTCCACAACGTTTTGGCGACTTCCATGGGGTGGTACTTGGTCATTCTGAATAGCAGCGACCACACCATCTCTCCAGTTGATCTCGAGTTGAAGTGTCCCAGGCTTTCATGGATGTAGGCCATGATGTTTGGTATCTGGAAGGGAGATGCAGGTGAGGATGTCGCTGCTCCTGGAGCCTCAGCTGCCCTTTCCTGCCCTATTCAGGTGGCTTCAGGAGCCCAAGAGTCCCGGAACTGGGAGGAATCAAGGGAGGAGTGGGTTCTTGCAGTTTTCTATTGCAGGGCAACCTTGCCATGGGCCACCTACCTCTGCCAGCCAGAAGGCAGGGGTTTTTATCAATGCATCACGCATGAGTCTCATAAACTCCTTCTGAAAGTTTCTGGAGTTCCTCATCACCTCAATGGACCTGACAAGATCTTCTGTGTCCTCTTCTGGTCCTAGATACTGTCCAAGTACCTGTGGAGGAAGGAAGAGGGAGTAGAGATATGCCAGCTGGAGTGGTGGTCATGCTGCGCGGGTGGGCAGCACAAGCAGCCCTGGCAAGAGAGATCGGTTCCATGACCTTCCCTGGCACAGTGGTTGGGCTGAAAGGTCCATGCCTGGAAACTGTCCGGGCAGCTTCCAGGCCACACCAGGGCAAGGAGGGCATTTGGAGCTGTCACTGCACCACTCAAATCCCACTGCCCACACTGTCCCAGCCCCTGCTTGCCCATGAGGGTCCCCTTGCCGACCCCCTGCTCACCATCTGGGCTCTCTCCGACAGCCTCAGAAGGGCCCTGAGCAACAGCGAGATTGTCACTGGACTTGAATGACTAAGGCTCCTCAAGACGGGGTGCGTTGCTGCAATTTCCTCATTTTCCCAGTCCCTGCAGGCCATCACCTGGAAGAAAGGCAGCAGTGAGTGACCAGGCACCACCAAGCTCCTGGTTCCACCAGATGCTGAGGACAAGGGCACTTGAGCTTTTCCTGACAACTTACAGCTAGGAGAGGGATGCAGGAGTCCTCGGGGAGAGCATCAGAGTCCATTTCCTGTTTATCCTGCAAGAGCTGGGTCAGCCCCTGCAAAAGCTCCTCCAGTGTCTGGGGCATGGAGAAGATGAGGTCCCAGAGTGGCAGGGCAGAGCTGCAAGGCAGAGAGCTTCATCAGCAGGGGAGCCTCGGCCACCACAGCCTGGCCTGAGGCAGCGCTGCAGGACATGGACCTTGCTCTCGGCTGGGCTGGCCTGGGCAGCAGGAGAGGAGCAAGGAGGTATTTGTTGCTGGGCTGGCAGAGGCGTGCTGAATTATGGAATGTCGTGAGTGGGAAGGGACCCACTAGGACCATCAAGTCCAACTCCTGTCCCTGCACAGGACAACTCCACTGTTCACACCATGGGACTGAGGGTGTTGGCCCAAGGCTTCGTGACTATTATGAGGCTTGGTTCCCGGCCTGCTTCCCTGGGGAGCTCTTCCAGTGCTCCATTGATCTCTGGGGGAAGATTTTTTCCAATATCCAAGCTAACCCTCTCCTGACATGTTCCTGCCATGCCCTCACATCCAGAGGCAAGAGCTCAGTGCAGAGTATGATGAGGTCTCCCCTCTGTCTCCCCTTCTCCATGCTGAACAGCCCAAGGGACTTCAGCCTCTCCTCGTATAGCTTCCTCTCCTAAAGCTTGGGGACCTTCAACTCCTGTCTGGCTTTTCCAGCCTTGCCTTCTGCAGGGAATTTTTGGGGGCTGGATAGGCTGATGGGACAGAGGGCTCAGCACCCCAGGGCTGTCCAGAAGTTTTAGAGTCACAAAATCATGGAATGGTTTGGGCTTCAAGGGGTTTAAGCCCATCCAGCTCCAACCCCTTCCATGGGCAGGGACACCTCCCACTCGATCGGGGGCCTCCAATCCCAACTCTCTCCGCCCATCCATGTACAGGAGGTACACTGGCCTTTGGATCATCCTTGTGCCCTCCTCTGGATGTTCTTGGCTGTATCATCCAGACTGATTCTGGACTCTTCTCCCCAAGTGGATAAACCCTCATGGCTGACAGAGCTCATACCTGTCAGTTGGAGGAAACATCCTCCACAACGTTGTGGCAACTTCATTGGAGTAGCAGTTGGTAATCCTGAATAGCAGTAACCCCATAATCTCCTGGGCTGATGTTGAGTTGACATATCTCAGGCTTTCATGGAAACAGGCCATGAGGTTTGGCATCTGGAAATGAGACCCAGGTGAGGATGTTGCTGCCCCTGGAGCCTCAGCTGCCCTTTCCATCCCTCCCTGTCCTATTCAGGTGGCTTCAGGAGCTCAAGAGCCCTGGAACTGGGAGGAATCAAGGGAGGAGCGGGTTCTTGAAGTTCTCAAGGGCTGGGCAACCTTCCCAAAGGCCACCTACCTCTGCCCGCCAGAAAGCAGGATATTGCATGAACGCATCCTGGATGAGTCTCATCACCTCTTTCTTAAAGATGCTGGAGGTCCTCATTGCCTCAATGGACATGAGGATGCTTTGTGTGTCCTCTGCAGGTTGGAGACACTGTCCCAGTACCTGTGGAGGAAGGAAGGTAGGATAGAGATGTCCCAGCAGGTGCCGTGGTTGTGCTGTGTGGGTGGGCAGCACAAGCAGCCCTGGAGAGAGGCGCCTGGCAGCACCTGCAGTGGAGCTGCAGTCACTGCCAAGGGCAGGAGAAAAAGGGGTGCCCAGGGGAAGGGAAGAATGTTGGTCTCATGGGCACCGTGTGCTGGCCCTTGAGCGAGCCAGGACTATCTGGGGGCCTGGGGGCTGGAGCTGCTGTGGGGACCCCAGAGTGCAGCCCTCACATCATCCATACTCAGAGACAGCAGGAACCCTCTAAGCAGGGACAGTGAGGCAATGCCAGCCCAATGATCCACAGAATCCTGGAATGCTTTGGGTTGGAAGGGATCTACAAACCCATCAAGTTCCAATCCCCTGCCATGGCCAGAGACACCTCCCATTGGATGAGGGAGCTCAAAGCCCCCTGATCCAGTCTGGCCTTGAACACCTGCCAGGATGGGGCAGCCACGACTTCTCTGGTCAACCTATGCCTGGGGCTCCCCACCCTCACAGGAAAACAGCCCATGGCTCCAGGGTGGGTCTCAAAAGAGCAGAGCAGAGCAGAGCAGAGCAGAGGGGCAGAAGCCCTTCCCTCACCCTGCTGATCCCACTGCCCTGGACGCAGTTTTTCTTTCTGGGCTGTGAGCGCGTGTGGCCGGCTCACGTGAATCGTCTCATCCCCCAGCACCCCAAGTCCTTCTCCTCAGGGCTGCTCCCAATTCATTCTGCATCCGCCTGTGTTAGTGCCTGGGATTCCTCATCCACCAAACAGTCTACCCATCATAGCCCCATCTCGCTCTCTCCAGTTCAGAGAGAAGGATGTGCCGAGGGACTGTCTCCATGGCTTTACACAAGTCCAGGTAGATGACATCCACTGCATTTCCCGTATGCACTGAAGTGGTCACTCCATCACACAAGGCCACGGGGTTGGTCAGGCAGGACTTGCCCTTGGTGAAGCCGTGTTGGCTGTCTCCAGTCACCACCATGTGCTTTAGCAAAGCTTTAGGTGGTCCAGTTCCATGACCTTTCCAGGCCCAGTGGTCAGGCTGACAGGTCCATGCCCAGAAATACCCCAGGGATCTCACCCGCCCCATGAAGGCAAAGAGCGTGTTTGGAGCTGTCACTCCATCACTGGAATCCCACTGCCTGCACTGTTCCTGCCCCTGCTTGCTAATGTGGGTCCCATTCCTGGTGCCCTGCTCACCATCTGGCCTCTCTCCGACAGCCTCAGAAGGGCACTGAGGAACCGCCAGAGTGTCACTGGACCTGAGAACTTCAGACCCCACCAAATACTGTACGTTGGTGCAACTTCCTCATTTTTCCAGTCCTTGTAGGCCATCACCTGGAAGAAAGGCAGAAGCGAGTGACCAGGCACAGCCAAGCTCCTGGTTTCTCCAGAAGCTGAGGACAAGGGCCCTTGGGCTTTTCCTGATAACTCACAGCCAAGAGAAGGATGCAGGAGTCCTCCGGGAAAACATGAAAGCCCTCGTCCTGTTTATCCTGCAGGAGCAGGGACAGCCCCTGCAAAACCTCCTCCAGTATCTGGGGTTTGCGGAAGACGAGGTCCCAGAGTGGCACGGTAGATCTGCAAGGCAGAGAGCTCCATCAGCACAGCAGACTCGGCCACCACAGCCTGGCCTGAGGCAGCCTAGGAGGACATGGACCTTGCCCTCGGCTGGGCTGGCCTGGGCAGCAGGAGAGGAGCAAGGAGGTATTTGTTGTTGGACTGGCAGAGGCGTGCTGAATCCTGGCCTCCAAGGATGGGGCAGCCACGACTTCTCTGGGCTTCCTGGGTCATTACCTCCCCACCCTCACAGAAACATTTCTTCCTGAAATCTTAATCTCCCCTCTATCAGCTCAAGACCTTTCCCTTCCTCATCTCCCTCCAGCCTCTGATCAAGAGCCCCTCCCCAGCTATCCTGGAGCACATTTCAAGATGGGGAGGTGCTCTAAATTCTCCCTGGATCCTCCTCTCCACTTGTCCGGGTACGGGATGTGCTCCAGCTTTCAGATAATCCTCGTGGCCTCCTTTGGACTTTCCTAGCTCTGTCATCCAGATTGATTCTGGGCCTCTCTCCCCAAACGGATCAGTCCTCAAGGCTTTCGGAGCCAGTACCTGTCAGTTGGAGGAAACATCCTCCACAACGTTTTGGCGACCTCCATGGGGTGGTACTTGGTCATTCTGAATAGCAGCGACCCCACCTTCTTTCCAGCTGATCTCGAATTGAAGTGTCCCAGGTTTTCATGGATGTAGGCCATGATGTTTGGTATCTGGAAGGGAGATGCAGGTGAGGATGTTGCTGCTCCTGGAGCCTCAGCTGCCCTTTCCTGCCCTATTCAGGTGGCTTCAGGAGCCCAAGAGTCCCGGAACTGGGAGGAATCAAGGGAGGAGTGGGTTCTTGCAGTTTTCTATTGCAGGGCAACCTTGCCATGGGCCACCTACCTCTGCCAGCCAGAAGGCAGGGTTTTTTATCAACGCATCATGCATGAGTCTCTTAAACTCCTTCTGAAAGTTTCTGGAGTTCCTCATCACCTCAATGGACCTGACAAGGTCTTCTGTGTCCTCTTCTGGTCCTAGATACTGTCCAAGTACCTGTGGAGGAAGGAAGAGGGAGTAGAGATATGCCAGCTGGAGTGGTGGTCATGCTGCGCGGGTGGGCAGCACAAGCAGCCCTGGCAAGAGAGATCGGTTCCATGACCTTCCCTGGCACAGTGGTTGGGCTGAAAGGTCCATGCCTGGAAACTGCCCAGGCAGCTTCCAGGCCGCACCAGGGCAAGGAGGGCATTTGGAGCTGTCACTGCACCACTCAAATCCCACTGCCCACACTGTCCCAGCCCCTGCTTGCCCATGTGGGTCCCCTTGCCGACACCCTGCTCACCATCTGGGCTCTCTGCGACAGCCTCAGAAGGGCCCTGAGCAACAGCGAGATTGTCACTGGACTTGAATGACTCAGACTCCTCAAGATGGGGTGCGTTGCTGCAATTTCCTCATTTTCCCAGTCCCTGCAGGCCATCACCTGGAAGAAAGGCAGCAGTGAGTGACCTGGCACCACCAAGCTCCTGGTTCCAACGGATGCTGAGGACAAGGGAATTTGAGCTTTTCCAGACAACTTACAGCTAGGAGAGGGATGCAGGAGTCCTCGGGGAGAGCATCAGAGTCCATTTCCTGTTTATCCTGCAAGAGCTGGGTCAGCCCCTGCAAAAGCTCCTCCAGTGTCTGGGGCATGGAGAAGATGAGTTCCCAGAGTGGCTGGGCAGCGCTGCAAGGCAGAGAGCTTCATCAGCAGAGCAGCCTCGGCCACCGCAGCCTGGCCTGAAGCAGCCCTGCAGGACATGGACCTTGCCCTCGGCTGGGCTGGCCTGGGCAGCAGGAGAGGAGCAAGGAGGTATTTGTTGCTGGGCTGGCAGAGGCGTGCTGAATTATGGAATGTCCTGAGTGGGAAGGGACCCACTAGGACCATCAAGTCCAACTCCTGTCCCTGCACAGGACAACTCCACCGTTCACACCATGGGACTGAGGGTGTTGGCCCAAGGCTTCCTGACTATTATGAGGCTTGGTTCCCGGCCTGCTTCCCTGGGGAGCTCTTCCAGTGCTCCATTGATCTCTGGGGGAAGATTTTTTCCAATATCCAAGCTAACCCTCTCCTGACATGTTCCTGCCATGCCCTCACATCCAGAGGCAAGAGCTCAGTGCAGAGTATGATGAGTTCTCCCCTCTGTCTCCCCTTCTGCAGGCTGAACAGCCCAAGGGACTTCAGCCTCTCCTCATATTGCTTCCTCTCCTAAAGCTTGGGGACCTTCAACTCCTGTCTGGCTTTTCCAGCCTTGCCTTCTGCAGGGCTTTTTGGGGGCTGGATAGTGTGGTGGGAAGGAGGGCCCAGCACCCCAGGGCTGTCCTGCAGTTTTAGAGTCACAGAATCATGGAATGGTTTGGGCTTCAAGGGGTTTAAGCCCATCCAGCTCCAACCCCTTCCATGGGCAGGGACCCCTCCCACTCGATCGGGGGCCTCCAACGCCAACTCTCTCCGCCCATCCGTGTACAGGAGGTACACCGGCCTTTGGATCATCCTTGTGCTTTCCGTTGGACGTTCTTGGCTGTATCATCCAGATTGATTCTGGGCCCTTCTCCCCAAGCGGATAAACCCTCAAGGCTGACAGAGCTCATACCTGTCAGTTGGAGGAAACATCCTCCACAACGTTGTGGCAACTTCATTGGCGTAGCAGTTGGTCATCCTGAATAGCAGTATCACCACAATCTCCCGGGCTGATGTTGAGTTGACATATCTCAGGCTTTCATGGAAACAGGCCATGAGGTTTGGCATCTGGAAATGAGATCCAGGTGAGGATGTTGCTGTCCCTGGAGCCTCAGCTGCCCTTTCCATCCCTCCCTGTCCTTTTCAGGTGTCTTGAGGAGCCCAAGAGCCCTGGAACTGGGAGGAATCAAGGGCGGAGCGGGTTCTTGCAGTTCTCAAGGGCACGGCAACCTTGCCATGGGCCACCTACCTCTGCCCGCCAGAAAGCAGGATATTTCATGAACGCATCCCGGATGAGTCTCATCACCTCTTTCTTAAAGATGCTGGAGGTCCTCATTGCCTCAATGGACATGAGGAAGTTTTGTGTGTCCTCTGCAGGTTGGAGACACTGTCCCAGTACCTGTGGAGGAAGGAAGGGAGGGTAGAGATGTCCCAGCAGGTGCTGTGGTCGTGCTGTGTGGGTGGGCAGCACAAGCAGCCCTGGAGAGAGGTGCCCTTCAGCACCCGCAGGGGAGCCGGCAGCAGGGGCTGCAGTCACTGCCAAGGGCAGGAGAAGAAGAGGGGCCCAGGGGTAGGGAAGAAGGTTGGTCTCATGGGCACCGTGTGCTGGCCCTTGAGCGAGCCAGGGCTATCTGGGGGCCTGGGGGCTGGAGCTGCTGTGGGGACCCCAGAGTGCAGCCCTCACATCATCCCTGCTCAGAGACAGCAGGAACCCTCTAAGCAGGGACAGTGAGGCCATGCCAGCCCAATGATCCACAGAATCCTGGAATGCTTTGGGTTGGGAGGGATCCCAAACCCATTGGGTTCCAATCTCCTGCCATGGGCAGAGACACCTCCCATTGGATGAGGGAGCTCAAAGCCCCCTGATCCAGTCTGGCCTTGAACACCTGCCAGGATGGGGCAGCCATGACTTCTCTGGTCAACCTATGCCTGGGGCTCCCCACCCTCACAGGAAAACAGCCCATGGCTCCAGGGTAGGTCTCAAAAGAGCAAAACAGAGCAGAGCAGAGCAGAGCAGAGCAGAGGGGCAGGAGCCCCTCCCTCACCCTGCTGATCCCACTGCCCTGGACACAGTTTTTCTTTCTGGGCTGTGAGCACATGTGGCCGGCTCACGTGAATCGTCTCATCCCCCAGCACCCCAAGTCCTTCTCCTCAGGGCTGCTCCCAATTCATTCTGCATCCGCCTGTGTTAGTGCCTGGGATTCCTCATCCACCAAACAATCCACCCATCAAAGCCCCATCTCGCTCTCTCCAGTTCAGAGAGAAGGATGTGCCGAGGGACTGTCTCCAAGGCTTTACACAAGTCCAGGTAGATGACATCCACTGCATTTCCCGTATGCACTGATGTGGTCACTCCATCACACAAGGCCACGGGGTTGGTCAGGCAGGACTTGCCCTTGGTGAAGCCGTGTTGGCTGTCTCCAGTCACCACCATGTGCTTTAGCAAAGCTTTAGGTAGTCCAGTTCCATGACCTTTCCAGGCCCAGTGGTCAGGCTGACAGGTCCATGACCAAAAATTCCCCAGGGATCTCACCCGCCCCGTGAAGGCAAAGAGCGTGTTTGGAGCTGTCACTCCATCACTGGAATCTCATTGCCCGCACTGTCCCTGCCCCTGCTTGCTAATGTGGGTCCCATTCCTGGTGCCCTGCTCACCATCTGGCCTCTCTCCGACAGCCTCAGAAGGGCACTAAGGAACCGCAAGATCGTCACTGGACCTGAGAACCTCAGACCCCACCAAACACTGTATGTTTGTGCAATTTCCTCATTTTCCCAGTCCTTGCAGGCCATCACCTGGAAGAAAGGCAACAGTGAGTGACCGGGCACAGCCAAGCTCCTGGTTCCTCCAGAAGCTGAGGACAAGGGCCCTTGGGCTTTTCCTGATAACTCACATCCAAGAGAAGGATGCAGGAGTCCTCCGGGAAAACATGAAAGCCCTCGTCCTGTTTATCCTGCAGGAGCAGGGACAGCCCCTGCAAAACCTCCTCCAGTATCTGGGGTTTGCTGAAGAAGAGGTCCCAGAGTGGCACGGTAGATCTGCAAGGCAGAGAGCTCCATCAGCACGGCAGACTCGGCCACCACAGCCTGGCCTGAGGCAGCCTATGGACCTTGCCCTCGGCTGGGCTGGCCTGGGCAGCAGGAGAGGAGCAAGGAGGTATTTGTTGTTGGACTGGCAGAGGCGTGCTGAATCCTGGCCTCCAAGGATGGGGCAGCCACGACTTCTCTGGGCTTCCTGGGTCATTACCTCCCCACCCTCACAGAAACATTTCTTCCTGAAATCTTAATCTCCCCTCTATCAGCTCAAGACCTTTCCCTTCCTCATCTCCCTCCAGCCTCTGATCAAGAGCCCCTCCCCAGCTATCCTGGAGCACATTTCAAGATGGGGAGGTGCTCTAAATTCTCCCTGGATCCTCCTCTCCACTTGTCCGGGTACGGGATGTGCTCCAGCTTTCAGATAATCCTCGTGGCCTCCTTTGGACTTTCCTAGCTCTGTCATCCAGATTGATTCTGGGCCCCTCTCCCCAAACGGATCAGTCCTCAAGGCTTTCGGAGCCAGTACCTGTCAGTTGGAGGAAACATCCTCCACAACGTTTTGGCGACCTCCATGGGGTGGTACTTGGTCATTCTGAATAGCAGCGACCCCACCTTCTTTCCAGCTGATCTCGAATTGAAGTGTCCCAGGTTTTCATGGATGTAGGCCATGATGTTTGGTATCTGGAAGGGAGATGCAGGTGAGGATGTTGCTGCTCCTGGAGCCTCAGCTGCCCTTTCCTGCCCTATTCAGGTGGCTTCAGGAGCCCAAGAGTCCCGGAACTGGGAGGAATCAAGGGAGGAGTGGGTTCTTGCAGTTTTCTATTGCAGGGCAATCTTGCCATGGGCCACCTACCTCTGCCAGCCAGAAGGCAGGGTTTCTTATCAACGCAACACGCATGAGTCTCATAAACTCCTTCTGAAAGATGCTGGAGTTCCTCATCACCTCAATGGACCTGACAATGTCTTCTGTGTCCTCTACTGGTCCTAGATACTGTCCAAGTACCTGTGGAGGAAGGAAGAGGGAGTAGAGATATGCCAGCTGGAGTGGTGGTCATGCTGCGCGGGTGGGCAGCACAAGCAGCCCTGGCAAGAGAGATCGGTTCCATGACCTTCCCTGGCACAGTGGTTGGGCTGAAAGGTCCATGCCTGAGAACTGCCCAGGCAGCTTCCAGGCCGCACCAGGGCAAGGAGGGCATTTGGAGCTGTCACTGCACCACTCAAATCCCACTGCCCACACTGTCCCAGCCCCTGCTTGCCCATGTGGGTCCCCTTGCCGACCCCCTGCTCACCATCTGGGCTCTCTCCGACAGCCTCAGAAGGGCCCTGAGCAACAGCGAGATTGTCACTGGACTTGAATTCCTCAGACCCCTCAAGACGGGGTGCGTTGCTGCAATTTCCTCATTTTCCCAGTCCCTGCAGGCCATCACCTGGAAGAAAGGCAGCAGTGAGTCACCTGGCACCACCAAGCTCCTGGTTCCACCAGATGCTGAGGACAAGGGCACTTGAGCTTTTCCTGACAACTTACAGCTAGGAGAGGGATGCAGGAGTCCTCGGGGAGAGCATCAGAGTCCATTTCCTGTTTATCCTGCAAGAGCTGGGTCAGCCCCTGCAAAAGCTCCTCCAGTGTCTGGGGCATGGAGAAGATGAGTTCCCAGAGTGGCAGGGCAGAGCTGCAAGGCAGAGAGCTCCATCAGCAGGGCAGCCTCGGCCACCACAGCCTGGCCTGAGGCAGCCCTTCAGGACATGGACCTTGCCCTCGGCTGGGCTGGCCTGGGCAGCAGGAGAGGAGCAAGGAGGTATTTGTTGCTGGGCTGGCAGAGGCGTGCTGAATTATGGAATGTTCTGAGTGGGAAGGGACCCACTAGGACCATCAAGTCCAACTCCTGTCCCTGCACAGGACAACTACACCGTTCACACCACGGGACTGAGGGTGTTGGCCCAAGGCTTCCTGACTATTATGAGTCTTTTTTCCCTAACTACTTCCCTGGGGAGCTCTTCCAGTGCTCCATTGATCTCTAGGGGAAGAACTTTTTCCCAACATCCAAGCTAGCCCTGTCCTGACATATTCCTGCCATGTCCTCTCAGCCAAAGGCAAGAGCTCAGTGCCTGCTACGCCTGTTCCCCGTGTGAAGAAGATGCAGAGCACAATGAGGTCTCCACTCAATCTCACCTTCTCCAGGCTGAACAGGCCAAGGGACTTCAGCCTCTCCTCTAAACCCTTCCTCTACTTTGGGACCTTCACCTCTTTGCTGGCTTTGACAGCATTACCTTCTGCAGGGGTTTTTTGGGGGCTGGATAGTGTGGTGGGATGGAGGGACCTGCTCCCCAGGGGTGTCCTGCAGTTTTAAAGTCACACAATCATTGAATGGGTTTGGCTTTAAGGGTTTAAGCCCATCCAGTTCCAACTCCTTCCATGGGCAGGGACACCTCCCACTGGATCAGGGGACTCCAATCCCAACTCTCTCCACCTGACCATGTACAGGATCTTCTCCAGCCATTGGATCATCCTCGTGCCTTCCTCTGGACGTTTTCAGCTCTGTCATCCAGAGAGTCTCTGGGCCCTTCTCCCCAAGCGGATCAAGTCTTAAGGCTGACGGAGCTAATACCTGTCATTTGGTGGAAACATCCTCCACAACATTGTGGAAACTTCATTGGTGTGGTACTTGGTCATCAGTAAAAGCAGTGACTCCACGATCTCCTGGGCTGGCTCTGAGTTGAGGTGTGTCAAATTTCCGTGGATGCAGGTCATGATCTTGGGTACCTGAAGGAGACCCAAGTGAAGATGGTTCTGCCCCTAGTGCCTCAGCTGCCCTTTCCATCCCTCTGCGGGATTCAGACTGCTGGATTTGGGAGGGCTAGAGGGAGGAGCAGGGTCTGGGAGGGCTCAAGGGAAAGGCAGTCTTGCTATGGGCCACCTACCTCTGCCAGCCAGAGGGCAGGGTCCTGCATGATCACATCCTGCATGAGTTCTGTTGCCTCCCTCTGAAAGCAGCTTGAGTCTCTCATTGCCTCAATGGCCATGAGGACGATGTCTGTCTTCTCCGCTGTTTCCAGATACCTTTCTACTGTCTATGGAGGAAGGACGGGAGGATAGAGATGTCCCAGCAGGAGCCGCGGTCGTGCTGTGCGGGTGGGCAGCACAAGCAGCCCTGGAGAGAGTTGCTTCAAAGCAGCCGCAGCGGAGCCGGCAGCAGGGGCTGCAGTCACAGCCCAGGGGAGGAGAAGAAGAGGGACCCAGGGGAAGGGAAGAAGGTTGGTCTCATGGGCACCGTGTGCTGGCCCTTGAGCGAGCCAGGGCTGTCTGGTGGCCTAGGGGCTGGAGCTGCTGCGGGGACCCCAGAGTGCAGCCCTCACATCATCCCTGCTCAGAGACAGCAGGAAGCCTCTAAGCAGGGACAGTGAGGCCATGCCAGCCCAATGATCCACAGAATCCTGGAATGCTTTGGGTTGGAAGGGATCTCAAACCCAACCAGTTCCACCCAATGCCATCAGCAAGGACACCTCCCACTGGATCAGGGTGTCCCAAAGACCATCCCACCTGACCTTGAACACCTCCAGGGATGGGGCAGCGCAACCACTTCTCTGGGCAACCTGGGCCAGGGCCTCCCCATCCTCACAGGGAAATATTTCTTCCTAAGATGTCACCTGAATCTCGCCTCTTTCAACTCAAAACCATTCCCCTCATCCAATCCCTGCCCCTCCCCAGCATTCCTGGAGCCCCTTTCAGCACTGGAAGCTGCTCTAAGTTCTCCCTGGGACCTTCTCTTCTCCAGACTGAACAGCCCCAACTCCCTCAGTCTGTCCTTGTACGGGAGGTTCTCCAGCCCTTGGGTTCTCCTCGTGGCCTCCTCTGGACCCGTCCCAACAGCTCCATGTCCTTCCTGTGCTGAGGACTTCAGAACTGGACACAGGGCTCCAGATGGGGTTGCACAAGAGCGGAGCAGAGGGACAGAATCCCCTCCCTGATCCTGGTGTTGAGTCCTGCCCAGCCCACCAGGGCTCCTCACCCACTGATCTTTAGGGGCTGCTCCATAGGCACCTCATGGGGCTGCAGTGCAGAGCTGCTCACCTGGGGAGACACGTCCTCCCACAAGGACACCCCAGGTTGGCTGGGAAGTCTCTCTGCCATCCTTGGGGACAGGGTAAGGACCGATCAAGGGAGACGCTTTGGCACCACGGGGTGAGGCGTGAGCTCTGCTCGGGAGCTGTGAGCTCTGCTGCCTGTCCCGGCACTGTCCTGGCGGACACTGAGGGCTGGGGGCTGCAGCCACCGTTACCATGCGTGGTGCAGGGTGGGGTCCCAAAGTGAGGTCACAGAGGGTCCCCCTGTGACTTGGCCACGTGGCAGGGAGGGTCGGGTGGCCCTGGAAGGGTGTGAGAGACATGAAAGTGGAGCATGAGGAGGAGGGGTGGAAGAGAGAAGAGAAGGGCCCAGCACAGCAGCCCTGAACCTGCCCAATGCAGCAGGACGAGAAATCATCGAACCATGGCGTGTCCTGAGTTGGAAGGGCCCCTTCCAGAAAATACAGTTACTGGGATGAAACTGAACTCGACTTTAGCTTAAATCATGAATATGCCACAGGAGAGATTTCCCACTTACATGCACGTGTATAAATTCACCCAGAAATCTTCTACCCATTCTATCACTTTCCAAGGACTCATTTTAACATTATTATGAACCTCACAGCAGTCAAAACTCTGCTCGTTTGGAGTTGGCTCTGTCTGACCTTGGCCTTGAGATGGGGAAAAGCTGCAAACAGAGGTGATGATAGAAAAAGGCACCTCTGTTCAGCACAGACCACACTGAACACAAGACATTATGGTCTCCAAAGCATGAAGAGTGCCTGGAAAAACACTGCTTGAAAGAAAACCTGCTATCAGAGGGACATCCTGTCTGCCTTTCAAAAACTGCAGTTACTGAGATGAAACTGAAATCTGCTTTAGCTTGAATCACCAATTTTCCACAAATGGTGCCTCACGCTTCCCTCCCCACCCACCTTTTCCTGCCCATCCCGCATCCCGTGACACAGGTGCATGCAGATGGTGGGAAGGGCAGGAGGGGCGAGAGCGCACGTAAGGGACCCCTCCACCCCAAATCCCCTCAGGTCCCAGGGCAGCCCCACACGGGTGGGTGGGTCCCCCCACACCCTCGGGAAAGATCCCCCCTCATCCCAAACCCAGCCCCGTCCAACCTCTAGGAGCTGGGCAGCAGCGATTCCCTCGGGAAAGAGCCCGCGCCCTGTTCAGTGTTGGGCCCCTCACTCCAAGAAGGACGTTGAGGGGCTGGAGCACGTCTGGAGAAGGGAATGGAGCTGGGAAGGGGGCTGGAGGCCTGGGGTTCTGGGAGCGGCTCTGGGGGCTGTTTAGCCTGGACGAGGGGTGGCTGAGGGGAGACCTCATTGCTCTCTGCTGTGGCTTCTTAAACAGACATGGACTCTGCTTTCGTTTCAAGCTGAGATCAAATTTATTGTTACAACCTCATCTTTATACCTTAGTGAAATGTCAACAACAGTTCTGCAATTCCTTCACAAAATTTTCCACAGCTGTTCTTCTGCTTCCCAGCTCCTCATGACCACTGTTACTGTTTCTTTGCTTTCTTGGTTTTGCCACTGATGTTGAATTTTCAGGATGAGGAGGGTCTGTGTAGCCAGGGAACGGACTGCGATGTCACACGGAATGAGAGCATGTCTCCAGCTGGAAGTGACCCACCGGGGTCATGGAGCCCAGCTCCTGTTCCTGCACAGGACAACCCCAGAAATCAAAGGCCATCCAGGTCCAACGAGCAGGGACACATCCCACTGGATCAGGTTGCTCAAAGCCAACGTGACATTGAACCCCTCCAGGGATGGGGCAGCGACGACTGCTCTGGGCAGCCTGGGCCAGGGCCTCCCCACCCTCACAGGGATATGTTTCTTCCTAAGATCTCATCTCAGTCTCCCACAGGAGCCTAGGGGAGGAAGGGCAGTAGAAGCTCCTGCCTCGAGTGTATCTGGAAGGTTTGAGCTGCAGGACCAGGCTCCATCCTCATGCTTACGTGATTAAAGACAGGCAGGAGCTTCTCTGTCAGCTGCACAGCAAAAGGGCTGGCCTCCTTCTTCTTCAGGTGACCCATCACTCTTAAAATGACCTGCAGGGCCTTCAACGCGATGTCGCTGTTGCCATCATTCATGACTTCCATCAGGTATGGCAGGAGGCCCAGCATTTGTTGTGGCCTTGAACCCCTCCAGGGATGGGGCAGCCACGACTGCTCTGAAAACCTGGGCCAGGGCCTCCCCACCCTCACAAGAAAACATTTCTGCCTAAGATTTCATTTCTATCCCCCCTCTTTCAGCTCAAAACTGCCCCCCTCATCCTCTCCCTGCCCTCCCTGATCCAGAGCCCCTCCCCAGCTTTCCTGGGGCCCCTTTCAACCCTGGAAGCTGCTCTAAGGTCTCCCCACAGCCTTCTCTTCTCCAGGCTGATGATACAACACGATACACTACAATATATTATTTTCTTTATATTCCAGGTGTGGGATCGCCAGCATTGTCTGTCCAGTATGGCAATCAGAATGCTCTGGTTTTCATCTGTGCTTTATGAATTCCGGGTTATTTTTTAGCCACTTGCTCTGCTTTCATTCCTTTTTGTCAGTGCAGTCATCTCCGCAGGGTTTCTGTGACTGCATTCCTGCGGTTTGGGCACCGAAGGGTTTATGAGGACAGTGTGCTGTCCCTGTGGTGCTGGCACCCGCCGTCACCTCCAAACCCCCACAGCATCTCTCCCTGCTGAGCTGCTGCCTGGGAGCAGAGCAGAAGCGATTCCCTCATGTAAATTTTTCTCTGAAATCCCTCAATTTAATTGGAGGCACCTCTAAAAACAATAACAAAAAAGGCATTTTGGGGGCTGGGTGGCAGCTCCTAGCAGTTTTTTTGCTCATGCGATGCTTTGTTGAATTTCTTTTTCTAATAGCTCACCGGCGCTGGCTTCAATCTTGCAGCAAAACCTTGCCTGGTGCGAAAAACACACGCCCAGGGAATACTGGGGCAGGGCGAGAGCCCCGAACAAGCACCTCCGGATGCTCTTCCCGCGCCATCCGCCTGACTTATTCAGCTGGAGCCCAGGGGAATCGCGGGGACCTGCTGTCCTGATGTTTCATTCATCCAGGAGAAACATTTTGATGAAGCGCTGAGATTGTGGGAATAAGCTGGGGGAGAAGCACAGGTTTGTTAAGGAACATTAAAGGACTTAACCTGAGATTTAGAAAAATCAGAAAACTTGAGAAAGATTACTCTTTTTGAGGGGTTTGTGTTTTGGGAGTTCTTTTTTTTTTTTTAAGGTAAAAGTGTTTCACTTCTTGGAAAACGATCACAGCATCAGCACCACAGTCTTCAGCGTCAGCACCACAGTCTTCAGCATTGGCTCCACAGTTCCCAGCTGTGCTGGTGCCACCTCTGGGAGGAAAAGCCCATTGCCCTTCACAAAACATTGGCCAAGAGAAGGAGCCATTAAACAGAGATTCTGGGGTTAATTAGGGATTTAATGCATTTTTTTGCCGAGGGAAAGTGGGGTTTTTCCACTCCCTGCCAAGTGGCCTTTTTTTTGCACTTGCCCCACTCCCTTTTTCATAGCATCGTCGTTGGCTTGGGTCAAAAAGGACCATCCAGTTCCAACCTCTGCCATGGGCAGGGACACTTCCCACTGGATCAGGGGCTCCAAACCCCAACCAACCTGGCCTCGAACACCTCCAGGAATGGAGCAGCCACCACTGCTCTGGGCAGCCTGGGCCAGGGCCTCCCCCTCCTCAAATGTGAAGAATTTCCTCCTAACATCTAGTCTAAATATTTCCTCTTCCAATTTAAAGCCATTCCACCTCATCCTGTCACTCCAGGACCTTGGAAAAAGTCCCTCCCCAGCTTTTCTGGAGCCGCTTTCAGTGCTAGAAGCTGCTTTAAGGTCTACCTGCAGCCTTCTCCAGGCTGAACAACCCCAACTCTTCCAGCCTGTTCTCATAGCAGAGGTGCTCCAGCCCTTGGATCATCTGCGTGGCCTCCTCTGGACCCATTCCAACAGTTCCATCTCCTTCTTATGTTGCGGGTTCCAGAACTAGACACCAGGCTCCAGGTGAGGTCTCACAAGAGAGGAATAGAGGGGCAGAATCCCCTCCCTCCCTGCTGGCCACGCTGCTTTGGATGCAGCCCAGGACACGGTTGGTTCCTGGGCTGGGAAGGCACGCTGCAGTTTCATGTGGAGCTTCTTCTCCCCCAGCACCCCAAGTCCTTCTCCTCAGGGAAGCTCCCAATCACGTCATCCCCCAGCCGGTACTGGAACCACAGGTTCCCTTGACCCAAGCGTAGGACCTTGCACTTGGCCTTGTTGAACCTCATGAGAGCCACACAGCCCCACTTCTCCAGCTTGTCCACGTCCCTCTCGATGACGTCCCGTCCTTCTGGTGTGACGACTGCACCACTCAGCTTGGTGTCACCTGCAGACTTGCTGAGGTTGCCCTTGGTCTTGCTGCCCATATCATTGATGTGTTGCCTTTGAAGGCGTGACGACCTGGTTCAGGAACAGCGCGACGGCCAAGCCCAGGCCGCTCGGGCCATCAGCGCACTGACACCAATGTGGTGGATGGCAAATGGTGTTTATTGATAGGTAACACGGCACTATATAGCCTGGGGTTATGACGTCACTTCCGTCTACTTCCGTCATAGTCCTATCGTCACTGGCTATCTGGAGGGGGGAGAAGGGCCCTGTCTTTCCGTACAGCGCAACATCTTCCGGCCGCCAGACCCTAACTACCCACATGATGAAAATATTAAACAGTGCTGGTTCCAGTCCTGACCCCCGAGGGACATCACTTGTCACAGTTCTCCGTGTGCACATCGAGCCTTTGACCACTGATCCCTGAATGCAGCCATACAACCAATTCCTTATCCACTGAACAGTCCACCCATCATGAGGCAGGCTGAGAGAATTGGGGTTGTTCAGCTTGGAGAAGGCTCCTAGGACACCTTAGAGTAGCTTCCAGTACTGAAAGGGACTCAAGGAAAGCTGGGGAGGGGCTCTTAATCAGGGAGTGCAGGGATAGGACAAGGGGGAACAGTTTTAAATTGGAAGGGGGAAGATTTAGATTAGACATTAGGAAGAAATTCTTCACTCTGAGGTGGGAAGGCCCTGGCCCAGGTTGCCCAGAGCAGTGGTGGCTGCTCCATCCCTGGAGGGGTTCAAGGCCAGGTTGGAGGGGGCCCTGATGCAGGGGGTGGGACTGGATGGGCTTTAAGGTCCCTTCAAACTCAAGCCATTCCATGATTCTATAAAACAGTCCACAGACCACAAGTCTTTTCACACACTTTGTTAAAGGAACTGATGAGGCATCACAGATGTAACCACCTTGGTGTCTCATGCAGGGTCTGTTCCCTGCCCCAAATCCCCAGGCTCCCTGCAGTCTGTTCCTGCAATATCCAAAGGGTCCTGCAGGCTGTGGGGTCCTTGGTGCCAGCTTCTCAGAGTTTCCAGTCAGAGCTCCGGAAGCAGCATCACAGGATGCAACCCGGGAACTGGGTTCTCCACCCAGCCCACTTTTCTGAGGTGCTGGAAAAAGTTTGAATAGCAGGACTTAGCCCACTTGAAATGCAAACCCCGGGATTTTTAGAAATTGTCGAGGACTTTGAGGTGGATAAAAGCAGCTGGTGCTCAGTTCCTGGCTCACAGGCAAGGAGCAGGGCTCAAGGTGCTACCAGGGAGTGGTTTTCTCAGGCAGGAGGCCCCTGGCCAGGTCCCAGCGCACCTTCCAGCACAGGGCAGCTCTCTTCTTCTCTGTGGGCACGGTGTAGTTGTTGGGGATGGGGAGGTGCTGCGGACGGTGGGGCAGCTCGGGCTCACGGAACATCTTCTCCCGGATGCCCCAGCGCACTTCTTTCCACTGATCCTCCCCTGGGATTCCAAATTTCTTCCAATTTCGTTTATAGTCAAAATATTTGGCCACGCAGTCAGTTTTCCCCCGGCTACGGCCCAACAGCTCAAACCGCGGAGGAATGAAGGACTTGGGTTGTTCTGCTGCAGCTCTGTAATGAGAATCATGAGAGCTCTGGCTCCCGAAATCCCCAGGGAGAAAGCAGGGGCTGTCCCTGCGGGGCCACCAGGGATGGGAGCTGTTGCTTGACTCTGTTTCCCTCTCAGAGATGCTGTCTTCTGGGCTTGGCCTATGACGAAGCATCTTCTGCCTCAGGCTCCAGGTGTTGGTGCTGCTCTCTGGCTCACTGCTCCCCGACTCGTCAAAGACCTCCACTCCTCCATCAGGTCTGTGCCTCAGCACCTTTCTTTTCATTACCATCCTCCTGCTTCCCCTCTGATCCTCAGGAAATGCCAGAAGGGTTGATTGCACCCCTAGACCGAGAGAGGCCTGGGCATAGGGATCATTGTTGGGCTGTGCTTGCTCCTCAGCTGCCTGAGTGACCCAGATACACTGCTCAGGTTCCCACATCTCCTTAGTTTCTGCCAAACTGGGTGGATCCTGCAAAAACTAAAAAAATGCAGTTGATTTATTGTGGCAGATCTAAGCTGGCTGAAGAGATCAAGGGCTTGGACCCTCAGTGCCTGGGGGTCAAGGGTGCAATTTAGGTGGTAGTTGGTCTATGGGGCCCTGGGAATGCTGGCTGCAATTCCAAACCTCCCGCTGCCAGCAGAAGGCCCTTTGTCTCTACAGCAGATGGAAGCACAGCACAGCTGTAAAGCAACCCCAAAATTCCTGCTTGGATTACACAAACTATGAAGGGGATAATGGACAAACACAGGACAGGTTCAGCCCAACCTGTGAGCGCCGAGCAGAGTCATAACAGTGTTGGAATCTTAGAATGCTTTGCGTTGGAAGGGACCTTCACAGGTCGGGCTCCTCTTGTTCTTTTATAAACATGGTTGTATCTGGTCCTGATTTAACCCAGGGGCATCCAAGAGGGCATTTTCTGGCCTCAGAGAAGGAAAAGGCTCAGTTGGTACTTTTAGGTGTTGTCTACCGTAGCCTGAAGGCTGTTTGAGTCTATTTACAGTAAACCTCAAGCCCTGCTGTGAAAGGGGATCCGGACGCAGTTTCCACTTGCTCCACAGGCCTAAGAATACTTTGTGCTGCAAAGCGCGTTTGAAAAACCACAAGTTTGCAGGGTGCCATTATGAAACACTGGAGCAGATGGTGCAGCGGGATGAATGGCAGCCGTTCACGCGCTCTCTGGAGTGTTGATGCTGGCTGAGCGCAGTGTGAGAATGGAAAGGGCTCCGCGATGGCTCTGCGTGGATTGCAAAAGGCAAGCTGGGAACGCGAACGTGCTGCCGCCATGCCTGAGCTGATGGAGCAGAGCTGATCATGTGGCAGCAGCAGCACCTGGGGGAGGGGGAGTGATTCCAAAGCGCAAAACAAGAGTTGAGTGAGATGAAATTGTCCAAGCTAAGTGCCTGTGGCCCTTCCTACGCCCCACCAGAAATATGGAGGGGTTGAAAACTAAAGAATTATTTCATGATAATCGCTTTTTTACCAAGCGAGCCTCTAGGAGTGATGAAAGCCAAATAAAAATGCAACCCCCTCATCTCCTCTTTTCTCTGCAGACCAGCAGCTATGGCCGAGGGAAGCATGGCAATCAACCAAGAGCAGCTCCTGAAGAGGGTGCAGGAGCTGGAAGAGGAGGTGAAGCGGCTGCAGGAGGAGCTCCGAGAGGACAAGGAGAGTGCTGGGAGACAAGAGGCTCCTTCGGCCCCTGGGAAAGCCAAGAAACGCCAGCAGCGGCCATTTGATTTTGCTGCCTATGGCCGCAGACACGTAGCACTGAAGATTGCCTACCTGGGCTGGGGCTACCAGGGCTTCGCCAGCCAGGAGAATACTGACAACACCATCGAAGAGAAGCTCTTCGAAGCCTTGAAGAAGACGCGGCTGGTGGACAACAGACAGACCTCCAACTACCACCGCTGCGGGCGGACAGACAAAGGTGTCAGTGCCTTTGGACAGGTGAGGATCCCCCCTGGCTTTCCTGGATTTCTGGGCTGCTTGCATGGGATGGAAATCCGGTGGGATTACTGCCCCACAGTGACGAGCCAAGATAGCACAGTTTGGGCTCATTTGTGAAAAGCCACCAGCTTTTAAATCTGGAAGTGAGCCTGGCAACAGCTTCTTGCAAGGGGAATGATGATTTTAGACCCTCCAATTATTTGTTTGTGCTGGTTGTTTTCCGTATTAATGCTAGTTTTTTCCAGAGACCTGTTTTGAGAGGATGAAATGCATTTTAGGCTGCAGCCTCCCAGCAGCTCTGCGCTGGCAGAAGAGGGGAGATGCCCCTTCCTCCACAGATGCACTTCTTCCTGCGCTGACTGTAGTGCCTGGCAGAGCCCTCACAGCCAATTTAACTCCCTAACCCCACCAAAGAAAACCAAATCCAAGACTTTGAGAGCTTCCTGCAGAGCCAGGCAGCTGAATTCCTGTGCAGAAGGGTCTAGGGGAGGCGCAGCCAGCGGAAGAGAGCGTGGGAGCAGGAGCTGGAGGGAGGGGAGCCAGCCAGCCTGCTTTGTGGGCATGGAGCCATCAGGCTGGCTGAGCCACCAGGAAAGCACGGCTTCGCTGCTGAGCCAGCCTCTCCCACTTCCTGAGCTGGGAGAGAAGAGCTGCCTTAGCTTTTCGTAGAATCATTTTGCCTTGACAGGGTGGTTTTGGCTCAGGTGGGTGGTTGGTTCTTCATGAGATGAGCCACATGAAACAAGAGCAGGGGCTGCTTTTTGCGCTGTTTAAAGCATACAGGCACCTGCGGCGTAATTAAGTTGTTCCCACAACAGGTTTCCCAGACAGCCAAGATGTTACTGCCTTACAGTCCAAAAAAAAGCATATTATAGCCCTAAACCAGGGCCTGAAGTTGAAGCTGTTTGGAGACTGGGCAAAGTAGGCAGTCTGCAGTGCTCTGTATTATTAAAGGAATCCATAGCATCTGCTCGGAGCCATGGCAGAGGCGCTTGCAGCATTCCCCGCAGGAAGGAGTGCTGAGAGATCCTGATTTAAGACACCATCCTAAATTTATTCCACAGTGGTGTAGGAAGTCTTGGCTTCACCTGCTGAGTGCGGCCATCTGTGATCTAATCCCAGCTCCCCTTCTGTCACAGGTGATTTCCCTGGATCTCCGCTCGAACCTGTTGGACGGGAAGAAGCTCAATGGCCACAAAGGTGCCTCAGAAAGCAAAGGTGAGGGAGAGGAGCTCCGCTACACCCATATTCTGAACAGGGTGCTCCCACCCGACATCCGGGTGCTGGCCTGGGCCCCTGTGGAGCCCGATTTCAGTGCCAGGTTTAGCTGCCTCAAGAGAACCTACCGGTACTTCTTCCCCTGCGCTGACCTGGATGTGGCCCTCATGCACACGGCAGCCCAGAGGTACGTGGGGACCCACGATTTCCGTAACCTCTGTAAAATGGACGTCGCCAACGGGGTGGTCAACTTCCAAAGAACGATCCTCAGTGCCAGTGTGACGTGGGCAGAGACAGGCGGAGAAACGGGGCCACAGGATCCCTTCCGCTTGTGCCAGTTTGAAGTGACAGGACAGGCGTTCCTGTATCACCAAGTCCGCTGCATGATGGCTATCCTCTTCCTCATTGGGCAGCGGATGGAGAGCCCCAAGATCATCGACGAGCTGCTGGATGTGGAGAAGAACCCCCGGAAACCACAGTACAGGTAGGGAGAATGTGGGGAAACCTCCCAGACTGCTTCTCAAAGCAACAGCTATATGAAACATGCTGCTGGCACGCTGCTTCTGTGCCAGAACGTGAAGCAGTCCTGACAGTATGTAAGTGAGCTGCTAGCAGCCTCTCTGGGAGATATCCCTAGGAATCCCATTTACCTTGCTCTCAGCAAGCTTTTTGATTGCTTTAGTCCTTGCTATTTCATCAAAAGCAATTCTGTTCTTATCTGAAATAGGAATTCTGTAAAAGGTGAGGCTGTTTCTAGTCGAAAGGACAGATGTGTTTTCACAGAATCACTAGGTTAGAAAGGACCCACTGGATCGTTGAGTCCAACCATTCCCATCGATCACTTAAACATGCCCCTCAGCACCTCATGCACCCATCTCTTAAACCCCTCCAGGGAAGGTGAATCAACCACCTCACTGGGCAGCCTAAAAAATTTCCTTGAAAAATTTTTCATGATGTCAAGCCTGAACCTCCCCCGGTGAAGCTTGAGGCCATCCCCTCTCGTCCTGTCCCCTGTCACTTGGGAGAAGAGCCCAGCTCCCTCTTCTCCACAGCCTCCTTTCAGGTAGTTGGAGAGAGCAATGAGGTCTCCTCTCAGCCTCCTCCAGGCTAAACACCCCCAGCTCTCTCAGCTGCTCCTCATAAGGCCTGTTCTCCAGCCCCTTCACCAGCTTCCTTGCTCTTCTCTGGACTCGCTCCAGAGCCTCAACATCCTTCTTGGTGTGAGGGGCCCAGAACTGAACACAGGATTCGAGGTGCGGCCTCACCAGTGCCGAGTCCAGAGGGAGAAGAACCTCCCTGGACCTGCTGGTCACACTGTTTTTGATCCAAGCATTCCTCTAGGTAGCCACAGGTTAACATCATCTCTCCATTTCCCTAGCATGGCAGTTGAGTTTCCCCTTGTCCTGCATGACTGCGAGTTTAAGAACCTACAGTGGCTGTATGACCGAGAAGTGCACGAGTTCAATGTTACACACCTCCAGCGGCTCTGGGCCAACCATGCTGTCAAGACTCAAGTGCTGCGTAGCATGTTACAAGGCCTGGATGCTGTTCCCGTGGCTGCCGGAAAGGGTAAGGATGGAGTTGGGGCAGTACCTGGTGATGGGGGAGGGATGTGGGCCACGGGCTAAAAACAAAACACTGTGTGAGAACAGGCTAACCATAGAACATCCCAAGTGGGAAGGGACCTGCAAGGCTCCTCGAGTCCAACTCCTGCTCCTGCAGAGGGCAGCCCCGCAGTTTGCCGTGAGGCTGAGGGTTTGGCCAAACACTCCAGCACTGCTGCTGGGTTTGGTGTCGCTGCTGCTCAACCCACTGGTGTTTTTATTTCATCTGTCCCGCAGGTGCAGGGAGCGGCGGGGATGCCACTGTGTCACCTGTGCTCTGCAGTCAGGCCAGCGGCTTCGTGGAAGGTGTCCGAGCACGCACCTACAAGCCGCTGCTGTCACGGCCCCGGTGTGAGGGGCTCGAGCAGCGTGTCCAGCACTTCATGTCCCGTGGCCGCCTTGCCAAGCCTCAGCCAGGCCACGGTGGGGAGCAGAGCCCCAGCAGCAAGCGGCTCCGCCTGGGCGCCGAGTGACAGTGCAGGGGCCATGGCTGCCAACGTTTTTACGTAAAAAAAAAAAAACACACGATTTTCAGTGCTCTTTTTAAGAATATCATAGAATCACTAGGTTGGAAAGGACCCACTGGATCATCGAGTACAACCATTCCTATCAATAACTTAAACATGCCCCTCAGCACCTTGTCCACCCATGCCTTAAACAACTCCAGGGAAGCTGATTCAACTGCCTCCCTGGGTGGCCTCTGCTAGTGCCCAATGACCCTTTCTGTGAAAAATTTTTTCCTAACGTTCAGCCTAAACCCCCCCGGTGGAGCTTGAGGCCATTCCCTCTCGTCCTGTTGCTTAGGAGAAGAGCCCAGCTCCCTCTTCTCCACAATCTCCTTTCAGGTAGTTGGAGAGAGCAATGAGATCTCCCCTCAGATTCCTCTTCTCCAGGCTAAACACCCCCAGCTCTCTCAGCTGCTCCTCATAAAGCCTGTTCTGCAGCCCCTTCACCAGCTTCCTTGCTCTTCTCTGGACTCGCTCCAGAGCCTCAACATCCTTCTTGTGGTGAGGGGCCCAGAACTGAACACAGGATTCGAGGTGCGGCCTCACCAGTGCTGAGTCCAGAGGGAGAAGAACCTCCCTGGACCTGCTGGTCACACTGTTTTTGATCCAAGCCTCCCTACCCTCCAGCAGATCCAGCTTCCACGCAGGTTAGTGTCGTCTGCAAACTTGCTAAGGGTGCACTCGATGCCTTCATCCAGGTCATTGATAAAGACACTGAACAGGGCTAGAACCAGCACTGAGCCCTGGGGAAGCTCGCTTGTAACTGTCCTCCAGCTGGATTTAACTCCATTTCCCACCACCCTCTGGGACCGGCCATACAACCAGTTTTCCACCCAGGAGAGTGTGTGCCTGTCCAGGCCAGAGGTGACAGTTTCTGTAGCAGAATGCTATGAGAAACTGTCAAAGGCTTTACTGAAGTCCAGGAAGATACATCCACAGCCTTTCCCTCATACAGCAGCCGAGTCACTTTATCGCAGAAGGCAATCAGGTTAGTTTGGCAAGACCTGCCTTTTGTGGGCCTGATCCCCCAGTTCTCTTGCATGTGCTTCATGATCGCATTCGAGATCACCTGTTCCATGATTTTCCCTGGCACTGAGGTCAGACAGACAGGCCTGGAGTTCCCTGGATCATCCCTGCGACCCTTGTTGTAGATGGGCACAACATCAGCCTCCAGTCCAGTGGAACTTCCCCAGTCTTCCAGGACTGTTGGAAGATGATGGAAAGAGGCTTGGCCAGCACATCTGCCAGCTCCTTCAATACCGTTGGGTGAATCCCATGCGGCCCCATAGACTTGTGGGTGTCTAGTCGGGCTAGCAAGGCTCTGATCACCTCCTCTTGGACCACGGGAGCCTCATGTTGCTCCTCTAGCTCCAGGGTTTGTACACAGAGGGAACAACTTTCTTTACAATTAAAGACTGAAGCAAAGAATGCATTAAGTACCTCAGCCTTTTACTCATCTCCTGTCACTGGAATGAATCTGAACTGTGGGGTGCAGAAAACCAATGGAAATGTAATTCCAGGGTTAAAGTAGCATCTCATTTTCCATGATTTTCTGTTCAGCTCACACTATCTTCAATAGCACAGTTTGTAAAGCGGGGTTAGCAGGGTTCACAGCTGATAAAAATAGGTTGTCTGGCAGCGACTGGTGATAGAAATGCGTGTTGTGGTTTTTCCTGACCTCAGAAGTGGAAAGATTTGTGCTCTTTCGAGTCAGGAGTCGGTGCTGCTCTAGCCATGCGTGTGTTGAGTTGCGCGTTAAAGTTCCGGGTGACCTCAATGAGTGGGTTCACTGGCTGGATAATGACCATTTTCCAAAGCAAATAGTAGTTACCCATTAGCAGTTGGTGTTCTCCTTGTAGGGTTTAATATTGACTTGGAAGCTTTCTCTTCGAAGCATTAGGATTCTAACTCATCAGGAATTGTATCATTTCATAATGAAAAAATCCATTTAGAAAAGGCATTTAGTGAATGTACCTGGACTTGTCTCTTTCATCCAGTGAAACGCACGCCAGGAGCATCTGAATATCCAGTGAAGGACTTGAGTACGCCACCAAATGCCCCTGAGCGGGTTGGGGCAGGTGGAGCGGGGCCTTCCAGTGGCCCCGTTCGGAGCAGTGACATGCTGTATCTCATCGTGGGCTGCGTCCTGGGCGTGATGGTCCTTATTCTCATCGTTTTCATTGCCATGTGCCTTTGGAAGAACCGTCAGCAAAATGCCATGCAGAGTGAGTTATTTTTGGTTGCCTTTCATGATGAAGAAATTATTGGAGGAAAATTAGTAACGTGCATGTTACATTTCATGAATGGGAATCGATTTACCTGTTGCAAGGCAACTGGTGTTTATTTAGAGACCTGTATCTTCTAGGTGTGCCCAAGGTGAAGATGTAGGGGCTTTGGGCGCAGCAGTGCCTCTTTTTCTTTACATCGATGCTGGCTGCTCACTTGCATTGCAGTTGTGTAAGAGCTTTGCACAAAGAATGATGTGTGAAATGCCTGGGCAAAGTCTCTTCAGCTGATGTTTAGCATCAAGCCCCTGCATAGGCTTCTGCTGATGAGAACTTGGATGTCAAGGGAGGTGATTCTGCCCCTCTATTTCTCTCTTATGAGACCCCACCTGAAGCCCTGAGTTCAGTTCTGGAGTCTCCAACATAAGAGGGAGGTGGTACTGTTGGAATGGGTCCAGAGGAGGCCACGGAGATGATGTGAGGGCTGGAGCACCTCTGCTATGAGGACAGGCTGAGAGAGTTGCGGTTGTTCAGCCTGGAGAAGAGAGGGCACTGGGGAATCCTTAAAGCAGCTTTCAGTATTGAAAGGGGCTCCAGGAAAGCTGGGGCTCCAGAAAGGGTCTGGAGCGATAGGACGAGGGGGAATGGCTTTAAATTGGAAGGGGTGAGATTTAGATTAGACAGTGGGAAGAAATTCTTCTCAATGAGTGTGGTGAGGCCCTGGCCCAGGTTGCCCAGAGCCGTGGTGGCTGCCCCATCCCTGGAAGTGTTCAAGGCCAGGTTGGATGGGGCTTGGATCAACTGGGAGGTGTCCCTGCCCATGGCAGGGAGTGGACTGGATGAGCTTTGAGGTCCTTTCCAACCCAAACCATTGTGTGATTTTATGATTCTAATCCTGGGTACTTGTTAAAACATGGAGACCTAAACCCCAGATCTTTCCTTCTCTTATGTATACATATCTGGAAAGTAAAAGGACTTGCAGCACTTGGAGGTCGATTCCCTTGTTGCCTCTCAGTCTTGTCACGGTGAAACAGAGTTCAACATCCATGTTTTTCAGAGGTCTTAATGAGGAAAACCTGTCAGGTTGCAAGCCAGAGCCTTGAACAGAGGCCCTGGAGCTTAAGCGCACTGTGCCAGGTGCTCTGCACCCCCAAAACTGTGCTGTGCCAGCAGAATCTCTTCTGCTGCTCTGCTTCTAATGCAGGAATCAGCCTTGCTCTTCCCACAGGCAGTGGTTATTTTTAAATATCCTTACTGCCTAACAAAGAGAAATTAAACAAAACTTCTTGCAAGATAAGATAGTGTCTTCAGCTGCATCCAGAAGCAATTCCTAGTGGATAACAGAGCGCCTATCGATTATTCAGGTGGCCTACTTTTAGGATGTTTGTCAGAGTGACTGACGTCAGCTGAGTCCTTTCAGAGCCACGTTCCTGCTCTGTTTCTCAGGATGTGGCTGTTTTCCATTTCTACATTTGAATATCAGGCACTTAGAGATTACAGTTAATTTGCAGAAGCTGTAGAAAGAGAATATAAGTTTCTTTTACTTCTTATAGGCATTAATTTAACTTCTCATTTGGCAATAAATATGCTTTTGGTCTTTCTGTCTTCTGCAGAGTATGACCCTCCTGGCTATCTCTATCATGGAGTGGATATCAGTGGGCAAATGATTGAGTACGCGACTTTACCCGGCACGAGCCGAGTCAACGGCAGCATCCATGGAAACTTCATAAGCAACGGCCTCAGCAATGGCTGTCCGCACATCCATCATAAAGTTGCTAATGGAATTAATGGGATCGTGAATGAAGGTGCTGGGCTGTACCCAAGGCACAGCAGCTCCCTATCCCGGACACACGTGGACTATGACCATCCCCACCGCCTTGTGAATGTAAGCTCCTACGCTGGGTGCAGGGCACAGCCCGGACCCTGGCGTTTATTCAGGCATTGTTGAAGCAGCCTTAATCTGAGTGGGGGGATACTCATCTGCTGTTAACAGCCAGCTCCACTAAATTACTTATCGCAGAGGAAGCAACTGGGCTGATATTTCTGATACAAACATCATGGTTTTCATTTGAGAATATCAGATGACAGCAAGAATTCCACTGGCTCTGGGAAATCTGCCTCTGCCCTCCTCCTAACAGCATGTGAGCTCTGAGAATGTTAAAGTGCTGGGCTGAGATACTTTACTGGTACATATGGTATTTCTCAATCTTCAAGTTAAATAGATTTAATTATAGCTGCTTATTCTGCAGCTTTATGGATCGCCTGTTTTTCCCCCACCTGTTTCAGATCTGTAACTCTAAGCAATGCTATTAATTATGGCCAAGCACGAATGCAGAAGGAGGTTCCATAAAATGAAATGTCGCATACATCTTGAAATGCTGCAACGTAATAACGCTGTCTTTCTTCTTTTTCAGTTCCTTGTTTGTAACTGTTGAGACAGGCTCATTTTTTGTTTTGAAATTTAAAATAAAATCTAATTTAAGTCTGCGACCCAGCCTTTGTATGTGGTGGAAAAATACTTCATTTGCTGAAACGTGTCCCGTTTCCAAGGGAGAATAATGATTTCATTATTGTCTATGGAAACAGATGGCTTGCATTCAGACTTACTAAACTTACTCAAAACTGTGAACATTGCTCAGGAAAACTGAAAGAAAAAGTTCAAAAGTCTGAATAACCCATGCTGGTTTTAGAGAAAAAAATGGGGCTATTGTTTGTGTTGGTAATTGAACACAAGCGCTTCATTTTATTGCACAACAAATTAGCACTTGCACAGTAGTTGCCACTTCAGTCAACTCCAGCTCTGAGTCAGGCCAGTCAGTTCTTCACTGGATTCTTTCTTTACTCTGCTTGTCTAGCAAGAAATGCCATTTTTTTGGTTGCTTTCAAGACCAACCGAGGCCCAAACCATGGATTTTTGGTCCTGTCCAACATCCCCATGGGTGGAACTCTCAGAAAACCTCCAGCTGTTCAAGGCCTTGGGAAGGTTTCGCAGTGCTCCACAACTGGCTCATGAGAAGCTCAAGAGCTCAGCACTGGTGTCGTCCCTTCTCATTATTTTATTTTTTGGAAGCAGGAAAATGTGAGTCTTGTGCAGCATGAGTGGTTTGGTGCTCAGGTCTTGTCTCTGCTATGGGATGGGACACGCAGTGCCACTCTCCTGTTGCCAGTAGTTGACTGGGTGTGGAATTTTTCTTCCCCCCGGCTCTGTGTTGTGAAAAGTTGGAAGTCACACAATCTTTTCCCAAGGAGGAGTGGAACTGGCCTGCGGGTGAAGCAGTGCAGGGGAGTGGAGTGTCCTCATCCTTGTCAGGATGCTCTTTATTGTTTCATGGATTGGACTGAGTTAGGCAGTGCTCCCTGTTGGTCTGAGTGGCCTCAGAAACGTAAGGAAAAGCCCTGTTTCTGCAGGATAGGGATTGTTAGAAGTTTCCTACCACTTGAAATCTCAACAGTCAGGTGAGCTTTCCCAAACCGGCTCCTCTCCTGACATGCAGCATGGTAGCCCAGTGCCGCTGCACTGTTGGCCGGCAGCAACCGCATCTGTGGGCTCTAATGATGAGGAGTGTGTTACTTGGGGCGTTTTCACTTGCTTGTAATGGCCCCTTCGGCCAAAACTAACACCACAAAATCCCTCTCACCCAGCATCGTTGCTGGCTGAGGAATTACCCAATCTGTAAAAATATTCAGTGTTTCCAAACCCAGCGTAGCAGAGTGAACGGATCTGGTCAGAGCAATGGCAGGAGAGTGGGATGGGTTTGTGTTGTGACATCAGCCCCCCATTTAATATTCTGTCTCCCTAAAGGAGCGCAGTTTGCTAATGAACAGCAATTTGCTTTCATGTCTGTCAGCAGTGTTAAAAATGAAATTATTTACAGCGTGTTCGTTAAGTCAAACCTGAGCATGTTCAGCTGAAAACAGCCCAGGGGAATGACCGCATGCTTGTCTAAGCTGCAGTTATTTCTTTTTCTATGACACATGTGCTGGCAACACCCCTCTGCCTGGCTTTGTGTACCAGCTCCGTGTGCTGTGCCACGTTCCATGCCCGGAGCTGAGGGCTGGTTGAGGCGATGAGGCTTTGCAAATGGAGTGGAAGGGCTTGTGGAGCTGCCTGGGGCTGGACCACCTCCTCGGGGATTCTGCTGTGTCCAAACAGTGACTGGTTTTTGTTGTTCTGACTCCTTCCCACTGCAGGGCGGTGGGATATACACAGCAGTGCCACAAAACGACCCCGCCGAGTGCGTCCATTGCCGGAACTGCAGGAACAATAACAGGTGATGTACAACGCGCGGGAAGGCAGGGCCTCTGGGAATGGACACTCCGGCTCTGGGCACCGGGTTAGAGCTGGACCTGGTGTACACAGAGAGCTGGAGTCCCGGCGGAGGGCATTGGAGGAGCTTGGTGCCAGTGTGCGACTGCAGGAGAGTGGCTGGGATTGTCTGTGGGGTGGAGTGAAAGGAGCCGCTAAACCCCAGATCTCACTTTTCTCAACACGTGCATCTGATGCTCTTGAGGAAGGGAGGCAGGTTGGGCACTGGATGTTTTTTAAAACCTTATTTCCTGTGTTTTCTTCAGTTGTGAGATAGCAGAATCATTCCATATGGAGTTTGTCACGTAGGATTTCATTGCTCTGCTGTGTTTTTCATTTCCTGCCATTTTCTCCAGAATGCCAACACACCAGAGGTACAGATTTGCCGGCGCAGCTCTGTTCTGTGTGGAACAGGGGACTGGCGGTTCCTCAGCCCTTCTGGAGCCATCTGGAAGCCCTTGTCCGGGTGGGATCCTGATTTTGTGTGAGAAAAAAAGGGAAAGTCCATCTTCCTGGCTGTAGCTGGGTTTTTGTTAGGTTTTTCACTTTTGAAAGTTGTAAAGACCATCCTGCCAGGCTTCTGACTGAATCCTTCATTATTTTGATGACTAAAAGTAGCACTGAAAGTCAGTCCTGCTGGTCTGCTCTGACTGGGAGATTCTGGATGGTTTTCAGCCATACTTGGAGTTTTCTGTCATGTTAAAGTGGTCACTGCCTTTAGGTGAGATCTGGTGGAGCTGACTTGAAATGAAGATGTTGTTGAAGTTAGAAAACCCGTTCACTTTATTTTCATGGTTTTACTTTTTAAAATATAATTTATAATAGGGTTTTAATCCTTCTGGATCCCATAAATACACATTTGGAGCCCCTGATCCAGTGGAGGTGTCCCTGCCCATGGCAGGCAGAGGGCAGCGGGGGAACTGGATGGGCTTTGAGGCCTCTTCCAACCTAAACTGACCCTAACTTGTAATGCACTGTATGTGTTACATCATAATTAAGCACTTGTTTTCTAATTTAAAGCATATTTAACTTTTACTTGATCTTGTTTTCTTAAGAAAGCAGGAAGAATGGGTTCTGTTCTCTGCAACTGAGACGTTCCTCCCAGATGGGTCATCAGTAGGGTTTGAACTTTGAATTTTCACATCCCTGTTCTATATTTGACTGCTGGACAGAGAAACAAGTTGTCCTTGTCCCCCGAAGGGGACCGTTAACCTCCTGACAGCAGAAGAGCTGCACAGACTCACTCCCTTCCCAGTGCAAGGGGAATGGAAGAAGGACATGGGAGAGGGGAATGGGGAGGACCAGGAACGTGCCTGAATGTTACCCTAAGGGCCAGAGAGCTGGATCTGTGGCCAGGAAAAGGAGGAGGAGGTTGAGGAGGAGAAAGTCGTGGGAGGGGGGGTCAGTGCAGCCAAGTCGGTAGGTTCTGGCACATGGGAATTTGGGATGGGAGTGTTTTTTCCCTGTCTTTCGTCAACCTGGTAGCTGCTTTACCCAAGTGAGGGCTGTCTGCTCCGTCTGGTCTCTTGTTTGCACAGAGAGGACCCTGCCTTGTCCCACCCTCGAGCTGTTGCACTGTGTGTGCTCCCTCCTGACTGTTCCCTCTGCAGAGCACTGGGAGATGAGGGAAGGCAGCAACTCCAGTGGGAACTCCTCGAGCAACAGTTGGGAAACGATGGAGGGAGGTAACTCTGGTGGGGACACCTAGAGCAGGAGAATGGCTCCAGGCTCAGGAGCGCCTCAGGTGCCCGTGGCCTTGCTCGTGTGTTCCACCTTGCTGCTCCTAATTCCAAAATTAGGCTGTTCCCACTGACGGCCTGGAATTGTTGCTGATTTGGAATGAATCAAGCAGTCGTTTGAATTGTGACCACGTGCAAATGAATCCTAAAAGTTGAGCATATTTAATAGGTGGCTGCCGTGGCTGTTTTCAGCAGTGGCCATCTCGGGGCAGGTTTATTATTACAGCGGTGAAATCCCTCAGCTTTCTGTTTAAATTAGCACTTTGTGCTCTCGTAACGGTTCGTGGAGGCAAGCCAGGGGTGGAAGCTGCTGAAATGTGGATACCCACTTTGCTGTTGTGGACAAAGCCAGTAAGACGAGTGTGGTTTATACTTGTTACATTAGGATTGAGAACTGATTTTTTTTCATCTCTGGTGCTTTTGCACTAAAACTTTGGGGATACCTGCTGGCTGCAGAGGAATTTACTGTTTTGCAGCTCTCTTCTTTGCAAATTCGCTGTATTCTGCTCAGAAATCTGAAATACATGTGTTAATAAACCAGTATCTGCCTGTTTTTCTAGCTCTTTAAATTATGCTGATGTGGGCTTTTAAATCAGATTATAAATTGGGAGGATTTTAGCACTGAGAACTGACGCACAGTGTGTTTTCTGCTGTTCACGCTCACGCTGCTCTGGAGATCCCAATGGCTAGAGTCCATCAAAATGTGGTTATTTAAGCTTAAAAAGCTGAACTGCTGTCTTGAAACATCAAGACCGTACACAAAGTACTACAGAGACCTCTGTGTCTTTAAAAAGAAAGCTCCATGAAGATGCAAACCCAAGCATTTTAAATGGGTTCCTCTAAGATTTTTTTTTTTTAAGTAACAAGTGAGTGCAGTGAAATCTTCTGTGGACATAAATGCAAACTCATAAATGGATTTGTTTGAAGACCAGATGTGTTTCAGGTGGATTCTTCAGTGGCTTCTGTGGTATTTTGGTACTTGGAATAATGATTTTGGGGGCAATTATGGGAACTGAAGGACAAAATAGGAGAGTGAAGGTTGAAAATGAAGGTTGGTGCTGCTCTGTGCTCATGGCACTGGGAGCAGAGCAGGTTCTGGGGCGATTCCACAGCCACTGTTGGGATCTCCCTGGTCGTGTGTTCTGACTTTGGTGAGGAAAACATCTGCCAGAGGGGAAATTCACTCCAGTTCCTCCCCTAGAGAGTTTGTTTGTGTTATTAGTGGAAGTTTTGTTCCCCTTTCAGCTCTGGCAGCATTGATTGTGGTTTTCAGGTGAAATCATAAACTGAGGCTCCAAGCGTGTTTGTAGTATAAGTCCCTCGAGAAATGTTTACGTATCGTGTTGAGTGTTTTTATAGAGTAAAAGTGCTTTGTGGGACTTCTGGGCAGGACTTTACTGTGGTTGCCAAGCTGGTGTCTCCCAGATTGAAGTCTGTTTGAGTTTCGTGCTTGGCAGTGCTCTGGTGGCTGAGCCCTGGTCACTGGTGGGGTCACCTTCCCCCCTCTGTCAGCGATGTGACAACCAGCTCTGTGTGGTTAGGGGCTGGAATCACTCCAGAGCAACACACTGTGTAACCAGGTAAGCTGGCACCTGAGCAGCCAGGTCTCAGCTGTCAGCTTTATATTTCAAAATGCCAATGCTCAAGGACAACCAACAACCCCTGTAATGACCAGCAAAATGTGTTAGACTCGTGCCCATGAGAAAAACAAACCACGGGTGTATTTAGGCTTGGCAGAAAAAAAAAATAATCAATGCTCTGAGCTGTGTCCATATCAGCACAAAAGACTTGAAGCCCAGTTCCTCCTTGGCGGGAGTGTTTTGGATGTTACTGCCTCTCAGGGGCTTTGAACGCTCTCTGTACTTATTTCATAGACTCATGGAATGGTTTGGGTTGGTAGGGACCTCAAAGCCCATCCAGTTCCACACCTGCCATGGGCAGGGACACCTCCCACTGGATCAGGGGGCTCCAAGCCTCATCCAACCTGGTCTCCAGGGAGTCAGAAAGGCAACCTAGGTTAGGGCCTCCCCACCCTCATCATGAAGAATTTCTTCCTAATATCTAAATCTACATCTTCCCCTTTCCATTTAAAGCCATTCCCCGTCATCCTGTCTCTACAAGCCCTTGTAAAAAAACCCTCCCCAGCTTTCCTGGAGCCCCTTTCAGTCCTGAAGGCTGCTCTAAGGTCTCCCTGCAGCCTACTCTTCTCCAGGCTGAACAACCCCAACTCTCTCAGCCTGTCCTCATAGCAGAAGAGCTCCAGCCCTCGGATCATCTCCGTGGCCTTCTCTGGACCCATTCCAACAGTTCTGTGTCCTTCTTACGTTGGGGATTTCAATGCTTTTCTTTTCTCCGTGGATGCATCTCTGTTCTGAGCTCTCTGTCACTGAGAGCAGGTCGTGAATGTTTTTGCCTGTCTGTTGGGAGAAAAAGAAGGCAAAGATCAACCCTTTTCTTATGTCAAAAATGTATTTAAACTGATTTGGCGAGCTCTGAGTGTTGTTAACGGTGAACAATGCGTGGTGGAGTACTGAGATATTACAGCTTCTTCAGATGAGTGGTGGAAAGGACCAGCCAGACTAACCCCGTTCTGGCTTATGTCCCATCTACAGGTGTTTCACCAAACCCAGCAGCCCTTCTAGCAGCAGTGTCCTACCCGCCGTGCCCGTGGCAGCACCAGATCAGGATGGTTTGGAGATGGAACCTCTGCATCACCAGGTGATGGTGGCCATGGGCCTGGCCTCCACCGTGCCAGAGTGCAGTGCCCAGCTGGAGGAGCAGGGCAAGGAGAAAGCAGAGCAGCACTCCACTCAGCATCCCTGCTGTCAAGAAGGCATGGACCGACTCTCCATGGATTACACGGATGGTAAGGCATTCTGGAGAGGTGAGCGCCCGGCTTTAAAGCCAGGAATGTTCTGTAGGACAGCCATAAGGCACTTAATTTATTGCAGGGAAGGTAGTAATTAAGTCCGCAGAAGACCTGGCTTTTTGAGAAGGATTAAGTGTTCCGCCTTCCCCATCCTGAGAAATAGGAGCAGCGTTGCTCTGGAGCCTGTGGCTGCCATGCCCTTTGTGATTGATGCCTCTGCGTGGAGCTCATTGAGCAGGCACACTGCAGATAACGAGGCTGTGGCTGATTTATTGCTGTTGCCTGTATGTCCAGCGTGGTCTTCCAAAACTGCTGGAATGCTACCAAATGGAGTTGTCCTCTAGTGAGCAGACATCCGTGTCAGCCCAGAGCCGTCCTGTAGGCACGGACAGGCACAGAAACATAGGTGGGAGTCTGACTGACCTATTCCATGTTGGTGCTGGCAGCATGTTTGGATAGAACCAATCTTTTGTGTCTGGTACAGTGGGAATAAGCCTGAACTCAAAGAGCTTTCACTACCCTCTTTTATTATTTGGAATTTTTGGAGCTTATGGGTCCATCGATCTGAAAGAGGAAATCATAGAATCACAGAATGGTTTGGGTTGGAAAGGACCTCAAAGCCCATCCAGTTCCACCCCTGCCACAGGCAGGGACACCTCCCTTTGTATCAGGAGCTCCAAGCCCCATCCAATCTGGCCTTGAACCCCTCCAGGGATGGGGCAGCCACCCCTGCTCTGGGCAACCTGGGCCAGGGCCTCCCCCCCTCACAGTAACAGCCAACCAACCCAGCCTGCTCTTGCTTTGCAGGTGGCAGCTGCGTGCACACAGAAACCTCAAACCACATTTTGAGCTGGAGTCCCCTTATTCTGCAGCCTGTTTCAAAGGACTGTCAGGGAAAACCAGGATGGAGTTCGTCCGGCATCACCTTAACCAGTTCTGGGGACCTTCGGCAGCTCCAGCTGCAGGAAACCTGCGGAAGTGACCTTTGTCCCCACTGAATGCCAGTAACTACCCCGTGGAGTTGCTGATATGGGAGTGATGGAGGGATGTTAATTATAACAGAGAGAGTTGCTATTTATTTTTTTGTAGCAGTGTCATATGAATGTATCTCATTTTTAAAAATGGTTGCCTTTTTATATTATTTATGCCTTGAAATTCCTTTTTTTTCCTTCCTCCCACTCTGCAAAACCATCCTGGTTGTGTGTATAAAGAAGAATTGCAATAATATAAAGAGCAACGATGGGAGGTGTGGCATGTGTCTGCCACGGCATATTGCCAGCGTGAGAAGTGCTTCCGAGGAGTCTGATATGGGAGTGGAGTGCAGCAGGTCTGGTGCTTTTGCCAGACAGTGCTGCCTCCCTGGCATCCCAGCACTCAAACCCTCCTTTCCGTGAACAACTCCCATCCTCTTGGCTTCTCCAGGAAGGACCCAGTGGCTAAATAAGAAAATAAATAAGAAGAATGAATGTGGGCTGAGTCTGCAAAGCGTGGCTTGAGCTGCAGAGCTCGGTCTGGTGACGGTTTGTGTCTTCAGGTGCTTGATAACCCTTAGGTTTGTGGCAGTGTGGATGAAAATCCAGCCTGTTTCACCTTCCCTCTTGCAAAAGACAAAATCCAGTGCAACAGTCCCTTTTACTCCTTTTTTTGAGGCTTGAAGATGGAACAAGTCATGTTGAAGCAATTCCCACTGACCCTGCACGCAGCTGTAAGAACCCTTCCTGCCCCTCAGGAACAACGCAATGGAGGAGTTGCAAGGGGAACTGCAGGGTCTGGTTTTGTGGGTTTTTTTTTCCTTTCCAAATTCAATCAGAGTAAATAAACCAAACGGGAGCTTGTAAAGCAATCTGTCCCCCTCAAAAAATGCAGAACGCAGAATGCAGGAATGAGGTGCATAAATTATAATTCAGCCACCCCAAGGCAACACGTGGAGCCTCCTTTTGACAGGGTGAGGGTTTTTCTAGGTGAGGTTGCAGGGCTGGGAAGGGAGGAGCTGCTGGTGTGGCTGGAGCTGCTGCAACCCTCTCAGGGAGCAGAGGTGCTGCATGTGGAGTGAGCCTCTCTGCAAGCCACTGGGGCTTGGGGAGCAATTTCTGTTCGAGGAGGAAGCTATTGCAGTCTACTCTGGTGGCAGCATCTCTTTGGGGACTGTTCTAAGCATTGGGATTTTTTTCCTTCTATTATTTATAGATATATCAGGTTTTTGCCTTTCATTTTAGGGTTGGGCATCCTCCTACCCAGAGCTGCCCCACTGTGAATCAAAGAGTCATAGAATAAGCAGGTTGGAAGAGACCCACTGGATCATCGAGTCCAACCATTCCTATCAATCACTAAACCATGCCCCTCAGCACCTCATCAGCACCCGTGCCTTAAACACCTCCAGGGAAGGTGACTCAACCACCTCCCTGGGCAGCCTGTTCCAGTGCCCAATGACCCTTTCTGTGAAAATTTTTTTCCTAATGTCCAGCCTAAATCTCCCCTGGCGAAGCTTGAGGACATTTCCTCTTGTCCTGTCCCCTGTCACTTGGGAAAAGAGGCCAGCACCCTCCTCTCTACAACCTCCCCTCAGGTAGTTGTAGAGAGCAATGAGGTCTCCCCTCAGCCTCCTCTTCTCCAGGCTAAACACCCCCAGCTCTCTCAGTCACTCCTCATAAGGCCTGTTCTCCAGCCCCTTCACCAGCTTCGTTGCTCTTCTCTGGACTCGCTCCAGAGCCTCAACATCCTTCTTGTGGCAAGGGGCCCAGAACTGAACACAGGATTTGAGGTGCAGTCTCACCAGTGCCGAGTCCAGAGGGAGAAGAACCTCCCTGGACCTGCTGGCCACGCCATTTCTGGTACAAGCCAGGATGCCATTGGCCTTCTTGGCTACCTGGGCCACTGCTGGCTCATGTTCAGTTGCTGTCAACCAACACCCCGAGGTCCCTCTCCTCCAGGCAGCTTTCCAGCCAGGTTTCTCCTAGTCTGTACCTCTGTTCAGGGTTGTTGTGCCCCAAGTGCAGGACCCGGCATTTGGCCTTGTTGAACCTCCTGCCATTGGACTCTGCCCAGCGATCCAGCCTGTTCAGATCCCTTTGGAGCCTCCCTGCACTCCAGCAGATCCACACTTCCACCCAGCTTATTGTCGTCTGCAAACTTGCTAAGGGTGCACTCGATGCCTTCATCCAGGTCATTGATAAAGACACTGAACAGGGCTGGAACCAGCACTGAGCCCTGGGGAAGCCCACTTGTAACTGGCCTCCAGAGGTGACAGTTTCTGTAGCAGAATGCTGTGAGAAACTGTGTCAAAGGCTTTACTGAAGTCCAGGAAGATACATCCACAGCCTTTCCCTCATACAGCAGCTGAGTCACTTCAATACAGAAGGCAATCAGGTTAGTTTGGCAAGACTTGCCTTTTGTGAACCCGTGTTGACTGGGCCTGATCCCCCAGTTCTCTTGCAAGTGCTTCATGATCGCATTTGAGATCACCTGTTCCATGATTTTCCCTGGCACTGAGGTCAGACAGACAGGCCTGGAGTTCCCTGGATCATCCCTGCGACCCTTGTTGTAGACGGGCACAACATCAGCCTCCAGTCCAGTGGAACTTCCCCAGTCTTCCAGGACTGTTGGAAGATGATGGAAAGGGGCTTGGCCAGCACATCTGCCAGCTCCTTCAATACCGTTGGGTGAATCCCATGCGGCCCCATAGACTTGTGGGTGTCTAGTCGGGCTAGCAAGGCTCTGATCACCTCCTCTTGGACCACGGGAGCCTCATGTTGCTCCTCTAGCTCCAGGGTTTGTACACAGAGGGAACAACTTTCTTTACAATTAAAGACTGAAGCAAAGAATGCATTAAGTACCTCAGCCTTTTCCTCATCCCCTGTCACTGTTGCTCCTTCTGCGTCCAATAGGGACTGGGTGGTCTCCCTAGACCTCCTTTTATTATTTATAGAAAGATTTTTTGTTATCTTTCACAGACTTTGCCAATGTGATTTCTAGTTGAGCCTTTGCCCTTCTGATTTTACCTCCTCCCTTAATTCTTCCACCATATGAAGGAGTTTGCCCACTCGAGCGCAGCTTTCACAAGTGGAGCCAGTAACAGAGGCACGAGCTGGTGTGGGAGGGGGGTACTGTCTGCAGCCCAGGGTCTGGGGAGCTGCAAGCACCCACTGTGGCTCTGGCTGGGTGGCAGCATCCATCCTGCCTGCTGCAGCACACGGAGCAGCTTTAATCTTCTGCTGGGAAGAACCTTCTGAGCCTTCCTGTAAACCCCATGTCGGCACCATGGACCTACAGGCTCTGACTGCCATTGACCCCAGAGCTGCTGCAAAGCCCTGCTCATCCCTCTTCCTTTCTTTTCTCTCCTAAGCTCACCCTTTTCTTGTGGCTCTAGCCTCACTGGAATTTTCCTTAAGAAGCCCTGCTGCAAGTGGTTGTTTTTTCCTCCTGGCTGCTTTGCTTTCCCCAAAAGCTGGGATTTAGCCACATTTTTAAATGATCTTGCTTAAGTGAGACCATGCTTTTATTCCTCTTTATCATGGCTGTGTCTTGTAAAGACACTGGGTTTTCCTAAGAAGCTGTAACATTCATAGATAGAATCATGGAATGTCCTCAGGGTTGAAAGGACCCACAAGACTCATCGAGTCCAACTTCTGTCCCTGCGCAGGACAACCGCACAATTCACACCTTGGGGTTGAGGGTGTTCATCAGATGCTTCTGGAATATTGTCAGACTCAGTGCCATGACTGCTTCCCTGGGAAGCTGTCCTTCTGGAAGTACTTCTGGTGACGTCTCTTCTCTGGCCCCAGGGAGGAAGTGGAATTCCCAGTGGGTTGGGTCCAGTCAGCATGTCGGACCCTCCATTCCCCTCAGAAGGGAGTCACCCACGATAAGGACCCTTCTTTTTGTCTTTGCAGGAGTGGTGGTGATGGGGGCGCGTGGGCTGCCTCGACGATGCCTCCATCCCAGAAGGACCTACAGCCACATCATCAGCTGTTTGTCCATCCAGTTCCAGGGCCTCAGACCTGTTGTGTACAGGCTCCTGGGAAGCTGGGGCAGCCTGAGAACGGGTTCAGTTGCCACCCCAGCAGTAACATTTTTCCATTCTCCTCCATTTCCTAGTTGGCTGTTTTGGGAACTGTAAAGTACGATTGTCTCCTGCGAGGGTGGGGAGGCCCTGGCCCAGGTTGCCCAGAGCAGTGGTGGCTGCCCCATCCCTGGACGGGTTTGAGGCCAGGCTGGATGGGTCTTGGAGCAACCTGATCCCACTGGAGATGTCGCTGCCCGGGACAGGACTTTAAGGTCTCTTCCAACCAATGATTCTGTGCTTCTAGGATTCCACCATCAATCTCCTCCGATGCCCTGGTGCTCCTCAGCCTGGACGCCTCCTCCTGAAGCTCTGTCCCAGGCTGAGCAGCGCCTTTACCTGGGCGCGGCTCCCACAGGTACCAACCCAAACCCTGGGTGCTCCCTGCAGCCAGGACCTGAATGGCTGCAGCTGCCCTCGGGTCCTGTTTGGGTGGCCACATTGCTCTTGCCCCTGGACGGGCCGTGCAGGATGCTGAGGACACAGGCTTTGGCCTCCCGCCTTTCCAGCACCCGGGCTGTATTCCAGCGTCACAGCTGCTCCGTACTTTTGGGGGTTAGAAAGGCTTTCCTTGCCCTGGGACAAATCCTACATCTTCCTCAGCACATTTTTAAAGACCAGAAAGAAGCCAAACCCATTCGCCACCAGCCCTGGATTTTTTGCATGCGTCTGGCTCAGGGATATTTTTTCCAGCTCCTGAGTTTGGATTTCGGCAGCATGGTAGGAGCCACCCTTCCCAGCTTTATTGATGGAAAAGGATGAACTGGATGCAGCGCAGGCAGGTGCCACGTCCTGCAGCAGGAAACAAGAGGAGGAAAGGGAAAGAGGAAAAGCCGTTGGGGTCACGGCATTGCCGTGGTGCTGGTGGTGACCGGTGGGGTGTCAGCGCTGTCTGGTGGGGCTGAGAGCGGCTCTGCAAGGGTGGACACCAGCCCTGAGCTCACCCCATGGGTGCCACTCCCCACTGCTGTGCCAGGGGCAGCCGGGGCTCCCGGTGCTGGTGCTGCCTCCTTCTCGGCACTGGTGGCAGTTTCGGGGTCCCGCGGCGTGCCGATGGGTTCTGGGGCGCCAGGGCCTGCCCTGGGAGGGGACACGCAGGGGTCTCACCAGCACTGAGGCATTGCAGCAGTAGGGCAAGGGGGTCTGGACACTCACATGTGGAAGAGCAGATCGTGCAACCCTGGGGGCAGATAGGCAGACAGACAGATGGGATTGGGGGGGGTGTCCTGCTCCTCCCCCCACGGCCCCGGCACTCACGTGGGAGCGTGTCCCGGTGGCGGGCAATGAAGCCCACGGCCAGAAGTGATGCTACAGTGGCCACCAGCATCCCCACCACTGCTGCCCCCGTCACCGCAGGGTAGGCCTCAAAGGGAGGCTCAGCTGGAACAGAGGAGCCACTTGTTAGTCCCAACCTGCCCTGGGTGTAATTAGGATAACGAGACACCCATGTGTAAACTGCACAGAGGGAGAGGAGGGAGTGTGGTGGGAGGTGGGCACCTGCAGCGCACAGCCTCACAGATCCCAGAAAGGCAGAAAGAGATTGGAACCTGCGCCTGTTCACTCTGAAACCTACTGATGGCTTCTCATGCTCAGCTCCTCAGCTCCACTGGGATGCAAACGTCATACTTCTCTACTCAAACCCTGCTCTACCCACACAGAGCAGCGTCCCTCACCCACTTCACCTGGCATCTGCACCTCTGAGGGGTGCCCGGCTGTCCTGTGGTTGACAGCCAGGACGCGGAAAGCATAGATCACGCCTGGGTCCAGTCCCCCCAGGCGCCGATCACGGGAGTGGGGCTCGATGTCACCAGCAGCTGTTTCCCAGGGGCCCAGAACCCGCCGGGGATGTTTCTTGGCTCGGCGCCGCTGCACCACGAAGCCGGTGAGGTTGCCAGCACCTTGTGTCCGCCACTCCAGCTGCACCTCAGTGCGAGCTCGCGTGTACCGCAGCTTGCTGATGGTGACGTTGGGGGGGGCCGGGTACCCTGCAGCGGCAACGCCCGGAAAGAGCAGCTGAATCCCCCAAACCCGCCTCGAGGACCACCCCACCCCTGCTTCCCAGGACTCACGATCCACATGGAGGCGGATGGGGAGGCTGGCAGTGCCCATGGCGTTGGCTGCAGTGCAGCGGTAGATCCCGCTGTCCCCTGGCCACTCGGCCTCCCAGATGGTGAGGTTGAGCCACGCTTCTCCCCGCTCCAGCTGGTACTTAGTCGACCCCGACATCACCTCCCGCTCCTTGGGGTCGTACCAAGCCACGGTGGCTCTGAGGTCAGTGCCGCTGCCCTGCCACCGGCACGCCAACTGCGCCTCGCTGCCCTCCAGCACCACCACCTCGCTCCTCTCCGTCTCCACCTTGGGGACGTCTGTGCGGCAAGAGGCACGGAGCCACAGACACCTGTGACCCCGCCATGGCACCATGGCCCAAGGAGGGGATGCCCGCTTTGAATCTGGCTTACCCAGCCGGAGGTGACATTCGGCACCGTTGGCCCGTAGCGGGTGGGCAGCCGCACAGACAAAATCCCGGCCCCGCAAGCTGCTGTCGGTGCTCAGCACCAGGACGGCAGTGGAGGGCGAGGGTTCCCCCAACGCCCAGCCCCCGCCATCCCACCAGCGCAGGGTGACCGGCGGCGTCCCCCCCTCCCACCGGCACCGCAGCATCACGTACTCGTCACCCTTGGTGGCTGCCACCGCACAGGAGGGGCCGTCGGCTGGGACCCCTGCGGGACAGAGAGGTAGGTGTCAGGGCAGGGGATGCCAAAGCGTCCCCCAAAAGGGTGACACCCACCCCGGGCAGCAGGGACTGTGCCATGGGACCCCTCCAGTTTGGGGTTGCTGAGGGGCCAGCCCAGGCTGCTCCACCTTGGGGTGATGAGAGCCTGGCCACTCGTCCCACGGTGTGGCCGTGGCACAGGGTCACTGCGGCTCCACCAATCGGGGTGTCAGGAAGGGTTTTTCTCAGGGGGACGCGACCCATGGGCACTCACACAGAGTGGTCCCGCACGTAGCCCCCCATGGCAGCGCGGGATGGGAGGCCAGGCAGGAGAAGGAGCTGCCGTTCCTGGTGGCTACCCCTGGCTGGATGCTGGTGGCCATGGAAAGACTTGACCCCGCCGCCACCTCATCCTCGTCCTCCTCCTCCTCGGGAGGCCAGGGGCCCACCCAGCGTAGCCGTGCCTGGGGGAAGCCCCCCAACCAGTGGCACCGCAGGGCCACGTCCTGCAGGTCACCGGTGGCCAGGGCAGAGCAGGTGGGGCTGCCGGGTGGTGGATCTGCAGGAGACCAGCAGAGCTGGGGGACGCCGGGCTGTTACCCTCCTCCCACATGGCCCTTCACACCTACATCCTCACCAGAAGCTGCCTTGGTCCATCTCGCCCCAGGGGTACCCATGTCCCAGGATTACTTACAGTAGACAGTGAGGACGATGGTGGCCTGGGTGCGGGTTTGGAGGTGGGTGTTCTCAGCCAGGCAGGTGTAGGTGCCCGCCTGGGTGCGAGTGATAGCAGAGATGACGTAGGTCTGGCCGGTGTGGACCTGGGAGCTGTTGTGGAGCCAGACGTAGCGACTTGGGGGGTTGGAGGGAGCCAGGCAGCTCAGCACCACGTCCTCCCTCTTGCCTGCTGAGAAGCCCCCCTGTTCAGGGGAGAAGGGCTCCACGCTGATGGCTGGCTCATCAGGGCCATCTGTGGTGACATGGGGACCCTCAGTCACCGGAACATCCCCAGAGAGGGGACACAGCCACTCCTGGGGCATTCTCCTTCTGGTGGGGAACCAGGCTGGGAAGTCTTCTTAGAAAACGTGCACCATGGTGGCTGTGAACATCACCGTGGTGGCCATGGACATCCCGGGTTGGGTGGTGGGCACGGAGGCACCATGGTGCCATAGGGCATGGTGGCCATGGACACACCATGCTGGCTGGGTGGCTATGGAGGTGGCACAGTGCATGGTGACCATGGACACAGACAGGCCACATGGTGGCTGTGGAGGTACCTTGGTGGCACTGCATGTGGTGGCCATGGCTGTACCATGGGGGCACCATGGTGGTAGGGTGCTTGGTGGTCACAGCCACACCATAGTAGCCAGGTAGAAGTATGCTTGGTCACCATGGCCAGGCCATGGTGGCATCTCCAGCCCTGAGGATGCCCTCACAGCTCCCCGGGAAGGTGAGGCCACTCACAGATGATGTCCAGGTAGACGGGCTCGCTGGTGCGGTTGTTGACTTGGTTGCGTGCAGTGCAGGCGTACCAGCCGGCGTGGCTCCGGTTGGCGGGCATCAGGCGCAGCTCTGCCCCGGAGCTCCCCATCCCCATGGGGGATGCCAGGGGACCCCCCCGGGGCTCCCGGTGCTGCCAGGAGAAGCTCAGCGGCTTGGTCCCCTCCCGCACAGAGCATGTCAGGGCCACCACTGCCCCCTCCGCCGCCACCACCGCCGTCGGCCGCACAAAGGGCTTGGAGACGGGCACTGGGGGCACCAAGCCATGAGCAGCCCCATCCCCTAGGCCCCCTGCGAGCCCCCAGGGCCCCAGACAGGGGCAATCTTTCTAGCCCAGACCGTGTATTGGCTAGTGATGTGCTATGGCGGCAAGCAGGATGGCTAGTGAGAATGTTTATGGGCTAGTGAGAGGGTGTCCTGGCTGTGGGCATGGGAACAAGGTAGAGCAGCCACAGACGGGCTAATGTGACCACTTAGGGGCTACTGGGATGCTGGATTGGCCAGGGCAAGGAGATGGGGCTGGCTAGCAGGAAGCAAAGTTGGCTAGTGGGGTGCTTTGCTGGACAGCGATGCTCTGCTTTGGCTTATGGGGCCCTTTGCTGGCCAAGTGTTGTGTTGGCTAATGGCGAGCTACTTCAGCTAGTGGAATGCTATGTTGGCTAGCGTGCTGCTGTGTGGGCTAGTGCAGTGCTACATTGGCTTGTGGGGTGCTACATTGGCTAATGCGGTGCTGTTGGCTAGCACAGCGCTACATTGGCTGGTGGGGTGCCATGTTGGCTAATGGGGCACTTTCCAGCTTAGTGGAGTGCTGTACTGGCTGCAGGCCACTGCATTGGCTAGCAGAGCTCTACACTGGCTAGTGGCATGCTTCAGTGAGTAGTGGGGCCCTTTGGTGGCTACTGAGCTCTTCATTGGCCAGGAGCATGCTACACTGGCCAGTGGAAGACTCCCATGGGCTAGCAGGCTCTTCACTGGCCAGCAGCACACACTGCTGGCCTGTGGAAGACTCTAGGGCTCAAGGGCAAGGGCAGGGATCCCAGGGAACGCGACGGTGGCCATCGACCAGTGCTTACCCAAGACGCGCAAGAGGACGGCGGCGTAGCCAACGTGGAGTCGCCCACGCTCCAGGAAGAGCCCCTGGCAGAGGAATCGCCCCTGGGCGGCTGCCCGCAGCTCCTGCAGCTCCAGTGTCCCATTGCGCAGGGTCACCTTGCCCAGCATCCCCGCGCCGGGGGCCACTGCCACCTCTCTGCCTGAGCCCACGGCCACTGCCCGTGGTGGCCCTGAGCCCTCTGGCTCTGCCATGAAACTCCAGAAGACGACAGCTGGTGGTGCCGCCGCCACACGCCCGCAGCTCAGCTCCACCGCGCGGCCCTGGACCCCCGTCACTGCCCACTCCTCGTAGCCCGCCTCTCCGGCCGCCAGCGGCTGCCCTGCTGGGGGGGGAAGCAGGGTCAGGACCCGCTTGCGCCCGGGCAGCCGGGGCTCGGGGTCTCTGCTCACCCCCTGCCAGCACCGGCAGCAGCCACAGCACCCACAGTCCCCTCCAGCGCAGCGCTGCCCAGCCTCGTGCCATGGCACCATGTCCAGCACCACGGAGTGATGGCGAAGCAGGGCTGTGCTCTCCGCACTAACCTCTTCTCTGGTTTCCCCTGGGGAATTAAGCCCTGCCCTGATTAACTGTTAATTATTTATCAGCCTGCTTGTGTGGGCTGGAAGGAACCTGGTGCCGCCACCAGCCTTGGTCCCTGCAATCTCAGGGCTGAGGACAGGTGCGCTTGCTAAAGGAGCAGCAGCATTGCCTCCATCCCCAGGGGTGGGGATTGATCCCTGTCCCACACTCACCCCCCCCCCGGCCTATTTTTTTTATGGTCAAAGGAAGGGAAAATAGGCTCCCACAGCCCCATGGCTAAGCACGCAGGGTCTGGGAGCTGGGGAAGCCAGGCGGCAAGCAGGGTTTGATATTTCATCTCCCTCTCCACACCAGCCCCAGCCCATAAAACATTCATGGGGGCAGCCAGGCTGTAACACAATGCAGGGGGAGCGCCCCAACCAGAGGGGTCTGGGGGCCAGATCCCATCCCCAGAGCCAGTGTCCACTGAGGAAAGGGCTTGTCCAGAGCAAATCAAGAGTGTGAGGCTGCCTGCAGAGAGGTTTGGGGATTGAATGCCCACCGTGGGGTAAAGTGGTGCCCGGGGGGCTACAGAGCCAGGCGAGGCTTTGTTCCCCAAGCTGCTGCCAGAGGATTCCGGTCACAGTTTCTGCCTGGACAGGTTAGGTTTGTATAGTGATTGGAAAAGCTGAAGCAAGGGGAGCAGGGGATGTTGGTGGCTAAGGACACGTCAACACTTGGAGCCAATAAAAACACGTCTGCACTGAGCGTAGGGATAAATTCCAAATTCCTGTTGCACAGGAGGAACAACACCACCCTAGGAAGGATTTAATTCCATTCTGCTAGAGACAGGCATGGTGACAGCGAAGGGACAACCCCTGACCCCTGCCCGGTGGGGAACAGCAGCCCAGGAGCTACCAGCTCTTCCAGCCCCCAAACTGCTCCACTCGGGCTCCGCGACAGCCCCGGCGCTCTCCTGCCGCCATCTAGCGAGAGCCCATTACTCCGTTTTCTAACAACTCCGCCTTCCTCCCCATTCTTTCTTTCTGAGCTTTTTCTCCAGGTTTTTGTGGCAGAAAGGTACCTGTCGCTGCTGCCTGGAGACAAGCAGCGGAGTTTTGGAGCCAGCTCCTGCTGTTTCCGTTTCCTGACCACTCTGGGCACATCCAGAACTGCTGCTAAGGAGCATCACCCCAAGCTGAGAGCCATGGGGATTCCTCACACCCTGCAAAGCCGGGGCTCTGAAAACCTTGGCCACAGAACCGGAACAAAACCAGGGAAAAGAACTGCTGGGGTTGAGGGCTCCCCTGCCTCCTCCCAGCATCCCAACAAAACCAAACTATGTGGGGAAACTCTTAAGAGAACTGGAACATCTTCCCCTGTAACTTTTCCTTCTGTTCCTGAACCAAAACTGGGATGGGGGACAGCACACCTCTGGTCCTCACTCAATCTTCCAGCCTCTCGAGCTCATCCATGTCATCTGGGTCCAGCTTCCTGATCTTGGTCTCTGTAGGAAGGAAACAAAAATTGGGCACGAGCTGGTAAAACCAGTGCCTGGCCACCAGGGAGCCAGCATTTGTGCTGCTTGCATGCACAGGCATGGGTGGGAAAGCTCCTGAGTGGGTGGGATTTCCAGTCCATGGCCTTCAAGCAACAGCCAAGGAAACTGGGAGAAAGCACAGTGCCAAGTGAGGGAGTGCAGTGGCCCAGACTCTGAAAGCAAGAGGTGCCCCAAACCAGCAGCAGCGTGTTCAAGAGAGGAGCCCTAAGCCAGAAGCAGCGTGTCCAAGAGAGGAGCCTTAAGCCAGAAGCAGTGTGTCCGAGAGAGGAGCCTTAAGCCAGAAGCACCTTGTCTGAAAGTGAGAGGTCCCAAGCCAGAAGCAGCATGTCCCAATCGGTTTCCAAAGCTGCTCCCACCCTCTGCTCCCACCTTCAAACCGATGCAGGACAGGGAAGGTTCGTTACTCCCATCAGGCACCCCCAGCCCTAAATCTCAATGTCACAGCATTAAAAAGCAAAAGTCTGGGCGTTCATCCGCTTGGATTTTCATACAGTGGGAATCCCACAGTGGGCTGCTTTGGCCAAGGCTGACTTCGCTCCCACAGCCGGGCTGAGCTCAGCCAGGTACCAGCTGCCCTGGGACAGGGATTGGCAGGGGAAAGGCAGATAAAATGCCTGAAGGAGGGAAATGAAAAGCGGTGCTGAGGCAAACCAGGTACCTGTGAAAGCCCTGGCAAGTCACACACAAAATCTCAGGCTACTGAACAAACAGCCCAGTGCCCAGCTGGACAAACATACGGTGCTGGGGGAGAGAATGGGCTGAGGGGCTGGATCAAAGCATCACAGTCACTCCGGTCACATCGGGCTGGCGACCAGTCCCTAGTGGGATTCCACGGGGTCCATCCCAGGGCTGGCACTCTGTAGCATCCTCAGAAATTACCTGGATGCAGGACTGGAAGGTTTAATAACTCAGTTTGGGGATGTCATGGAAGTGGGGGAGCTGCTGACACTCCAGAGAGCAGAGGCCCCGCAGAGGGATTGGACAAATGGGAGAGATGGGCAATCACGACCGCAGGGAGTTTAACCAGGGCAAGGGCCTTGTTTTGCCCCTGGGACACGGATGGACGGACAGCCCAGGGAGCACGAGGCTGGAGAGCAACCCTGCCGAAAGGGATCGGGGGGTTCTGGTCCATGGCAAGTTGGATATGAGGTAGCAGTGACCAGGCAGCCAACCATGTCCTGGGTGCATCCAGCACGGTATCGCCCGCCAGGCGAGGGAGGGGATTGTCCCACTCTGCTCCGTACTGGGGCCATACCTTGAGCACTGGGGAGAGTTTGGGAGCCACAGGATAAAAGGGATCTAAAGTTGCTGGAGTGTCCAGAGGAGGACACAGGGTTTGAGGGTTTAGAGGGGAAATGTATGAGAAGTGGCTGAACTCCCTTGGTCTGATCCCTGGAAAAGATGAGAATGAGGGGAAACCTCATCACACTCTGCATCTTCTTTGCACAGGGAGGAGGAGGAGCAGGTGCTGAGCGCTTCTCTCTGGACGTGAGGGAATGGCAGGAAGATGCCAGGACAGGGTTAGGTTGGACACTGGGGAAAGGTTCTTCCCCCTAGAGGGTGGTGGAGCACAGGAACAGCTCCCAGGGAAGCAGTCCCAAGGCTGACAATATTCCAGAAGTGTTTGGCCAACACCCTCAGCCCCACAGTGTGAATTGTGGGGTTGTCCTATGCAGGGACAGGAGTCGGACTTGATGAGTCTTGGGGGTCCCTTCCCACTCAGGAAATTCTGTGATTCTGTTTCTCTGAAAATGTCTGCTGTGGATAAAAGCCCCCTCAAAGGGCAAGGGGACAGAAGAGAAGCTCCACCTGGTGCCTGTGCCCAGGGAGACATGCCCAGGGAGAAGAGCAGCCCAATAAGGTCCCTTTGCAGAGGGGAATTAAGCTGAAGGGAGATCACCAGTCCCAGAATCTGTCCCAGCCAGGAGGATACATGTGAACACTTACGGAAATGCTCCTCTATCTTGTGCACAAGCCTCACGTTGCAGCTTTCCACCATGTTGAAGGCGATGCCCTTCTTCCCAAAGCGTCCAGTTCGCCCGATGCGGTGGAGATAGGTCTCAAAATCTGGCTCATTTCTCCTCTGACACGTGGGGAGGTTGAAGTTCACCACGATGGTGACTTGCTGCACATCGATCCCTAAGAAACAGAGAGATCGGGGCTGCGGGAAAGGCTCCCTGGGCCCCACAGATCCAGCAGGATCCCTGCCTCAAGCCATGCTGCCACCAGAAGAAGCAGATGCCGGGAGGTGTGTTTCATCCCCTTCAGAATTGCAAGGGGCACTGGGTTTTCCACAGGTACCTCTGGCACAGACATTGGTGACAATGAGGACCTTTTCCTTTCCTTCGCGGAAGCGCTGGATGATGCTGGCCCGCTGCGGTACTGTCAGCTCCGCTGTCAGGATCGCCACTTGGTGCCCATCCTGGCTCATCTCCACCGCCAGCCATCGCGCACTCCTCCGAGTCTGAGGTGTGGGGAGAGGCAGGCTGAGGTTCCGCAGCAGCTCTCCCACCGCTCTGCTCCCTCCCAGCCAACCCTTCACTGCTATTTCCCCCCATTTTGAGTTCCCTGCTCCTTTCGAGGGACCTCCTGGTGCTTTTTAACACAGCAAAACAAGATCAAAATAATGAAGACGAGCAGGAAGCTTCTGTCACGAAGGGCAAGGAAAAACAGTGTGTACTGGTGACAGTGGAAGCCTGGCAAAGGCAGTCCCAGCTGGTCGGAGAGATGCTTTTGAAAGCTGCCTTTGCCATATCATTGTCCTTTCAATGCTGGCAACGCGTTCCCCATCCCTCCCCAGGCTCTGCTCCATGATTTTGAGGATCTGGGGAAAAGCCCTCCACATGCATACTGGAAATGGAACCATTCCTGTTGTCACTGACTGCAAACCCAGTGCTGCCCCCAGGCAGGCGGAGCTGCGTTACCTGGCAGAAGACAACAGCCTGGCCGACGGTGACGCTGCCATAGATGTTGCAGAGGGCTCTGTACTTCTCCTCCTGGCTCTCACATATAAAGAAGTACTGCCTGATGTTGCTCAGGGTGAGCTCATCCTCACGCAGCTTTATCACGATGGCACTGGATATAATCCGCATGGCGAATGCTCGCACGGCTTCCTTGAAGGTTGCAGAAAACAGCAACATCTGGCAGTCCTCGGGGAGAGCCCTGGAAGAGGGAAAAAGCACTGGTCAGCCCAGAGGAGCCATAGCTGCCCAGATCTGCTCGCTCGGAGAGATAAAAGCTCATTTCAGTTGATTTTGTGTTGACTTCAAGAGAAACCAATCCAAAGGCTGTAACTGCGCAGAGTAAAGGTAAGCAAGATAAAAGTCTTCCTGTGTGTTTCACAGATGTGGTTTTACAGAAAGCTGGGTCCCTGGGCTCACCTTTCCCTGGATGCATCTTCGGCATCACAGGGACTCTCTCTTTTGCTGCGCATTCAGGTCCTTTGGAGATGCTCAAAGCCAAGCAAAGAGGGGGGAAAAGCCAGGGAAGCAGGACACCAGCCATCAGGAAGATGGGGAAGGGGCTGGAGAACAAGGGTTATGAGGAGCAGCTGAGGGACCTGAGGTTGTTTAGCCTGGAGAAAAAAAGGCTGAGGGGAGACCTTATCCATCACAGCTCCCCAAAAGGAGGTTGCGGCGAGTTGGGTACTGGGCTCTTCTCCCAAAGGACAGGTGACTGGAAGAAAGGAAATGGCCTAAAGTTGCGCCAGAGTGGTTTAGCTTGGGTATTGGGAAAAACGTTTTCATCAAAAGGGTTCTGGGGCACTGGCAGAAGCTGCCCGTGGAGGTGGTGGAGTCCCCATCCCTGGAAGGGTTTAAAAGTCGGGCACATGAGGTGCTCAGGGATCTGGTTCAGTAATGAACAGGGACGGCTGGACACAATGATCTCAAAGGTCTTTTCCAATCAAGTGATTCTATGATCACTCACTTCTGAATGCGAATGCTTTGGTAGGAGAGGCCCTGCACGTCGATCATGATGTCAGCTTCATCCAGCACGAACACCTTGATCTTCTTCACGTCTACATGGCCACGTTTGAAACACCAGTCCAGCATTGTCCCTGGCGTACCGATGACGATTTGCTCCTCCAGCGCCATGCCCTGAGGAACTGCCAGAGCGGGAAATGGCAGCCCACCACCTCCAACCAACATCAATGCATTTTTCACTTGCTCATCTCAGATTCTGGCCTTTGAGGGGGGCCATCGCAAAGTGGAGCTGGAGGTTTTAACCACAAGCAGGGCTGACACTTCCCTACAGCCCTGGGGAGGTAGAAACCAGCCCCTTGTGTGAAGGGGGAACTCTGGAAGCAGCCAGCAATCGCAAAATAAACTCCTTAGCAGGAGAGGGGAATACAGACAGAGTTTTATTTGCTGCACGGAGGTCTGTGCAGCTTCTGGTAGCTCAAGGTTCTGAGATCCCTGTACTCACAGGACACTTCCACGATCACGCTTGGCAGGACCGGACTCACCTTTGTTTCCTCGGACAGCATAGGCAACCTTGATGTCAGCACAGAACTTCCCAATGGTCTCAACCACATTCCCGATCTGCAGCGCTAGCTCATAGGTGGGAGCCAAGCAGAGGCACTTTGGGGGAGAGAAATGTCAGGCAAGAAACACCTCGTCGGAAAGCCAAGGGTGCTCCCAGGATGGGGAACACCAGGCAGACGACAAGGGATTTTGACAGGGCAGGAAGAGATGAGAAGATCCCAAGCTGCTCAAGTCACTCCAGAGCACAGGGGGAGCTGAGGACCTGGGAACACAGCACAGCTACAGGGGTGAAGGCAGAAAAAAGTCACTGTAGCTTTTTTGAGGCAACATGTCTCTGGAAGCTCAGTGACACTGGTTTCTGCATCCAGATTTGATGCAAGTGTTTAAATCACGCCCTGTACTTGAGATGAGAGACTTTAAATCGCAGCTGGTAGAGCTGATTCTGTGGGCAGAGGTGACCAGGGCTCGTGGGGCTGCTGGAGCCACCAGAAAGCCAGCACCTCTAGTGCCTGATTTTCAGCGTTTAAATTCCAGGCTCTCTAAAGCCTGGCTTAATCCACTGCCAGCAAGTGTGAGCATCTGCCTCAGGCGGGCACCACCTCCCTTCTGCCCCACCTGCTGCTGTGAATGCCCTGGGGCTTCACTGTCCCCTCCAGTAGGCAGGATCACACAGGGACGGGGACACAAACCAGAGCTCTGCCCTTAACAGCACCTCGTGGGCTACAGCAAAGCCCTCCTGCCTCAGCTCTCCCTCTCCTGTGTTACCTGCGGGTATTTCTCGGTGGCATTAACTCTGCTCAACATGGCCAAGACAAAAGCTGCGGTTTTCCCTGTCCCTGACTGGCTCTGGGCAATCAGATTTTGGGGCCTGCAAGGCAAAGTCTGCTTAGTGGTGCACAAGGGGCGGGTGTCACGAGGCCAGGGATGCCTTGAGGGACTCAGGGCTCACCAACGCAGTGTGGCTACTCACGGATACGCCAGCATGATGGGCAGAGCCTGCTCCTGGATCTTGGATGGCCGGTTGAAGCCTGCCATATAAATCCCCAGCAAAAGCTCCTTCTTCCTGTAAGACAGAATATAGGACAGTGTGTCAGGAGTTGAGGCGGCTGCTCGCCTGCTGTACCCGCCTAACCCGCCATGACTTACAGGGGCAGCTGCTCAAAGGATTTGATGGAATAGAGCGGGGAGCTGGGGTCCTGCTGCAGGATCTCCACGTTCTGACTTGAGTCTACCAGGGATGTACGGATCAGCTTGTTCAGCAGGGAGGATTCCGCCGGGTGCTCTGGAAAGGAAGGAACCAGTGAGGACAGAAGAGCACCCATTTTCCCTGCCTCTTCCTTCTTCCCTTCTCTCCCTCTCCCCCAATTCTCACATAGAATCATAGAATCACTTGGTTGGAAAAGACCTTTGGGATCATCAATCTCAACCCTTCCAGTCCTCTACTGAATCATCCCTGTGCACCTCATCTGCCTGGCTTTTAAATCCACCAGAGATGGTGACCCTACCACCTCCCTGGGCAGCATTGTGCCAGGGCCTGAGAACCTTTTCAGTGAAGAAATTTTTCCTCATGCCCAGCCTAAACCTGCCCTGGTGCAACTTGAAGCCATTTCCTCTCATCCCACCACCTGTCACTGGGGAGAAGAGCCCAGGATCCACCTCACTACAACATCCTTTCCAGAAGCTGCAGAGAACAATGAAATCTGTCCTCAGTCTCTGCTTCTCCAGATTCAACTCCAGGTCCTTCAGCTGCTCCTTGTAACTCCTGCTCTCCAGACCCTTCCCCAGACACGCTCCAGCCCCTCAATGCCCTTCTTGGGTCCAAAACTGAACCCAGGATTCGAGGTGCGGCCTCACCAGCACCGAGTCCAGGGCGACAATCCCTGCCCTGCTCCTGCTGGCCACCCCATGGCTGATCCAAGCCAGGATGCTGTTGCCCTTCTTACCCACCTAGGCCACTGCTGGCTCATGTTCAGCTGCTGTCAGCCAACACCTCCAGGTCCTTTTTCATGGGGCAGCTTTCCAACCAATCATCACAAAGCCTGGAGCTGCATGGGGTTGTTCAGTCCCAAGTGCAGGACCCGGCGCTTGGCCTTGTTGAACCTCATCCCGTTGGTCTCAGCCCACGGATCCAGCCTGGCCAGGTCCCTCTGCAGAGCCTCCCTGCTCTCAAGCAGATTGACTCTCCCAAGTTCGTGTCACAGAATGGTTTGAGTTGGAATGTACTTAAAGCTCACGTCATTCCAGCCCTGTTGTCATGGGCAGGGACACCTCCCTCTGCATCAGCGGGCTCAAAACCCCATCCAACCTGGCCTTGAACACTTCAAGGAATGGGGCAGCCACAACTTAGATGGGCAACCTGGGCCAGGGCCTCCCCACCCTCTGCATGAAGAATTTCCTCTTAATGTCTAATTTAAATCTTCCCCTTTCCAATTTAAAGTCATTGTCCCTTGTCCTACCCCTGCCCTCCCTGATCAAGAGCCCCTCCCCACCTTTCCTGGAGCCCCTTTCAGTACTGGAAGCTGCTCTAAGGTCGCACTGGAGCCTTTTCTTCTCCAGGCTTAACAACCTCAGCTCTCTCAGCCTGTCCTCATAGCAAAGGTGCTCCAGTTCTTGGATCATCTTTGTGGCCACCTCTGGACTTGCTCCAACAGTTCCATGTCCTTCCTGTGCTGAGGACTCCACAACTTGACACAGGGCTCCTCCAGACTGGGTCTCACCAGAGCAGAGGGGCAGAATCCCCTCCCTGGTCCTTCTGGTCCCCCGGCTTTAGATGCAGCCCAGGACACGGGTGATTTCTGGGCTGTGAGTGCACGTTGCCGGCTCACGTGGAGCTTCTCATCCCCCAGCACCCCAAGTCCTTGTACTCAGGGCTGCTCCAACCACATCATCCCCCACCCTCTGCTGAAACGGAAGGTGCCCCAGCCAGCACAGCTCGTCGCGGCCACACCCGGTGCCAGAGGCCGCGCTGAGCCCGGCCCCCGCTGCCCCCCTCACCTCTCCTCTCCTCTTCCTCCTCCTCCTCCTCCTCCTCCTCCTCCTCCTCCTCCTCCTCCTCCTCCTCACGGCTCCTCCCGCCACGACCGCCGGTGCTGCGGGCGCTGCAGGGACAGAGCGGAGCGGAGGCGGGTGGCGGGGGCGGCTCTGGGCGGGGACGGGATCAAGGGATGACGGGCCGCCGCGCACCTGCCCCCACTGCTCGCCGCGATCCGCCGCCATCGCCCCGCGACACCGAGCGGCAGCGGCGCCCCTTGGCGGATCTCGTCGGGGCTGCGGCGCCTCCTGCCGTCAGGCGGACCGGCCCCTCGCGCTACTGGCCGGGGAGGTCACTTCCGGTCGAGGAGATCACTTCCGGTCGGGAGGTCAGTTCCGGTCGAGGAGATCACTTCCGGTCGAGGAGATCACTTCCGGTCGGGAGGGCAGTTCTGGGCGGCACAGGTACAGGTGGGGACTGAGGGACCGGTGGGACGAGACACCCCCGACTCCGAGGCGGGAGAGACCTACCGCCAACCTGGAGTCACAAACCTCGGGAGGGCGATCCGGGCACCGGGAGGGACCCCAAGACCGAGGGGGAGCCCACAGTGCTGGGAGGGATCCCCCCAAAGCGGGAGGAGGCCTCCGGAGCTCGGGAGGGGCCCCAGCAGGCAGGGATCCAGCCCCGTCCCCAGAGGGGCCTTTCCCCACCCTGTAAGGGATTCCTAAGCCCTGGGAAGGACTCCCGAAACTGTGCAGAACCCCCAAATCAGCAGGGATTTTCCCCACCCTGTAAAGCACCCCCAAATCCCAGGAGGGAGCCTCTTCTCTAGCCTGGGAGCTACTTCCCAAATCCCCGGAGGAACTCGCCAAGCGCTGGGAGGAATCCATCTCTCATCCCAGGAGGTGGCTCCAAACCCAAGAGGGAGTCCCCAAACCGGGAGGGATCTCGCCAAACCCTAAAAGGGAGCCCCAAACACCAAGAGGGATCTCCCCAAACAATGAGGAGGGAGCCTCAAACCCCCAGAAGGACCCCCTGAATCCAAGGAGGGAGCCCCAAACAGTGAGGGACCCCAAAACCAGGGAAGGAGCCCCAAACTCCAGGAAGGACCCCATAAATCCCGGGAGGGAGCCCCAGATACCAGGAGGGAACCCTAACCCTGTGAGGGATCTCCCCAAACCATGATGGTACTCCCTAATACAGGAGGGAGCCCCTAAAACTGGGCAGGACTGCCAAACCAAACCAGGAGGGATTTCCCCCACCCTGTAAGGGACTCCCAAACTGCAGGAAGGACATAGGAGGGAGCCTCAAACACCAGCAGCAACCCCCAAAACTGGGAGGAGCCCCAAGCACCATGAGGGTCTGCAAAACATGGGAGGGATCTCCCCAAATCATGGCAGACCCCCCCTAATGTAGGACTGAGCCTCCAAAACTGGGCATGACCTCCAATTCAGGAGGGATCCCCTAAATCCCGAGAGGGAGCCCTAAATGCCAGTGGGAGCCTGAAACTGTGGGAAGGGCCCCAAAACCTGTGAGGGAGCCCTAAATACTGGGAAGCATCACTCCAAACCATGACAGAACCCTGCAACCCAGAAGGAGCCCCAAACACCAGGAGGAATCTCCCCAACTGTGACGGGACCCCCAAACCCTGGATGAGGCCTCCAAAACTGGGCAGAGCACGCACACTGGGAGGGATCTCCCCTACTCCACCCTATAAGGGATCCCCAGGTGCTGGGGGGGAGCTCTCGGAACGTAGGAGGAATCCACATCTCATCCCAGGAAGACCCCCACCCTGTGAGGAACCCCCAACTCCTGGAGTGCCAGACCCCCACCACGTGGGGTGACATGGGGCCCTTGAGCTGTGTGCCCTGCCTTGTCCCTGTGCTCCATTCCAGCAGAAGTTTGGGGGAGCCCCACGGGGCTCAAGGCTGCCACCTCACCCGCCTTTCCTGCTGCTTTTCCAGCTGTCCTGTGGGGGCTCGGGGACCTTTTTCGGGGGACCTGAAGCATTTCCTGATGCAGGAGCCACCAGCGCCTGAGCAAAACAGTAGCAGTGTAATTGCTGCTTCTTCCTAGAGGTTACATGTTCTAAACCTCAGGGAGCTGGGCAGAATAGTGTGTCCAGCAGCAGAGCCCAGCCAAGGCATTTGTCATTAATGCAGGCGGCATCCAAAGCAGTGGGACCAGCAGGAAAGGAGGGGATTCTGCCCCTCTGCTCCACTCCCGTGAGACCTAGCCTGGAATCCACAGCGTAAGAAGGAGACGGAACTGTTGGAACAGGTCCTGAAGGCCACAGAGATGATCCAAGGCCTGGAGCACCTCTGCTATAAGGCAGGCTGAGAGAGTTGGGGTTGTTCAGCTTGGAGAAGGCTCCTAGGACACCTTAGAGTAGCTTCCAGTACTGAAAGGGACTCAAGGAAAGCTGGGGAGGGGCTCTTAATCAGGGAGTGCAGGGATAGGACAAGGGGGAACATATAGACTAGACATTAGGAAGAAATTCTTCACTCTGAGGTGGGAAGGCCCTGGCCCAGGTTGCCCAGAGCAGTGGTGGCTGCTCCATCCCTGGAGGGGTTCAAGGCCAGGTTGGAGGGGGCCCTGATGCAGGGGGTGGGACTGGATGGGCTTTAAGGTCCCTTCAAACTCAAGCCATTCCATGATTCTATAAAACAGTCCACAGACCACAAGTCTTTTCACACACTTTATTAAAGGAACTGATGAGGCATCACAGATGTAACCACCTTGGTGTCTCATGCAGGGTCTGTTCCCTGCCCCAAATCCCCAGGCTCCCTGCAGTCTGTTCCTGCAATATCCAAAGGGTCCTGCAGGCTGTGGGATCCTTGGTGCCAGCTCCTCAGAGTTTCCAGTCAGAGCTCCGGAAGCAGCATCACAGGATGCAACCCAGGAACCCGTTTCTCCACCCAGCCCACTTTTCTGAGGTGCTGGAAAAAGTTTGAATAGCAGGACTTAGCCCACTTGAAATGCAAACCCCGGGATTTTTAGAAATTGTCGAGGACTTTGAGGTGGATAAAAGCAGCTGGTGCTCAGTTCCCGGCTCACAGGCAAGGAGCAGGGCTCAAGGTGCTACCAGGGAGTGGTTTTCTCAGGCAGGAGGCCCCTGGCCAGGTCCCAGCGCACCTTCCAGCACAGGGCAGCTCTCTTCTTCTCTGTGGGCACAGTGTAGTTGTTGGGGATGGGGAGGTGCTGCGGACGGTGGGGCAGCTCGGGCTCACGGAACATCTTCTCCCGGATGCCCCAGCGCACTTCTTTCCACTGATCCTCCCCTGGGATTCCAAATTTCTTCCAATTTCGTTTATAGTCAAAATATTTGGCCACGCAGTCAGTTTTCCCCCGGCTACGGCCCAACAGCTCAAACCGCGGAGGAATGAAGGACTTGGGTTGTTCTGCTGCAGCTCTGTAATGAGAATCATGAGAGCTCTGGCTCCCGAAATCCCCAGGGAGAAAGCAGGGGCTGTCCCTGCGGGGCCACCAGGGATGGGAGCTGTTGCTTGACTCTGTTTCCCTCTCAGAGATGCTGTCTTCTGGGCTTGGCCTATGACGAAGCATCTTCTGCCTCAGGCTCCAGGTGTTGGTGCTGCTCTCTGGCTCACTGCTCCCCGACTCGTCAAAGACCTCCACTCCTCCATCAGGTCTGTGCCTCAGCACCTTTCTTTTCATTACCATCCTCCTGCTTCCCCTCTGATCCTCAGGAAATGCCAGAAGGGTTGATTGCACCCCTAGACCGAGAGAGGCCTGGGCATAGGGATCATTGTTGGGCTGTGCTTGCTCCTCAGCTGCCTGAGTGACCCAGATACACTGCTCAGGTTCCCACATCTCCTTAGTTTCTGCCAAACTGGGTGGATCCTGCAAAAACTAAAAAAATGCAGTTGATTTATTGTGGCAGATCTAAGCTGGCTGAAGAGATCAAGGGCTTGGACCCTCAGTGCCTGGGGGTCAAGGGTGCAATTTAGGTGGTAGTTGGTCTATGGGGCCCTGGGAATGCTGGCTGCAATTCCAAACCTCCCGCTGCCAGCAGAAGGCCCTTTGTCTCTACAGCAGATGGAAGCACAGCACAGCTGTAAAGCAACCCCAAAATTCCTGCTTGGATTACACAAACTATGAAGGGGATAATGGACAAACACAGGACAGGTTCAGCCCAACCTGTGAGCGCCGAGCAGAGTCATAACAGTGTTGGAATCTTAGAATGCTTTGCGTTGGAAGGGACCTTCACAGGTCGGGCTCCTCTTGTTCTTTTATAAACATGGTTGTATCTGGTCCTGATTTAACCCAGGGGCATCCAAGAGGGCATTTTCTGGCCTCAGAGAAGGAAAAGGCTCAGTTGGTACTTTTAGGTGTTGTCTACCGTAGCCTGAAGGCTGTTTGAGTCTATTTACAGTAAACCTCAAGCCCTGCTGTGAAAGGGGATCCGGACGCAGTTTCCACTTGCTCCACAGGCCTAAGAATACTTTGTGCTGCAAAGCGCGTTTGAAAAACCACAAGTTTGCAGGGTGCCATTATGAAACACTGGAGCAGATGGTGCAGCGGGATGAATGGCAGCCGTTCACGCGCTCTCTGGAGTGTTGATGCTGGCTGAGCGCAGTGTGAGAATGGAAAGGGCTCCGCGATGGCTCTGCGTGGATTGCAAAAGGCAAGCTGGGAACGCGAACGTGCTGCCGCCATGCCTGAGCTGATGGAGCAGAGCTGATCATGTGGCAGCAGCAGCACCTGGGGGAGGGGGAGTGATTCCAAAGCGCAAAACAAGAGTTGAGTGAGATGAAATTGTCCAAGCTAAGTGCCTGTGGCCCTTCCTACGCCCCACCAGAAATATGGAGGGGTTGAAAACTAAAGAATTATTTCATGATAATCGCTTTTTTACCAAGCGAGCCTCTAGGAGTGATGAAAGCCAAATAAAAATGCAACCCCCTCATCTCCTCTTTTCTCTGCAGACCAGCAGCTATGGCCGAGGGAAGCATGGCAATCAACCAAGAGCAGCTCCTGAAGAGGGTGCAGGAGCTGGAAGAGGAGGTGAAGCGGCTGCAGGAGGAGCTCCGAGAGGACAAGGAGAGTGCTGGGAGACAAGAGGCTCCTTCAGCCCCTGGAAAAGCCAAGAAACGCCAGCAGCGGCCATTTGATTTTGCTGCCTATGGCCGCAGACACGTAGCACTGAAGATTGCCTACCTGGGCTGGGGCTACCAGGGCTTCGCCAGCCAGGAGAATACTGACAACACCATCGAAGAGAAGCTCTTCGAAGCCTTGAAGAAGACGCGGCTGGTGGACAACAGACAGACCTCCAACTACCACCGCTGCGGGCGGACAGACAAAGGTGTCAGTGCCTTTGGACAGGTGAGGATCCCCCCTGGCTTTCCTGGATTTCTGGGCTGCTTGCATGGGATGGAAATCCGGTGGGATTACTGCCCCACAGTGACGAGCCAAGATAGCACAGTTTGGGCTCATTTGTGAAAAGCCACCAGCTTTTAAATCTGGAAGTGAGCCTGGCAACAGCTTCTTGCAAGGGGAATGATGATTTTAGACCCTCCAATTATTTGTTTGTGCTGGTTGTTTTCCGTATTAATGCTAGTTTTTTCCAGAGACCTGTTTTGAGAGGATGAAATGCATTTTAGGCTGCAGCCTCCCAGCAGCTCTGCGCTGGCAGAAGAGGGGAGATGCCCCTTCCTCCACAGATGCACTTCTTCCTGCGCTGACTGTAGTGCCTGGCAGAGCCCTCACAGCCAATTTAACTCCCTAACCCCACCAAAGAAAACCAAATCCAAGACTTTGAGAGCTTCCTGCAGAGCCAGGCAGCTGAATTCCTGTGCAGAAGGGTCTAGGGGAGGCGCAGCCAGCGGAAGAGAGCGTGGGAGCAGGAGCTGGAGGGAGGGGAGCCAGCCAGCCTGCTTTGTGGGCATGGAGCCATCAGGCTGGCTGAGCCACCAGGAAAGCACGGCTTCGCTGCTGAGCCAGCCTCTCCCACTTCCTGAGCTGGGAGAGAAGAGCTGCCTTAGCTTTTCGTAGAATCATTTTGCCTTGACAGGGTGGTTTTGGTTCAGGTGGGTGGTTGGTTCTTCATGAGATGAGCCACATGAAACAAGAGCAGGGGCTGCTTTTTGCGCTGTTTAAAGCATACAGGCACCTGCGGCGTAATTAAGTTGTTCCCACAACAGGTTTCCCAGACAGCCAAGATGTTACTGCCTTACAGTCCAAAAAAAAAGCATATTATAGCCCTAAACCAGGGCCTGAAGTTGAAGCTGTTTGGAGACTGGGCAGAGTAGGCAGTCTGCAGTGCTCTGTATTATTAAAGGAATCCATAGCATCTGCTCGGAGCCATGGCAGAGGCGCTTGCAGCATTCCCCGCAGGAAGGAGTGCTGAGAGATCCTGATTTAAGACACCATCCTAAATTTATTCCACAGTGGTGTAGGAAGTCTTGGCTTCACCTGCTGAGTGCGGCCATCTGTGATCTAATCCCAGCTCCCCTTCTGTCACAGGTGATTTCCCTGGATCTCCGCTCGAACCTGTTGGACGGGAAGAAGCTCAATGGCCACAAAGGTGCCTCAGAAAGCAAAGGTGAGGGAGAGGAGCTCCGCTACACCCATATTCTGAACAGGGTGCTCCCACCCGACATCCGGGTGCTGGCCTGGGCCCCTGTGGAGCCCGATTTCAGTGCCAGGTTTAGCTGCCTCAAGAGAACCTACCGGTACTTCTTCCCCTGCGCTGACCTGGATGTGGCCCTCATGCACACGGCAGCCCAGAGGTACGTGGGGACCCACGATTTCCGTAACCTCTGTAAAATGGACGTCGCCAACGGGGTGGTCAACTTCCAAAGAACGATCCTCAGTGCCAGTGTGACGTGGGCAGAGACAGGCGGAGAAACGGGGCCACAGGATCCCTTCCGCTTGTGCCAGTTTGAAGTGACAGGACAGGCGTTCCTGTATCACCAAGTCCGCTGCATGATGGCTATCCTCTTCCTCATTGGGCAGCGGATGGAGAGCCCCAAGATCATCAACGAGCTGCTGGATGTGGAGAAGAACCCCCGGAAACCACAGTACAGGTAGGGAGAATGTGGGGAAACCTCCCAGACTGCTTCTCAAAGCAACAGCTATATGAAACATGCTGCTGGCACGCTGCTTCTGTGCCAGAACGTGAAGCAGTCCTGACAGTATGTAAGTGAGCTGCTAGCAGCCTCTCTGGGAGATATCCCTAGGAATCCCATTTACCCTGCTCTCAGCAAGCTTTTTGATTGCTTTAGTCCTTGCTATTTCATCAAAAGCAATTCTGTTCTTATCTGAAATAGGAATTCTGAAAAAGGTGAGGCTGTTTCTAGTCAAAAGGACAGATGTGTTTTCACAGAATCACTAGGTTAGAAAGGACCCACTGGATCGTTGAGTCCAACCATTCCCATCGATCACTTAAACATGCCCCTCAGCACCTCATGCACCCATCTCTTAAACCCCTCCAGGGAAGGTGAATCAACCACCTCACTGGGCAGCCTAAAAAATTTCCTTGAAAAATTTTTCCTGATGTTAAGCCTGAACCTCCCCCGGTGAAGCTTGAGGCCATCCCCTCTCGTCCTGTCCCCTGTCACTTGGGAGAAGAGCCCAGCTCCCTCTTCTCCACAGCCTCCTTTCAGGTAGTTGGAGAGAGCAATGAGGTCTCCTCTCAGCCTCCTCCAGGCTAAACACCGCCAGCTCTCTCAGCTGCTCCTCATAAAGCCTGTTCTGCAGCCCCTTCACCAGCTTCCTTGCTCTTCTCTGGACTCGCTCCAGAGCCTCAACATCCTTCTTGGTGTGAGGGGCCCAGAACTGAACATAGGATTTGAGGTGCGGCCTCACCAGTGCCGAGTCCAGAGGGAGAAGAACCTCCCTGGACCTGCTGGTCACACTGTTTTTGATCCAAGCATTCCTCTAGGTAGCCACAGGTTAACATCATCTCTCCATTTCCCTAGCATGGCAGTTGAGTTTCCCCTTGTCCTGCATGACTGCGAGTTTAAGAACCTACAGTGGCTGTATGACCGAGAAGTGCACGAGTTCAATGTTACACACCTCCAGCGGCTCTGGGCCAACCATGCTGTCAAGACTCAAGTGCTGCGTAGCATGTTACAAGGCCTGGATGCTGTTCCCGTGGCTGCCGGAAAGGGTAAGGATGGAGTTGGGGCAGTACCTGGTGATGGGGGAGGGATGTGGGCCACGGGCTAAAAACAAAACACTGTGTGAGAACAGGCTAACCATAGAACATCCCAAGTGGGAAGGGACCTGCAAGGCTCCTCGAGTCCAACTCCTGCTCCTGCAGAGGGCAGCCCCGCAGTTTGCCGTGAGGCTGAGGGTTTGGCCAAACACTCCAGCACTGCTGCTGGGTTTGGTGTCGCTGCTGCTCAACCCACTGGTGTTTTTATTTCATCTGTCCCGCAGGTGCAGGGAGCGGCGGGGATGCCACTGTGTCACCTGTGCTCTGCAGTCAGGCCAGCGGCTTCGTGGAAGGTGTCCGAGCACGCACCTACAAGCCGCTGCTGTCACGGCCCCGGTGTGAGGGGCTCGAGCAGCGTGTCCAGCACTTCATGTCCCGTGGCCGCCTTGCCAAGCCTCAGCCAGGCCACGGTGGGGAGCAGAGCCCCAGCAGCAAGCGGCTCCGCCTGGGCGCCGAGTGACAGTGCAGGGGCCATGGCTGCCAACGTTTTTACGTAAAAAAAAAACAAAAAAAAAAACCACACGATTTTCAGTGCTCTTTTTAAGAATATCATAGAATCACTAGGTTGGAAAGGACCCACTGGATCATCGAGTACAACCATTCCTATCAATAACTTAAACATGCCCCTCAGCACCTCGTCCACCCATGCCTTAAACAACTCCAGGGAAGCTGATTCAACTGCCTCCCTGGGTGGCCTCTGCTAGTGCCCAATGACCCTTTCTGTGAAAAATTTTTTCCTAACGTTCAGCCTAAACCCCCCCGGTGGAGCTTGAGGCCATTCCCTCTCGTCCTGTTGCTTAGGAGAAGAGCCCAGCTCCCTCTTCTCCACAACCTCCTTTCAGGTAGTTGGAGAGAGCAATGAGATCTCCCCTCAGCCTCCTTTTCTCCAGGCTAAACACCCCCAGCTCTCTCAGCTGCTCCTCATAAAGCCTGTTCTGCAGCCCCTTCACCAGCTTCCTTGCTCTTCTCTGGACTCGCTCCAGAGCCTCAACATCCTTCTTGTGGTGAGGGGCCCAGAACTGAACACAGGACTCGAGGTGCAGCCTCACCAGTGCTGAGTCCAGAGGGAGAAGAACCTCCCTGGACCTGCTGGTCACACTGTTTTTGATCCAAGCCTCCCTACCCTCCAGCAGATCCAGCTTCCACGCAGGTTAGTGTCATCTGCAAACTTGCTAAGGGTGCACTCGATGCCTTCATCCAGGTCATTGATAAGACACTGAGCAGGGCTGGAACCAGCACTGAGCCCTGGGGAACCCTACTTCTAACTGGCCTCCAGCTGGAGTTAACGCCATTTCCCACCACTCTCCGGCCCTTCCAGCCAACCAGTTTTCCACCCAGGAGAGTTTGCGCCTGTCCAGGTGGCAGTTTCCTAAGCAGAACGCTATGAGAAACTGTCAAAGGCTTTACTGAAGTCCAATATCGACAACTCGTTGTTTCGAGGCGCGCCCGGGCCCTCGGAGCCGCTCCCCCTCCCCGCTATCCCGGCCACGGTACCTGCATCCCGCGCTCCCGCTCCGCCGGTACCGACCCAAGCCCCAACGGCCGCGGCGTTTAAACCGCCGCAAGGGGCGGGGCCTCCCCGCGGCGCTGACGCCGCTCGGCGCGCGCGATTGGCCGGAAGGTTCTGGTCCCGCCCACCGCCCGCTCTGCTTGGCCGGATGGGCGGAGCCTCTCCTCCCGCTGCAGGCTCCGATTGGGTGGACGGTTCCGCTGGGCGGGCGCCTGTCTCCGCACTGTGATTAGCCGGGAGGGGCTGGTCCTCGCTCTCATTGGCCGGAAATCCCGCCCCTCGATCTCATTGGTCGGAAGTCCCGCCTTGCGGCCCGGGGCGATGGCGGCGGGGCTGTGGCGGCGCTCGGCGCTGTCCCAGGCCGGGCGCGGCCTGGGCGGCATCGGGCGGGTGGAGGCGGGGGCCGAGCGGCTGGCAGAGCGGCTGCGGGCCGAGAGGAGCGGGGAGGTGCGACGGCACCGCGGGGCCGGCCCGGGACCGCTCACCGGGGTCCGCCTCACCCACGGAGCCAACCCTCCGCCTTTCCTGGATCCAGTCTCCCTCTCCCTGTGTTCCCCGTCGCCCCCTGGGTCCCAATCCTATGTCGCCCCCTCTCCCTGGCCGTCGTTCCCTCCCGTTTTACCCCGCCTCCCACCGTGTGTCCCCCGGATCTCCCCCTACCAGGCCCCCATGTCCCCGTTTCTCCCCCCTTCACCCCGCCCCTTCCCTGGATCCAATCTCCCTCTCCCTAGGTCTTCACCCTCTCCTCACGTTACCTGTCAGCCCCCGGGTCCCCTGCCCTTGCCCCCTGTGTCATCCCCTTGCCCCTTGGGTTCCTCCCTCTCCCCATGTCCCGCCTCACCCATCAGATCCCCGCGTACCTCTCTTCTCCTCCTGGTCCCCCCTTCACCCTCATATACCCCTTACCCTTCATGTCGCCCCCTCTCCCCGAGTCTCCTCACTCCCTGGGTCCCCCTCTTCCCCTGTACCTTCCCCTCTCTCTCCATTCCCCGGTACCCCCCAGCTTCCCCAGGTCTCCCCTTAGCCCCCAAGGTCCCCCTGCTTCATCCCCCAGGTGTTGCCCTATGTGTCCCCCCTCTTCCTCAGGTTGCCCCCCTCTTCCCGCAGGTCCTTCCCCTCGCCCTCTGTACCCCCATCTCCCCGCATTGCCTCCTTGTCCTGAGTGCGTAGCCGTGCCAGGGGTCAGGGCGCTCCCCTGCTTGGGATGGGCAGCCAGTGGCAGGGATGCCAGTTTTAGTCAGCATGCCTATGGGTTTTCCCTCACCAGGCAGCTGGGAAAAATCTGGCTTGGGATTTTTGGGTGGCTGCCCCTGCGTGGGGCAACAGGCAATCCCACCGAGCAGGGCAGTGGGGTAGGGGCACTTAGATAGTCTCGGTTGTGGCGGTGTGGGTAACAGTGCTGTGAGACACGGAGCAGAAGTGGGAGGAATATGAGGGAGCTGCCGAAGCAGGACTTTGGTGTGAGAACTGCTTATCCTCCACCGATGGCATTTTGTTTTCTCCTCAGATCCCCAAAGACCCTGCACAGAGGCGGGTGCGGGAGCTCGCCATGCTGAGCAAGCGGCTGCAGCAGGTTCACCCCAACGTCCTGGCCAAAGTGCTCAAACAGGGAACCGTGTACCAGAATGAAGAGATTGTGGTGATCAACAAACCCTATGGCCTACCTGTGCATGGTGAGGAAAAGCCTTCTGTGCCGTGGTTGTGCCAAGGGGGAAATAGCTCCGGGGCTCTGACAGGGGATCCTCTGTGTCCGCCCTTCATGCACTGAGGTTTGCCTGCCAGGAGGGGATGGGGGCAGTTTGTCACCTTTAGGTCATAGCCTTCATCTCGCATTTTAAGGTTAATTAAAGGTAGATGGGGAGGTGAATGCCTCCCCTGATTCCATGCCTATGGGTTATGCAGGTGGCCCCGGCGTCAAGAATTGTATCGCTGATGTGCTGCCAATTTTGGCCAAGATGTTGGAGAATATGAAAGCCGAACCCCTTCACCTCTGCCACCGGCTGGACAAAGAGACCACGGGCGTGATGGTGCTGGCACGGAGCAAGGAGGTGGCAGACAGGATCCGGCTTCTCTTCAGAACTCGTCAGGTGGAGAAGATCTACTGGTAGGAAATGTTTGGGTAGCGAAGTGGCTTTGAAGGGCCTGTAGGGTTTGAAGAACTCCAAGGAAACACTGTAATAGACTTCCAGTATGGACTGGGGCCCAGGAAAGCTGGGGAGGTGCAGGGATAGGACAAGGGGGAACAGATTTGAGATAGAAGAGGGAAGATTGAGATGAGATCTTAGGGAGCGATGTTTTCCTGTGAGGGTGGGGAGGCCCTGGCCCAGGTTGCCCAGAGCAGTGGTGGCTGCCCCGTCCCTGGAGGGGTTCAAGGCCAGGTTGGATGGGACTTGGAGCCCCTGATCCAGTAGGAGGTGTTCCTCCCCATGCCAGGCTATGGAACTGGATGGGCTTTAAGATTCTTTCCAACGCAAACTATTCCACGATTCTATTAAGAGGAGGTGAAGGAGCAGTTGCCAGTGTGTGGGGATGTGGGGCTTTGTGGAAAGAGTGGGTGTGTTTGCTTATCTCCCCTCCAGCATTGTTTCATGGGGCTGGATTGTGGGGTGAGGGGAGGTTTCCTTTCTTGCTGGAGCGGTGCTGTGTAGTGCTCTGGTTTCCCTCCCTAGGGCCATCAGCCTGGGAGAACCAGACCCTGCTGAGGGTGTCGTGGAGATCCCCATCATAGAGAAGGAGGTGCAGAGCCACCAGCCGCACTACAAGGTGAGCGGGGCATCTTCTCAGCTGCTCTTCTGGCCTTGCATTCCCCTTCCCCGTCCTGTCTTCCTGTGGGCTCACCCTCTCACTGCCATGCAGATGACACTGGCCCCCAACTATCGCCTGTCTCCTGAGGATGGGAAGGTGGTGAAAATCCGCAAGAACCGTGATGCTGAGTGCGCTGTGACACAGTACCGCCTTCTGGCTCGCTCTTCTGCCTGTTCTCTGCTGGAGCTCAAGCCCATCACGGGTGAGGCCTGGCTGGGTGTCCCTGGGACTGCTCTGGCTGCAATTTCTGTGCACTTGGCAGCTGAGAGCAGTGCTGGAAGTGGGAACTTGTCAGACTTGGCTGAAATACTTTTTGAGCCCAGGCTCTGGGCACAAGACAGACCAATAACGGTTTGCTGCTAAGTGGCTCTCTGTCTGCTGGCAGTTTCGGCATGGGATTATCTGGCACTAAGGGTGGCAGGTGGGAGCTGAGGCCCAGCACGGCTGGTTGTCAGATTCTTTCTCTTTCTCCCCTCAGGGGTGAAGCACCAGATCCGGGTTCACCTGGCCTACGGGTTGGGGTGTCCCATCCTGGGGGATCACAAATATTCTCACTGGAGCAAGCTGGCACCCCAGGTAAGGCAGGTTCTGTGGCAGGGGCTGCCCGAGCCAGATCCAGGGCTGGGGTTTTCAAGGGCCAGCGTGAAGAGATGGGGTTGTGGAAGGGATATTTTGTGTCCTTCCTGCAGAAGCTTCCTGAAATCACCTTGAAGAGGCTGAAGCTGGAGCAGAGCAAGGCTCGCCACCTCCCCCTCCACCTCCACGCCCACCGTCTCTCCCTGCCACTGGGCCAGTGGATAGACCTGGTCTGTAAGCCACCCCTCTTCTTCCGAAAGACTCTGCAGAGGCTGCAGCTGGACATTGCTAAGGACTAATGGGGCAGGATGGAAGCGATATGGTCTGTCTCCGAACCTCCAGTGCTGGGTGTGGTGGCTTTGCAGCAGTGTCCGTGCTGGAGCTGGTGCCGTGGTCTAAGCTGCTTTCCAAGGACCCCCCTGGTACCTGTTGGTACTGGTGTTGCTGGCTTCAACCCAGGTACCTCCATCTGCCGCTTGCCCTAGTTTGGGACAGAAACGTGGCTGAGTGCACTGAAGAGCCTCTTGTTCGGACAAATGAGGCTGCACAGAAACAGGGTTTTGCCCAATCTGTGTTTTGAACTGGTTTCTGAGTAATAAAAGATCAATTCCTGCTGAGGGGAAGGGTTGCGTGTCTGTGCTCAGACCTGGAGGACCTCAGTCCCTGGGCAGGTTTGAGTGCACCTGGGTGCAGTCTCTGATGATTTGAGGGCCGTTTCTTGTCCCTCCAGAGCCGTTTAGCACTCTCTCCCTTGTGTCACGGTACTCCATGCTCAAATTTGGAGAATCCTTTCATTTGAAAATCCATCAAAAGTGCAATTTGGCCGTGGCCATGGAGTTGTTTTGCTGTGCTGAGACTGTGCGGGGAGTTCCTCAACTTGGCTTGGCCGAGAGCTCTGGGACTCTCTCTCTCTGTGCTGCCAGTGGTGTTGGCGTGGGTTTCTAGGCACTGACTATGCTGCCAGGAAAAACTATTCCAGTGCTGCTTCAGATTTCTCCGTCACTTATTTCTAGATCCCAGGGCAGTGATTGTGTTCCTGAACTTGCCACTGGTGAGGCTGCACCTCGAATCCTGGGTTCAGTTTTGGGCCCAAGAAGGACATTGAGGGGCTGGAGCGTGTCCAGAGAAAGGAAGGGAGCTGGGGAAGGCTCTGGAGCCCAGGGGTTCTAGGAGCAGGTGAGGGACCTGGGACAGTGGAGAAGAAGAGGCTGAAGGGAGACCTCATCGCTCTCTGCAACTCCCAGAAAGGAGGTTGTGGTGAGGTGGGTGCTGGGCTCTTCTCCCCAGTGACAGGATGAGAGGAAATGGCCTAAAGTTGCACCAGAGCAGTTTTAGGTCGGGCAGTAGGAAAAAAACCTTCACTGAAAGGGTTCTTGGGCCCTGGCAGAGTCTGCCCAGGGAGGTGGTGGAGTCAAAAGCCGGGCAGATGAGGTGCTCAGGGATGTTTCAGTAGTGGGACAGTTGGACTCAATCTCAAAGGTCTTTTCCAACCAAGTGATTCTATGATTCTGGGGATCCCTCTGCCCTAGTAGGCTGCCTTGGAGCCAGATTCTTCCCCCTGCCCTGAGAGGGAGGTGAGGAGAGAGATTGAAAAGCTGGGAAACTGTAGCTGATGCTCTGTCTCAGATCTGCAGCCCCTGGTGCCTGCTGTCTCTTGGCCTGTCCCCAGCAGCTCAGGGCTGGGCAGCAGGACTTCCCCAGCCTCTCCAGATGATATGGGTGCTGGAAAGGGCTCTTTGTAGCCTGCAAGGCTGCTGGGTAACTGGATGGAGCTCTTTGTGGGGATAATTCCCTCCCTGTTCCCCATACAGGACAAAAATAGCTGGCGAGCCCCACACCCTTCAAAAGCAGCACCAGAAATACATCTGCTTATGAGAGAGGGGGATAAAGCCACGAGGAGCTGGGGAGCGGCCGTGGCTGGGTAGGAATGCTGCCTTCCCAACCTGCTACCGTGGCTGCCCGTTCTCTTTTTCTATTTCAGGGCATGCTTGTGAAAAGGCTTCCCCCTGTAATTTCAGGTCGATTTAATGAGCCCTCTGAGCTGTCATTTACAGCCGCCTGGCACGGAGCGCTTGGCAAGCGATGCCTTCAACCCAACAAAGTTGCTCTGCGAGCTGGTCACACCTCAGACAGCACCAGAGCCCCGGCACAGCAGCAGCAGCGGTCGCCATCGTCTCCTTTTCCCCAACAGAGCCATGTCCCTCTCACACACAGCCGCAGAGTACATGCTCTCCGATGCTCTCCTCCCAGATCCTGGTGGTTCCCGAGCCAAGGGGCTGCGGTTGGAGCTGCCGAGCGATCGCCTGCTGAAGTTCATCACTGTGGGGCTGCCCCTCCTCCTTGTCTCACTGGCTTTCGCCCGGGAGTTCTCCACTGGTGAGTGGGGATCTTTGGGCTGTGGGTGACAGCTAGTGGTGGCTGAACTGTTGCTGCAAAACCCTCACGCTCACACCAGCATGGTTGTGCTCTGAGGCAGAGCAGCCGGGAGATGCTTTTTTAGGAAATGCTCTTTCTCGGGGCTTTTTATCGATTGTTTTAATGGATTATTGGTTGCTGGGAGAGCCTGGGAATGGCTGCACTAAACTCTAGTGCCCTGCCTCCCTCCAGCACCTCTGGGTGTGCAGGGTCGTTTCTGAGGTGGCTTGGGATCCATCCTGCCAGGGTTTGCAAGGGCAGCACAGAGGGTGGCATTGATGGGGCCTCACAACCTCAGGCTAAATCTGGCCTCAGCTGATGTCCTGCTGGGGCCTGGGGAGCTGGTTGGACTCCAGTTTCCACCCAGTCTCTAATTTTCCCACTACATACCCACAGCCTTGCTCAAAGGACTTGTGTTTGGGAAGTGACGGAAAAGTCCTTGCTGCAAAGCACAGCAGTGGGGAAGGACAGCAAAATAACTGTTGGAAAAGCCTTTTTGAATTCCACGTGATGCCTTAGCTGAAACCACCCTCCTGTAATGCATTGGAACCCAGCTGTGTGGCTCCTGCCTGCGCTCAACGGACCCTGGTGGCTGAGGCTCACCCTTCTCCCCTATCCACCCCTCTCCTCACACCTCGCCTCACCTCTTCTCCCTTCACCCCTCTTCACCCCTCTCCTCCCCCCAGGCTCACAGATCAGTTGCTTCTCTCCCACCAACTTCACGGGGAAGCAGTCTGCCTATGTTGACACGGCTTGCTGGGACTCTCTTGTCCACCATGGCTTTGACACCGAGGGCCACGCTGTCACCAAGTCCCTCTGGGCTCTCAAGGTATGGGTCTAGCTCACATCTGTGTGCCCTCAGGTCCCACCCGGGTGCACAGCTCGACAGCCACTTGTCTCTTTCACCCAGGTCTTCCCCTACTCGCTGCTGGTGGTGGCGGTGCTCATGTACCTGCCATACCTGCTGTGGCGTTATGTGGCTGCCCCTGCCCTCCACTCTGACCTCCTCTTCATCATCGATGAGCTGGACAAATCCTACAACCGCTCTGTGCGCCTGGTGCAGCACATGAGGAAGGTGCAGCAGGCCAGCACTGAGCCAGAGCAGTTCTGGGAGGAATATGAGAGGTGAGGGTGCTGGGCAGCCCTGCCTGGTCACATCTCTGCAAAGTCCCTCCACATGGTGCTGTAGCTGTGGCTGTGTCCAGGATGGACTTGGGTGAAGTGATTTGGTTTGGGGGGTGGCTCTAACCCCCTGCTGTGTCCCCTCTGCCCCCAGGGCCCGCCAGGATAGGTATTTTGAGTTCCCATTGCTAGAGCGCTACCTCACCTGCAAGCAGCATGCCCACTCCCTGGTGTTCATCTACATCCTGAGGAACCTGCTGCTGCTCTTGTTTTTGGCTGCCACCTGCCTCTACCTCATCCTCCTCCACCTCAACATCTTCTTCCAGGATGAGTTCAGCTGCTCCATCAAAACAGGGCTGCTCGAGGCAAAGCCCCACATTCCTCCGCTCATTCCCTGCAAGCTGGTCTTCTTCTCCGTCTTCCAGCTCATCAGCCTCACAGTCGGTGGTGTCTACGTCCTCCTCATACCCGTTGTCATCTACAATGCCCTGCAGCTCTGTCAGTGGGACAAGGGGCTGCTCTCTATCTATGAGATGCTGCCTGCCTTTGACCTTCTCAGCCGCAAGATGCTCACCTGCCCCATCAATGACCTCAATGTCATCCTCCTCTTCCTCCGGGCCAACATCTCCGAGCTGACCTCCTTCAGCCGCCTCAACGCCGTCAGCGCTTTGCGGGACACCACCGCCAACAAGCAGGACATCGATACCATCATTGACTTCATGACGCTGCTGGCTGGGCTGGAGACCACAAAGCCCAAACCCCATGCATGTGGCCCTGAAGCTGATGGCAGCATGACCCTCTGTAATGGTGTGGCTCCAGGTAAGCTCTTTTGGGAGAGGAGACTTATTTACTCTCCTTGTGGCTCTTCCACAGCCAGATCCCACCCTGGGGGTGAGGTTGGATCTGTCCATTGTGGCCTTAAACCCTTTGCCAACACCCTAAGGGTTTTGGGAGTGTTGGGAGGCTTTTGGGACACAGGGAGGGGCAGCAGCTCTGTTTACAGCTGGGGATGGGTTTTGGCAGCCAGGACGTAGTGCCGCCTTAAGTCCACATGTGGGCAGGAGTTGCTATAGGAACAGAAGGCAAAGAGCTCGAGGCTTAAACCCAAGTTCTGGGCAAACTGGGAGGTCAGGGGGTTCCTGGTTTTGGTAGAGAGCAGCCCCTGCAGTGGGGAGCAGGGCTGGAAGCTTTAAATTCTGTGAGTCTGATGCCTGCCTCTTTCTCTGGTTGGCTCAGCGTGGCTGCCTGGGGAGATAGGGAGGGGTCTCTGAGGCAGAGCTGCATCCCCTGGGGCATCCATGCACCCTCCCCTCACACCACAACTCCCTTTCCTGTATGCTTTGGGTTTTGGGGTGCCGGGGGTGCCTCTTTTGCAGGTCAACGGGGATCCCTGACCTGGCGGGGTGGGAGCCAGGATGCTTGGGTTCCTTTCCTGGCCCTGAAAACATTGTCTGAGAGCTGCTCTTTAAAAGAACACGCGATTGAGCTGTATTTAGCATCCTCGTTGGCATGGCAGCCACAAGGCTAGCACAACTGGCTCTTGGGCTAGTCACACACTGGTGGAGAAAGCCCAAGATCCCAGTTTGCGATTGCCCAGTTAATTAACTTCCTCCTGTTCTCCACTTGCCTAGGAACACGGCCTGGAGTAGAAGCGACGGGAAAAGCCTCCCGGGACTCACTGGGCTCTGCCTGACCCTGGCGGCTGCAGCACAGGCCCCACTGCTCAGGGGGGATCCCGCAGGATCCAGTTCCTTGTTGCCAGCAGTTGCTGGACTACATTAAACTCTGGTTTGAATACAGCATTTGGGCTGATGATCTGTAATGTGACAGAGGTCACCTGCTCTCTTTCTGCCTTGGGGTTCCCCTTACACATGTTTTTCCAGGTCAGAAGGGGTTAAACGATCAATTTTTGGTGCACAGACTCTCGAACGCCTTATCTCAAGCCTTAGGTGCCACATTGTGCCTCTTCCACACAAATGTCCATGCTGTTCCAGCAGGAGGGGGGAACGGAGGGCTAAGGAATGCTCCTCAAAGCTAAAAGGAGCTGGTTTTATTTACTGGCAGAGGCTGGTGCTCTCTGCGGCTCCCACCCCAGGCTCCATGTCGGGCTGTGGTTTGGCAGAGCTCTCTCCCCTGCCTTGATCCATGGATCCTGCCTGCACCCTGCCTCGTGGGCAGCTTGAGAGAGGTGAGATGGCTCTAGGGCCAGGATGAGCTCTGCTGGCAGGGAGGGCTGAAACTCCCATCCCCTGCTCCTTCACTTAACAGGAATTTTTATAAATGTTACTTTAAATTGAATTTTTTCCCCTGTAGCCGTGACTTCAGGCCAAAGAGGAGCTAGGAAGTTGTTTAATTAATAAGGCAGTAATCAAGCCAGCCCCCTCACTGCTTGGAAAGGCACAAAGCTGGCAGTGCTGAGCCACCTTGCCAGGCCTGAGCTCCCTCAGTCATCCCCTCACCTGAATCCCTTGAGAGAACCAGGAGCCGGGGCTGAGGAGCAGCTCCCTCACTTCGGCTGTGGGGGCGAGCCCCAGGGCGTCCCCCACGGGCTGGGTCTGCAGGAGGAAGGGGGGAGCGGGCAGGCCCTGGGTGTTGTACAGGGCACAGGACTTGTAGTCGCAGGGCCACTCGGCCCAGGCGTAGCGCAGCGCAAGCACCAGTGTCCCACAGCCAGCCAGGGCCAGCGTCACCGTGTGTGACCCCACTGCCACCATGGGTGCTGGCAGCCACCAGCATGGCCACGTTGAGCTGGAGCAGCAGACCTGGATGGAGAGAAACCTCCATCAGCTGGAATCATGAGGGTTGGAAAAGTCCTCCAAGCTCATCTAGTCCAAGTGCCAGCCCAGCCCCACCGTGCCAACTGAACCATGTCACATGTGCCACATCTTCATGGTTTTTGGACCCCTGCAAGGATGGAGACTCCACCACTAGTATCCTAATCTTCCACTTTTCCTAGTATCCAGTCTAAACCTCCCCTGGTGCAACTTGAGGCGACTTCCTTTCATCCCATCTATTGTTACTTGGGAGAAGAGCCCAGCACCCACCTCACCGCAACCTCCTTTCCAGGAGCTGCAAAGAGCGATGAGGTCTCTCCTCAGCCTCCTTTTTCTCCAGACTAAACAGCCCCAGGTCCCTCGGTTGCTCCTCATCATCCCTGTTCTGCAGACCCTTCCCTTCTCTGGACACACTCCAGACCCTCAATGTCCTTCTTGGGCCTGAAACTGACCCCAGGATTCAAGGTGCAGCCTCACCAGTGCTGAGTGCAGGGGGACGATCCCTGCCCTGCTCCTGCTGGCCACCCCATGGCTGATCCAAGCCAGGATGCTGATGGCCTTCTTGGCCACCTGGGCCACTGCTGGCTTATGTTCAGGTGCTGTTGACCAGCACCCCCAGCTCCTTCTCTGCTGGGGAGCTTTCCAGCTGCTCTTCCCCCCATGCTTCACAATGGGCTTCCCTCTCCTGGCCATGGGGGAAGATTCTCCTACTCCTCACCTCAAATGCTGGCATGTCTCTCCGCTGGCAGAGCAGCTCCTGGCTGTAGGTGATGTTCAGGAGACCCCTGCTCACCTCCAGGACAGCACGGGTGGGATATGGCCCCTGGAAAACCAAGTCTTTCTCCCCATATGCCACAGCCCTGGCACCCAGGAGCAGCCGGTGTGCGACGTTCTGCTTGTCCCGGGGGTGGATGCTGTGAGGAAGAGGAGGGATGTGGGCTGGCATTTGCTGGCTGCCGCTCCCACCCTCACCCTCATCCCCTTGACTCACCTGCCGTAGGGAGAGTCCTCATCACCCAGATCCATTGCCACTGCCATGAAGGTGCCTGGCATCCTGGCATTTGGGACAACCCCTAGATCAGCCGTTTGGTGCCAGCGGAGCCGGGCAAAGCTGTCATTCAGGCTCTGCCGGCGGTAGGTGGACAACTGCAAGGCAAAGGCAGCAGGATGTGGCTCACAACGCTCCCAAAACTGGATTGGGCATCCCAGCAGGATGCATCTGTGTGTTCACAGCATATCACTGGCTTTGAAGCAGCCTCTGGGGTGCAACCGGATAGGTAAAACCTCCCTGAGCACCACAAGGTGGTTCCCATGGGAGAGGGAGTCCTGCTCCTCGCCCCTCTGTCACCTGCACGAAGCCGAATGGGAGGAGCGGCTCCGTCTGCCCAGCCGATCCGGTGTGGAATGCCCAGCGCCAGTCATCGATGAGTGCAGGGAAGGTGCAGTTGTACCAGTCTGTGTTCAGGAAGGCATTGGCCTCACCTGGCCCCGAAAAAAAGGGGACAGTGAGAGCCTGGTGGGACAACAGGATCTGGGGGTAAAATGTAGGGGGTTTTACCCTGGTACCAAGCGACTCCCCGCAGTGTCATGTTGAGCAGCGGGTGGATCATGGCATTCCAGAGTACGGAGGGCGTTTGCGGGCCGGAGAGATGCTGGGCCAGGGAGGTGCTGGAAGACAAGCCCTTGCTTAAGGAGGTGAAAAGCACAAGATCAGCCATGAAACCGGGCCTCAGAGGTCAGGCTGGAAGCCAGCACCATGCAGAAGGGGTCCCCTTTGTCCCACACCACCCCCTTTTCCCACGGAAACTTGCCCTGTGCTCTTAGCACAGGAGGAGATTTTACCCAGAGAGGACATCGTGATTTGCAGAGAGGCCAGCAGCACTCTGAGAGAGATGGTGGGATGGGAAGAGATGGAAGATGCCTCCAGGGATCTTCTCTCACCTCCCCGCATCCTCTGGGAGCCCGCATGCCCACAGAGCCCTCCAGGAGGACCAGGCCTCGATGGGGGTGCCCCCCCAGGCTGCCTCCACCAGCCCCACCGGGTACCGCAGGGTCTCGTAGAGGGACCGCCCCAGCAGCCAACAGACAGCCGAGAAGTAAGTGAAATTCCCGTGGCCCAGGTTTTCTGTTCAAGAAACAATGGGCTGTAAGGGGAAAAAGGGGAGGGAAAGCCATTTGCAGGCTCTTTTTTGGCTGCACGTTGCACTCACCAGCTGTTGGGATGGACCATGGCAAGCTGACTCGCTCCAGGTCTTCCAGCTCCACACTGGAGAAGGCGGGTGCTGCAGCAAAGACACGGACGTAGGGGTAGCGAGCGGCAGCAGCGAGCTCCTGGCTGGCATTGGCGATCTAGGGAAGTCAGGAGCACAGGAGGCACCTCCCTGCCCAGTCCCTGCCTCGGCAGTGGGATTGGGCCATGCTGCAGGTGCTTACCTGCAGCACTGTCATTGCCATGTTGCTCTGCCCACTGCAAAGCCACACGTCCCCAAAGTAGATGTCTTGCAGCGTCACGTTCTCAGAGCCCTGCTCAGCTGTCAGCACATAGGGACCACCCTGATCCATAGGGTCCAGCACAGTTGTCCATGTCCCGGAGGATCCTGGAAAAGAGGATGATGCTTGGCTTTCACCATCCCTAAGAAGACCTCAAGATCACAGAATCCTGGAATGGTTTGGGCTGGAGTGGACCTGAGAGCCCAACCAGTTCCACCCCCTGCCATGGGCAGGGACACCTCCCACTGGATCAGGGGCTCCAAGCCCCATCCAACCTGGCCTTGAACCCCTCCAAGGATGGGGCAACCACTACTGCTCTGGGCAACCTGGGCCAGGGCCTCCCCACCCTCACAACAAAACATTTCTCCCTAATGTCTAAGATCATTGCAAAGAGGTGGGATGAGTGGCCACAACTCATGGGAATGGACAGGCGAGGAGGAAAGCTTCCCCAACATGGAGCAGGGCACATGGATTTTAGCAGCTCTCTGCCATTGGAAGGTCTTTCCTCCTGCAGGAATGTAAGGGTTAAAAAGAAAATCTCAAAGACAAATGTGTGTCAGAGCAGAAGCTGCTGGGAGGAACCAGGATTACAGAAGCAGCTTGCCATGTGTAACATTGAGATGTCTCCAGCTAATTTTAGAGTCACCAAACTGAGGTGTAAAGATATTCTGCTGGAGCTCAGTGTGGATTTTGTGGCTTGGTTGTGCCTGGATCCTGCAAGCCTCCCGAGAGCGGTGGATTGCTGCTTTCTCCCAAGACACCTTTGGGCTCTCCAGCTTGTGGAGAGGCACTTTAGGCAGCAGATTCACCCGCAAAAGTGATGAGCAGTCCTGACTCCCGACACAGGGGATGAGGGCATCAGCTGAGGTTTGAGGAGCTGAGATGCCTCCAAGCCCTCTCAGCCTTGAGGAAGGCTCAGCCTGTAGAGGTGACGGCCACCAGGGCTGAGATACCCAGCAGGATCCTCTAAAGTGGAACACAGTGGAAAAAAGAAGCCAGGAGCACTCTAGAGATTTCCCTGGAGATGGCTTTGACAGGGAGAGGAACTCAAACCCCCTCCTCTCCATAGCCTCATCCTTCGGCTCAAGCCTCTGCAGTGCCACCCACTCCAGTGGCAGCTCAGCACCCACAGGGTCCTACTGGTGGGAACCAAAGCGAGCAAAAGCTGGCGTTGGTGGAGAGGGGAACAGCTGAACCCCCCTGGAGAAAGAGAAGCCGTCACCTCTGCAATGCTGAAGTAGCACTGTGACAAAGCCAGCAGCATCCCACCCCGCTAGCAGGTCCAGCCTGGGCTCCAATGTCTCTCGGCCACCAAACTCATCAGCCGCAGTTGCCCAGCCAAGGTCCAGGACTGACCTTTAACTCGCACTGTCTTCTTCATGACGATTGTGCCGCCATCCCTGGCGAGAGCCACGGTAACCGCAGCGCCCACATCCCCATAGCCCCACAGCACAGCCCCTGCCGGCGCCTTCTGCAACACCATGTGGTCGCCATAGTAGGATGCAAAGCCCAGCATCGCTCCTGGGATCAACAAACAGCACAAATGTCATCTCTGAGGGGCAAAACCCAATGAGAACCCCATCCTGCATGGCCTCCGACTCCCTCTAAACTACAGATTACTTGAGATCCCACTTATTCCTCCAGTCTCACCAAGAAGCCAAGGAAGCAGCACAATTTAAGCCCCCAAGAGAGATCAGCCCGAGGGCAGTTGCCTTCCAAAGCACAGGAGCTTGGTTACACTGAGTTTGGAGACAGATTTTGGTACAAATCCTTCCAATAATAGCAGGGAGCAGCCCAGTCTGGCTAATAAACATGCTCGGGTGTGGCTCTCCCTTGCAAAGAAAAGCTTGGTGAACAGTAGGATGGGGAGCATCGGGCACGTGGCACTAGCTAAGCCACCTTCAACCGAGTGGGAAGAAGAGCTTTCAGCCTGGGCACACACTAAAGCCCCTTTTTGGGGATGTAAAATTAAAACCACACTTGAAGGCAGTTGGGGCAATGTTTGCAGGACACGGAGAAGGTATCTAGGCAGGGATCCCTGCCGTGGCCATCAAACCGGGGCTCATGGAGCCCCATCTGCTCTGTAGCTCGTCCAATGGAGGAACAGGCTCCAGGAAGGATGAGTTACATAAAAAAACGAGTCATAGGAGAAAAAAAAACAACCCCGAGATGGCGGAGAAAAACTGGGAGGCTATAAAAAGCGCTGTGAGGAGGGGAAGGAGGGCAGCCCACGGGATGTGGCTGGGGAGCAGCGTACAACACCCGCCTTACGTAAAGCAGTGTCTTGGCAAGGGTGTCGAAGTGGGGCTGGGGGAGCCCGAGGAGCCCTAAAACGGGGCTGAGGGAGCCCGAGGAACGCTAAAACGGGGCTGAGGGAGCCCCAGGAGCCCTAAAAGGGGACTAGGGGAGCCAGAGGAGCCCTAAAATGGGACTGGGGGAGCCCGGTGGACCCTAACACGGGGCTGGGGGAGTCGAGGGTGGGGCTAAAACAGGGCTGGGGGAGCCGTGGGGCGTCGAATTGGGTCTGAGGGAAGCAAAGGTGTCAAAATGGGTCTGGGAGAGCAGAGGGCGTTGCAGCGGGGCTGAGGGGCGCAAAAGGACACGGAAGAGGGCACGGGAGAGGGCACGAGGGAGGGCACGGGGGAGGGCACGGGGGAGCCCAGGGAGACCGTTGCGGGGGGCTGTGGGGCCGAGCGTGCGGGGCCGGCCCGGTACCTGCTGCCAGAGGAGCCAGCAGCACCGGCAGCAGCAAGGCCGCCATGGCCGGCCGGGGGCAGGGCCAAGGGGAGAGCGGGACGGGAAAGGGGCGGGACCAAGGGGGAGCGGCCAATGGGAGAATGAGACTGGGGAAGTGGCGGGGGCAGGGTGGGACCAACGTGAAAGCAAGGCTGGAAAGGGGCGTGGCCAAGGGGGCGCGACCAATGGGAGAGCGCGACAGACTGGGGCGTGGTCATAGGGGCGGGGCCAGGCAGCGAGTGTACAAGTATGGAGGCGCGGCCATGGCGAGGGGGCGTGGCCAGGACGGGGGCCGAGAGCCACAAGGGCGGGAGGGGGCGTGGTCACCCTGGGGGCGTGGCCACGCCACGCGCCGCCAGAGGAGGGGAGGGGTTGCCTAGCAACAGCGTCCTCCACTCTGGCAGAGGCGCCGGCGCGGCCCAGCCGGGTCAGAGGGGGCGGGGCAGGGGGCGCAGGGCGCTGGGGAGACACCAGGAGGAGCAGGGAGGAACCGGGAGGAACGGGAGAAGCCGGGCCTCCTCTGTGCCCCTCCGCCCTGGCCTCTGCTTGGAAGGAGGACGCTGTTGCTTGGCAACCGCCCTCGCAGGCTGAGCGCGCCTGGGTCACCCCCCCGCCACGGCCCCGCCCTTCGGTTGCCTTGGCCACGCCTCGCCCGACATGACCACGCCCCTTGACTCCTGTCCCCGCCCACTCGCGGAGTTGCCCCCCCCCCGCTCCCCCCGGGTCTGCGGTTTCGAGTCCCGGCGCTGCCCGGCCGGGACTGGGGTGCGGGGCGCCGCTCACCCCGGCTTTGCCGCCGCAGGGAGCCTGAGACAGGTAGCCATGTCCATCCCCTCCTCCAACAGCAGCCTGCGCCTGCCCGACGGCTTCCAGACCCTGCTGGAGGGGCTGGCGCTGGAGGTGCTGCGTGCACAGCCCACTGACGTGGTGGCCTTCGCTGCCCAGCACTTCCAGATGCTGCTGGAGAACAGAGAGGGTGAGTGGCCCCCGCTGCCTGCACCCAGCCCTGCTCCTCCATCACCTGCCCACACTGCACTGCCTGCCCAGCCTTGGGGCACCCATCAAACCCGGGTTCAGAAGTGGCTGGGTACGGGTGTACTTGATGATCTCAAAGGTTCTTTTTAGCCAAATGACTCTACGATTCTATGAATGCTGCTCTGTGTGCCCATCACCCAGGGTGTCAGGCCTTCCCCTTGTGCCCATTATCCAAGGCATCAGGCCCTCCCCTTGTGCCCATTACCCAGGGTGTCAGGCCTTCCCCTTGTGCCCATTATCCAAGGCATCAGGCCCTCCCCCTGTGCCCATCACCCAGGGTGTCAGGCCTTCCCCTTGTGCCCATTATCTAGGGCCCATTATCTTCCCCACATGTGTTGTCATGTCTGCTCTGTGTGCCTGTTGCTAGGGCGTCGTTCCTGCCCCATGTGCCCATCACCCAAGGCATCATGGTTGCCCTGTGTTCCCATCCTAGAGGACTTAGCACCTTGCCCCATACTTGAGCCATCACACCTGCCCATGTGCCCATCCCCATGGTGTCAGTCCTGCCACATATGCCCATCCCTGTGGTGTGAACCCTGCCCCGTGTGTCCATCCCTCCCCCATGTACCCGTCCCCATGGTGTCAGCCCTGCCCTATATGCCCATCCCCGTCCCGTGTCCATCCCTATGGTGCCAACCCTGCTTCACGTCCCCATCCACATGGCATCCCGCCTGCTCTCTCCGCAGGAAGCTCAGCCGACCCATTTGCGAGTGGTGCCCCCCAACCCCCTCTCCAGGTAGGCTGTCTTCCCTGCCCAGCCCTCCAGTCTCTCTAGAGCATTTGAGGTGCACGGGGTGACAAGGCTGGGACCCCCCTGGCCCTGCTGCCCTTGTCCCACACCTCCAACATTTTAGGTTTTCTTGCTTTTCTCCCAGGAACTGAAGGAGGACAAGGAGAAGGCAGGGGAGCAGGCAGGCAGCATTGCATCTGTGGACACAGTAAGGGACAGAGAACCCACACCCTAAATGGGTCTCTTTAAGCCCAAACTAGCACAAGGGGAGCTGCCAGCCCCTGTCAGCACCAGCACAGCAGGATTCCTCCCCCAAAACCCCTCCCAGCAGTGCAGCGAGAGGGGCAAACCCAGGGAAGCAGGGAGCGCGCCCCTCTTTTAGCAGGACACTTCCCTGGGGAGCTGCCCCACTGATCAGCTGTCCTGCCTTCTTTCTTAATGAGAATTCTTATGAATAAGGTCCCTGCTGTTATTAGTAACTCTCACTTGGTATTTCTCCCCTAAAAAGCCCAGCTCCAGGAGCAGGGCTGAGCTTCAGGGATATTTTCAGGCTCTGTATTTAGGCCCTTGCGCCCCTGGAGGCTCTAAAACCTTTAACAGCACCCCCGTGTGAAGGAGGGCTGTGTCATTGCTCCACTTCCCTCCCGCCCCCAGGACCTGAAATGCCATTTTGGGGAGCACAGGGGGTTCCCTCCATCCCATTCCAACTGTTGAAATTCCTGTTTTCTCATCCAGGTTTCAAAATCCCAGCTGCTGCTGGGAAAAAAAGGGGCGGTGGGGCTCGTGTTGCAGCTGGCTGCTTTATTTGGGGGGGACAGAACCCCCCATCCTGTGCTCATCCCAGTTCCCCCAGTCCTGTTTCCTGGGGGGAGCTGGCCATATGCGGTGCTCGCCCACAGTGCAGGGCATGCCAGTGGCTCCCCGTGAAAAACAGGAAGAAGGAATAAAGGGGAGGATAAAAATGCTCATGGGGACCCCATGCCAAGGCTGATGCCAAGTGGGTCTGATGTGACCCCTGTGCCCCAGCACCGCCTCGCCGGCTGCTGGCTCCTGCTTCTACAGCTGCAGCGCTGACTACCCAGGGCACCTTTCCAGCAGCAAATTCCCTGTTTTTGAACACCTCAGTGCCACCATCCCAACCCACGATGATGGGATGCTTGTGGTGCGTCCATGCTACCCATCTCCTTCCAAAACACAAGTTAATGCGTCGGGACACAGTTTAGGGGATGCTGAAGCACCTGGAGAAGCATCGCTCCAACATTCCCTCCCCAACACATTGCACCCTGGAGTGGGTTGTTTTCTTGGATGAAGGGGCCCAGGGAGGAAGAACGCAGAGCCTGGAACCGGCTCAAAACCCACTGCTAATTATTAGAAATGTTCTGGCATTTGGTGTCCCTCCTCCGCAGCCGCAGCCTGTGGAGATGCCGGCTTCTGGCGGCTCTACCGGGACCGGGGGGCTGCGGCCAGAGCAGGTTTTGAGGAGGGGGTGCTATACACTCTTGCATTGAAACTGCTCTCAGCCCCCCATTTTGTGCATTTTTTCTGGTTTATGGGTACCAGGATGATTCTCTCAGCATCTTGGGTCCTAATTTTGGCGCTAATTTTCCCAGATCCTTGATGCACGAGTCATTTGTTGCCCTGAAAACCCTTTCTGCCCAGTGCTCTGCAAAACACCTTGCCAAAGCAGGCAATGATGGATCTGGAGGTCCTGAAATAAAAAAGGAAGGGGATCATTTTCCCATCTAAAAATCCTGTCAGAGCAGACGAGGCTTTGATGGGAAGCTGGAGCAGGGTTTTCTGGAGCAGAGCTTTTTCCACCCTCTGCTGCTGTGCTGGTGGGAAGAAGTGGTGGTGGAAAAGCAGCTCTGGCAGGGAGAGCCGGGTGCCAGTGGCTGGCGGGGGAGTTGAAGGATACTCAGGGGGCAGCCGGTTTGGGTGCCTGGGTGCTGCTGGGGGGTGATTGACACCCATCAGCCAGTGAAATATGGGATGGGATGGGATGGGATGGGATGGGATGGGATGGGATGGGATGGGATGGGATGGGATGGGATGGGGAGCCCGGGATGCCACTGCCTACATAGTGGCTGGAGTGACCTTGGGGACAGAGATGGAGTCAGGGATGGGGATGGGGCAGGGCTGATGAGGGGGGCAGGAGTGAGGACAGGGATGAGGGTGATGATGGGGATGGTGAGAGGGACAGAGGTGGTGAGATTGAGGTTGGGAGTGGGGAAAGGGGTGGAGATAAGGGGGATGAGGGCAAAGAAAGGGACAATGATGAGGATGGAGACAGGGGTGATGATGGGAATGGCGAGGGTGGTGGAGGCAATGGGGATAGTGAGAGGGCTGGTGGCAGCAGTGGGGAAGGTGATGGATGGTGCAGGATTGGGGACAGTGATATCAGTAGGACAGGGATGCTAATGGTGATGGTGATGCTGGTGATGGCAAGGAGGAAGCTCAGTGCCACCAGACCCCAAGCAGGACACAGCCTCATGAGCAAACCCAGCCAGGGAGGCCCTTCTGTGTCAGCGGCCCAGGGGTGCTGGTGATTGGCTTGGGGGGCCGCACCATGTTTTGGGGAAAGGCCAGAGCCAGCATCGACGCACAGAGCCCATGGGCGACTTATGCAGTTGCTTAGCAACTCCCAAACCCGGATTAGAGGCGAGCGAGGAGGGTGATGTGGGGGGCTGTGGGCTGCACCCCATGCATAGCCCTGCAAGTGCCTCCTCTTTCCTGGGGTCACCCTGTCTCGCCTTGCCAGCCCCAGCACCTCGGCATAGTCTGAGGGCGAAAGCGGGGTCTGCAGGTAGTGCCTAGGGCTGGAAAATTGGCTGGGTTTGCAGGTCTGGCTGGAAACACTCCAGACCTGGGGGATCAGATGTTCCTGTGGGTAGTGAGGGGACGCTCCCAACCCCAAAAGCAGAGCCTCCTCTTCCGTGTGGAGCCTGTGTTTGGGCACATCAGCCCTGCACTTCAGCAGCTGCGGATTCTCTCCATACCCACCCTTCCTTGCCATCCTCATCCTTACCATCCTCATCCTCACCTTTCTTTGGGACCAAACTCTAAGTAGGTAGTGAAGGCTTTGCGCCCTGTGCAAACAAACCCAGGGGCAAACCCTGCCTCAAACATCCCTCTGGGCCAAGCATCCCCCCCAAAATAACCCTTCGCTCTCCCTCCTGCCCCCTGAGATCCATGCAAATTTTGGCACAGCCAGATTCCCCCTGCCACGCCAAGGGTGAGACTTGACAGTGCCGTTAAATATTTGCTCACAGCCTCGGCGTGTAATTTTCTATTACACGAAACTCCGACGCGAACTAACGGCTCCTTTAAGCATTTGGAGTGAGTTGGAAGCTGCAAAAGAAAATTGGAGGAGGGAAAAAAAAAGAGGAGAAAGAAAAAAAAAATAAGAAACACTCCCCCCCGCTAAAAGCCTGGCAGGGGTGCAGGGCTGATAGGCTCGCCCGGAGGAAAGCGCATTACGTAGGCAAGCGGCTCCGCGTAACTTGCCACCTGCACCGGGAGAGCTGCTGGGGAAGCGAGACCCTGCCGGAGCCCCTCGCCCACCGCTGCCGCCCACCCATCCTGCACCATGGACTGCTGCAACGTAGGTGCTCCCTTTCCCCTAGTGCCTCGCCTTGCTGCATTCCGTTTTTTTATTATTATTATTATTATTATTATTATTATTATTATTATTATTATTCCCACTAGAGTGAGGTCTGAGGGCGGCGGAGAGGTTTTTTGGGGGGTGAATTTCCAGGTGGCTGATGCTGCAATGGGTGCTGCGCCCAAGAGCTCAACCAACTCTTTGCCCCCCACCCCAGCATTACTGCAACCCCCCCGGTCCCTAAATCCCGTATTGCCCCTTCTCCAAATCCCCCTCCCCATTTCACATTGGTCCAGGATCCATCCTGCTGGGACCACAGCCAATCTCCCCTGTCCCCAAACCCAGTGGCCAGGCACGGGGCTGGCTTCTATTCAGCTTTTTCTCCCTCCCCGGTCACTCCAGGTGGGATAGGGGGTTGTTTATGGGTGAAGGGATAAACTGGAGGGAGCAGGGATCTGCACCTCTCTGTGAACCCCGCTGACCAGCCAGCATGGGGAGCTGATCCAGCAGAAACTCACATCCTTCCCCTTCCTTTCTCCTCCATCCATTTTTGCCCTCTTTTCCTCCATTTTTTTCCCTTTCCCCCCTTTCCCCCCCTTTTTCCCCCATCCTGCTCAGTTGACAGCATGGAAAGAAGCACCAATCTGCCCTCCTGGGGACCTCCAGAGAGGAAAAGCCCACCTTGGATACAGGATTTATCCCACCATGGATATAGGATCTCTTCCCTGAATATAGGATTTCCTCCCCCTCACTCCAATATGTAGGATTTTCCCTCTGAACATAGGATTTCTCCCTTGCATGTAGGATTTCTCCCTTGCATGTAGGATTTCTCCCCCTGGATACAAGATTTCTCCCCTGGATGTAGGTTTCTCCCCCTGGATATAGAATTTCTCCCCTGGATATGCGTTTTCACCCTCTTCATACAGGATTTTCTCCCCTGGATATAGGATTGCCTCCTTGATATCTTTTTCACTCCTTGGGTATAAGATTTCTCCCTTGAATATAGGATTTCTCTCCTAGACATATGTTTCCTCCGCATATGTATGTTTTCTTCCTTGAATCTAGCATTTCTCTCCTGGATATAGGATTTCCTCCCCCAAGATATAGGGTTTCTCTCCCGGCTATAGGATTTACAGTCTTGGCTCTAACATTTCCACCCTGGACGTATCGTTTCCATCTCGAACCCGTCACTTAAGCTGCCACCGCTCCTTTGCTCCCCTCACCTTTCACACTGGTAAAACAACCCAAGCAACTTTGCAGAGCCATGGCATGCTCCAAGGGGGGAGCATCCCCCTCCCCCAAACCTGCAGCTTCCAAATAATCCCCAAAACCTCCTTTAGAAGCACTCCCTGTTCGATGCAGAGGATGCACCCGCGCTGCTGCCCACACTGGAGCACCCAGTGCTGCCTCGCTCCAATCTCATTTGGTTTTCCTATGTTTTTTTCTCCCCCTTGACCTTGGCACCGCATCCAACCACTTGATCGGGATGAAGCAGGAGGGGAGTGGGCAGAGCGGATTTATTCCTTGAGAGGTTCCCTGTGTCTCCGGCATCTCTCCTTGCCCAAATTTCCCAGTGTTTTTGGCTAAAGCCTTGATCGGGGAAGGAAGAGGATACAACAGACTGCGAAGGAAGGGGAAACTGAGGCACAGCCACCTCAGCTTGCACGATGTGACTGCCTGTGCTGGAAATCCCCCTCCCCAAATCCTCTCCCTGCTCCCAGGGATGCTCCTCTCCCTAGGTCACAATCCTCGGGGAAGCAGGATCCGGCCCAGTGGGGCTGGCTGGGCTCTGGCTTCTTGCAGCCGAGTGGTGTTGGGTAAGAATTTAGGGATGAACAGGGAGTGAAGCATCTTCCCCAATCGCACCTTCAGTCGCAAATCCCCCAAAACACCTGATAAAGACCCCTATCTTTAGCAGAGGACCCCTCACTTCTGGCCCAGAGGCTAATTTATTTAATGGATTAAGTTGGGGGGTGGGGCAGTTGCCCTTTTTGAGGTGCCACTGACCATAACCTTCCCATTGCCACCAGCAGGAGGGAGCCTGCACAAAGCTGGACGAGGACATCCTGGACATCCCCTTGGATGATCCCGATGCCAATGCGGCGGCCGCCAAGATCCAGGCTAGTTTCCGTGGCCATATGACCCGCAAGAAGATCAAAGGAGGGGAGATCGATCGGAAAACCAAGGAAGCCGAGTGCGCCAACAGCACCCGTGGCGGTGACCTCCGCAACGGTGATTAGGTAGGTCTCGCATGTCCCCTGGCCCCCTCCCGAATCAGGTCATTGCTACGAGGATGCTGCTCTGAGCATCCTTTCCTGTGCTGATTCGGGATGGAGAAGCGGGTTCTATTCCCAGGAGGTGAAAGCACACAGGCAAGCAGCCCCTGCCTGCCCTAATTTTGGGAGCGCGCCGTAGTAGTTAGCATGGGAAGGCAAAGCCCTAGATTTGAATTCAATTTCTCCCTTAGCAACACCACCCTGAACGCCTCGCCTCAGCACATGCTATTTTTAAAAGCCTGTGTCACAGTCTCCTGGCAGGAAAAGGTAAATTTAAAAGCACCCACGGTGCCGAGGCCGTGTGGGATCGGGGCCTGGGCGGTGGGCATTGCGGTGCCCCGCGCTCTGGACCTCAGGCTGGGCTGGCACCGTGAGCAGGGAATGGCCCTGGACACTGGGAGCTTGGTTTGGGCTTGGCGGCGCAGAGGTTCTGCTGCCAGCTCAGCCATGTGTATGTGGCGGGGTGGATTGGCTGGGATGCAATGGGAATTCAGTGAGGATGCAACAGGGGCACAGTGGGATTGAGATTGCAACAGAGTCAGACTGGGAATGCAATAGGGATGCAGTAGGGGATTCAGTGAGGATGGACTGGGGATGCAGTGGGGATTCAGTGAGGATGAACTGGGGATGCGATGGGGATTCAGTTAGGATGAACTGGGGATGCAGTGGGGATTCAGTGAAGATGAACTTGGGATGCGATGCGGATTCAGTTTGGATGAACTGGGGATGCAGTGGGGATTCAGTGAAGATGAACTGGGGATGCGATGGGGATTCAGTTGGGATGAACTGGGGATGCAGTGGGGATTCAGTGAGGATGGACTGGGGATGCGATGGGGATTCAGTGCGGATGAACTGGGGATGCGATGGGGATTCAGTGAGGATGAAGTGGGGATGCAGTGGGGATTCAGTGAGGATGCAGTGGGCATGAACTGAAGATGCAAAAGTCATTCAGTGGAGATGCACTGGAGATGAACTGAAGATGTAGTGAGAATTGAACAAGGATGCACTGTGGAAGCAGCTTTCAAGTGAAGGGGCTGAGAAGCTCATTAAGGCCTTAAGGCTCATTAGGGTAGCCTCATTAAGTGGGCTGAGTAGGCTTGCATGGGGAGCTCTCCCCCATGCTCCAGGCTGTGAGGACAGGACTGGGTGAGGGCAGGAGTGGGAGGCGAAGGGTGCAGGCAGGGCACAGGCAGGGGATGGGTGGGATGCAAGTAGGGCAGGGGCAGGGAGTGGGCACAGAGAGGATGGAAGCTGCAGGAGTGTGGGCAGAGTGTGAAGAGGGCAGGGGCTGTGTGCAGTCAGGGTGCTGGCTGAGTGCATGCAGGGTGCAGGCCGGGTACAAGCAGGGCATGCCAAAGGCTGAGGATGCAGCTGCAGGAGCAGGGCATGGACAGGGGGCAGGTTGCAGCAGCAGACTGCAGGAGTGGAGCGCAGGCTGGGCTCAGGGTGCCAGGAAGTTTTGGAGTACAGGGCTTGAGGTGTAGGCTGGGTGCAGGTAGGGCTCAGGTTTCAGGGTGCAGGGCTCGGGGTGCAGGCTGGGTGCAGGCAGGACTCGGGCCCAGCACTGACTGCTCTCTCCTTCTCACAGGGGCCGCTCGCCACTTGTCAGACTCCCCTCACCGCCGACCCCCACTACCTGCCGAGGCCCAGGAGCCCCTGCTTCGCCCCCCCCAGCCCTGCATGCGCCCCCCGGGCTCCCGCTCAGCTGGCCGCCACCTGCCCTGTGCCCCAATAAACGCCCCTGCCAGGGGCCCAGCCTGTCCTTGGCACCTTCTGATGTCACCGGCGCAGCAGTGAGGTCACAGCGGCACAGGGCTGGGAGGGTTACATGGTGGAGGCTGCCCATCATACATACACACGTGCTGTCACTGGCACATGTGACAGTGCACAGTGTGAGTGACATCACTGCCGGCCGTGCGACGGCTGCCACAACATCACACGAGACATGAGGGTGGGAGACAGCTCGCATGATGGATGCTCTGCAGCAGTTGGGTGGCATGTCACTGCTGGTGTGGCATCGTATGGGTGCGTGGGACATCACTGCTGATGCGTGACGGGCGGTGTGACATTGTAGGGGTGCGTGTGACATCACTGCTAGATGTGTGATGGCTGGCGTGACATCACATGGGCGTGTGGGACATCACTGCTGATGCGTGACGGGCGGTGTGACATTGTAGGGGTGCGTGTGACATCACTGCTAGATGTGTGATGGCTGGCGTGACATCACATGGGCGTGTGGGACATCACTGCTAGCCTTGAGCAGGGCTATGATGTCACCCAGGCACATGTGACGTCGCTGCTGATGGTATGATGGTAAGCGCAGCACCATGCAGGCGGGCACAACATCACTGATCAACGTGACAGCCACTGCAGTGTCATAAAGACGTGGGGCGATGCTGTGACATTGCAGTGCCATATGAGGGACTGGGGCAGGGGATGATATCACGGCAATGGCCACGATGCCATCATCACGCAGCCACTGTGATGTTGCGCAGCCGCTCTGACATGACCCAAAGGGACACGGGGCCCATGACACCCTAGACCACACAAATTGCCCCGAACACGTGGCGCCAGGCAGCATGGCAACTTTTAATCAGAAAAACCCTAAAAAAAGTGCACCCCATTTTCCCCTCCCCACCCCCAACCCATTGTTCTCCCTCCTTTTAATGCTCTTTTAGGACAAATGTCCCCCATTTCCACTGCGATCGACACAAATGCAGCCCCGCGGGGCGTCCCATGCACAGGGAGCTCGGTCCCCCAAACCCAGTGCTTCCCGCACCCATTAAACAGCCCCTGCCAAGTCCCGCTGCTCGAGGCGTCATTGACAGAGAAACCCCAAAAGGTAAAAAAATAACCCCAGAAAATGGGGAGAGAGGGGAGTGGGTCTGGATCCAGGCCCTCCGTTATTCAAGGGTCACACCAGCGAGCCCGCTCGGCTCTGCGCTGGCACCATGACTGGGATGGCGCCCGCGCGTGCCAGGCTGGCGGGGGGCACGGGGCCCCGGGCCATGTCCTGCTGCCGGGGCACCCTGTTGGCGCAGGGGGACGAGCGGCTGGGGGCACGGGGGCCCCCTCGGGCAGGGGCACCCTGGCAGCTGCCAGTGGCAGTGAGGATGGAGACGATGTCGGAGGGGGGCTTGGCCCCGTACAGCTTCTCCCGGGCGCCGGTGAGGGAGGACAAGGTGCTGGTTTTGGAGATGGTGTCTGCAGCGGGGCGCCTCGCCCATGATGGTGTTTTGGGGGCCACGGCGTCTTCTCTGCCAAGAGGGGATGGTGTTGGAGAGATCGGCATGGGACACCCTGCGATTCCTCTCCCCAGCTTCCCCACCTCAAAGCAACGGGGCTCCCCAGGCTGCCCACAGCTCCCAGACTCCAAATCAGGGATGGCAAGAGGGGGAGTGAGGAAACAGAAGTGGAAAATGCCCTTGTTAACTCTGAAACCTAATGATGGCTGCCCAGAGAGGGAAACATAGACTCGTAGAATCACCAGGTTGGAAAAGACCCACTGGATCACCATGTCCAACCATCCCCATCAGTCACTAAACCATGTCCCTCAGTGCTTCATCCACCCGTCTCTTAAATCCTTCCAGGGAAGGTGAATCAACCGCCTCCCTGGGCAGCCTCTGCCAACGCCCAATGATCCTTTCTGTGAAAAATTTTTTCCTAATGTCCAGCCTGAACCTCCCCTGACAGAGCTTGAGGCCATTCCCTCCCATCCTGTCCCCTGTCACCTGGGAGAAGAGCCCAGCTCCTTTTAGGTAGTTGTAGAGAGCAATGAGGTCTCCCCTCAGCCTCCTCTTCTCCAGGCTAAGCAACTCCCACTCCTGTTAACTCTGAAGCCTAGTGATGACTGGCCACAAACTTCTTTCCCCTCTTCCCTTAACTCTGAACCCTAGTGATGCCAATCTGAACCTCCTCCACGGGAGGGATGCCTCACTTGATCTCATTGGCCGCCTCCTCCTGGGTATCACGTTTCTTCCTCTGGTAGCCGATGACGTGCCAGGCAAAGATGATGATGGTGACGAGGGCACCCAGGGACCCCAGTATGGTGCCAGCGATGACGGCCTTGGTGCTGGCTGTCGACAGGAGACAGAGAGGCGGTGGGGGGACTCTGCCTCCCCCTTGTCCCCCCGGTCCCTGCGAGGACCCCGTGGGGAGCGCGTCCCCTCCCCTGCCCCGTGGACACGTACTCACTTGAGTGCACCTCCAGGACGATGCTGCACTCAGCTGAGCCTGCCCGGTTTTCAGCTACGCAGATGTAGAGCCCAGCCATGTCCAGGGAGAAGTTGGTCAGCTTGAGAGTGCCCCGGGCAGAGTCTGCGGGCGAGAAACCCGGGTGCCACCCCCCTGTCCCCTGCCCCCTATCCCCTGCCCCCTTGGATGGCCTGAGCCACAGGGATGTTCCCCGGGAACGAGGCGAGGCATGGGCAGAGGTGGGAGGGATCATGGAACCATGGGATGGTTTGGGTTGGAAGGGATATCAAAGCCCACTCAGTTCCACCCCCTGCCATGGGCAGGGACACCTCCCACTGGATCAGGGGCTCCAAGCCCCATCCAACCTGGCTTTGAACACCTCCAGGGATGGGGCAGCCACCACTGCCTCTGGGCAACCTGCGCCAGGGCCTCCCCACCCTCAGCATGAAGAATTTCTTCCCAATATCTGATCTAAATCTTCCCCCTCCCAATTTAAAGCCATTCCTCCTCATCCTGTCACTCCAGGCCCTTGTAAAAAGTCCCTCCCCAGCTTTCCTGGAGCCCCTTTCAGCACTGGAAGATGCTCTAAGGTTTCCTCAGAGCCTTCTCTTCTCCAGGCTGAACAACCTCACAGCAGAGGTGCTCCAGCCCTCAGGTCACCCCCATGGCCTCCTCTGGACCCGTTCCAACAGATCCATCTCCTTCTTATGTTGGAGATTCCAGAACTGGGCACGGTGCTCCAGCTGGAGTCTCACCAGAGTAGAGGGAATGAAGGAGAAGGATGAAGGATTCTCCAGCTGAAGTTGCTCAGGACTCCCCAACCCGCCAGTGTCACCCACCCTGGTGCCACCTTACCCTGGGCAGGAGGGAAGAAGACCTCAAGGTTGGGTGGCATGCGCTGCCACTGGTACGTGGGCAGGGGCTTCCCCTTCTCGGAGGTGCAGCTCAGCGTGATGTTGGCTCCCACGGTGGGGCTGCCATGCAGCCGGCAGGTGGGGGTGGCTGGGGGCACTGTGGGCACTGGCATTATTCCCGAGGGACATCACAGTGGTGGGAGGGAGTGAGCAGGGGGTCACTGAACAAGCCTTACCCAGTACGGTGAGGTTGATGACGCCAACGTTCTTGCCCAGGGTGGTGGTGTTGTCCACCACATTGACGGTGCACATGTACTGGCCCGAGTCACGCTCCTGTGTGGCATTGATGAACACTGAGATGTTGTGGGTGAGGACGGGGTACAGGAAACCCACGCGGGACTTCAGCTCCGTCTCCTCCACCTTCACCATCCCATCCAGGTAGGTCATGATCTGTATGGAGGGAAAAACCTACTCAGTCAACTGGGCATGGTGTCACAGGAGAGTAAACCCCTGCAGATCCCAGAATTTCGGGAGCAGAGGTTGCTGCATAAGCCCCCTCCATTCTCACCTGCCTGGAGCATCCACGGCACGGGAGCTGTCGGCATCTCCCCACAGTGAGCGCCACACGTACCTCCTGACATGGGCACCACGAGCAACTGCCCTATTATGAGCACCTCCCCATCAAGGGCACCACCTCATCGACAGCTCCTTTTCATGGAGGGAACCATGAGCACCTCCCCATTACGACTACTATGAGTACCTTGTCAGCGTGGGCACCATGAGAACTACCTTGTCATAAGCATCTCCCCACCAGGGGCACCTCCCCATTGCAGGCATGGTGGCCTTGCCCCCACTGTGTCACCCACCCATCACCATGAGCTTCCCTGCACTGCGAGCAGCTCTGCATCACGGGCACTGCAATCACTCCCCCCACTGTGGGCACCTCCTCATTGTGGCCACCACAGACACCACCCTGTCCTTGGCATCTCCCCATCTCTGGTGTCTCCCCATAGTGGGCACCACAAGCGTCTCCCCACATTGCAGGCTCTGTGGGCACCTCTCCATCACAGACATCTCCTCACTGAGGCACCACGGGCACCTTCCCATTGTGGGCACCATCCCATCACTGGCACAACAAGCATCTCCCCATTGCAGGCACAACAAACATGACTTCATCCCAGGCATCTACACATCATCATGACAAGGGCACCTCCCCATCGTGGGCACTATGAGGTTCTGCTCATCGTGCGCACCTCCTTATCATGGGCACCACAAGTACCTCCCCATTGCAGGCACCATGGGCACGACCTTATTTACTGCCTGGAGGAGAAGGACCTGGGGGTGTTGGTTGACAGGGACTGAACATGAGCCAGCAGGGGCCCAGGTGGCCAAGAAGGCCAATGGCATCTTGGCTTGGATCAGAAACGGCGTGGCCAGAAGGTCCAGGGAGGTTCTTCTCCCTCTGGACTCGGCACTGGTGAGACCGCACCTCAAATCCTGTGTTCAGTTCTGGGCCCCTCACCACAAGAAGGATGTTGTGGCTCTGGAGCGAGTCCAGAGAAGAGCAACAAAGCTGGTGAAGGGGCTGGAGAACAGGCCTTATGAGGAACGGCTGAGAGAGCTGGGGGTGTTTAGCCTGGAGAAGAGGAGGCTGAGGGGAGACCTCATTGCTCTCTACAACTACCTGAGGGGAGGTTGTGGAGAAGAGGGAGCTGGGCTCTTCTCCCAAGTGACAGGGGACAGGACGAGAGGGAATGGCCTCAAGCTCCGCCAAGGGAGGTTCAGGTTGGACATTAGGAAAAAAAGTGTTCACAGAAAGGTTCATTGGGCACTGGAAGAGGCTGCCCAGGGAAGGGGTTGATTCACCTTCCCTGGAGGTGTTTAAGGCACGGGTGGACGAGGTGCTGAGGGACATGGTTTAGTGTTTGATAGGAATGGTTGGACACGGTGATCCAGTGGGTCACAGAATCACAGAATCACATGGAATCACAGAATAACCAGGTTGGAAGAGACCCACTGGATCATCGAGTCCAACCATTCCCACCAATCCCTAAATCATGCCCCTAAGTACCTCATCCACCCTCACCTTAAACACCTCCAGGGACGGCGACTCAACCACCTCCCTTGGCAGACCGTTCCAATGCCTAACCACCCTATCCGTGAAGAATTTTTTCCTAATCTCAAGCCTAAATCTCCCCTGGTGAGCTTGAGGCCATTCCCTCTCATCCTGTCCCCTGTCACTTGGGAGAAGAGCCCAGCACCCTCTTCTCCACAACCTCCCTTCAGGTAGTTGTAGAGAGTAATAAGGTCTCCCCTCAGCCTCCTCTTCTCCAGGATAAACAACCCCAGCTCTCTCAGCCGCTCCTCATAAGATTTGTTCTCCAGCCCCTTCACCAGCTTTGTTGCCCTTCTCTGGATTCGCTCCAGAGCCACAACATCCTTCTTGTGGTGAGGGGCCCAGAACTGAACACAGTACTCGAGGTGCGGTCTCACCAGTGCCGAGTACAGAGGGAGAAGAACCTCCCTGGACCTGCTGGTCACGCCGTTTCTGATCCAAGCCAAGATGCCATTGGCCTTCTTGGCCACCTGGGCACACTGCTGGCTCATGTTCAGTCGGTTGTCAACCAGCACCCCCAGGTCCTTCTCCTTCTGGCAGCTTTCCAGCCAGGCTTCTCCTACTTCTGCTTAGGGTTGTTGTGCCCCAAGTGCAGGACCCGGCATTTGGCCTTGTTAAACCTCATGCCGTTGGTCTCAGCCCAGCAGTCCAGCCTGTTCAGATCCCTTTGCAGAGCCTCCCAACCCTCCAGCAGATCGACACTTCCACCCAGCTTGGGTGGGTGGTGGGTGGGTGGGTCTTTTCCAACCTAGTGATTCTGCAATTCATCATGGACACCATGAGCATCTACTTATCATGGGCACCTCCTCATTGTGGGCCCCTCTCCTTGGTGGGTGCCGCCTCCTTCTGGGCACCATGACCTTCTTCTCATCACAGGCACCTCCCCACGTTGGGCACCTCCCCATTGTGGGCATCTCCCCACGTCCTCATGGGCCCCACATTCATCCCACCATGCTGCGCACCTCCCTGTGGTGGACACCACGCGCACCCTGCACCATGGCCACCTCCCCGCTTGGCCCCCTCCCTCCCCACTGCTCACCTGGAAGGGGTCAGCATCTTCCTTATCCAGCAGCCAGGTGACGTAGGGCTTCTTCTGGGAATGGCTGGTGTACCAGGCAGGCAGCACCACTCGCTCCCCCTCCACGGAGAAGACTGAGCCCGTCCCCACATGCACCTCCAGCACGGCCAAGGAGACACCTGTGCAGGGCCAAAGAGGGAAGACGACGGGATGTGACTCAATCCCAGATGCCATTTGTCCATGAAAGCCCACTGAGCACTGGGGAACGTCCTCCTTCCGAAGGGAAACCTAACAATTGTCGATTGTCATTTGTTGCTTGGAGGACATTCTTCCTCCTTCCCCATCACGGGAAGGGCTTTCCGGCCGCTCTGGAGGGCACGGAACAATGGCAGCTCCAACCGGGCCAGCCCTACCCTCCCCTAGGAAGCTGCACTGGATCCTCCATCCCATGGGATTTTGAGGAGGGGCACCCATATGCACCCTCCAAGGCCTCCCAGTCATCCCAGTATTCCCCCTTTTTTGCAGCCAGTGCTAAAATGGATTGTTGATGGAAGTCTCATCCCTTTCCAAATGCCCCATCCTTGCATTCCAGCATCCCCCACTGAGACAAAGCCATGGGATACGATGACTGGGAGGTATCCAGTCATCCCAGTATTCCCCCTTTGTGCTGCCAGTGCTAAACTGGGACTGTTGATGGGGGCCTCATCCCATTCCAAATCCCCCATCCTTGCATCCCCCACGGGAGGAGGCGATGGGATGCAAGCGGGTACTGCAGTCCAGAGGAGGATGCTCGGCTCCAGGAGGAAGATTAAGTCCCTGGATTTGCCTGTAAGACTGAGCTGCAAAATTAATCGGCTCAGGCACGGTTGGGTTTGGGCCGTTTCTCTCCCCGGGGGAAACACCACCCGCATCCTGGCTGCTCTATCCCTGCATCCCTGCATCGATCCGATCCGTGTCCCCGGCTGCCCCGCTCCTGCCGCTGCCCCAGGGATGCTCTGGTTTGGGATGCAGGGGGGAAAGGGCGATGCTTGTCCATCACCCTAAACACTCACTGCCACCCAGGATGAGTGGAAAAACACGACTCTTGAAGGATTTAGGGAGCCCCCGACACCCTTGCTCTCTTCTCTCTGAACTCAAAGGTTTTAAATTTGATTTTTCCAGGGTGGGAAGAAGAAAACAAGGAACTGGGGGGTATTTTTGGCCTCCTCCCTGCATCCGTTCATCCCCCTCCTGGCAAGGCAGCAGCAGGGTTTCCGGACAGAGCCTTGCAGTTCTGCGCAGGAAATTCTGCTCTGGCTGATAAAGTCTTCCCAGGAATTCACAATATAATTCGAATTTCCCTTCTCCAATGAAAAACTGGGAGAAATCAGCAGTGGGCTGGGGAGGATGCTTAAAAATAGATCACTCGGGCTAAGAACATAAACCCTTAAGTCCTGACGAGGGGGGGAAATGCCAGTGGGTGACGGAGCTGGGAGCCTGCCCGGCAGCCAGACCATGGCAAATCATTAATATATTAATATTATTAATTATATTGAGCTATGGTGTAGAATAAAACCTACAGTCTGGGAAAATAATGGTAATTATGTTGTAATTCTGTGTCATCGTGAAGAGAACTGGGTTAAATTTAGGTAATATCTAAGAAAATATGGGAGATTTAATAATCATAGTCTAATTTTTGAGATAGAAACCATAGTAAAAGAGATAATAGAGAGTAGATGTCCTATAATAATTATAAGAATAGTGATAGTAGTGGGGCTGTGATGGTGCGAGTAGAGATCATAATAAGGATAGCAATTATGATAATGATAATAATTATGCTGCTAATGATCAGAACAATAATAAAGTTCATTAATGAGGCAGATCCTGGCTCCTGAACCTCTGGGCATCCCCAAAAGCCAGCAAAAATCTAGGGTTTTTTTTGCTCAGCTCCTCCACTAGCATTATTTTTGGGGCAAAGAAAAGGCCAAAGGGTGCTATGGGTCCCTGGGGAATTCGGGCTTTGGAGGGAAAAGATGCTCTGGCCCTGGACAGGCATTTCCCATCACAGGAAAACAGCCCTGTGTGGCTCCACCCTGGCAAACCCTGGCATGTTAACTCTGAAACCTAATGATGACTCTTAATTGTGCTCTGTGGCTGCAGCTTTGCTCCATCATCCTTAATTCACGGCGACAGGGAGAACACAGCTCTGTCCTCCCAGCACCTCAGGGAGAGGAGGATGGATCTGGATCCGGAGGATGGTTCCATCTTAAAAATCCTCTTTATCTTGCAGAATTCACCCCAAATTCCTCATCTCAGACAAATTTCACCCTAAAAGGGGCTTGGATGAGTTGGTGCCTGAGCTGAGGGCAGTGGACCGAACCCTTTGGCATCAGCTTTGGCTTTTGCCACCTTGCCGCTCAAATCCCCTAATGCCTTAACCAGATCAAAAAAAATAAGCTGCTCCCAGTGTTCAGACCCATAGCGGGGCGGGGTGGCGGGGTGGGGCTTGGGACCTCCCAGCTGCTCTTTGGGCTGAAAAAACTTGATTTTCATCCATCTGCCCCGAGCTAAGCACCTGCCTGGGTGTTTCCCTGTGTTCCAGCCCATCTGCCAGGTGTTTTTCCTGCGCACAGGGATGCCGAGCAGCCCCCTGGCTTTCCCTCATTCCTATGGACCCCAGGGGAGAGAGCGTTTGAAACCCAGCTTAGAGGAAAACCACTCATTTGGGGCTCAAAAGTGACTTTTTCCTACGGAAAAAATAATTCCCTATGGGAAAAGAAAACACCATTAAATTTCCTTTAACAAATCCCTTTCATTTTTTTTCCCCAAGGGATAAAATCCTTTACATTTACCTTAAATAACAGCCTTATTTTTTTTCCCCCATGCTAAAAAAAAATCGTTTAAGTTGACTTTTTTTTTTCCCTGTGGAACAAATACCTTCAAAGCCCAGCACATGCCCAACACATTGATAGCCATTGCTCTTCCTGTATCCATCACCCCATCCTTGTCTCCAACTGCATCATTCCGACCCTTCCCAGCTCATGGGGCAGCCTGGACCCCCCCTGCCCCCCTCCAACCCTCCAAACCCCAAGGGAACAGGGGCCAGATGATCCCATCTGATGGGATTTATGGTGCTGGAGCCACGGGAAACTCAGACTCCAATTAAAACCCAAGAGCCCAAGCTTGGGATTTCAAATCCACAGCGGGAATCTGGGCGGAAAAACAACCCCTCGAACCCCTTGGAGGAGGTCATGGCGCGTCCCGGCGGCACAGCCACCCGGCCACTTGGTTTTTTTCATTTTTATGAAGATTTTTTGTTTCTTCCCTTTGCTTTTGACTATTTATAACCGGGCAGATAGGAGCTGCCGAGCTGGGAGCAGCGTCCCTTGGGAAAACCCACAGTGGCTTTTCTCATGACCCCAGAGTCGGGGGGGCAGAGAGCAGCGGGTGCTCCGGAGAGGCCAAATTTGGGAAAAAAATTAAATAAAATAATAATAATAATAGTACGTGACATTGCTCGAGATAGAACCGAGCTCCAGGCCGGGGTAAGAGAGGGAGGCACAACAGGATGGGAATGGAGATGGGATGGAGTATGGGATGGGACAGGGATGGCAATGAGACTGGGGGATGAGATTGGGGATGGGCTCAAAGATGGAGATGGGATTCGGGATGGGATGGATTTGGGGATGAGATTGAGGATGGGAATGTGGATGTGACGGGGGACGGGATGAAGATAGGATGTGAATGAGATGGGAGATGGGTTGAAGATGGGGATGGGGATGAGGTTGGAATTAGGGGATGAGACTGGGGATGAAGATGGGATGGGGATGAGATCAGGGGTGGGATGGAGGTGGGGCAAGGCTGGGGACAGGGATGCCAAGCATCACCCCTTGCTTTGCTTTCCCCATCACAATTCCACATGACCCCATAGGGTGGGGCAGGATGTCTGAAAGCCATTTTGGGCTCCAAAGCGTCTTTTTTTCCTGCGTTTTTGTGCTCTAGGTCCCCATGGCATCACATCCCGGGACTTGGTGTGACTCTTTTTTGGGGGGATCCATTACAACCCCATGAAGATTAACCACCACCCAGGTGCAGTGAAGGAGCATCCTGGTTGGGATTTAAGGACGAAGCAACCCTTGTGCACTGTCCCAGCGCTCCTTGACTGGTTTTTATCGTGGAAAAGGACCCTCGAGGAGCACAAAGCAGAGCAGGAGCCAGTACCCCCACCCCATGTCCCCCAAGGAAGGAAACTCCGCTCCCATTGTTTCGGGGGCCGTTTCCTTTCCCCAAAGGTCTCTCCGCTGGGAACGTCGAAGGATGTTTCCCTTTGGAGCAACTTCGGGAACGGGGAGGGGATGGAAATCCCGAGGGAAGAAAGGGGTCGGGATGCGACACCCCCAGAGCGGCTGGGGCGGCCCCAGGGCTGTGGGAACAAGGGAGCCGACAGGTTTTTATCGTGGGGAAAAACGAAAAAACATCAAAAAAACGGGTTTAGTGAGCGGAGCGGCTGCCGGGGGCTCGGGCTGAGGCTCGAGACGGCGATGCCAGCCCGATGCCCCGGGGAAGAGACACCCCCCAGCGACCCCCCCGAGTCCCCCCGAGCCCCCAGTCCCCGCTCACCCAGCGCCGCCAGCGCCAGCGCCGCCCTGAGCAGCGCGACCATCGCCGGAGCCGCCGCAGGTGCCGGGGGAGGGACCCGCCGGGCCCGGGGCCGCCTCTGCCCCGCCCGGGCCGGACCCCACACCGCCCCCCGCCCCGCCCTGCCCCGCAACCCTGCCCCTCAGCCCAGCTCCCGATCCAATCCTGCCCCCCAGTCCTGCCCCCCAACCTGGTTCCCCAACCCAGCCTCCCAACCCAGCCCCTAATCCAATCCCCCAACCAACCCCAATCATAGAATCATAGAATCATAGAATCACCAGGTTGGAAGAGACCCACTGCATCATCGAGTCCAACCGTTCCTATCAATCACTAACCCTCAGCACCTCGTCCACCCGTGCCTTAAACACCTCCAGGGAAGGTGAATCAACCCCTTCCCTGGGCAGCCTCTGCCACTGCCCAGTGACCCTTTCTGTGAAAAGTTTTTTCCTAATGTTCAGCCTGAACCTCCCCTGGCGGAGCTTGAGGCCATTCTCTCTCGTCCTATCCCCTGTCACTTGGGAGAAGAGCCCAGCTCCCTCCTCTCCACAACCTCCTTTCAGGGAGTTGTAGAGAGCAATGAGGTCTCCCCTCAGCCTCCTCTTCTCCAGGCTAAACACCCCCAGCTCTCTCAGCCGCTCCTCATATGGCCTGTTCTCCAGCCCCTTCACCAGCTTCGTTGCTCTTCTCTGGACTCGCTCCTCCCAATCCAGCCCCTAACCCTCCCCCTAATCCAACCCTGACCCCCATGCGATCCAGCCCTACATTCCAATCCAATCCCCCAATCCACCTCTCAACCAATCCATCCACCAATCCAATCTGATACCCCCCATCCAGCCCCTAATCCAATCCAGACCCCCAATCCAGCCCCCAATCCAATCCAATCCACTCCAATCCAATCCAATCCAATCCAATCCAATCCAATCCAATCCAATCCAATTCCCCAATCCAGCCCCCAATCCAATCCAATCCACCCCCCAATCCAATCCAATCCCCCAATCCAGCTCCCAATCCAATCCAGACCCTAATCCAGCCCCAATCCAATCCAATCCACCCCCCAAACCAATCCACCCCCCAATCCAATCCAGACCCTAATCCAGCCCCCAATCCAAACCACCTTCCAATCCAATGCCCCTACCCACACCCCAACCCAACCCTAACCCCCATGATCCAGCCCCATGTTACAATCCTATCCCTCCACTAACATCCAATCCAATCCCTCCAATCCAGCCCCCAATCCAGCCCCTAACCCACCCCCTAATCCAACCCTGACCCCTGCGAGATCCAGCCCCACATTCCAATCCAATCCCCCAATCCACCTCCCATCCAATCCACTCCCCAATCCTGACTCCCAATCCAATCCCCCCAACCCACTCCCCCATTCCAATCCAGCCCCCATCCCAATGCAATCCAGTCCCCATCCCAATCCAATTCACCCAATCCAGCCCCCACTCCAATACAATTCCCCCCATCCAATCCACCCCCGGATCCACCTTCAATCCAATCCAGCCCCTCAATTCAATCCAATCCCCCAGTCCACCCCCATTCCAATCCAGTCCAGCTCCCCATTCCAATCCAATCCCCCCATCCAATCTACCCCCAGTCCTATCCAATTGCCCCTGTCCAATCCAGCTCCATCCAGCTGTGAATCCCCACCAAGCAGCAACCCAGCTGTGAAGAGGAATTAATTAGGGGGTGGTAATTATTTACTTTCAGTGTCAGGGTTCAAAGCAGGAGGCTCGTCAATGTCACCCCAGCTCCCTCCCTCCCATGCTGGAGGTTTGAGTATCCCTTGAGCATCCCTCGGGACAAACACAATAATCCTTCAAAACCAAAAAATGACCCTGAAAAGGACCTTCCTGACCATCTGGGCTGTGTCCAGTGATTTTAGGGAGCCCGAGGGTGAATCTTTCCTGAGGTTATCCCAGTCCTCAATCCAACCAGGGCGAGATCTTGAAGCACCAGCAGAGATTAGATGCTGGCAGAGGAGGAGGGGGAATTAATCCCTTCTCGCCCTCATCTCCCCCCATAAATCCAGCCCGGCTGCTGGGATTGCAGGATCTGGGGACAGGGAGCGAAGGTGCTCGGTGGGGACTGACCTGGTCAGATCCCACGGGGATCTCACCTTTCCTCTGCCTGCTATGTCACCTCCTCCTGACACCAGTTCCAGCAGAGGCTCTTTGGGGCAACTCACCCTATTTTATAGAATGGTTTGAGTTGGAAGGGAGCTTAAAGTTCATCTCATTCTACCCCCTGCCATGGGCAGGGACACCTTCCACTGGATCTGGTTGCTCCAAGCCCCATCCAACTTGTCTTTGAACACCTCCAGGGGTGGGGCAGCCACCACTGCTCTGGGCAAACCTAGGCCAGGGCCTCCCTGCCCTCATCATGTATAATTTCTTCCTAGTGTCTGATTTAAATCCCCCCTCCACTTCCAATTTAAAGCCGTTCCCCTTCATTCTGTCACTCCAGGCCCTTGTAGAAAGCCCATCCCCAGCTTTCCTGAAGCCTCTTTCCATACTGGAAGCTGCTCTAAGGTTTCCTTGGAGCCTTCTCTTCTCCAGCCTAAACAACTGCAACCCTCTCACCCTGTCAAAGCAGAGAAGCTCCAGATCATCTTTATAGCCTCCTCTGGACCCATTCCAACAGCTCCACCTCCTTATGCTGAGGATTCCAGAGCTGGACACAAGACTCCAGGTGAGATCTCACAAGAGAGGAATAGAGGGGCAGAATCACGTCTCTATTTTTTGGGAACGATTCATCCTATTTTTAAAGGACTGGGTGCAGGGCAGGGTGACCTTCTCCTCTTCCTCTCTGCTGTCTCAGGACTTGACTACATCTGAAGGTGTTGCTAATCTCCAGCTGGGCAGCGGCCTGCAGGGTTTCAAAGCATTTAATCATCTCCATGTGTGGTTTTGTAGAGCTTTTGGGCCCTGTGAATGGCAAAGTAAGCTTGGTTTTGGCAATTGGAAGCAGTTGGCAAAGGGAGCAGCTGGAGACAGACACTGCATCTGGTCAAACAGATCGATTGGGTGGTGGCCTCACACCTGAGGTGGGAAAGAACCTTCACAGCTCAGGATTGCTTCACATAAAAACTGAGAGCCCAGAAGCACGGGCTGAGCCTGGGGAACCAGCAAGTCCCCACCTCGGATGACACGAGTGGCCTTGCCAAGGGCCAGTCAACACTAAAGGGCTCAGCCCTGCCCCAAGGGGTGCTGGAAGTTTTCAAAAAGTATAAAGTTGGTACCTGAGACCCCTTTTGTTTCAGGAGAAAAAAGAATGAGCACCTTATACGACGGATGGGTCAACAGCCCTGGACTTTTCTTCCTCCACGAAGAAGAAACATCCTGGTCAAAATCACACCTCTGCCTCTGTCAGATGTTTCCCTGGGACAATAAATCCTAACTTGAATTTCTTCTGTTCCTTGCTTTATATTTCATTGCGAAACAGTTATAAATGTTCAAGTACTAACACAGCAATGAATTTATCAAGGCAACCCAAATTTGTTTTAATCTGTCATGTGAATTAAATCACTCGCTGCCTCAAGCAGGGCGAGATCGTCTCTCTGGGCATTGCTGAAGCGGCCGTCCCGTTTGGGGACCACACGCACGAACCCTGAGTACCAGGCTCTAAGGAGAACCTCACAGGTAACCGGATTCTGATTTGTGGCAAAAACATGTATGAGCCCACACCCATCATCCTTAGCCATAAACCTTTAACCAACTCTGAGATTTTCAATCTCATGGCTTGATGGGAGGTCCTCCTTGGCCACCTCACAGGATCTCACCTGTTTCATGTGACACCATGGGGAAGGAAACCAGCTCCAGTGATGCTCAGCCCCATAAAATAAATCAATCAAACGTCTCTCACCTGGAATGAAGCCCCAGTAGAAGCATCATAGAATCATGAAATGATTTGGGCTGGAAGGAACCTCAAAACCCATCCAGTGCCACCCCTGCCATGGGCAGGGACACCTCCTGCTGGATCAGGGTCTCCAAGCCCCATCCAACCTGGCCTCAAACACCTCCAGGGATTGGGCAGCCACCACTGCTCTGGGCAACCTGCGCCAGGGCCTCCCCACCCTCAGAGTGAAGAATTTTTGTCTTATGTCCAGCCTAAATCTTCCTCCTTCCAATTTTAAGCCGTCCCCCCCTTCTCCTGTCAGTCCAGGTCCCTGTAAAAAGTCCCTCCCCAGCTTTCCTGGGTGCCCCTTTCAGGACTGGAAGCTGCTCCAAGGTCTCCCTGCAGCCTTCTCTTCTCCAGCCTGAACAACCCCAACTCTCAGCCTGTCCTCAGAGCAGAGGAGCTCCAGCCCTCTCGTCATCTCTGTGGCCTCCTCTGGACCTGTTCACACAGTTCCATCTCCTTCTTATGTTGGGGATTCCAGAACTGGACGCAGGGCTCCAGGTGGGGTCTCACCAGAGCTGAGCAGAAGGGCAGAATCCCCTCTCTGGTCCTGCTGGCCACACTTTTCGTGATGCAGCCCAGGACACGTTTGGAGAGAAGTCTCCACATGCCCCTTTGAATTTCCCCCTCAACGAGGAGAAAGGCATTTGCTGACGCCTGTACATGTTTGCTTGATTTTATTAGGACTGACACATTCATCGTATGTCACAAACGTCACCGATCGATGAGCTTTAGGAAATAAAAAACAACCAAAACTGCCAGCGCCAGCCGGTGAGAACATGGGGCTGATACCATAACACGTCTGGAAAAGGCATTGAACGCGTCCTCCCCGTCCCTGTGCCCGCCCTGTCCCCGTGCCCCCCCCACCCCTTCCCCGTTCTCACAGCTTTGATTGTACCCATAAGCATGGTTCCACACACAAATGGTTCCCAGCTGCCAGGTTCTCCTTGTGAAGAGGCTAACAAAAAAAAACCCCAAAACCCAGTGACAAAAAAAACCCCCAACAATGTAAAAAGAAAAAAATACAAAGGCCAGGAATTACTTTAATGTTAAAAAATTAAAATAAAATAAAAGCGGATATGGCAACACTACTCGTGAAGTGGAATTCATCACCAAAACCAAAGTCTTGTTTGCAGGCAACACTGTTTGGAGAGAGAGGAGAACACTTGACAGGTGAAAAAAGTGAAATTCTAAATTATATACAACAGCATCTAAGGATGGTTTGGAAAAACAGTCTCCTTTAACGTGATTCAAGGTTTAACTTGCTGTTATCTATTGCTTATTTATTCAGATCCGTAATAACACTTAAGAGACGGATGTGTAAAAATGAGACGCCATGGAATAAAGAAAACCCCCAAAAAACAGCTTTTCATATGAAAACACCATGTGTACGCACTTGTCCAATGTGGAATGTACCTACAGTCGTTGCACAGGCTGGCGGTTTCTCCTCGCCATGCTGTTCCAGCAGGAAAAGCAGCCGGTCCGGCCGGCAAGAGAGCCAGGACAGGCTGGCTTGCTGAGGATGAACTTGTGGAAAGCACCCCGCAAGCCTCTCATCACCCCGAAACTCAGTTCCAGGTGGAAAAGTCTGACTTGCCCAGCTGTGAACGGACAGGATCCGAAAGCATCTGGTAGTGAGATGGAAAAACGGGGCAGGAAGCCCTAATCCTTATGAAGGACGAGACTCAGTTGTTGAATTTCAAGGGGTATCCGATGGCTTTTTCCAGGCACTCTACCAAAGAGCCGGCAGAAAGAAAATCCCTCTCCACTTCCACAAATTTGATGTAGATAGATTTGGGCGACACGCCGGGCTCTACGATGCAGTTCTGAGATAAAAAGGCGTTGATCCCGACCCAATCTTTGCTGAAGGTTTTGGTGTTTGCCTGAAAGTGTAAAAACAGGCACTGCTGGAGAGTCCGGACCTCAGCAATGCCGAGGTAACAGTAGATAATCCGGGCGGATTCCATCTCCACTCGGAGGGAGGCCTGTGCCGAAGGGACCTCCAGCTCCCCTTGAGTCTCATTGCTGGGATCGGGGCCCCGGTGCTCGGCGAGAGGGGAGGGTGGTTTGTCATGGCACTCTTCATAGCCGATGGCATAGAGGCCTGGGCTTTTGGGGATCCCTCCTGGTAATAAATACTGAACGACGTTCCCTCCGGTGGGCTTGGAGTGAGCGATGGGTATCCAGTCGATCTCCATGTGAAGCTCCAGGCATCGGGCTTCACTGATGGTGATCTCCAGGAATTTGTAATAAACGTTTTTCCAGTTCATTTTCTGCACTCTGGTCATGATAACCCGGCCCTCTGGCTTTTCCGAGTTGAAGTATTCCCGGAGCCGCTTGCCAAGCGGCACCTGTGAGCTGATCTCTGCGTAGTGGTAGCGAATGTCCTCCTTCCAGCGGGTGTTGTAACCGATGCCGAAAATGGCCAGTTTGTTAGAAAGATGTAGCCTGGAGAAGTCCGTCCAGCTCTGGAATAGCTCCCATTTCAACTGGACCGACTCCAAGATTTGCATAATGTTCTGCATGACGTCACGCTTCCTGGGAATTAAAAAACACAGAAAGAAGGATAAAGGCATCAGTAAACAGGAGCTCAAAATCATCCCAGCAAACACACTGACCTTTGGAAAATACTCCTTCCCTCCAGCTTTCCTGGCTGCTTCCTCAGCAGTGGGTATTTTATCACTTTACAGTGGAAGGTGAGAGCATGGGTTATTAACCACATACTGATGGATTTTAATTAATACCTGCAAGACACCACCTGGAATTCTGTGTCCAGTTCTGGAATCCCCAACATAAGAAGATGGAACTGTTGCAACGGGTCCAGAGGAGGCCCCAGAGGTGATGCAAGGGCGGGAGTACCTCTGCTATGAGAACAGGTTGAGAGAGTCAGGATTGTTCAGACTGGAGAAGGGAAGTCTCTGGGGAGAACTTAGAGCAGCTTCCAGTACTGAAAGGGGCTCCAGGAAGGCTGGGGAGGGACTCTTGATCAGGAAGAGGACAAGGGGGAATGGTTTTTAGCTGAAAGAGGGGAGATTTAGAAGACTCTGGCCCAGGTAGCCCAGAAAAGTTGTGGCTGCCCCATCCCTGGTGGTGTTCAAGGCCAGGTTGGATGGAGCTTGGAGCCCCTGATCCAGTGGAAGTTGTCCTCACACATGGCAGGGGGCAGAATGAGATGAACTTTAAGGTCCCCTTCAGCTTCAGAGAATGATTCCCACTCTGAATGATTCCTGCTCTCAACAACCCCCAAATCCCACATGACATCCTGCTCCTACCTGAGCTGCTTCAAAGCCATTTGCAACCAAACACGTCTCTGGTGCTGCTAGATACGTGCAGTGACTGCGATGTTCCTTACAGCTGTGTGATCCCATCGGCATGCAGTCTGTAACAGAGGACCAGAGCTGCACCTCTAATTTCTAACCACCACTCAAAATGCTTCCACCTCGGCACTACCCTGGAATTCCTATGAGCAAGCAGGGGTGGAACTGCAAAACACACTGAGCCAAGCAGCTCTGAAAGTCTTGGTTGCAGTGCTGGAGCAAAAACAGGGCTAAAGAGACCAATCCTGCAGAGTAGAAGGGAAGAGAAGCTGTGCTCAGACATAACTGACATGGCAGCAGCAGAAATCCCTCTCTATATCCAAGAAAGAACTCAAGTGGTTCCAAAGGTTTCATTTTGCTCCTGGAATGATGCTGGCATCAAAGTAAGTTCCCATGGAGGGGTTTACACTTTGCTAGGCGATCAGGAGAGAGCATTCTGTGTGTGCCTGGAGCAGGTGGGAACGGCTTCCTCCAGTATGAATGAGACACTTAGGGCGTAATTAGCAACTGGGGAGAACGACTCATTTCAGGAATTGTCCTATAATCAAAGCTGTAGGAAGATAATGAGACTCATTTGGTAACAGAGAAAACTCTCTCCATCCAACAAATGGGATTTAAAAGCTTTCTGCTCTCTGTACAGCTGACCTGGAATCACATGGGCGTCCCCACACCCCAAGGAGAACCTCTTCTCCTCCCAGGGTCACCGCAGCCCCAGGAGGACCTCTTCTCCTCCCACATCCCAACAGGACAGCATAGAACACCTGCAGTCCCTGCACCAAAGGACAGCGGTTTTCTTCTCTAGGGCATGCATGAACTTCCCTCCTCTTCTGAGCTCCTTTGCTGCATTCATGAAGATCATTTAAACTCCCTAAAATCTGCCTTTCCCAAGAGCTCCCCAATGACGTTAAGAATGAGAGAGGTGAGGGACATGATGGTCTTTAAGCAGGAGCAGATATGACACCCCATGAATGGCACAAGGCGACCCTTAGAGTTGAGACTCCAGCAGCTGCATTTCTGCCCAGTAAATCTCCCAGTGGATCAGAAGGTCCCATTTTCGATCAAATTGATATGAGGGTTAAAGAAAAAACGGTTTGGGAGCTGAAGACCCTTTCCATAGTGCTGGAGAGGTCCAACTTCATCACCTTTCATCTCAAAAAATCTGCTTTTTTTAGGAGGAAATATAACACACATGGTTTTGCGAAGGTTCTCCAAGTGCCAGTGCCTCCTGGGCACTGAGCTGTGTAGAAAAGTTGATGTACAATGGTTGCTGCACACCGGCTTTGCACATCTCAGGTGAGGTGTCCAGACCCACAGACCAGGCAGAGGTCACCCATCCTCAGGGCTATGGAAGGCTATATCCATCAAACTATCCAGCAGCAGCCACCATGCCAGAAGATTTGGCAGGCTGAGAGAGCTGGGGTTGTTCAGCCTGGAAAACAGAAGACTCCGGGGGGAACTTAAAGCAGTCTCCAGTACTGAAAGGGGCTCCAGGAAAGCTGGGGAGGGGCTCTTGATGAGGGAGTGCAGGGATAGGACAATGGGGAATGATCTGAAGCTGAAAGAGGGGAGATTGAGATGAGATCTCGGGAAGAAATTTTTTCCTGTGAGGGTGGGGAGGCCCTGGCCCAGGTTGACCAGAGCAGTGGTGGCTGCCCCATCACTGGAGGGGTTCAAGGCCAGGTTGGATGGAGCTTGGAGCCCCTGATCAAGCGGGAGGTGTCCCTGCCCATGACAGGGGGTGGGACTGGATGGGCTTTGAGGTCCCTTCCAACCCAAACCATTCCATGACTCTGTAATTCTGGAAGAGACCTTAGAAGGCATTTCAGCAAATGCATCTCCACCAGGACCAGAGCGTAACTAAGTTTCTAAAGCACCAACATGAAGATCCGTTTGGCAAGTGGAGCCAGGGGAGGTTAAAAACACCTGTTGCATTGTCAACAAACTCCTGTCTCCAATATCTTTATTTGTGATCTGGATGAGGGGATTGTTTCCTCAGTCAGTTTGCAGGTGACACCAAGCTGGATGGGAGTGTTAATTGACTGCAGGGCAGAGAGGCTCTGCAGACGGACCTGGCCAGGCTGGATCCATGGGCTGAGACCCATGGGATAAGGTTCAACAAGGCCAAGTGCCAGGTCCTGCACTTGGGACTCAACAACCCCATGCAGCTCCAGGCTTGGGGAAGAGTGGCTGGAAAGCTGCCCCATGGAAAAGGCCCTGGGGGTGTTGCCTGACAGTGGCTGAACATGAGCCAGCAGTGGCCTAGGTGGGCAAGAAGGGCAACAGCATCCTGGCTTGGATCAGCCGTGGGGTGGCCAGCAGGAGCAGGGCAGGGATCGTCCACCCTGGACTCAGTGTTGGTGAGGCCACACCTCGAATCCTGGGTTTGGTTTTGGGCCTCTTGCTAGAACAAGGATGCTGAAGGGCTGGAGCCCAGCCAGAGAAAGGAATGGAGCTGGGGAAGGAGCTGGAGCCCAGGGGCTCTGGGAGCAGCCAAGAGACTTGGGGCTGTTGTGTCTGGAGAAGAGAAGGCTGAGGGGAAACCTCATCACTCTCTGCAGCTCCAGGAGAAAAGGTTGTGGTGAGGTGGGTGCTGGTCTCTTCTTCCAAGTGACAGGTGATAGGATGAGAGAGAATAGCCTCAGGTTGCACCAGGGCAGATTTAGGTTGGACATCAGGAGAAACGTCTTCACGGAAAGTGTTCTTGGGCACTACAGAGGCTGCCCAGGGGGGTAGTGGAGTCACCATCTCTGCAAGTGTATAAAAGCCAGGCAGATGAGGTGCACGGGGATGGTTCTGTGGTGGACAGGGACAGCTGGACTCTCTGATCTCAAAGGTCTTTTCCAACCAAATGATTCTATGACTCTGTGATTTGCCTCAAGACAGACAGCTGAACTCTGTTTAGAGAAAGCACTCCCATCCCATCCGAGTGACAAGAGAAAGCAGTGTGGGTAGGTTTTCATTCAATAATAGAGGAACAGAACTAGGAACCAAAAAAAGGCCCCCACTTTTATTAATTCTACTATAAATACACTTGGTAAGTTTAGTTCAGCACAAAATAGAACTAATAAAAATTAGTCACTCAAACTGCTCCTGCTGGAAAGAGGAATGATCTCACTAGAGATTATCTCTGGCAGCACCTCGCGTACAGGAGAGGAGAAGGGCTTTCCATGGGGGAATCCTGTGCTATGAGCACAGAGGAATCAATAGGGAACAAAGAGCCCTGCCTTTCCATTATAGCATCTCCTCTCTCTCTGGTGGGACTCGAGGGCTTGGCAGCTGATCTGCTGAGCTTCGCTCTCTCAGGCTCCATCCAGCACATCCATGATTTGCCAAGCAGAGGTACAAGCACCAAGAGCCAAATTCATAGAATCATGGAATGATTTGGGTTGGAAGGGGACTCAAAGACCATCCAGTTCCACCCCCTGCCATGGGCAGGGACACCCCACACTGGATCAGGGGCTCCAGGCCCCATCCAACCTGGCCTTGAACATCTCCAGGGATGGGGCAGCCACCACTGCTCTGGGCAACCTCCCCACCCTCAGCATGAAGATTCCTTCCTAATGTCTAATCTAAATCTTACCCCTTCCAATTCAAAGCCATTGCCTCTCATCCTGTCACTCCATGCCTTTATGAAAAGACCCTCCCCAGCTTTCCTGGAGCCCCTTTCAGCACTGGAAGCTGCTCTAAGGTGTCCCCAGAGCCTTCTCTTCTCAAGGCTGAACAATCCCAACTCTCGGCCTGTCCTCACAGCAGAGGTGCTCCAGCCCTTGGATCATCTGTGTTTCCTCCTCAGGACACGTTCCAAGAGTTCCACCTCCTTCTTACACTGGAGATTCCACAACTGGACACAGGACTCCTGGCGAGGTCTAATGAGAGCTGAGCAGAGGGGGAGAATCCCCTCCACTGACTATTTTCAGTAGAACAATCCCAGTTCGCAGAGCGTTTACCCTCCATCAATGCTGTGTCACAGTGCAATCTCATTTTTCATCTGCAGAAGGTGCCCTAGAGCTGGATTTCTCCCTGTGTCAAACCACCACTCTCCTCTGAAGTGTTAGTAATTCAGAGGAGGGAAGCCGAGAGAGACAAGAATGGTACAAATTTGTTCTAAGACTTCAAAGAGGCTGATACAGCTGGTTTTGGTGAAGGGCTCAGCTCCACATGCTTCTTCCAGTTCATATTCAGAGTCTGCAGTGAACAAATCACTTCTCAAATGAATTTAGAATAGTGGAATGAAGCTTTAATAGCGTTTCATTTTTCCAAACAGGGTATTTGGAAGCAGCAGCGGAATGTGGCAGCAGAGCCAAGGTAGAGATGGACTGTCCAGCTGATGGAGCACAGGACCCGGACACTGCTTACCTACTGCTCTTTGCTTCCTACACAGCCAAAACCAAGGCAACCCAGCAAATATGGGAAGTCCTTAGAAGTCATTGGAGGGCAGTTATTTGATGCCTGAAGTGAAGAGGGGCAGTGCTCTTCCTGCTACGACACAGTGGGTTTGTTGGAGCACCATCAGGTCCTGTCACCGGCCAGAGATGCCGCTGGCAGCAGGAGGGAAGCAAGCTCCCTCGGTTTCTGCAGGTTTGTGGCCAGTTGATAGCAACAGCAGCCTTGCATGCATGGGTTTATCAGGAAAAGAAGAGCCAGAACAAATTCCAGTGCGCGGACAGCTCAGTGAGAGGCTTCCTATCGTGAGGATCTTGGCAACACTTTCCCATCCTCTGCTAGGAAAACAATGGCATGGCGTGCATCTGCTCCAGTGGTTTCCTGCAAGCTGTTTAGCTCCAAAAAACCCTTCCCAAATCCTAGGGGGGTGAAGGGATAAGTAAAGACAAAGTTTTCAGCCATACACATTCTTACAGTCCAGCATTGCCACAACAAAAGTTCTCCCCATCAAAAACTTGCAGGGTGAGGTTCAGCACAGCATTTGCTGGCACCACCACCCCTGTGGGTTTTAGTGAGGGCATTCCTGCAGAAAAACCACACGTTCCCAGAAATGCAGAGGAAACGGAGCCCGGCAATTCTGGAAACAGGTTAGATATATTTGAAAATGCTGGACAAAGTGAAAAAAGTTTGGCATCCATTTATCATCTGTGGCTTAAGAACAGACACAACTCTACTTATGGAAGATAATAAACAAACATCCAACTTATCTTCCCATCAGCTGTGCTTCTCCCAACTGCTTTTCATCTACCAAGTCAGAGTCTGGAAGTTCCTTGCTCTCACAGTGAGGAGAAAAAGTAATTTTCAGTGAATCTGTGTTGCAAGATCATAGAATCACAGAATCATGGAATGGTCTGGGTTGGAATGGACCTCAAAGGCCATCCAGCTCCACCCCTGCCATGGGCAGGGACACCTCCCACTGGATCAGGGGCTCCAAGCCCCATCCAACCTGGCCTTGAACACCTCCAGGGATGAGGCAGCCACCACTGCTCTGGGCAACCTGGGCCAGAGCCTCCTCACTCAGCATGAAGAATTTCTTCCTAATGTCTAATCTAAACCTTCCCCCTTCCAATTTAAAGCCATTCCCCCTTGTCCTGTCACTCCAGGCCCTTGTAAAAAGTCCCTCCCCATCTCTCCTTGACTCCCTTTCAGGTCTGGAAGGTGCTTCTCCCTGGAGCCTTCTCCAGGCTGAACAACCCCAACTCTCCCAGCCCGTCCTCATAGCAGAGGTGCTCCAGCCCTTGGATCATCTCCACAGTCTTCTTTGGACCCATTCCAACAGTTCCATCTCCTTCTTATGTTGGGGATTCCAGAACTGGACACCAGGCTTCAGGTGGGGTCTCACAAAAGCAGAGCAGAGAGGCAGAATCCCCTCCCTCCCTGCTGGTCCCATGGCTTTAGATGCAGCCCAGGACATGGTTTGACTTTCTAGGCTCTGAGTACACGTTGCCAGCTCATGTGGAGCTTCTCCTCCCCCAGCACCTCAAGTCTTTCTCCTCAGGGCTTCTCCCAATCATGTCTCACCCCAGACTGTATTGAAACCGTGGATTGCCCCCACCCAGGTGGAGAACCTTGGCCTTGGCCTTGCTGAACCTCATGAGTTTCAAATTAGCTCTGAAAGTAATAAAAATAAAAGCTCCCCCCAGGCTCTGGCATGCCTTCCTGCAGGCTTGCACCAAGCACACGCTGCTCCAAGCACTGCACCCCTCCTCTCCCTCTTTCTTTCCTCCACCCCTGTGGTCCCTTTTTTCCTTACATCCACAGGGGCAAACATCAGGCAAATGGAAAAAAAACAAGACTACAAATAGACCCAAGTGCTTGGCCTTGTGTCACGATACCCACACACATCCCAGTGAATCTAGAGTGGATTTTATCCACGTTCCAAGCCCTGGCATTTGTGCAGCAAGGCTGGGTTTGTTTGCTAAATGACACAGCCAAGAAGAGAAAGAGTTGCAAAGCTTTTTAGATGTTTGGAGGTAACTGGAATAAAGCACAAAGCGGATTCGGCTGCAGGAGCAGCCTTGCACAATGGGTTTATAATTATAATCAGAAGTTCTAAACATCCCCGCCTCCTGCACAGGATCCCCAGGGAAACGCATTCCAGGGTAAAACACTCATAAATTACTTACTGCGCATCTTCTGAAGATTCCTGTTTTATCTTTAATGTTCTTCGTGTGGTTGGCATTTCATCTGAAAGGTAAAATTTCAACACTGAATTACATTTCTAGACCTTAGAACTACTTCCAGTACTGAACGGGGCTACAGGAAAGACAGGGAACAAATTTTTGCAAGCGCCTGTAATTACAGGATGAGAGGGACTGGCTTTAAATTGGAAGGAGAAAGATTTACATGGGACATTAGGAAGAAATTCTTCATGCTGAGGGTGGGGAGGCCCTGGCCCAGGCTGCCCAGAGAAGCCATGGCTGCCCCATCCCTGGAGGAGTTCAAGGCCAGGTTGGATGGGGCTTGGAGCAACCTGATCCAGTGGGAGGTGCCCATGGCAGGGAGGTGGAACTGGATGGGCTTTGATTTACCTTCCAACCCAAAATGGTCCCTGGCATTTGGATTTTTTTAAACCCTATTTTTAATAAATAAATAAATAAAACTCAAAGTTGCCTCTGAGAGCAGGCGCTCCAGCCCTTGCCAACTCCAGCTCCAAACCCTCCCCAACAGATTAGTTTTATGTTTTTCTTGGAAGCACCGTGGCCCATTAAGATTGGAATCCCTCTCCGCAAGATCAAAATCTTTCGAGGACAAGGCTACAATTCTCATGACTGAAATCACAAATTAAGGTAACAGCAAACTGCACTGGTGAAAAAAGAAAAAGGACAAACAAGAAAGAAAGACTGTTTGGCTTTTGGTCACAGAATCATGGAATCACTGAGGTTGTAAGGGCCCTCCAAGCTCAACCAGCCCAATCATCAGACCAGCCCCTCCACACTGACCAAACCACATCCCCAAGTCCCACAACCACAGGGCTTTTTAATCCCTCCAGGGATGAAACTCCACCACTGGCCTGGGCAGCCTCTGTCAGCACTTCACCACTCCTGTGAAGACATTTTTCCCAATATCCAACCTAAACCTCCCCTGGCACAACTTGAGGCCATTTCCTCTTGTTCTATTCCTTGTTACTTGGGAGAAGAGCCCAGCACCTTCCTCACCACAAACTCCATTCTGGCAGCTACAAAGAGCGATGAAGCCTCTCCTCAGCCTCCTCTTCCCCAGATTCAACTGCCCCAGGTCCCTCTGCTGCTCCCAGAATCCCTGGGCTCCAGACCGTTCCTCAGCTCCGTTCCCTTCGCCAGATGTGTTCCAGGCTCTCAACATCCTTCCTGGAGTGAGGGACCCAAAACTGAACCCAGAATTCAAGATGTGGCCCCACCAGCCCCAAGTTCAGGGGTATGTTCCCTGCCCTGCTCCTGCCAGGCTCCAAGCCAGTATGCTGGTTGCCTTCTCGCCCACCTGGGCCACTGCCGCCTCGTGTTCAACCACTGTTGAACAACACGGCCACGTCTTTTCCATGGGGCAGCTTTCCAGCCACTTGTCTCCAAGCTTGGAGCTGCATGGGGTTGTTGTGTCCCAGGTACCAGACCCGGCACTTAGCTTTGTTGAACCTCATACCACTGGTCTCAGCCCATGGATTCAGCCTGTCCCGATCCCTCTGCAGAGCTTCCATACCCTCAAGTCAATCAACACTCCCATCCAGCTTGGTGTCATCTTCAAAATGACTGAGGGAGCACTCGACTCTCTCATCCAGATCGTTGATGGTACATTTGAAAAGCAAGTACCAGAACCAATGCACTTGCATTTCATTTAGGTGTTGTTTGCTCAGCACTGTTCTCACAACTTCTCTGAACGTGAAGAATATCATCAGCCAAGGGCACACAAATGTGTCTGATTTGGCTGAAGGAACCGCTGACAACCAGGAGACCACATTTTAGCCACCAGAACCAGTCAAATTAGACAGCATTAGCTGTTGTTCACTCCACTGTTCCTCTCCCACAGTGGGGATCAAGTCTGAGAGAACCTGAATGCAGTTAACATCCAGCTTGCAAACTTCAACATTAAACTGTGATTTAAGCCTCTTTCAAAGCATCTCAATTCACCTCAATCCCCTGAACCCAGACAAGCGACCATCTCTCCTCTCCCTGTTTCAGTCTACAAATCACGAGGGAATAAAAATCATTGCAACAAGAGCCTTTATCCAATTCATCTGCGAATCACCACTTCACTTGGGTCTCTGTTGAATTTGACAGACTTAAAGGTCCTGCCACAAAAATAAGCCATCTGCTCAGGCAAGGGAGGAACACGCACCCTTGAGATCATAGAATTGTGGAATGGTTTGGGTTGAAATAGACCTCAAAGCTCATCCAGTTCCACCCCTGCCATGGGCAGGGACACCTCCTACTGGATCAGGAGCTCCAAGCCCCATCCAATCTGGCCTTGGACCCCTCCAGGGATGGGGCAGCCACCACTGCTCTGGGCAACTTGGGCCAAGGCCTCACCACCCTCATAGGAAAAAATTTCTTCCTGAGATCTCATCTCAATCTCCCCTCTTTCAGCTTCAAATCATTCCTCGTTGCCCTATCCCTGCACTCCCTGATCAAAAGTCCTTCATCAGCTTTTCTGAAGCCCTTTCTTACCAGGTCCTTTAAGCTCAAGTCCTGATCCCTAAATATTTTGGGAATCATGGTTTGGTTTTGATGCTGAACTGGGGGGATTACTTTCCCTTTTCTCCCCAAGGACATCAGGTGTCCAGCACCTTGAGCACATTGTGTCTGGCACTGAGACATGTCTGCTGGAGTGTTCAGAGGAGGGCACGGAGTTGGTGAGGGGTATGGAGGGGATGTTGAGAGGAGAGGTTGTTCAGCCTGGAGCAGAGGAAACTGAAGTGAGATCTCATCGCGCTCTACACCTTCCTCACACAGGGAGGAGGAGGAAGAGCAGGTACTGAGCTCTTCTCTCTGAACCCAAGGGAATGGCAGGAAGATGCCAGGGCAGGGTTAGGCTGGACACTGGGAAAAGGTTCTTCCCCCAGAGAGTGGTGGAGCACGGGAACAGCTCCCAGGGAAGCAGTCACGGCACCAAGCCTGACAGTATTTCAGAAGCCTTTGGCCAGTGCTCTCAGACACATGGTGTGAATGTTGTGGGTGTCCTGTGCAGGGACAGGAGTTGGACTCGATGGCTCTTGTGGGTCCTTTCCAACTCAGGACATTTTATGGTCTGTGCGAGATAGGTGTGAGCACAGTGCACAGGGAAAATCAGAGGATGCAGGCGTACCAAGGTGGGATTTCTTACCCAATTCCTGCTCGCCAGTCTGGTAGCAATGAAGATCCTGACTGTGGTTTCCCCAGTCCTCCTGCGAGTACTCCTCCATCGTGCTGCCGTCTGACTCCAGCTCTTGGTACAAGCCGCTGCTGTTGATGAGGACGGGCTGGCAGGGCTGGGAGTCCCAGCCTCCCTGCCCAAACACCTGCTCAAGCTGCTCGAATGTGTAGCTGCTTTTCCTCTTCCCAACACCATGCTCCTTCACACGGCTGTAGCACCTGCGAAGGGTCTGAGACAGAACATGGCACGTTAAGCTAGTGGTGATGGACTGGCAGAGCAGACGGTCACTGGCAGACAGCTACACAGCTGCTAGGCAGGGTTTAGGAGGCTTGGGGTTTTTTTTACTTCTGCCAATCAGGATTTGCCCCATGCTCATAGGATACAATGCTCTTGAATTAATCTATGCCCACCAGGAAGCTTTATATGTATCTAACATTCCCACTGCAGCGATTTAGCTTTAACATCTACGACAGGACTAAGTTGCGTAGCAGCTACGGGGTTGTCATTTAACTGGGGTGATTTATTCCCTTCCTCGCTTCAAAACCATCCCCAGATCTGCTCTGTGACATCAGGAAAATAAAAATATCAAGACAGCCCCAGTCAGAGACACCAACCAGGCAAGGAAACGCACACCTACTATGAGGAGGAGAGAGCAGAGCTGGTGTTGTACCCACAGCTTGGAGAAGGTAAGGCGGGAGGAGAGAGAAAGGGAAAGAGAAAGAAGAGTCCCCCAAAGCAAAGACAGTCTGACCTTCCTTACTCCGGTAAGAAGACACAAGGTACAAAATGGATTTGCCTAAGCTATTCAGCTAGGAAAATGTATATTACTTACATATTTTGCATTCCTGACTAACTCTGTCTCTTGTGAAGCTGCTGAAATTTAAAAGAGGTCAAATCAATAATGCTCCCAGTTTCCGGACTTCAACATCATGCATTAAGCAAGAAACAATGCTAGGATGGCTCTGCCTGACAAGCTTTTACAAACAGGGCTGACGCCAAAGACAGATGCAAAAACCTGGTCTGCTTGTGGTGATCCCTCCAGCATTCTGCATCGAGCTGGTGCCTCACATTTTGCTGTTCACAGAGGGGCAAAGCCATATAGGCCTACGATTTCTGTCCACATTTCCTCCCTAATCCAGAGAAACATATGCCTAATTGGGGGGAACATCCCTTTTATGTACATCCCTCAACATGGTTTTAATTCTACCACCATTATGTTTTTGAAAGGTCATGATGTGTCCCAGATTTGCTGGATCTTGAAGGGTTTTGGATCGGGAGAGAGCTAGAAAATATTGTTTTCATATTAAATTACTAGACTGCTCAGGTTAAAGCTCGAATGAAGATGAGGTGTTCAGGGATCTGATAGTGGAAAGGGATGATTGGACTCAATGATCTCAAAGGTCTTTCCCAACCAAGTGATTCTATGAATGGCAAAGTCAAGAGAGGCATTGATTTGGGAAGCACCAGTCCTGCTGCCTTGCTTTCTGGAAGAGGACTATAATGGACTTTTGAGCCACATCACTGCAAAAACCGCTTTGTTCTTTCCCCCAGAAGGAACCTTTACATCTTCAGAAAGCTCGAACCTACCTAATGCTCCTCACACACTGGGTAAACAGCATCAGCGGGCAAGGAACACATTTCTAACCAGTTTCCTCGTGACATTCAGAGCCCTGGGGGCAGAAGCAAAACTGCTAAGCAGCAAGTTAGTTTTACCCTGCTGTTTCAAAGAAAAAAAAACAAACAAACAAAACCAAAACACATAAAAAGAACACAAAATAAAAAACCCTCCCTTACAAACACACAAGAAGCAATTGGCATGGGTGTCATCCAGAGGTCTAAGGTGGAACCCTACCCAGTTCTGCCTTCGCTGCCTCTCAGGATACACAGGCAGATTCTCCCTGGATGGACAACAGCACATTTGAAGTTTCCATCTGCAAACCGGGTAGAAAAGAACCAGCTATGGCAATCTGGAACCTAGGGCCCAGCCAAAAAACCAGTCAGTGCTCACCCAATGCAAACTGAGTTCCCTAGAGCTGAGGCTCAGATAAATTTGGTTGTTAGAATTTGGCTCTCTCATGTCAATTCATCTCCTTTCAGCTCCAATCTCACCAAGTGACAAGGATAAAGACTTGGTTCACGTCCAGATTCTTTCTAACTTGACTCAAGTCACATTTTTGGAGATGTTTCCCAAATCCCAGCTCATCCTTTGGAGTTCACCACAGAGGCAGAGCCTCGAGCTGAATTTGTTAGCAGCCTTTGAGCAAAACAAACCAGCGCAGTCACTCAAACCACACCAATTCTCTTGGCCAAGCCCTCTTAGGAACACCCAACATCCACAGCCACTTGCTCTGTTTTAAGCATGTGCTTCAAACTCCTCTCCCTGCAGATGGAGTTATTGCCTATCTCACACCGCTTTGTAGCCCAGCAGTAATTAATGATTTCATTGAGGCTGCAAACTGGCCTATTTTATGATGATAATCATTTAGCATCAAGTCAATGGAGACCAGCACAGGGATGAAAGCGAGCAACAGAGAAAGGAGGCAAAAGTAAATGAACACTCCTCTCATTGCAAGTCAAAAGGACTTTTGAGGATACTGCCCACATACTCCTGGACCTGGCAGAGTGAGCCAGCTTTTACCTCCCCGTCTGGTGGCAGATAACCTAAAACCGAGTGAGATAATCTCAATTTTGGTGCTTTCGAAAGCACCAACAGGCCTGCAGCCAAGCAGCTGGTGGTTCCTGTCTTGTTTCCTGGAGAATCAAGATTCCCACTAATTCTGTCTTAGCAGAGGCATAACCCAGTGTCTCCAGAAGGCAGTCCCTGCCACTGCTCTAAGCAATGCAGGCCAGCTCCCTTTCAGAGATACCCACAGGTTTCTGTGTGGCTGAGGTGAGGAGAACTCTCCCTCTGTCCACTCCTCCCTCAATGTCAGAGACCCTGGAAAGACCTAAATAATTGCTGGGACTTCAGGAATGCTTCCCTGGACCACTCATAGTCCTCAATGGTTCAGACACCTTTCTCCCAGCAGGTTATTCTGATCACCAGGATTTAAGATTGAGGTTTTTCTTACGCAGATCCTCTATTCCTCCTGGTGTCCAGCTCAAGTCCTGCGCCGTGGTTCCTAAAGTGCACACACAAATATTGATACAGAGGACAAGAAACCAGTGAATTTAGGACAAGTAACCGAAAACAGCCCTGATAACTGCCCAGTGACTGCTCAGACTGAAGAGACCAAGGCTTTTGCTTACTGCTCTGCAACACTGAGACAGATTATCCCCATATTTGTAACTATGAAATCCAAAGGAGGCAACATTCACAAAGCTGTCTTTAACAATGACCTGGATGAAGGCATTGAGTTCTCCCTTAGCAAGTTTGCAGATGACACCAAGCTGGGTGGAAGTGTCCCAGGAGTGCTGGAGGGTCGGGAGGCTCTGCAAAGGGATCTGAACAGGCTGGACTGCTGGGCAGAGACCAACGGCATGAGGTTTAACAAGGCCAAATGCCGGGTCCTGCACTTGGGGCACAACAACCCTGAGCAGAGGTACAGACTAGGAGAAGCCTGGCTGGAAAGCTGCCAGGAGGAGAAGGACCTGGGGGTGTTGTTTGACAACCGACTGAACATGAGCCAGCAGTGTGCCCAGGTGGCCAAGAAGGTCAATGGCATCTTGGCTTGTATCAGGAACGGCGTGACCAGCAGGTCCAGGGAGGTTATTCTCCCTCTGTACTCGGCACTGGTGAGACCGCACCTCGAGTACTGTGTTCAGTTCTGGGCCCCTCACCACAAGAAGGATGTTGTGGCTCTGGAGCGAGTCCAGAGAAGAGCAACAAAGCTGGTGAAGGGGCTGGAGAACAGGCCTTATGAGGAACGGCTGAGAGAGCTGGGGTTGTTTAGCCTGGAGAAGAGGAGGCTGAGGGGAGACCTTATTACTCTCTACAACTACCTGAAGGGAGGTTGTGGAGTGGAGGGTGCTGGGCTCTTCTCCCAAGTGACAGGGGACAGGATGAGAGGGAATGGCCTCAAGCTTCACCAGGGGAGATTTAGGCTTGAGATTAGGAAAAAATTCTTCACGGAGAGGGTGGTTAGGCATTGGAACGGTCTGCCAAGGGAGGTGTTTAAGGTTAGGGTGGATGAGGTACTTAGGAGCATGATTTAGGGATTGGTGGGAATGGTTGGACTCGACGGTCCAGTGGGTCTCTTCCAACCTGGTTATTCTGTGATTCTGTGAAAGCTCAGTGTGGGTTTTCTCACCATTTCTCACTTCCAAGCCCCCACCATCTCTTCAAGTGGAGTCACAGAAGAAGCAATCACTCTGCAGAGACAGCAGCAGGACGATCAGAAACTGTGCTCAGAGGAGCCTTAGGAAGTGACTCTGAGGAAGACTGTAGGTCCAGCAAAAAACAAGATGTGGGAGAATCACACTGCAGCCAGCTTTGTGTGTAACCCCAGAAGCAGCGTAACACAAGAAACTCCAGATCCCCAAGACACACTCTGACTCAGCGAGGAACTGTGGGCAGAGCAATTCAGCAGCCTATACCCTCATCCACATTCACCTGTTTAAGGTGATCACAGCTGGCCCAGAAGGGTCCTGATGGCGCAGAGCACCACTCAGCACAACAGCCCTGGAGATGTACTTTTACTTAATGGGAGAGAGAAGCTTTTGGCTTTACCTCTCAAATTAAGAATGGCAGAATCAAATAGCTCCCTCTTTCATCCTGCCAGGATGCTCATGAGCGAAACAAGATGAAACTACACTGGGAGAAATGAAATGGGTTTGAAGCCTGGAGCAGTTGTAGGGCACACAGGGATCACCGGCACAGTGAAAGCTCTTGAAATCTTCATTTCCTAGTTGGCTGGTAGGAGCTCAAGGAAACAGAACTGTCTACATGGGCCTGACAGCTCTGCTCGACTTGCCAGATCATGAACTTTTAGGTTAAAAGATGTGTGTGAAGCAGAAGAACTCAAGACTTAAACGGGATATTACCACAAGAAACCCTATTTCTATGGTCTATCCAGAATAAAAGGAGAAGAAAGAGCACCTTAAAACTCTCTAGAGAGCCATGCATCAGTGCAGGAAGGCAGCTGACAGCTTCAACATATCTCCAACATGAGGCACCAAGTTGTAACACTCCTCTGCGGAAGTTGGACAGCCTGGTGCAAACCCACCCTTAGAACCAGGCCTGTGTGTGCTGCACGAGCTGCCACGGACCAACCTTCATGGGCTCCAGCCCCACTGCTGGCTGCACATCTGCAGATCACAGCACTGGGGACACACTGACAGTCAAAATAAACTATGCTTTGTACAAAAGACCGAAGCCCCAGTTGTACCTGGATGTGCCCAAATGCACAGGGACTTCCTAAAAGTTCTGGCTCTGGTTCAAAACAAGGAAAGCAACTGGAATGTCCCGAGGGGAGAAAGGTGGTGAGGGGCAAGGAGCCAGGAATCAGAAGCCTCTTTGGACAACCACAGGATGGGAGATGGATGGTTTGGGAGCAGCCCTGAGAAGAAGGGCTTGGAGTGCTAGGGGAGGAGAAGCTCTACATGAGCCAGCAAAGTACGCTCGCAGGCCAGAAACCACTCATGTCCTGAGCCGCATCCAAAGCAGTGGGACCAGCAGGGACAGGGAGGGGATTCTGCCCCTCTGCTCCGCTCCGGAGAGACCCAACCCAGAGCCTGGTGTAGTCCTTAGCACAGGAAGGACACAGAGGTGTTGGAGCGAATCCAGAGGAGGCCACGAGGATGATCCAAGGGCTGGAGCACCTCCTGTATGAGGACAGGCTGAGAGAGTTGGGGCTGTTCAGCCTGGAGAAGAGAAGACTCCAGGGAGGCCTTAAAGCAGCTTTCCAGTATGGAAAGGGGCTCCAGGAAAGCTAGAGAGGGACTCTTAATCAGGGAGGGCAGGGACAGGATGAGGGGTAACAGTTTAAGCAAAAAGAGGGGAGATTGAGATGAGATCTTAGGAAGAAATGTTTTCCTGTGAGGGTGGAGAGGCCCTGGCCCAGGTTGCCCAGAGAAATCATGTCCGTCTCATCCCTGGAGGTGTTCAAGGCCAGGTTGGATGGGGCTTGGAGACCCTGATCCAGTGGGAGATGTCCTTGCCCATGGCAGAGGTCTGGAACTTTGAGATCCCTTACAACCCAAACCATTCCATAAATCTATGAGAATGACTTGAAGAAGCAAAGTCACCCTAGAAAACTAGCTAAGGAGCATTGGTCAGGCCAGGTAAGCTCTGTGATTTCAGGTGAGGCTCGTTAGAGCTAGAACCATACAGAACAATGCAGCAAATTTTCTGCCACTGCCCATTTCTAAATCATAACTGGATATACTAAAAAATAAGCTCTTGCCTGTACAAGAATTCCTTACAGAAGCACAAAAGCCAATTGCAGAGGTCAACCCAGATGATGAGGTCTTCGCCAGCAACCCAGGGGGAACAAAGGTAGGGTGTAAGGAGCTTTAGCCCATCAGTTGAAGAAAGCAGGCAGTGGATATGCGGTGCTGAGAGGCGATGAACTGCCCCGTGATGGTACTGGGCTACACGATGCGTTTCAAAAGAGCCATCTGCAAAGATGCTCCACCAGTTGGTGCTATCAGAGAGCTGAGAATAAAACTACTCAGGCACTTCTAGGGGATTTGATACTTATCAGGCTCAACTTCTAGAGAAGAAACATCCCAGTATGATCTGTGGAAAGACAGGTGGCTGGGCACCTCTCACTCTTGACATACAGGGCTCCTGGTTTAAGACAGCATGGTGTAAAAGACGAGTAAGCAGGTAAGACCTTAGGAAGGCAGACCAGCAGAACTCTCCACTGTGCCCACACGCACCACAGCCAATAACTTTTGGCCCTGCAAAGAATTCAGGTAGGAGGGATGTGTTGTACAGACAGAACTCGGCATGCAGAGATGCCTTCGCTCAACCTATTTCCGGCATGACCTGCTCAAAATCAGTGGTTGAGCCCCACTACTGCTTGCTTTAGAGCCGTGAAGGCCATACTGCAGCAGGCTGTCTCACCTTCAGAAGCAGGCTGATTCCTAAAAGCAAACTTAAAGTTTCATGCATCCTCTATGATCAGGACAAATATCTTTATACCGCACACAGTCAGCCTTTCAAGGAAAGCCCTTTGTCTGGACTGAAGAGATGCAGGATCATCAAGGTCACGTCTCTGCTCCAAGCAAGCCATGGGACATCACACAGGCTCACATGCCTGCTGGTTCTCACTCTCTAATGTGCAAGCAGAGCAAGGCCACGAGGCCCTCCAGAAGATGAAAAGCAGCACAAACCCTCCCAGGAGGGAAAAAGACTTCTCTCCAAAATGAGCTTCAGCCCAGTGGCAGAAAACATCAATGCAGGCACTGTAGGGGAACCTGCTGGTGCAGTTTAGAAGGCTAAAAAGCTTTCCATGCAATAGCAACCTTGCAGCTCACCTGGGGCTCAAGTGTTGATCCCGGGGCTCAAGGTTTCTGGAGGAAGGTCTGTACCTTTCCTTCAGCAGAGAGCAATGTCTAAATGCATAGGAAGAGCTGCAAGTGAAATATCAAAGGTGGCTTTAACCCCAATTTTCACCAGGACCACAGGTCAAAGTTAGTAACTCCCACCTACTGAGGCCTGGGAGATCCTCTGGTGAGAAGCTGGGCTGCTGGAGAGGATTCAAGGAATGACAGGAAATGACCTAGCCTGGAAAACTTGGTGCATCTGAACCTCCTTCAGCCAAGACCACAACAGTCTAGAGAGCATCACCTACTTGGCCCCACATTTAATCACTGAGCAGGATGGAGCATAACCATGAAGAGTAATGAAAGTGAAATGCTTGCACATCAGCTTCATTCTGCTGAGCATTTTGAGTGCATCCAGTTGTTTCTAAAATACATAAAATCCATGATTGACCACACCCAACCCCTCCTAAATCATTGCTGCTGGTACCGTTTCCTGACACGAAAGCAGCCTCTGAAACAACCGATTCGAATGCGACACCCTGAATTTCCACCTGCCTGCATGTGCTGGCTGAGGGCAAATGATAAAAACCTGCAGAGGATTTTCACCACCTTTCACAGTCATGGGGCACAACGAGGAAAAACTGTGTGCTCCCAAAATAAGATTTAATGTTCACCTTCAGCAAGCACATGCTTTTGCAAGGAGTTCCCAGTCACCAACTGTTTCTGTCTCAACAGCACAACTTGCTGGCTCATCCCAGCTCCTTGGGAACCATCCTGCACCCATACAGCAAGCGGTAAATGACGCAGGTGAGCCACAAAGGCCAGACCAGGGTCTTACAGACACACAACACTGCTGCAGAAGCTACTGGACAGTAAAGAAACTTGTCCTGCAGAGGCAAATCAAGACAGATGCCTACAGGCATGACACCGCTCTGCAAATACACTGGTCAAAAGAGTGGATGCAGCTGCTCTGTAAGAGGCTTTACTCCACGTGATGCACTCCTTCCAGAGATGCTCTTCAACTGCAGCCCCACGATCGTCCAAGAAGTAAACAAAGTAAATCTGTACTTTTTCATTGAAGCGTTTATTTTATCCAGTTTACAACTGTCAACAGAAAGTTCCTCCCACCTCCCAGGTCCCAGAGCTCCTCCAACAAGAAGCTGGACTGCTGGAGAGGATTCAAGGAATGACTCAGGCTGGAAAACCTGAAACTACTGAAGCCAAAGAAAGATCAGGAGGTGACAGGAACACTGCCTGCACACATGGCAGCAGAGCAGCCACTCGGACAAGGATCTGGGCCCGAGATGAGAAATGCAAGACAGACGAAATGCATTCAAAAGAAACAAAAGGCAAAACTGCTTTGAAGGGGGACAGTTGGCTGGTTGCTAGATGTATCGATGCTCCATCACTTGTGATCTTCAAATGAAAAGGCAGCTGCTCTGCTCAGTGTTACTGGACTCCACAATGAAATTCAGGGCGAAACCCAATGTCCCATATCACTAGGCAGTCACATCAGAGTACGGCAACCATCGTTTCTCAGACAGCCTTGTTAGCACAGTTTTTCCTTCCTTAAAAACAAATCCACCAAGATTTAAAACCAGATTGTTTACATCATAAAGCAGCTAAAACCACAGCCCCATTGCAAACCAGCCCTGTCATCATCGCTTTACACAAAGCTTAAAGCAAGGGAACACCAATGGCTAATATTAGGAGCAATAGTTCATTCCTCCCAGTTTCACGTGGGTTTGCAGCATTCTATTCTCCCCCATGTGAGTGCATCATCAGAGAGTGTTTAACCAGTGCCTTCAAGGTCTTTATTTGTCTTTGAAAAAGAAATTACCTGCTTAACAGACAACCACAACCCAGCAGAACCCTCCCTTCACCCATCTGGGGTGAGGAGGATGTTGCTCCATACAGAAAATCCAGCCCCTGGGGAGCAGGTCTAAGGCAGTGGGACTAGTGAATTCCTGTGGCCGGCAGTCAAAGGCTGGAGCTGCTCCTCTGGGAATAAACAGCCTGGCAGTGACTCCGAAGACAGGCAAACGAATTTCAGCAGCTCTCTCGCAAAACAAAAGCAGAACCCACATGTCGAAAATGCCCCCAAATTCATTTTAACAACCTCCTGCTGCCAAACAGCAAGGTTTAAGGAGGGATTTCTCTCTGCTCAAGAAAGGCTCATGTGCTGCAATCACAGCAAAACAACTTGCTGTCAGGAAAGCGAGTCGCTGATACCATCTTTGGTGAAGAAAGATGCATGCAACAGAGGCAGAAATTCTGTACATAAAGAATGCCTCAGACTTGGTATCAGAAAAGCAAACGGAGCCCATTACTTCAGGAACAAGGCTTTTTACCGCCAAGAAATCACCTGTGACTCGCACAGCTCCGCACTGGCCAGCAGCAACTGCAAAGCCCGAGCTCATCTGCATTTCCCAGAGCATTCCAAGCCTCTGCAGCCTCACATAAAGCTTAAGAGAGGATGAAATGAGGATGCCCCAGTGATGATATTCCAAGCCTGGAGAAGAGAAGGCTCCAGGGAGAACTCAGAGCAGCTTCCAGTATTGAAAGGGGCTCCACAAAAGCTGGGGAGGGACATTTTGCTTGGGCCTGGAGTGATGGGATGAGGGGGGCGTGGCTTTAAATTGGAAGGGAGAAGATTTAGATTAGATATTAGGAAGAAATTCTTCATGCTGAGGGTGGGGAGGCCCTGGCCCAGGTTGCCCAGAGCAGTGGTGGCTGCCCCATCCCTGGGGGTGTTCAAAGCCAGGTTGGATGGGGCTTGGAGCCCCTGATCCAGTGGGAGGTGTCCCTGCCCATGGCAAGGGGTGGAACTGGTTGAGCTTTGAGGTCCCTTCCAACCCAAACCAGTCCATGATGCTATTGTCTGATGGAAAACAATCCCAAGGAATGTGCACTACATACATTGGCTTTTTGCTCCCATAAGGCAACTTCATAGCACAAGGCAACCCTTCCTCTACCTGCAGTTAGAAACAGTGCAAGTGAACAGCCACCCTCCTGCTCTCTACCCAAAATACCACCAGGCCAAGGGCAGAAAACTAGCACATGGATCCCAAAAGGTTCTGCCAAATATTCCATCACTTGCCCTAAAACACTAGTGCTGAGGTCAGACCTTAAAGCTTAGAGGCTCTCCATGTGCTGCCGGAGGTGACAAGTTTGCGATACACCAACAACGTGAAATCCCTGACCATAAGCATGTGTGGGAGTCAAAGAAGGGCTGGACAAAAAGCACATGTGCTTTACAAAGGACTTGTTAATGAGAGCTGCACGGTGTTACGGACAGTTGGAATGTACCTCTGATCAAGCAAAGATTAAGGGTACAACAGGATGAGGAAACTACACAGCACAATCCAGCTTTTCTGGGAACCCAGTTGGCAGAAATAATAGAATCATAGAATGGTTCAGGTCACAAGGGAACTCAAAGCCCATCCAGTTCCACCTCCCTGCCATGGGCACCTCCCACTGGATCAGGTTGCTCCAAGCCCCATCTAACCTGGCCTTGAACACCTCCAGGGATGGGGCAGCCACCACTGCTCTGGGCAACCTAGGCCAGGGCCTCCCCACCCTCAGTGTGAAGAATTTCTTCCTAATGTCCCATGAAAATCTTTCTCCTTCGAATTTAAAGCCATACCCCCTCCTTCTATCATTCCATACCCTTGTAAAAAGCTCTTCTCAGGACTGGAAGCTGCTCTATGTTCTCCCTGGAGCCTTCTCTTCTCCAGGCTGAATAACCCCAACTCTCCCAGCCTGTCCTCATAGCAGAGGTACTCCAGCCCTTTGATCACCTCCAAGGTCTTCTCTGGACCTGTTCCAACAGCTCTGTCTCTTTCTTATGTTGGGGACTGGACATCGGACTCCAGGTTGGGTCTCACCAGAGTGGAGCAGAGGGGCAGAAGCCCCTCCTTCACCCTGCTGGTCCCACTGCCCAGGACACAGTTTTACTTCCTTGGCTGTGAGCGTGTGTGGCCAGCTCATGTGGAGCTTCTCATCCCCCAGCACCCCAAGTCCTTCTCCTCAGGGCTGCTCCAAATCGCAACATCCCCAGCCTGCACTGGAACCGTGGAATCAAGACATTTCAATCCTCCTGCAGCTCTCGATTGCCAAATTCACCGATCCACCAATCTCTGAGCCAAGAAGTTGGATTTGAGGTCTTGTTCCAAAGGAAGAAACCAGGAAAAGCTGCTGGAACAATTACATGTGAATCCCTAAATTTGAAACAGACGCTTCCAGAGAGGCTGAAACCCAACAGCCTGCCCGCTGGCTGTGCTCATGTGCTAAAAAGCACATGCATATGCTGGGAGACAGAGGAAAACGTGCACAGAGACCTGGCTTTGCATCCTGTTTGAATTAGGAGAGAATGTGTCTGTATGATACAACTGGAAAACCTTCCTCTTCGGAGCTGATCTTTTCTTTTCCTGCTCATTTCTAACTTGCTCTTCAAGATCTGGCAGAACCCAGGGAATGTCGGTGTCCTGAGGAAAGCCAGTACCAAGTTCTTATCTAAAACGCATTTATGAAGTAAGCTGAATCTGATACTTCTAAAGCATAATTTGCATTATAATACATCAGCATATCCTCACGCTGCTGTCCCTTGATGGACATTAAATCAAAGCGTCCTATAAAATCACAGAAATATGGAACATTATGGATAACAAATGGAAGACAGAGCCAAGTGCTCCTTCAACACTATCTCCTCGCTCTGCTTTCAGCTCAGTTGGCCAAGGACTGCCCATGCCCACCCCATGTTCAAGTCATCCTACTCTGCCTTCAAGGTGACTTTGAGCACTGACCCCTCCACAACCTAGAAGTCATCTTTTCTCCTTTCCAAGCATGAAATAGTCAAGCAGCCGATTCTGCCTGGAATTCTACAAAATTCAGGATTTTAAGGTTGGCAGTGGCTACTGCAAAGATCTTAATCATTGCTGTAACAAGGTCAACTCTGAGCTCTCACAAGAAACCCAGACTCTCGATGAGTGTTCATTTCACAGTGATTCCAGTGAAAAATCCACTGCAAAGGCTGAAGGCTTCAGAAAAAGCCATATTTTCACATGTCTAAATGACTGCTCTGCCAAAGGTTCTGGTGGTGGGGATCCAGGATGTGCAAAAGCTCCGTGATAGCACACTGGGTGGAGGGCACCGGGCAAGACTGATGTGGAAAGGCTGTTCCTCAAACAGCAGATGACCCAAGGACGCCCAGGCTGGGAACAGCTCCAGGCATGGGACAGCACAGGGGTGGGAAGTGGACCCCTCTGCTTCCATCCAGACCTTCCAGCACTGAAGAGTCGTCTGCCCTGACATCCTGCGTGTTGATCCAGAAATGTGTAACAAGTCTGCCAAGAACTGCTCCTGAAACCACTGCAAGGTGACAAACACCTTGTTGTCCTTTATTCCCTTTGTGCTGTGTGAGGGGTGTGGGGCTTCTTTCAAGCTTAAACATTCCATGGGCAAAGACACATCCAAGCACCACTTCTTAAGGTAAAGAGGGGGATATGGCTATGAAAGAAGCTCACCAGTGGCTGGGATGATGGGCTCTTCCAGCAGCCACCAACATGCTTGCTGTAGCCCCAAAGCAGCCACAATCCACAACCAGCTGCATCCAAAAGTGTCACCCAAACCCCAGGAGCCAGCTCCGGGCTGCTTTAATAGCAAGACTTCTCACTGCCTGCTCCACATCCCCCATGACACTAACAGCTCAGAATCCAGGGCAGTGGCTTCTGAAACCTCTCTGTAAGCTTCCCCCGCAAGCCAGAACCATCGCAATTTTGCAGACAAAGAAAACATTCCAAGAAACTTTTCCATCATGCAGCAGCCTCTGGTAAAGCTAGAGTTTTACAGAACTAATTTGAGCCCTGAGCATCTTAAAAACTTCTCAGGAAACAAGGGACTTGAAGGGGTTTTGAGGTGCAGCAATGTTCCTCTCAAAAAATACTTGGATGTGTTCAAGGGAAATGTGTTCCTGAGCAGCAAACACATGGGGTCAGCAACACAGCACAAGGAAAATACATTAAGAAACTAAACCAGCTTCATTTTGATCACCTACTCTCAGGGACGAAGGCTGTTCTAATTAACAGGGATTGAAGGGGGAGTCTTACATTCCTGAGCATCCTCCATCTCCTGATTCCATGTACCTTGCCCAGGCTGGCACAGCTGCAATGAATGGATGAGAACACAGAAACAAACAGCCTCGCTGATCCCCAGCAATAACAAGATGTTAGTTTTTCAATCGATCAGCATTTTAAGCAGCTGCATGGGCAGCCTAGTGGGTCGCAAAGTGGGGAATAAAAGCCAGAGGGAGCTCAGAATGTTCAAATTCATCCTTCCAAACTTCATTCACATTTATAAATGGAGACCCTGCAGCGATTCCCACCCATCCATGGTCCTGCCCAATATCTCCTCATAAGAGCAGGACACACGGCGCAGCTGCTCCCAAGGTGGACACCAAATCAAGCCTTTCCCTTTTCCCCAGGGGATGGTGCAAGTGGAAAGATCCCTCTTTAAACCTGGCACCAGAGGAAACACTACTGCTTAATGCAGCTTAGTTAACAAAGAGGCTACTGAGAGTGTAGCAGACTCTGGTGCGAGGTGGGGAAGATGCTGTGCCCTGTAAACCAACTCCAGAGCAAAGGAGGGAACTATGAATGCAAGAGGGCAACCAGAGCCCGAGCCACTCCTCATTACTGGAATAACTGGGAGCCTGTTTTTCCTGCGGAAAAACAGAGAGCAGCTTGTACCACTCCTCAGAGCCAGAAGATGCTGGAGGACAGGTAAGGGGAGTAAGTCAGCCCTACCCTGGCCAAAGTGCCCATCATACTGTAGGCCAACGGATGCAACCCAGGGGAAAAGATGCAGCTGGGGGCTGTCCACGCGAGGGAACATGAAGAGCTGGAAAACTGTGTCCTGCCCCACTCAGGACCAAAGGATGCTGCTGCATCAGGACGAACTGAGTGGCCGAACCCAAGGAAGGCAGTGCCCAGGTCTGAATTATGCTGCTGGAGGCTGCAGACAAGAGGGCTGAACCCACAGGATATGGCGCCCAGCCTCCTCCTGTCTGGGAGATGCCAGATGGGTGCTGCAGGGTCTCAGGTGGTTGAGCCCAGGGATGGGCGCCCACACTTGGGGCCAGGTGTTGCACTGAGCCCTGGGAACACAGGGACCCAAGGGCCAGAGCATGGGGATGGGCTCAGGAGATGCAGGGACCTTACAAAGCTGATGAAGCGGCTGGACAACAAATCTTACAAGAAGCAGCTGAAGGACCTGGGGGTGTTTAGCCTGAAGAAAAGGAGGCTGACAGGAGACCTCATCACTATCTACAATTGCCTGAAAGGAGGTTGTAGAGAGGTGGGGGCTAGGCTTTTCTCCCAAGTGACAGGCAATAGAACGAGAGAACATGGCCTCAAGTTGTACCAAGACAGGTTCAGATTGGTCGTCACGAAAAATGTCCTCACTGAATAGGTTCTTGGACAGTGGCAGAAGCTGCCCAGGGAGGTGGTAGAGTCCTCATCCCTGGAGAGGTTTAAAAGCTAGGTGGATGAGGTGCCCAGGGACGATCCAGTAGTGGACAAGGATGGTTGGGCTTGACGATCTCAAAGTCTTTTCCAACCAAGTGTTTCTGTCATTCTGTGCCCAGAGCTCAGCACGACCCCAAGAGACACAGAAGCCCCATACCCAGCGGGTGCTCCACTAAGCAGCTCCTGTAGGGAGATCCCGCCGGGACATATCCCCCCCGCCTCGCAGGTACCTTGATGCGCTCCCGGCACTGGGAGGGGGTGCGCTCGTAGCCCAGCTCCGCCAGGGCGCGGGAGACACGCTCGTACATGGCGGGACCGGGGGCTTTGCTGCCGAAGACTGTGCCGGCGCCCTCCAGCTGCTGGTACCGCGCCTCCACCAGCCGCTCGTTGCCCCAGACGGCGATCAGCGCGTTGGTCTCGGCCGGCGTCCAGGACATCCCCCGGCACGCGGCGGCGGCGGCAGCGGCGGCGGCGCCGCCCGGCGAGAAGGAAACGGAGGGCGAGGCCCCGCCGCGGCCCGCGGGCCCGCCGCCCCCCAGACAGGCCCCGCCGGCCGCCGGCCCCGCGCCGAGCGGGGAGGCGCCGCTGGGCGTGGACGGGTCCGACAGGCTGCGGTTGCCGTCGCTCAGCGCGCCCGGCGAGCCCGGCGAGAGCACCTCCATCTTGGGGATCTTGAGCGGCGGCTCGGCGGCCGGGAGCTGCGAGGAGCCGCAGGACGCCGCCATATTGCAGGTGCCGGGCCGAGCGGGCGGAAGTGACGCGCACACCCGGCGGGCGGGGCTTCCGGCGGGACTCAGGCAGGGGCGGTGGAGGGGGCGCGGCCACTGGGATGGGGCGTTGCCAGGCTACACCGGAGACGTGTGTAAGGATGAGCGGGGGCGCCAGTGGGGGCGTGGCCAGACGGTGATGGGGCGTGACCAGATGATCTTAGGGGCGTGGCATGTGGTGATGGGGCGTGGCCATGCGATGCGGGGGCGTGACCAGACTATACGGGGGCGTGACCAAGGGCGGAAGCGCCTGGGGGCGTGGCCATAAGGGGGGTCGTTTGCACTGGGGCGTGGCCATTTAGGGGGCGTGCTGGTTGGGCCTGCGCCCCAGAGTGGGCGTGGCTTCGAGTGGGCGCGGTTGCTAGTGGGCGGTGCTTAGGGGCACCGCCGGCAGCGACCCCATACAACCCATAGGGACAGGGACCCAGAGAGCCCGTAGACCCTATGGGGCCCTGACAGGGACCTATAGGGCCAGAGCACCATAGACCACATAGAACCCATACAGCCCATAGACCCTATAAGGTTGGGGCCCTAAAGGGACAGAGCCCTATAGAGCCCATAGGGACAGGGCCCTATAGACCCCATAGGGTCAGGGCCCCATAGGGATAGGAACCCACATAGCCCATAGAACCCTTAGGGCCTGGGCCTCATAGGGTAAATAGGGCCTGGGCCCCATAGGGTAAATAGGACCAGGGACCCATAGACTCTATAGAGCCCATAGGGACAGGCACCCATAGGCCCCATATGGTGCACAGGGACAGGGACCCATATGTACATGGCTCCATGGGGACAGGGCTCCTTAGACTTTATAGGAAGATGGGCCCATGGGGTCAGGACCCCATAGACCCCATAGAGCCCATAGGGGGGCTGCCACATGCCCAAGGACGCTGTGGGGCAGAGACCCAAGGGGACAGAGGTGCCCAAACCCCTTATAACCCCCTAATCCTGGGCCTGGACACCCCCCAGCTCTGAGGCTCAGCACCCCTGCTTTGGGTCTGAGTATCCCCCACCCTGGGGCTCAGCACCCCTGCTTTGGGTCTGAGTACCCCTGGAGATCAGGGTTCCCCTTCCTTTTAGAGACCCCACACCCCTCCTTCCCTCACCCCCCCAGGCTGGAGGGGACTCTGGGGCTCAGTACCTTTACCTTAGGTCTGAATATCCCTCAAACCTGGGGCTCAACACCCCCCATTTACCAAGAGTAAGCACCCCCAGACCTCGGGGCTCAGCACCCCCCATTTATCAGGGCTGAGCATCCCCAAACCTCGGGGCTCAGCACCCCTCATTTATTGGGGCTGAGCACCCCCAGACCTCGGGGTCCCCTCGTTTTGGGGACTCCTCCTCTCCTCTCCCCACCCCCTCCCCAGCTGCACCCCAGCTCCTCATTCTGGTGAGATGGGACTCCCTGCTCCCCCAGCCCTCCTTGAGGGGTCCCCAAGCACTGGCATCACCCACCCTGCCTCGTTAATTAAACGCTTTAATTAGGGCCGTGTTGGTTAAACAAATGGAGGGGAGGACGGCTGGGGTGCAGCACATCTGGCCGGGAGCAATCAGGGGCTGTAATTATCCCCACCTAATTACGGGGATTAGGGGGCTGCGGCGGGCAGGCAGCGACCCCTCCTTGTCCCGCTGCCCGGTGGGGGGTGCGGAGGATGGGGTCACAGGAGGGGCCTTACTTCTGGGATTCCCAAAGGGGGTTCCTGCTACTGGGGACCCCAAAGTAGACTGTTACTTCTAGGGATCCCTCAAGGAGATCCTTGCTTCTAGGGGTCCCCAAAGGAGGTCTTTGCTTCTGGTGTCCCCAGAGGAGGACCTGGCTGCTGGGGTCCCCAAAGCAGCTCTTTGCTTCTAGGGGTCCCCAAAGGAGGTCCTTACTTCTAGAGATCCCCAAAGGAGGTCCTTGCTTCTGGTGTCCCCAGAGGGGCACCTGGCTGCTGGGGTCCCCAAAGGAGGCCCCTGCTGCTGGTGTACCCAAAGGGGGTTCTTGCTTCTCGGGTGTCTCCAAAAAGAAGTCCCTACTGCCAGTCCTGAGCTGTGTCCCTGAAGGGGTGTCGCTGCTTCTAGGATGCCCATAAAGTGGCTTCCCTGCCACTGGTATATCCCAAAATGGGGTTGCTGCTTCTGAGGTGTCCCCAAATGGGTTCCTTTCTTCTGGGGTGTCCCCAAAGTGGGGTCCCTGCTGCCGCCAGAGTGTCCCCAAAGGGATGTCCCTGCTGCCAGAGTGTCCCCATCCCCGTTGCCCACAGGGATGCCCTGTGTGCCAGCCCTGCCCTCATGTCCTCACAGCCTGGTACCCATGTCCCCAAGACCTGGGGCTCCCCAGCCCCTTCCCGCCACCCCCAAGCCCACGTGTGTGAGCCCCCCTGCCTGGGACCTGATCAGGCCCCAATTAGAGGGGCTCGCCATGAGCCGGGGAGGAATGCAAATGAGGTTAACGGTTAATTAGGGATTGAAAAATTCATTATTCCTCTAGAGCAGCTGATTGCGATGCAGCCTCGTGTCCCCATTAGGGCCATTTGACTGCTTGCTAATGACACAGCGTCAAAGGGCTCGTGGGTCCTCCCCAACCCAACCAGCACCCCCGGAGAATCATTCCTGGAGAGAGTGGGGCTGGTCTCAGCAGCTGCACAGGGCATGTCCAGCTCTGAGCCAGGGCTGGGATTGGTGGGGCCCGTCCATGCAATGAGCTGTGTCTGTCCTCAGCCAGGGTTTATTCATGCAATGAACGGTGGCTGATCTTGGTCCAGGCTCATCCGTGCAATAAGTTGTGGGCGTTCTGAGCCAGGAATCACCTATGCAATGAGTTGTGGCTGTTCCCAACCAAGATCACCCATGCAATGAGCTGTGGCTGTTCTTTATCAAGGCACATGCATGTAATGAACCGGGACTGTTCTCAGCCAGGGCTCACCTGTGCAGTGAGTTCTGTCTGTCCTCAACCCCCAGAGATGTGTGGCTGGTGGGCCAAACAGCTTGGGGCAGTGGTGGGGAAACACACTCCTGCTCCCCAGCACTCCCCTGCCACCTCACTCAAGCCAGCCTTCTAATTCAGTAACAATAATGAAAAAACAGCCAAAAAGGCAAGCGAACGAGTCAGTAGACACAGACCAGTGTTTCCTGTGCTTCACTGACCTGTTCATAATTACCCGCCCATTGCCAAAATATGCCACTGAAAAGAAGTATAAACTTATTAACAGTGATAGTGGCTAATTAAGGCCCAAGCTCTAATTATCCCAAGATGTGGCTGCGGGCAGGAAACCATGGTGCCTGATGAAAGGCGAGAAAATGTGCTCAATGCAATATTTAGGAGGCTGTGGGGATGCTGGGGGAGGCAGCGCCCTGCTGCCACGCCCCGGTACCCAGCAGCATCCTCAAGGGCTGCATCCCACATCCAGCTGCCCAGCCTGCCTCACAAAGGGAACCCAGGCGGGCTAATACGGTGTGGGGAATATCTTCACGCCTCTGCCTTTGTCTCCCTTTCAAAGTCAATATCCCGGCCCCAGATGGGTTAATACATAATGCAGACAAGCAAGTAATTGCTTGCCTTTGTAGGCCCGTCAGCATTGGGTCCCCCGTCCTCTGATTCCCCATTAACAGCCATGCAAACAAGCCTTCCACCCAATTAAGCCCAGCTTTGATAGAGACTTTTCCAATGATGCTCTGGTCCCAAACTAGCGATTCGCACATGAGCCACTACCTGTTAAACCCAGAGTCGGCTTCCTTCAGGGACGAGCAGCCCTCGCCTCTTGCCGTGACCCAGCTGCCGAGCTCTGCCCAGCTTGCCCTGGCCCTGAAGGGAGGCTTGACTGATAAATGATCTCACCAAACTCTATATTAAAGAGGTGGAAATGGGATGTTAATATACCCCAAGTCGCTTGTCTCAAGAACACATGGGCTCTAGCTTCCCAAAGACGGTGGTAATGAGGCGGGCTGGAACGCTCCACAAGGAGACCTCAACACACTGACCTCCAGCATCTGCCAGGCGTGGAGGAGAGGCAGCCTGATACCCATCCTCCGAGGCATTGCCATGCTGTCCTGCAGAGCAGCCCGGGTCATTCCCTACAGCAGCTCAATCTGCTCCCCTAAAGCTTCCCAGTATCACCCTCTAAACCATCCAGCACCATCCCCTAAAGTATCCTGGCATCAGCCCCAACACCATCCTAGTGTCCATCCTCTTCCATTGTCCCCTAAAGCATCTCAGTGTGCTCCCCTGGAACATCCGAGAACTATCCCTTAGCACACCCTGGTGTCATCCCCTAAAGCATCCCAGTATCACACAGTAAAGCATCCCACTGTCATCCAAGGTATCCCAGTGCGTTCACCTGAAGCATCCCAGTGTCCTCTCCTAAAGCATCTCTCTACCATCCCCTAAGATATCCTGGCATCCCTCTGGCATCCCATCACCATCTGCCGAAGCCTTCTGGCATAACCACGCTAAAGCATCCCAGCATCAACCTCTAGGGCATGCCAGTGGCACCTCCTGGAGCGTCCCCACGGGCTCCCCTAAAACATCCCAGTATCTTTCCCTAAAGAAACCATTATCCCCTCCCGCATTCCGGTATGATCCCTGAAAACATTCCAGCATCATTCCTTAGGGCATGCGGGCACCATTCCCTAAAGCATCCACCCATTGTTCCCTACAGCATCTCAGTACCCTAGAGCATCCCAGCATTATCCCTTTGGGCATCCTCCCCTGCAGCACCCCAGTGTCATCTCCTAAAGCATCCCAGTGCCCCCCTCCAGCTCCCAGCCCTTCTCTCCAGTCTGGCCCCCAACCCCCTGAGCTTTGCCACCTCCATAAATACTCAAACACAACCCAGCCTGGCTGGGGTGAAGGTCCCAGGGAGGGGGTCGGTGATGTGGGGCTGTCAGGGCTTTGCCCTCCAGCAGCGGGTGGTGGGGGCTCATTTGCCCCTACCTTGTTGCTCTCCATTACCACCAGGTCCTTCGTGCCTCAGTTTCCCCACTCTGGTGCTGCACAGCGGTGAGCCGGGGAGTGGGGGGTGGGGTAGAGCTGAGAAAACAGAGGAGGAATAAGGAGACAGTGAAAAGAAGGAGGGATAACAAAGTCCAGGGGTCTGGGCAAAGCCTGCGCAAACAGCCACTAATCGCCGAATCAAAGGCAATTAAACGCCGCTGCAGCGGTAATAAATCTGCTAACAAGGAGGCGATGCCCCTGCGCCCGCTGTTTGCGCAGCTGATTATCAGGGATGAATCCGGGGGGGGGAGGATTATCCATTGGGATGAGGCAGCTCCTTTGTCTTCTTTCCCTACCCCAAGGCCTCTCAGAGTGGGGATCAGGGACAGGGACGCACGTGCCAGCACCTAGCACCCATCACCGCAGCCTCAGGCCTTTCAGTGGGGTTAACAGTGAGGGGGAATCCCTGGGGCTCCCCAAACCCTCCAAGATTCCCACGACAAACTCCCCTCTTTTCAAAGCAACTCCATGAAAAGAGACTTCAAAGCTTTAATGTCCCCTTTCACCCATTCTTCCCAGGATTAATGTCCTGTTCCATCCCCTTTCCAGGATTAAAGTCCCCTTCCACCTCCTCTTCCTGGGCTGGGGATGCCCGAAAGGAGAGCAGTGGGGGAAAACACTCCAGCATTTAATTCCAGCATCACCTTCAATTCCCATTCCGGAGATTTATTTGGATAAGAGTTGGATAAACCTGTTATTCGACAGATAAATTATTTCTTCCTTTGTTTGGATACCACTGGGCCCCCCTGGGCTGTACCCTCTGCCCTCCCTGGCAGGAGAAGCGGAGAAGCTTTGTGGTCCCATGAAATTCATATTTATTTGCTTTCTCCAGGCCTGTTTATGAGCTGGGGGTGTGAAGCGGGGAGAATAACAACTGCGTCCTCCTCCGCGCTGCGAGCACCAGGACTGGGCAGAGCTGGTGCGATACAGACTGGAGGGTGTGGAGCAGTCCCAGATGTGCACTAGGGTCCAGATGTGCACCTGTCTGTGGCCCTGGCACAGATCTGAAGAGGGAGGGCAGTCATGTGAGCTGTCCAGATGTGCATCCAGATATGCACCTGCCTGTCTCCCACCTTTGACCTCAGATGTATGCAGCTGCAAAGTACCCGGCTCTCCAGATGTGCATAAGCATCTTTGTGCCCTCCGGTGTGCATCCAGATCTGACCCCTGGGACCCCTTTGGCAGTGACCTGACCCTCCAGATGTTTGTCTGAACATGTGTGCATACCCCAGCCCCCCAGCCCCTCCAGATGTGACCCAGATGTGCCCCAAAACTCTGCCCTTCATCCCAGCTGTGCCCCAAGACCCCTCTTGGAGGGGGCGAGAAGATGCGCAAAGATGCGTGGGCCTCTCACTATCCAGATGTGAGGGTGCTTCTCCTGCTGATTTTGCCCATTGCACCCCAGATGTGTTTGCAGATGTGTTGCCCCCCCCATTGCTCATTCCCCTCCCCACCTCCAACCCCCACCCTGGGATCCCCATACCCCGTAGTCCCTCTCTCCCCCCATCCCAATATCACACCCACCTTTGCAAGGTCATTAGTGCCTCCGTAATGACCCTCGTAATGAACCTCTTTGTAATTAACCCCCCCAAACGACCCCCTCCATAGCAAACCCCTCCATAACAACCACCCCATAACAAATCTCCCACAATGAACCCCTCCATAATGACCCCCCCATAATGGGGGCCTTGCTGGAGGAGATGCATTTCTTCACATATCAGCCCCCGCCAATTAGCTAATTGCTAATTATGAATTCAGGAGGAATCTTGCAATGGGGCAGATGCTCCCCCCCCCAGATCAAGGACATTGGGGTCCCAGCCCTGCTCCCTGCTGCTCCCTGCCTGCTTTCGGGGTGCGCACAGGGGTCCCCCTTTCCCGGGGGGGGGGCACAGCCCTGCAGGGCGACATGGGGTCACTCGGGATGAGGTCGGGCAGCTGCTGCCTCTTCCTCCCCTTCCTCCTCCTCCTCCCTCCAGCCCCAGGTCACCCCCTCCCTGCTGGGCAGCCCCCAAACAGGGGGGCTGGGACACCCCTCTCCCCGCCCTCCCCCTCCCCGTCGCACACGGGGGCGGCGCCGCGGGTTGAGAGGAGCTGGGATGAGCTGAGCCGAGCTGGGATGAGCTGAGCCGAGCTGGGATGAGCTGAGCCGAGCAGGGCTGAGCTGGGCTGAGCTGGGCTGGGCTGGGCTGAACCGAGCTGAACCGAGCTGAACCGAGCTGAGCCGGGCTGAGCCGGGCTGAGCTGAGCTGGGCTGAGCTGAACCAAGCTGAGCCGGGCTGAGCCGGGCTGGGCTGGGCTGGGCTGAGCTGAACCAAGCTGAGCCGGGCTGAGCTGGGCTGAGCTGAACCGAGCTGAGCTGGACTGAACCGAGCTGGGCTGGGCTGAACCGAGCTGAGCCGGGCTGAGCCGGGCTGAGCTGGGCTGGGCTGGGCTGGGCTGGGCTGAGCTGAACCAAGCTGAGCCGGGCTGAGCTGAACCGAGCTGAGCTGGACTGAACCGAGCTGGGCTGGGCTGGGCTGAGCTGGGCTGAACCGAGCTGAGCCGGGCTGGGCTGAGCTGGACTGAACCGAGCTGAGCCGGGCTGGGCTGGGCTGAACCGAGCTGAGCCGGGCTGGGCTGAGCCGAGGGGAACTTGGCTGGGCTAGGCTGAGCCGATCCGAGCTGAGCGGGGCTGGGCTGAGGGGGGCTGAGCCGAGCGGGGCTGAGCCAAGGGGGACTGAGGGAGGCTGAGCTGGGCTGAGCTGAGCCGGGCTGGGCTGGGCTGAGCTGGGCTAATCCGAGCGGCGCTAAACCGGGCTGTGCTGTGCTGTGCTGGGTAGATCCGAGCCGAGCCGGGATGCTGCGGTACCTGCTGAAGACGCTGCTGCAGATGAACCTGTTCGCGGACTCGCTGGCGGCCGAGGGCTCAAACTCCTCGCAGCTCCTGCTCGGCACCAACCGCAGCCTCGCCGCGATCCCCCCGCCCGGGAGCAGCCCCGGCAACGGTACGTGAGCGACTCCCCCCGAACCGGGACCCCGGACAGGGACCGGCCCCGTGTCACTGCTCTGGAACCTGCCCCACGTCCCCAGACTTACCTCACCTCCCCAAACTGGGACCTAGCCCCCCGTCCCCGAACCAGGATTGGCCCCGTGTCCTCAAACTGTCCCTGTGTCCCCGCTCTGGCACATCCCCAGACCATGAAACGGGAGCGATGCCGTGTCCCCAGACAGTTCCTGTGATCCCAAACCAGGACCAGCCTGATGTCCCGAAAACAGGAATGACCCTGTGTCCCCAGATTCGCCCCTAGACCCCAAACCAACTCCAATCCGGTGTCCCCAGATCAGTCTGGTGTCCCCAAATCGCAGATCAGGAGAAAACTCCTGTTCCCAAACCAGTCCTGTGTCCTTACACCTATCCCCAGGCTGCGAAATGAGACTGACCCAGTGTCCCTAAATTGTCACCGTGTCCCTTTGCTGACCCTATGTACCTGAACCGGGAATGACCTGGTGCCCCCAAACTGCCCCCATGTCCCCACATTAATTCCCAGACTCTGAGCCAGTGTCAGCCCTGTGTCCCCCAAACTGTCTCCATGCCCCTGAGCCAGGAGGGTCCTCAGTGTTCCTAAACTGTCCCTGTGTCCTCAAATCAACCCCTAAACCCTGAGCCAGGAGAGACTCCATGTCCCCAAAACAGCCCTATGTTCCCACACTGTCTCTAAATCTCCAAACCACCTCCATGTCCCCAGACCATCCCCGCATCCCCACACCATCTCCAAAAAAACTCTGTGTCCCCAAACCAGCCCTATGTCCCCAAACCAGTCCCAAGTCTCCAAGTTAGGAGGGAGTTCAATGTTCCTGTACTGTCCCTGTGTCCCCAAACCAAGCTATAGAATTTGAGCTGGGAGAGATCCCACATCCCCAGCCCATCCCCATGTCCTCAAACTGTCCCTGTGTCCCTGAGCTGGGATGGAGAGGAGTGCGAAGTGGGACAGCCCAAGGCGGGGCTGAGGGAAGGGATGTCTGTTTTGAATGTTGTTCATTTTTTTAGCTTTTCCCCTCTTTTTTTAGCCTGATCTTCCCCTTCCAGCTGGCTCGGGGGTCATGGTTGGAGGGATGGTCCCCATACCCCCCCAGGGTCCCCGCCCTGGTGCAGGCAGCCTGGCACATGGGGGAGCCTGGCGTGACCCCCCACATGTCCCAATTAGCCACTGGGCCAGCTGAGGCCCCCGTGGCCCCTGCTGCGCCCACCCCACCCCGCAGCTGCCCCACGGGGTGCCCAGTACACTGCAGCATCCTTCCACATCCCCATGGCAGCTGCATCACATCCCCATGGCAACCCATCCCAGGGTGCCCTAAATCACAGCCGCTCCCCACAGATGCTCGGGAGCTGGGGAAGGGCAAGTGTGTGTGCAAATGGCAGGGCATGTGTGTGATGTGCACACGTGGGGCTACGTGCATGCATGTGAATGCGCGTGTTCATGTGTGTGGATGTGTGTTCATGCATGTGGATGCACGTGCATGCTTGTGCACCTTGCTTGCACACGTGTGTGGCCATGCAGAGACGTGCACATGTGTGTGTGTCTGCAAATGTGTCTGCGCGTGCATGTATGCCCGTGTGGACCCACACGTGTGTGTGCATGTGCACAAGTATCTGTAAGTGCACCCACATGCTAAGGACAAGCGTGTGCTGAGGCACAGGCATGTGTATTCATGTGTGTGAATGCACATAGCCACCTGGGTGTATGATGGCGTGTGGGTGTGCAGCTGGACTCTGGGTCAGCAGTGATGCTCGGTGACCACAGCCTGAATTGTAGTGGCAGCTGAGGGTGGCACTGGGGACACAGAGGGGGGGCATCGAGTCATCCAGACCCAGCCAGTTACATCCCAGCATTGATGAACATTAATTATACCACCATTAATGAGCATTCATTAATTCCTGTGCCTTAATGGCGGGGATTTCCCTCGAGCAGCCCCACAGACCCAATATGGGGTTAAAAGTAAGCATTTTCTGCATCCTGGAGTTACCAGCTGTGCTGCCAAAAATCCTTGCTGGCAGCTGATGGAACAAAACCCTTTCTGAGGGAATTCAGTGCCAGCTCTGCTCCGCCCTGAACCCATCTCCCCAACTGGAAAATGGGTGGAAAAGTGACATGCCCCTGTCCCCACTCCTGGGGGTGCGAGGTCTGACCCCCTCCTGCTGCTCCTGCCCCATCAGGAGGGATGTGGGATGTGATGGGGTTGTGGGATGCAAAGGAAGCAGAGGGATGCAACAGAAATGCGGGGTGTGATGTGGATACAGGAGGTGGTGGGATGCATTAGGATGTTGGGATGCATCGGGGATGCAGGATGCAATGTAGATGTGTGATGTGATGGGGATGCCATGGGGATGCCATGGAGATGCGGGCTGTGCCAGGGCTGGGATGCATCCTGACCCCAGCACCCACTGCACCAGCCGCCTCACTGCTTCTTACCTTCCCTGCATGGCAAGGGGGATGCACTGGACTGAGGCTGGGCCACGCTTCACCTCCTCCTGGCAATTGATCAGCGTGGGTGATGGTGCTGGGAAAGTGCCCTGCAAGCCGATGGGGGATGCTCAGCTCCCCAAATCCCCTCCCCACCTCCCTGGCAGGGCAGTGGGGACCACCTCCCTGCTTTGTGCACAGGGTCCTACCCTCAGCTGGAGGATGTGGCACCCCGTATTGTGGAGCACCCCACGGATCTCCTGGTCTCCAAGGGGGAACCTGCCACCCTGAGCTGCAAAGCTGAGGGGCGTCCATCCCCAGCGGTGGAGTGGTACAAGGATGGGGAGAAGGTAGAGACAGACCAAGAAGACCCTCGCTCCCATCGCACCCTCCTGCCGGGGGGCTCCCTCTTCTTCATCCGCATCCTTCACGGCCGCCGGGGGAAGCCCGACGAGGGGATCTACGTCTGTGTGGCCAGGAATTACCTGGGGGAGGCCACCAGCAGGAACGCCTCCCTCGAGGTGGCTGGTGAGTGCCCTGGGGCAGGATGGTGGGGAGGTGCTGGGAGGCAGCCTGGGGGTGGATGGGGGGGTCTGGCATCACCCCTGAGCTCAGCCTGGTGTGATGTCTGCTGGAGTGGGCAGCTGCAAAACTCCAGGCCTGGCACTGCTAAGTGAAAATAAGTGAAAATAATGTCCCTGGTGCCACTCCCAGCTCGATGGTTCCAGCTGAATGAAGACTCACAGTCAGTCTCAGGACAAGGGCAGTGCTGGAGTTAAATCCAGCTGGGCTTTGGCTCAGGTGTGGACTTAGTTCAGTCACCACAGAGTCATGGAATCCCCTGCAGTAAGGAAGGATCACAGAACCAGAGAAACATGGAACGGTTTGCATTGACGGGGACCTCAAAGCCCATCCAGTCACACCCCCTGCCATGGGCAGGGACATCTCCCACTGGATCAGGGGCTCCAAGCCCCATCCAACCTGGCCTTGAACCCCTCCAGTGATGGGGCAGCCACCACTGCTCTGGGCAGCCTGGGCCAGGACCTCCCCACCCTCACAGCAAAACATTTCTTCCCAAGATCTCATCTCTATCTCCCCTCTTTCAATTCAAACCCATTCCCACTCATCCTCTCCTTGCACTCCCTGATCCAGAGCCCCTCCCCAGCTTTCCTGGAGCCCCTTTCAGGACTGGAAGCTGCTCTAAGGTCTCCCTGGAACCTTCTCTTCTCCAGGCTGAACAACCCCAACTCTCTCAGCCTGTCCTCATATGGGAAGAGCTCCAGCCCTTGGATCACTGGGGGAAGCAGGGCTAGATTTGGGGGAAGGAGGGAGTTACATCCAAAATCAGGGCGCGATGCCGGTCCTACTGACCCTAAGTGCAGCATCAATGAGCTTTATCTTCTCGCGCGGGTAAAGAGGAGGGGTCCCCAGCACAAGAGACGTAGGGCTGGGGAAACCAAAGCAGGGCTGATGTCATGCTCCCGCCCCAGTGCTGCGGGATGATTTCCGGCAGCCCCCCGGGGACGTGGTGGTGGCAGTGGGTGAACCGGCCATCCTAGAGTGCGTCCCACCCCGCGGCCACCCCGAGCCCAGCGTCTCCTGGAGGAAGAACGGTGTCTGGCTCAGCGACAAGGATGAGCGTCTGACGGTAAGAGATGTTCAGGGGGTCCTCAAAGACAGGGTTGACGGTGGGGGCTGAGCCCTCTGTGACTGAGCCGGGCTGCCTGGCAGATCCGTGGTGGGAAGCTGATGTTGGCCAGCACTCGCAAGAGTGATGCCGGCATCTACGTCTGCGTGGCCACCAACGTGGTGGGGGAGCGGTACAGCGAGCCAGCCGAGCTGGTGGTCTTAGGTGAGTGGGGGCAGGGGGGTCGTTTTTGGGGTGTCGTGGGGTGGGTGCCATCTGGGCGGGACTGACGGCTGCCCTGCAGAGCGCCCAGTGTTTGGCAAGAGGCCCCCCAACCAAGTGGTGCTGGTGGAGGGGATGGCAGAATTTCCCTGCGAGGTGCTGGGAGACCCTCAGCCGCTGGCTCACTGGCGCAAGGAGGAGGGCGAGCTGCCACCGGGAAGGTAAGAGGGGGCGAGGGGGCTGGTATGGTGGGTTCTGGGGCCAGAGTGGTGTCTGCGGTGCAGCCAGGCGGCATCGTTGCGTGCCAGCATGGTGTGATTGGAGCATCTTCTACTCTCCATACAGCCCGCATTCCCGTGGCATCCTCATCACATCATGTGTCCCATCCCATCACATGTGTACTTTGCACCCCACATCCCCGCTGCATCCTGCACCTCCGTTGCTTCCTGCATTCCCATCATATCCCCATCACACCATGAAATCCCACATCTCTGTTACATCTTACATCTTCAACATATCCCCATTGCCTCCCGGATCCTGATGCATCCCCACACCTCCTGTATCCCACATCCACTTCACATCCCGTATTCCCATTGCATCCCACATCCTGACTGTATCCCCCATCCCCATTACAGCCCACATCCTGGCTGCATCCCTCTCTTTCCATTGTATCCCAATTGTACCTATGTGTCCATCACATCCCACATCCCCATCACATCCCACATCCTGGCTGCATCCCAAGTCCCCATCACGTCCCCATCACCTCCCACATCCCCACAGCACCCTGTCTGCTGGCACCATGACCTCTCTGGGTGCCCCCTTCCCAGGTGGGAGTTGCTGCCCGACAATACCCTGCGGATCAGCCATCTGCGGCCAGAGGATGAGGGCACCTACACCTGCGTGGCCGACAACAGCGTGGGTCGGTCGGAGGCCTCGGGCACCCTCACTGTGCACGGTAAGGGATGGTCCCCAAGGGAGCGCCTAAGGGTGCTGGCAAAGCGGCCGGGTGAGCCCTTCTCTCCGGCCGCACTGCGGCAGTGCCCCCCCAGCTCGTCACCGGGCCCCGCGACCGGACCGTCACCCCCGGCCAGAGCGTCACCTTCCAGTGCCAGAGCAAGGGCAACCCACCGCCCGCCGTGTTTTGGCAGAAGGAGGGCAGCCAGGTCTACCCCAGCCCTGTCTCCATCCCCATCACTGTCCCTGTCCCTGTCTCTATCTCCATCTCATCCCTGTCCTTGTCCCTGTCTCTATCACATCCTTGTCCTCATCCTCGTCCCTGTTCCTGCCCCGACCATGTCCCTATACTCATCCCACCCATGTCTGTCCCCATCCTTGTCCCCATTCCTGCCCCAACCCTGTCCCCATCCCCGTCCCCATCCCACCCACCACATCTCCATCCCTTTCCCTATCCCAGTCCCCGTCCTTGTCCCCATCCTTGTCTCCATTCTTGTCACAACCCTGTCTTCATCCACATCCCACCCATTCCATCTCCATCCCTGTCCCCATTCCTGTCCCCATCCTTGGCCCCATCCCTGGCCCTATCCTTGTCCTCACTCTTGTCCCAACCCTGTCCTCATCCCTATCCCACCCACCCATCCTACATCCATCCTTTTCCCTGTCCCCCTTCCTGTCCCCACCCTATTCCTTCCTCTGCCCTACTCAGTGCCCCTCTGCACACTCCCTCCCCCAGATCCTGCTGTTTCCCGGCCAGCCCCCTCACCCCGCTGCCCGTTTTTCGGTGAGCCCCAGCGGTGCCATCACCATCACCGACGTGCGGCCAGCTGATGCCGGGCATTACCTGTGCCAGGCGGTCAGTGTGGCCGGCAGCATCCTGGCCAGGGCCCGGCTGGAGGTGGCAGGGGGTAAGTCCTGCGCTGCACAGCCCCCGCGTGCTCGGTGCAAGAGTGACCCTGCCAGCACCGAGCGCTCCCAAGAGTGCAAGAGCCGGATTCTTCCACAGTGCCGGCTGCGCAGCACCCACCCGTGATCCACCAGGGACCTGCCAACCGCACGCTGCTGCCGGTGGGTGCCACGGCGCGGCTGCCCTGCCACGTGGGGGACGGGGAGCCTCCAGCCAGCGTAGGGTGGTGGAAAGACGGCACCACCATGGTGGGTGCCCAGCCCCGAGCCAGCCTGCTGGAGAACGGCACCTTGCTGATCAGCGGGCTCCGGGTGAGCCAGGACCGAGCGGGAACACGGCACCAGTGGCACCCAGGCGCTGCGAGGGGAGCCGGGGTGCAAGGGGTGGTGGGTGCAAGGGGTGGTAGATAGAAGGGTGCTGAAGGGTGGTGGGTGCAAGGCATGGTGGGTGCAAGGGGTGTTGAGTGCTCAGTTCGGTGGGTGTAAGAGGTGGTGGGTGCAAGAGGTGGTAGATACAAGAGGACATAGGTGCTCAGGTGGGTGGGTGCTCATGAGAATGGGTGCAACAGGTGGTGGGTACAAGGGTTGGAGGGTGCTCAGGATGGTGTGTGGAAGAAGTGGTGGGTACTGAGGGTGGTAAATGCAAAGGGGGTGGGTTCTCAGGGTGATGGGGCAGGAGATATTCCCCTCACAGGTGACAGACTCCGGGCACTATGAGTGTGTGGCCACCAACTCAGCGGGTGAGGCGCGCTGGGGTGGCTCCCTGGAGGTGCAAGGTGGGTCACAGGGATGTCACCACTCTGGGGACACAGTGGCACTGGGGATGAAGCCATTCCAGATCTCCATGCATCTCCCCACAGATGAAGGATCCAGCCTCTCCTCACCATCGCCTGAGCTCGGCGTCCTCCCCAGGCCACCCTCCACCCCTGTGGTCACCAATGTCACCAAAAGCAGTGTCACCCTGAGCTGGAAAGGGAATAAGGACAGTGGTGCCACCGATGTCACCTCCTACACTGTGGAGGCTTTCAGGTATCCCACAAGCATCCTTTCTGGCTGCAGAGGTGATGTGGTGGTCCAGTGCCACCCTGCCAAGGGTCACCCCTGTCTCCTGGCAGCCAGGCAGCAGGTGGCCCATGGCAGACAGTGGCAGCCGACGTGGAGGGTGAGACCCACACAGTGAGTGGCCTCGTCCCAGACACCATCTACCTCTTCTTGGTGCGGGCGGTCAATGCCTATGGCCTCAGTGACCCCAGTGGCATCTCGGAGCCCGTGATCACGCAAGGTGAGACCCATTGGTGATGCCAGCTGAGGTGTTCATGAACCCACCCTTGAGTCCATCTCTGCCTGGTGATGCCGATGGAGCTATCCATGCACCTACCCCCCTTGCATACAACTCTATTTGGTGATGCCCATGGAGGCTCCAATGAACCCACCATCCTTGGGTGCATCTTCATTTAGTGACATTAATGGAGGTGCCCATGCACCCACCGCCCTTGGGTTCATCCCTGCTTGGTGATGCCAATGGGTGCATCTTCTCCCAAGTGACGGGACAGGACGAGAGGCAATGGCCTCACGCTCTGCCAGGGGAGGTTTAGGCTGGACATTAGGAAAAAATTTTTCACAGAGGGGGTCATTGGGCACTGGCAGAGGCTGCCCAGGGAGGGGGTTGAATCACCTTCCCTGGAGGTGTTTAAAGAACGGGTGGACAAGGCACTGAGGGACATGGTTTAGTGTTTGATAGGAATGGTTGGACTTGATGAACCAGTGGGTCTTTCCCAACCTAGTGATTCTGTGATTCTATGATCATCACCCAGTGATGCAAATGGAGCTTTCCACAGACCCTTAGGTGCATCCCCACTTGGTGACACCAGTGGAGTTGCCCAAGGATCTGCCACTATTTCATGCATCCCTGTCCAAAGATGCCAATGGAGGTGCCTCATGGACCCACCACCTTCTCATGTTCTCAGCAGACACCAGCCCCACACAAGAAGGCCTAGATCCAGAGCAGGCACAGCAGGAGCTGGCACAAGTGGCTGTACACCTGCAGGAGCCCGTGGTGCTGCCGACGGGAGCTGTTCGCCTCTCCTGGACCGTGAGTATTGTGCTGTCTCCCAGGTACAGGGCTCCCAGTGCTGAGCATCCTTCCCACTCAACCCTCCCCTTGGGTCCCCAGGTGGAGCGCCAAGCACCCTTCCTTCAGGGCTACCATGTACTGTACCGGTTGCGTGGTGGGCGCTGGGAGGAGGCGCAGGCTCCAGGGGAGCGGGGGGCCCTGCTCACCGACCTGCGCCGGGGACAGGACTACGAGGTCAAGGTCAGACCCTACTTCCATCACCTCCATGGGCCTGACAGTGCCGTGCATGCCCTGCGCACCCCTGAGGCAGGTGAGTGAGGGGATGGAGGCGATGGCCAGGGCTCCCCGCGGACACCCTGGAGGTGACACCCTGTGTGTCCCCTCTCGGCAGCCCCCAGTGCTCCTCCACGAGCTGTCAGTGTGGCCAGTAACGGCACCAGCATCCGCATCTCATGGCAGCCGCCACCGCTGGCCGAGCAGAACGGCGTCATCCGCAGCTACCAGGTAAGGGTGGGTGGTGGCAGGGAGGTGGCAGGTCCCCTCTGTGTCCCACAGCATCATGACACCAGTGTCCCCACTGTCCCCCAACCCCCAGATATGGTGTTTGGGCAACGAGAGCCGCTTCCACATCAACCAGAGCGTGGAGGGGACAGTGCTGGCAACGGTGCTGCAGGGTCTGGTCCCCGGCATCTCTTACCACACTGAAGTTGCTGCCGCCACCAGTGCTGGCATCGGCATCCCCAGTGCCCCTGTCCCCATCAGCATTGGTGAGTCCCTCGCTGCCACTACCGTGCTGGGGGTGAGGGGTGGCAGGGGTCACTCCGGTGCTAGGGATGGCTCCTCGGCATCCCTGGTCTGCCCCCTTCCCCATGCTGCCTGCAGCCCCCCTGGTGGAGCGTGACATGGGGCCAGAGAGGGGGAGCAGTGTGACGGAGCACCTGGCCGAGGTGGCCAGGCGTCCAGCCTTCATTGCCGGTGTCGGCGGTGCTTGCTGGGTCATCCTCGCTGCCTTCGCCATATGGGTCTATGGCCGCCGCCGGAGGAAGAAGGAGCTGAGCCACTTCACTGGTACAGAATCATAGAATCATAAACACTTGCTTGGGAAAGACCTTTGAGATCATCAAGTCCAACCATCCCTGTCCTCTACTGAACCATCCCATAGCGTCTCATCTGCCCGGCTTTTAAAAACATTCTGGGATGGTGACTGCACCACCTCCCTGGGCAGCCTCTGCCAGTGCCCTAGAACCTTTCTGGTGAAGATGTCCCTGATGTCCAGCCTAAACCTGCCCTGGTGCAACCGGAGGCTGTTTCCTCTCGTCCTGCCCCCTGTCACTGGGGAGGAGAGCCCAGCACCCACCTCACCAGGACCTCCTGTAGGGTGGTTGCAGATAGTGATGAGGTCTCCCCTCAGCCTCCTCTTCTCCAGATTCAACAGCCCCAGTTCCCTCAGCTGCATCTCATAATCCTTGTTCTCTAGCCCCTTCCCCAGCACTGCTCCCTTCTCCAGACGCGCTCCAGCCCCTCAACGCCTTTCTCTCTCTCTGCTACCCCCGGCACACCCCTGGCACCCATGCCCCCCCTTGGCCACCCCCTGCCTCTCTCGTTCCAGCATCCTTCACCTACACACCCACTAGCAAGGCGATGGGTGCCCTGGGGACCCGGCGCGGTCCCTCGCTGCCTTCACCCTCCCCTCTTTCCTCAGTTGCCTTCCCGGCTCCCGTGCCCGGCAGCCCGAGGTGAGCCCCTGGTGTCCATCCTGCTCCCTGGGATCCCCATGCCAGCTGCCCGCATCCCTTCACCCTGTTTCCTTGCAGGGCAGCCGCTGGTGGGAGTTACCTGTGGCTGGCAGACGCCTGGCGCAGTGGTGGCGTGGCCAGTGCTGCTGGCTGCTTGGGAACCTCTGAGAGATACTATAACGGTGAGAGGGCGGTGACGGGGTGGGCGGCTTGGATTCAAGGGGTCACAGTCAGTGCTGACAGTGCCAGCCACCTCCTGCAGATGCTGGCATCACCCGTTACATCGCCCAGACAGAGCATTTTGGGGCAGGGGCTGGCGAGGGGCCAGTGTACAGCACCATTGAGGCAGAGGGCGAGGAGCTCCACACCTTTCCCCATCCGTTCTCACAGCAGGAGATGCCCTACACTGCGGCGAGGACACAACCCCTGGAAACTCTGGCCCCGCAGGCGCCCTGTGTCTGGGCCGAGCATGGTAGGGTGGTGGCACGTGTTGGGGGAACATGCAGTGCTGGTGGCATGGTCCCCTCTCCGCAGCCTTCCTCAGCATCTCCAGGAAGACCTTAGGGCAGCTTCCAGTCCTGAATAGGGCTCCAGGAAAGCTGGGGAGGGTCTCTGGATCAGGGATTGCAGGGAGAGGAGGAAGGGGAACAGTTTTCAGCTAAAAGAGGGGAGATTAAGATGAGACATCAGGAAGAAATTCTTCACGCTGAGGGTCGGGAGGTCCTGGCCCAGGTTGCCCAGAGCAGTGGTGGCTGCCCCATCCCTGGAGGGGTTCAAGGCCAGGTTGGATGGGGCTTGGAGCCTCTGATCCAGTGGGAAGTGTCCCTACCCATGGCAGGGTGTGGGACTGGATGGGCTTTGAGGTCCCCTTCAACCCAAACCACTCCATGTTTCTCTGGTTCTGTGATCCTTCCTCACTTCAGGGGCCAAAGGGAAGAAGCTGGGGCAAGCGGTGAAACTGCCAGCAGTCAGCTGGATGGAACTGCTGCCTCCACCACCCTCGGCCAGCGAGCTCAGCCAGTGCACACAGGAGGAGAAGGAGGAGGAGGAGGAGGATGAAGAGGAAGAGCCAGCTGAAGGGTGAGTGTGGGAGCTGGGAGGCCGGGTCCTGCTGGCCCCAGCACCCAACCTGTGGCCCCCACCCAGCAGATTGGGGATGGAGGAGTGGTACCCTGGCGAGGGTGTCCCCTGTGCGACCGCCGCATCCTCGCCCGCCGCCCCCTCCAGCTGTCAGTCCACTGCCACCCTGACACCATCACCATGCACTGCTGAGGATGTGTCCCGCCTCCGCGACTTCGATAGCCCCCGTTTGCCCTGGTAGGAGATGGATCTTGCTTGGTTCGGCCCTGCCAGTGGGGTCTGGATGTCCCATCAGGGACCAGATGTCCCCCTATGGTCTGCATGTCCCATTGCAATCGAGCCACCTTGTCGCCATCCGACCTTGCCATGCCATCATGATCTGGCTGTGTCATTGGGGTCCAGATGTCCCGTCGGGGTCTGGGTGCTCCACTGCAATCCAACCACATTGTCAAGATCTGTCCCCTCTGTGCCACCACACTTCACTGGGATCTGGATGTCCCACCACGCCCCATGTTGTCACCACCCTGCTGTGCTCCAGCTGTGCTCTCATGACCCACGTGTGGTGTTGTAGTCTGGCTGTGCTGTGGTGACCCAGCTGTGCTGGGGTGATCTATCTGTGCCATCATGATGCGGATGTGCTGCCATGAGCTGGCTGAGAAATCACCATCCAGCTGTGCTCTGCCATGATCCAGCAATGCCACCACAATCCTGGCTGTGTGACTGCAATGCAGCTGTGCCATCAGAGGCCAGATGTACCATCGCTATCCAGCTGTGCATTGGCAATCCAGCTGTGTAGCTGAAGCCTAGATATGTGGTTGCAGACTAGTCATGAGGTTGCAGCCCAGCGGCACTGGCTGTGATCAGACAGTGTGGCTGCAACTGAGCGACATGCTTATAATCCAGCTGTGCTACAGCTGTGCCTTTGCAACCCTGTGGTGCAGCTGTGATCCAGCTGTGGCCCTACCACCCAGCCATAGCCCTGCAACCAAGCTGTTCCACTGCACTCCTCCAGCTGTGCTACCTCACTCATCCAGCTCTGCCATCCCAGCCTGCCCATGCCATTACCATCCAGCTGTGCTGCTACAAACCAGCTTCCCCCTGCCCCGGCCCGGCACCAGGGCAGTGTTGCCAGCACTGTGGTGGCCGCTGAGCCCCCCAGTCCAGCTTCACCCCTCTCTGCCAGGAGTCCCCCCTGCGGCGCCAGCCCCCCTCCCCACGCACGCAGCCCCGCACCGAGCTCAGATGCCAAAGAGAGGCCCGTGCCCCGAGTCCGCTGCCCCGCTGCCACTGGTGAGCCCGGGGGGCCCTGTGGGTGGGATGGAGGGGGGTCACCGGAGAGGGGGCTGACGCTGCCACCACCCACAGGGAAGCCCCGCGGGGGGACCACAAAAAGTCACCCGAAGCCCAAATTCAGCCGCTATCGCCGGGAAAAGCAGCTGGGAGGTGAGTGGGGAGGGGAATGGGGAGCCCGGGGGGGGCAGGGGGGCTCATCTCTCTCCTCTGCCACAGAGCTGCCACCGCCACCAGTGCCGCCACCAGGAGAGACTCCTGGCCCGTGTCCCCAGCGGGAGCCAAGTGGGGCCGAGTGCAAGGTCTCGCACTGCCCATCCCGTGCGGGTAAGCTGGTGCAGCCACCCTGTGCCCAAGGGCTTGGGGGACACCACTGCCAGCCCCCAGCCTCATCCCCTCCCTTGCAGAGGAGCTTATCCTATACGGCAAACCTTCCTGCCCGCCCTGGGGTCCAGCATCCAGCAGCTGCTCCACCATGGGCAGCGTCTCATCCCGGGGATCCACCAGCTCCCGAGGCCATGGCTCAGGGCGCATCCGGACGGCAGGGGATGCCAGCGAAGGGACTGGGCACCGCCACCGCCCAGGACTCCCCTTTCCCTGCCCAGCCCAGGAGAAGAGATGAAGCAGAGGGCGAGCTGGTGGCAGGACTGGGGACAAGGGATTTGGGACACGGGGAGGATGGGGGGGATCTTCTTTAATTTCTGACTGGCACCATGTAAAGAGGGTTGTGCAGAGGCAGCTTTCAAGGGGGCAGCACTGCGAGGTGGGGACGAGGATGGGCAGAGTGGGACAAGGACAATTGGGAGGGATGAGAACCCTGGGGAGAAGGACAGTTGGGAGGGATGAGAACCCTGGGACAAGGACAGTTGGGAGGGATGAGGAAGCTGGGGCCGGGGCGGGATATGATGATGCTCAGTAGGGATGAGGACAATTAGAGGAGGCACAGGGACATTCCAGAAGAACAAGGTGGCTTGGGAGGGATGAAGACACTTGAGATGGCCAAGGATGATTGAGGGGGGACAAAGATGCTGAGAAAGGATGTATGTGGTCAGGAAGGACAAGGAGAGTCAGAAGGAATGAGAACAGTCAGCAGGGAAGAGCACAATTCAGGGGACAATGACCTTCTGGAAGGTTAAGGACACTTCGGATGGACAACAGTGCTTGGTTTCAACAAGGATGGCTGGGGGGATGAGTATGCTGGGGGGCAAGGATGCTAGGGGAGGATTGGGATGCTGGGGAGGGATGGGGCCACTTGGGGAGGACAAGGATGGGAAGAGCTGGGATGTGCAATGGTGCTTGAGTTGGATGAGGATTGTTGGGGGATGAGGATGCTGGAGAGGGATGAGGACTCTGGGGAGCATCAGGACACTTGGGGAGGACAAGGACGCTAGGGAAGGAGGGCCACTCACCCGCCCTCGTGCCTCCCACCCTTCTGCTTTTGGTAGCAGAAACCCCCTTTTTGGGGAACTGCTTAATAAAACTGGGTTTTAGCTGAGCTGAGAGGACCCTGGCCTTGCTGTGTCCTGCACCGCTGCACTCTTCTTCCTCCTGTCTCACTGCCCCCTCTGGCCCACGGGCTGCCACTCGCTAACCTGCGGCCACCTGGAAAGAAAAGGGACGTTTTCCAGCCCCCCCGCCAGGGGTGACACCCTGCGCTGCCCACAGTGCCCATCACCCCACATTGGGGCACTGCTCACCATGCTGTGGGATGCCCACTGCTGCCTCCACCCCAGCTCTCTGCGTGATCCCCATCGCTGTCCCCCAGTCCCAGGGTGGGCTTGGGATGCCAGGCAAGAAAACCTCGTCCAAAGGTGATGGTGGTGGTGAGGGACCTGCCAGGAACATAGGAGATGGTGGTGCCACCGTGGTGTCACAACAGGGCCACCTCCCCATGGAGGTGACCATGCTCAGAGGATGGGGGCAGACATACCTCGCTCACCCCCGTAGCCCCCATCGGTGTCCTCGAGGCTGAAGCAGAGGCCATCGACAGCCACGGCCAGCGCCCGGGCAAAGCTTGCGTCCAGGAGGAAGGAGCCATCACAGGAGCTCACCAAGCTGCAGCGGGTGCTGGTGAAGTTGTCCTCTGAGACAGAGCCCCAGCCGTTGAGCAACGACTCCACCGGCGAGCCCCTTGTCACTGGTCGCTCTTCCTCCTCCTCCTCCTCCTCCTCCTCCTCCTCACCCAGCTCGGACGCTGGTGGCCCATAGATGTAGCCGTAGGTGTGCGGTGGCAAGAAGGACTGTGGTGTGGTTAGTGCTGGGGGGCTGCGGGGAACACAGTGTGGACACCACTGGCACCAGGAGATGCTGCCACCATGGTGGTGTCCCAGGAGGGTGGGAGGTACCTCAGACATGGGGTGTCTTGGTCCATCTCAAGGTCCTCAGCCACTTGCTGCGGTGTGAGGACCCCTTCACTGAACACTGGTGAGAGACACCCAGTGACTGGGGACCTGTCCCTTGGGTGCCTGGTGGTTGGAGATGTGTCCTTGGGGTACCTGCTGGCCGGGAACATGGACCTGGGGTGCCTGGTCACCAGTGATGGGTTCTTGGAGTGGCTGGCAGCTAGGAACAGGTTCTTGGGGTACCTGTTGCCCGAGAACATGTCTCTCCAGTGACCAGTGACTGGGGACATCTCTTCAGGGTGCCTGGTGACTGGAGATGTGTCCCTTGCATGCCAAGTGGCTGGGGATGTGTCCCTGGGATGCCTGGTGCCTGGTGACATGTCTTCGGGGTACCTGGTGATCAGTAACATGTCTCTTGGGTACCTGATCATTGGTGATAGGTCCCTAGGACACCAGGTGGCCAGGGACACATCCTTGGGGTACCTGGTGACCAAGAACATGTCCTTGCAGGGACTGGTGGCTGGGGCCATCTCCTCAGGGTGCCTGATGATGGAGGGTGTGTCCCTGGGATGCTGGGTATCCAGGGACGTGTCCTTTGCATACCTGGTGGATGGTGACATGTCCTTCGGGTATCTGGTGGCCAGAAATTTGTCCATTGGGTGTTTGGTCACTGGTGATGAGTCCCTGGGGTATTTGGTGGCCAGGGACACGTTGAGGTACCTGGTGGCTGGGGACTTCTCCTTGGGTAGCCTAGTGACTGGGGATGTGTCTTTGGGGTGCCCACTGGCTGGGAAGATGTCTTTGGGGTGCCTGGTGGCCGGCGACATGTCCCTCTGGTGTATCCTCACTGGTGATGTGTCTCTGGTGTGGCTGGTGACTGGGGACATGTCCTTGGGGTTCTCAGAGACCAGGGACATGTCCCTGGCTTGCCTGGTGACCAGTGACACTTCCCTGGGGCTGTCAGTGACCAGGGATGTGTCCCTGGGGCACTGGCTGTCCAGAGATGTGTCCTTGGGGCACCTGGTGGTTGCTGGTGGCTCCTTGTGGTGTCTGGTGTCCGGGAACGTGTCCTTGAGGTTCTCAGGCACCAGAGACATTTCCCTGAGGTGCCTGGTGACCAGCGACACATCCCTGGGGATCCCAGTGACTGGGCCCGAGTCCTTGGGGTGCCTGGTGGCTGGGGACATATCCTTGGGGTGCCAGGTGGTTGGGGACATGTCCCTGGGGATCCCAGTGGTTGGGGATGTGCCCTTGGGACGCTTGGTTATGGGGGACATGTCCCCAGGGATCCTACTGACTGGGGGTGTGTCCCTGGGGCACCTGGTGGCTGAGGACGTGTCCCTGGAGATCTCAGTGACTGAGGACGTGTCCTTGGGGTGCATGGTGGCTGGGGACCTGCAGTGCAAGGGACGTGGTGAGTTGCTGCACGGGACTGGGGTGCAGGGCACCCACTGCCATCCCCAGAGTGGGGATGCCCGCACTTACCGGGTCACCGGTGGGTGCCATGCATGGCGCAGTTGCGGAGGTGTCACTGGTGGCCTGGGGACACTAGAGCCCAACGAGGCCTTGTCCCGCCATAGTTTTGGAGAGCTGAAGACTGGTGGCCGCCATGGGTACCCTCTGGCCATCGTGGCGGTGGTGGTGTCATCATCCCGGAGCCTTAGCTGAGGCCACTTTGCCGCCAGCCCCAATTCCGCACCCCACTTGCCTCCACTCATGGGGACAGGGACGGGACCCCCCGGGAGCAGCGGGGTGCTGTGCGCCTGGTGCAGCTCTGCGCGGGGACATGGGGCCATGAGCCACTGCCCCACTGTCCCCACATCCCCCCACATCCCCTGTACCCACCTCGCTTGTGGATGTGGTCCCAGGGCATGGGGCCAGGGGTGCTGGGCGAGGAGCACACCCCGGGGTGCCTCCTGTCTCCACCGGGGCTCGGGGGTTCCAAGGACACGGCTGGAGCAGGGAGAGCAACCGGAGCACCCATGGGTGCTGAGCCAGGTGGCACAGGGCCCCCACCTCCCCTCTGGCTGTGCCTGCAGAGCAGGGGGACCTGGCTTGGGGGGTGGGGCTCGCAGGAGATGTGGGGGTCCCATGGCTCTGGGTGGGGGTCCCAGCTCCACAAGATCACAGGAAGGGTGGGGGTCCCAAGGCATCATGTGGAGTCTCTCTGGAGAGTTGAGGGTCCCATGGTTCTGGGTGGAGATCCCAGGCACAGGGTGGGGGCTTGGGCACCCTTGGCTGGGTCCTGTGGAGGTCCTATGTGCTGAATGAAGGTTCCTGGGGATCTGGGTGGGGGGTCTTATGGCATCAGGTGGGGGGGTCTCACTCAGATGGGTGGGGTCCCAGCCCAGGGGCTCACTGGGATGGTTTGGGGGTCCCATTATTCTGCATGGGGGTCCCTGGCACAGGGAGGGGGATCTCAATCACCCTTTACTGGACTCTGTGAGGGTCCCATGCACTGGGGGAGGGTCCCACGGCAGTGGGTGAGGGGTCTTGGAGAACTGGGTGGGGGTCCCATGGCATCATGGGGGTTTTCACAGGAGGGATGGGGACCCACGGTGGGGGTCTCAAAAGACGGATGGGGTCCCATAGTGGGTGTCTCAGAAGAGGGATTGGGTCTAGCAGTGGGGGTCTCACAGGAGGGGTGGGGTGCCATGGTGGGGGTCTCACAGGAGGGATGGGGATCTCGGCTGTCGCTGCCCAGGAGCCGGCTGCTGAGGCTGCTGCTGCTGCTCAGAGTCTGGGGGGCACAGCCAGGTTTCCAGGGTCCTCCAAGCCACGGCGAGTCCCTGGACACCAGCCTGTGGGGCCAGGAGAGTCATCAGAACATACCACTCCCACGGACCCCTCATGCCCCCTACCCCGTGGCTGCTCACCGGCGGGCTGCAGCATCCTGGCTGGCGCGGCGTTGGCAGATGAGGAGGAGGAGGGCGAGCAAAGCCAACCAGAGTAGAGAGCCCGCGGCTGCGATGACCGCAGGCTGCTGCAGTGCCCGGGCCACCCCGCTGCTCCCCACCATCAGCCCTGCAAGGGCCCCAGTAAAGTCACTGCTGTGGCACAGCCCTGACCCCAGCTGCACCCCACCTTGTTCCCTGTCCCTACCCAGAATGCTGCAGGTGGTGTTGCTGGGGACCCCAAGCCCTGCACCATTGAAAGCTGCCACCTGGACACAGAATTCCGCCCCAGGGCTTGAGAAGGTGGTTTCCAGGCGACGAGTGTCTCTATCCACTGTTCTGTTGGTGGGGTGTTCCCAGCCCTCACCCATCGACCAGATCTGGCAAGCACCAAGAGGATGGATCCCCTTAGATGAATCCCCTTGATGAGACCCCATTGATGGATCCCACTTGGATGGACCTCTTCACATGAACCCTCTTGGATGAATCCCCTAGGATGGACCCCCTTGGATAGGCCCCTGAAATAAATCTCTTTGATGCACTCCCCTTTATGGATCTCTCTTGGATGGAGCCCTTTGCATGGACCCTCTTGGATCAATCCCCTAGGATGGACCCCTTTGGATATGCTCCTTTGGATGAATGCTGCTAGGATGGATTCCCTGGGATGGACAACCACCTTGGCTGGCCCCTTTGCATGAACGCCCTTGTTGAGATCCCGCTTGGACAGACCCCTTGGATGATCGTCCCTTAGACAGGCACTCCTTGCATAGCCACCCTTGTAGAGGTCCCCACCTTTGATAGGCTCCCTTCTTGGACTGCTCCCCTTTAGACAGACACCCTGGATAGACCCTCCTCAGCCTGAATTCCCCCAGCACAAACCCAAGCCCCATCAACCCAAACCTTGTATCCACGGATGATGCCATTGTGGGCTTCAGGAGGGGGTGGCTCCCAGCTCACGACCATGGTGCTGTTCCCTGTCCCAGCTTGGCTCACAGTGATGTGCTGAGGCGCTGCACTTGGCACTGCTGGGACAGGCGTGCTGAGACCCACTGCAACCCCCATCCTCCACCCAGGCAACCCTGGAGACACCAAACACCCAACGCACCTTCCTCAGGTACCCAGAGGTGCCTGCTGTTGCTGTCCACACCCTGGGTCACCCCAGCATAGGGGCGGACCTTGAACTCATACTTGTAGCCCCTGCGGAGCCTGGGAATGATGGTGCTGAGCTCCCTGCTGGCGTTGTGCTGGACCCAGGAAGTGCTAACTGGGAGCAGGCTGCGGTAGAGCACCAGGTAGCCCTCTGGCACTGGCGCCGGCATCAGCATCTGGTGGAGATGGGAAGGTTTACAAGCATGGTTGGATGCAGATGGGACATGAGGATAGAGCTCCAGCTTCATCCCTGTGTCCCATCCCGCCCCAGCATCACACCAACCCGCCAGCGGAGCAGGACAGCGGCGGTGGGCAGCATGGTGCCATTGTCCAGGTGCAGGCGCACGGCCAGCAGGTCCCATGGCACGGCCTCCTGCCGGCCTGTCGGCAGCTGGTCTGTGGGGCAGAGGAAGGATAATGGCAGCACTAGGAAGGAGCAGGTTCCCCAGCACACATCCAGGAATCCAACTCAAAGACCTTTGCCCGGAGAACCTGATGTATCCCTGGATGGACTCACTCAGATGGAACCATTGGATGCACACCTCTTTGATGGACATCCTCTGAGGGACCCCATGATAGACTCCCATTGATGCAACCAACCTTCTTGCCTGAACCCTTTCGATGGAACCTCTTCTTGGATCCCCTTTAATCAGCTCTTCCCCTAGACAGACCCCCTTAAATGGATGTGCTTGGATGAACCTGCTTGGGTAGATCCTCCTAAGACAGAGTTTCTTGACTGGATTCCCCTTGGATGGATCCCTCTTTGACAGATCTCCTTGGATGGACTGCCTTAGATTGACCCTCATTTGAATGGATGCTCTTGGATGCATCCCCTTGGATAGATCCCTTTGGGTGGACAAGCTTGAATGGATCCCTTGGAGTGACACCTTTAGGTGGACCTTATGATATGAGCCCCCCCTTTGATGGAACCTCCTTGAATGAACTCCCTGAGATTACCCAGTGGGATGGACTCTGATGGATCCCATTGAATAGACCTATTTGAATGGACTTTTCTTGGATAGACCTCCATTGGATAGACTCCTTGGATGGACCCCCTTGACAGACTCCCTTTGGATGAACTCCATTAGATGGACCCTGTAGATAGCTCCCCTTGCATAGACCCCTAGATAGCCCTCGGTGCCTGTGGGGGTGACGACCAGAGAGGTCCCATCACTGACCCTCCACGCGGAGGCGGACGGTGGCAGCGGCGGTGCCCAGCGGGCTCTGTGCTGTACACACGTAGGTGCCTGCATCGGCAGGTGTCACAGCGTAGAGGTGCAATGTGTGCTCCTGGTCTACCTCGTGCCTGTGGGTCATCAGGTCTCCATCAGCCACATAGGTGCCCCACCCTGGCGATGGACACCTCCACCCTGCCTCCACCTACCTGCCCCAGGGAAGGTCTCCGTGCTCCTTGTGCCACTGCACCTGCGGTGCCGGGTCACCTTGGACGCTGCAGCCCAACTCCGCAGTGCTGCCAGCCACCACTGCAGCATCGCCTGGGCGCCGCACGATGGCCGGCTTCTCTGCAGGAGGACATCAAGGATGGGGCACCAAGGTTGCACGTGACGTGTCCACCACCCACGGGAGACCCTTGGCTTACCAAGGACTGAGACGTGGGCGCTGCGGCTCTCCCTCTCGCCCGCCGTGTTGGCTGCCACGCAGACATAGAGTCCGGAGTCGCTGCGCTGTGCCGGTGCCACCCGCAACTTCCCGTTGGTGACCACGTACCGGTCACCAGTCAAGGTCATCCCATCTTTCTTCCAGGTGATGTGGGGCTCGGGGTGCCCCAAAGGTGGCACACAATCCAGCTCCAACACTTGCCCCGCAGTGGCCACCAAATCCCCAGGCTGCAGGCGGAAATTGTCCCGCAGGGCTGCGGTGTGGAGGCAACAAGGAGGGTTGGCAGCAAGGGGGATGGGATTTTTGGGGTTCTCCCACCTCCATTGTCCCCACGGCGTGTTCTTACCTGCCACGCTTTGGGGAGCTGTGCCCGCACCAGGGGGGTGGCAGCCTGTGGAGTGGCAGAGATGTGGTCGGAATGGGTGCACCGAGCAGGCACAGTCTCAGCCCCACTGGGTGGCGGCAGGGGCAGAATTTTTGGTGTGTTAGGGTGTTTTCACCCCAAACTCACCTCCGTGGCGCAGCGCGGTAAGGCAGAGCCCCAAGGCCAGAGCTATCACCCAGCTGTGCGCCATGCTGGCCCTGCCGGCCCTCCTGCTTCCTCTCCAAATCCCGCTCCCGCAGCGGGGCCGGATCTGGCTCCGGATGGGGGGGACAATAGCCGGACACGGGGGCTGAGTAATGCACAGAGCTGGACACGAACAGCTTGGCCAAGCCGCAGTGGTGGGTGCGCACAGCTGTAATGGCACCAGCAGCACCCAGAGGCTGGGGATACTGTTAACGAATTTAATTAACCAGAAGAACTTTGCCCCCACTTCACTTCCCCTCGCCACGTACAGAGGAATAATGACTAGATAAAATAAGCTCTCAGATGGCAATGCCATCAGTAGGGACCAGTGTGAACGGATTAGGGTCTCTCAGGCTCTGCTGGCTTAGCTTTGTGCTCCAGACGGGTGTGTTGAGCTCATCGTTCTCAACTCACATGCCTCTCGTGGTCCCGTCTCCCGGGTAGGGGGTCACCCTATCCCACAATGACACCGCCAGGTGCCGCTGCCACCGGGTAGCACGTTTAGTTTATTGGTTAGTAGAGCACCCTGGGGCGCCCCGGCACCCACCCCAGGGGGCGGCTTACATCACCAGCTGCTCGCTGCTTCTCATCCTAAACCTTTTTTCCTGGGAAGGCCTTGGGGAGAGGCGCCTAAGAAATGAGGGGGGAGGGGAGGGTTGCACAGAAAATCCAGGTGAGACACAGGGGCTTGAGCCCACATTTATGGGACAGGGCAGCCAGGGAGCCTGTGGGGGGACAGGAAGCCCCCCAATTTGGCTGCCTGAGTGCGGGTGCGCTTGGGTGAGTGTGGGTGCTGGCACAGCCTGCTCCATGTCTGGCTGGGAGCCTTTGGGCAGGGGTCTGTGTGCTGTGGTGGGTGGGCACAGCATCTCCTGCATGCACGGGGGGCTCACTTGGTGTGCGGTGCATGTGCTCCCCATGCATTGCTGCGTGTTGTGTGCATGGGCTGCACTGCATGCTTTACACATGGTTTTGCCTGCATGTACTGTGCCTGGGCTGTGCTGTGTGCTTTGCATATGGTCTTATCTGCACGCTCCGTGCATGGGCTGCACTGTATGCTTTGTGCATGATTTTAGCTGCACGCACTGTGCCTGGGCTTTGCTGCATGCTTTGCACATGGTCTTACCTGCATGCTCTGTGCATGGCCTGTGCTGCACGCTTTGCACATGGTTTTACCTGCATGCTCTGTGCATGCTCATTCCACACGCTCCATGCACACTCCTGGATGCTCTGTGTCTGCCCCCTTGCCAGCTCCATGCCTGCTCGTTTCTCACGCTGCATGCACGCTCTCCCCATATGGTGTGCATGCTCCCTGCAAACCCTGCATACCTGCTCTTGCCACAGTTCTGTGCCTGCTCTGCGCACTAGTGCTCTCTGCACACTCCACATACACTTGGAAAGCATTCCCGCTGCCGGCACGCTCTCTGAAATGCCACACACAGGCTGCTCCTTGATTGCCGCACACTCCCCATGTGCACACTCCCCATGCAGCCTTAGCTGCACACTCTGTGCATGCTCTCTTGGCCAGCTCTGTGTGTGTCCCTGCTGCGTGCTCCACATGCATTCTGATGTGCTCCATGCAATGCTCTCTCCCCATGCTTTATGCCCAGATTCTCGCATGCTCTGTGCACGCTCTCTTTATGCATGCATACCCCTCTGCATGCCCTCTTGCACCCTTCAGCCACGTGCCCTCTGCATGTCCTCTTGCATGTTCAGTGCATGCTCTCTCTGCACACTTCATGCATGTCCTCTCCACATGTTCTGTGAACGTTGCTGTACATGACCCCCCCTGTGCCTGCTGGGTAGGCTCTTTCTGCGTGTTGCACGCATGCTGTCTTGCACACTCTGTGCACTGTTTGCTCTGTGCATGCTTTCTGCATGCTCCTGCACAGGGAGTATCCCTCTGCACCCTCTCTGCATGCTCTCTCTGCACCTCCCTGCATGCTCCCTCTGCATCCCCCATGCATACGCTCTCTGAAAGCCCTGCTGCACACTCCTTGTGTACTCTCCTTGCACACTCTATCCACCTGTTCCGTGCACACCCACCTGCATGCGGTGTGCATGCTTTCTCTGCACGGTGCGCATGCCCTCTCACATGGTCTGCGTCTGCCGCCTGTGCAGTGTATGCAGGCTCTCTCTGCATGCTCCACGCATGTCCTCTCGCACAGCATCTCCACGCACTGTGTGCACACTCCTGGAAAGCATGCATGCCTTCTGTGTGCTCCCTGCGTGCTCGTCCCGGCGAAAAATCCATTCAAGTGGTGCCCCGGGAAGGCAGGGGATGAAAGAGGGGAGCTCCGGGTGAGATCAATAGCAAATTAGTGACTTTACGCCCAGCCAAGCAATGCCCGGTGGCGGGAGCAGGGCTGAGCCAGTGTCCCCGCTCGCTCGCCTCTGCCAAAGTGCGCATGTGTCCTGGCCGTCAGGCGCTGATCTCCACAGCGTTGGCCTCCTCCTGCTCCCGGATGATGTGGACACCAGCAGTCCGCAGCAGCCGTGGGGCACCCCGGGAACGCGCCGGTGAACCCGGTGGCGACCTATGCGTCCGCGTCGAGGCAGGTGAGCGAGCCGGCGAGCGATGGTAACGGCGAGTGGAACGCCCCACGGGCCCCGGTGAGCGGCCGGCAGCCGGGATGGGTGAGCTGGCATAACCTGGTTCGATCGCGGCACGGGGTTCAGGTGGTGAATCCTCCTCAGCCTCTGGCGAGTCCTGCCAAGAGCCAAAGGTGGACGAGTGGGCGAAGCGTGAGGGACCTGGCCTTATGGTGCAAAGCTGGGCCACTGCCAGCTGCTCACCTTGTCGTTGAGGATGTAGAGGGCCACTGGGTTCTTGCGCTCATGTTCTCCGCTCCGCGGGATGCCCTCGGCTGTGGGGAGGCAAGGCGGTGCTGACCGCACCAGCAACGCTGGCATCCCCAACCCACCACTGCCACAGCGAGGCCAGCACTCACCCTCATGCTTCATGCGCTCCTCGTCCTGCTCGGGGTACTCAGAGGCCAGTTGCGGCTCTGCTTGGTGCTTCTCCCTGTGGAAGGGAAAGGGGATGGGGCAGCACCAGCACCACAGGGTAGGGAATGGCCTGCAGTTCAACAGGGAAAGGGCTCGGCGCTGCAGAGAGGGAGAGATGGACAGAGTGGGGTGGGATGGGATGGGATGGGATGGGAGAGACAAGACGAGACAGGACTGGATGGCATGACAAGACATGGTATGGTATGGTATGGTATGGTATCACAGAATCACCTAGATAGAGAAGACCCACTGGATCATCAAGTCCAACCATTCCCATCAACCACTAAACCATGTCCCTCAGCACCTTGTCCACTCATCTTTTAAACACCTTCAGGGAAGGTGATTCAACCACTTTCCTGGGCAGCCTCTGCCAGTGCCCGATGATCCTTTCCATGAAAAATTTTTTCCTGATGTCAAGCCTGAACCTCCCCTGGTACAGCTTGAGGCCATTCTGTCAAACCATTCCATATGGTATGGTATGGTATGATATGGTATGGTATGGTATGGTATGGTATGGTATGGTATGGTATGGTATGGTATGGTATGGTATGGTATGGTATGGTATGGTATGGTATGGGATGGGATGGGATGGGATGGGATGGGATGGGATGGGATGGGATGGGATGGGATGGGATGGGATGGGATGGGATGGGATGGGATGGGATGGGATGGGATGGGATGGGATGGGATGGGATGGGGTGGGATGGGGTGGGATGGGATGGGGTGGGATGGGATGGGATGGGATGGGATGGGATGGGATGGGATGGGATGGGATGGGATGGGATGGGATGGGATGGGATGGGATGGGATGGGGTGGGATGGGGTGGGATGGGGTGGAATGAGTGGAACAGGTTGGGACAAGATGAGTTGAGATGGAATGGGAAGGATCAGGAGAGACAGATCAAGGCAGGATGGACTGGGACAAGATGGGATGGAAGAAGCTGGGACAGGGTAAGAGGAACACCCTTCGTCTCCCACTTTACCCCCAGCCGTACTTCTTGGAGGGTTTCCAGCAGGCACAAACTGTCACCAGGGTGACAAGGAGGAAGATGCCGCCCGTGGAGAGGATGATGTAGAGGGAGCTCCGGCCTGGGGGAGAGGAATGAGGGGACACAACAATCCCCCCAGATTTTAGCAGGGAACATCTGCAAGTGATGGGCAGCCCCAGGGGAGCAGGATGGAGGAATGAGTGGCTTACGGTAGACAGTGATCTTCACAGGGACACTGCGGCCGTGACTGATGGGGTTCTCCACCAGGCAGCTGTAGACATCATCATCAGCCATGAGGACACGGGTAATAGTGAGGATCTTCTGGTCAGGAGAGAGGAGCAGGCGGGAGTCATTGCTCAGCGGCCGCCCATCCTTCAACCAGGTATAGGTGGGTTTGGTGCCATTCTCGTGTGAGCAGTTGAGGGTGAAGAACTCGCTGAGCTCCAGCACCGTTGAGGAGGCCACCAGCACTTGCGGCTTTGAGATGGGGACTGTGGGCAAGCAGAGCAACCAGACTGATGGCACACCTCAGAGGACACATGGGCCCAGGGAATGGGATAAAGCAACTCAAAACCCCACCAGGGCCATAGCTTGGCTGCATGGGGTAGCTGAACCCCCCAAAACCACCTCCCAGTTGGAGAAAACCCTCCCAAAAAGCCAGCGGGGTAGACATTCCATGAAGAATCCAATCTCCACTGAACACCTTTTCTGCACTTACTGTCCACGGTGAGGTTGATGGTCTTTTCACCAGTGAAGGTGTCGTCGGTGATGGACACCTCCACCTCATAAGTACCTTCATCGGCCAACTGCAAGGCGCTGATGAGCAATGAGCCATTCTCCAGCACCTGGATGCGGTCACGGTAATCGGGCCGTAGATTGCCAATGATCTCGGTGCCGATGGACTGGACGACAGTGACAGGCTTGTCACGCTTTAGCTGCCACTTGACCACCGGTTTGTCAGCGCTGACACTGGTGTAGCGCACTGACAGCAGTGCCGCTTTGCCCACTGTGCCACGCACCAATGGTGTGGGGCTGGTGATGTTCACTCCTGCCAGGAGACCTTGGGGTGGGGAGAGACAGTGGAGTGGCAAGTCCAGGCAGGCTGCCTGGTCCTCCAAGCTCAGAAAAAAATCATACCATGACAGAATGACTAGCTTGGAAAAGACCTACTGGATCATCGAGTCCAACCACTCCTATCAATCTCTAAACCATGTCCCTCAGTGTCTCATCCACCATTCCCTTAAATGCCACCAGGGAAGGTGACTCAACTGCCTCCCTGGGCAGCCTCTGACAGTGCCCAATGACCCTTTCCGTGAAGAATTTTTTCTTGATGTCCAGCCTGAACCTCCCTTGGCGGAGCTTGAGGACATTCCCTCTCATCCTGTCCCCTGTCACTTGGGAAAAGAGCCCAGCTCCTTCCTCTCCACAACCTCCTTTCAGGTAGTTGGAGAGAGCAATGAGATCTCCCCTCAGCCTCCTCTTCTCCAGCCTAAACACCCCCAGCTCTCTCAGTTGCTCCTCATAAGGCCTGTTCTCCAGCCCCTTCACCAGCTTTGTTGCTCTTCTCTGGACTCACTCCAGAGCCTCAACATCCTTCTTGTGGCGAGGGGCCCAGAACTGAACACAGGATTTGAGGTGCGGTCTCACCAGTGCCGAGTCCAGAGGGAGAAGAACCTCCCTGGACCTGCTGGCCACTCCATTTCTGATCCAAGCCAGGATGCCATTGGCCTTCTTGGCCACCTGGGCCACTGCTGGCTCATGTTCAGTCGCTGTTAACCAACATCCCCAGGTCCTTCTCCTCCTGGCAGCTTTCCAGCCAGGCTTCTACTAGTCTGGAGCTGTTCAGGGTTGTTGTGCCCCAAGTGCAGGACCCGGCATTTGGCCTTGTTAAACCTCCTGCCATTGGTCTCAGCCCAGTGATCCAGCCTGTTCAGATCCCTTTGGAGCCTCCTGACCCTCCCGACGCTTCCACCCAGCTTAGTGTCACCCACAAACTTGCTAAGGGTGCACTCGATGCCTTCATCAAAAATGGGGAATCCCCTCCCGGAGAAGAGATGAGCGGCCTAAAAATGCTTCGCCCATACTGGGACGCTGAACCACTGTGCATATGAGTGATTTGGTCAACATTTTCACCCTGAAAAGATGCATTGATAGAGCACCCAGGTCACTGCAGAGCTTTGCAAGAATTCATGCATTGCTCCAAAACTGCATCAAGGGGTGGGAGTGCTGCTGCAGCCAGGCCGATGCAACTCTCCGCAAAGATGTACACATCACATCCCAAGAATGCATGGGAGGGGAGCACCCTCCAGCAACCCCCTCCCAGAGAAGTGCTGAGTGCCCCCAAAATACCTCACCTGTGCCAGGACACCAAACTACCATGCAAGTGGGTGGTTTGCCCAACCCTTTCATGTCCAGTTCTGGAATCCTCAACATAAGAAGAATATGGAGCTGTTGGAATGGGCCCACAGAAGAGCTTACAAGGATCATCTGAGGGCTGGAGTACCTCCCATATGAGGACAGGCTGAGAGAGTTGGGGTTGTTCAGCCTGGAGAAGAGAAGGCTCCAGGGAGACCTTAGAGAAGATTCCAGTACTGAAAAGGGCTCCAGGGGGAGCTGGAGAGGAACTTTTTACAAAGATGTGGAGTGATAGGAAGAGGAGGAAAGGCTTTTATTTGGAGAGGGGAAGATTTAGACAGGACACAAGGAGGAAATTCCTCTCAGTGAGGGTGGGGAGGCCGTGGCCCAGGCTGCCCAGAGCAGTGGCGGCTGCCCCATCCCTGGAGGTGTTCAGTGCCAGCTTGGATGGGGCTTGGAGCCCCTGATCCAGTGGGAGGTGTCCCTGCCCATGGCAGAGGGTGGATCTGGATGGGCTTTGAGGTCCCTTCCAACTCAAACCATTCCATGATTCTATGATTCTATGACCCTGAAAAGCTCATTGATGTGGGAGGCCTCCTTCATCCAGGTCACTGCAGGGTTTTGCAAAGATGGCTCCATTGCCCCAAAAATGCATCGGGGGTGGGAGCACTCCTGCACCCAGGCTGACGCAACCCTTTGAAAAATGCATCCATCACCCCAAAAAGTGCATTGGGCACAGGAGGGCAGTGCAACCCTTTGCAAAGGTACAGGCATCACCCCCAAAACTGCATGAGGGGTGGGGGTGCTTCTGCGCCCAGGATGATGCAACCAATCTTCTGCAAAAATGCATGCATCAACCCCTCAAAATGCATTGGAGGGTGGGAGTGCTGCTGCAGCTGTGTAGATGCAACTTTCTGCAAAGATGTGTCATAGAATCACAGAATCTCCCGAGTGGGAAGGGAACCATCCCATCAAGTTGGATCATCAAGTCCGACTCCTGTCCCTGCACAGGACAACCCCACAATTCACACTGTGGGGCTGAGGGTGTTGGCCAAACGCTTCTGGAACATTGTCAGGCTTGGGACTGCTTCCCTGGGAGCTGTTCCTGTGCTCCACCACCCTCTAGGGGAAAGAACCTTTCCCAATGTCCAATCTAACCCTCCCTGGCATCTTCCTGCCATTCCCTCACGTCCAGAGAGAAGCGCTCAGCACCTGCTCCTCTTGCTCCCTGTGCAAAGAAGATGCAGAGTGTGATGAGGTTTCCCCTCATTCTCATCTTTTCCAGGGATCAGACCAAGGGAGTTCAGCCACTTCTCATACATTTCCCCTCTAAACCCTTAAACCCTGTGCCCTCTTCTGGACACTCCAGCAGCTTTAGATCCTTTTTATCCTGTGGCTCCCAAATGCTCCCAAACTGTCCCCAGTGCTCAAGGTGTGGCCTCAATGCGGAGCAGAATGGGACAATCCTCTCCCTCGCTTGGCCGGGTGATGCCGTGGTGGACGCACCCAGGACATGGTTGGCTGCCAGGTCACTGCTACCTCGTGGCCAACTTGCCATGTACCAGAACCCCCTGATCCCTTTCGGCAGGGTTGCTCTCCAGCCTCGTGCTCCCTGGGCTGTCCGTCCATGCAAGTCCCAGGGGCAAAACAAGGTCTTTGCCCTGGTTAAACTCCCTGCGGTTGTGATTGCCCATCTCTCCCATTTGTCCAATCCCTCTGTGGGGCCTCTCTGCTCTCTGGGGTGTCAGCAACTCACCCCAAAAATGAACAGGGGTGCACGCTCCTCACCCAGGTCAATGCGATGCCTTGCAAAGGTGCATACATCACCCCAAAAACTGCATCTGTGAGTCGGAGTACTCTGCATCCAGGATGATGTCACCCTTTGAAAAGACTCATCTATTATCCTAAAAATTGCACAAGGGGTATTTTTGCATCCTCCTTCCTCCCAGCCCCACAGTCCCAGTCCAGACAAACTCCTCTCCAGTTGCAGAACTGCATGATGGTGCACGCACAAGGCTCCTTGCTGCTGATTTTAAGACAAAAAAAGGCAGGGAAAAAGTCGATAAGACTGATTTTTTTGGAGGGACAGACCCCAGAAGAGCCTCTCTCTTTGAAACTCTGCAGCTTCATTCCCCCAGTCCAGGAGTCCCATTCATGAAGCCCCATTCGGATGCCGTCATCCGACAGCAAACAAACCTCAGATTGAAGAGGGGGGGAGGGTGGGAAAACCATCTAGGGAGGGTGAAGCAGGAGCAAGAAAGGCTTTAAACAAGCCTGAAAAGTCATGGGACCTATTGATATGCAGTGTCCATCCGTCCATCCTCACTGGCAGCTCAGAGCTTGGCCCTGAAAACTTGCCCTGATCCAAAAAATATAGGGGACCTCCCCTAGGGAAAACCTTGGCATGGGATGAGCATGTGTTTTGTAATGCATCCTTGCACCCTGTGCACCCCCAAATCACTGGGTTTTAACCATTCCTTCCCTTTTTTAACCCAATAGCTATTTTTTTGTCTGCTCTGGGTAATAAATTCTGGAGTTCATTAATAAATGTGGCAATTAATTAATAAATCAGGCACTATCCCCATCTCCTACAGTGTCCATGTCCTAGGGGTGGCAATTTCCCGCACTTCCTGGATGTCTCTTACTGAAAAAGAACACCACAAATCCTCAATTTGCCGCTATTTAATCAGAATCATAGAATTATAGAATCATAGATTATATTCATTAATTAGAATCATAGAATAACCAGGTTGGAAGAGACCCACCGGATCGTTGAGTCCAACCATTCCTATCAAACACTAAAACATATCCCTCAGTGCCTTGTCCACCTGTCCTTTAAACCCCTCCAGGGAAGGTGCATCAACCACCTCCCTGGGCAGCCTGTTCCAGTGCCCAATGACCCTTTCTGTGAAATATTTTTTCCTAATGTCCAGTTTATATCTCCCCTGGTGGATCTTGAGGCCATTCCTTCTTGTCCCCTGTCACTTGGGAGAAGAGGTCATCACCCTCCTCTCTACAACCTCCCTTCAGGTATAGAATCATAGAATCACCAGGTTGGAAAAGACCCACCGGATCATCGAGTCCAACCATTCCTATCAAACACTAAACCATGTCCCTCAGCACCTCGTCCACCCGTCCCTTAAACCACTCCAGGGAAGGTGACTCAACCCCCTCCCTGGGCAGCCTCTGCCAGTGCCCAGTGACACTTTCCATGAAATATTTTTTTCTGATGTCCAGCCTGAACCTCCCCTGGTGGAGCTTGAGGCCATTCCCTCTCATCCTGTCCCCTGTCACTGGAGAGAAGAGCCCAGCTCCCTCCTCTCCACAATCTCCTTTCAGGTAGTTGTAGAGAGCAATGAGGTCTCCCCTCAGCCTCCTCCAGGCTAAACAACCCCAGCTCTCTCAGCCGTTCCTCATAAGGCCTGTTCCTTTCGGTAAAACTCAACAGTATTTTTGGGGGGGACCTGGCTGCAACCCAGATGCTTTTTAGGGGTGTAAATCAGAGCTGGCAATGTGCAAAACTGCCTGGCTTGGCTTTGCATCCTTGGTTCATCCAGAGGGAAATGGGGCCTCCACAGGGCTGGGTTTGAGTCCAAACTGTGGTAAAATGGTGCAGAATCATTGCGGATGATTTTCTGCTTTATCAGATCCGGGTTGGGCCTGTTTTGGAGCTCACTGAACCCGCAAGTGCAGCTGTGTAGGGAAGAAATGCTGGATGCAACTGAGGTTGCAGCAGGATGGTGCAAATGGCAGAAAACCTAGAAATGGGGCGAAAACGGGCTTTTGGGGAAAGCTGAAGGATGGGTAAGAAAATGGAGTTGGGAATGCTGGAAAAATGAGCAAAGCAGGGTTTTGAGTTGAAAATGAAAAACTAGTGAGAAGCTTGGTGGGGAACAGTGCTGGGTCCACTTCCCAGCAAGAAAACTGTCTGGAAAACTGTTTTTCCCAGTTTTTATTCCCAGTCTCCCCCTCCTCTTTTTCCTCTCCCAAGCGAAGGGGCAGCTCAATGGTGCAGCACACCCTCTCACCCCCATCACTGGGTACCACCACCCTCCTTGCTCTCCACCGCATCCTCCATCTGGAAAAACCCCAAACCAGGGAAAACAAGGAAAACCCATGGAAAAGGACGAAAACCCATGGAAAACTGGGCAAGCTCCTTACCTGTGTGCAGCACCAGGAGCCAGGTCACCGGCAGCAAGCAGGGGGGAGCGGGGTGGCCCCGCAGGGCGGCCAGCGCTCCCCACATTTCAGGCAGGCTCGCCCCCCGAGTCGCTCTGCTTCCCCACTCTAGGCACGTCCCTCAGCGCTCCCGGTCTGGCATTCAGCCCAGCTCATTTATTTTTTTCCCTTTTTTTTTTTTGTTTTTGTTCTCTCCTTTCTCAATAGAGCCCTGTGTCCAGGCAGCTTCGCCTCCCCGGCGGCCTTGAGCTGACATTTTTTGGGTAGGAAACACTCTGATTTGCAGTTTTCCCCCCACTGCAGACCTCCAGCTCCACAATTTCCCCACCCTGGGGTGATGCTTGAGGCTGTGGGTATCACCCCACCTAGCCCAACTGAAGTTTGCCGATCCCTCCAGGATAATCCCACAGGATTTAGGGCTCTGAGCATCCCATAAATAGGGGGAGGTGGGGACATTTTTCAAAGCATTTTAAAAGTTTCTCCTTTTTCTTTTTTTTCTCTTTCCAGGCTTTAAAAAGAAGCCACAGTATCCAGGCTTCGTTCCAGCTCCAGTGCCAATTAGCACTGGTTCCCCAGGCATCGCTGAATAGGACAGCGGGATGCAGGGCTGCATGCCCAGCACTGCTTCCTGCCGCGCTCAGTACCCCAATGAGACCCCCACCCCAAAGGGCGTCCCTGGCCCGAGAGGGAATCAAGGCCTCCCAGGATCCCATTCCAGTGGAATGGAGGGAGATAAGGAGTAGTCACTATGCCAAAAAGTGGAATATTCGCGATTTAAGCTAAAGTCGAGTTCAGTTTCATCCCAGTAACTGTATTTTCTGGAAAGGGCCCTTCCAACTCAGGACACGCCATGGTTCGATGATTTCTCGTCCTGCTGCACTGGGCAGGTTCAGGGCTGCTGTGCTGGGCCCTTCTCTTCTCTCTTCCACCCCTCCTCCTCATGGTCCACTTCCATGTCTCTCACACCCTTCCAGGGCCACCCAACCCTCCCTGCCATGTGGCCAAGTCATGGGGGGACCCTCTCTGACCTCACTTTGGGACCCCACCCTGCACCACGCATGGTAACGGTGGCTGCAGCCCCCAGCCCTCAGTGTCCGCCAGGACAGTGCCGGGACAGGCAGCAGAGCTCACAGCTCCCGAGCAGAGCTCACGCCTCACCCCGTGGTGCCAAAGCGTCTCCCTTGATCGGTCCTTACCCTGTCCCCAAGGATGGCAGAGAGACTTCCCAGCCAACTTGGGGTGTCCTTGTGGGAGGACGTGTCTCCCCAGGTGAGCAGCTCTGCACTGCAGCCCCATGAGGTGCCTATGGAGCAGCCCCTAAAGATCAGTGGGTGAGGAGCCCTGGTGGGCTGGGCAGGACTCAACACCAGGATCAGGGAGGGGATTCTGTCCCTCTGCTCCGCTCTTGTGCAACCCCATCTGGAGCCCTGTGTCCAGTTCTGAAGTCCTCAGCACAGGAAGGACATGGAGCTGTTGGGACGGGTCCAGAGGAGGCCACGAGGAGAACCCAAGGGCTGGAGAACCTCCCGTACAAGGACAGGCTGAGGGAGTTGGGGCTGTTCAGCCTGGAGAAGAGAAGGTCCCAGGAAGACCTTAGAGCAGCTTCCAGTCCTGAAAGGGGCTCCAGGAATGCTGGGGAGGGGCAGGGATTGGATGAGGGGAATGGTTTTGAGCTGAAAGAGGTGAGATTCAGGTGACATCTTAGGAAGAAATATTTTCCTGTGAGGATGGGGAGGCCCTGGCCCAGGTTGCCCAGAGAAGTGGTTGCGCTGCCCCATCCCTGGAGGTGTTCAAGGTCAGGTGGGATGGTCTTTGGGACACCCTGATCCAGTGGGAGGTGTCCTTGCTGATGGCATTGGGTGGAACTGGTTGGGTTTGAGATCCCTTCCAACCCAAAGCATTCCAGGATTCTGTGGATCATTGGGCTGGCATGGCCTCACTGACCCTGCTTAGAGGGTTCCTGCTGTCTCTGAGCAGGGATGATGTGAGGGCTGCACTCTGGGGTCTCCGCAGCAGCTCCAGCCCCTAGGCCACCAGACAGCCCTGGCTCGCTCGAGGGCCAGCACACAGTGGGGAGGTGGGGAAGGAAGTGTGAAGCACCATTTGTGGTGGCAATTTCTGCTTGGGAGGGGGAGATCCAGTGCTGCCTGCCAGCCCCAAGAAACCTCGTAACTCCAGATTTTTCCATGTTTGGGACAGAAGCCAGTGTGGAAGTGGGCCAGTGGATTTTGGGGATGGCCACTTGGTAGGTGGTGGTCCCCAAATCCCAAGGATCTTGGACGTGAGCATCTCCCAGCCATGAGGAACCACAAGCCCAGCCTTCAGTTGAGAAGCTGCTAGCCCCACCGAACCATTTGGTAGCCTGGTCAGAGCCCCTTTTCGAGCTGAGCCCTTGCTTGCCCCACTGCAGCCCTTGCTAGCCCTGCACTCGGCCCCTTGGCAGCCCCGCTCTGACACAAGGAGTAAAAAATTTCCGCAATAAAAGTGGAGTATTGGTGATTTAAGCTGAAGTAGAGTTCAGTTTCGTCTCAGTAATTGCAGTTTTTGAAAGGTGCTCAATTGTTCTTGATAAGTGTAGTTTTTGAAAGTTGAGAGAATAGGCGTAAGATTTCTGGGTAAATTTATACACGTGCGTAAGTGGGAAATATCTTCTGTCCCAGCTCTTGTCTGGCTGCGCATGAGTGGCAGAGACCCCTGCCTGTGCGCCCAGGCCTGAGAAAGGGCGCTCGCTCCAAAATGGGTCTGAGAGAGTTGATTTGCTGGCATTTTCCCTGTCAGGAGAGGCTTTGGAAGAGAAATTTTGGGGTGATGCTACGGGGACCTGTTTGGGGGGGGATTTTAGGTGGGCACTGTGAGCAGACATTCGGGGAGATGCTCTGAGGGACGTTTTGGGGGTGCTGCGGGAGTGGGGGAGATGCTTTTGGGTGATGCGATAGGGAGGCTCTTGGCGAGGATGCTGGGGGCTGAGAATTGTGGGAATTCAAGGCTGCCATGGGGGTCACTATAATGAGGGGAATTTCAGTTCTCGGGGGACGGGATGAGCTTCTGGGACGCTCCGGGCAGTGATTCAGAGTGCTCGAGGGATGCTTCCAGGGTGCTCGGGGACACACAGACTCCCAACGTTACCACTCGGGACGGGACGCGAACCCGCTGCCCCAGGACTGTGATTGGCTGTGAGCCCGTTTATGATTGGCTGCGGGTGGGACTGATGCAGGGCTGTGATTGGCTGTGGGCGGGGCTGTGAGGCAGTGGCGGGGCTGTGATTGGCTGCGGGTGGGAATGTGGGCGGGGCCAACAGGACGGAAGTGGCGGCGGGATCGAAGCGCGGGTGGAGGCGGGAGTGACGGTTGGTGGGGCCTGGTGGGGTGAGGAGGTGAAACGTCTGGGGGTTCTTGGGGGTGAGGGTTGGAAGCCGCCCAGTGGGGAGCGTGCAGGGGCTGAGGGTGCCCAGGGGCGAGAAGAGAGGGGGTGCGGGGGGGGGGGGGGGGTGCAGGATTTAGGGCTGCCCAGGAGTGAGGAGCAGAGGGGAGGCAGAGTTTGAGGGTGCCCAGGTGTGAGGGGAGGGGGTGCAGGGGTTTGGGTGCTGGGTTTGGGTACCCAGCAGTAAAGGGAGGGGATGCAGTGCTTGGGTGTACTAAGATGTGAGAGGAGGAGGTGCAGGATTTGGGGGTGCTCATGGGGGATGGGGAGCACTGAGGGCTTTTGGGGGAGTGGGCTGATAGGGATCTGTGGGTGCATTGGGATTAGGGGGGTACACTGGAGGTCTCTAGACCAGCTGGGGAGGTGGGAGAGGCTGCAGGGCTTCTGTGGGGTGCCCTGGGGTTGGATAACTGGGGAGCAGCAGCAGAGCACCCCATGGGGAGGGAGGTGGCTCTGGGGGGCAGGAGATGGGAGGGGGGCTCTGGGCACAGGTCAGGGGCCTGAGGTCATGCTCCTCTCCTCTCCTGTTCCCCAGGGCTGATGCCACCGCGGTGCTGGGATGGTGCCACCCTCAAAGGAGCTGCTGGGGGGGCGCCAGATGAGACCCCCGCGGCAGAGCTGTTGGGTGCTGGCCCAGCGAAATCAGAGCGTGGTCCCTGTCGGTATCTGGGTGGAGAGTGCCCCAGCAGGGCCCCGGCAGAACCTGGCCTTTGTGAGTGCTGCAGAGGCTTGGGCTCATTCAATACTGACCAGAGATGTCTCCAAACCCCTAGTTGCTCCATTAAACTCCGTGAGGGCAATTGGAGCTGAAAAGGGGTTTATTCTCTGAAGGCAGCTGGGAATGACACTCCTAAAAAGAAAAATTATTTTTGTGATTTTGGGTAGAGTCAGAAATGGCGGTGGTGCCCATGTAGCCTAGTGTTGTGTTTACATGAGCCCCTTTCCATCATCTTCAATCACTTCTGGATGACTGCAGTAGTTCCACTGGACTGGAGGCTGATGTCGTGCCCATCTATAAGAAGGGGCGCAGGGAGGATCCGGGGAACTACAGGCCTGTCAGTCTGACCTCGGTACCGGGGAAAGTCATGGAGCGGGTGATCTTGAGTGCTATCAAGAAGCACTTGCAAGAGAACCGGGTGATCAGGCCCAGTCAACACGGGTTCATGAAAGGCAGGTCTTGCCAGAGTAATCTGATCACCTTCTATGACCGAGTGACTAGACTCCTGGACGAGGGAAAGGCTGTGGATGTGGTCTTCCTGGACTTTAGTAAAGCCTTTGATACAGTTTCTCATAGCATTCTGCTTCGGAAACTGTCGGCCTCTGGCCTGGACGGGCACACACTCTCCTGGGTGAAAAACTGGTTGGATGACCGGGCCCAGAGAGTGGTGGGAAATGGAGTTAAATCCAGCTGGAGGCCAGTGACAGGTGGTTTTCCCCAGGGCTCACTCCTGGGTCTAGCCCTGTTTAATGTCTTTATCAACGACCTGGATGAAGGCATTGAGTCCTCCCTTAGCAAGTTTGCAGATGACACCAAGCTGGGTGGAAGTGTCCCAGGAGTGCTGGAGGGTCGGGAGGCTCTGCAAAGGGATCTGAACAGGCTGGACTGCTGGGCTGAGACCAGCGGCATGAGGTTTAACAAGGCCAAATGCCGGGTCCTGCACTTGGGGCACAACAACCCTGAGCTGAGGTACAAACTAGGAGAAGCCTGGCTGGAAAGCTGCCAGGAGGAGAAGGACCTGGGGGTGTTGGTTGACAACCGACTGAACATGAGCCAGCAGTGTGCCCAGGTGGCCAAGAAGGTCAATGGCATCTTGGCCTGTATCAGAAACGGTGTGACCAGCAGTTCCAGGGAGGTTATTCTCCCTCTGTACTCAGCACTGGTGAGACCGCACCTTGAGTACTGTGTTCAGTTCTGGGCCCCTCACTGCAAGAGGGATGTTGTGGCTCTGGAGCGAGTGCAGAGAAGAGCAATGAAGCTGGTGAAGGGGCTGGAGAACAAATCTTATGAGGAGCGACTGACAGAGCTGGGGTTGTTTAGCCTGGAGAAGAGGAGGCTGAGGGGAGACCTTATTGCTCTCTGCAACTACCTGAAGGGAGGTTGTGGAGAGGAAGGAGCTGGGCTCTTTTCCCAAGTGACAGGGGACAGGATGAGAGGGAATGGCCTCAAACTCCGCCAGGGGAGGTTTAGGCTTGAGATAAGGAAAAAATTCTTCACGGAAAGGGTCATTGGGCACTGGCAGAGGCTGCCCAGGGAGGTGGTTGAGTCACCTTCCCTGGAGGTGTTTAAGGTGAGCGTGGATGAGGTACTTAGGGGCATGGTTTAGGGATTGGTGGGAATTGTTGGACTCGACGATCTCTTCCAACCTGGTTATTCTGTGTGATTCTGTGAGTTTGATTCCCCTCAAATAATCTGCATTATTTTAGGAGAAATGCATCTGTTTTAAGACTCAGTCAGGTGGGAGTCCAGGCAGGGCTCTAATCACCTGATGTTAATTGCTTCATTATCCATGTTGTGCACTCTAAAGCTAAAGCTTGACCTCTGGGTTTGATGTTCCAAAGCCTGGAGAATAGAAGGCTCTGGAGAGACTTTAAAGCAGGTTCCAGTCCTGAAAAGGATTTCAGGAAAGCTGGGGAGGGGCTCTTGGTCAGGGAGTACAGGGATAGGATGAGGAGGAACGTTTTGAAGATGAAAAGGGAGACTGAGATGAAACCATAGCAAGAAATGCTTCCTGTGAGGGTGTGGAGGCCCTGGCACAGGTTTCCCAGAGCAGTGGTGGCTGCCCCATCTCTGGCAGTGTTCAAGGCCAGGTTGGATGGGGCTTGGAGCAACCAGATCTAGTGGGAGATGTCCCTGGCCATAGCAGAAGGTGGAACTGGATGGGCTTTAAGGTGCCTTCCAACGCAAGCATTCCACATCTCTGTGATTTTCAGTGAATTACTAGATGCTGCCTCTCAGCACAGCTAAAATTTAGCAGATTTTTGCCCCTCTCAGTGAGTTGTTTGTTCCTGTTCCCATGTGCCCCTTGGTTTGTCAGTGCTGGGTTTGGAATTCTGCACCGTAGCTTGGCGTTTGAGGTGCCCAGGCTGAACCTGGGTGCCTGGGTTCCGCCCAGGCATCAATGCTGTGCTTTGCTTTCCCATTCATCCGTGAAGGATGTCAGGGAGCTGGGAATTTATTCCATGTTGCTGATTTAAAAAAAAAAAAAAAAAGTTGAAAGTTTCAGAGTCTGGAGCAAATTTCTGCTGTGCCCCATTAAAAACACTTTAAAACTCTTATCGGTGCTTATCTCCGGGATTTATGCTTTGAGGGTTATAGGAGGACTAAAAGTGCATTAGATACAGGATGATGAGTTCAGTCCCCTGTAATTAATGTCTTAATGTTACAGAAGCTCCTGCCCTTCGGAGGTGATTTATTTCCAGATTGTGATTTAAATCCTAAAAGGTTGAGATAATATATGGAAATGAATCATCTTCATATTCCACGCAACATCCATCTCTGCACTGTAGAACTTCTAGGGAAGCCAAAGTCTTCTTGACTGCTCTGGGGGACCCGGGTGCTCCCAGTTCTACCCTGCAGCACAGGAGCTTTCAGGTGTGGATGAAGGTGTGCAGGGTTATTGCAGCATGTTTAATATCTTTTTATACATCAGCAGATGGTATTAAGGCTACGAGGAGACCATAAAGCAGCTTCCAGTACTGAAAGGGTCTCCAGGAAAGCTGTAGAGGGGCTTTCTATTAGGGCCTGGAGTGATAGGATGAGGGGTCATGGCTTTAAATTGGAAGAGGGGAAGAATTAGATTGGACATTAGGAAGGAATTCTTCACACTGAGAGGGGAGGCCCTGGCACAGGCTGCCCGGAGCAGTGGTGGCTGCTCCGTACCTGGAGGTGTTCAAGGCCAGCTTGGATGAGGCTTGGAGCCCATGATCCAGTGGGAGGTGTCCCTGCCTATTGCAGGGAGTGGGACTGGATGGGCTTTGAGATCCCTTCCAACTCAAACCATTCTATGAGTCAATGATTCATATCTCTTCCATTGGAACTGCTGATGAGACAGACGCCAGGGAGTGAAGCAAGTTGCTTGTGGCACCGTTTTGTGCTGCTCTGTCTTGGTTTCAGTGTTAACAGTGCTGATTTCTCCCAACCTTCTGCTTTTGGGCGGTTGTGCTGCCCTGGCTTTGCTGCTGGTAATGTTCCAGGCATTCAGCAGGATGCAGGAAGCATCCGACACAGCATTTCCTAAGTTGATTTTCAGACTTGCTGCTTTCCTCGCCCCTCACTGTGGTAAGAGCAGGGGAACAATACTGGTTTGCTTTACGCTGTCGTTGTAGCAGCAGAATTGCCTGTAAAGGCTTCAAAGTGAGTACTGTACAAGACTCTGATTTTTTTTTTTTAATTTTTTTTTCTAATCTTCAGATAAAAACGTTCTTGAAGCAGCTACATGCTCTGTAAACTTCTGCCCTGATACACATCCAGCCTTGCGGAGCATAAATGGGATCAGAGTCTAGGCTGTTCCTTTTGGATCTGGGCTTTGGATATTTCATAGAATTATGGAATTGTTTGAGTTGGAAGGAACCTAAAAGTCCATCCAGTTCCACCTTGCCATGAGCAGGGACATAGCTCCCACTGGATGTGGTTCCTCCAAGCCCCATCCCACCTGGCCTTGAACACCTCCAGGGATGGGGCAGCCATCACTACTCTGGGAAACCTGGGCCAGGGCTTCCCCACCCTCACAGCAAAACATTTCTTTCTAAAATCTCATTTCAATCTTCCCTCTTTCAGCTCAAAACTGTTCCCCTCATCTTCTCCCTGTACTCCCTGATCCAGAGCCCCTCCCCAGCTTTCCTGGAGCCCCTTTCAGGACTGGAAGATGCTTTAAGGTCTCCCCAGAGCCTTCTCTTTTCCAGGCTGAACAACCCCAACTCAGCATTTGATTTGAGCATCCTTTTGTGGTAGCAAGAGCTAGGAGCTGCTGTGTGAGGCTGCCTCCTTTTTTCTTTCTGTGTGTATTGCAGCATGTTGAAGAGGAGGTGTGCATGCTGTATCTGGCTGGCTAGGTTTGATCCAAGCTTGTAATAACTCCAAGACATTGTTCAAGCTGTTTCTGCACAGATTTTGAAATAAAACATGGTTAAGTTTGCTCTGGGTGCTGGTTGCCTGGCTTGTAGATGCAGGTGTGGGAAGGGAAGATAGAATACAAGCTGCTGTAATGATGCTGTGTAGCAAAAATCATGTGAAGACTGCTTTCACCTCTTGCAGGAATCAGCATCTCAGGTGGAGGCAGAGCTGAAGGAGCAGCAGCGGGAGAAGGCAGCCAGCCTGAGGCGTTTCCAGGGGGAGGTGAAGCAGCGGGTAAACCAGCAGGTCAGGATGCGAAGAAAGCAGCAGCTACAGAAATCCTATGAAGCGGTAAGCAGATCTTTGGCCCTGCCTCATGCGGAGTCTTGGAGGAGAAACTCCTCTGAAACCAGTTTAAATCAGGAAAAAAAAAGCCTGCTGTCAGGGTGTAAATGAGGAAATGTGAGGGAATGCGTGGCCACGGCAGAGCCTGTGTCTCTCTTCAGGCAAAGTCAGCGTGACACCTTGGCTTGCCCTGTTGCTGAAGGTGCTTTACAAGCCCATTGCCTCTCTGCAGAAAGGTCGCTGCCTCTCTTGGGCAGAGAACAGAATCTCGGTGCCCCGTGCAGTATTGCGTGGGGTTAAAAAACAGCCAGGCCAGAGTTGTGAGTGATGTGGATGTTTCTGGGTTGTAACAGCACATTTCTGCTATCCCTGTACCAGGATAATCAGACATTTCACCAGCAACGCTTTCTGGCTGTCTCCATGTTCCTGGTTCCCTGTAGGCTTTTTCTAGGTTATCCTGTGAATATATTTAATCCTTTCTACTCTTAAGCAACTGCCGGGAACCCTTGCCAGAAGCTGACTGTGGAGCAAAAAGGGAGTGCACTGAAATGGCAACAGTGTTGGTCCCTGCTGGGATATTTGGGCTCTTTCCAGGATTTGGGAGGCATGGCTGAGTGAGGATGTCCTCATGTAACTCTGCTAGCTCTGCTCTAGACTGAAAGCCCACAGGTGCCTTCAGCCCCTGAGAGCCCGAGGACTCTTTGTGCCCCTCGCGGCATGGCAAACAAAAATGTCCATCCCAAGAAATGCCGCCAAACTGAGCCAGCAGCTTTCAGGCAGCATGGGCCATGTCCTGCTAGGCGATGGTTAGGGAGTTGCACATGGCTTTCTAGCCCTGGGGTCTGTTCTGGGCAGGCAGCGAGGGAGAGCAGCATTGCTGTGCAGTACTCGGACTCCGCGCTGCGCTTGACCCCCAGGAAGAACACATGCCTGTTCCGGAGCTGCCTTGTGCCTGCCATCTGTGGTCCCAGCACTTGTGCCGGCCTGGCACAGCAGCAAGGGATGCCAAGCGAGCCATTTCAGCAGCAAGCCACCCAGGTGAGCCGTTCCCCTCCTGCATTCTTCATCCCAACTTCATCATGCTTGTGATTTGAAATAGAAGTTGTTCAGCCTGGAGAAGAGAAGGCACCAGGGAGACCTTAAGAGCAGCTTCCATCCTGAAAGTGGCTCCAGGAAAGCTGGAGAGGGGCTCTGGATCAGGGAGTGCAGTGAGAGGATGAGGGGAACGGTTTTGAGCTGAAGGAGGGGAGATTGAGATGAGATCTTGAAAGAAATGTTTTACTGTGAGGGTGGGTAGGCCCTGGCCCAGGTTTCCCAGAGCAGTGGTGGCTGCCCCATCCCTGGAGGTGTTCAAGGCCAGGTGGGATGGGGCTTGGAGCAACCTGATCCAGTGGGAGGTGTCCCTGCCCATGGCAGAGGTGGGACTGGATGGGCTTTGAGTTCCCTTCCAACCCAAACCATTCTGTGATTCTCTTTTCCAACACATCCCTGGTTTTTTTCCCTACTGAATAAAGAGTGGGCTTACACTTTCAGTCTGATTTCTTCATAGAATGGTTTTGGATGGAGAAGACCTTCCCAGTGCATCTGTTGTACTCCTCTGTAGCTCTTATCAGAGCCTCAAAACTGAGAGTAAATGCTGTCTTGGAGGATGCCGTGGTTGTCCTTGCCCTGCTGCTTGTCCATACGGTGAATTTTCCATCCACACGCAGGCTGGTTGTGTCGGAGAGGAGGCACTAGGTGGTGCCACCTCCTTGCAGCCTGTGTCCTGTGGAAAAGGATATGGGATCGTGAGATCTTGAAAAGCCTGCCTTGGGGACCGTTTTAAGCTGCTTTTAATAGTGACTGTGTGGTGCACTTGGTGTTTTAGATAGCACGTGTGTTCACCTAGGAGCTGGAGTTATTCTGGTTCAAGCGCTGCTTCCCTTGGAGCATTCACTTTTGGTTTGGACACTGGGCAGGACCATCGGGGACTATTGGCATCTCAGCAAGGGGATTTGGGAGTGGATGAGCTGTAACCGAGTCCTTTCCTGTGCCTGGGCCAGGGTTTCAAGGCACTGGGGCAGCTCTGAAAGAGACCTGGGGTTGCAGGTTACCTTATACCCAGCTGCGAGGCCGATTGTGTGTTTTGTTGTGCTGCCTTTGGAAAACACCTCGATTGGAGCAGGGTCCATCAGGTGATTTCATCTGTGCAGCTCACCTCGACGTAGCTCTCCCAGAAAGCAGCCGGTGACCTCCTCTTTGGTCTTGTCTTTGAACCTTCGCTTTGAATGGCAGCTTAGCAAAACCGTGAAGCAAGTTCGGCGCAGGCTGGCATCTTGCAAAACCGTGTCCCAAGGAACGGGTTCTCCTCAACTCCCCGGTGGTGTCTGGAGGCAAGAGGTGAGTGAGGGAGTGCCTGGGGCAGAGTGAGAGGAGTTAACCTTGCAGACTGTTGAAGATCTGTCTCTAAGTAGGGAATCCACAGAAAAGTCCAGTGAATCTCCAGCAAAAGTGAAACAAACTGGGCTTTCTTAACCCACCTGATGATCAGCCCCTGGATTTTGGTGGCCCTTGGGCCACCTGTATTCCTGCTGCCTTTCAGAGAAGGCAGCAGAATAAAGTGGGTGAAAACATCTCTCTTTGCAAACTAACAAGAAATAAATAAGGCAACTAGAATGCAAAAAAAAACTCTTTAAAGGCTGAGATTATGATCTGGAGACCTGGTAGGCGTGTGATGATCAATCCTCCCCTTAGGTGGCTTTGTTTCTTCAAGGAAACTCAACAAATCTTCCCATTGCATCAATCCCTTGATTGCTCTGGGTGGCAAAGATCTGGAGGGTTTTCTGCAGGCAGGGCTATTTTCTGGTAGGGAATTGTTGGCAGCCATCTGCTTTCCTTGAAGCAGTACGCAGTACCCATGTGAGGAGGCCAGTCCCCAGTGCCTCACTTTTTGTTCTGCTGAATTTCATCTTACTTTTATCACTCCAGTTCTTAAGTACAGCTTTTTTTTTTTTTTTTTTTTTTTTCCCCAGCTATTATCTTGCTTTCTGTTCCAAGACCTTTCTTAAACTGCCATCCTTTGTCCAGCCCAGAGAACACCAGCAGCAACCCAACTGGTATTTTGTCATATTGCCTCCTCTGGAGCCAGTTTCTTGCCCGTCTTGCAATTCTTCATTCCCATCTCTTTCTTGGGTTCATCACAGGTGAAGTAGCTCTTGGCTGGCTGTTATCTAGAAAATACCTTTTATGTAAGGGCTAACCTGTCTCTTCCTCCTCCATGTGCTATTTGATTTCTGTTCAAGGCAGTCAGCTCTGCAAACAAAGGTTACAGAAACAGTGTAAGTACAGCTTCCAAAGCCTCCTGACTATCTCAGACACTAAAGATACATAGGATCATAGAATAACCAGGTTGGAAGAGACCCACCGGATCATAGAGTCCAACTGTTCCTATCAATCACTAAACCATGCCCCTTAGCACCTTGTCCACCTGTGCCTTAAACCCCTCCAGGGAAGGTGACTCAACCACCTCCCTGGGTAGCTTGTTTCAGTGCCCAGTGACCCTTTTAGTGAATTTTTTTTTTCCTGATGTCCAGCCTAAATCTCCCCTGGCGGAGCTTGTGGCCGTTCCCTCTCGTCCTGTCACTTGGGAGAAGAAGCCAGCACCCTCCTCTCTACAACCTCCTTTCAGGTAGTTATAGAGAGCAATGAGGTCTCCTCTCAGCCTCCTCTTCTCAGTGTGTTCAGACTGCTCAGCAAGATGGAGTGATTCCTTACTTGGCTGTTAGCAGCACTAAAACCTCACATGGATAATAGAGTCACTGCCCATGCAAACCAGAGTCCAGTGGCAAGTCGTCACAGCTGGCAGGAATCCTGGGCCATTGTCCTGCCTGAGCCTGCTCAACTCTGCTCTCAAACCTCGGGCAAAGAGGACTGAACAGCTTCCCTAGGCAATTAATTCTAGGAAGAATTTATTGATTTATTGCGTTACACTTTTATTACTCCAAGATAGTAGAGGTAAAAAAGCTCTAATATTAATCTGATTCTTTCTCCCGGTATGAAGGTTGGCTGTGTTTGCAGCTCGGCAGGACAGGAGCTTATTCCCTTCTCTTCAGGTGCAAAAGGCTGCCAGGGGCTTAACTGCCCTGGTAATTGCTCCAGAGTGCACTGTCTTGCCCTTCACATTTGTCCTTGTGAAATTCCCTTGTGCTGTCCATTGCAGCTGGCTTCTTTAGGTTGAACCCAAACATTTTTAGCCTGTTCTCAAATAATTCTGCAACTTCAAGCTTGGCGGAGTCAGCAAATGTAATCAAGCTGCTGCCATCATCCAGGCTGGTATTGAAGTCATCAAGCAGGGCCCATTGAATTTTGTCTTTATTTTTGTGCAGGGAACTCCCGAGACTGCATCTGGGTAGTGTTTTTAGTCAATATTGCACCTTTGATGTAACAGCTCCATCTAACAGGCATTTCCTTACACGAGTGCTGAATAGGCTGCATCAAAAGCTGAGCTAGAAGTCAAAAGGGAAGTTAAAATCGAGATTGTTGCTGGGCTTTGCCTGAGGCCTCTTTGGTTGCGGGAGAAATTCGGACCAGCTAGCCATGACTTGCTCTTGATGCATTTATGCTGGCTGCTGCTTATCTCTTTTTCTAGCACCTTACAGGCAGTTTGCAAAGTGATTTCCTCTTGTTTTTCCAGCTAAGATTTTTGTCTGAAGAGCTTATCTTTGGTGTTTCCTTTATTTAAACACAGACACTCCTTGTGCCCTTTTCTGATGAACTGGGCTTCCTTTGGGGCAGGTGGGTTCTCTTAGCAGCTTGTCTGCCTCTCCTGGCAGTAACCGAGGGCAGGTCCTGCCTGCTGAAAAACCTCAGCTCCACAGAATCGTTGGACTTTTCCTTCCTAATGATAATCCAACGTTGTTCTGGCTGCTGTTTGGAGCTCAGAGTGTGCCCTGGGCTGACTGCTGGCGCCCAGAAGGATAAAATGCTGCTGCTGCTCGCGTCCTCTGATAGCTGCCCTCCTTGAGGAGTGTGTCCTTTAGTCTCTCTTACTAAAGCTGACTTGTTACCTTGATCTTTCATATTCTACTTAGAGCTTTGGCCTTTCTGACACTTGTTTTGTTGTTTTGTCCCCACGTGCTTGTGTTGTCTCCTGCATGATTCCTTTGATAATCTGACCCGTGTTCCACTTCCTCCGTTCTCGCATGGATCATGGGCACAGAAAGAGCCTGGGGCTCCACCAGGGCTGTCTCACGCTGCACCACTCGTCTCTTCCCTCTAGCCAGGCAGTTTTCCCTTGCTTAGTTTAAAGGAGCTGCTGCTTCTCCTTCAGGCCTAGCTTCTGCCCTTTTCTTTTTCCTCCTCCCTTCTCAAGAGTTGCATTCCCTGCAGCAGGTGATCCATGTTCCCCAAATCATTGCTCTTCCTCTCTCCCAGAGACTTTTCAGGTCAAAACCATTCCAAGTTTCTCCCCACTTTCCCAAGCAGATACGTAGGTGGTAATTGCATGGAAATGACCTGTCCTGTTTTTCAGATGATCCTGTTCACCAGGTCTTCAGCTGCTTTGCCTTTTGGGGCTGGCAGACTGCTGTAGGTCCCAAATTGTTTTCTTTTACTAATCACTCACCAAAGTTGCTTTGGTTTTTTTTTCCCCACTGTTTCATTTCTTTCTACACTCAGGACTTCAGCGCATTCTTACAAAGCAATAATGGTTCTTTTCTATTCCCTTTTCCTCACCAAAGATGCTCTTTTTGTGTTGTTTCCATCAAAACAGGGTTGATGGGAATTCCTCTAAGCCTATCAAATAATTTCATGTTCAGACTAAGTCCGGGTTCTCCTCCATCCTTCCATCATCATCTGGTGGCGTCAGAGCCATCTCGAGAGATCCCTGGCGTGACCTGCTCTCCTCCTTTGATCCATCCTCTCCCTCTCTCTGCAGTCCTGTTCTTTTCTTCCTGAACAGACGCAGGCAAGGGAAAAAACCGTTCTGGCTCCATGCTTGCTTCTGGCATTTCAGTTTTTTAGTTTGTAGGAAACAATCTGCTGCATCTCAAAATATTGTTAAGTGCCAGTGGGGAGCTTGCCCATTCACCATCTGAAGGAGTGTGTTACCCACCTGAGCGTCACTCCGGAGATCCCATCACCCCCCGGCTCCTTGCAGTTGCAAAACTCAAGAGGTTTACTCCTTGTCTTTCTTTTGCCCCACACATCCCTCCTTCTGTTTGTGCAGTTGGTGAGAACGTAGTCACAAGTTGCCCTGCTGAACTGTGATTTTCTGGCTCTTGTGCCCTGCAGTGATACTCAAACACGTGTTGCTGCTTGCCAGGTCTCAGCTGTTGTGCAGAACAAGCCGCCTTTGGGTTAAAGCTACCTCTTACCCGTGTGCGAGGGTGTTGAGTTTGCCCTAGGCACCAGAGCAGCCGCAGTTCAGTTCCATATTTACACTCGTCTCCTCCCTTCTCCAGAAACCAGAGTCTTGCAAGACTTCCACAATGCCCACAGCAGCTGAGAATGAGGAACCGCTTCTCACAGGACACCACGATCTTCCAGCTGAACTGCAGGACCAGAAGACAGACCCGCATCAGGCTGAGCACGATGATGACTTCTACGTCAAAACTGAATTTGAAAAGGTACTTGACTTGTACAGGGCTGGGCCAGTTGGTCTTAAAGGGTTTAAATCATTTGGTTTATTTCAGCAGAGGTGGCGAGGCTGCTGTTGGAGTAGAGCAGTTTCTCCCTCAGGCCTGGTTAACTCTTGAGCCTACTGTCATCAAAACAGGTTTGAGAGCAATGTTGGAGCTAAGCAAGATTGATGGCTTCAGTTTCACTGCTTTCGTCTTTCAGCTTTGGCTTCCAAAGGGGTTTTATTTGTGCCTGCCTCCTGGTGCCAGTTGGCTGGCACTCAGCGGAAATCTGAAAGTGAGTGTGCAATTGCTTTGTGTGCTTAACTGCAAACTGCGAAGTGCAGCCAGCAGGACCTGCAGCACCTCTGCTCCGGCTGCCTCGCTTGCAGGCATGTGGGAGAGCTGAGGGTGCTGCATCAATCAGCCAGAAACCTCCTAGAAAAGAGAGGAAAAAGCTCTGCATCAGAAGGGGGAAACATGCTGGGGTGATTCCTGTGCCTCGAGGGCTGGGGAGACACCTTCCTTTGAGGCAGCTCGACTCTGTCTGTTTGTGAGGACAGAGCTCATTGATTCCTCTTTTGTTAACATCTGAGGTGTGGAAATGCTTTGCTCTGATTACCTGGAGTAGTTGGCAAATCCTGTAGCGCTTGGTAGGGATTTCAGCCAGGAGCAGAAATACTGGCTTGACAAATACTGAGCAGACGGAAGAAGGCAGAGGTTTACACCGAGCTTCTGGGGCATGACTCTCTTGACACTTCTCTTATTGTCATTTTTCTTTCACTTCACAAAGTTCAGAATGAAAGTTTGAGGAAGGGAGAAATGAATTCAGTTTTAAACTAAACAGGGAACCTCCTCCAGGGGTACCTTTGGATGTGTTTTGATAAAGCTTTGGTGCTCAAGCTTTGACATGGAGGTGTCACATGTTTCTCTCGTGTCTATAGCCAACCTATATCCCAAAGAAAGGGGTGAGTTTCCCTGTTGGTGACTGTAGGGGTTGTGCATGGAGAAGCTGGGGGAAGGTGAGAAACTTGTTTGTGAGGATGCTGATTCTGCTCTCTTACATTGTCTTCCAGTTCTGCGATGGATCAGTGAAGGACTTGAGCTCGCTCGAGCCTCCCCAGAGGCCTCACACCAATTACCCACCTCCCCTCCTAGTCTGGGATGGTGCAGACCAAGAGGAAACCAAGAAACAGGTTTGTCTGCTGGAGCCAAGTCCTCATTGTTTTGTCTCTGTTTCAGGACTGGAAGGTGTTGAGCACAGTGGTAGCTGCCAGCTCAGATAAGAAGCCTCAAGAGCAGCCTTAATGTATGAAGCATCTGCTAGGTTTGTGAGTTTGCCAGGGCTGATGGTGTCTCAGGTCACGGGCAAAGCTACTGAGTTCTTTTCTAAAGGTCTGCTGTGAGTGTAAGTGTGACCATCACGTGCTCCTCCTGCCGAATCCGGGATCTGAATAACACGGAAGGGCTGGAGGAGAAACGGGCCTCATTTAATTTGCCTGGCAAACCAAAAGTATTGCTTTCTGTCACGTGGAGAGAGATGGAAGCTGCCAAAAATGCTTAAAAAAGGAAAGAACAAACCTCCCTTTATCTTATTTGGGTGTAAGGCTAAGAATACAAAGCTTTCTGCCATATCGGCACCAAGCAGGCACCAGACTGGTTGCTTTCCAGCACAGAGAGTGACCAGGGCTTTCCAGCCTGTGTCAGGGACTGTTTGCCTCATGCTAATGTAGGTGATGAAAGAGAAGATGTTTCTTTTGGATGCCTAAAGGAAGTGACTTTTATTTTCCTCCAGCTTTCTGATGTGAAGAACACTTCCCTCTTCCTTAGTCGGCTTTCCTGCAGCTCACTCTGTAAAACTGCACAGGACTTTGAAGGAACTGCCTGTTTTTTTTGTTCCTTACATGCATTTTTCCAACCAGCTGATCTGCAATCTGGTTGTGGTTTCTGGACAGCGTGACAGCAGCTGGGGCCTGTCAATCTGTTCCTTCACTGAGCGGCTCTCTCTGCCCCATGCTTTTTATCTCCTTGGCTCTGATCCATGCCGAGATAACTGGTTTTGTAGTTTTCTCTTCCGCATGGGGTTTTTCCACCCAGCTCTCTCCCCTTTCAGCCTGACAATCCCTCCTGCTCCTTTATCTCCAGCTGTGCGGGGCTCTCTCTGCTGAGCGAGATGGATGAACACAGCCCAAAACTCTTGGTATTGATGAAGAAAAATCTGTGCTTTAGGCTTTCTGGCCTCGTGGAGTTCAGACTCGCTGTGTACCCACTGATTCTCGTGGGAGGACTTGAGATGTGAGCTTCAGCCAGGAGGTTTCCCTGCCCTTGTGCATCTGTGGGATTAAGTAGAAGCCCAGACATTAAACCTCTTCATGTGCAAGTGTCTGTATGGGAGTTGTTCCCTGCAGGGCTCGTGGATTTGTCTCGGCAACCCTGCCACCTCTCTGGTTCTCCTGCTTGTAGTGGATTCAGCTCAGTGTTGTATATTTGGTTTTTTTGGACGTACAGGCTTCCAGTGAAGCGCAGAGGACCACCAGTCCCCAGGTGGGTCAAAATCCTTGGCCTGTAGATAAAGCGCTCTGGTGTAGAGGGTTCAAGTGGGAATCAGCTCTTCTACTGCCAGTAAAGTGAGTGTTCAGGAATTTCTCAGGTGGCAGAGCTTCCATCCATATGGAGGTTCAGTTGAGGGATGCTGGTACAATGCCCTGATACTCCAAGATGTCTTAGTCCTCTCCTAGCTAACTGCCATCTCTCCAGCTTCTCTGTCCCAGGGCACATGCAGTAGGAGACATTTGAGTATCTGGGGAAGGAGCAAGGTTTCTGTCCTGACAGATGTGCTGCAGAAATCAAGCTGAGTCACTTGACATCAATCGCAGCCTCCTTCTCTAAGGTGCCTCTTCTTTCCTGCAGCGCAAGAATGAGTACCTGAGATACAGGCGCCTTTTCATGAGCATCGAGCGAGAGCAAGTGAGGGAACAGCAGAGGCAGAGAGAGGGGCAGAAGAGAATCGCTGAGTGAGTACGTGTGGCTGAGCACCAACCCCTTGGTATCAGCTTTGTCATTGCTGGCAGGGCCATTCTTATGGCTGGAAAGGTCTTGTGTGCTTGGCTGGTGGGAACAGGCAGTGGTGTTTTGGAAAGCACTTCTGCACCCTAAGGGGGCTACAGGGAAGCTGGGCGAGGGCTCTTGGTCAGGGAGTGCAGGGGCAGTATGAGGGAGGAGAGTTTTCAGCTGTGAGAGGAGAGGTTAGATGAGAGAGATGTTAGGAAGAAATGTTTTGCTGTGAGGGTGGGGAGGCCCTGGCCCAGGCTGCCCAGAGCAGTGGTGGCTGCCCCATCCCTGGGGAGGGGTTCAGGGCCAGCTTAGATGGGGCTTGGAGCAACCTGGTTCAGTGGGAGGTGTCCCTGCCCATGGCAGAGGGTGGAACTGGATGGGCTTTGAGGTTCCTTCCAACTCAACCCTTTCCATGATTCTATGAAATGCAGAGGCTCTGAGAAGACCATGCAGCTTCATAGGACCCCCCTACATCATGGGCAGCATTCTGCCTCTGGCTGCAAGCTGCCCACAATGGGTTAAAACCACCACTTTATCAGCTTTTTAGAAATCGGGGAGTATGTTGAGAGAAGGTCCACCAAGCAAATGCCAGGTGGAAAGCCTGCCTTGTTCCATGGATTTATTTCAGTGCCCAGTCTGTGAGCCGTGGGGTGGGATTTATTCAACCAGCAGCCCAGGGGTAACCCCTGGGACGTGTCGAGCCCTTCAGAGGTGCTCAGGGCTTCTCTCTTTACTTTGTGTCCCAGTGCATTGTGCATAGGAGTTAGGAGCTGAACCATTGGGCTGGGAGAGTCTTAGCTTACCAAACTGTGACCCCTGGGAACTGACCCCAAGCTACTATCAAAGAGTTGTAGATTCAATAGGTTGGAAAAGACCTTAGAGATAATCAACTCTTAACTGTATCTGTCCACTACTAAATCATGTCCTCAAGCACCTCCTCTATCTGCTTTTTAAACACCTCTGGGGATGGGGACTCTGCCACCTCCTTGGGCAGCCAGTTCCTGCTCCATGGTACAGTCCGTGTTTAGAAACTTTGAGGCGAGGTCACATCATTAAGCTGGTCTTTATCTCTGGGTCCTTTAATGTCAGACCCTTCACCCTCACAGCTATAAACGTATATAGTGTAATAAAAAGATTTCCCAGCGTTTGTTCCAGAGTTGAGAACATTATTTGTGTACAAGTATCGGCCCTTGTTTTGGTGTTCTGTCATCTTCTCCCTTTCTGGGAATTCCTTAAGGAGGAGCTCTGCAAGCTCACACCAAAATAGGAAAGACACTTTAGGGGTGGGTTGGTTTGATTGTTTGTTTGGGGTTTTTTGTTTGTCTCTGCCTTGCCATAAAATGAAACGATGGAGGTCTGACCACGTCCTCTCCAGGCTCTGTGGGAGCAGGGCAGGCACCCAGTGGCAGGATTTTCATGGTCCCTTTTTGGAGAAGAATTGCAGGGCTGAAGAAAGGCTCCTCCTGCTGCATTCTTGACATTTAAATTGGCACTGGGGAGCTACAGAGACCTTCTCCTGCCCTGCAAGTGCTGGCGAGACACCAGGGAGTTCTGAGTCAGTGCGATACCATTCATTGCATGTGTTGTCTTGGTTGCAGGGGTGCTGCTCGAGCCAAAAGCTGCTTGGAGAGTATGCGGAAAAGAGCTGGTTTTGTAATTACTTAGTGTAAAGCCTTAAGTTGGCCTTGGCCTTGGTTTCTACAGCAGAAGATTTATGGGCGAGTAGTTAAGGCTCTATGACCACTTCATTTAAAAAACATTTTGGAGTTTATAACTTGACTGGAGATGTTTGGCTTAAGCACTTTCCTTCTTGATGTCAAGATTTGACCCCATAAACGGAGGACCGTCCAAAATGCCTCGTTCGTTTGCGTGTCCTCCCTCTGGCTCCTACCCAGTCTGGATTTTTTTATTTTAATGCCTTTTGGCAGTGTTTGACTGTATTGGGTTATTGCATTTGGTACTTGTCAGAGGGAATGAAATGGCAGATGCTTAAGCTTAAAGCCTTTGTGTTCTGTAATTGCTGCTTGTCAAGGGATTGGGTTGTGCCTTTGGTGTGGTTTGTACAGCCCAGCTGCCTCCACCAGGGCTGGAGTGCCGCGTAGGTGCAAGGCAGATGGAAGAAACAGAGGAAGATTTGGTTAAAAATACCTGTTAAATCCTGCTTTGGAGTAGATGTGGAATCCTTGGAGCTTCTCTGTTGTACTCAGCACTCTTCTGTCGTGCCCCCAACCTAGAAGATGCAAGGACAGCTTACAGCGGGATCCCGGGTGCCCCAAAATCATGAGACATTAGAGGTGGGGAAGCTGAGCTGTTGGTCCTTCCTAGTGTTTATTGAAAGTCTAGACATGGCTCTTGGTTTTGGAAGGAGCAGCTCTTTTGGGGAATTGCAGTGGGCACTTCATAACAGAAGCATGTGTGCATGTGATGCAGCAGGGAGCTGGAAGGAGAAGTCCGGGGTGATGAAAAAAGTAGCAGGTGGGAGGAGGTCAAGGGCAGGAGAGCATTCACAGGTTGATATTTCCATATCAGGAAAAGGAGGCTTGGAAAGTATTTTTGACCATTTTATATTTCAAGTTGTTAGGAAGTCAATGCTGCAATTGGTGTAGAGTTGATTTTGCATGCTGGGGGTTGTTGGAGTGAAAACAGCATCTCCATCTCCTTGCCCTGATCTTACAGACAGGGACTAGTGGGGAATGGAGGTTTGGGATGGGGAAGCTCCTTTCCTAAGCATGTGTGTGCCCGCAGGATTAAGAGCAAGAAGGAAAAGGAGCGTAGAGTGCAAGAGAAGAGGATGCAGGAGACGACTGAGAAGCCAGAGCCCACCCTGGGAAAGGGGGCCTGCGAAACTCTGGCCCGGCTCAAACTGGAGGAGAGGAGAGAGAAAAAGGCTAAGGAAAACCAGCAGCGGAATAAGGAGCACGTGAGGTATGGTGGGATCCCCTCTCCTTGCGCAGAGCTGGGTGTTACTGGCAGAGTGTGAGCAAGGAAGCTGGTGAAGGGGCTGGAGAACAGGCCTTATGAGGAGCGGCTGAGAGAGCTGGGGTTGTTTAGCCTGGAGAAGAGGAGGCTGAGAGGAGACCTTATTGCTCTCTGTAACTACCAGAGGGGAGGTTGTGGAGAGGAGGGAGCTGGGCTCTTCTCCCAAGAGACAGGAGACAGGCTGAGAGGGAATGGCCACAAGCTCTGCCAGGGGAGATTTAGGCTGGATATCAGGAAAAGATTTTTCACGGAAAAGGTCATTGGGCACTGGAACAGGCTGCCCAGGGAGGTGGTTGAGTCACCTTCCCTGGAGGGGTTTAAGGCACGGGTGGATGAGGTGCTAAGGGGCATGGTTTAGTGACTGATAGGAATGGTTGGACTCGATGATCTGGTGGGTCTCTTCCAACCTGGTTATTCTATGATTCTATGATTTTATCCCTTGCAGGTACATTGAAGCTCTAAGAGCTCAGATAAGGGAGAAGATAAAACTCTGTAACATTGACTTGCCCCCACTGTGCTCCTGCGGGTCCGATTTCTGGGACTCCCACCCGGATACCTGTGCTAACAACTGTGTCTTCTACAAAAACCACAAAGGTAGGAGCTCCTGTTTTTGAGGAGGAAGCGGCACCCACCTGTCATGGAAAGGGTTGGGTTGGAAGGGACCACAAATCCCATCCAGTCCCACCGCCTGCCATGGTCAGGGACACCTCCCACTGGATCAGGGGCTGCCAGCCCCATCCAACCTGACCTTGAACACCTCCAGGGATGGGGCAGCCACCACTGCTCTGGGAAACCTGGGCCAGGGCCTCTCCACCCTCACAGGAAGACATTTCTTCCTAAAATCTCATCTCAATCTCCCCTCTTTCAACTCAAAACCGTTCCCCTCCTCCTCTCCCTGCCCTCCCTGTTCCAGAGCCCCTCCCCAACTTTCCTGGAGCCCCTTTCAGGACTGGAAGCTGCTCTTAAGGTCTCCTTAGAGCCCTCTCTCCCCAGGCTGATCAACCCCAACTCTCCCAGCCTGTCCTCATATGGGAGGTGCTCCAGCCCTCAGATCTCCGTGGGTTCCTCTGGACTTGCTGTGCCAGATCCGTGTCCTTTTTGTGCTGAGGACTCTGATCTTGAGCACAGCCTGGAACAATACCTGGCTGAGCAACTGGAACTTGTCTTTTAGAGGGAAAGTAATCGAGAAATTAGGGCTTTATAAAAATCTTTGGCTTTCCATCTTTGGTTGGCATGCTGCTTTGTGATCAGGGCTGTGCAGAATGTGCAAACAAGCCTGTGGAAAGCTAAACCAATGTTGCTTTATCTTAAAAAACCAGCTGCTCTATGGTAAAAGGCTGAAGCTGGCACAGGTCATAAGTGAAATGCTCATCTGCTAATGCTGCCTCTGTGTCCCTCAGCTTACAGCCGTGCTCTGCAGTCCCTCATCTTGTCCTGCGCCCCCATGGACAGGACACCGTCAGCGAGGCTTCCCTTCCGAGACCTGGCCACACTCTGCGCTCGCCTGGGGCAGCCTCGGTGAGGGGAGCAGCCGTGGTCCCCAGCCCCCTGGTTTTTGGGGCTGCTGGAGGCAGAAAGCCCGGTCCTCCCTGCTCCCTCCACTCCATCCACAACGGCGCCTTTGTGTTCCTGCTCCTTTGCTCAGGTTTGAGCTGCACCTCTCCTGCTCTGGTCCACGTGTGCTTGGCCGGACCAGACGCATGGGTGAGGGTTGGTGTGAAGGAGCTGATTGTGGGGCTGGTTTAGAGGCAGGCACTTCAATTTTGTGGAATAAACTGTTTTCAAGGGTCGTTTTGTCTGGGCAGGAGTGTGAAAGGAGGAGAGATGAAGGGGTGAACAGCTCCTAGAGTTAGAGACCCTCCTAGTTTCTAACCTCTTAGAATCATGGAATGGTTAAGGTTGGAAAAATCCTTTAAGCTCCTCCAGTCCAAGTGTCAGCCCAACCCCACCATGCCTATTAAACCATGTCCTGAAGTGCCACATTTACACCCTTTTTTAACACCTCTAGGGAAGGTGATTCTTCCTTCCCACTCCCTTTTCTCCATTTCCCTATGGCTCCTACCAGCCCGTGCCTCTCCAGTCACGCTCCAGAGCTGGCTGTTTATTGCTCCTTCCCTTTCTTCCTGGTGAGGACCTCTCCTCCACTCCCCTCCACCCAGCTTGCACTCCTCCAGCCTCTATTTAGCTAGGGAAAGGAGCTTTTTCCTAGGAAAAAGGTGTTTGGTCTGGGGATGAGCAGGGCTCTGCTGTGCTGCCGCTGTCCCTCTGTGCACGCTGCTGGAGCACAGTCATTTTACCAAGCCCTGGGGATGGTGCCGTTCCTCTCCGTGTTTAAAATCCACCCATTTCTCCTTGGAAGAATGACACGTGCGGGTAACGTGTTCCTGGATGGAAATTGCACCCTAGCCCAGCATTAATATTTGCTGCTCTTTGGCCCCCTCCTGCCACCTCTCCAGTATTAACCACGGCAGGAAGGATGGGTGGCTGAGTGTGCCGGCTGATTTCTCTTCCCTCTTCCGATGCCGCCTGCTGCGAAGCAAACCCGCGACCCCGGTCCAGAGGTAGCGGAGGCACTGAGCCAGGGCGAGGGATGCTCCTCCATTCCCCGCTCACTCTGGACAATCATTAGTCCCAGGCCCATTCGCACAGTGGGTGCTATTTATTAACCAGCGTTTGCGTCAGGGGAAGGCATCACAGGCTGAATCGGGGGTGTCGAGGTGGAATCGTGCAGGGCAGGATCCGGCCTGGGAAGTTTTTTGCATGCGGCGGGGCCAGGGAAGCGAAAGGCTGAAGCTGCAAATGCATTTTTGAGATGATTTCAGGGCTGGGCTCTGCTCCTGTTCCTGAGAGGGGGTTGATTCACCTTCCCTAGAGGGGTTTAAGGGACGGGTGGATGAGGTGCTATGGGACACCGTTTAGTGGTTGATTGGAACGGTTGGGCTTGATGATCCGGTGGGTCCTTTCCAGTCTAGTGATTCTGTGATTCTAAGCGTTTCCTTGGCAGGGCCCGAAGGTGTCGCTTGCGTCCCGGGGACCCCCCGCTTTCCACCTTTCCCGAGCGGCTCCCCCACAGCGTCTCGGTCCAGAGGAACCGGTGACGAAAACCATCGCTGAGCCTCGAGCCCACGGTCTGTCCCTCGCTCGACATCTTCGGGATCCTTGGAGAGCGGGGATTTCTCCCTCCCGGTGTGAAACCCGAGGGAGAAGTGGAGCGGGACTCCCCAAATCCCCGGGACCAAACCCCAAAGCCCTGGGCTCCAGGCGGCTCAGTCCGAGCCCTTCGGGGCAGCGGAGGCGCGAGAGCCAGCGGTTGCTGCGGCGTCCGCCCTCGAGTCGCGTGGGGAGGCGGGGCCAGAGCCATGAAAAGGGCCGGCGAGGGCCCCGGGGGTGGCGGAGGCACCGGCAGCACCGGCATGAGGGCACCGCTCGCCCCCGGGGTGCGGCTGCTGCGAGCCCTGCCCCGGGACAGCCGGTGAGAGACGCCGGGACAGGGGAGTGGGAGGGGGAAACTGGGATAGGGGGAGCGAGACCAGGAGAAGGGGACCATGATTGGAACCAGGATAGAGACACTGGGATAAGGGAACTGAGATGGGAACCAGGAGAGCTGGTGAGCAGGGACCGGGATAGGGAAACCGGGATAGAAGAACCAGGAGAGGGGACCGGGATAGAGGCACTGGGATGGAGGGATCGGAATTGGGCAGGGACAGCCGGTGAGCATGAGGGACTGGGATGGGAAGCAGGACTGGGATGGGGGCACTGGCACTGGGATGCAGGGGATCGGGCAGGGACAGCCGGTGGTGTGGGACACGGGCACCGGGCCAGTGCAGTGGGATTGGCAGCGGGATGGGGGTATCGGGCCAGGCCCCTGGGCACCAGTGAGTGATGGGGGACACAACAGGACCAGGATGGGCACAGGGGAGCACGGGAGCCACTGGGATGCAGGGGATGGGGCTGGGACACTGGGACAGGCACCGGGATGGGGAGACTCGGCAGCGGCAGCCACGCTGGGCTCCAGCCCGGGGACGGCCACCGGGCCTCGACTGCTTGTTCAGGGACTGACACTGCACCAGGGTCGCTCGCCCAGGGACCAGCACCTTACTGGGCCCTGGCCCTGGGCTGGCAGCCGCTTGCCCAGGCACCAACATCGACCCTCGGCTCTGGGTCCCGCGTGAGCGGATCGGGCGCGGGCGTTTGCAACTTGCACTATGCCAGGACAGAGCCCTCCGAGCCCCGTTGGGCGCCGTGATGCCGGCCAGGGGGATGCGGGCACCCCCTGATGGGAGCCTCAAGCTGCCCCTCCCACGTGTGCCAGGCCCATGCACTCACAGCTTGGTGGGATTGTGGAATCCCGACAGTTCTCCTCCCTTGTGGTGAGGCGACGAGCGCCATGCCCATCCAGTTTTATCCAATATATTTATTTTTCACAGCTGGTGTCCAAACACCCCCGTGTTTGTCCCTCAGCTGTGATTTTTTCCCCTGCCAGAACCCATGGGATATAAAAGACACCCCAAACCTCTGGCTAAGCCGGATACCACACATGGAGTTTCTCTTCCCCTTCCTCCCCACGGCCTCTCCGTTCCTCTCAGATCGGCTACGCAGGATTTTGAGGGGGTTTTGGTTTTTTGAGGTTGGGAACCAGGAATTCTTTGGCTGTGGTGCAGTTGCCGGGCCCTGCGCTGGGTACCTTGAGTCCCTGCAGCGCTGTGAAGTGAAGCTGCGGTTAAGGGCAGGACAGGCTAAAACTTTTTTTTCCTTCTTTTATTTTTTTTCCTAAACGTGCAGCAACCCCGTGACATTGCCCAGAACCGCAGCTGCCCTGACCACTCACATCCTCTGCGATGCCGTAAAACCCTCTGCAAACCCTTGCCTAAACACAGGGGTTCCCTACATCCCTCAGGGATGCTCATCCCACTCTGGAAGGTGCTGGATCCTTTTTGGGATTCTCCAGGCTTTATCCCTCAGCTTTGCTGGGAGCAGCAGCCCCAAGCCCAGGCCCCATTTCCCCACTACTTTCCTGCATTTTATTCAAGCAAAGAGGACAAAGGCAGAGGGACTGGATATTGCTCAGGGCATACCACCCCCCGCAACTGTTTTTTGGTTAAGTGATGAATCGGCCACTGGCTCGTGCCCTGTTTCCACCCGTGACACTGGGAAAGCGCTTGCTCACACCGTGGTTTGCTGGGATGGTGGCTTGAGGAGGTGGAAACACCACTCGGTGCCCCCACAGAAACCCAACAGCCCTTACACCCCATCCTGGGCCTCTGGCGGCGCTGGACACCTCCCTCCCGGCTCGGCTGAGAGGATTCAGCTCCCTGATCGGTGTCAGGGGGATTTTGTCAGGGAAACAAGCAAGAATGACCCTGGTGCTGTGTCCGGTTCTGGAATCCTTGGCATAAGAAGGAGATGGAACTGTTGGAACAGGCCCAGAGGAGGCCACGGAGATGATCTGAGAGCTGGAGCTTCTCTGCTATGAGACCAGGCTGAGAGTTGGGCTTGTTCAGCCTAGAGAAGAGAAGGCTCTGAGGAGACCTTAGAGCAGCTTCCAGTGCTGAAAGGGGCTCCAGGAAAGCTGGGGAGGAGGTATTCACAGAGGTCTGGAATGACAGGATGAGGGGGAATGGCTTTAAATTGGAAGGGGGAAGATTTAGATTAGACATTAGGAAGAAATTCTTCACGCTGAAGGTGAGGAGGCCCTGGTCTAGGTTGTCCAGAAGAAGTTGTGGCTTTCCCATCCCTGGAGGTGTTCAAGGTCAGGTTGGATGGGGCTTGGAGCCCCTGTTCCAGTGGGAGGTGTCCCTGCCCACAGCAGGGGGTGGAACTGGATGGGTTTCAGGTCCCTTCCAACCCAAATCATTCCATGATTCTATGGGTTTTTTCCAATGTGTTTCTAAGACCCTGCAGGTTAAACAGTGATGGGGCCCTGTGTGTGCCCTAAATCTGCATCTGTATCCCGAGCAGATTCAGCCTGGCTGAGATCGATGGGAGCATCACCTCTCATCCCCCTCACTGGATAATTTTCTCCAAAAAGCATGGATTTTAGATCTGGGAATGAAGAGCACGATTAATTCAAGGCTGGAGCTGAGACATCCCCACTGGGCTGGGCTTTGCCACCCATCCCCCTAACCCTGACCCTCCGGTCTCTCCATCCCGCAGGTATCGGGGCCTGACACTGGTGCTGACCTTCCTCTGCTACACCAGCTACCACCTCTCCCGAAAACCCATCAGCATTGTCAAGGTTCGCTCCCACCTCATCCCAGGCGTGGGGAGAGGAGACGTGGGGATGGGGGGGGTCTTGAGATTCACCTCTTCTCTCTCCTCACAGAGCCAGCTGCACCCCAACTGCTCAGCCTTGGGTCCAAACCCCCACAATGACTCCAACAGCAGCTCGTGGTGCAGCTGGGCACCCTTCGGTAAGGCTGAGCGCCCCCGTCACCCTGAGCCGAGTCACGGCCAGAGGTTTTGGCAGGGGGCCAGCTGCTCATTAGGCACCCGGAGGTAATTAATGTGCCTTGTGTCCCCGGGCCAAAGGGCAGCAGCAGGTGGCGAAATCGGGGCCAATATGAAACCGGGTGCCAAAGCTGCTGGCGCCTGGCCACGACCCAAGAGCTGCCCTTCCCCAGGGAGAAGCGTTTTGGGGATGGGGGATGAGGACCAGCCAGTGGCCACGTGGAGGGAAACAGGATGGTGGCCTGGCTGATGTGGCCCTGATATTTCTTTTGCAGATGGGGACAACTACAATGAGCTTTTCGGGGCACTGGATAATGCCTTCCTGGTGGCCTATGCCATTGGGATGTTTATCAGGTACCCAAGGCCTTTGCACCCCTTTTCCTCTGCACACCAGTTTGTAGTCCCAAACTGGTTTCTATCAAGTGGTGCTAACGGGAAAGCAGCTAGGTGCTGGGATCCACTTGGGATTCGGGCACCAACGTGGTGTGATGCCGCCCATTGGCAGCATCACCCATGATGGCCCCTTTCGGCACTCTTCCTTCTCTCCGCAGCGGCATTTTTGGGGAGCGCCTCCCGCTGCGGTACTATCTGTCGGCGGGGATGTTGCTGAGCGGGCTCTTCACCGCGCTCTTCGGCCTCGGCTACTTCTGGAACATCCACGTCCTCTGGTACTTCATCATCATGCAGGTCTGTCTGTGCCAGAGGTGCCCAGGCTCTGGATTTTACTGGCCTGGCCATATCCCAGTTTTCTGGTGGCTCTTAGGGATCAGGGTGGCCCAGTTTCAGGCGGGAGCATGCCGGGCATTTCCACTCCCGTCAAAACCTGGTTACGAGTAGTGTGGGTGCTGAAACCACCGAGCGCGCCGGTCCAGACAAGCAGGTTGGGTGGCCGGTTTGGCAACACCAGCTGCTCCCGATTTAGCCATGGGAACAATGCAAAAGGCTCCGGGATTGCCCCAGCAGGGAAAAAAAATACCTAAACCAAGCATATTCTGGCCAGCTTTGGGATGGGTTTTGAGCCCAGTTGCCTGAAGCAGCGGAAGGGCTGTGCTCCGTGGATCCAGTCGGCACTCGCTGGGTGCCGACAGTGCCGTGTGATGCTGCCCATCTCTTGCTAGGTCTGCAATGGGCTGGTGCAAACGACCGGCTGGCCTTCTGTTGTGGCGTGCGTCGGGAATTGGTTCGGGAAGGGAAAGTGAGTGATTCTCCAGCGTATTGCACCCTGGTCCTGGTCCCTGTTGGCCCTGGCGATGCCAACCCCAGCTCTGTCCCTGCCAGGAGAGGTTTCATCATGGGCATCTGGAACTCGCACACCTCCGTTGGCAACATCTTAGGGTCACTCATCGCCGGCGTCTGGGTTTCCTCCGCCTGGGGCTTCTCCTTCGTTGTGCCTGGCATCATCATCGCTGTCATGGGCATCATCTCCTTCTTCTTCCTTGTGGAGTGTGAGTGGCACAATCTGGGGCACAGCAGATGCCCGGTGGGACAGCAAGATCGGCAGGGCCGTAATTTTTCTCCTGACCCAGCTCTGAGTGTTTTGGACAACCCAAATACTTTCCAGCTTGTGACAAGCAGGGATATGGAGCTGACCACCACAGAGATGCTCAACATCCTTTGGGATCACCCAGGCAGGCCCAGCCTCCTGTGCCACTCGCTCCTCTTGGTCTGTCTCTGTAGGAACCGTTTGGGAAGCCCTTTGGGATCTGACCAGGGCTTTTCACTGCCAGGAAGCGGGCACCAGAGACGCAGCCCAGCCCTGGGGGGATTGCAGCCCTACATTTCCCCCTTGGCAGCACATGAGGTGCTGGAGCAGGGCTGGTCCAGGCTCTCACAGGATCTCCTTTCTCCCTGCAGATCCCGAGGATGTTGGCTGCAACCCACCTATGCATCATGTGAGTTGCTTTGATTCCCAACAGGCTCGTACTGGTGCCGGGTTGCACTTTTTAGAGCAAAACAACCTGAGTGTCAGGTCGTAACATCAGAAATCGGAGTGGTGTTCAGTTATTGCACAGAATGCTCACTGCTACTGCAGTCTGAGCATCCTCGGGGTCACCTCCTGGCCCCTCTGATGGTTCAGCCCTTTGCAGCAATGAGAGCCGCCACATCTCCTGCTTTCGCCTTGCCTTTAGATGGCCTCCGATGAGGAGGATGTCGGACGGGTGACCTCCAAAGAGAAGGACCCTGAAACAGTCACCTCCAACGAGGGGCCACTGAGAGTCTCAGGCCAAAGCAGCGGGGATCACTCCAACAACCCCAAGGAACCCGCTGAGGAGCCTGAAGCCATCAGCTTCCTCGGAGCACTCCGGATACCTGTGAGTCATGGGACGCCCCTTGTGTTGTGATGGGGATGGAGGGAAGAGCAAAGCCAGGGCAGCTCACCCCATCAACAGAGGGAGAAAGAAGCTCCTCTGATGTCTCCTCCTGTCCTCACAGGGTGTGGTGGAGTTCTCCCTTTGCCTGCTCTTCGCCAAGCTGGTGAGCTACACCTTCCTCTACTGGCTGCCCCTCTACATTGTGAATGTCGGTGAGCTCTTGGGGAGGGTGAGGCAGGAGCAAGTGTGGCAAGGACAGCATCTTCTCATCTCTCTTCTCTCCCTTGCAGCTCATTTTGGGGCCAAGGAAGCTGGGGACTTGTCAACTCTTTTTGACGTCGGGGGCATTTTAGGTTCGTGCCTGGGCGGTTGGGGTGGATCGGGGATGGCTTGGGGACAACCCTGGCTTTGGTGGGAATTGCTCTCCATGAAGCACTGCAGTGAGGTTTATTCAGTGTTCTCAGCACTCTGCAGGCAGAAAATGCCCCTCACCTTTGCCATCCTGCTGACCATCACAACAGCTTTCCTTGGATCTTGCTTGCTTTCTCCTAAATAATACATCTCAGAAGTGCGGAAGGGTTGAGAGCTGTGTGCAGGTGTATAGAAACATCTGCAGGGAGAAAGCGGTGTGAATAAACCAAAGCTCCTCACTCTGATATTGTTATATTTAACCTTGGGGACGTCTCACTCAAAAGCTGGGGAATGAAACAGCACCATAGCACAGCATCCCATAGCATTTTTGACTAAACCAGGGCAAAGCTTGGCTGCTGGTGCAGCCTGACCAACACCTGTGACTCCTTCTTGCAGGTGGGATCTTTGCCGGCCTTGTCTCTGACTACACCGGTGGCAGAGCCACCACGTGCTGCGTGATGCTGGTCATCGCCGCTCCCATGGTGCGTTGTCATGTGGGGAAAAAACAGTCACAAGGATTTCTTTTCCTCCAGCTCCTTTGAGTCACGGCCACCTTCCTCTTCCCAAGCACCTGGGGTGAACTGGTCATGCACTCGGCTGAGATAAGAGCTAGGATCAATCCATGTGCCTAGATGTTCCTGATGTGGACCTCCACATCTGGGGGCTGGGAGGGGCATGTTTAGTCCCTGACAGCTAAAGTAAAACCCCTTAGTTTTTTTCCTTCCATCCTGCCATAACCCTATCCTGTCTTAAAGCCTTGAGTGTCCCATTGAGCAGCCCAGCCTTCATCTCTTTGCTCTGCATCCCCAAAGCCCTCATGCTGACAGCCTTGTGCTCCACTTTCTTTGGGCAGGACATCCTTCCTGAGCACCTGCATGGAGCTCATTTGGCTTTGCTGCCACAAACCCACCTGTAATCCAAGCCTGGCTGGCTCTGGGTTGCAGACCTCTACCCTCCGAAGAAGTTGGCGCACAATGAAAAGCAGAGAGGCTGCATCGCCTCCACATCCCCTGGTAGCACCACCTGGCTCCTGCCAGCGCGTGAGCCTCGCCGGGCCATAAATCGCGGCAGCACCTCTGTTTGCCAGGTATTTAATCTGGCAGGCAGATGGCAGGACGCGAAGCCAGGGGCTCGGCTCCCATCCTGGCTGGTGCTCTTCTTTTCAAACCCCGCATAGCTGAGGGGGGCTGCAAACCTTGGCACCAACAATAATTCAGGTCCCCACCTTGTGCATCCTGTCCCCAGGATGCTGGTCCAAGGAAAACAGCTGGGGAGACAGCTGGGATAGCCATAACCGGTTCATCTCGTGTCTCTTCCAGCTGTTCCTATATAACCATGTTGGCCAGATTGGCATCGGCACGTCAGTAGGTAAGTGGCTCCTCAGCACAGCTGTCTCTGAAGGGGCGGTGGGAGATGCTGCAGACTCACCTGCCTTTATTTCTCCTCTCAAGCTGGGCTCTCAGTCTAGAACGAGGGGGCGGGTGGTGCTGGTTGAGCGTTCGCTGCCTGCGGGGTGGGAGCTCCTGGGGAAAACAGGGATGAGCAGGTGGCGGATGCATGCGATGGCAACATCTGCACACAGACCAGGGATAAGGGACCGACGTCCTGCTGCCCCCTGCACTTAATCTCTGTGGCCATCTTGTTCCTCGCAGCGATGCTGATCGTCTGCGGTTCTCTGGTTAATGGGCCTTATGCTCTCATCACAACAGCGGTCTCAGCAGATTTGGTAAGAAGCATGCCTTGTACCTACTCAAAGCCCACTCCCTCTTTCCTGGAGGGATGTTTGCTGTGGTTTCTGCTTTCCAGCTTTGTTCTCCAGCGCCTGCAAAGCCCAGCAGAGAAAGGCCAGGCTGTCACACCCCAGGCTGTAGTCTATACCCTCCCTTAAACATGGCTTTTCTCCTATTACTTTTCCACCTTGGCTGTATGACTCTGCTTTGGCCCCACTGCATCTCCCTCCATGCACAATCCTGGTGGGAAACTGGACTAGAACGTGACCTGTGATTGCTGCCCACTGGTGGCAATCTTGGTTTTGTCATGCTTTGGCTGCAGGCAGCGTCCAAGTTTGATCTTCCCATCCATGGCTGGATCCGATGCTTGGGAACTGCTATTGTGAATGGCCTCACACTAGGACTTGCCAGCTGCCGGACCCCAAAGCCACTTTTCCTCCTTACATTTTACTCCTTCATTCCAACAGGGAACCCATGAGTCTCTCAAAGGGAACGCCAAAGCACTTTCTACCGTCACGGCCATCATCGATGGCACGGGATCTGTAGGTCTGTATGCCCAGAGGATGCTGAGCACTGACTTCCCCTGGTGCCATGGTGCTGGAGGTCCCAATCCCCTCTCCCCTGTTGCCTAACTTGCCTCACGTGCCCTTGCAGGTGCAGCACTAGGGCCACTGTTTGCAGGGCTCATTTCCCCCACCGGCTGGAATAATGTCTTCTACATGTTGATAGCAGCTGATGTCTTGGCTTGTCTGGTATGTCCTTTCCCAGCAGGATTTGTTTTGCTACCCTGCACACTCAAGGGCACCACTTTAGCCGCCTGCTTGCCGGCAGAGGGCAGGGATAGCCCTTGGGAGACAGCCAGGCACAGGACAAATTGCAAAGCCCTGTATGGACTTCAAACCTTTGCCACCATCCACTTGGCTTTTCCCAATGACCTCTTTCACACATAGTTTTAGATCACGCGATTCAGTTCCAAGTGGTGTCCCCAGGGCTCAGTGCTGGGTCCAGCCCCGTTCAATGTCTTTATCAATGACCTGGATGAAGGCATCGAGTGCACCCTGAGCAAGTTTGCAGACGACACTAAGCTGGGTGGAAGCGTGGATCTGCTGGAGGGTTGGGAGGCTCCAAAGGGATCTGAACAGGCTGGACCACTGGGCTGAGACCAATGGCAGGAGGTTTAACAAGGCCAAATGCCGGGTCCTGCACTTGGAGCACAACAACCCTGAACAGCTCCAGACTAGGAGAAGTCTGGCTGGAAAGCTGCCTGGAGGAGAGGGACCTGGGGTTGTTGGTTGACAGCGACTGACCATGAGCCAGCAGTGGCCCAGGTGGCCAAGAAGGCCAATGGCATCTTGGCTTGTATCAGAAACGGTGTGGCCAGCAGGTCCAGGGAGGTTATTCTCCCTCTGGACTCAGCACTGGTGAGACCGCACCTCAAATCCTGTGTTCAGTTCTGGGCCCCTCGCCACAAAGTGGGTGTTGAGACTCTGGAGTGAGTCCAGAACGAGCAACGAAGCTGGTGAAGGGGCTGGAGAACAGGCCTTATGAGGAATGACTGAGAGCTGGGGGAGTTTAGCCTGGAGAAGAGGAGGCTGAGGGGAGATCTCATTGCTCTCTCCAACTCCCTGAAAGGAGGTTGTGGAGAGGAGGGAGCTGGGCTCTTCTCCCAAGTGACAGGGGACAGGATGAGAGGGAATGTCCTCAAGCTCTGCCAGGGGAGGTTCAGGTTGGACATTAGGAAAAAATATTTCGTGGAAAGGGTCATTGGGCACTGGCAGAGGCTGCCCAGGGAGGCGGTTGAGTCACCTTCCCTGGAAGTGTTTAAGGGACGGGTGGACGAGGCACTGAGGGACATGCTTTAGTGATTGATAGGAATGGTTGGGTCTTTTCCAACGTGGTGATTCTATGATTTTCCCTGGACAGAGCCTGAAAACTTATCTCCTAGCAATACAGACATTCATGCTGGTGGCTACAGAGCCATCGGTCCCGTCATCATCCTCCACTTTTCCTCCTGCAGCTCCTCGTTCGTGTGGTGGTCAAAGAGGTTCGCGGGTGGTGTGGCTGCATGGTGAGGAAGAGAGGGTACGTATGTACTGCCCCGCGGTGGCCTCTGGCCCCGCGATGCCAAAACACAGCACTGCTGCCACTCCAGAAAGATGTTTGTTATCCCTCGCTGTCAATGCTGCATCTCCGTGTGGGCATCACACTGGGTTTTGTGTCACCGCCTGCCCAACACCTCGCTCCTGTGGACACAAAGACATTCCCACCTCTGGCCAGGGCAGTACCTGGGGGATTTTAGCCATCCACGCCCCATAAAACTCTCTTGATGCTAAACAAGCCATCCTTGTGTCTTTGTAGCTCTAGCGTGCAGCTAACAGAGTCAGTGCTGGATGGGAAGTAGCTTGATGTGAGTATCCCTACTTGAGCCCCGAGGATTAAATGCAAACACCAGCCTGATTCACTGTGATTTCAAGTTTCGCTTGGCAGGCGCAGCCTAGGAACGGCTACTCTGCTGATAATTTAAGGGCTGAGATCAAGATTTGGGAATGAAAGGATCCAATCATGATGGCTGGCGGAGAGACTGCAGATGAGCGGGCAGGCAGCACATCCCTGTCTCCAAGTGACTTACCAGGCATGAGCTTGGATGCCCAATTAGCAAAACATTGATTAACGCACTTGAAACAGCTGAATGTATAGGCTGAGCGTTTTGCCCATCCATGCTAATGAGCTTGATTACGCAGCGTGCGGGCTCGCTAATCAAATGTGTGGGCCAAATCACTGCAGCAAGGGTGTGAATAACGTGAATTACAGAATGATTGAGTGGTTTAGGTTGGAAGGGACCTTAAAGATCATCCATTTAATCAGCACTGGCCCAGCTCCAATCGCCACCAAACCCCTGGGAGCACCAAGGGGACGAGGCCACCGCCAGCCCTGGCAATGGGGTGCTGCACCCTCAGGAACATTTGGTCCTTTGTGTCTTGTGTTTGCAGGTGAAAGACCAATAATGTGAGCCTCGTGCTGTGGTAAGTGCGGCCCAAACCTCCTTTGCCGGCCGCCGGTGGAGGGCTGTGGGGCTCCGCTCCCCTGCGCTGGGGCTGGTTGGGGCTGGGTCGGCACCGTCCCTGTTTGCACCAAAACCCAGCCGTTCTGTGCTGGGGGAAGCAGCTGGCTCCTTTTACAGCAATACTGCAGCACCTCAGAGGGCTTTGGGGAGTGCGTTTTCTCTGGAGCGGCTTGCGGAGAGAAGGCGCAAACGCTGAGGGGTCTGGGGGACATTTCAGCTTTGGCCAGAAACAAATTGGTGGCCGGGTCTTCTCCTTCCAACTTTCTTCTCCGAGCTTGCTGTTCAGATGGGTTTCTCGGCAGAGCTGTCTTCCTTTCCACCCCTCTGGCAGCTCCTCTGCACCCATCGTCGATCCCAATGCCAACAAAAAGGTGCCTGCAGCACTCAGCCGCCTGCTTCTCTCCCGGCAGGTTTAAGGAGTTTTGACATTGCCCCTGTGAGCCACCCTGAGCCGAGAGGCCCGGAGGGAGGAGAGAGGCTGGGGTACGCAGGAGCGTGTTCGTCTCGGCAGAGCCGAGGCACATCCTCAGGCACGCGCCCATGGGCGGGTGCAGCCAACATGGGTTTGCTCTGGAGGAAGGCAGCGGTGAGGAGCCGTCCGAGGGCCCTGGCTGGCCGGTTTTCTGGGCCGATTCTTCACCATCAGCTGGTTTATTAAAAAAAAACATGCAAAAACAGTGTTGCCACTCTGTGCCCTTTCTGGGGGAGACTCGGCCAGGCCTGCATGAACCTGGGGGTGGTGATCACACCCTTCTTCTTGCTTGTCTCCACTTGCTGGGCCTCTTGTTTGCAAGCCTGCACCATCCCAGCAATTGGTATTTCAGGATATTGGATCAGGAGGATGGCGCCGAATCATGGAATGGGTTGGGTTGGAAAGGACCTTAAAGCCCATCCAGTTCCACCCCTGCCACAGATAGGGACACCTCCCACTGGATCAGGGGCTCCAAGCCCCATCCAACCTGGCCTTGAACCCCTCCAGGGATGGGGCAGCCACCACTGCTCTGGGCAACCTGGCCCAGGGCCTCCCCGCCCTCCCAGTGAAACATTTCTCCATCTCAATCTGCCCCTTTTCAGCTGAAAACTGTTCCCCCTCATCCTGTTCCTGCCCTCCCTGATCCAGAGCCCCTCCCCAGCTTTCCTGGAGCCCCTTTCATTACTGGAAGCTGCTCTAAGGTCTCCCCAGAGCCTTCTCTTCTCCAGGCTGAACAATCCCAGCACTCTCAGTTGAGAGAACACTTAAAGGCACAGCCTTACCAACAAAGTGCCACTTATTTTACATAGAGAAGATCCCACGGAGCCCAAACCAAGATAGTTTTGCTCCTTGTCTCATCCCACTGACAAAAAAACTCAAACACCGAGGTGGCATTTTCCCTACTACTGCATTTCATAATTTCATAGAATGATGTAATGGGTTGGGTTGGAAGGGGCCTTAAAGTCCAGTGCAGCGCGGGTGGCTGATGATCTTCGTTAGGTGTGTCCTAATTACGAGGAGCCGTTGGACAGATGTTGAGGAGCCCCTGGAGGGTTAAACCTGCCGGCCACGTGGGCTCCTCTGAGCCGAGGTGGTCTGGGATTAAGGCAGGGGCCAGCTGTGCTCTCACAAGGCCACTCAGCTTTGATGCGTGAGGAGCCAGGGCACACGGGGCATTCGTGAGCCATGGGGTGTGTTTCCCAATCTGTTTGCCATGGAGAGATTGTGCCATGCAGTCTCCGGCTCTACACCCAGGGCAGAGCAGCGTTTATGCCCGGTCTAACTCAAACCCTTAACTTCACCTCTTTGGATCTTAACCCAAGGAGAAAACATCTGGGCCTGATGTAATTTTAATAAGTGCTGATTTCATCAGCGAAGGGGCAAAGGAGAGGGGAGGGGAATAAAAAAACAACAAAGAAAACCTGCAGCAGTTGGAGCTGCTCCCTGTAAATCCTGCACAGTGTCGGATCGGCTCGCAGGGCACAGGCAACTTGGCGAGGATGGTGATGGCCTTCGGTTCCCTCCACACTGACTGGAGATGCTCAGTGGGGCTTGAAAACTTGCTGGTGGTGCACGGGTCCCTGGGGAGACGCAGGAGAAATGATGGGGCAGGCAGAGAGAAGCAAACTCCCCAGCTGCCCTTTTTCCCAGCAAAATAATCCCCACCCTGAGGCTGGCACCGTGGCATCACCAGCAAATATAGCCTCTGGTGGCACCAGGGTCAATGGTGCCAGCAGAGATGCCACCCTGCCCCAAGCACTGGGCTGAGAACGCTAATTTTAGTGCATGTGTGACTGAGCTTTCACTTTGCTCAACTGTGGAGGAGGAGAGAGGCATCAAAATACATTTTCAAGTAAAAAATGCTATTACCCACGACACATAGAAGAGCTCATTGCAACACCAAGTTGGTTTAGCTTTTTTCCCCCCCCCCCTTTCTTCCTCTTTCTTCCCCCTATTCTTCCTCTTTCCCACTGCCTCTCCTGTCTTCTCATTCAGCTGCTCATAGTTTTTCCAGGATAAATTTAGGCCTAAGCCGTGTTCTGTTTATGTTTGGAAAGTCTGAGCAGCCTTGGCCGTGTTGCCAGGAGCAAGGAGAAAGGGCAGACAGCCCACGGTGGTTGGAAACATAAAACAAATAGGGAGCCAAATGCCAAAGAAAACCCCAGATTTGCTGTGATTTTTGGAGAGTGAGGGGCAGGCAGGAAGGCAGGGGGGGATCCCTTGGGGTTGCCCCAGCCAAAGGGCTGTTGAAATGGAGCCAAGCTCCTCCAGGAGAAGGCTGTGAGCCTCACCTCATCTTGTTCATCCTCTGCTGGAGAAGGGGCTGCTGCTTATCCTGCAGCCACGGATCACGGCAAGGGGGCTGGGTGAGCCAGGAGAGCACCAACACGTGTCTGCTGCTGTCCTGGGGGGGTGGGAAAACTTCATTTCATGCCCAAAATGATCTCATTGGGAGCTCCTTTGGTAACCATGGACCCTGCTCTCCTAGCATGCTGCCCAGGAAACCTGGATTTTTAAGCTGAAAGAGATGAGATCTGAGGAAGAAATGTGTTCCTCTGAGGGTCATCAGGCCCTGGCCCAGGTTCTCCAGGGAAGCAGTGGTGGCTGCCCCATCCCTGGAGGGGTTCAAGGGCAGGTTGGATGGGGCTTGGAGCTCCCGATCCAGCAGGAGGCGTTCCTGCCCGTGGCAGGGGGTGGAACTGGATGGGTTTTGAGGTCCCTTCCAAGGCAAACCATTCCATGATTCTGTGATTTTCCAGCTCCAGGGCTCTTCTCCACAGGCAACGATATGTGCGTAGAGCATCCCTATTCCCCAGTGCCTGCACTCAACTCTCCTGCGGGCATTTTGGCACACATCCCTGGCTGTTTTTCCATAACAAACACCCGGGTGATGCCGTTTCAACTGAGTTTTGCCGAGAAGCAGCCTGGGCAGGGGTTACATACGTTATGGAGGAACACGGCTGGTGCGCTGGGCTGCCGTGAAGGTGAAGAGGTGGCTGGGGCATGGTCCGTAATTACCCATGCAAGGAGCAGCCAGTGAACGCTGAAGGGCTTTTTAATTAGCAGCCAAAGGCAAAGCGGGGCTCAGCAGCAGGGAAGCTGAAGTCAGCAAAGTCAAGGTGGAAATAAGAAGCCAGCTTTTACCAGTGAGGGTAATTAAGCGCTGGCAGAGCGCAGCACAAGGCGTGAGGAACTGCTGTCATTCAAGGACCTTAAATCATGGAGAGGAATTTCTCCTGCAGACCCTTGCTCTCCCTCCATCTCCACTCCAGCACCACTCACTGCCTGGCCTCCAGCAGGAGGGAGCAGCTGTCCAGGGATCACTTGAGCCTGGGATGGGCAACCTAGCATGGGAGCATCCTTGCTCGTTTCTAATGAGCCACACAGGGAATTTAGCAGGGAGAAAGGGCTGTTCTCGAGCCTGTGACAAGCTGGGTCCTGGCATCCCAGTGCAGGAGCATCCCTGCTTCTTTCTAACGAGCCAGGTAGGGAATTAGGAGGGGAAAAGGGCTGCTTTCCCACCTGACCTGAAAGCAGCCTGGCCGCCCTCCTGCTGGCGCACGTGGTATCTTGTGCAAACATCCCTTTTGGCACAACAAGGTTTCTCTCAGTGGGATTTAGCAGGCTTTTTTCCCTCCACAGGGCTGGCTCCGTGTGACATGGAGCACCCAGCATTCCCACGCCGCAAGAGGAAAGCTAGGACTATTTGCTTGCAGCCAGACCAGAGCGGGGCACCTTGGCTATCACATCTCTCTACCTCCCAACAACTTCACCAGTGACTGAGAGGCTGGGATTTCAGCCAAGCCCACCCTCCTGCTCCACATTAATTGCAAAGAAAAGAGAAATCAGGGTGCTAGACGGAGGTGGATGTGTAAGCGAAGGAGCTGAAAGGTTGGGTGGGGGCCGGCAGCAAAAACATCACCATTTGGGGCTGGTAGGAGAGCAGCTCCAGCTCATACCAATTCCTTGACGTGGTCTTTCCTTTCCCCAAAATAAACAGGAACTGTCTGGAAAGCCCCTGCATGGGGAGGAGCAGAATGGCCCAGAATAAATAAATACACAGAGAGAGCCAGGCTGCTGCGTTCATCCAGCCAGCCGGTCCCCACTGCCGAGGATGGTGAAGGATGAAGATGGAGCTGGAGATGTCCTTGGGGGGCGAGAGCACATGAGGCTCTTTCCCCCATTAATAGGATTTTGGGTAAAGCGTCGAAACAGCCTCCTCTTACCAGAGCTCCCACGTCCCTTCTGCAGCACAGCATTTCACTCTTCCCATATTTCCCCCAGCACGATCAGCCTTGTGAGTGATTTTTAGTCACAAACTGGTTAAGGGGATGGAAATATCTTGGGTTAATTTACAGCGTGAAACTAGAAGACGATTCACACCTCTGCTTTTAGGGTTGTTTTCTTTAGTGCCCCAGCCGCTTTTGCCATGGTTTCTCCATTTGTGGGACTCAGAGCCTGGCAAAACGCTGCTGTCTCTAGCCAGCATGGTTTGGTGTCGCAGCCTCACCGAGGCTCTCTGAATCCACACAAACACAGAATAAAGACACAGCAGAGCTGGAGCAAGCTGCAAGACCTGCTTCGTGTTCATCAATGTTATTAAGATGATGAATTAAATATGAATTTTGTTTCAGGCATAACTTCAAAATCACCAGGGGACTTGATGTGCTTGTGTTGCATAAATGCTCAGCATGTTCCTTAACACGATAGTTCGATTCCATTGGACATAGGCTTTGGGATAGGAAAGGACTGAGAGTTTATGGAGCTCAAAAAGCAGAGACACCTCTCCTCTGCTTTTGTTTGAGATGTACTTACATGGTTTTAGCTGACTGAGCCAGGGCTCCTGAGTGCTGGGGCATTTTCTGCAGGGCAAGTGTCATCTCTGAGCCCACTAGCTCTGCCTTATTCATTTTTCATGTTCCGATAGCAATATTTTGTGACTGACAGCCAGCAGGACAGGACTGGTTCTTTTGTTTACTTCAATTCAAAATGAAAAAAAAAGCAAAATAATCTCTAAAATGTGAAGAAATAAAACTCTGTGAGAGCGGAGTGCCTTGCCCTCGGCTTTTTAGCTGTATTGGCCCCAAACGCAGCTCAGGGATGCCGCACTGTCTCACGCTTGCCTTCAACCTCACAGCAATAGCTGCTGCCTGCTCGACCGTGAAAGGCCGAGCTGCTTCATCCCTCTGGAGCTGAGAAACACAAGCTGTAACACAACTGACCTCACCCAGCTACCATGGGCACCTGGGGAACCACTTGCTGGCGCAGTGTGGATGGTGAAGGCTCCTTCCCTGCTTTGAAACTGTTGCACAACACCCTGGGACAGCGAAATTCTTTCTTCCTGCAAGCAGGTTAAAAGCCTTGAGAGTTCATGCAAGAAAATAAACCGCGGCTATTAAGGGATGGCTCAGGCAGGGCAAAGCAGGGGGAAAGTGAGATTTGACTCCATTGCTGCTGCTGAACAACGTGAAAAACATTTCATCCCCCTTAGCACAAAGGTGTTGGAGTCAACTACTGCCTTCAGCGCTAGCTTTAGGGCAGCAGCAACCAAGATCCTTTGGTTCCCTGCCCCAGGAGCTCCTGAAACACACAGGAGACCCAGCTATCAGCACAGCCCTTGAGGGGCAAGAGGGGTTTTTCTGTGGGCTAGCAGGATTGTTTAGTGCAGTGAGGCAGGACCTGGCTTTCCCCTGGGTCCTTGTGGAGGGGGGGAATTTTAATTTGCCCGTTTTGGCATTATTTTGCATATAGTTCTGTCCCCACTCCAAAGCCTCAGGCTTCCAGACAGCCTGGAAATACCTCCCTCTGACCCTCCAGTTGCAAGTAACAGGGAATAATTCCCTGTTTCAATTCCCCCAGCATGAAGCCGCACTCAGCTTGTTCCTGGGAATGCCGCAGGAAGCCTGAACAGGGCCAATTACAGAGACAACAGAGGAGAAACGGCCAAAGGGACTGGCCCCAGCAATTCACAGCCCCACACAGAGACATGGTCACCGAAAGGTGACAATCTGGGAGAAAAAAGACTGAGTCAGGAGTTTCTCAGAGAGTTTTATTAAACAAAGGTGGAAAAGGAACGATAACAAGCCATCTCGTGTAGGTAATAACAAACCATCTCAGCTCAGTTCAGTTCACCGAATCAAGCCTACTGCAAAGTGCACGGATTTCAACTCTCCTGTAAAAGAGAAAAGAGAGAGGTTAAAAGCACCTTTGCAGTCTGCAGAGTCTCTGAAGAGGAAGGCGCTCATGCTCAGTCCAAATTCTGCTTCTGAAGATGAAAGATGCAGTGCTGGGTGCAAACAACACACTTTGCCACTTTGCTGGCTCTTTCTGAGCTCAGAAAAAACAATGTGTTCACCTCCAAAAGAGTTTCCTGGCCTCCCTTCCTAGTTTATTACCGTGAAATTGGGATTTCCTCTTCCCAGGGCTTGCTGCCTCCAGCTGCTGCTACCTGCTGTGCAGTGGTTTGGCACAGATTGGCTCCATGAGGTAGTAAATCAGGAGCAGGAACAGGGACCCAAGAAAGACCAGGCTCATCACAGCCAGGAGAACGAAGCGGCCAGTCAAGAAACTGTCCGCAATCTGCAGAGTGGGGGGAAAAAAAAAAAAAAAAAGACCACAACACACGTTACAACCTCATAGAATCATGGAATGTCCTGAGTTGGAAGGGACTCACAAAGTTGATCAAGTCCAACTCCTGTCCCTGCACAGGACAACCCCACAATTCACACTGTGGGGCTGAGGGTAGTCGCAAAACGCTTCTAGACTATTGTCAGGCTTGGGACTGTTTCCCTGGGAGCTGCTCCAGTACTCCACCACCCTCTGGGGAAAGAACCTTTTCCTAATGTCCAACCTAAGCCTCCCCTGGCATCTTCCTGCCATTCCCTCGGGTCCAGAGAGAAGCGCTCAGCGTCTGCTCCTCCTCCTTCTCCCCATGTGAGGAAGGCGCAGAGCACTAAGCCTCAGTCTGCTCTGGGAGCCTAGAGGGAGCATGCCACGACCTGGAAAAGAGGATCACCCACCCCAGGAGGAAAATCTTTAGGGTTCCCCCAGTTTTCCCCCCTCACTTTTCACTCCTGATGCAGGTGCTTTCTGTGGGAAGCGGGGTATGTGACAAATGACTGGAAGAAGAATCCCTTTCCTCTGAAAAGAAAAGCCACTCATGGAACAGTAAACATGGAGGCTGGTTATGAAATCACTGTCTTTGCTCCTGAGGCTGCCCCAGAGCCTCACCCACCCCCAGCTCAGCTGTGTCAGTCCCATTAGCACACGCTCAGCCTTGGTGTTGCTGCAGAAAGACTCTCTTGTGACCGAGGCGTTGGGTCCTGCTGCACGTTTTGCTTTTTAATTAGCCAATTAGCAGATTTTAGGTGCAGAAAGCCCAGGTCATGTATTATTGATAGGCAGGGCAGGTCCACTCCAACTGAAGAGCCAAAAAAAAAAAGCTTTCAATTTCTGTTGGCCTCCCAGGCACAAACACAAGCTCAGGCACCCTTCATCTCACTCCCAACCTCTGCATGGGGAGATCCCAAGAAAGCAGAGAAAAGGAAAAACTTTCAAGTGTCTTTAGTAGGGATTTACACAGATCAAGATCGAAAAGAGCAATAATTAATGCGCATTAATAATAGAACAGAGGAAACAGCGCCTAAAACACCACTAAACTTCATGTAATCAAAGCTCAAAGAGCTCCAGGAAAGCTCAGGATGGCAGCACAGGCAGTGGGTGCACAGCCAGCCCAATATAGCCCACAACTGGGGGAGATCCTGCACCTGACAGTGAGGGCAAGGGGCTGGATAAAAACAAAGTAGGATCTGTGCTTGGGTGCTGTAGTGACCTATGGAAGAGATGATCTGCTGTTACTGGCCTTTAAAGCAGAAAAAAGAGCTAAGGGAAGTGAAAATCTGCCAAATTAGAAGGAAAATTATCAAAACTGCCTGGCATGGGGGTACCGCCATGGGCCAAGGTGTAGTTGGAGATGGAGGCAGGCAGCAGCAGACAGAACCAAGGCCAAGCTGATCATCCCCTGGGCCGCAAGGCATCCCGAGGAAAAGGGCCATCCCCAGGGCACCCCTGAGGGTCACTGCCAGCCTGCTCACGGAGATGATTCTCCTCCTCTGTTCTGCTTCTATGAAACCTCACCAGGACCCAATTCTGGAGTCCCCAGCACAAGAAGGACATGTTGTTGTTGGACCCAGTTCTGCAATCCCCAATACAAGAAGGATATGGAGCGGTTGGAGCAAGTCCAGAGCAGCACACAGAGATGATCATAGAATCACTAGGTTGGAAAAGATTTCTTAGATCATCGAGTCCAACCCTTCCTATCTGATACTAAACCGTGTCCTTGAGTATCTCTTTTACCAGTCTTTTAAATACCTCCAGGGATGGTGACTCGACCCCCGCCATGGGCAGCTTGTTCCAGTGCCTATTGACCTTTTCTGGGAAAAATTTTTTCACAGATGTGATGTGAGGTCTGGAGCACCTCTGCTATGAGCACAGGCTGAGAGAGCTGGGGTTCTGGTTGGAGAAGAGAAGGCTCTGGGAGAGCTTCTAGGGCTGAAAGGGAAAAGCTGGGGAGGGGCTCTTCATCAGGGCATACAGGGAGAGGATGAGGGGAACGGTTTTGAGCTGAAAGAGGGGAGATTGAGATGAGATCTTAGGGAGAAATGTTTTGCTGCGAGGGTGGAGAGGCCCTGGCACAAGTTGCCCAGGGAAGCTGTGGCTGCCCCGTCCCTTGGGGTGTTCCAAGGCCGGGTTGGATGGAGTTCGGAGCCCCCGATCCAGCGGGAGGTGTCCCTTCCCCGGGCTTTGCTGTCCCCTCCGTTCCAGGGCAGCCCCAGCCCCGCACTCACCTCCCGGGCTTCCCTCGGCGCAGGCCCCTCCTGCCCACGCGGCCAGAGCAGCAGCGCGGCCGTCACCACCGAGGCCCCCAGCGCCGCCCCCGCCGCCACCGACCTGCGGGCGGGTGCACGGGGCTCGGGGCGGGCTCGGGGCGGGCTCGGGGCGGGCTCGGGGCGGCCCCGGCCCCCCTCACCGCTCACCGCGCCCGCCCGGCCGCCCGGAACAGCGCCAGCGCCAGCAGCAGCGCCAGCGCCCCCGGGCCCAGCGCCGGACCCGCCGCGCCGCCCGCCATGCCGAGTACCACTTCCGCCCGCCGCTTCCGCCCCGCCCGCCGCAGCCAATCAGCACCGCCCGCCGCTCTCCCTAGCAACCACCCCTCCAGCTACAGCCAATCAGCGCCGCCCGCCGCCGCCCCGGCAACGGCTTCGCCCGCTCACAGCCAATCAGCGCCGCCCCGCGCCCGCCCGGCGCTTCCCCTTGGCTGCGCCGCGGGGTTGCACGGGCGGCGCGCGGAGCGGTGCGGGACTCCAGCCCCAGCGCCATCCTGGACCCCATCCCGGCTCCCATCCCGCATCCCCCCATCCGCATCCCCCCATCCCAGACCCCGTCCCCATCCCCATCCCTATCCTGGACTCCAGCTCCATCCTGGACCCCATCTCCAGCCCCATCCCAAGCCCCAGCCCCATCCCCATCCTGGACACCATTGCAGTGCCCGTCCCGGTCCCCATCCAGCTCTTCATCCAGGTCCTCATCAAGATCTCAGTCCTGTCCCGATCTCCATCCTGAGCCCCATCCCAATCCCTGTCCTGGTCCTGATCCCAATCCTTATCCAGGTCTTGATTCCTATCCCAGTCCCAATCCCTATCTCCATCCCAGTCCCCATCCCGGTCCTGATCCGTGTTCCTATCCCCATCCCCATCCCTATGTCTCTCCAATCCCAATCCCCATCCTGGTCCCATTCCCCATCCCATCCTGGGCTCAATCCCCATCCAGGTTCTGGTCCTGATCCTGCTGTCAGTCCTAATCCTGATCCCATTCTTGAACCTGATCCCAGCCCCATCTCTCCCGGCAGCACGGAGCTCACCAGCCCCTCGTGCCAGTGTCCCTGTCCTGCTCCTGGAAGGTGCTCCCCATGGAATGGCAATTCCCCACCCTCCCTCCCCACCATGTGAGAATGGTCTGTGCTTTACAAATATTTCGTTGCTCCTTGCCAAAAAGGGAGCGCACTGAAATGGCAACAGTGTTGGCCCCCACTGGGATGTTTGGGCTCTTTCCAGGGTTTGGGAGGCATGGCTGAGTGAGGATGTCCTCATGTAACTCTGCTAGCTCTGCTCTAGACTGAAAGCCCACAGGTGCCTTCAGCCCCTGAGAGCCTGAGGACTCTTTGTGCCCCTCGCGGCATGGCAAACAAAAATGTCCATCCCAAGAAATGCCGCCAAACTGAGCCAGCAGCTTTCAGGCAGCATGGGCCATGTCCTGCTAGGCGATGGTTAGGGAGTTGCACATGGCTTTCTAGCCCTGGGGTCTGTGTCTGGGCAGGCAGCGAGGGAGAGCAGCATTGCTGTGCAGTACTCGGACTCCGCGCTGCGCTTGACCCCCAGGAAGAACACATGCCTGTTCCGGAGCTGCCTTGTGCCTGCCATCTGTGGTCCCAGCACTTGTGCCGGCCTGGCACAGCAGCAAGGGATGCCAAGCGAGCCATTTCAGCAGCAAGCCACCCAGGTGAGCCGTTCCCCTCCTGCATTCTTCATCCCAACTTCATCATGCTTATGATTTGAAATAGAAGTTGTTCAGCCTGGAGAAGAGAAGGCACCAGGGAGACCTTAAGAGCAGCTTCCATCCTGAAAGTGGCTCCAGGAAAGCTGGAGAGGGGCTCTGGATCAGGGAGTGCAGAGAGAGGAGGAGGGGAACAGTTTTGAGCTGATGGAGGGGAGATTGAGATGAGATCTTGAAAGAAATGTTTTACTGAGAGGGTGGGTAGGCCCTGGCCCAGGTTTCCCAGAGCAGTGGTGGCTGCCCCATCCCTGGAGGTGTTCAAGGCCAGGTGGGATGGGGCTTGGAGCAACCTGATCCAGTGGGAGGTGTCCCTGCCCATGGCAGAGGTGGGACTGGATGGGCTTTGAGTTCCCTTCCAACCCAAACCATTCTGTGATTCTCTTTTCCAACACATCCCTGTTTTTTTCCCTACTGAATAAAGAGTGGGCTTACACTTTCAGTCTGATTTCTTCATAGAATGGTTTTGGATGGAGAAGACCTTCCCAGTGCATCTGTTGTACTCCTCTGTAGCTCTTATCAGAGCCTCAAAACTGAGAGTAAATGCTGTCTTGGAGGATGCCGTGGTTGTCCTTGCCCTGCTGCTTGTCCATACGGTGAATTTTCCATCCACACGCAGGCTGGTTGTGTCGGAGAGGAGGCACTAGGTGGTGCCACCTCCTTGCAGCCTGTGTCCTGTGGAAAAGGATATGGGATCGTGAGATCTTGAAAAGCCTGCCTTGGGGACCGTTTTAAGCTGCTTTTAATAGTGACTGTGTGGTGCACTTGGTGTTTTAGATAGCACGTGTGTTCACCTAGGAGCTGGAGTTATTCTGGTTCAAGCGCTGCTTCCCTTGGAGCATTCACTTTTGGTTTGGACACTGGGCAGGACCATCGGGGACTATTGGCATCTCAGCAAGGGGATTTGGGAGTGGATGAGCTGTAACCGAGTCCTTTCCTGTGCCTGGGCCAGGGTTTCAAGGCACTGGGGCAGCTCTGAAAGAGACCTGGGGTTGCAGGTTACCTTATACCCAGCTGCGAGGCCGATTGTGTGTTTTGTTGTGCTGCCTTTGGAAAACACCTCGATTGGAGCAGGGTCCATCAGGTGATTTCATCTGTGCAGCTCACCTCGACGTAGCTCTCCCAGAAAGCAGCCGGTGACCTCCTCTTTGGTCTTGTCTTTGAACCTTCGCTTTGAATGGCAGCTTAGCAAAACCGTGAAGCAAGTTCGGCGCAGGCTGGCATCTTGCAAAACCGTGTCCCAAGGAACGGGTTCTCCTCAACTCCCCGGTGGTGTCTGGAGGCAAGAGGTGAGTGAGGGAGTGCCTGGGGCAGAGTGAGAGGAGTTAACCTTGCAGACTGTTGAAGATCTGTCTCTAAGTAGGGAATCCACAGAAAAGTCCAGTGAATCTCCAGCAAAAGTGAAACAAACTGGGCTTTCTTAACCCACCTGATGATCAGCCCCTGGATTTTGGTGGCCCTTGGGCCACCTGTATTCCTGCTGCCTTTCAGAGAAGGCAGCAGAATAAAGTGGGTGAAAACATCTCTCTTTGCAAACTAACAAGAAATAAATAAGGCAACTAGAATGCAAAAAAAAACTCTTTAAAGGCTGAGATTATGATCTGGAGATCTGGTAGGCGTGTGATGATCAATCCTCCCCTTAGGTGGCTTTGTTTCTTCAAGGAAACTCAACAACCTGGTATTTTGTCATATTGCGTCCTCTGGAGCCAGTTTCTTGCCCATCTTGCAATTCTTCATTCCCATCTCTTTCTTGGGTTCATCACAGGTGAAGTACCTCTTGGCTGGCTGTTATCTAGAAAATACCTTTTATGAAAGGGCTAACCTGTCTGTTTCTCCTCCATGTGCTGTTGGATTTCTGTTCAAGGTAGTCAGCTTTGCAAACAAAGGTTACAGATACAGTGTAAGTACAGCTTCCAAAGCCTCCTGTCTATCTCAGACACTAAAGATACATAGGATCATAGAATAACCAGGTTGGAAGAGACCCACCGGATCATAGAGTCCAACTGTTCCTATCAATCACTAAACCATGCCCCTTAGCACCTTGTCCACCTGTGCCTTAAACCCCTCCAGGGAAGGTGACTCAACCACCTCCCTGGGTAGCCTGTTCCAGTGCCCAATGACCCTTTTAGTGAAATTTTTTTTCCTGATGTCCAGCCTAAATCTCCCCTGGCGGATCTTGTGGCCATTCCCTCTCGTCCTGTACCCCGTCACTTGGGAGAAGAGGCCATTATCCTCCTCTCTACAACCTCCTTTCAGGTAGTTATAGAGAGCAATGAGGTCTCCTCTCAGCCTCCTCTTCTCAGTGTGTTCAGACTGCTCAGCAAGATGGAGTGATTCCTTACTTGGCTGTTAGCAGCACTAAAACCTCACATGGATAATAGAGTCACTGCCCATGCAAACCAGAGTCCAGTGGCAAGTCGTCACAGCTGGCAGGAATCCTGGGCCATTGTCCTGCCTGAGCCTGCTCAACTCTGCTCTCAAACCTCGGGCAAAGAGGACTGAACAGCTTCCCTAGGCAATTAATTCTAGGAAGAATTTATTGATTTATTGCGTTACACTTTTATTACTCCAAGATAGTAGAGGTAAAAAAGCTCTAATATTAATCTGATTCTTTCTCCCGGTATGAAGGTTGGCTGTGTTTGCAGCTCGGCAGGACAGGAGCTTATTCCCTTCTCTTCAGGTGCAAAAGGCTGCCAGGGGCTTAACTGCCCTGGTAATTGCTCCTGAGTGCACTGTCTTGCCCTTCACATTCGTCCTTGTGAAATTCCCTTGTGCTGTCCATTGCAGCTGGCTTCTTTAGGTTGAACCCAAACATTTTTAGCCTGTTCTCAAATAATTCTGCAACTTCAAGCTTGGCGGAGTCAGCAAATGTAATCAAGCTGCTGCCATCATCCAGGCTGGTATTGAAGTCATCAAGCAGGGCCCATTGAAGTTTGTCTTTATTTTTGTGCAGGGAACTCCCGAGACTGCATCTGGGTAGTGTTTTTAGTCAATATTGCACCTTTGATGTAACAGCTCCATCTAACAGGCATTTCCTTACACGAGTGCTGAATAGGCTGCATCAAAAGCTGAGCTAGAAGTCAAAAGGGAAGTTAAAATCGAGATTGTTGCTGGGCTTTGCCTGAGGCCTCTTTGGTTGTGGGAGAAATTCAGACCAGCTAGCCATGACTTGCTCTTGATGCATTTATGCTGGCTGCTGCTTATCTCTTTTTCTAGCACCTTACAGGCAGTTTGCAAAGTGATTTCCTCTTGTTTTTCCAGCTAAGATTTTCGTCTGAAGAGCTTATCTTTGGTGTTTCCTTTATTTAAACACAGACACTCCTTGTGCCCTTTTCTGATGAACTGGGCTTCCTTTGGGGCAGGTGGGTTCTCTTAGCAGCTTGTCTGCCTCTCCTGGCAGTAACCGAGGGCAGGTCCTGCCTGCTGAAAAACCTCAGCTCCGCAGAATCGTTGGACTTTTCCTTCCCAATGATAATCCAACGTTGTTCTGGCTGCTGTTTGGAGCTCAGAGTGTGCCCTGGGCTGACTGCTGGCGCCCAGAAGGATAAAATGCTGCTGCTGCTCGCGTCCTCTGATAGCTGCCCTCCTTGAGGAGTGTGTCCTTTAGTCTCTCTTACTAAAGCTGACTTGTTACCTTGATCTTTCATATTCTACTTAGAGCTTTGGCCTTTCTGACACTTGTTTTGTTGTTTTGTCCCCACGTGCTTGTGTTGTCTCCTGCATGATTCCTTTGATAATCTGACCCGTGTTCCACTTCCTCCGTTCTCACGTGGATCATGGGCACAGAAAGAGCCTGGGGCTCCACCAGGGCTGTCTCACGCTGCACCACTCGTCTCTTCCCTCTAGCCAGGCAGTTTTCCCTTGCTTAGTTTAAAGGAGCTGCTGCTTCTCCTTCAGGCCTAGCTTCTGCCCTTTTTCTTTTTCCTCCTCCCTTCTCAAGAGTTGCATTCCCTGCAGCTGGTGATCCATGTTCCCCAAATCATTGCTCTTCCTCTCTCCCAGAGACTTTTCAGGTCAAAACCATTCCAAGTTTCTCCCCACTTTCCCAAGCAGATACGTAGGTGGTAATTGCATGGAAATGACCTGTCCTGTTTTTCAGATGATCCTGTTCACCAGGTCTTCAGCTGCTTTGCCTTTTGGGGCTGGCAGACTGCTGTAGGTCCCAAATTGTTTTCTTTTACTAATCACTCACCAAAGTAGTTTTTTTTTTTTTCCCCCACTGTTTCATTTCCTTCTACATTCAGGACTTCAGCGCATCCTTACAAAGCAATAACGATTCTTTTCTATTCCCTTTTCCTCACCAAAGAAGCTCTTTTTGTGTTGTTTCCATCAAAACAGGGTTGATGGGAATTCCTCTAAGCCTATCAAATAATTTCATGTTCAGACTAAGTCCGGGTTCTCCTCCATCCTTCCATCATCATCTGGTGGCGTCAGAGCCATCTCGAGGGATCCCTGGCGTGACCTGCTCTCCTCCTTTGATCCATCCTCTCCCTCTCTCCGCAGTCCTGTTCTTTTCTTCCTGAACAGACGCAGGCAAGGGAAAAAACCGTTCTGGCTCCATGCTTGCTTCTGGCATTTCAGTTTTTTAGTTTGTAGGAAACAATATGCTGCATCTCAAAATATTGTTAAGTGCCAGTGGGGAGCTTGCCCACTCACCATCTGAAAGAGTGTGTTACCCACCTGAGCGTCACTCCGGAGATCCCATCACCCCCCGGCTCCTTGCAGTTGCAAAACTCAAGAGGTTTACTCCTTGTCTTTCTTTTGCCCCACACATCCCTCCTTCTGTTTGTGCAGTTGGTGAGAACGTAGTCACAAGTTGCCCTGCTGAACTGTGATTTTCTGGCTCTTGTGCCCTGCAGTGATACTCAAACACGTGTTGCTGCTTGCCAGGTCTCAGCTGTTGTGCAGAACAAGCCGCCTTTGGGTTAAAGCTACCTCTTACCCGTGTGCGAGGGTGTTGAGTTTGCCCTAGGCACCAGAGCAGCCGCAGTTCAGTTCCATATTTACACTCGTCTCCTCCCTTCTCCAGAAACCAGAGTCTTGCAAGACTTCCACAATGCCCACAGCAGCTGAGAATGAGGAACCGCTTCTCACAGGACACCACGATCTTCCAGCTGAACTGCAGGACCAGAAGACAGACCCGCGTCAGGCTGAGCACGATGATGACTTCTGCGTCAAAACTGAATTTGAAAAGGTACTTGACTTGTACAGGGCTGGGCCAGTTGGTCTTAAAGTTGGTCTTAAAATCATTTGGTTTATTTCAGCAGAGGTGGCAAGGCTGCTGTTGGAGTAGAGCAGTTTCTCCCTCAGGCCTGGTTAACTCTTGAGCCTACTGTCATCAAAACAGGTTTGAGAGCAATGTTGGAGCTAAGCAAGATTGATGGCTTCAGTTTCACTGCTTTCGTCTTTCAGCTTTGGCTTCCAAAGGGGTTTTATTTGTGCCTGCCTCCTGGTGCCAGTTGGCTGGCACTCAGCGGAAATCTGAAAGTGAGTGTGCAATTGCTTTGTGTGCTTAACTGCGAACCGCGAAGTGCAGCCAGCAGGACCTGCAGCACCTCTGCTCCGGCTGCCTCGCTTGCAGGCGTGTGGGAGAGCTGAGGGTGCTGCATCAATCAGCCAGAAACCTCCTAGAAAAGAGAGGAAAAAGCTCTGCATCAGAAGGGGGAAACATGCTGGGGTGATTCCTGTGCCTCGAGGGCTGGGGAGACACCTCCCTTTGAGGCAGCTCGACTCTGTCTGTTTGTGAGGACAGAGCTCATTGATTCCTCTTTTGTTAACATCTGAGGTGTGGAAATGCTTTGCTCTGATTACCTGGAGTAGTTGGCAAATCCTGTAGCGCTTGGTAGGGATTTCAGCCAGGAGCAGAAATACTGGCTTGACAAATACTGAGCAGACGGAAGAAGGCAGAGGTTTACACGAGCTTCTGGGGCATGGCTCTCTTGACACTTCTCTTATTGTCATTTTTCTTTCACTTCACAAAGTTCAGAATGAAAGTTTGAGGAAGGGAGAAATGAATTCAGTTTTAAACTAAACAGGGAACCTCCTCCAGGGGTACCTTTGGATGTGTTTTGATAAAGCTTTGGTGCTCAAGCTTTGACATGGAGGTGTCACATGTTTCTCTCGTGTCTATAGCCAACCTATATCCCAAAGAAAGGGGTGAGTTTCCCTGTTGGTGACTGTAGGGGTTGTGCATGGAGAAGCTGGGGGAAGGTGAGAAACTTGTTTGTGAGGATGCTGATTCTGCTCTCTTACATTGTCTTCCAGTTCTGCGATGGATCAGTGAAGGACTTGAGCTCGCTCGAGCCTCCCCAGAGGCCTCACACCAATTACCCGCCTCCCCTCCTAGTCTGGGATGGTGCAGACCAAGAGGAAACCAAGAAACAGGTTTGTCTGCTGGAGCCAAGTCCTCATTGTTTTGTCTCTGTTTCAGGACTGGAAGGTGTTGAGCACAGTGGTAGCTGCCAGCTCAGATAAGAAGCCTCAAGAGCAGCCTTAATGTATGAAGCATCTGCTAGGTTTGTGAGTTTGCCAGGGCTGATGGTGTCTCAGGTCACGGGCAAAGCTACTGAGTTCTTTTCTAAAGGTCTGCTGTGAGTGTAAGTGTGACCATCACGTGCTCCTCCTGCCGAATTCGGGATCTGAATAACACGGAAGGGCTGGAGGAGAAACGGGCTTCATTTAATTTGCCTGGCAAACCAAAAGTATTGCTTTCTGTCACGTGGAGAGAGATGGAAGCTGCCAAAAATGCTTAAAAAGGAAAGAACAAACCTCCCTTTATCTTATTTGGGTGTAAGGCTGAGAATACAAAGCTTTCTGCCATATCGGCACCAAGCAGGCACCAGACTGGTTGCTTTCCAGCACAGAGAGTGACCAGGGCTTTCCAGCCTGTGTCAGGGACTGTTTGCCTCGTGCTAATGTAGGTGATGAAGGAGAAGATGTTTCTTTTGGATGCCTAAAGGAAGTGACTTTTATTTTCCTCCAGCTTTCTGATGTGAAGAACACTTCCCTCTTCCTTAGTCGGCTTTCCTGCAGCTCACTCTGTAAAACTCCACAGGACTTTGAAGGAACTGCCTGGTTTTTTTGTTCCTTACATGCATTTTTCCAACCAGCTGATCTGCAATCTGGTTGTGGTTTCTGGACAGCGTGACAGCAGCTGGGGCCTGTCAATCTGTTCCTTCACTGAGCGGCTCTCTCTGCCCCATGCTTTTTATCTCCTTGGCTCTGATCCATGCCGAGATAACTGGTTTTGTAGTTTTCTCTTCCGCATGGGGTTTTTCCACCCAGCTCTCTCCCCTTTCAGCCTGACAATCCCTCCTGCTCCTTTATCTCCAGCTGTGCGGGGCTCTCTCTGCTGAGTGAGATGGATGAACGCAGCCCAGAACTCTTGGTATTGATGAAGAAAAATCTGTGCTTTAGGCTTTCTGGCCTCGTGGAGTTCAGACTCGCTGTGTACCCACTGATTCCCATGGGAGGACTTGAGATGTGAGCTTCAGCCAGGAGGTTTCCCTGCCCTTGTGCATCTGTGGGATTAAGTAGAAGCCCAGACATTAAACCTCTTCATGTGCAAGTGTCTGTATGGGAGTTGTTCCCTGCAGGGCTCGTGGATTTGTCTCAGCAACCCTGCAACCTCTCTGGTTCTCCTGCTTGTAGTGGGTTCAGCTCAGTGTTGTATGTTTGGTTTTTTTGGAGGTACAGGCTTCCAGTGAAGCGCAGAGGACCACCAGTCCCAAGGTGGGTCAAAATCCTTGGTCTGTAGATAAAGCGCTCTGGTGAAGAGGGTTCAAGTGGGAATCAGCTCTTCTACCACCAGGGAAGTGAGTGTTCAGGAATTTCTCAGGTGGCAGAGCTTCCATCCATACGGAAGTTCAGTTGAGGGATGCTGGTACAATGCCCTCTGATACTCCAAGATGTCTTAGTCCTCTCCTAGCTAATTGCCATCTCTCCAGCTTCTCTGTCCCAAGGGCACATGCAGTAGGAGACATTTGAGTATCTGGGGAAGGAGCGAGGTTTCTGTCCTGACAGATGTGCTCCAGAAATCAAGCAGAGGGCTGATGTCACTTGACGTCAATCGTAGCCTCCTTCTCTAAGGTGCCTCTTCTTTCCTGCAGCGCAAGAATGAGTACCTGAGATACAGGTGCCTTTTCATGAGCATCGAGCGAGAGCAAGTGAGGGAACAGCAGAGGCAGAGAGAGGGGCAGAAGAGAATCGCTGAGTGAGTACATGTGGCTGAGCACCAACCCCTTGGTATCGGCTTTGTCATTGCTGGCAGGGCCATTCTTATGTCTGGAAAGGTCTTGTGTGCTTGGCTGGTGGGAACAGGCAGTGGTGTTTTGGAAAGCACTTCTGCACCCTAAGGGGGCTACAGGGAAGCTGGGCGAGGGCTCTTGGTCAGGGAGTGCAGGGGCAGTATGAGGGAGGAGAGTTTTCAGCTGTGAGAGGAGAGGTTAGATGAGAGAGATGTTAGGAAGAAATGTTTTGCTGTGAGGGTGGGGAGGCCCTGGCCCAGGCTGCCCAGAGCAGTGGTGGCTGCCCCATCCCTGGGGAGGGGTTCAGGGCCAGCTTAGATGGGCCTTGGAGCAACCCATCTATAAGAAGGGGCGCAGGGAGGATCCGGGGAACTACAGGCCTGTCAGCCTGACCTCGGTACCGAGGAAAGTCATGGAGCGGGTGATCTTGAGTGCTATCATGAAGCACTTGCAAGAGAACCGGGTGATCAGGCCCAGTCAACACGGGTTCATGAAAGGCAGGTCTTGCCAGAGTAATCTGATCACCTTCTATGACCAAGTCTCTTGGACGAGGGAAAGGCTGTGGATGTGGTCTTCCTGGACTTCAGTAAAGCCTTTGATACAGTTTCTCATAGCATTCTGCTTCGGAAACTGTCAGCTTCTGGCCTGGACGGGTGCACACTCTCCTGGGTGAAAAACTGGTTGAATGACTGGGCCCAGAGGGTGGTGGTAAATGGAGTTAAATCCAGCTGGAGGCCAGTTACAAGTGGGGTTCCCCAGGGCTCAGTCCTGTGTCCAGTCCTGTTTAATGTCTTTATCAACGACTTGGATGAAGGCATTGAGTCCTCCCTTAGCAAGTTTGCAGATGACACCAAGCTGGGAGGAAGTGTGGATCTGCTGGAGGGTCGGGAGGCTCTGCAAAGGGACCTGAACAGGCTGGATCCATGGGCTGAGACCAACGGCATGAGGTTTAACAAGGCCAAATGCCGGGTCCTGCACTTGGGGCACAACAACCCTAAGCAGAGGTACAAACTAGGAGAGACCTGGCTGGAAAGCTGCCAGGAGAAGGACCTGGGGGTGCTGGTTGACAACTGACTGAACATGAGCCAGCAGTGTGGCCAGGTGGCCAAAAAGGCCAATGGCATCTTGGCTTGTATCAGGAACGGCGTGACCAGCAGGTCCAGGGAGGTTATTCTCCCCCTGTACTCGGCACTGGTGAGACCGCACCTCGAGTACTGTGTTCAGTTCTGGGCCCCTCACCACAAAAGGGATGTTGTGGCTCTGGAGCGAGTCCAGAGAAGGGCAACAAAGCTGGTGAAGGGGCTGGAGAACAAATCTTATGAGGAGCGACTGAGAGAGCTGGGGTTGTTCAGCCTGGAGAAGAGGAGGCTGAGGGGAGACCTCATTACTCCATACAACTACCTGAAGGGAGGTTGTGGAGAGGAGGGAGCTGGCCTCTTCTCCCAAGTGACAGGGGACAGGACGAGAGGGAATGGCCTCAAGCTCCGCCAGGGGAGATTTAGGCTTGAGATTAGGAAAAAGTTCTTCATGGAGAGGGTGGTTAGGCATTGGAACGGTCTGCAAGGGAGGTGGTTGAGTCACCGTCCCTGGAGGTGTTTAAGGTTAGGGTAGACGAGGTGCTTAGGAGCATGATTTAGGGATTGGTGGGAATGGTTGGACTCGACGATCCAGTGGGTCTCTTCCAACCTGGTCATTATGTGATTCTGTGATTCTGTAACCTGGTTCAGTGGGAAGTGTCCCTGCCCATGGCAGGGGGTGGAACTGGATGGGCTTTGAGGTTCCTTCCAACTCAACCCTTTCCATGATTCTATGAAATGCAGAGGCTCTGAGAAGACCATGCAGCTTCATAGGACCCCCCTACATCATGGGCAGCATTCTGCCTCTGGCTGCAAGCTGCCCACAATGGGTTAAAACCACCACTTTATCAGCTTTTTAGAAATCGGGGAGTATGTTGAGAGAAGGTCCACCAAGCAAATGCCAGGTGGAAAGCCTGCCTTGTTCCATGGATTTATTTCAGTGCCCAGTCTGTGAGCCGTGGGGTGGGATTTATTCAACCAGCAGCCCAGGGGTAACCCCTGGGACGTGTTGAGCCCTTCAGAGGTGCTCAGGGCTTCTCTCTTTACTTTGTGTCCCAGTGCATTGTGCATAGGAGTTAGGAGCTGAACCATTGGGCTGGGAGAGTCTTAGCTTACCAAACTGTGACCCCTGGGAACTGACCCCAAGCTACTATCAAAGAGTTGTAGATTCAATAGGTTGGAAAAGACCTTAGAGATAATCAACTCTTAACTGTATCTGTCCACTACTAAATCATGTCCTCAAGCACCTCCTCTATCTGCTTTTTAAACACCTCTGGGGATGGGGACTCTGCCACCTCCTTGGGCAGCCAGTTCCTGCTCCATGGTACAGTCCGTGTTTAGAAACTTTGAGGCGAGGTCACATCATTAAGCTGGTCTTTATCTCTGGGTCCTTTAATGTCAGACCCTTCACCCTCACAGCTATAAACGTATATAGTGTAATAAAAAGATTTCCCAGCGTTTGTTCCAGAGTTGAGAACATTATCTGTGTAAAAGTATCGGCCCTTGTTTTGGTGTTCAGTCATCTTCTCCCTTTCTGGGAATTCCTTAAGGAGGAGCTCTGCAAGCTCTCACCAAAATAGGAAAGACACTTTAGAGGTGGGTTGGTTTGGTTGTTTGTTTGGGTTTTTTGTTTGTCTCTGCCTTGAAATAAAATAAATCGATGGAGGTCTGACCACGTCCTCTCCAGGCTCTGTGGGAGCAGGGCAGGCACCTAGTGGCAGGATTTTCATGGTCCCTTTTTGGAGAGGAATTGCAGGGCTGAAGAAAGGCTCCTCCTGCTGCATTCTTGACATTTAAATTGGCACTGGGGAGCTACAGAGACCTTCTCCTGCCCTGCAAGTGCTGGCGAGACACCAGGGAGTTCTGAGTCAGTGCGATACCATTCATTGCATGTGTTGTCTTGGTTGCAGGGGTGCTGCTCGAGCCGAAAGCTGCTTGGAGAGTATGCGGAAAAGAGCTGGTTTTGTAATTACTTAGTGTAAAGCCTTAAGTTGGCCTTGGCCTTGGTTTCTACAGCAGAAGATTTATGGGGGAGTAGTTAAGGCTCTATTACCACTTCATTTAAAAAAAACATTTTGGAGTTTATAACTTGACTGGAGATGTTTGGCTTAAGCACTTTCCTTCTTGATGTCAAGATTTGACCCCATAAACGGAGGACCGTCTGAAATGCCTCGTTCGTTTGCGTGTCCTCCCTCTGGCTCCTACCCAGTCTGGATTTTTTTATTTTAATGCCTTTTGGCAGTGTTTGAGTATAATGGGTTATTACATTTGGTACGTGTCAGAGGGAATGAAATGGCAGATGCTGAAGCTTAAAGCCTTTGTGTTCTGTAATTGCTGCTTGTCAAGGGATTGGGTTGTGCCTTTGGTGTGGTTTGTACAGCCCAGCTGCCTCCACCAGGGCTGGAGTGCCGTGTAGGTGCAAGGCAGGTGGAAGAAACAGAGGAAGATTTGGTTAAAAATACCTGTTAAATCCTGCTTTGGAGTAGGTGTGGGATCCTTGGAGCTTCTCTGTTGTACTCAGCACTCTTCTGTTGTGCCCCCAACCCAGAAGATGCAAGGACAGCTTACAGCGGGATCCCGGGTGCCCCAAAATCAGGAGACATTAGAGGTGGGGAAGCTGAGCTGTTGGTCCTTCCTAGTGTTTATTGAAAGTCTAGACATGGCTCTTGGTTTTGGAAGGAGCAGTTCTTTTGGGGAATTGCAGTGGGCACTTCATAACAGAAGCATGTGTGCATTGATGCAGCAGGGAGCTGGAAGGAGAAGTCCGGGGTGATGAAAAAAGTAGCAGGTGGGAGGAGGTCAAGGGCAGGAGAGCATTCACAGGTTGATATTTCCATATCAGGAAAAGGAGGCTTGGAAAGTATTTTTTACCATTTTATATTTCAAGTTGTTAGGAAGTCAATGCTAATCTTACAGACGGGGACTAGAGGTTTGGGATGGGGAAGCTCCTTTCCTAAGCATGTGTGTGCCCGCAGGATTAAGAGCAAGAAGGAAAAGGAGCGTAGAGTGCAAGAGAAGAGGATGCAGGAGACGACTGAGCAGCCAGAGCCCACCCTGGGAAAGGGGGCCTGCGAAACTCTGGCCCGGCTCAAACTGGAGGAGAGGAGAGAGAAAAAGGCTAAGGAAAACCAGCAGCGGAATAAGGAGCACGTGAGGTATGGTGGGATCCCCTCTCCTTGCGCAGAGCTGGGTGTTACTGGCAGAGTGTGAGCAAGGAAGCTGGTGAAGGGGCTGGAGAACAGGCCTTATGAGGAGTGGCTGAGAGAGCTGGGGTTGTTTAGCCTGGGGAGGAGGAGGCTGAGAGGAGACCTTATCGCTCTCTATAACTACCAGAGGGGAGGTTGTGGAGAGGAGGGAGCTGGGCTCTTCTCCCAAGAGACAGGAGACAGGCTGAGAGGGAATGGCCACAAGCTCCGCCAGGGGAGATTTAGGCTGGACATCAGGAAAAAATTTTTCACGGAAAGGGTCATTGGGCACTGGAACAGGCTGCCCAGGGAGGTGGTTGAGTCACCTTCCCTGGAGGGGTTTAAGGCACGGGTGGATGAGGTGCTAAGGGGCGTGGTTTAGTGATTGATAGGAATGGTTGGACTCGATGATCCGGTGGGTCTCTTCCAACCTGGTTATTCTATGATTCTATGATTTTATCCCTTGCAGGTACATTGAAGTGCTAAGAGCTCAGATAAGGGAGAAGATAAAACTCTGTAACATCAACTTGCCCCCACTGTGCTCCTGCGGGTCCGATTTCTGGGACTCCCACCCGGATACCTGTGCTAACAACTGTGTCTTCTATAAAAACCACAAAGGTAGGAGCTCCTGTTTTTGAGGAGGAAGCGGAACCCACCGGTCATGGAAAGGGTTGGGTTGGAAGGGACCACAAATCCCATCCAGTCCCACCGCCTGCCATGATCAGGGACACCTCCCACTGTATCAGGGGCTGCCAGCCCCATCCAACCTGACCTTGAACACCTCCAGGGATGGGGCAGCCACCACTGCTCTGGGAAACCTGGGCCAGGGCCTCTCCACCCTCACAGGAAGACATTTCTTCCTAAAATCTCATCTCAATCTCCCCTCTTTCAACTCAAAACCGTTCCCCTCCTCCTCTCCCAGCCCTCCCTGTTCCAGAGCCCCTCCCCAACTTTCCTGGAGCCCCTTTCAGGACTGGAAGCTGCTCTTAAGGTCTCTCTAGAGCCCTCTCTCCCCAGGCTGATCAACCCCAACTCTCCCAGCCTGTCCTCATATGGGAGGTGCTCCAGCCTTCAGATCTCCGTGTGTTCCTCTGGACTTGCTATGCCAGATCCGTGTCCTTTTTGTGCTGAGGACTCTGATCTTGAGCACAGCCTGGAACAATACCTGGCTGAGCAACTGGAACTTGTCTTTAAGAGGGAAAGTAATTGAGAAATTAGGGCTTTATCAAAATCTTTGGCTTTCCATCTTTGGTTGGCATGCTGCTTTGTGATCAGGGCTGTGCAGAATGTGCAAACAAGCCTGTGGAAAGCTAAACCAATGTTGCTTTATCTTAAAAAACCAGCTGCTCTATGGTAAAAGGCTGAAGCTGGCACAGGTCATAAGTGAAATGCTCATCTGCTAATGCTGCCTCTGTGTCCCTCAGCTTACAGCCGTGCTCTGCAGTCCCTCATCTCATCCTGCGCCCCCATGGACAGGACACCGTCAGCGAGCCTTCCCTTCCGAGACCTGGCCACACTCTGCGCTCGCCTGGGGCAGCCTCGGTGAGGGGAGCAGCCGTGGTCCCCAGCCCCCTGGTTTTTGGGGCTGCTGGAGGCAGAAAGCCCGGTCCTCCCTGCTCCCTCCACTCCATCCACAACGGCGCCTTTGTGTTCCTGCTCCTTTGCTCAGGTTTGAGCTGCACCTCTCCTGCTCTGGTCCACGTGTGCTTGGCCGGACCAGACGCATGGGTGAGGGTTGGTGTGAAGGAGCTGATTGTGGGGCTGGTTTAGAGGCAGGCACTTCAATTTTGTGGAATAAACTGTTTTCAAGGGTCGTTTTGTCTGGGCAGGAGTGTGAAAGGAGGAGAGATGAAGGGGTGAACAGCTCCTAGAGTTAGAGACCCTCCTAGTTTCTAACCTCTTAGAATCATGGAATGGTTAAGGTTGGAAAAATCCTTTAAGCTCCTCCAGTCCAAGTGTCAGCCCAACCCCACCATGCCTATTAAACCATGTCCTGAAGTGCCACATTTACACCCTTTTTTAACACCTCTAGGGAAGGTGATTCTTCCTTCCCACTCCCTTTTCTCCATTTCCCTATGGCTCCTACCAGCCCGTGCCTCTCCAGTCACGCTCCAGAGCTGGCTGTTTATTGCTCCTTCCCTTTCTTCCTGGTGAGGACCTCTCCTCCACTCCCCTCCACCCAGCTTGCACTCCTCCAGCCTCTATTTAGCTAGGGAAAGGAGCTTTTTCCTAGGAAAAAGGTGTTTGGTCTGGGGATGAGCAGGGCTCTGCTGTGCTGCCGCTGTCCCTCTGTGCACGCTGCTGGAGCACAGTCATTTTACCAAGCCCTGGGGATGCTGCTGTTCCTCTCCGTGTTTAAAATCCACCCATTTCTCCTTGGAAGAATGACACGTGCGGGTAACGTGTTCCTGGATGGAAATTGCACCCTAGCCCAGCATTAATATTTGCTGCTCTTTGGCCCCCTCCTGCCACCTCTCCAGTATTAACCACGGCAGGAAGGATGGGTGGCTGAGTGTGCCGGCTGATTTCTCTTCCCTCTTCCGATGCCGCCTGCTGCGAAGCAAACCCGTGACCCCGGTCCAGAGGTAGCGGAGGCACTGAGCCGGGGCGAGGGATGCTCCTCCATTCCCCGCTCACTCTGGACAATCATTAGTCCCAGGCCCATTCGCACAGTGGGTGCTATTTATTAACCAGCGTTTGCGTCAGGGGAAGGCATCACAGGCTGAATCGGGGGTGTCGAGGTGGAATCGTGCAGGGCAGGATCCAGCCTGGGAAGTTTTTTGCATGCGGCGGGGCCAGGGAAGCGAAAGGCTGAAGCTGCAAATGCATTTTTGATTGGAACCGGGATAGAGACACTGGGATAAGTGAACTGAGATGGGAACCAGGAGAGCCGATGAGCAGGGACTGGGATAGGGAAACTGGGATAGAAGAACCAGGATAGGGGGACCAGGAGAGGGAACCGGGATAGAGGCACTGGGATAGGGGGACCAGGGAAGCCGGTGAGCGGGGACTAGGATGGGCACTGGGATTGAGGGATCGGAATTGGGCAGGGACAGCCGGTGAGCATGAGGGACTGGGATGGGAAGCAGGAGTGGGATGGGGGCACTGGCACTGGCACTGGGATGCAGGGGATCGGGCAGGGACAGCCGGTGGTGTGGGACACGGGCACCGGGCCAGTGCAGTGGGATTGGCAGCGGGATGTGGGTATCGGGCCAGGCCCCTGGGCGCCAGTGGGTGATGGGGGACACAACAGGACCAGGATGGACACAGGGGAGCACGGGAGCCACTGGGATGCAGGGGATGGGGCTGGGACACCGGGACAGGCACCAGGATGGGGAGACTGGGCAGAGGCAGCCACGCTGGGCTCCAGCCCGGGAACGGCCACCGGCCCTCGGCTGCTTGTTCAGGGACTGACACTGCACCAGGGTCGCTCGCCCAGGGACCAGCACTTTGGCCCTGGGCTGGCAGCCGCTTGCCCAGGCACCAACATCGACCCTCGGCTCTGGGTCCCGCGTGAGCGGATCGGGCGCGGGCGTTTGCAACTTGCACTATGCCAGGACAGAGCCCTCCGAGCCCCGTTGGGCGCCATGATACCGGCCAGTGGGATGCGGGCACCCCCTGATGGGAGCCTCAAGCTGCCCCTCCCACGTGTGCCAGGCCCATGCACTCACAGCTTGGTGGGATTGTGGAATCCCGACAGTTCTCCTCACTTGTGGTGAGTCGACGAGCGCCATGCCCATCCAGTTTTATCCAATATATTTATTTTTCACAGCTGGTGTCCAAACACCCCCGTGTATGTCCCTCAGCTGTGATTTTTTCCCCTGCCAGGACCCATGGGATATAAAAGACACCCCAAACCTCTGGCTAAGCCGGATACCACACATGGAGTTTCTCTTCCCCTTCCTCCCCACGGCCTCTCCGTTCCTTTTGGATTGGCCCCGCAGGATTTTGAGGGGTTTTTGGTTTTTTGAGGTTGGGAACCAGGAATTCTTTGGCTGTGGTGCAGTTGCCGGGCCCTGCGCTGGGTACCTTGAATCCCTGCAGCACTGTGAAGTGAAGCTGTGGTTAAGAGCAGGACAGGCTAAAACTTTTTTTTCCTTCTTTTATTTTTTTTTTCTAAACGTGGAGCAACCCCGTGACATTGCCCAGAACCGCAGCTGCCCTGACCACTCACATCCTCTGCGCTGCCGTAAAACCCTCTGCAAACCCTTGCCTAAACACAAGGGTTCCCTACATCCCTCAGGGATGCTCATCCCACTCTGGAAGGTGCTGGATCCTTTTTGGGATTCTCCAGGCTTTATCCCTCAGCTTTGCTGGGAGCAGCAGCCCCAAGCCCAGGCCCCATTTCCCCACTACTTTCCTGCATTTTATTCAAGCAAAGAGGACAAAGGCAGAGGAACTGGATATTGCTCAGGGCATACCACCCCCCGCAACTATTTTTTGGTTAACACCAGAAGTGATGAATCGGCCACCGGCTCGTGCCCTGTTTCCACCCGTGACACTGGGAAAGCGCTTGCTCACGCCGTGGTTTGCTGGGATGGCGGCTTGAGGAGGTGGAAACACCACTCGGTGCCCCCACAGAAACCCAACAGCCCTTACACCACATCCTGGGCCACGTGGAGGGAAACAGGATGGTGTCCTGGCTGATGTGGCCCTGATATTTCTTTTGCAGATGGGGACAACTACAATGAGCTTTTCGGGGCGCTGGATAAAGCCTTCCTGGTGGCCTATGCCATTGCGATGTTTATCAGGTACCCAAGGCCTTTGCACCCCTTTTCCTCTGCACACCAGTTTGTAGTCCCAAACTGTTTTCCATCAAGTGGTGCTAACGGGAAAGCAGCTAGGTGCTGGGATCCACTTGGGATTCGGGCACCGACGTGGTGCGATGCCGCCCATTGGCAGCATTGCCCGTGACGGCCCCTTTCGGCACTCTTCCTTCTCTCCACAGCGGCATTTTTGGGGAGCGCCTCCCGCTGCGGTACTATCTGTCGGCGGGAATGTTGCTGAGCGGGCTCTTCACCGCGCTCTTCGGCCTCGGCTACTTCTGGAACATCCACTTCCTCTGGTACTTCAGCATCATGCAGGTCTGTCTGTGCCAGAGGTGCCTAGGCTCTGGATTTTACTGCCCCGGCCATATCCCAGTTTTCTGGTGGCTCTTAGGGATCAGGGTGGCCCAGTTTCAGGCGGGAGCATGCCAGGCATTTCCACTCCCGTCAAAACCTGGTTACGAGTAGTGTGGGTGCTGAAACCACCGAGCGCGCCGGTCCAGCCAAGCAGGTTGGGTGGCCGGTTTGGCAACACCAGCTGCTCCTGATTTAGCCATGGGAACAATGCAAAAGGCTCCGGGATTGCCCCAGCAGGGAAAAAAAATACTTAAACCAAGCATATTCTGGCCAGCTTTGGGATGGGTTTTGAGCCCAGTTGCCTGAAGCAGCGGAAGGGCTGCACTCCGTGGATCCAGTCGGCACTCGCTGGGTGCCGACAGTGCCGTGTGATGCTGCCCATCTCTTGCTAGGTCTGCAATGGGCTGGTGCAAACGACCGGCTGGCCTTCTGTTGTGGCGTGCGTCGGGAATTGGTTCGGGAAGGGAATGTGAGTGATTCTCCAGCGTATTGCACCCTGGTCCTGGTCCCTGTTGGCCCTGGCGATGCCAACCCCAGCTCTGTCCCTGCCAGGAGAGGTTTCATCATGGGCATCTGGAACTCGCACACCTCCGTTGGCAACATCTTAGGGTCACTCATCGCCGGCGTCTCGGTTTCCTCTGCCTAGGGCTTCTCCTTCGTTGTGCCTGGCACCATCATCACTGTCATGGGCATCATCTCCTTCTTCTTCCTTGTGGAGTGTGAGTGGCACAGTCTGGGGCACAGCAGATGCCCGGTGGGACAGCAAGATCGGCAGGGCCGTAATTTTTCTCCTGACCCAGCTCTGAGTGTTTTGGACAACCCAAATACTTTCCAGCTTGTGACAAGCAGGGATATGGAGCCGACCACCACAGAGATGCTCAGCATCCTTTGGGATCACCCAGGCAGACCCAGCCTCCTGTGCCACTCGCTCCTCTTGGTCTGTCTCTGTAGGAACCATTTGGGAAGCCCTTTGGGATCTGACCAGGGCTTTTCACTGCCAGGAAGCGGGCACCAGAGACGCAGCCCAGCCCTGGGGGGATTGCAGCCCTACATTTCCCCCTTGGCAGCACATGAGGTGCTGGAGCAGGGCTGGTCCAGGCTCTCACAGGATCTCCTTTCTCCCTGCAGATCCCGAGGATGTTGGCTGCAACCCACCTATGCATCACACGAGTTGCTTTGATTCCCAACAGGCTCGTACTGGTGCCAGGTTGCATTTTTTAGAGCAAAACAACCTGAGTGTCAGGTCGTAACATCAGAAATCGGAGTGGTGTTCAGTTATTGCACAGAATGCTCACTGCTACTGCGGTCTGAGCATCCTCGGGGTCACCTCCTGGCCCCTCTGATGGTTCAGCCCTTTGCAGCAATGAGAGCCGCCACATCTCCTGCTTTCGCCTTGCCTTTAGATGGCCTTCGATGAGGAGGATGTCGGAGGGGTGACCTCCAATGAGAAGGACCCCGAAGCAGTCACCTCCAACGAGGGGCCACTGAGAGTCTCAGGCCAAAGCAGCAACGCCAACAACCCCAAGGAACCCACTGAAGAGCCTGAAGCCATCAGCTTCCTCGGAGCGCTCCCGATACCTGTGGGTCATGGGACGCCCCTTGTGTTGTGATGGGGATGGAGGGAAGAGCAAAGCCAGGGCAGCTCACCCCATCAACAGAGGGAGAAAGAAGCTCCTCTGATGTCTCCTCCTGTCCTCACAGGGTGTGGTGGAGTTCTCCCTTTGCCTGCTCTTCGCCAAGCTGGTGAACTACACCTTCCTCTGCTGGCTGCCCCTCTACATTGTGAATGTTGGTGAGCTCTTGGGTAGAGTGAGGCAGGAGCAAGTGTGGCAAGGACAGCATCTTCTCATCTCTCTTCTCTCCCTTGCAGCTCATTTTGGGGCCAAGGAAGCTGGGGACTTGTCAACTCTTTTTGACGTCGGGGGCATTTTAGGTTTGTGGCTGGGCTGTTGGGGTGGATCGGGGATGGCTTGGGGACAACCCTGGCTTTGGTGGGAATTGCTCTCCATGAAGCACTGCAGTGAGGTTTATTCAGTGTTCTCAGCACTCTGCAGGCAGAAAATGCCCCTCACCTTTGCCATCCTGTTGACCATCACAACAGCTTTCCTTGGATCTTGCTTGCTTTCTCCTAAATAATACATCTCAGAAGTGTGGAAGGGTTGAGAGCTGTGTGCAGGTGTATAGAAACATCTGCAGGGAGAAAGCGGTGTGAATAAACCAAAGCTCCTCACTCTGATATTGTTATATTTAACCTTAGGGACGTCTCACTCAAAAGCTGGGGGATGAAACAGCACCACAGCACAGCATCCCATAGCATTTTTGACTAAACCAGGGCAAAGCTTTGCTGCTGGTGCAGCCTGACCACACCTGTGACTCCTTCTTGCAGGTGGGATCTTTGCCGGCCTTGTCTCTGACTACACCGGTGGCAGAGCCACCACGTGCTGCGTGATGCTGGTCATAGCCGCTCCCATGGTGCGTTGTCATGTGGGGAAAAAACAGTCACAAGGATTTCTTTTCCTCCAGCTCCTTTGAGTCACAATGAAGACCTTACACCCCAGGGAGAGTTTTCCCTACAGGATGTGCTCGCTCTGATGCGACTGAGCCTTCACCCCATGGGAGCTGGTGGGGACAGAATGCACCCTGCAGCCTCTCTGCAAGGAGATCAAGGTCTCCTGCCTGCAGCAGGGCTGGAAGCTCCTGGGGAAAACAGATATGAGCAAGTGGCAGATGCATGCGATGGCAACATCTGCACACAGACCAAGGATAAGGGACCGATGTCCTGCTGCCCCCTGCACTTAATCTCTGTGGCCATCTTGTTCCTCGCAGCGATGCTGATCATCTGCGGTTCTCTGGTTAATGGGCCTTATGCTCTCATCACAACAGCGGTCTCGGCAGATTTGGTAAGAAGCATGCCTTGTACCTACTCAAAGCCTACTCCTTCTTTCCTGGAGGGATGTTTGCTGTGGTTTCTGCTTTCCAGCTTTGTTCTCCAGCAAACTGCAAAGCCCAGCAGAGAAAGGCCGGGCTGTCACACCCCAGGCTGTAGTCCACACCCTCCCATAAATATGGCTTTTCTCCTATTACTTTTCCACCTTGGCTGCATGACCTGGATGAAGACATCAAGTGCACCATTAGCAAGTTTGCAGACAACACGAAGCTGAGTGGAAGCGTGGATCTGCTGGAGGGTTGGGAGGCTCCAAGGGGATCTGAACAGGCTGGATCCATGGGCTGAGACCAGTGGCATGAGGTTTAACAGGGCCAAACGTGGGGTCCTGCACTTGGGGCACAACAAGCCTGAGCAGCTACAGACTAGGAGAAGTCTGTCTGGAAAGCTTCTTGGAGGAGAGGGACCTGGGGGTGTTGGCTGACAGCGACTGAACATGAGCCAGCGGTGGCCCAGGTGGCCAAGAAGGACAATGGCATCCTGGCTTGGATCAGAAACGGTGTGGCCAGCAGGTCCAGGGAGGTTATTCTCCCTCTGGACTCGGCACTGGTGAGACCGCATCTCAAATCCTGTGTTCAGTTCTGGGCCCCTCGCCACAAGGTGGGTGTTGAGGCTCTGGAGCGAGTCCAGAGAAGAGCAACGAAGCTGGTGAAGGGGCTGGAGAACAGGCCTTATGAGGGGATGGGGTCTGGGATGGGGGGATGCGGATGGGGGGATGCGGGATGGGGGCCGGGATGGGGTCCAGGATGGCGCTGGGGCTGGAGTCCCGCACCGCTCCGCGCGCCGCCCGTGCAACCCCGCGGCGCAGCCAAGGGGAAGCGCCGGGCGGGCGCGGAGCGGCGCTGATTGGCTGTGAGCGGGCCAAACCGTTGCCGGGGCGGCCGCGGGCGGCGCTGATTGGCTGTAGCTGGAGGGGTGGTTGCTAGGGAGAGTGGCGGGCGGTGCTGATTGGCTGTAGCTGGAGGGGTGGTTGCTAGGGCAAGCGGCGGGCGGCGCTGATTGGCTGTAGCTGGAGGGGTGGTTGCTAGGGAGAGCGGCGGACGGTGCTGATTGGCTGCGGCGGGCGGGGCGGAAGCGGCGGGCGGAAGTGGTACTCGGCATGGCGGGCGGCGCGGCGGGTCCGGCGCTGGGCCCGGGGGCGCTGGCGCTGCTGCTGGCGCTGGCGCTGGCGCTGTTCCGGGCGGCCGGGCGGGCGCGGTGAGCGGTGAGGGGGGCCGGGGCCGCCCCGAGCCCGCCCCGAGCCCCGTGCACCCGCCCGCAGGTCGGTGGCGGCGGGGCCGGCGCTGGGGGCCTCGGTGGTGACGGCCGCGCTGCTGCTCTGGCCCCGTGGGCAGGAGGGGCCTGCGCCGAGGGAAGCCCGGGAGGTGAGTGAGGGGCTGGGGCTGCCCTGGAACGGGGTGGGGACAGCAAAGCCCGGGGAAGGGACACCTCCCGCTGGATCGGGGGCTGTACGCCCTGATGAAGAGCCCCTCCCCAGCTTTTCCCTTTCAGCCCTAGAAGCTCTCCCAGAGCCTTCTCTTCTCCAACCAGAACCCCAGCTCTCTCAGCCTGTGCTCATAGCAGAGGTGCTCCAGACCTCACATCACATCTGTGAAAAAAATTTTCCCAGAAAAGGTCAATAGGCACTGGAACAAGCTGCCCATGGCGGGGGTCGAGTCACCATCCCTGGAGGTATTTAAAAGACTGGTAAAAGAGATACTCAAGGACACGGTTTAGTATCAGAGAGGAAGGGTTGGACTCGATAATCTAAGAAGTCTTTTCCAACCTAGTGATTCGGTGATCATCTCTGTGTGCTGCTCTGGACTTGCTCCAACCGCTCCATGTCCTTCTTGTATTGGGGATTCCAGAATTGGGTCCAACAACAACATGTCCTTCTTGTGCTGGGGACTCCAGAATTGGGTCCTGGTGAGGTTTCATAGAAGCAGAACAGAGGAGGAGAATCATCTCCGTGAGCAGGCTGGCAGTGACCCTCAAGGGTGCCCTGGGGATGGCCCTTTTCCTCGGGATGCCTTGCGGCCCAGGGGATGATCAGCTTGGCCTTGGTTCTGTCTGCTGCTGCCTGCCTCCATCTCCAACCACACCTTGGCCCATGGCGGTAGCCCCATGCTATTTAAAATTTCTAGATTTTAAATGGTAGGATTTACCTAATGAAACATATAATTACTGTTTTCAAAGTTGTTCTTGACATCTCCAACTGAGAATCATCATCTCATTTAAAATGGATTGCAATCAAGCACCAAAACTGTTGGACAAAACTGAAGTTTATGGAGCACCATGAAGACTGTAGCTCCTCATAGGTATTCCAAAATTTAGTTATAAATCCAGTGTTAGGTTTGGATGCACATCACAATTGGTACATTCATTTTTCTTCTGTATTAGAACATTAACTGTAGAAGGTGATAAACTAGCGTTTGATAATTTTCCTTCTGATTTGGCAGCTTTTCACTTCCCTCAGCTCTTTTTTCTGCTTTAAAGGCCAGTAACAGCAGATCATCTCTTCCATAGGTCACTACAGCACCCAAGCACAGATCCTACTTTGTTTTTATCCAGCCCCTTGCCCTCACTGTCAGGCGCAGGATCTCCCCCAGTTGTGGGCTGTATTGGGCTGGCTGTGCACCCGCTGCCTGTGCTGCCATCCTGAGCTTTCCTGGAGCTCTTTGAGCTTTGGTTACATGAAGTTTAGTGGTGTTTTAGGCGCTGTTTCCTCTGTTCTATTATTAATGCGCATTAATTATTGCTCTTTTCGATCTTGATCTGTGTAAATCCCTACTAAAGACACTTGAAAGTTTTTCCTTTTCTCTGCTTTCTTGGGATCTCCCCATGCAGAGGTTGGGAGTGAGATGAAGGGTGCCTGAGCTCGTGTTTGTGCCTGGGAGGCCAACAGAAATTGAAAGCTTTTTTTTTTTGGCTCTTCAGTTGGAGTGGACCTGCCCTGCCTATCAATAATACATGACCTGGGCTTTCTGCACCTAAAATCTGCTAATTGGCTAATTAAAAAGCAAAACGTGCAGCAGGACCCAATGCATCGGTCACAAGAGAGTCTTTCTGCAGCAACACCAAGGCTGAGCGTGTGCTAATGTGACTGACACAGCTGAGCTGGGGGTGGGTGAGGCTCTGGGGCAGCCTCAGGAGCAAAGAGGGTGATTTCATAACCAGCCATCTCCTGGTTGCCTTCTTGTTGTGTCTCACGTTGCTACTGTATCTTCTTTTTTTTTAATCTTTTGTGGTTCTTTTCTCCCATTTCCCTTTTAAAAGGGGTGAACTGCGCAGTTGTGTGTAGTGCTGGGAGATTTGTGGCTGGGGAGAGCTGCTGCAGGTTTTTACTCTTCTTCCCTGTGTTGCTCCTTTCCTCCATGTTTACTGTTCCATGAGTGGCTTTTCTTTTCAGAGGAAAGGGATTCTTCTTCCAGTCATTTGTCACATACCCCGCTTCCCACAGAAAGCACCTGCATCAGGAGTGAAAAGTGAGGGGGGAAAACTGGGGGAACCCTAAAGATTTTCCTCCTGGGGTGGGTGATCCTCTTTTCCAGGTCGTGGCATGCTCCCTCTAGGCTCCCAGAGCAGACTGAGGCTTAGTGCTCTGCACCTTCCTCACATGGGGAGAAGGAGGAGGAGCAGGCGCTGAGCGCTTCTCTCTGGACCCGAGGGAATGGCAGGAAGATGCCAGGGGAGGCTTAGGTTGGACATTAGGAAAAGGTTCTTTCCCCAGAGGGTGGTGGAGCACTGGAGCAGCTCCCAGGGAAACAGTCCCAAGCCTGACAATAGTCTAGAAGCGTTTTGCGACTACCCTCAGCCCCACAGTGTGAATTGTGGGGTTGTCCTGTGCAGGGACAGGAGTTGGACTTGATCAACTTTGTGAGTCCCTTCCAACTCAGGACATTCCATGATTCTATGAGGTTGTAACGTGTGTTGTGGTCTTTTTTTTTTTTTTTTTTTTTTTTTCCCCCACTCTGCAGATTGTGGACAGTTTCTTGACTGGCCGCTTCGTTCTCCTGGCTGTGATGAGCCTGGTCTTTCTTGGGTCCCTGTTCCTGCTCCTGATTTACTACCTCATGGAGCCAATCTGTGCCAAACCACTGCACAGCAGGTAGCAGCAGCTGGAGGCAGCAAGCCCTGGGAAGAGGAAATCCCAATTTCACGGTAATAAACTAGGAAGGGAGGCCAGGAAACTCTTTTGGAGGTGAACACATTGTTTTTTCTGAGCTCAGAAAGAGCCAGCAAAGTGGCAAAGTGTGTTGCTTGCACCCAGCACTGCATCTTTCATCTACAGAAGCAGAATTTGGACTGAGCATGAGCGCCTTCCTCTTCAGAGACTCTGCAGACTGCAAAGGTGCTTTTAACCTCTCTCTTTTCTCTTTTACAGGAGAGTTGAAATCCGTGCACTTTGCAGTAGGCTTGATTCGGTGAACTGAACTGAACTGAGCTGGGATGGTTTGTTATTACCTACGCGAGATGGCTTGTTATCGTTCCTTTTCCACCTTTGTTTAATAAAACTCTCTGAGAAACTCCTGACTCAGTCTTTTTTCTCCCAGAATGTCACCTTTCAGTGACCATATCTCTGTGTGGGGCCATGGATTGCTGGGGCCAGTCCCTTTGGCCGTTTCTCCTCTGTTGTCTCTGTAATTGGCCCTGTTCAGGCTTCCTGCGGCATTCCCAGGAACAAGCTGAGTGCGGCTTCATGTGATGGGGGAATTGAAACAGGGAATTATTCCCTGTGACTTGCAACTGGAGGGTCAAAGGGAGGTATTTCCAGGCTGTCTGGAAACCTGAGGTTTTGGAGTGGGGACAGAACTATATGCAAAATAATGCCAAAACGGGCAAATTAAAATTCCCCCCTCCACAAGGACCCAGGGGAAAGCCAGGTCCTGCCTCACTGCACTAAACAATCCTGCTAGCCCACAGAAAAACCCCTCTTGCCCCTCAAGGGCTGTGCTGATAGCTGGGTCTCCTGTGTGTTTCAGGAGCTCCTGGGGCAGGGAACCAAAGGATCTTGGTTGCTGCTGCCCTAAAGCTAGCGCTGAAGGCAGTAGTTGACTCCAACACCTTTGTGCTAAGGGGGATGAAATGTTTTTCACGTTGTTCAGCAGCAGCAATGGAGTCAAATCTCACTTTCCCCCTGCTTTGCCCTGCCTGAGCCATCCCTTAATAGCCGCGGTTTATTTTCTTGCATGAACTCTCAAGGCTTTTAACCTGCTTGCAGGAAGAAAGCATTTTGCTGTCCCAGGGTGTTGTGCAACAGTTTCAAAGCAGGGAAGGAGCCTTCACCATCCACACTGCGCCAGCAAGTGGTTCCCCAGGTGCCCATGGTAGCTGGGTGAGGTCAGTTGTGTTACAGCTTGTGTTTCTCAGCTCCAGAGGGATGAAGCAGCTCGGCCTTTCACGGTCGAGCAGGCAGCAGCTATTGCTGTGAGGTTGAAGGCAAGCGTGAGACAGTGCGGCATCCCTGAGCTGTGTTTGGGGCCAATACAGCTAAAAAGCCGAGGGCAAGGCACTCCGCTCTCACAGAGTTTTATTTCTTCACATTTTAGAGATTATTTTGCTTTTTTTTTCATTTTGAATTGAAGTAAACAAAAGAACCAGTCCTGTCCTGCTGGCTGTCAGTCACAAAATATTGCTATCGGAACATGAAAAATGAATAAGGCAGAGCTAGTGGGCTCAGAGATGACACTTGCCCTGCAGAAAATGCCCCAGCACTCAGGAGCCCTGGCTCAGTCAGCTAAAACCATGTAAGTACATCTCAAACAAAAGCAGAGGAGAGGTGTCTCTGCTTTTTGAGCTCCATAAACTCTCAGTCCTTTCCTATCCCAAAGCCTATGTCCAAGGGAGTCGAACTATCGTGTTAAGGAACATGCTGAGCATTTATGCAACACAAGCATATCAAGTCCCCTGGTGATTCTGAACTTATGCCTGAAACAAAATTCATATTTAATTCATCATCTTAATAACATTGATGAACACGAAGCAGGTCTTGCAGCTTGCTCCAGCTCTGCTGTGTCTTTATTCTGTGTTTGTGTGGATTCAGAGAGCCTCGGTGAGGCTGCGACACCAAACCATGCTGGCTAGAGACAGCAGCGTTTTGCCAGGCTCTGAGTCCCACAAATGGAGAAACCATGGCAAAAGCGGCTGGGGCACTAAAGAAAACAACCCTAAAAGCAGAGGTGTGAATCGTCTTCTAGTTTCACGCTGTAAATTAACCCAAGATATTTCCATCCCCTTAACCAGTTTGTGACTAAAATCACTCACAAGGCTGATCGTGCTGGGGGAAATACGGGAAGAGTGAAATGCTGTGCTGCAGAAGGGACGTGGGAGCTCTGGTAAGAGGAGGCTGTTTCGACACTTTACCCAAAATCCTATTAATGGGGGAAAGAGCCTCATGTGCTCTCGCCCCCCAAGGACATCTCCAGCTCCATCTTCATCCTTCACCATCCTCGGCAGTGGGGACCGGCTGGCTGGATGAACGCAGCAGCCTGGCTCTCTCTGTGTATTTATTTATTCTGGGCCATTCTGCTCCTCCCCATGCAGGGGCTTTCCAGACAGTTCCTGTTTATTTTCGGGAAAGGAAAGACCACGTCAAGGAATTGGTATGAGCTGGAGCTGCTCTCCTACCAGCCCCAAATGGTGATGTTTTTGCTGCCGGCCCCCACCCAACCTTTCAGCTCCTTCGCTTACACATCCACTTCCGTCTAGCACCCTGATTTCTCTTTTCTTTGCAATTAATGTGGAGCAGGAGGGTGGGCTTGGCTGAAATCCCAGCCTCTCAGTCACTGGTGAAGTTGTTGGGAGGTAGAGAGATGTGATAGCCAAGGTGCCCCGCTCTGGTCCGGCTGCAAGCAAATAGTCCTAGCTTTCCTCTTGCGGCGTGGGAATGCTGGGTGCTCCATGTCACACGGAGCCAGCCCTGTGGAGGGAAAAAAGCCTGCTAAATCCCACTGAGAGAAACCTTGTTGTGCCAAAAGGGATGTTTGCACAAGATACCACGTGCGCCAGCAGGAGGGCGGCCAGGCTGCTTTCAGGTCAGGTGGGAAAGCAGCCCTTTTCCCCTCCTAATTCCCTACCTGGCTCGTTAGAAAGAAGCAGGGATGCTCCTGCACTGGGATGCCAGGACCCAGCTTGTCACAGGCTCGAGAACAGCCCTTTCTCCCTGCTAAATTCCCTGTGTGGCTCATTAGAAACGAGCAAGGATGCTCCCATGCTAGGTTGCCCATCCCAGGCTCAAGTGATCCCTGGACAGCTGCTCCCTCCTGCTGGAGGCCAGGCAGTGAGTGGTGCTGGAGTGGAGATGGAGGGAGAGCAAGGGTCTGCAGGAGAAATTCCTCTCCGTGATTTAAGGTCCTTGAATGACAGCAGTTCCTCACGCCTTGTGCTGCGCTCTGCCAGCGCTTAATTACCCTCACTGGTAAAAGCTGGCTTCTTATTTCCACCTTGACTTTGCTGACTTCAGCTTCCCTGCTGCTGAGGCCCACTTTGCCTTTGGCTGCTAATTAAAAAGCCCTTCAGCGTTCACTGGCTGCTCCTTGCATGGGTAATTACGGACCATGCCCCAGCCACCTCTTCACCTTCACGGCAGCCCAGCGCACCAGCCGTGTTCCTCCATAACGTATGTAACCCCTGCCCAGGCTGCTTCTCGGCAAAACTCAGTTGAAACGGCATCACCCGGGTGTTTGTTATGGAAAAACAGCCAGGGATGTGTGCCAAAATGCCCGCAGGAGAGTTGAGTGCAGGCACTGGGGAATAGGGATGTTCTACGCACATATCGTTGCCTGTGGAGAAGAGCCCTGGAGCTGGAAAGTCACAGAATCATGGAATGGTTTGCCTTGGAAGGGACCTCAAAACTCATCCAGTTCCACCCCCTGCCACGGGCAGGAACGCCTCCTGCTGGATCGGGAGCTCCAAGCCCCATCCAACCTGCCCTTGAACCCCTCCAGGGACGGGGCAGCCACCACTGCTTCCCTGGAGAACCTGGGCCAGGGCCTGATGACCCTCAGAGGAACACATTTCTTCCTCAGATCTCATCTCTTTCAGCTTAAAAATCCAGGTTTCCTGGGCAGCATGCTAGGAGAGCAGGGTCCATGGTTACCAAAGGAGCTCCCAATGAGATCATTTTGGGCATGAAATGAAGTTTTCCCACCCCCCCAGGACAGCAGCAGACACGTGTTGGTGCTCTCCTGGCTCACCCAGCCCCCTTGCCGTGATCCGTGGCTGCAGGATAAGCAGCAGCCCCTTCTCCAGCGGAGGATGAACAAGACGAGGTGAGGCTCACAGCCTTCTCCTGGAGGAGCTTGGCTCCATTTCAACAGCCCTTTGGCTGGGGCAACCCCAAGGGATCCCCCCCTGCCTTCCTGCCTGCCCCTCACTCTCCAAAAATCACAGCAAATCTGGGGTTTTCTTTGGCATTTGGCTCCCTATTTGTTTTATGTTTCCAACCACCGTGGGCTGTCTGCCCTTTCTCCTCGCTCCTGGCAACACGGCCAAGGCTGCTCAGACTTTCCAAACATAAACAGAACACGGCTTAGGCCTAAATTTATCCTGGAAAAACTATGAGCAGCTGAATGAGCAAACAGGAGAGGCGGTGGGAAAGAGGAAGAATAGGGGGAAAAAAAGAGGAAGAAGGGGGGGGAAAAAAAGCTAAACCAACTTGGTGTTGCAATGAGCTCTTCTATGTGTCGTGGGTAATAGCATTTTTTACTTGAAAATGTATTTTGATGCCTCTCTCCTCCTCCACAGTTGAGCAAAGTGAAAGCTCAGTCACACATGCACTAAAATTAGCGTTCTCAGCCCAGTGCTTGGGGCAGGGTGGCATCTCTGCTGGCACCATTGACCCTGGTGCCACCAGAGGCTATATTTGCTGGTGATGCCACGGTGCCAGCCTCAGGGTGGGGATTATTTTGCTGGGAAAAAGGGCAGCTGGGGAGTTTGCTTCTCTCTGCCTGCCCCATCATTTCTCCTGCGTCTCCCCAGGGACCCGTGCACCACCAGCAAGTTTTCAAGCCCCACTGAGCATCTCCAGTCAGTGTGGAGGGAACCGAAGGCCATCACCATCCTCGCCAAGTTGCCTGTGCCCTGCGAGCCGATCCGACACTGTGCAGGATTTACAGGGAGCAGCTCCAACTGCTGCAGGTTTTCTTTGTTGTTTTTTTATTCCCCTCCCCTCTCCTTTGCCCCTTCGCTGATGAAATCAGCACTTATTAAAATTACATCAGGCCCAGATGTTTTCTCCTTGGGTTAAGATCCAAAGAGGTGAAGTTAAGGGTTTGAGTTAGACCGGGCATAAACGCTGCTCTGCCCTGGGTGTAGAGCCGGAGACTGCATGGCACAATCTCTCCATGGCAAACAGATTGGGAAACACACCCCATGGCTCACGAATGCCCCGTGTGCCCTGGCTCCTCACACATCAAAGCTGGGTGGCCTTGTGAGAGCACAGCTGGCCCCTGCCTTAATCCCAGACCACCTCGGCTCAGAGGAGCCCACGTGGCTGGCAGGTTTAACCCTCCAGGGGCTCCTCAACATCTGTCCAACGGCTCCTCGTAATTAGGACACACCTAACGAAGATCATCAGCCACCCGCGCTGCACTGGACTTTAAGGCCCCTTCCAACCCAACCCATTACATCATTCTATGAAATTATGAAATGCAGTAGTAGGGAAAATGCCACCTCGGTGTTTGAGTTTTTTTGTCAGTGGGATGAGACAAGGAGCAAAACTATCTTGGTTTGGGCTCCGTGGGATCTTCTCTATGTAAAATAAGTGGCACTTTGTTGGTAAGGCTGTGCCTTTAAGTGTTCTCTCAACTGAGAGTGCTGGGATTGTTCAGCCTGGAGAAGAGAAGGCTCTGGGGAGACCTTAGAGCAGCTTCCAGTAATGAAAGGGGCTCCAGGAAAGCTGGGGAGGGGCTCTGGATCAGGGAGGGCAGGAACAGGATGAGGGGGAACAGTTTTCAGCTGAAAAGGGGCAGATTGAGATGGAGAAATGTTTCACTGGGAGGGCGGGGAGGCCCTGGGCCAGGTTGCCCAGAGCAGTGGTGGCTGCCCCATCCCTGGAGGGGTTCAAGGCCAGGTTGGATGGGGCTTGGAGCCCCTGATCCAGTGGGAGGTGTCCCTATCTGTGGCAGGGGTGGAACTGGATGGGCTTTAAGGTCCTTTCCAACCCAACCCATTCCATGATTCGGCGCCATCCTCCTGATCCAATATCCTGAAATACCAATTGCTGGGATGGTGCAGGCTTGCAAACAAGAGGCCCAGCAAGTGGAGACAAGCAAGAAGAAGGGTGTGATCACCACCCCCAGGTTCATGCAGGCCTGGCCGAGCCCCACCAGTAAAGGGCACAGAGTGGCAACACTGTTTTTGCATTTTTTTTTTTTTAATAAACCAGCTGATGGTGAAGAATCGGCCAGAAAACCGGCCAGCCAGGGCCCTCGGACGGCTCCTCACCGCTGCCTTCCTCCAGAGCAAACCCATGTTGGCTGCACCCGCCCATGGGCGCGTGCCTGAGGATGTGCCTCGGCTCTGCCGAGACGAACACGCTCCTGCGTACCCCAGCCTCTCTCCTCCCTCCGGGCCTCTCGGCTCAGGGTGGCTCACAGGGGCAATGTCAAAACTCCTTAAACCTGCCGGGAGAGAAGCAGGCAGCTGAGTGCTGCAGGCACCTTTTTGTTGGCATTGGGATCGACGAAGGGTGCAGAGGAGCTGCCAGAGGGGTGGAAAGGAAGACAGCTCTGCCGAGAAACCCATCTGAACAGCAAGCTCGGAGAAGAAAGTTGGAAGGAGAAGACCCGGCCACCAATTTGTTTCTGGCCAAAGCTGAAATGTCCCCCAGACCCCTCAGCGTTTGCGCCTTCTCTCCGCAAGCCGCTCCAGAGAAAACGCACTCCCCAAAGCCCTCTGAGGTGCTGCAGTATTGCTGTAAAAGGAGCCAGCTGCTTCCCCCAGCACAGAACGGCTGGGTTTTGGTGCAAACAGGGACGGTGCCGACCCAGCCCCAACCAGCCCCAGCGCAGGGGAGCGGAGCCCCACAGCCCTCCACCGGCGGCTGGCAAAGGAGGTTTGGGCCGCACTTACCACAGCACAAGGCCCACATTATTGGTCTTTGACCTGCAAACACAAGACACAAAGGACCAAATGTTCCTGAGGGTGCAGCACCCCATTGCCAGGGCTGGCGGTGGCCTCGTCCCCTTGGTGCTCCCAGGGGTTTGGTGGCGATTGGAGCTGGGCCAGTGCTGATTAAATGGATGATCTTTAAGGTCCCTTCCAACCTAAACCACTCAATCATTCTGTAATTCACGTTATTCACACCCTTGCTGCAGTGATTTGGCCCACACATTTGATTAGCGAGCCCGCACGCTGCGTAATCAAGCTCATTAGCATGGATGGGCAAAACGCTCAGCCTATACATTCGGCTGTTTCAAGTGCGTTAATCAATGTTTTGCTAATTGGGCATCCAAGCTCATGCCTGGTAAGTCACTTGGAGACAGGGATGTGCTGCCTGCCGGCCCATCTGCAGTCTCTACGCCAGCCATCATGATTGAATCACAGAATAACCAGGTTGGAAGAGACCCACTGGACCTTCGAGTCCAACCATTCCCACCAATCCTATGTACCTCATCCACCCTAACTTTAAACACCTCCAGGGATGGCTACTCAACCACCTCCCTGGGCAGACCGTTCCAATGCCTAACCACCCTCACTGTGAAGAATTTTTTCCTAATCTCAAGCCTAAATCTCCCCTGGCGGAGCTTGAGGCCATTCCCTCTCGTCCTGTCCCCTGTCACTTGGGAGAAGAGCCCAGTTCCCTTCTCTCCACAACCTCCCTTCAGGTAGTTGTAGAGAGTAATGAGGTCTCCCCTCAGCCTCCTCTTCTCCAGGCTAAACAACCCCAGCTCTCTCAGTCACTCCTCATAAGATTTGTTCTCCAGCCCCTTCACCAGCTTTGTTGCTCTTCTCTGGACTCGCTCCAGAGCCACAACATCCCTCTTGTGGTGAGGGGCCCAGAACTGAACACAGTACTCGAGGTGCGGTCTCACCAGTGCCAAGTCCAGAGGGAGCATAACCTCCCTGGACCTGCTGGTCACACCGTTTCTGATACAAGCCAAGATGCCGTTGGCCTTCTTGGCCACCTGGGCACACTGCTGGCTCATGTTCAGTCGGCTGTCAACCAGCACCCCCAGGTCCTTCTCCTCCTGGCAGCTTTCCAGCCAGGCTTCTCCTAGTCTGTACCTCTGCTCAGGGTTGTTGTGCCCCAAGTGCAGGACCCGGCATTTGGCCTTGTTAAACCTCATGCCGTTGGTCTCAGCCCAGCAGTCCAGCCTGTTCAGATCCCTTTGCAGAGCCTCCCGACCCTCCAGCAGATCGACACTTCCACCCAGCTTGGTGTCATCTGCAAACTTACTAAGGGAGGACTCAATGCCTTCATCCAGGTCGTTGATAAAGACATTAAACAGGACTGGACCCAGGACTCAGCTCTGAGGAATCCCACTTGTCACTGGCCTCCAGCTGGATTTATCTCCGTTTACCACCACCCTCTGGGCCCGGTCATTCAACTAGTTTTTCACCCAGGAGAGTGTGCACCCATCCAGGCCAGAGGCCGACAGTTTCCGAAGCAGAATGCTATGAGAAACTGTATCAAAGGCTTTGCTAAAGTCCAGGAAGACCACATCCACAGCCTTTCCCTCGTCCAAGAGTTTAGTTACTCAGTCATAGAAGGTGATCAGATTACTCTGGCAAGACCTGCCTTTCATGAACCCGTGTTGACTGGGCCTGATCACCCGGTTCTCTTGCAAGTGCTTCTTGATAGCACTCAAGATCACCCACTCCATGACTTTCCCCGGTACCGAGGTCAGACTGACAGGCCTGTAGTTCCCCGGGTCCTCCCTGCACCCCTTCTTATAGATGGGCACGACATCAGCCTCCAGTCCAGCGGAACCTCCCCAGTCATCCAGGACTGTTGGAAGATGATGGAAAGGGGTTTGGCCAGCACATCCGCCAGTTCCCTCAAAACTCTTGGGTGGACTCCATCCGGCCGCATAGACTTGTGGGTGTCTAGCTGGGCAAGCAAGTCTCTAACCACCTCCTCTTGGACCTTGGGAATCTCATACTTCTCTTCCAACCCCTGGGGTTGTACACAGAGGGAACAATTTTCCTTACTGTTAAAGACTGAGGCAAAGCAGGCATTGAGCACTTCAGCCTTGTCTTTGTCCCCTGTTACTCTTGTTCCCTCTGCATCTACTAGGGACGGGAGATTCTCCCTAGCCCTCCTTTTGCTGTTGAGGTATTTGTAGAAAGATTTTTTGTTGTCTTTCACAGACTTGGCCAATCGCATTTCTAGTTGGGCCTTAGCCCTCCTGACTTTTTCCCTGCACATTCTCACTTTCTCCCTGTAGTCCACCCAGGATGCCTGCCCCTTCCTCCAGAGGTCGTAGACCCTCCTCTTCCTATTGATGTCTCTTAGGACCTCCCTACTCAACCATGCTGGTTTCTTACCCTGCCGGCTACTTTTCCGGAACTTGGGGACGGCTTTCTCCTGAGCTGCTAGGAGTTCCTTCTTGAAGAGCGCCCAGCCCTCATGGGCACCTTTGCCTTCAAGGAGTGCCTCCCATGGGACTTTTCCGACCAGCCTTCTGAACAGCCCAAAGTCTGCTCTCTGAAAGTTGAGGGCGACTGTTCTGCTAACCTCCTTCTTCATCTTACCCTGCACTGAGAACTCTATCATCTCATGATCGCTTTGCCCCAAGCATCCTCCAACCTTCACATCCCCCACCAGTCCTTCTCTGTTCTCTTCCACACACTCCAGGAACCTCCGGGACTGCTTCCTTTCTGCTGTATTATACTCCCAGCCTATATCTGGGTAATTGAAGTCTCCCACAAGGATTAGAGGTAGCGATCTTGAGACTACACTCAGTTGTTTGTAGAAGAGCTCATCAGCTGCTTCTTCTTGGCTGGGTGGTCTATAGCAGATTCCCATCACAATACCTGCGTGCCCATGGGCTCCTCTGATTTTCACCCACAGGCACTCACATCCTGACCGTAGTCCAGCTCGAGAGTATCAATGCCCTCTCTAACACAGAGGGCTACCCCGCCTCCTCTTCTGCCCTTCCTATCCTTCCTAAAGAGTTTATACCCCACCATGGGTACACTCCAGTTGTACGAGTCATCCCACCACATCTCCGCAATGGCAATGACATCGTAGTCTCCTTGCCCTACCACAGCTTCCAGCTCCTCCTTCTTATTTTCCATGCTGCGTGCATTGGTGTAAATGCACTTCAGCTGGACAGGCGTAGCTACAGCCTTCGTAATAGAGCTTCTCCCAACTGAGCAGTCCTTGACTTAACTAAGGCCACAGTGCCAGTTTGCTGTCTACCATCCTCAGCCGCACTCACCTCCTCTTGCTTAGTGGTGATAGACTGGCAGGCATCGCCAGCACAACCCCCCTTTGCCACTGAAGTCTCACCTCCAGTCTCATTCCCATCCTGCCTGGCCTCCATTCCCTCCCACCTCACATCTAGTTTAAAGCTCGATTTATGAGTTTAACTAGGTTTTTGGTGAGGGCTTTTGTCCCCCTAGGAGACAGGCGTGTCCCATCCCCAGTAAGAAAGCCTGGGGGCGCGTGGGCCTCCCCATGATTAAAGAACCCAAAGCCCCTCTTCTCACACCAGTCCCTAAGCCATTCATTAACCAGTTTCTTATTCCTCATTTCCTGCTCCTGATTCCTTAGTATTGGGATGGAGTTAAATATTACCTGTGCCCCAGAGCCCTCGATCATTCTCCCAAGTGCCTTGAAGTCCCTTTTAATGGCTTTAGGCCTTCTATGTTCTATTTCTTCATTACCAATTTGAAAAACTAAGAGCGGGTAATAGTCTGTATCTTTGACCAGGGAAGGGAGCTTTTTGGTAACTTCCCTCACTGATGCTCCTGGCAAGCAGCAGACCTCCCTATGGAGCGGGTCCAGCCTACAGATGGGACCCTGCCTTCCTCTGAGAAGGGAATCCCCCAAGACAATCACCCTCCTCTTCTTTTTAACTGAGGATGTTTTTAAGGCTGTGGGAGAATGATGGAGTTTAGGAAACATTTCTAGGCTGTGGGTGCAGCCCTCTTCATCTTTAGGGCTAGGATGCACCCTCAGCACCTCATATTTGTTCCCCAGAGAGATCTGGGGGTTAATTGCCTGGGTGGGGGGAGCAGGTTTCCTTCTCCAGACAGGAACCTGCTGCCATTCCCCCTCTCTGTCTCTCTCGGCCTTACAGCTTACCAGTGGGTGGTGCTCAGCTTCACTGGCTCCAGCAGCCTGTGAGAGGGTCCTGCTCCACTCATCTATCTCCCTCTCACACTCCCTCATAGCCCTCAGCCTAGCCACTTCTTTCCTCAGCTCTTCCACCATATGAAGCAGTTCCCCGATCCAAGCACAGCTTCCACAGGAGGAGCCAGTGCCAGAGGCATGAGCCACTATGGGAGGGGGGCACTGACTGCAGCCCAGGGTCTGGGTAGCTGCATGTGCCCACCGGGGCTCCATCTGGGTGGCAGCCTCCATCACGCTGAGTGTGGCCTTAGTCTTTTGTCGGGTATCCACCATTTTCCTCAGTCTCTTCTGACCGTGCTCCAGCCCTTCCCTGCTCGCCTGAACTGCCGCTCTAACTGCCTTGTTTAATGAACCCCACAGCTCACATACACACCCCCCTTCACCTGTGCTCATTAAGGGCCCTTTAACTCCCCCGCGGAAGCTTCCGGGACCGCCCCCTCCCGTCAGGCACCGCGCGGGAACGGCCGTTGAGCCCGGAGCCCAGCGCCGATCCCCCGATCGAGGTTTCATTTAGGGTTTTAACCCGTTCAGGGAAGCACCCAGTCGCCTGTAGGCAGCCCTACTACAGAACTCACCGTCCTGTCGATGGATGCAGCTGAATAAGCTGCATTGGGTCCTTTCATTCCCAAATCTTGATCTCAGCCCTTAAATTATCAGCAGAGTAGCCGTTTCTAGGCTGCGCCTGCCAAGCAAAACTTGAAATCACAGTGAATCAGGCTGGTGTTTGCATTTAATCCTCGGGGCTCAAGTAGGGATACTCACATCAAGCTACTTCCCATCCAGCACTGACTCTGTTAGCTGCATGCTAGAGCTACAAAGACACAAGGATGGCTTGTTTAGCATCAAGAGAGTTTTATGGGGCGTGGATGGCTAAAATCCCCCAGGTACTGCCCTGGCCAGAGGTGGGAATGTCTTTGTGTCCACAGGAGCGAGGTGTTGGGCAGGCGGTGACACAAAGCCCAGTGTGACGCCCACACGGAGATGCAGCATTGACAGCGAGGGATAACAAACATCTTTCTGGAGTGGCAGCAGTGCTGTGTTTTGGCATCGCGGGGCCAGAGGCCACCGCGGGGCAGTACATACGTACCCTCTCTTCCTCACCATGCAGCCACACCACCCGCGAACCTCTTTGACCACCACACGAACGAGGAGCTGCAGGAGGAAAAGTGGAGGATGATGACGGGACCGACGGCTCTGTAGCCACCAGCATGAATGTCTGTATTGCTAGGAGATAAGTTTTAAGGCTCTGTCCAGGGAAAATCATAGAATCACCACGTTGGAAAAGACCCAACCATTCCTATCAATCACTAAAGCATGTCCCTCAGTGCCTCGTCCACCCGTCCCTTAAACACTTCCAGGGAAGGTGACTCAACCGCCTCCCTGGGCAGCCTCTGCCAGTGCCCAATGACCCTTTCCACGAAATATTTTTTCCTAATGTCCAACCTGAACCTCCCTTGGCAGAGCTTGAGGCCATTCCCTCTCATCCTGTCCCCTGTCACTTGGGAGAAGAGCCCAGCTCCCTCCTCTCCACAACCTCCTTTCAGGGAGTTGGAGAGAGCAATGAGATCTCCCCTCAGCCTCCTCTTCTCCAGGCTAAACTCCCCCAGCTCTCAGTCATTCCTCATAAGGCCTGTTCTCCAGCCCCTTCACCAGCTTCGTTGCTCGTTCTGGACTCGCTCCAGAGCCTCAACACCCACTTTGTGGCGAGGGGCCCAGAACTGAACACAGGATTTGAGGTGCGGTCTCACCAGTGCCGAGTCCAGAGGGAGAATAACCTCCCTGGACCTGCTGGCCACACCGTTTCTGATACAAGCCAAGATGCCATTGGCCTTCTTGGCCACCTGGGCCACTGCTGGCTCATGGTCAGTCGCTGTCAACCAACAACCCCAGGTCCCTCTCCTCCAGGCAGCTTTCCAGCCAGACTTCTCCTAGTCTGGAGCTGTTCAGGGTTGTTGTGCTCCAAGTGCAGGACCCGGCATTTGGCCTTGTTAAACCTCCTGCCATTGGTCTCAGCCCAGTGGTCCAGCCTGTTCAGATCCCTTTGGAGCCTCCCAACCCTCCAGCAGATCCACGCTTCCACCCAGCTTAGTGTCGTCTGCAAACTTGCTCAGGGTGCACTCGATGCCTTCATCCAGGTCATTGATAAAGACATTGAACGGGGCTGGACCCAGCACTGAGCCCTGGGGACACCACTTGGAACTGAATCGCGTGATCTAAAACTATGTGTGAAAGAGGTCATTGGGAAAAGCCAAGTGGATGGTGGCAAAGGTTTGAAGTCCATACAGGGCTTTGCAATTTGTCCTGTGCCTGGCTGTCTCCCAAGGGCTATCCCTGCCCTCTGCCGGCAAGCAGGCGGCTAAAGTGGTGCCCTTGAGTGTGCAGGGTAGCAAAACAAATCCTGCTGGGAAAGGACATACCAGGCAAGCCAAGACATCAGCTGCTATCAACATGTAGAAGACATTATTCCAGCCGGTGGGGGAAATGAGCCCTGCAAACAGTGGCCCTAGTGCTGCACCTGCAAGGGCACGTGAGGCAAGTTAGGCAACAGGGGAGAGGGGATTGGGACCTCCAGCACCATGGCACCAGGGGAAGTCAGTGCTCAGCATCCTCTGGGCATACAGACCTACAGATCCCGTGCCATCGATGATGGCCGTGACGGTAGAAAGTGCTTTGGCGTTCCCTTTGAGAGACTCATGGGTTCCCTGTTGGAATGAAGGAGTAAAATGTAAGGAGGAAAAGTGGCTTTGGGGTCCGGCAGCTGGCAAGTCCTAGTGTGAGGCCATTCACAATAGCAGTTCCCAAGCATCGGATCCAGCCATGGATGGGAAGATCAAACTTGGACGCTGCCTGCAGCCAAAGCATGACAAAACCAAGATTGCCACCAGTGGGCAGCAATCACAGGTCACGTTCTAGTCCAGTTTCCCACCAGGATTGTGCATGGAGGGAGATGCAGTGGGGCCAAAGCAGAGTCATACAGCCAAGGTGGAAAAGTAATAGGAGAAAAGCCATGTTTAAGGGAGGGTATAGACTACAGCCTGGGGTGTGACAGCCTGGCCTTTCTCTGCTGGGCTTTGCAGGCGCTGGAGAACAAAGCTGGAAAGCAGAAACCACAGCAAACATCCCTCCAGGAAAGAGGGAGTGGGCTTTGAGTAGGTACAAGGCATGCTTCTTACCAAATCTGCTGAGACCGCTGTTGTGATGAGAGCATAAGGCCCATTAACCAGAGAACCGCAGACGATCAGCATCGCTGCGAGGAACAAGATGGCCACAGAGATTAAGTGCAGGGGGCAGCAGGACGTCGGTCCCTTATCCCTGGTCTGTGTGCAGATGTTGCCATCGCATGCATCCGCCACCTGCTCATCCCTGTTTTCCCCAGGAGCTCCCACCCCGCAGGCAGTGAACGCTCAACCAGCACCACCCGCCCCCTCGTTCTAGACTGAGAGCCCAGCTTGAGAGGAGAAATAAAGGCAGGTGAGTCTGCAGCATCTCCCACCGCCCCTTCAGAGACAGCTGTGCTGAGGAGCCACTTACCTACTGACGTGCCGATGCCAATCTGGCCAACATGGTTATATAGGAACAGCTGGAAGAGACACGAGATGAACCGGTTATGGCTATCCCAGCTGTCTCCCCAGCTGTTTTCCTTGGACCAGCATCCTGGGGACAGGATGCACAAGGTGGGGACCTGAATTATTGTTGGTGCCAAGGTTTGCAGCCCCCCTCAGCTATGCGGGGTTTGAAAAGAAGAGCACCAGCCAGGATGGGAGCCGAGCCCCTGGCTTCGCGTCCTGCCATCTGCCTGCCAGATTAAATACCTGGCAAACAGAGGTGCTGCCGCGATTTATGGCCCGGCGAGGCTCACGCGCTGGCAGGAGCCAGGTGGTGCTACCAGGGGATGTGGAGGCGATGCAGCCTCTCTGCTTTTCATTGTGCGCCAACTTCTTTGGAGGGTAGAGGTCTGCAACCCAGAGCCAGCCAGGCTTGGATTACAGGTGGGTTTGTGGCAGCAAAGCCAAATGAGCTCCATGCAGGTGCTCAGGAAGGATGTCCTGCCCAAAGAAAGTGGAGCACAAGGCTGTCAGCATGAGGGCTTTGGGGATGCAGAGCAAAGAGATGAAGGCTGGGCTGCTCAATGGGACACTCAAGGCTTTAAGACAGGATAGGGTTATGGCAGGATGGAAGGAAAAAAACTAAGGGGTTTTACTTTAGCTGTCAGGGACTAAACATGCCCCTCCCAGCCCCCAGATGTGGAGGTCCACATCGGGAACATCTAGGCACATGGATTGATCCTAGCTCTTATCTCAGCCGAGTGCATGACCAGTTCACCCCAGGTGCTTGGGAAGAGGAAGGTGGCCGTGACTCAAAGGAGCTGGAGGAAAAGAAATCCTTGTGACTGTTTTTTCCCCACATGACAACGCACCATGGGAGCGGCGATGACCAGCATCACGCAGCACGTGGTGGCTCTGCCACCGGTGTAGTCAGAGACAAGGCCGGCAAAGATCCCACCTGCAAGAAGGAGTCACAGGTGTTGGTCAGGCTGCACCAGCAGCCAAGCTTTGCCCTGGTTTAGTCAAAAATGCTATGGGATGCTGTGCTGTGGTGCTGTTTCATCCCCCAGCTTTTGAGTGAGACGTCCCTAAGGTTAAATATAACAATATCAGAGTGAGGAGCTTTGGTTTATTCACACCGCTTTCTCCCTGCAGATGTTTCTATACACCTGCACACAGCTCTCAACCCTTCCGCACTTCTGAGATGTATTATTTAGGAGAAAGCAAGCAAGATCCAAGGAAAGCTGTTGTGATGGTCAGCAGGATGGCAAAGGTGAGGGGCATTTTCTGCCTGCAGAGTGCTGAGAACACTGAATAAACCTCACTGCAGTGCTTCATGGAGAGCAATTCCCACCAAAGCCAGGGTTGTCCCCAAGCCATCCCCGATCCACCCCAACCGCCCAGGCACGAACCTAAAATGCCCCCGACGTCAAAAAGAGTTGACAAGTCCCCAGCTTCCTTGGCCCCAAAATGAGCTGCAAGGGAGAGAAGAGAGATGAGAAGATGCTGTCCTTGCCACACTTGCTCCTGCCTCACTCTCCCCAAGAGCTCACCGACATTCACAATGTAGAGGGGCAGCCAGTAGAGGAAGGTGTAGCTCACCAGCTTGGCGAAGAGCAGGCAAAGGGAGAACTCCACCACACCCTGTGAGGACAGGAGGAGACATCAGAGGAGCTTCTTTCTCCCTCTGTTGATGGGGTGAGCTGCCCTGGCTTTGCTCTTCCCTCCATCCCCATCACAACACAAGGGGCGTCCCATGACTCACAGGTATCGGGAGCGCCCCGATGAAGCTGATGGCTTCAGGCTCCTCAGCGGGTTCCTTGGGGTTGTTGGCGTTGCTGCTTTGGCCTGAGACTCTCAGTGGCCCCTCGTTGGAGGTGACTGTTTCAGGGTCCTTCTCTTTGGAGGTCACCCCGCCGACATCCTCCTCATCGGAGGCCATCTAAAGGCAAGGCGAAAGCAGGAGATGTGGCGGCTCTCATTGCTGCAAAGGGCTGAACCATCAGAGTGGCCAGGAGGTGACCCCGAGGATGCTCAGACCGCAGTAGCAGTGAGCATTCTGTGCAATAACTGAACACCACTCCGATTTCTGATGTTACGACCTGACACTCAGGTTGTTTTGCTGTAAAAAATGCAACCTGGCCCAGTACGAGCCTGTTGGGAATCAAAGCAACTCGTGTGATGCATAGGTGGGTTGCAGCCAACATCCTCGGGATCTGCAGGGAGAAAGGAGATCCTGTGAGAGCCTGGACCAGCCCTGCTCCAGCACCTCATGTGCTGCCAAGGGGGAAATGTAGGGCTGCAATCCCCCCAGGGCTGGGCTGCGTCTCTGGTGCCCGCTTCCTGGCAGCGAAAAGCCCTGGTCAGATCCCAAAGGGCTTCCCAAATGGTTCCTACAGAGACAGACCAAGAGGAGCGAGTGGCACAGGAGGCTGGGCCTGCCTGGGTGATCCCAAAGGATGCTGAGCATCTCTGTGGTGGTCGGCTCCATATCCCTGCTTGTCACAAGCTGGAAAGTATTTGGGTTGTCCAAAACACTCAGAGCTGGGTCAGGAGAAAAATTACGGCCCTGCCGATCTTGCTGTCCCACCGGGCATCTGCTGTGCCCCAGACTGTGCCACTCACACTCCACAAGGAAGAAGAAGGAGATGATGCCTATGACAGTGATGATGATGCCAGGCACAACGAAGGAGAAGCCCCAGGCGGAGGAAACCCAGACGCCGGCGATGAGTGACCCTAAGATGTTGCCAACGGAGGTGTGCGAGTTCCAGATGCCCATGATGAAACCTCTCCTGGCAGGGACAGAGCTGGGGTTGGCATCGCCAGGGCCAACAGGGACCAGGACCAGGGTGCAATACGCTGGAGAATCACTCACTTTCCCTTCCCGAACCAATTCCCGACGCACGCCACAACAGAAGGCCAGCCGGTCGTTTGCACCAGCCCATTGCAGACCTAGCAAGAGATGGGCAGCATCACACGGCACTGTCGGCACCCAGCGAGTGCCGACTGGATCCACGGAGCACAGCCCTTCCGCTGCTTCGGGCACCTGGTCTCAAAACCAGCCCCCCATCCCAAAGCTGGCCAGAATATGCTTGGTTTAGGTATTTTTTTTCCCTGCTGGGGCAATCCCAGAGCCTTTTGCATTGTTCCCATGGCTAAATCGGGAGCAGCTGGTGTTGCCAAACCGGCCACCCAACCTGCTTGGCTGGACCGGCGCGCTCGGTGGTTTCAGCACCCACACTACTCGTAACCGGGTTTTGCGGGGAGTAGAAATGCCCGGCATGCTCCCGCCTGAAACTGGGCCACCCTGATCCCTAAGAGCCACCAGAAAACTGGGATATGGCCAGGGCAGTAAAATCCAGAGCCTGGGCACCACTGGCACAGACAGACCTGCATGATGCTGAAGTATCAGAGGACATGGATCTTCCAGAAGTAGCCGAGGCTGAAGAGCGTGGTGAAGAGCCCGCTCAGCAACATCCCCGCCGACAGATAGTACCACAGCGGGAGGCGCTCCCCAAAAATGCCGCTGCGGAGAGAAGGAAGAGTGCCGAAAGGGGCCGTCATGGGCGATGCTGCCAGTGGGCAGCATCACACCACGTTGGTGCCCGAATCCCAAGTGGATCCCAGCACCTAGCTGCTTTCCCGTTAGCACCACTTGATGGAAAACAGTTTGGGACTACAAACTGGTGTGCAGAGGAAAAGGGGTGCAAAGGCCTTGGGTACCTGATAAACATCCCAATGGCATAGGCCACCAGGAAGGCTTTATCCAGCGCCCCGAAAAGCTCATTGTAGTTGTCCCCATCTGCAAAAGAAATATCAGGGCCACATCAGCCAGGCCACCATCCTGTTTCCCTCTACGTGGCCACTGGCTGGTTCTCATCCCCCATCCCCAAAACGCTTCTCCCTGGGGAAGGGCAGCTCTTGGGTCGTGGCCAGGCGCCAGCGGCTTTGGCACCCGGTTCCATATTGGCCCCGATTTCGCCACCCGCTGCTGCCCTTTGGCCTGGGGACACAGGGCACATTAATTACCTCCGGGTGCCTAATGAGCAGCTGGCCCCCTGCCAAAACCTCTGGCCGTGACTCGGCTCGGGGTGACGGGGGCGCTCAGCCTTACCGAAGGGTGCCCAGCTGCACCACGAGCTGCTGTTGGAGTCATTGTGGGGGTTTGGACCCAAGGCTGAGCAGTTGGGGTGCAGCTGGCTCTGTGGGGAGAGAGAAGAGGTGAATCTCAAGACCCCCCCCATCCCCACGTCTCCTCTTCCCACGCCTGGGATGAGGTGGGAGCGAACCTTGACAATGCTGATGGGTTTTCGGGAGAGGTGGTAGCTGGTGTAGCAGAGGAAGGTCAGCACCAGTGTCAGGCCCCGATACCTGCGGGATGGATAGACCGGAGGGTCAGGGTTAGGGGGATGGGTGGCAAAGCCCAGCCCAGTGGGGATGTCTCAGCTCCAGCCTTGAATTAGTCGTGCTCTTCATTCCCAGATCTAAAATCCATGCTTTTTGGAGAAAATTATCCAGTGAGGGGGATGAGAGGTGATGCTCCCATTGATCTCAGCCAGGCTGAATCTGCTCGGGATACAGATACAGATTTAGGGCACACACAGGGCCCCATCACTGTTTAACCTGCAGGGTCTTAGAAACACATTGGAAAAAACCCATAGAATCATGGAATGATTTGGGTTGGAAGGGACCTCAAACCCATCCAGTTCCACCCCCTGCTGTGGGCAGGGACACCTCCCACTGGAACAGGGGCTCCAAGCCCCATCCAATCCGACCTTGAACACCTCCAGGGATAGGAAAGCCACGACTTCTTCTGGACAACCTGGACCAGGGCCTCCCCACCTTCAGCGTGAAGAATTTCTTCCTAATGTCTAATCTAAGTCTTCCCCCTTCCAATTTAAAGCCATTCCCCCTCATCCTGTCATTCCAGACCTCTGTGAATACCTCCTCCCCAGCTTTCCTGGAGCCCCTTTCAGCACTGGAAGCTGCTCTAAGGTCTCCTCAGAGCCTTCTCTTCTCCAGGCTGAACAAGCCCAACTCTCAGCCTGGTCTCATAGCAGAGAAGCTCCAGCTCTCAGATCATCTCCGTGGCCTCCTCTGGGCCTGTTCCAACAGTTCCATCTCCTTCTTATGCCGAGGATTCCAGAACCGGACACAGCACCAGGGTCATTCTTGCCTGTTTCCCTGACAAAATCCCCCTGACACCAAAGGGAACTCTGGGAGCTGAATCCTCTCAGCCGAGCCGGGAGGGAGGTATCCAGCGCCGCCAGAGGCCCAGGATGGGGTGTAAGGGCTGTTGGGTTTCTGTGGGGGCACCGAGTGGTGTTTCCACCTCCTCAAGCCACCATCCCGGCAAACCACGGTGTGAGCAAGCGCTTTCCCAGTGTCACGGGTGGAAACAGGGCACGAGCCGGTGGCCGATTCATCACTTCTGGTGTTAACCAAAAAACAGTTGCGGGGGGTGGTATGCCCTGAGCAATATCCAGTCCCTCTGCCTTTGTCCTCTTTGCTTGAATAAAATGCAGGAAAGTAGTGGGGAAATGGTGCCTGGGCTTGGGGCTGCTGCTCCCAGCAAAGCTGAGGGATAAAGCCTGGAGAATCCCAAAAAGGATCCAGCACCTTCCAGAGTGGGATGAGCATCCCTGAGGGATGTAGGGAACCCTTGTGTTTAGGCAAGGGTTTGCAGAGGGTGTTACGGCAGCGCAGAGGATGCGAGTGGTCAGGGCAGCTGCGGTTCTGGGCAATGTCACGGGGTTGCTGCACGTTTAGGAAAAAAAATAAAAGAAGGAAAAAGAAGTTTTAGCCTGTCCTGCTCTTAACCGCAGCTTCACTTCACAGCGCTGCAGGGACTCAAGGTACCCAGCGCAGGGCCCGGCAACTGCACCACAGCCAAAGAATTCCTGGTTCCCAACCTCAAAAAACCAAAAACCCCTCAAAATCCTGCGTAGCCGATCTGAGAGGAACGGAGAGGCCGTGGGGAGGAAGGGGAAGAGAAACTCCATGTGTGGTATCTGGCTTAGCCAGAGGTTTGGGGTGTCTTTTATATCCCATGGGTTCTGGCAGGGGAAAAAAATCACAGCTGAGGGACATACACGGGGGTGTTTGGACACCAGCTGTGAAAAATAAATATATTGGATAAAACTGGATGGGCATGGCGCTTGTCGCCTCACCACAAGGGAGGAGAACTGTCGGGATTCCACAATCCCACCAAGCCGTGAGTGCATGGGCCTGGCACACGTGGGAGGGGCAGCTTGAGGCTCCCATCAGGGGGTGCCCGCATCCCCCTGGCCGGCATCACGGCGCCCAACGGGGCTCGGAGGGCTCTGTCCTGGCATAGTGCAAGTTGCAAACGCCCGCGCCCGATCCGCTCACGCGGGACCCAGAGCCGAGGGTCGATGTTGGCGCCTGGGCAAGCGGCTGCCAGCCCAGGGCCAGGGCCCAGTAAGGTGCTGGTCCCTGGGCGAGCGACCCTGGTGCAGTGTCAGTCCCTGAACAAGCAGTCGAGGCCCGGTGGCCGTCCCCGGGCTGGAGCCCAGCCTGGCTGCCGCTTCTGAGTCTCCCCATCCCGGTGCCTGTCCCAGTGTCCCAGCCCCATCCCCTGCATCTCAGTGGCTCCCGTGCTCCCCTGTGTCCATCCTGGTCCTGTTGTGTCCCCCATCACTCACTGGCGCCCAGGGGCCTGGCTCGATACCCACATCCCGCTGCCAATCCCACTGCACTGGCCCGGTGCCCGTGTCCCACACCACTGACTGTCCCTGCCCAATCCCCTGCATCCCAGTGCCAGTGCCAGTGCCCCCATCCCACTCCTGCTTCCCATCCCAGTCCCTCATGCTCACTGGCTGTCCCTGCCGAATTCCGATCCCTCAGTCCCAGTGCCCATCCTAGTCCCCGCTCACCGGCTGCCTTGGTCCCCCTATCCCAGTGCCTCTATCCCGGTCCCCTCTCCTGGTCCCCCTATCCTGGTTCTTCTATCCCAGTTTCCCTATCCCGGTCCCTGCTTCTTGGCTCTCCTGGTTCTCATCTCAGTTCACTTATCCCAGTGTCTCTATCCCGGTTCCAATCAAAAATGCATTTGTAGCTTCAGCCTTTCGCTTCCCTGGCCCCGCGGCATGCAAAAAACTTCCCAGGCCGGATCCTGCCCTGCACAATTCCACCTCGACACCCCCGATTCAGCCTGTGATGCCTTCTCCTGACGCAAACGCTGGTTAATAAATAGCACCCACTGTGCGAATGGGCCTGGGACTAATGATTGTCCAGAGTGAGCGGGGAATGGAGGAGCATCCCTCGCCCCGGCTCAGTGCCTCCGCTACCTCTGGACGGGGGTCGCGGGTTTGCTTCGCAGCAGGCGGCATCGGAAGAGGGAAAAGAAATCAGCCGGCACACTCAGCCACCCATCCTTCCTGCCGTGGTTAATACTGGAGAGGTGGCAGGAGGGGGCCAAAGAGCAGCAAATATTAATGCTGGGCTAGGGTGCAATTTCCATCCAGGAACACGTTACCCGCACGTGTCATTCTTCCAAGGAGAAATGGGTGGATTTTAAACACGGAGAGGAACAGCAGCATCCCCAGGGCTTGGTAAAATGACTGTGCTCCAGCAGCGTGCACAGAGGGACAGCGGCAGCACAGCAGAGCCCTGCTCATCCCCAGACCAAACACCTTTTTCCTAGGAAAAAGCTCCTTTCCCTAGCTAAATAGAGGCTGGAGGAGTGCAAGCTGGGTGGAGGGGAGTGGAGGAGAGGTCCTCACCAGGAAGAAAGGGAAGGAGCAATAAACAGCCAGCTCTGGAGCGTGACTGGAGAGGCACGGGCTGGTAGGAGCCATAGGGAAATGGAGAAAAGGGAGTGGGAAGGAAGAATCACCTTCCCTAGAGGTGTTAAAAAAGGGTGTAAATGTGGCACTTCAGGACATGGTTTAATAGGCATGGTGGGGTTGGGCTGACACTTGGACTGGAGGAGCTTAAAGGATTTTTCCAACCTTAACCATTCCATGATTCTAAGAGGTTAGAAACTAGGAGGGTCTCTAACTCTAGGAGCTGTTCACCCCTTCATCTCTCCTCCTTTCACACTCCTGCCCAGACAAAACGACCCTTGAAAACAGTTTATTCCACAAAATTGAAGTGCCTGCCTCTAAACCAGCCCCACAATCAGCTCCTTCACACCAACCCTCACCCATGCGTCTGGTCCGGCCAAGCACACGCGGACCAGAGCAGGAGAGGTGCAGCTCAAACCTGAGCAAAGGAGCAGGAACACAAAGGCGCCGTTGTGGATGGAGTGGAGGGAGCAGGGAGGACTGGGCTTTCTGCCTCCAGCAGCCCCAAAAACCAGGGGGCTGGGGACCACAGCTGCTCCCCTCACCGAGGCTGCCCCAGGCGAGCGCAGAGTGTGGCCAGGTCTCGGAAGGGAAGCCTCGCTGACGGTGTCCTGTCCATGGGGGCGCAGGATGAGATGAGGGACTGCAGAGCACGGCTGTAAGCTGAGGGACACAGAGGCAGCATTAGCAGATGAGCATTTCACTTATGACCTGTGCCAGCTTCAGCCTTTTACCATAGAGCAGCTGGTTTTTTAAGATAAAGCAACATTGGTTTAGCTTTCCACAGGCTTGTTTGCACATTCTGCACAGCCCTGATCACAAAGCAGCATGCCAACCAAAGATGGAAAGCCAAAGATTTTGATAAAGCCCTAATTTCTCAATTACTTTCCCTCTTAAAGACAAGTTCCAGTTGCTCAGCCAGGTATTGTTCCAGGCTGTGCTCAAGATCAGAGTCCTCAGCACAGAAAGGACACGGATCTGGCATAGCAAGTCCAGAGGAACCCACAGAGATCTGAGGGCTGGAGCACCTCCCATATGAGGACAGGCTGGGAGAGTTGGGGTTGATCAGCCTGGGGAGAGAGGGCTCTAGAGAGACCTTAAGAGCAGCTTCCAGTCCTGAAAGGGGCTCCAGGAAAGTTGGGGAGGGGCAGGGAGGGGAGGAGGAGAACGGTTTTGAGTTGAAAGAGGGGAGATTGAGATGAGATTTTAGGAAGAAATGTCTTCCTGTGAGGATGGAGAGGCCCTGGCCCAGGTTTCCCAGAGCAGTGGTGGCTGCCCCATCCCTGGAGGTGTTCAAGGTCAGGTTGGATGGGGCTGGCAGCCCCTGATCCAGTGGGAGGTGTCCCTGACCATGGCAGGCGGTGGGACTGGATGGGATTTGTGGTCCCTTCCAACCCAACCCTTTCCATGACAGGTGGGTGCCGCTTCCTCCTCAAAAACAGGAGCTCCTACCTTTGTGGTTTTTGTAGAAGACACAGTTGTTAGCACAGGTATCCGGGTGGGAGTCCCAGAAATCGGACCCGCAGGAGCACAGTGGGGGCAAGTCGATGTTACAGAGTTTTATCTTCTCCCTTATCTGAGCTCTTAGCGCTTCAATGTACCTGCAAGGGATAAAATCATAGAATCATAGAATAACCAGGTTAGAAGAGACCCACCGGATCATCGAGTCCAACCATTCCTATCAAACACTAAACCATGCCCCTTAGCACCTCATCCACCCGTGCCTTAAACCCCTCCAGGGAAGGTGACTCAACCACCTCCCTGGGCAGCCTGTTCCAGTGCCCAATGACCCTTTCCGTGAAAAATTTTTTCCTGATGTCCAGCCTAAATCTCCCCTGGCGGAGCTTGTGGCCATTCCCTCTCAGCCTGTCTCCTGTCTCTTGGGAGAAGAGCCCAGCTCCCTCCTCTCCACAACCTCCCCTCTGGTAGTTACAGAGAGCGATAAGGTCTCCTCTCAGCCTCCTCTTCTCCAGGCTAAACAACCCCAGCTCTCTCAGCCACTCCTCATAAGGCCTGTTCTCCAGCCCCTTCATCAGCTTCCTTGCTCACACTCTGCCAGTAACACCCAGCTCTGCGCAAGGAGAGGGGATCCCACCATACCTCACGTGCTCCTTATTCCACTGCTGGTTTTCCTTAGCCTTTTTCTCTCTCCTCTCCTCCAGTTTGAGCCGGGCCAGAGTTTCGCAGGCCCCCTTTCCCAGGGTGGGCTCTGGCTGCTCAGTCGTCTCCTGCATCCTCTTCTCTTGCACTCTACGCTCCTTTTCCTTCTTGCTCTTAATCCTGCGGGCACACACATGCTTAGGAAAGGAGCTTCCCCATCCCAAACCTCTAGTCCCCGTCTGTAAGATCAGCATTGACTTCCTAACAACTTGAAATATAAAATGGTAAAAAATACTTTCCAAGCCTCCTTTTCCTGATATGGAAATATCAGCCTGTGAACGCTCTCCTGCCCTTGACCTCCTCCCACCTGCTACTTTTTTCATCACCCCGGACTTCTCCTTCCAGCTCCCTGCTGCATCAATGCACACATGCTTCTGTTATGAAGTGCCCACTGCAATTCCCCAAAAGAGCTGCTCCTTCCAAAACCAAGAGCCATGTCTAGACTTTCAATAAACACTAGGAAGGACCAACAGCTCAGCTTCCCCACCTCTAATGTCTCCTGATTTTGGGGCACCCGGGATCCCGCTGTAAGCTGTCCTTGCATCTTCTAGGTTGGGGGCACGACAGAAGAGTGCTGAGTACAACAGAGAAGCTCCAAGGATCCCACACCTACTCCAAAGCAGGATTTAACAGGTATTTTTAACCAAATCTTCCTCTGTTTCTTCCACCTGCCTTGCAAATACGCAGCACTCCAGCCCTGGTGGAGGCAGCTGGGCTGTACAAACCACACCAAAGGCACAACTCAAGCCCTGGACAAGCAGCAATTACAGAACACAAAGGCTTTAAGCTTAAGCATCTGCCATTTCATTCCCTCTGACAAGTACCAAATGCAATAACCCATTACAGTCAAACACTGCCAAAAGGCATTAAAATAAAAAAATCCAGACTGTGTAGGAGCCAGAGGGAGGACATGCAAACGAACGAGGCATTTCGGACGGTCCTCCGTTTATGGGGTCAAATCTTGACATCAAGAAGGAAAGTGCTTAAGCCAAACATCTCCAGTCAAGTTATAAACTCCAAAATGTTTTTTAATGAAGTGGTAATAGAGCCTTAACTACTCCCCCATAAATCTTCTGCTGTAGAAACCAAGGCCAAGGCCAACTTAAGGCTTTACACTAAGTAATTACAAAACCAGCTCTTTTCCGCATACTCTCCAAGCAGCTTTTGGCTCGAGCAGCACCCCTGCAACCAAGACAACACATGCAATGAATGGTATCGCACTGACTCAGAACTCCCTGGTGTCTCGCCAGCACTTGCAGGGCAGGAGAAGGTCTCTGTACCTCCCCAGTGCCAATTTAAATGTCAAGAATGCAGCAGGAGGAGCCTTTCTTCAGCCCTGCAATTACACTCCAAAAAGTGACCATGAAAATCCTGCCACTAGGTGCCTGCCCTGCTCCCACAGAGCCCATCGTTTGATTTTATGGCAAGGCAGAGACAAAAAAAACCCCAAACAAACAACCAAACCAACCCACCCCCAAAGCGTCTTTCCTATTTCGGTGTGAGCTTGCAGAGCTCCTCCTTAAGGAATTCCCAGAAAGGGAGAAGATGACTGAACACCAAAACAAGGGCAGATACTTGTACACAAATAATGTTCTCAACTCTGGAACAAACGCTGGGAAATCTTTTTATTACACTATATACGTTTATAGCTGTGAGGGTGAAGGGTCTGACATTAAAGGATCCAGAGATAAAGACCAGCTTAATGATGTGACCTCGCCTCAAAGTTTCTAAACACGGACTGTACCATGGAGCAGGAACTGGCTGCCCAAGGAGGTGGCAGAGTCCCCATCCCCAGAGGTGTTTAAAAAGCAGATAGAGGAGGTGCTTGGGGACATGATTTAGTAGCGGACAGATACAGTTAGAGTTGATTATCTCTAAGGTCTTTTCCAACCTATTGAATCTACAACTCTTTGATAGTAGCTTGGGGTCAATTCCCAGGGGTTACAGTTTGGTAAGCTAAGACTCTCCCAGCCCAATGGTTCAGCTCCTAACTCCTATGCACAATGCACTGGGACACAAAGTAAAGAGAGAAGCCCTGAGCACCTCTGAAGGGCTTGACATGTCCCAAGGGTTACCCCTGGGCTGCTGGTTGAATAAATCCCATCTCAGAGCTCACAGACTGGGCACTGAAATAAATCCATGGGACAAGGCAGGCTTTCCACCTGGCATCTGCTTGGTGGACCTTCTCTCAACATACTCCCTGATTTCTAAAAAGCTGATAAAGTGGTGGTTTTAACCCATTGTGGGCAGCTTGCAGCCAGAGACAGAATGCTGCCTATGATGTAGGGGGGTCCTATGAAGCTGCATGGTCTTCTCAGAGCCTCTGCATTTCATAGAATCATGGAAAGGGTTGAGTTGGAAGGAACCTCAAAGCCCATCCAGTTCCACCCCCCGCCATGGGCAGGGACACCTCCCACTGAACCAGGTTACAGAATCACAGAATCACATAATGACCAGGTTGGAAGAGACCCACTGGATCGTCGAGTCCAACCATTCCCACCAATCCCTAAATCATGCTCCTAAGCACCTCGTCTACCCTAACCTTAAACACCTCCAGGGACGGTGACTCAACCACCTCCCTTGGCAGACTGTTCCAATGCCTAACCACTCTCCATGAAGAACTTTTTCCTAATCTCAAGCCTAAATCTCCCCTGGCGGAGCTTGAGGCCATTCCCTCTCATCCTGTCCCCTGTCACTTGGGAGAAGAGGCCAGCTCCCTCCTCTCCACAACCTCCCTTCAGGTAGTTGTAGAGAGTAATAAGGTCTCCCCTCAGCCTCCTCTTCCCCAGGCTGAACAACCCCAGCTCTCCCAGTCGCTCCTCATAAGATTTGTTCTCCAGCCCCTTCACCAGCTTTGTTGCCCTTCTCTGGACTCGCTCCAGAGCCACAACATCCTTCTTGTGGTGAGGGGCCCAGAACTGAACACAGTACTCGAGGTGCGGTCTCACCAGTGCCGAGTACAGGGGGAGAATAACCTCCCTGGACCTGCTGGTCACGCCGTTCCTGATACAAGCCAAGATGCCATTGGCCTTTTTGGACACCTGGGCACACTGCTGGCTCATGTTCAGTCAGTTGTCAACCAGCACCCCCAGGTCCTTCTCCTCCTGGCAGCTTTCCAGCCAGGTCTCTCCTAGTTTGTACCTCTGCTTAGGGTTGTTGTGCCCCAGGTGCAGGACCCGGCATTTGGCCTTGTTAAACCTCATGCCGTTGGTCTCAGCCCATGGATCCAGCCTGTTCAGATCCCTTTGCAGAGCCTCCCGACCCTCCAGCAGATCGACACTTCCTCCCAGCTTGGTGTCATCTGCAAACTTGCTAAGGGAGGACTCAATGCCTTCATCCAGGTCGTTGATAAAGACATTAAACAGGACTGGACCCAGGACTGAGCCCTGGGGAACCCCACTTGTAACTGGCCTCCAGCTGAATTTAACTCTATTTACCATCACCCTCTGGGCCCAGTCATTCAACCAGTTTTTCACCCAGGAGAGTGTGCGCCCGTCCAGGCCAGAGGCCGACAGTTTCCGAAGCAGAATGCTGTGAGAAACTGTATCAAAGGCTTTACTAAAGTCCAGGAAGATACATCCACAGCCTTTCCCTCGTCCAAGAGTTTAGTCACTTGGTCATAGAAGGTGATCAGATTACTCTGGCAAGACCTGCCTTTCATGAACCCGTGTTGACTGGGCCTGATCACCCGGTTCTCTTGCAAGTGCTTCATGATTGCACTCAAGATCACCCGCTCCATGACTTTCCCCGGTACCGAGGTCAGGCTGATAGGCCTGTAGTTCCCCGGATCCTCCCTGAGCCCCTTCTTATAGATAGGTTGCTCCAAGCCCCATCTAAGCTGGCCCTGAACCCCTCCCCAGGGACGGGGCAGCCACCACTGCTCTGGGCAGCCTGGGCCAGGGCCTCCCCACCCTCACAGCAAAACATTTCTTCCTAACATCTCTCTCATCCAACCTCTCCTCTCACAGCTGAAAACTCTCCTCCCTCATACTGCCCCTGCACTCCCTGACCAAGAGCCCTTGCCCAGCTTCCCTGTAGCCCCCTTAGGGTGCAGAAGTGCTTTCCAAAACACCACTGCCTGTTCCCACCAGCCAAGCACACAAGACCTTTCCAGCCATAAGAATGGCCCTGCCAGCAATGACAAAGCCGATACCAAGGGGTTGGTGCTCAGCCACATGTACTCACTCAGCGATTCTCTTCTGCCCCTCTCTCTGCCTCTGCTGTTCCCTCACTTGCTCTCGCTCGATGCTCATGAAAAGGCGCCTGTATCTCAGGTACTCATTCTTGCGCTGCAGGAAAGAAGAGGCACCTTAGAGAAGGAGGCTGCGATTGACGTCAAGTGACATCAGCCCTCTGCCTGATTTCTGGAGCACATCTGTCAGGACAGAAACCTCGCTCCTTCCCCAGATACTCAAATGTCTCCTACTGCATGTGCCCTGGAACAGAGAAGCTGGAGAGATGGCAATTAGCTAGGAGAGGACTAAGACATCTTGGAGTATCAGAGGGCATTGTACCAGCATCCCTCAACTGAACTTCCGTATGGATGGAAGCTCTGCCACCTGAGAAATTCCTGAACACTCACTTTACTGGTGGTAGAAGAGCTGATTCCCACTTGAACCCTCTTCACCAGAGCGCTTTATCTACAGGCCAAGGATTTTGACCACCTGGGGACTGGTGGTCCTCTGCGCTTCACTGGAAGCCTGTACCTCCAAAAAAACCAAACATACAACACTGAGCTGAATCCACTACAAGCAGGAGAACCAGAGAGGTGGCAGGGTTGCCGAGACAAATCCACGAGCCCTGCAGGGAACAACTCCCATACAGACACTTGCACATGAAGAGGTTTAATGTCTGGGCTTCTACTTAATCCCACAGATGCACAAGGGCAGGGAAACCTCCTGGCTGAAGCTCACATCTCAAGTCCTCCCACGAGAATCAGTGGGTACACAGCGAGTCTGAACTCCACGAGGCCAGGAAGCCTAAAGCACAGATTTTTCTTCATCAATACCAAGAGTTCTGGGCTGCGTTCATCCATATCGCTCAGCAGAGAGAGCCCCGCACAGCTGGAGATAAAGGAGCAGGAGGGATTGTCAGGCTGAAAGGGGAGAGAGCTGGGTGGAAAAACCCCATGCGGAAGAGAAAACTGTAAAACCAGTTATCTCAGCATGGATCAGAGCCAAGGAGATAAAAAGCATGGGGCAGAGAGAGCCGCTCAGTGAAGGAACAGATTGACAGGCCCCAGCTGCTGTCACGCTGTCCAGAAACCACAACCAGATTGCAGATCAGCTGGTTGGAAAAATGCATGTAAGGAACAAAAAAAACAGGCAGTTCCTTCAAAGTCCTGTGGAGTTTTACAGAGTGAGCTGCAGGAAAGCCGACTAAGGAAGAGGGAAGTGTTCTTCACATCAGAAAGCTGGAGGAAAATAAAAGTCACTTCCTTTAGGCATCCAAAAGAAACATCTTCTCTTTCATCACCTACATTAGCACAAGGCAAACAGTCCCTGACACAGGCTGGAAAGCCCTGGTCACTCTCTGTGCTGGAAAGCAACCAGTCTGGTGCCTGCTTGGTGCCGATATGGCAGAAAGCTTTGTATTCTTAGCCTTACACCCAAATAAGATAAAGGGAGGTTTGTTCTTTCCTTTTTAAGCATTTTTGGCAGCTTCCATCTCTCTCCACGTGACAGAAAGCAATACTTTTGGTTTGCCAGGCAAATTAAATGAAGCCCGTTTCTCCTCCAGCCCTTCCGTGTTATTCAGATCCCGAATTCGGCAGGAGGAGCACGTGATGGTCACACTTACACTCACAGCAGACCTTTAGAAAAGAACTCAGTAGCTTTGCCCGTGACCTGAGACACCATCAGCCCTGGCAAACTCACAAACCTAGCAGATGCTTCACACATTAAGGAGCTGAGATCTGGCAAGCAGCAACACGTGTTTGAGTATCACTGCAGGGCACAAGAGCCAGAAAATCACAGTTCAGCAGGGCAGCTTGTGACTACGTTCTCACCAACTGCACAAACAGAAGGAGGGATGTGTGGGGCAAAAGAAAGACAAGGAGTAAACCTCTTGAGTTTTGCAACTGCAAGGAGCCGGGGGGTGATGGGATCTCCGGAGTGACGCTCAGGTGGGTAACACATTCCTTCAGATGGTGAGTGGGCAAGCTCCCCACTGGCACTTAACAATATTTTGAGACGCAGCAGATTGTTTCCTACAAACTAAAAAACTGAAATGCCAGAAGCAAGCGTGGAGCCAGAACGGTTGTTTCCCTTGCCTGCGTCTGTTCAGGAAGAAAAGAACAGGACTGCGGAGAGAGGGAGAGGATGGATCAAAGGAGGAGAGCAGGTCACGCCAGGGATCCCTCGAGATGGCTCTGACGCCACCAGATGATGATGGAAGGATGGAGGAGAGCTCGGAGTTAGTCTGAACATGAAATTATTTGATAGGCTTAGAGGAATTCCCATCAACCCTGTTTTGATGGAAACAACACAAAAAGAGCTTCTTTGGTGAGGAAAAGGGAATAGAAAAGAATCGTTATTGCTTTGTAAGGATGCGCTGAAGTCCTGAATGCAGAAGGAAATGAAACAGTGGGGGAAAAAAAAAAAAACTACTTTGGTGTGTGATTAGTAAAAGAAAACAATTTGGGACCTACAGCAGTCTGCCAGCCCCAAAAGGCAAAGCAGCTGAAGACCTGGTGAACAGGATCATCTGAAAAACAGGACAGGTCATTTCCATGCAATTACCACCTACGTATCTGCTTGGGAAAGTGGGGAGAAACTTGGAATGGTTTTGACCTGAAAAGTCTCTGGGAGAGAGGAAGAGCAATGATTTGGGGAACATGGATCACCTGCTGCAGGGAATGCAACTCTTGAGAAGGGAGGAGGAAAAAGAAAAAGGGCAGAAGCTAGGCCTGAAGGAGAAGCAGCAGCTCCTTTAAACTAAGCAAGGGAAAACTGCCTGGCTAGAGGGAAGAGACGAGTGGTGCAGCGTGAGACAGCCCTGGTGGAGCCCCAGGCTCTTTCTGTGCCCATGATCCACGTGAGAACGGAGGAAGTGGAACACGGGTCAGATTATCAAAGGAATCATGCAGGAGACAACACAAGCACGTGGGGACAAAACAACAAAACAAGTGTCAGAAAGGCCAAAGCTCTAAGTAGAATATGAAAGATCAAGGTAACAAGTCAGCTTTAGTAAGAGAGACTAAAGGACACACTCCTCAAGGAGGGCAGCTATCAGAGGACGCGAGCAGCAGCAGCATTTTATCCTTCTGGGCGCCAGCAGTCAGCCCAGGGCACACTCTGAGCTCCAAACAGCAGCCAGAACAACGTTGGATTATCATTGGGAAGGAAAAGTCCAACAATTCTGCGGAGCTGAGGTTTTTCAGCAGGCAGGACCTGCCCTCGGTTACTGCCAGGAGAGGCAGACAAGCTGCTAAGAGAACCCACCTGCCCCAAAGGAAGCCCAGTTCATCAGAAAAGGGCACAAGGAGTGTCTGTGTTTAAATAAAGGAAACACCAAAGATAAGCTCTTCAGACAAAAATCTTAGCTGGAAAAACAAGAGGAAATCACTTTGCAAACTGCCTGTAAGGTGCTAGAAAAAGAGATAAGCAGCAGCCAGCATAAATGCATCAAGAGCAAGTCATGGCTAGCTGGTCCGAATTTCTCCCGCAACCAAAGAGGCCTCAGGCAAAGCCCAGCAACAATCTCGATTTTAACTTCCCTTTTGACTTCTAGCTCAGCTTTTGATGCAGCCTATTCAGCACTCGTGTAAGGAAATGCCTGTTAGATGGAGCTGTTACATCAAAGGTGCAATATTGACTAAAAACACTACCCAGATGCAGTCTCGGGAGTTCCCTGCACAAAAATAAAGACAAACTTCAATGGGCCCTGCTTGATGACTTCAATACCAGCCTGGATGATGGCAGCAGCTTGATTACATTTGCTGACTCCACCAAGCTTGAAGTTGCAGAATTATTTGAGAACAGGCTAAAAATGTTTGGGTTCAACCTAAAGAAGCCAGCTGCAATGGACAGCACAAGGGAATTTCACAAGGACGAATGTGAAGGGCAAGACAGTGCACTCAGGAGCAATTACCAGGGCAGTTAAGCCCCTGGCAGCCTTTTGCACCTGAAGAGAAGGGAATAAGCTCCTGTCCTGCCGAGCTGCAAACACAGCCAACCTTCATACCAGGAGAAAGAATCAGATTAATATCAGAGCATTTTATCTCTACTATCTTGGAGTAATAAACGTGTAACGCAATAAATCAATAAATTCTTCCTAGAATTAATTGCCTAGGGAAGCTGTTTAGTCCTCTTTGCCCGAGGTTTGAGAGCAGAGTTGAGCAGGCTCAGGCAGGACAATGGCCCAGGATTCCTGCCAGCTGTGACGACTTGCCACTGGACTCTGGTTTGCATGGGCAGTGACTCTATTATCCATGTGAGGTTTTAGTGCTGCTAACAGCCAAGTAAGGAATCACTCCATCTTGCTGAGCAGTCTGAACACACTGAGAAGAGGAGGCTGAGAGGAGACCTCATTGCTCTCTATAACTACCTGAAAGGAGGTTGTAGAGAGGAGGATAATGGCCTCTTCTCCCAAGTGACAGGGGACAGGATGAGAGGGAACGGCCACAAGCTCCGCCAGGGGAGATTTAGGCTGGACATCAGGAAAAAAAAATTTCACTAAAAGGGTCATTGGGCACTGGAACAGGCTACCCAGGGAGGTGGTTGAGTCACCTTCCCTGGAGGGGTTTAAGGCACAGGTGGACAAGGTGCTGAGGGGCATGGTTTAGTGATTGATAGGAACGGTTGGACTCGATGATCCGGTGGGTCTCTTCCAACCTGGTTATTCTATGATTCTATGTATCTTTAGTGTCTGAGATAGACAGGAGGCTTTGGAAGCTGTACTTACACTGTTTCTGTAACCTTTGTTTGCAAAGCTGACTGCCTTGAACAGAAATCCAACAGCACATGGAGGAGGAAGAGACAGGTTAGCCCTTACATAAATGGTATGAAGAATTGCAAGATGGGCAGGAAACTGGCTCCAGAGGAGGCAATATGACAAAATATCAGGTTGGGTTGCTGCTGGTGTTCTCCAGGCTGGACAAAGGATGGCAGTTTAAGAAAGGTCTTGGCACAGAAAGCAAGATAATAGCTGGGGGAGGTGGGGGGGAAGCTGTACTTGAGAACTGGAGTGATAAAAGTAAGATGAAATTCAGCAGAACAAAAGGTGAGGCACTGGGGACTGACCTCCTCACATGGGTACTGCGTACTGCTTCAAGGAAAGCAGATGGCTGCCAACAATTCCCTACCAGAAAATAGCCCTGGCTGCAGAAAACCCTCCAGATCTTTGCCACCCAGAGCAAACAAAGGATTGATGCAATGGGAAGATTTGTTGAGTTTCCTTGAAGAAACAAAGCCACCTAAGGGGAGGACTGATCATCACACGCCTCCCAGATCTCCAGATCATAATCTCAGCCTTTAAAGAGTTTTTTTTGCATTCTAGTTGCCTTATTTATTTCTTGTTAGTTTGCAAAGAGAGATGTTTTCACCCACTTTATTCTGCTGCCTTCTCTGAAAGGCAGCAGGAATACAGGTGGCCCAAGGGCCACCAAAATCCAGGGGCTGATCATCAGGTGGGTTAAGAAAGCCCAGTTTGTTTCACTTTTGCTGGAGATTCACTGGACTTTTCTGTGGATTCCCTACTTAGAGACAGATCTTCAACAGTCTGCAAGGTTAACTCCTCTCACTCTGCCCCAGGCACTCCCTCACTCACCTCTTGCCTCCAGACACCACCGGGGAGTTGAGGAGAACCCGTTCCTTGGGACACGGTTTTGCAAGATGCCAGCCTGCGCCGAACTTGCTTCACGGTTTTGCTAAGCTGCCATTCAAAGCGAAGGTTCAAAGACAAGACCAAAGAGGAGGTCACCGGCTGCTTTCTGGGAGAGCTACGTCGAGGTGAGCTGCACAGATGAAATCACCTGATGGACCCTGCTCCAATCGAGGTGTTTTCCAAAGGCAGCACAACAAAACACACAATCGGCCTCGCAGCTGGGTATAAGGTAACCTGCAACCCCAGGTCTCTTTCAGAGCTGCCCCAGTGCCTTGAAACCCTGGCCCAGGCACAGGAAAGGACTCGGTTACAGCTCATCCACTCCCAAATCCCCTTGCTGAGATGCCAATAGTCCCCGATGGTCCTGCCCAGTGTCCAAACCAAAAGTGAATGCTCCAAGGGAAGCAGCGCTTGAACCAGAATAACTCCAGCTCCTAGGTGAACACACGTGCTATCTAAAACACCAAGTGCACCACACAGTCACTATTAAAAGCAGCTTAAAACGGTCCCCAAGGCAGGCTTTTCAAGATCTCGCGATCCCATATCCTTTTCCACAGGACACAGGCTGCAAGGAGGTGGCACCACCTAGTGCCTCCTCTCCGACACAACCAGCCTGCGTGTGGATGGAAAATTCACCGTATGGACAAGCAGCAGGGCAAGGACAACCACGGCATCCTCCAAGACAGCATTTACTCTCAGTTTTGAGGCTCTGATAAGAGCTACAGAGGAGTAGCTTGATGAGGACCTGGATGAAGAGCTGGATGGGGACCGGGACGGGCACTGCAATGGTGTCCAGGATGGGGATGGGGCTGGGGCTTGGGATGGGGCTGGAGATGGGGTCCAGGATGGAGCTGGAGTCCAGGATAGGGATGGGGATGGGGATGGGGTCTGGGATGGGGGGATGCGGATGGGGGGATGCGGGATGGGGTCCGGGATGGGGTCCAGGATGGCGCTGGGGCTGGAGTCCCGCACCGCTCCGCGCGCCGCCCGTGCAACCCCGCGGCGCAGCCAAGGGGAAGCGCCGGGCGGGCGCGGGGCGGCGCTGATTGGCTGTAGCTGGAGGGGTGGTTGCTAGGGAGAGCGGCGGGCGGTGCTGATTGGCTGCGGCGGGCGGGGCGGAAGCGGCGGGCGGAAGTGGTACTCGGCATGGCGGGCGGCGCGGCGGGTCCGGCGCTGGGCCCGGGGGCGCTGGCGCTGGCGCTGCTGTGGGCGCTGGCGCTGCTGCTGGCGCTGGCGCTGTTCCGGGCGGCCGGGCGGGCGCGGTGAGCGGTGAGGGGGGCCGGGGCCGGGGCCGGGGCCGGGGCCGGGGCCGCCCCGAGCCCGACCCGAGCCCCGTGCACCCGCCCGCAGGTCGGTGGCGGCGGGGGCGGCGCTGGGGGCCTCTTTGGTGACGGCCGCGCTGCTGCTCTGGCCGCGTGGGCAGGAGGGGCCTGCGCCGAGGGAAGCCCGGGAGGTGAGTGAGGGGCTGGGGCTGCCCTGGAACGGGGTGGGGACAGCAAAGCCCGGGGAAGGGACACCTCCCGCTGGATCGGGGGCTCCGAACTCCATCCAACCCGGCCTTGGAACACCCCAAGGGACGGGGCAGCCACAGCTTCCCTGGGCAACCTCCACCCTCGCAGCAAAACATTTCTCCCTAAGATCTCATCTCAATCTCCCCTCTTTCAGCTCAAAACCGTTCCCCTCATCCTCTCCCTGTATGCCCTGATGAAGAGCCCCTCCCCAGCTTTTCCCTTTCAGCCCTAGAAGCTCTCCCAGAGCCTTCTCTTCTCCAACCAGAACCCCAGCTCTCTCAGCCTGTGCTCATAGCAGAGGTGCTCCAGACCTCACATCACATCTGTGAAAAAAATTTTCCCAGAAAAGGTCAATAGGCACTGGAACAAGCTGCCCATGGCGGGGGTCGAGTCACCATCCCTGGAGGTATTTAAAAGACTGGTAAAAGAGATACTCAAGGACACGGTTTAGTATCAGATAGGAAGGGTTGGACTCGATAAGAAGTCTTTTCCAACCTAGTGATTCTATGATCATCTCTGTGTGCTGCTCTGGACTTGCTCCAACCTCTCCATGCCCTTATTGTGTTGGGGACTCCAGAATTGAGTCCTGGTGAGGTTTCATAGAAGCAGAACAGAGGAGGAGAATCATCTCCGTGAGCAGGCTGGCAGTGACCCTCAAGGGTGCCCTGGGGATGGCCCTTTTCCTCGGGATGCCTTGCGGCCCAGGGGATGATCAGCTTGGCCCTGGTTCTGTCTGCTGCTGCCTGCCTCCATCTCCAACTACACCTTGGCCCATGGCGGTACCCCCATGCCAGGCAGTTTTGATAATTTTCCTTCTAATTTGGCAGCTTTTCACTTCCCTTAGCTCTTTTTTCTGCTTTAAAGGCCAGTAACAGCAGATCATCTCTTCCATAGGTCACTACAGCACCCAAGCACAGATCCTACTTTGTTTTTATCCAGCCCCTTGCCCTCACTGTCAGGCGCAGGATCTCCCCCAGTTGTGGGCTGTATTGGGCTGGCTGTGCACCCGCTGCCTGTGCTGCCATCCTGAGCTTTCCTGGAGCTCTTTGAGCTTTGGTTACATGAAGTTTAGTGGTGTTTTAGGCGCTGTTTCCTCTGTTCTATTATTAATGCGTATTAATTATTGCTCTTCTTGATCTTGATCTGTGTAAATCCCTACTAAAGACACTTGAAAGTTTTTCCTTTTCTCTGCTTTCTTGGGATCTCCCCATGCAAAGGTTGGGAGTGAGATGAAGGGTGCCTGAGCACATGTTTGTGCCTGGGAGGCCAACAGAAATTGAAAGTTTTTTTTTTTTTTTGCTCTTCAGTTGGAGTGGACCTGCCCTGCCTATCAATAATACATGACCTGGGCTTTCTGCACCTAAAATCTGCTAATTGGCTAATTAAAAAGCAAAACGTGCAGCAGGACCCAATGCATCGGTCACAAGAGAGTCTTTCTGCAGCAACACCAAGGCTGAGCGTGTGCTAATGTGACTGACACAGCTGAGCTGGGGGTGGGTGAGGCTCTGGGGCAGCCTCAGGAGCAAAGAGGGTGATTTCATAACCAGCCATCTCCTGGTTGCCTTCTTGTTGTGTCTCACGTTGCTACTGTATCTTCTTTTTTTTTAATCTTTTGTGGTTCTTTTCTCCCATTTCCCTTTTAAAAGGGGTGAACTGCGCAGTTGTGTGTAGTGCTGGGAGATTTGTGGCTGGGGAGAGCTGCTGCAGGTTTTTACTCTTCTTCCCTGTGTTGCTCCTTTCCTCCATGTTTACTGTTCCATGAGTGGCTTTTCTTTTCAGAGGAAAGGGATTCTTCTTCCAGTCATTTGTCACATACCCCGCTTCCCATAGAAAGCACCTGCATCAGGAGTGAAAAGTGAGGGGGGAAAACTGGGGGAACCCTAAAGATTTTCTTCCTGGGGTGGGTGATCCTCTTTTCCAGGTCGTGGCATGCTCCCTCTAGGCTCCCAGAGCAGACTGAGGCTTAGTGCTCTGCACCTTCCTCACATGGGGAGAAGGAGGAGGAGCAGGCGCTGAGCGCTTCTCTCTGGACCCGAGGGAATGGCAGGAAGATGCCAGGGGAGGCTTAGGTTGGACATTAGGAAAAGGTTCTTTCCCCAGAGGGTGGTGGAGCACTGGAGCAGCTCCCAGGGAAACAGTCCCAAGCCTGACAATTGTCTAGAAGCGTTTTGCGACTACCCTCAGCCCCACAGTGTGAATTGTGGGGTTGTCCTGTGCAGGGACAGGAGTTGGACTTGATCAACTTTGTGAGTCCCTTCCAACTCATGATTCTATGAGGTTGTAACGTGTGTTGTGGTCTTTTTTTTTTTTTTTTTTTTTTTTTACCCCACTCTGCAGATTGTGGACAGTTTCTTGATTGGCCGCTTCGTTCTCCTGGCTGTGATGAGCCTGGTCTTTCTTGGGTCCCTGTTCCTGCTCCTGATTTACCACCTCATGGAGCCAATCTATGCCAAACCACTGCACAGCAGGTAGCAGCAGCTGGAGGCAGCAAGCCCTGGGAAGAGGAAATCCCAATTTCACGGTAATAAACTAGGAAGGGAGGCCAGGAAACTCTTTTGGAGGTGAACACATTGTTTTTTCTGAGCTCAGAAAGAGCCAGCAAAGTGGCAAAGTGTGTTGTTTGCACCCAGCACTGCATCTTTCATCTTCAGAAGCAGAATTTGGACTGAGCATGAGCGCCTTCCTCTTCAGAGACTCTGCAGACTGCAAAGGTGCTTTTAACCTCTCTCTTTTCTCTTTTACAGGAGAGTTGAAATCCGTACACTTTGCAGTAGGCTTGATTCGGTGAACTGAACTGAGCTGAGATGGTTTGTTATTACCTACACGAGATGGCTTGTTATCGTTCCTTTTCCACCTTTGTTTAATAAAACTCTCTGAGAAACTCCTGACTCAGTCTTTTTTCTCCCAGATTGTCACCTTTCGGTGACCATGTCTCTGTGTGGGGCCGTGGATTGCTGGGTGATGTTTTTGCTGCCGGCCCCCACCCAACCTTTCAGCTCCTTCGCTTACACATCCACCTCCGTCTAGCGCCCTGATTTCTCTTTTCTTTGCAATTAATGTGGAGCAGGAGGTGGGCTTGGCTGAAATCCCAGCCTCTCAGTCACTGGTGAAGTTGTTGGGAGGTAGAGAGATGTGATAGCCAAGGTGCCCCGCTCTGGTCCGGCTGCAAGCAAATAGTCCTAGCTTTCCTCTTGCGGCGTGGGAATGCTGGGTGCTCCATGTCACACGGAGCCAGCCCTGTGGAGGGAAAAAAGCCTGCTAAATCCCACTGAGAGAAACCTTGTTGTGCCAAAAGGGATGTTTGCACAAGATACCACGTGCGCCAGGAGGAGGGCGGCCAGACTGCTTTCAGGTCAAGTCGGAAAGCAGCCCTTTTCCCCTCCTAATTCCCTACCTGGCTCGTTAGAAAGAAGCAGGGATGCTCCTGCACTGGGATGCCAGGACCCAGCTTGTCACAGGCTTGAGAACAGCCCTTTCTCCCTGTGTGGCTCATTAGAAACGAGCAAGGATGCTCCCATGCTAGGTTGCCCATCCCAGGCTCAAGTGATCCCTGGACAGCTGCTCCCTCCTGCTGGAGGCCAGGCAGTGAGTGGTGCTGGAGTGGAGATGGAGGGAGAGCAAGGGTCTGCAGGAGAAATTCCTCTGTGATTTAAGGTCCTTGAATGACAGCAATTCCTCACGCCTTGTGCTGCGCTCTGCCAGCGCTTAATTACCCTCACTGGTAAAAGCTGGCTTCTTATTTCCACCTTGACTTTGCTGACTTCAGCTTCCCTGCTGCTGAGCCCCGCTTTGCCTTTGGCTGCTAATTAAAAAGCCCTTCAGCGTTCACTGGCTGCTCCTTGCATGGGTAATTACGGACCATGCCCCAGCCACCTCTTCACCTTCACGGCAGCCCAGCGCACCAGCCGTGTTCCTCCATAACGTATGTAACCCCTGCCCAGGCTGCTTCTCGGCAAAACTCAGTTGAAACGGCATCACCCGGGTGTTTGTTATGGAAAAACAGCCAGGGATGTGTGCCAAAATGCCCGCAGGAGAGTTGAGTGCAGGCACTGGGGAATAGGGATGTTCTACGCACATATCGTTGCCTGTGGAGAAGAGCCCTGGAGCTGGAAAGTCACAGAATCATGGAATGGTTTGCCTTGGAAGGGACCTCAAAACTCATCCAGTTCCACCCCCTGCCACGGGCAGGAACGCCTCCTGCTGGATCGGGAGCTCCAAGCCCCATCCAACCTGCCCTTGAACCCCTCCAGGGACGGGGCAGCCACCACTGCTTCCCTGGAGAACCTGGGCCAGGGCCTGATGACCCTCAGAGGAACACATTTCTTCCTCAGATCTCATCTCTTTCAGCTTAAAAATCCAGGTTTCCTGGGCAGCATGCTAGGAGAGCAGGGTCCATGGTTACCAAAGGAGCTCCCAATGAGATCATTTTGGGCATGAAATGAAGTTTTCCCACCCCCCCAGGACAGCAGCAGACACGTGTTGGTGCTCTCCTGGCTCACCCAGCCCCCTTGCCGTGATCCGTGGCTGCAGGATAAGCAGCAGCCCCTTCTCCAGCGGAGGATGAACAAGACGAGGTGAGGCTCACAGCCTTCTCCTGGAGGAGCTTGGCTCCATTTCAACAGCCCTTTGGCTGGGGCAACCCCAAGGGATCCCCCCCTGCCTTCCTGCCTGCCCCTCACTCTCCAAAAATCACAGCAAATCTGGGGTTTTCTTTGGCATTTGGCTCCCTATTTGTTTTATGTTTCCAACCACCGTGGGCTGTCTGCCCTTTCTCCTCACTCCTGGCAACACGGCCAAGGCTGCTCAGACTTTCCAAACATAAGCAGAACACGGCTTAGGCCTAAATTTATCCTGGAAAAACTATGAGCAGCTGAATGAGCAGACAGGAGAGGCAGTGGGAAAGAGGAAGAATAGGGGGAAAAAAAGAGGAAGAAAGGGGGGGTAAAAAAAGCTAAACGAACTTGGTGTTGCAATGAGCTCCTCTATGTGTCGTGGGTAATAGCATTTTTTACTTGAAAATGTATTTCGATCCCTCTCTCCTCCTCCACAGTTGAGCAAAGTGAAAGCTCAGTCACACATGCACTAAAATTAGTGTTCTCAGCCCAGTGCTTGGGACAGGGTGGCATCTCTGCTGGCACCATTGACCCTGGTGCCACCAGAGGCTATATTTGCTGGTGATGCCACGGTGCCAGCCTCAGGGTGGGGATTATTTTGCTGGGAAAAAGGGCAGCTGGGGAGTTTGCTTCTCTCTGCCTGCCCCATCATTTCTCCTGCGTCTCCCCAGGGACCTGTGCACCACCAGCAAGTTTTCAAGCCCCACTGAGCATCTCCAGTCAGTGTGGAGGGAACCGAAGGCCATCACCATCCTCTCCAAGTTGCCTGTGCCCTGCGAGCCGATCCAACACTGTGCAGGATTTACAGGGAGCAGCTCCAACTGCTGCAGGTTTTCTTTTTTGTTTTTTTATTCCCCTCCCCTCTCCTTTGCCCTTTCGCTGATGAAATCAGCACTTAATAAAATTACATCAGGCCCAGATGTTTTCTCCTTGGGTTAAGATCCAAAGAGGTGAAGTTAAGGGTTTGAGTTAGACCGGGCATAAACGCTGCTCTGCCCTGGGTGTAGAGCCGGAGACTGCATGGCACAATCTCTCCATGGCAAACAGATTGGGAAACACACCCCATGGCTCACGAATGCCCCGTGTGCCCTGGCTCCTCACGCATCAAAGCTGAGTGGCCTTGTGAGAGCACAGCTGGCCCCTGCCTTAATCCCAGACCACCTCGGCTCAGAGGAGCCCACGTGGCCGGCAGGTTTAACCCTCCAGGGGCTCCTCAACATCTGTCCAACGGCTCCTCGTAATTAGGACACACCTAACGAAGATCATCAGCCACCCGCGCTGCACTGGACTTTAAGGCCCCTTCCAACCCAACACATTACATCATTCTATGAAATTATGAAATGTAGTAGTAGGGAAAATGCCACTTTGGGGTTTGGGTTTTTTTTGTCAGTGGGATGAGACAAGGAGCAAAACTAGCTTGGTTTGGGCTCCGTGGGATCTTGTCTATGTAAAATAAGTGGCACTTTGTGGGTAAGGCTGTGCGTTTAAGTGTTCCCTCAACTGAGAGTGCTGGGATTGTTCAGCCTGGAGAAGAGAAGGCTCTGGGGAGACCTTAGAGCAGCTTCCAGTAATGAAAGGGGCTCCAGGAAAGCTGGGGAGGGGCTCTGGATCAGGGAGGGCAGGAACAGGAGGAGGGGGAACAGTTTTCAGCTGAAAAAGGGGTAGAATGAGATGGAGAAATGTTTCACTGGGAGGGAGGGGAGGCCCTGGGCCAGGTTGCCCAGAGCAGTGGTGGCTGCCCCATCCCTGGAGGGGTTCAAGGCCAGGTTGGATGGGGCTTGGAGCCCCTGATCCAGTGGGAGGTGTCCCTGCCCATGGCAGGGGTGGAACTGGGTGGGCTTTAAGGCCCCTTCCAACCCAACCCATTCCATGATTCGGCACCATCCTCCTGATCCAATATCCTGAAATACCAATTGCTGGGATGGTGCAGGCTTGCAAACAAGAGGCCCAGCAAGTGGAGACAAGCAAGAAGAAGGGTGTGATCACCACCCCCAGGTTCATGCAGGCCTGGCCGAGCCCCACCAGTAAAGGGCACAGAGTGGCAACACTGTTTTTGCATGTTTTTTATTAATGAACCAGCTGATGGTGAAGAATCGGCCCAGAAAACCGGCCAGCCAGGGCCCTCGGACGGCTCCTCACCGCTGCCTTCCTCCAGAGCAAACCCATGTTGGCTGCACCCGCCCATGGGCGCGTGCCTGAGGCTGTGCCTCAGCTCTGCCGAGACGAACACGCTCCTGCGTACCCCAGCCTCTCTCCTCCCTCCGGGCCTCTCGGCTCAGGGTGGCTCACAGGGGCAATGTCAAAACTCCTTAAACCTGCCGGGAGAGAAGCAGGCGGCTGAGTGCTGCAGGCACCTTTTTGTTGGCATTGGGATCGACGATGGGTGCAGAGGAGCTGCCAGAGGGGTGGAAAGGAAGACAGCTCTGCCGAGAAACCCATCTGAACAGCAAGCTCGGAGAAGAAAGTTGGAAGGAGAAGACCCGGCCACCAATTTGTTTCTGGCCAAAGCTGAAATGTCCCCCAGACCCCTCAGCATTTGCGCCTTCTCTCCGCAAGCCGCTCCAGAGAAAACGCACTCCCCAAAGCCCTCTGAGGTGCTGCAGTATTGCTGTAAAAGGAGCCAGCTGCTTCCCCCAGCACAGAACGGCTGGGTTTTGGTGCAAACAGGGACGGTGCCGACCCAGCCCCAACCAGCCCCAGCGCAGGGGAGCGGAGCCCCACAGCCCTCCACCGGCGGCCGGCAAAGGAGGTTTGGGTCGCACTTACCACAGCGCGAGGCCCACATTATTGGTCTTTGACCTGCAAACACAAGACACAAAGGACCAAATGTTCCTGAGGGTGCAGCACCCCATTGCCAGGGCTGGCGGTGGCCTCGTCCCCTTGGTGCTCCCAGGGGTTTGGTGGCGATTGGAGCTGGGCCAGTGCTGATTAAATGGATGATCTTTAAGGTCCCTTCCAACCTAAACCACTCAATCATTCTGTAATTCACGTTATTCACACCCTTGCTGCAGTGATTTGGCCCACACATTTGATTAGCGAGCCCGCACGCTGCGTAATCAAGCTCATTAGCATGGATGGGCAAAACGCTCAGCCTATACATTCGGCTGTTTCAAGTGCGTTAATCAATGTTTTGCTAATTGGGCATCCGAGCTCATGCCTGGTAAGTCACTTGGAGACAGGATGTGCTGCCTGCCCGCTCATCTGCAGTCTCTACGCCAGCCATCATGATTGGATCCTTTCATTCCCAAATCTTGATCTCAGCCCTTAAATTATCAGCAGAGTAGCCGTTTCTAGGCTGCGCCTGCCAAGCAAAACTTGAAATCACAGTGAATCAGGCTGGTGTTTGCATTTAATCCTCGGGGCTCAAGTAGGGATACTCACATCAAGCTACTTCCCATCCAGCACTGACTCTGTTAGCTGCACGCTAGAGCTACAAAGACACAAGGATGGCTTGTTTAGCATCAAGAGAGTTTTATGGGGCGTGGATGGCTAAAATCCCCCAGGTACTGCCCTGGCCAGAGGTGGGAATGTCTTTGTGTCCACAGGAGCGAGGTGTTGGGCAGGCGGTGACACAAAGCCCAGTGTGACGCCCACACGGAGATGCAGCATTGACAGCGAGGGATAACAAACATCTTTCTGGAGTGGCAGCAGTGCTGTGTTTTGGCATCGCAGGGCCAGAGGCCACCGCGGGGCAGTACATACGTACGTACCCTCTCTTCCTCACCATGCAGCCACACCACCCATGAACCTCTTTGACCACTGCGGGGCAGTACATACGTACCCTCCCTTCCTCACGATGCAGCCACACCACCCTCGAACCTCTTTGACCACCACACCAACGAGGAGCTGCATGAGGAAAAGTGGAGGATCATGATGGGACTGACGGCTCTGTAGCCACCAGCTTTGGCATGAATGTCTGTATTGCTGGGAGATAAGTTTTAAGGCTCTTCCCAGGGAAAATCATAGAATCATAGAATCACCAGGTTGGAAAAGACCCAACCATTCCTATCAATCACTAAACCATGTCCCTCAGTGTCTCGTCCACATGCCCCTTAAACACTTCCAGGGAAGGTGACTCAACCGTCTCCCTGAGCATCCTCTGCCAGTGCCTAATGATCCTTTCCGTGAAATATTTTTTCCTAATGCTCAGCCTAAACCTCCCTTGGTTGAGCTTGAGGCCATTCCCTCTCATCCTGTCCCCTGTCACTTGGGAGAAGAGCCCAGCTCCCTCCTCTCCACAACCTCCTTTCAGGGAGTTGGAGAGAGCAATGGATCTCCCCTCAGCCTCCTCTTCTCCAGGCTAAACGCCCCCAGCTCTCTCAGTCGTTCCTCATAAGGCCTGTTCTCCAGCCCCTTCACCAGCTTCGTTGCTCTTCTCTGGACTCGCTCCAGAGCCTCAACAACCACCTTGTGGCGAGGGGCCCAGAACTGAACACAGGATTTGAGGTGCGGTCTCACCAGTGCCGAGTCCAGAGGGAGAAGAACCTCCCTGGACCTGCTGGCCACACTGTTTCTGATACAAGCCAAGATGCCATTGGCCTTCTTGGCCAACTGGGCCACTGCTGGCTCATGTTCAGTTGCTGTCAACCAACACCCCCTGGTCCCTCTCCTCCAAGAAGCTTTCCAGACAGACTTCTCCTAGTCTGTAGCTGCTCAGGGTTGTTGTGCCCCAAGTGCAGGACCCCACGTTTGACCCTGTTAAATCTCATGCCCCTGGTCTCAGCCCATGGATCCAGCCTGTTCAGATCCCCTTGGAGCCTCCCAACCCTCCAGCAGATCCACGCTTCCACCCAGCTTAGTGTTGTCTGTCAACTTGCTAATGGTGCACTCGTTGCCTTCATCCAGGTCATGCAGCCAAGGTGGAAAAGTAATAGGAGAAAAGCCATGTTTAAGGGAGGGTGTGGACTACAGCCTGGGGTGTGACAGCCCGGCCTTTCTCTGCTGGGCTTTGCAGTTTGCTGGAGAACAAAGCTGGAAAGCAGAAACCACAGCAAACATCCCTCCAGGAAAGAAGGAGTGGGCTTTGAGCAGGTACAAGGCATGCTTCTTACCAAATCTGCCGAGACCGCTGTTGTGATGAGAGCATAAGGCCCATTAACCAGAGAACCGCAGATGATCAGCATCGCTGCGAGGAACAAGATGGCCACAGAGATTAAGTGCAGGGGGCAGCAGGACATCGGTCCCTTATCCTTGGTCTGTGTGCAGATGTTGCCATCGCATGCATCTGCCACTTGATCATCTCTGTTTTCCCCAGGAGCTTCCAGCCCTGCTGCAGGCAGGAGACCTTGATCTCCTTGCAGAGAGGCTGCAGGGTGCTTTCTGTCCCCACCAGCTCCCATGGGGTGAAGGCTCAGTCGCATCAGAGCGAGCACATCCTGTAGGGAAAACTCTCCCTGGGGTGTAAGGTCTTCATTGTGACTCAAAGGAGCTGGAGGAAAAGAAATCCTTGTGACTGTTTTTTCTCCACATGACAACGCACCATGGGAGCGGCGATGACCAGCATCACGCAGCACGTGGTGGCTCTGCCACCGGTGTAGTCAGAGACAAGGCCGGCAAAGATCCCACCTGCAAGAAGGAGTCACAGGTGTTGGTCAGGCTGCACCAGCAGCCAAGCTTTGCCCTGGTTTAGTCAAAAATGCTATGGGATGCTGTGCTGTGGTTCTGTTTCATCCCCCAGCTTTTGAGTGAGACGTCCCTAAGGTTAAATATAACAATATCAGAGTGAGGAGCTTTGGTTTATTCACACCGCTTTCTCCCTGCAGATGTTTCTATACACCTGCACACAGCTCTCAACCCTTCCACACTTCTGAGATGTATTATTTAGGAGAAAGCAAGCAAGATCCAAGGAAAGCTGTTGTGATGGTCAACAGGATGGCAAAGGTGAGGGGCATTTTCTGCCTGCAGAGTGCTGAGAACACTGAATAAACCTCACTGCAGTGCTTCATGGAGAGCAATTCCCACCAAAGCCAGGGTTGTCCCCAAGCCATCCCCGATCCACCCCAACAGCCCAGCCACAAATCTAAAATGCCCCCGACGTCAAAAAGAGTTGACAAGTCCCCAGCTTCCTTGGCCCCAAAATGAGCTGCAAGGGAGAGAAGAGAGATGAGAAGATGCTGTCCTTGCCACACTTGCTCCTGCCTCACCCTCCCCAAGAGCTCACCGACATTCACAATGTAGAGGGGCAGCCAGTAGAGGAAGGTGTAGTTCACCAGCTTGGCGAAGAGCAGGCAAAGGGAGAACTCCACCACACCCTGCGAGGACAGGAGGAGACATCAGAGGAGCTTCTTTCTCCCTCTGTTGATGGGGTGAGCTGCCCTGGCTTTGCTCTTCCCTCCATCCCCATCACAACACAAGGGGCGTCCAATGACTCATAGGTATCCGGAGTGCTCCGAGGAACCTGATGGCTTCAGGCTCCTCAGCGGGTTCCTTGGGGTTGTTGGAGTGATCCCCGCTGCTTTGGCCTGAGACTCTCAGTGGCCCCTCGTTGGAGGTGACTGCTTTGGGGTCCTTCTCTTTGGAGGTCATCCCTCCGACATCCTCCTCACCGGAGGCCATCTAAAGGCAAGGCGAAAGCAGGAGATGTGGCGGCTCTCATTGCTGCAAAGGGCTGAACCATCAGAGGGGCCAGGAGGTGACCCCGAGGATGCTCAGACCGCAGTAGCAGTGAGCATTCTGTGCAATAACTGAACACCACTCCGATTTCTGATGTTACGACCTGACACTCAGGTTGTTTTGCTCTAAAAAGTGCAACCTGGCCCAGTACGAGCCTGTTGGGAATCAAAGCAACTCGTGTGATGCATAGGTGGGTTGCAGCCAACATCCTCGGGATCTGCAGGGAGAAAGGAGATCCTGTGAGAGCCTGGACCAGCCCTGCTCCAGCACCTCATGTGCTGCCAAGGGGGAAATGTAGGGCTGCAATCCCCCCAGGGCTGGGCTGCGTCTCTGGTGCCCGCTTCCTGGCAGCGAAAAGCCCTGGTCAGATCCCAAAGGGCTTCCCAAATGGTTCCTACAGAGACAGACCAAGAGGAGCGAGTGGCACAGGAGGCTGGGCCTGCCTGGGTGATCCCAAAGGATGCTGAGCATCTCTGTGGTGGTCGGCTCCATATCCCTGCTTGTCACAAGCTGGAAAGTATTTGGGTTGTCCAAAACACTCAGAGCTGGGTCAGGAGAAAAATTACGGCCCTGCCGATCTTGCTGTCCCACCGGGCATCTGCTGTGCCCCAGATTGTGCCACTCACACTCCACAAGGAAGAAGAAGGAGATGATGCCCATGACAGTGATGATGGTGCCAGGCACAACGAAGGAGAAGCCCCAGGCGGAGGAAACCCAGACGCCGGCGATGAGTGACCCTAAGATGTTGCCAACGGAGGTGTGCAAGTTCCAGATGCCCATGATGAAACCTCTCCTGGCAGGGACAGAGCTGGGGTTGGCATCGCCAGGGCCAACAGGGACCAGGACCAGGGTGCAATACGCTGGAGAATCACTCACTTTCCCTTCCCGAACCAATTCCCGATGCACGCCACAACAGAAGGCCAGCCGGTCGTTTGCACCAGCCCATTGCAGACCTAGCAAGAGATGGGCAGCATCACACGGCACTGTCGGCACCCAGCGAGTGCCGACTGGATCCACGGAGCACAGCCCTTCTGCTGCTTCGGGCACCTGGTCTCAAAACCAGCCTTCCATCCCAAAGCTGGCCAGAATATGCTTGGTTTAGGTATTTTTTTTCCCTGCTGGGGCAATCCTGGAGCCTTTTGCATTGTTCCCATGGCTAAATCGGGAGCAGCTGGTGTTGCCAAAACGACCGCCTAACCAACTTGGCTGGACCGGCGCGCTCGCGCTCGATGGTTTCAGCATCCACACTACTCGTAACCGGGTTCTGCGGGGAGTAGAAATGCCCGGCATGCTCCCGCCTGAAACTGGGCCACCCTGATCCCTAAGAGCCACCAGAAAACTGGGATATGGCCGGGGCAGTAAAATCCAGAGCCTGGGCACCTCTGGCACAGACAGACCTGCATGATGATGAAGTACCAGAGGACGTGGATCTTCCAGAAGTAGCCGAGGCTGAAGAGCGCGGTGAAGAGCCCGCTCAGCAACATCCCCGCCGACAGATAGTACCGCAGCGGGAGGCGCTCCCCAAAAATGCCGCTGCGGAGAGAAGGAAGAGTGCCGAAAGGGGCCGTCATGGGTGATGCTGCCAATGGGCGGCATCACACCACGTTGGTGCCCGAATCCCAAGTGGATCCCAGCACCTAGCTGCTTTCCCGTTAGCACCACTTGATGGAAAACAGTTTGGGACTACAAACTGGTGTGCAGAGGAAAAGGGGTGCAAAGGCCTTGGGTACCTGATAAACATCGCAATGGCATAGGCCACCAGGAAGGCATTATCCAGCGCCCCGAAAAGCTCATTGTAGTTGTCCCCATCTGCAAAAGAAATATCAGGGCCACATCAGCCAGGCCACCATCCTGTTTCCCTCCACGTGGCCACTGGCTGGTCCTCATCCCCCATCCCCAAAACGCTTCTCCCTGGGGAAGGGCAGCTCTTGGGTCGTGGCCAGGCGCCAGCGGCTTTGGCACCCGGTTCCATATTGGCCCCGATTTCGCCACCTGCTGCTGCCCTTTGGCCCGGGGACACAAGGCACATTAATTACCTCCGGGTGCCTAATGAGCAGCTGGCCCCCTGCCAAAACCTCTGGCCGTGACTCGGCTCGGGGTGACGGGGGCGCTCAGCCTTACCGAAGGGTGCCCAGCTGCACCACGAGCTGCTGTTGGAGTCATTGTGGGGGTTTGGACCCAAGGCTGAGCAGTTGGGGTGCAGCTGGCTCTGTGGGGAGAGAGGTGAATCTCAAGACCCCCCCATCCCCACGTCTCCTCTCCCCACGCCTGGGATGAGGTGGGAGCGAACCTTGACAATGCTGGTGGGGTTTTGGGAGAGGTGGTAGCTGGTGTAGCAGAGGAAGGTCAGCACCAGTGTCAGGCCCCGATACCTGCAGGATGGAGAGACCGGAGGGTCAGGGTTAGGGGGATGGGTGGCAAAGCCCAGCCCAGTGGGGATGTCTCAGCTCCAGCCTTGAATTAGTCGTGCTCTTCATTCCCAGATCTAAAATCCATGCTTTTTGGAGAAAATTATCCAGTGAGGGGGATGAGAGGTGATGCTCCCATCGATCTCAGCCAGGCTGAATCTGCTCGGGATACAGATACAGATTTAGGGCACACACAGGTCCTCATCACTGTTTAACCTGCAGGGTCTTAGAAACACATTGGAAAAAACCCATAGAATCATGGAATGATTTGGGTTGGAAGGGACCTGAAACCCATCCAGTTCCACCCCCTGCTGTGGGCAGGGACACCTCCCACTGGAACAGGGGCTCCAAGCCCCATCCAACCCGACCTTGAACACCTCCAGGGATGGGAAAGCCACGACTTCTTCTGGACAACCTGGACCAGGGCCTCCCCACCTTCAGCGTGAAGAATTTCTTCCTGATGTCTAATCTAAATCTTCCCCCTTCCAATTTAAAGCCATTTCCCCTCATCCTGTCATTCCAGACCTCTGTGAATACCTCCTCCCCAGCTTTCCTGGAGCCCCTTTCAGCACTGGAAGCTGCTCTAAGGTCTCCTCAGAGCCTTCTCTTCTCCAGGCTGAACAAGTCCAACTCTCAGCCTGGCCTCATAGCAGAGAAGCTCCAGCTCTCAGATCATCTCCGTGGCCTCCTCTGGGCCTGTTCCAACAGTTCCATCTCCTTCTTATGCCGAGGATTCCAGAACCGGACACAGCACCAGGGTCATTCTTGCCTGTTTCCCTGACAAAATCCCCCTGACACCAAAGGGAACTCTGGTGCCGATCAGGGAGCTGAATCCTCTCAGCCGAGCCGGGAGGGAGGTGTCCAGCGCCGCCAGAGGCCCAGGATGGGGTGTAAGGGCTGTTGGGTTTCTGTGGGGGCACCGAGTGGTGTTTCCACCTCCTCAAGCCGCCATCCCAGCAAACCACGGTGTGAGCAAGCGCTTTCCCAGTGTCACGGGTGGAAACAGGGCACGAGCCGGTGGCCGATTCATCACTTCTGGTGTTAACCAAAAAACAGTTGCAGGGGGTGGTATGCCCTGAGCAATATCCAGTCCCTCTGCCTTTGTCCTCTTTGCTTGAATAAAATGCAGGAAAATAGTGGGGAAATGGTGCCTGGGCTTGGGGCTGCCGCTCCCAGCAAAGCTGAAGGATAAAGCCTGGAGAATCCCAAAAAGGATCCAGCACCTTCCAGAGTGGGATGAGCATCCCTGAGGGATGTAGGGAACCTCTGTGTTTAGGCAAGGGTTTGCAGAGGGTTTTACGGCAGCGCAGAGGATGTGAGTGGTCAGGGCAGCTGCGGTTCTGGGCAATGTCACGGGGTTGCTGCACGTTTAGGAAAAAAAATAAAAGAAGGAAAAAGAAGTTTTAGCCTGTCCTGCCCTTAACCGCAGCTTCACTTCACAGCGCTGCAGGGACTCAAGGTACCCAGCGCAGGGCCCGGCAACTGCACCACAGCCAAAAAATTCCTGGTTCCCAACCTCAAAAAACCAAAAACCCCTCAAAATCCTGCGGGGCCAATCCAAAAGGAACGGAGAGGCCGTGGGGAGGAAGGGGAAGAGAAACTCCATGTGTGGTATCTGGCTTAGCCAGAGGTTTGGGGTGTCTTTTATATCCCATGGGTTCTGGCAGGGGAAAAAATCACAGCTGAGGGACATACACGGGGGTGTTTGGACACCAGCTGTGAAAAATAAATATATTGGATAAAACTGGATGGGCATGGCGCTCGTCACCTCACCACAAGGGAGGAGAACTGTCGGGATTCCACAATCCCACCAAGCTGTGAGTGCATGGGCCTGGCACACGTGGGAGGGGCAGCTTGAGGCTCCCATCAGGGGGTGCCCGCATCCCCCTGGCCGGCATCACGGCGCCCAACGGGGCTTGGAGAGCTCTGTCCTGGCATAGTGCAAGTTGCAAACGCCCGCGCCCGATCCGCTCATGCGGGACCCAGAGCCGAGGGTCGATGTTGGTGCCTGGGCAAGCGGCTGCCAGCCCAGGGCCAGGGCCCAGTAAGGTGCTGGTCCCTGGGCGAGCAACCCTGGTGCAGTGTCAGTCCCTGAACAAGCAGTAGAGGGCCGGTGGCCGTTTCTGGGCTGGAGCCCAGCCTGGCTGCCCCTGCCGAGTCTCCCCATCCCGGTGCCTTTCCCAGTGTCCCAGCCCCATCCCCTGCATCCCAGTGGCTCCCGTGCTCCCCTGTGCCCATCCTGGTCCTGTTGTGTCCCCCATCACTCACTGGCGCCCAGGGGCCTGGCCCGATACCCCCATCCCGCTGCCAATCCCACTGCACTGGCCCGGTGCCCGTGTCCCACACCACCGGCTGTCCCTGCCCGATCCCCTGCATCCCAGAGTGCCAGTGCCCCCATCCCACTCCTGCTTCCCATCTCAGTCCCTCATGCTCACCGGCTGTCCCTGCCCAATTCCGATCCCTCGATCCCATTGCCCATCCTAGTCCCCACTCACCGGCTGCCCTGGTCCCCCCATCCCAGTGCCTCTATCCCGGTCCCCTCTCCTGGTTCTTCTATCCCGGTTTCCCTATCCCGGTCCCTGCTCACCGGCTCTCTTGGTTCCCATCTCAATTCCCTTATCCCAGTGTCTCTATCCTGGTTCCAATCATGGTCTCCCTCTCCTGGTCTCGCTCCCCCTATCCCAGTTTCCTACTCCCACTCCCCTGTTGTCCCGGGGCTGTGCTCGCAGCAGCCGCACCCCAGGGGTGAGCGGTGCCCTCATGCCGGTGATGCCTAGCTTCCCTAGGCAATTAATTCTAGGAAGAATTTATTGATTTATTGCGTTACACGTTTATTACTCCAAGATAGTAGAGATAAAATGCTCTGATATTAATCTGATTCTTTCTCCTGGTATGAAGGTTGGCTGTGTTTGCAGCTCGGCAGGACAGGAGCTTATTCCCTTCTCTTCAGGTGCAAAAGGCTGCCAGGGGCTTAACTGCCCTGGTAATTGCTCCTGAGTGCACTGTCTTGCCCTTCACATTCGTCCTTGTGAAATTCCCTTGTGCTGTCCATTGCAGCTGGCTTCTTTAGGTTGAACCCAAACATTTTTAGCCTGTTCTCAAATAATTCTGCAACTTCAAGCTTGGTGGAGTCAGCAAATGTAATCAAGCTGCTGCCATCATCCAGGCTGGTATTGAAGTCATCAAGCAGGGCCCATTGAAGTTTGTCTTTATTTTTGTGCAGGGAACTCCCGAGACTGCATCTGGGTAGTGTTTTTAGTCAATATTGCACCTTTGATGTAACAGCTCCATCTAACAGGCATTTCCTTACACGAGTGCTGAATAGGCTGCATCAAAAGCTGAGCTAGAAGTCAAAAGGGAAGTTAAAATCGAGATTGTTGCTGGGCTTTGCCTGAGGCCTCTTTGGTTGCGGGAGAAATTCGGACCAGCTAGCCATGACTTGCTCTTGATGCATTTATGCTGGCTGCTGCTTATCTCTTTTTCTAGCACCTTACAGGCAGTTTGCAAAGTGATTTCCTCTTGTTTTTCCAGCTAAGATTTTTGTCTGAAGAGCTTATCTTTGGTGTTTCCTTTATTTAAACACAGACACTCCTTGTGCCCTTTTCTGATGAACTGGGCTTCCTTTGGGGCAGGTGGGTTCTCTTAGCAGCTTGTCTGCCTCTCCTGGCAGTAACCGAGGGCAGGTCCTGCCTGCTGAAAAACCTCAGCTCCGCAGAATTGTTGGACTTTTCCTTCCCAATGATAATCCAACGTTGTTCTGGCTGCTGTTTGGAGCTCAGAGTGTGCCCTGGGCTGACTGCTGGCGCCCAGAAGGATAAAATGCTGCTGCTGCTCGCGTCCTCTGATAGCTGCCCTCCTTGAGGAGTGTGTCCTTTAGTCTCTCTTACTAAAGCTGACTTGTTACCTTGATCTTTCATATTCTACTTAGAGCTTTGGCCTTTCTGACACTTGTTTTGTTGTTTTGTCCCCACGTGCTTGTGTTGTCTCCTGCATGATTCCTTTGATAATCTGACCCGTGTTCCACTTCCTCCGTTCTCACGTGGATCATGGGCACAGAAAGAGCCTGGGGCTCCACCAGGGCTGTCTCACGCTGCACCACTCGTCTCTTCCCTCTAGCCAGGCAGTTTTCCCTTGCTTAGTTTAAAGGAGCTGCTGCTTCTCCTTCAGGCCTAGCTTCTGCCCTTTTTCTTTTTCCTCCTCCCTTCTCAAGAGTTGCATTCCCTGCAGCAGGTGATCCATGTTCCCCAAATCATTGCTCTTCCTCTCTCCCAGAGACTTTTCAGGTCAAAACCATTCCAAGTTTCTCCCCACTTTCCCAAGCAGATACGTAGGTGGTAATTGCATGGAAATGACCTGTCCTGTTTTTCAGATGATCCTGTTCACCAGGTCTTCAGCTGCTTTGCCTTTTGGGGCTGGCAGACTGCTGTAGGTCCCAAATTGTTTTCTTTTACTAATCACACACCAAAGTAGTTTTTTTTTTTTTCCCCCACTGTTTCATTTCCTTCTGCATTCAGGACTTCAGCGCATCCTTACAAAGCAATAACGATTCTTTTCTATTCCCTTTTCCTCACCAAAGAAGCTCTTTTTGTGTTGTTTCCATCAAAACAGGGTTGATGGGAATTCCTCTAAGCCTATCAAATAATTTCATGTTCAGACTAACTCCGAGCTCTCCTCCATCCTTCCATCATCATCTGGTGGCGTCAGAGCCATCTCGAGGGATCCCTGGCGTGACCTGCTCTCCTCCTTTGATCCATCCTCTCCCTCTCTCCGCAGTCCTGTTCTTTTCTTCCTGAACAGACGCAGGCAAGGGAAACAACCGTTCTGGCTCCACGCTTGCTTCTGGCATTTCAGTTTTTTAGTTTGTAGGAAACAATCTGCTGCGTCTCAAAATATTGTTAAGTGCCAGTGGGGAGCTTGCCCACTCACCATCTGAAGGAATGTGTTACCCACCTGAGCGTCACTCCGGAGATCCCATCACCCCCCGGCTCCTTGCAGTTGCAAAACTCAAGAGGTTTACTCCTTGTCTTTCTTTTGCCCCACACATCCCTCCTTCTGTTTGTGCAGTTGGTGAGAATGTAGTCACAAGTTGCCCTGCTGAACTGTGATTTTCTGGCTCTTGTGCCCTGCAGTGATACTCAAACACGTGTTGCTGCTTGCCAGATCTCAGCTCCTTAATGTGTGAAGCATCTGCTAGGTTTGTGAGTTTGCCAGGGCTGATGGTGTCTCAGGTCACGGGCAAAGCTACTGAGTTCTTTTCTAAAGGTCTGCTGTGAGTGTAAGTGTGACCATCACGTGCTCCTCCTGCCGAATTCGGGATCTGAATAACACGGAAGGGCTGGAGGAGAAACGGGCTTCATTTAATTTGCCTGGCAAACCAAAAGTATTGCTTTCTGTCACGTGGAGAGAGATGGAAGCTGCCAAAAATGCTTAAAAAGGAAAGAACAAACCTCCCTTTATCTTATTTGGGTGTAAGGCTAAGAATACAAAGCTTTCTGCCATATCGGCACCAAGCAGGCACCAGACTGGTTGCTTTCCAGCACAGAGAGTGACCAGGGCTTTCCAGCCTGTGTCAGGGACTGTTTGCCTTGTGCTAATGTAGGTGATGAAAGAGAAGATGTTTCTTTTGGATGCCTAAAGGAAGTGACTTTTATTTTCCTCCAGCTTTCTGATGTGAAGAACACTTCCCTCTTCCTTAGTCGGCTTTCCTGCAGCTCACTCTGTAAAACTCCACAGGACTTTGAAGGAACTGCCTGTTTTTTTTGTTCCTTACATGCATTTTTCCAACCAGCTGATCTGCAATCTGGTTGTGGTTTCTGGACAGCGTGACAGCAGCTGGGGCCTGTCAATCTGTTCCTTCACTGAGCGGCTCTCTCTGCCCCATGCTTTTTATCTCCTTGGCTCTGATCCATGCTGAGATAACTGGTTTTACAGTTTTCTCTTCCGCATGGGGTTTTTCCACCCAGCTCTCTCCCCTTTCAGCCTGACAATCCCTCCTGCTCCTTTATCTCCAGCTGTGCGGGGCTCTCTCTGCTGAGCGATATGGATGAACGCAGCCCAGAACTCTTGGTATTGATGAAGAAAAATCTGTGCTTTAGGCTTCCTGGCCTCGTGGAGTTCAGACTCGCTGTGTACCCACTGATTCTCGTGGGAGGACTTGAGATGTGAGCTTCAGCCAGGAGGTTTCCCTGCCCTTGTGCATCTGTGGGATTAAGTAGAAGCCCAGACATTAAACCTCTTCATGTGCAAGTGTCTGTATGGGAGTTGTTCCCTGCAGGGCTCGTGGATTTGTCTCAGCAACCCTGCCACCTCTCTGGTTCTCCTGCTTGTAGTGGATTCAGCTCAGTGTTGTATGTTTGGTTTTTTTGGAGGTACAGGCTTCCAGTGAAGCGCAGAGGACCACCAGTCCCCAGGTGGTCAAAATCCTTGGCCTGTAGATAAAGCGCTCTGGTGAAGAGGGTTCAAGTGGGAATCAGCTCTTCTACCACCAGTAAAGTGAGTGTTCAGGAATTTCTCAGGTGGCAGAGCTTCCATCCATACAGAGGTTCAGTTGAGGGATGCTGGTACAATGCCCTCTGATACTCCAAGATGTCTTAGTCCTCTCCTAGCTAATTGCCATCTCTCCAGCTTCTCTGTTCCAGGGCACATGCAGTAGGAGACATTTGAGTATCTGGGGAAGGAGCGAGGTTTCTGTCCTGACAGATGTGCTCCAGAAATCAGGCAGAGGGCTGATGTCACTTGACGTCAATCGCAGCCTCCTTCTCTAAGGTGCCTCTTCTTTCCTGCAGCGCAAGAATGAGTACCTGAGATACAGGCGCCTTTTCATGAGCATCGAGCGAGACCAAGTGAGGGAACAGCAGAGGCAGAGAGAGGGGCAGAAGAGAATCGCTGAGTGAGTACATGTGGCTGAGCACCAACCCCTTGGTATCAGCTTTGTCATTGCTGGCAGGGCCATTCTTATGGCTGGAAAGGTCTTGTGTGCTTGGCTGGTGGGAACAGGCAGTGGTGTTTTGGAAAGCACTTCTGCACCCTAAGGGGGCTACAGGGAAGCTGGGCAAGGGCTCTTGGTCAGGGAGTGCAGGGGCAGTATGAGGGAGGAGAGTTTTCAGCTGTGAGAGGAGAGGTTGGATGAGAGAGATGTTAGGAAGAAATGTTTTGCTGTGAGGGTGGGGAGGCCCTGGCCCAGGCTGCCCAGAGCAGTGGTGGCTGCCCCATCCCTGGGGAGGGGTTCAGGGCCAGCTTAGATGGGGCTTGGAGCAACCTGGTTCAGTGGGAGGTGTCCCTGCCCATGGCAGGGGGTGGAGCTGAATGGGCTTTGAGATTCCTTCCAACTCAACCCTTTCCACGATTCTATGAAATGCAGAGGCTCCGAGAAGACCGTGCAGCTTCATAGGACCCCCTTACATCATGGGCAGCATTCTGCCTCTGGCTGCAAGCTGCCCACAATGGGTTAAAACCACCACTTTATCAGCTTTTTAGAAATCGGGGAGTATGTTGAGAGAAGGTCCACCAAGCAGATGCCAGGTGGAAAGCCTGCCTTGTCCCAAGGGTTTATTTCAGTGCCCAGTCTGTGAGCCGTGGGGTGGGATTTATTCAACCAGCAGCCCAGGGGTAACCCTTGGGACGTGTCGAGCCCTTCAGAGGTGCTCAGGGCTTCTCTCTTTACTTTGTGTCCCAGTGCATTGTGGATAGGAGTTAGGAGCTGAACCATTGGGCTGGGAGAGTCTTAGCTTACCAAACTGTGACCCCTGGGAACTGACCCCAAGCTACTATCAAAGAGTTGTAGATTCAATAGGTTGGAAAAGACCTTAGAGATAATCAACTCTAACTGGACCTGTCCGCTACTAAATCATGTCCCCAAGCACCTCCTCTATCTGCTTTTTAAACACCTCTGGGGATGGGGACTCTGCCACCTCCTTGGGCAGCCAGTTCCTGCTCCATGGTACAGTCCGTGTTTAGAAACTTTGAGGCGAGGTCACATCATTAAGCTGGTCTTTATCTCTGGATCCTTTAATGTCAGACCCTTCACCCTCACAGCTATAAACATATATAGTGTAATAAAAAGATTTCCCAGCGTTTGTTCCAGAGTTGAGAACATTATCTGTGTAAAAGTATCGGCCCTTGTTTTGGTGTTCTGTCATCTTCTCCCTTTCTGGGAATTCCTTAAGGAGGAGCTCTGCAAGCTCACACCAAAATAGGAAAGACACTTTAGGGGTGGGTTGGTTTGATTGTTTGTTTGGGGTTTTTTGTTTGTCTCTGCCTTGCCATAAAATGAAACGATGGAGGTCTGACCACGTCCTCTTCAGGCTCTGTGGGAGCAGGGCAGGCACCCAGTGGCAGGATTTTCATGGTCACTTTTTGGAGAGGAATTGCAGGGCTGAAGAAAGGCTCCTCCTGCTGCATTCTTGACATTTAAATTGGCACTGGGGAGGTACAGAGACCTTCTCCTGCCCTGCAAGTGCTGGCGAGACACCAGGGAGTTCTGAGTCAGTGCGATACCATTCATTGCATGTGTTGTCTTGGTTGCAGGGGTGCTGCTCGAGCCGAAAGCTGCTTGGAGAGTATGCGGAAAAGAGCTGGTTTTGTAATTACTTAGTGTAAAGCCTTAAGTTGGCCTTGGCCTTGGTTTCTACAGCAGAAGATTTATGGGGGAGTAGTGAAGGCTCTATTACCACTTCATTAAAAAACATTTTGGAGTTTATAACTTGACTGGAGATGTTTGGCTTAAGCACTTTCCTTCTTGATGTCAAGATTTGACCCCATAAACGGAGGACCGTCCGAAATGCCTCGTTCGTTTGCGTGTCCTCCCTCTGGCTCCTACCCAGTCTGGATTTTTTTATTTTAATGCCTTTTGGCAGTGTTTGACTGTAATGGGTTATTGCATTTGGTACTTGTCAGAGGGAATGAAATGGCAGATGCTTAAGCTTAAAGCCTTTGTGTTCTGTAATTGCTGCTTGTCAAGGGATTGGGTTGTGCCTTTGGTGTGGTTTGTACAGCCCAGCTGCCTCCACCAGGGCTGGAGTGCTGCGTAGGTGCAAGGCAGGTGGAAGAAACAGAGGAAGATTTGGTTAAAAATACCTGTTAAATCCTGCTTTGGAGTAGGTGTGGGATCCTTGGAGCTTCTCTGTTGTACTCAGCACTCTTCTGTTGTGCCCCCAACCCAGAAGATGCAAGGACAGCTTACAGCGGGATCCCGGGTGCCCCAAAATCATGAGACATTAGAGGTGGGGAAGCTGAGCTGTTGGTCCTTCCTAGTGTTTATTGAAAGTCTAGACATGGCTCTTGGTTTTGGAAGGAGCAGCTCTTTTGGGGAATTGCAGTGGGCACTTCATAACAGAAGCATGTGTGCATGTGATGCAGCAGGGAGCTGGAAGGAGAAGTCCGGGGTGATGAAAAAAGTAGCAGGTGGGAGGAGGTCAAGGGCAGGAGAGCATTCACAGGTTGATATTTCCATATCAGGAAAAGGAGGCTTGGAAAGTATTTTTGACCATTTTATATTTCAAGTTGTTAGGAAGTCAATGCTGCAATTGGTGTAGAGTTGATTTTGCGTGCTGGGGGTTGTTGGAGTGAAAACAGCATCTCCATCTCCTTGCCGTGATCTTACAGACGGGGACTAGTGGGGAATGGAGGTTTGGGATGGGGAAGCTCCTTTCCTAAGCATGTGTGTGCCCGCAGGATTAAGAGCAAGAAGGAAAAGGAGCGTAGAGTGCAAGAGAAGAGGATGCAGGAGACGACTGAGCAGCCAGAGCCCACCCTGGGAAAGGGGGCCTGCGAAACTCTGGCCCGGCTCAAACTGGAGGAGAGGAGAGAAAAAAGGCTAAAGAAAACCAGCAGCGGAATAAGGAGCACGTGAGGTATGGTGGGATCCCCTCTCCTTGCGCAGAGCTGGGTGTTACTGGCAGAGTGTGAGCAAGGAAGCTGGTGAAGGGGCTAGAGAACAGGCCTTATGAGGAGTGGCTGAGAGAGCTGGGGTTGTTTAGCCTGGGGAAGAGGAGGCTGAGAGGAGACCTTATTGCTCTCTGTAACTACCAGAGGGGAGGTTGTGGAGAGGAGGGAGCTGGGCTCTTCTCCCAAGAGACAGGAGACAGGCTGAGAGGGAATGGCCACAAGCTCCGCCAGGGGAGATTTAGGCTGGACATCAGGAAAAAATTTTTCACGGAAAGGGTATTGGGCACTGGAACAGGCTGCCCAGGGAGGTGGTTGAGTCACCTTCCCTGGAGGGGTTTAAGGCACGGGTGGATGAGGTGCTAAGGGGCATGGTTTAGTGTTTGATAGGAATGGTTGGACTCGATGATCCGGTGGGTCTCTTCCAACCTGGTTATTCTATGATTCTATGATTTTATCCCTTGCAGGTACATTGAAGCGCTAAGAGCTCAGATAAGGGAGAAGATAAAACTCTGTAACATCAACTTGCCCCCACTGTGCTCCTGCGGGTCCGATTTCTGGGACTCCCACCCAGATACCTGTGCTAACAACTGTGTCTTCTACAAAAACCACAAAGGTAGGAGCTCCTGTTTTTGAGGAGGAAGCGGCACCGGTCATGGAAAGGGTTGGGTTGGAAGGGACCACAAATCCCATCCAGTCCCACCGCCTGCCATGATCAGGGACACCTCCCACTGGATCAGGGGCTGCCAGCCCCATCCAACCTGACCTTGAACACCTCCAGGGATGGGGCAGCCACCACTGCTCTGGGAAACCTGGACCAAGGCCTCTCCACCCTCACAGGAAGACATTTCTTCCTAAAATCTCATCTCAATCTCCCCTCTTTCAACTCAAAACCGTTCTCCTCCTCCCCTCCCTGCCCTCCCTGTTCCAGAGCCCCTCCCCAACTTTCCTGGAGCCCCTTTCAGGACTGGAAGCTGCTCTTAAGGTCTCCTTAGAGCCCTCTCTCCCCAGGCTGATCAACCCCAACTCTCCCAGCCTGTCCTCATATGGGAGGTGCTCCAGCCCTCAGATCCCCGTGGGTTCCTCTGAACTTGCTGTGCCAGATCCGTGTCCTTTCTGTGCTGAAGACTCTGATCTTGAGCACAGCCTGGAACAATACCTGGCTGAGCAACTGGAACTTGTCTTTTAGAGGGAAAGTAATCGAGAAATTAGGGCTTTATGAAAATCGTTGGCTTTCCATCTTTGGTTGGCATGCTGCTTTGTGATCAGGGCTGTGCAGAATGTGCGAACAAGCCTGTGGAAAGCTAAACCAATGTTGCTTTATCTTAAAAAACCAGCTGCTCTATGGTAAAAGGCTGAAGCTGGCACAGGTCATAAGTGAAATGCTCATCTGCTAATGCTGCCTCTGTGTCCCTCAGCTTACAGCCGTGCTCTGCAGTCCCTCATCTCATCCTGCGCCCCCATGGACAGGACACCGTCAGCGAGGCTTCCCTTCCGAGACCTGGCCACACTCTGCGCTCGCCTGGGGCAGCCTCGGTGAGGGGAGCAGCCGTGGTCCCCAGCCCCCTGGTTTTTGGGGCTGCTGGAGGCAGAAAGCCCAGTCCTCCCTGCTCCCTCCACTCCATCCACAACGGCGCCTTTGTGTTCCTGCTCCTTTGCTCAGGTTTGAGCTGCACCTCTCCTGCTCTGGTCCGCATGTGCTTGGCCGGACCAGACGCATGGGTGAGGGTTGGTGTGAAGGAGCTGATTGTGGGGCTGGTTTAGAGGCAGGCACTTCAATTTTGTGGAATAAACTGTTTTCAAGGGTCGTTTTGTCTGGGCAGGAGTGTGAAAGGAGGAGAGATGAAGGGATGAACAGCTCCTAGAGTTAGAGACCCTCCTAGTTTCTAACCTCTTAGAATCATGGAATGGTTAAGGTTGGAAAAATCCTTTAAGCTCCTCCAGTCCAAGTGTCAGCCCAACCCCACCATGCCTATTAAACCATGTCCTGAAGTGCCACATTTACACCCTTTTTTAACACCTCTAGGGAAGGTGACTCTTCCTTCCCACTCCCTTTTCTCCATTTCCCTATGGCTCCTACCAGCCCATGCCTCTCCAGTCACGCTCCAGAGCTGGCTATTTATTGCTCCTTCCCTTTCTTCCTGGTGAGACCCTCTCCTCCACTCCCCTCCACCCAGCTTGCACTCCTCCAGCCTCTATTTATCTAGGGAAAGGAGCTTTTTCCTAGAAAAAAGGTGTTTGGTCTGGGGATGAGCAGGGCTCTGCTGTGCTGCCACTGTCCCTCTGTGCACGCTGCTGGAGCACAGTCATTTTACCAAGCCCCGGGGATGGTGCCGTTCCTCTCCGTGTTTAAAATCCACCCATTTCTCCCTGGAAGAATGACACGTGCGGGTAACGTGTTCCTGGATGGAAATTGCACCCTAGCCCAGCATTAATATTTGCTGCTCTTTGGCCCCCTCCTGCCACCTCTCCAGTATTAACCACGGCAGGAAGGATGGGTGGCTGAGTGTGCCGGCTGATTTCTCTTCCCTCTTCTGATGCCGCCTGCTGCGAAGCAAACCCGTGACCCCGGTCCAGAGGTAGCGGAGGCACTGAGCCGGGGCGAGGGATGCTCCTCCATTCCCCGCTCACTCTGGACAATCATTAGTCCCAGGCCCATTCGCACAGTGGGTGCTATTTATTAACCAGCGTTTGCGTCAGGGGAAGGCATCACAGGCTGAATCGGGGGTGTCGAGGTGGAATCGTGCAGGGCAGGATCCGGCCTGGGAAGTTTTTTGCATGCGGCGGGGCCAGGGAAGCGAAAGGCTGAAGCTGCAAATGCATTTTTGAGATGATTTCAGGGCTGGGCTCTGCTCCTGTTCCTGAGAGGGGGTTGATTCACCTTCCCCTAGAGGGGTTTAAGGGACGGGTGGATGAGGTGCTATGGGACACCGTTTAGTGGTTGATTGGAACGGTTGGGCTTGATGATCCGGTGGGTCCTTTCCAGTCTAGTGATTCTGTGATTCTAAGCGTTTCCTTGGCAGGGCCCGAAGGTGTCGCTTGCGTCCCGGGGACCCCCCGCTTTCCACCTTTCCCGAGCGGCTCCCCCACAGCGTCTCGGTCCAGAGGAACCGGTGACGAAAACCATCGCTGAGCCTCGAGCCCACGGTCTGTCCCTCGCTCGACATCTTCGGGATCCTTGGAGAGCGGGGATTTCTCCCTCCCGGTGTGAAACCCGAGGGAGAAGTGGAGCGGGACTCCCCAAATCCCCGGGACCAAACCCCAAAGCCCTGGGCTCCAGGCGGCTCAGTCCGAGCCCTTCGGGGCAGCGGAGGCGCGAGAGCCAGCGGTTGCTGCGGCGTCCGCCCTCGAGTCGCGTGGGGAGGCGGGGCCAGAGCCATGAAAAGGGCCGGCGAGGGCCCCGGGGGTGGCGGAGGCACCGGCAGCACCGGCATGAGGGCACCGCTCGCCCCCGGGGTGCGGCTGCTGCGAGCCCTGCCCCGGGACAGCCGGTGAGAGACGCCGGGACAGGGGAGTGGGAGGGGGAAACTGGGATAGGGGGAGCGAGACCAGGAGAAGGGGACCATGATTGGAACCAGGATAGAGACACTGGGATAAGGGAACTGAGATGGGAACCAGGAGAGCTGGTGAGCAGGGACCGGGATAGGGAAACCGGGATAGAAGAACCAGGAGAGGGGACCGGGATAGAGGCACTGGGATGGAGGGATCGGAATTGGGCAGGGACAGCCGGTGAGCATGAGGGACTGGGATGGGAAGCAGGACTGGGATGGGGGCACTGGCACTGGGATGCAGGGGATCGGGCAGGGACAGCCGGTGGTGTGGGACACGGGCACCGGGCCAGTGCAGTGGGATTGGCAGCGGGATGTGGGTATCGGGCCAGGCCCCTGGGCACCAGTGAGTGATGGGGGACACAACAGGACCAGGATGGGCACAGGGGAGCACGGGAGCCACTGGGATGCAGGGGATGGGGCTGGGACACTGGGACAGGCGCCGGGATGGGGAGACTCGGCAGCGGCAGCCAGGCTGGACTCCAGCCCGGGGACGGCCACCGGCCCTCGACTGCTTGTTCAGGGACTGACACTGCACCAGGGTCACTCGCCCAGGGACCAGCACCTTACTGGGCCCTGGCCCTGGGCTGGCAGCCGCTTGCCCAGGCACCAACATCGACCCTCGGCTCTGGGTCCCGCGTGAGCGGATCGGGCGCGGGCGTTTGCAACTTGCACTATGCCAGGACAGAGCCCTCCGAGCCCCGTTGGGCGCCATGATGCCGGCCAGGGGGATGCGGGCACCCCCTGACGGGAGCCTCAAGCTGCCCCTCCCACGTGTGCCAGGCCCATGCACTCACAGCTTGGTGGGATTGTGGAATCCCGACAGTTCTCCTCCCTTGTGGTGAGGCGACGAGCGCCATGCCCATCCAGTTTTATCCAATATATTTATTTTTCACAGCTGGTGTCCAAACACCCCCGTGTTTGTCCCTCAGCTGTGATTTTTTCCCCTGCCAGAACCCATGGGATATAAAAGACACCCCAAACCTCTGGCTAAGCCGGATACCACACATGGAGTTTCTCTTCCCCTTCCTCCCCACGGCCTCTCCGTTCCTTTTGGATCGGCCCCGCAGGATTTTGAGGGGTTTTTGGTTTTTTGAGGTTGGGAACCAGGAATTCTTTGGCTGTGGTGCAGTTGCCGGGCCCTGCGCTGGGTACCTTGAGTCCCTGCAGCGCTGTGAAGTGAAGCTGCGGTTAAGAGCAGGACAGGCTAAAACTTCTTTTTCCTTCTTTTATTTTTTTTCCTAAACGTGCAGCAACCCCGTGACATTGCCCAGAACCGCAGCTGCCCTGACCACTCGCATCCTCTGCGCTGCCATAAAACCCTCTGCAAACCCTTGCCTAAACACAGAGGTTCCCTACATCCCTCAGGGATGCTCATCCCACTCTGGAAGGTGCTGGATCCTTTTTGGGATTCTCCAGGCTTTATCCCTCAGCTTTGCTGGGAGCGGCAGCCCCAAGCCCAGGCCCCATTTCCCCACTACTTTCCTGCATTTTATTCAAGCAAAGAGGACAAAGGCAGAGGGACTGGATATTGCTCAGGGCATACCACCCCCCGCAACTGTTTTTTGGTTAACACCAGAAGTGATGAATCGGCCACCGGCTCGTGCCCTGTTTCCACCCGTGACACTGGGAAAGCGCTTGCTCACACCGTGGTTTGCTGGGATGGTGGCTTGAGGAGGTGGAAACACCACTCGGTGCCCCCACAGAAACCCAACAGCCCTTACACCCCATCCTGGGCCTCTGGCGGCGCTGGACACCTCCCTCCCGGCTCGGCTGAGAGGATTCAGCTCCCTGATCGGCACCAGAGTTCCCTTCGGTGTCAGGGGGATTTTGTCAGGGAAACAGGCAAGAATGACCCTGGTGCTGTGTCCGGTTCTGGAATCCTTGGCATAAGAAGGAGATGGAACTGTTGGAACAGGCCCAGAGGAGGCCACGGAGATGATCTGAGAGCTGGAGCTTCTCTGCTATGAGACCAGGCTGAGAGTTGGGCTTGTTCAGCCTGGAGAAGAGAAGGCTCTAAGGAGACCTTAGAGCAGCTTCCATTGCTGAAAGGGGCTCCAGGAAAGCTCAGGTTGGATGGGGGTTGGAGCCCCTGTTCCAGTGGGAGGTGGCCCTGCCCACAGCAGGGGGTGGAACTGGATGGGTTTGAGGTCCCTTCCAACCCAAATCATTCCATGATTCTGTGGGGTTTTTTCCATTGTTTTTCTAAGACCCTGCAGGTTAAATAGTGATGAGTCCCTGTGTGTGCCCTAAATCTGCATCCGCATCCCAAGCAGATTCAGCCTGGCTGAGATCGATGGGAGCATCACCTCTCATCCCCCTCACTGGATAATTTTCTCCAAAAAGCATGGATTTTAGATCTGGGAATGAAGAGCACGACTAATTCAAGGCTGGAGCTGAGACATCCCCACTGGGCTGGGCTTTGCCACCCATCCCCCTAACCCTGACCCTCCGGTCTCTCCATCCTGCAGGTATCGGGGCCTGACACTGGTGCTGACCTTCCTCTGCTACACCAGCTACCACCTCTCCCGAAAACCCACCAGCATTGTCAAGGTTCGCTCCCACCTCATCCCAGGCGTGGGGAGAGGAGACGTGGGGATGGGGGGGGTCTTGAGATTCACCTCTCTCCCCACAGAGCCAGCTGCACCCCAACTGCTCAGCCTTGGGTCCAAACCCCCACAATGACTCCAACAGCAGCTCGTGGTGCAGCTGGGCACCCTTCGGCAAGGCTGAGCGCCCCCGTCACCCCGAGCCGAGTCACGGCCAGAGGTTTTGGCAGGGGGCCAGCTGCTCATTAGGCACCCGGAGGTAATTAATGTGCCTTGTGTCCCCGGGCCAAAGGGCAGCAGCAGGTGGTGAAATCGGGGCCAATATGGAACCGGGTGCCAAAGCCGCTGGCGCCTGGCCACGACCCAAGAGCTGCCCTTCCCCAGGGAGAAGCGTTTTGGGGATGGGGGATGAGGACCAGCCAGTGGCCACGTGGAGGGAAACAGGATGGTGGCCTGGCTGATGTGGCCCTGATATTTCTTTTGCAGATGGGGACAACTACAATGAGCTTTTCGGGGCGCTGGATAATGCCTTCCTGGTGGCCTATGCCATTGCGATGTTTATCAGGTACCCAAGGCCTTTGCACCCCTTTTCCTCTGCACACCAGTTTGTAGTCCCAAACTGGTTTCCATCAAGTGGTGCTAACGGGAAAGCAGCTAGGTGCTGGGATCCACTTGGGATTCGGGCACCAACGTGGTGTGATGCCGCCCATTGGCAGCATCACCCGTGACGGCCCCTTTCGGCACTCTTCCTTCTCTCTGCAGCGGCATTTTTGGGGAGCGCCTCCCGCTGCGGTACTATCTGTCGGCGGGGATGTTGCTGAGCGGGCTCTTCACCGCGCTCTTCGGCCTCGGCTACTTCTGGAAGATCCACGTCCTCTGATACTTCAGCATCATGCAGGTCTGTCTGTGCCAGAGGTGCCCAGGCTCTGGATTTTACTGGCCTGGCCATATCCCAGTTTTCTGGTGGCTCTTAGGGATCAGGGTGGCCCAGTGTCAGGTGGGAGCATGCCGGGCATTTCCACTCTCCGCAAAACCTGGTTACGAGTAGTGTGGGTGCTGAAACCACCGAGCGCGCCGGTCCAGCCAAGCAGGTTGGGCGGCCGGTTTGGCAACACCAGCTGCTCCTGATTTAGCCATGGGAACAATGCAAAAGGCTCCGGGATTGCCCCAGCAGGGAAAAAAAATACCCAAACCAAGCATATTCTGGCCAGCTTTGGGATGGGTTTTGAGCCCAGTTGCCTGAAGCAGCGGAAGGGCTGCGCTCCGTGGATCCAGTCGGCACTCGCTGGGTGCCGACAGTGCCGTGTGATGCTGCCCATCTCTTGCTAGGTCTGCAATGGGCTGGTGCAAACGACCGGCTGGCCTTCTGTTGTGGCGTGCGTCGGGAATTGGTTCGGGAAGGGAATGTGAGTGATTCTCCAGCGTATTGCACCCTGGTCCTGGTCCCTGTTGGCCCTGGCGATGCCAACCCCAGCTCTGTCCCTGCCAGGAGAGGTTTCATCATGGGCATCTGGAACTTGCACACCTCCGTTGGCAACATCTTAGGGTCACTCATCGCCGGCGTCTGGGTTTCCTCCGCCTGGGGCTTCTCCTTCGTTGTGCCTGGCACCATCATCACTGTCATGGGCATCATCTCCTTCTTCTTCCTTGTGGAGTGTGAGTGGCACAATCTGGGGCACAGCAGATGCCCGGTGGGACAGCAAGATCGGCAGGGCCGTAATTTTTCTCCTGACCCAGCTCTGAGTGTTTTGGACAACCCAAATACTTTCCAGCTTGTGACAAGCAGGGATATGGAGCCGACCACCACAGAGATGCTCAACATCCTTTGGGATCACCCAGGCAGGCCCAGCCTCCTGTGCCACTCGCTCCTCTTGGTCTGTCTCTGTAGGAACCATTTGGGAAGCCCTTTGGGATCTGACCAGGGCTTTTCGCTGCCAGGAAGCGGGCACCAGAGACGCAGCCCAGCCCTGGGGGGATTGCAGCCCTACATTTCCCCCTTAGCAGCACATGAGGTGCTGGAGCAGGGCTGGTCCAGGCTCTCACAGGATCTCCTTTCTCCCTGCAGATCCCGAGGATGTTGGCTGCAACCCACCTATGCATCACACGAGTTGCTTTGATTCCCAACAGGCTCGTACTGGGCCAGGTTGCACTTTTTAGAGTAAAACAACCTGAGTGTCAGGTCGTAACATCAGAAATCGGAGTGGTGTTCAGTAATTGCACAGAATGCTCACTGCTACTGCGGTCTGAGCATCCTCGGGGTCACCTCCTGGCCCCTCTGATGGTTCAGCCCTTTGCAGCAATGAGAGCCGCCACATCTCCTGCTTTCGCCTTGCCTTTAGATGGCCTCCGATGAGGAGGATGTCGGACGGGTGACCTCCAAAGAGAAGGACCCCAAAGCAGTCACCTCCAACGAGGGGCCACTGAGAGTCTCAGGCCAAAGCAGTGGGGATCACTCCAACAACCCCAAGGAACCCGCTGAGGAGCCTGAAGCCATCAGCTTCCTCGGGGCGCTCCCGATACCTGTGAGTCATGGGACGCCCCTTGTGTTGTGATGGGGATGGAGGGAAGAGCAAAGCCAGGGCAGCTCACCCCATCAACAGAGGGAGAAAGAAGCTCCTCTGATGTCTCCTCCTGTCCTCGCAGGGTGTGGTGGAGTTCTCCCTTTGCCTGCTCTTCGCCAAGCTGGTGAACTACACCTTCCTCTACTGGCTGCCCCTCTACATTGTGAATGTTGGTGAGCTCTTGGGGAGGGTGAGGCAGGAGCAAGTGTGGCAAGGACAGCATCTTCTCATCTCTCTTCTCTCCCTTGCAGCTCATTTTGGGGCCAAGGAAGCTGGGGACTTGTCAACTCTTTTTGACGTCGGGGGCATTTTAGGTTTGTGGCTGGGCTGTTGGGGTGGATCAGGGATGGCTTGGGGACAACCCTGGCTTTGGTGGGAATTGCTCTCCATGAAGCACTGCAGTGAGGTTTATTCAGTGTTCTCAGCACTCTGCAGGCAGAAAATGCCCCTCACCTTTGCCATCCTGTTGACCATCACAACAGCTTTCCTTGGATCTTGCTTGCTTTCTCCTAAATAATACATCTCAGAAGTGTGGAAGGGTTGAGAGCTGTGTGCAGGTGTATAGAAACATCTGCAGGGAGAAAGTGGTGTGAATAAACCAAAGCTCCTATGTCGGGGTCCATTTGTTCCATGGCGATCCCGGGAAGAATCACAGACACATCAATACGATGCAGATTCAATCCGTTTATTTCACAGGCTGCATACACTTATATACTATCTCATACAGGCTTTGTTCGCTAGTCATCTAATCATTGGTTAATACCTACTTCTTTACTTTTAAATCCATTGGTTAGTATCCAATTACATTATCAAAACACACGCTCTGACTCCACCTAACCTTCCTGACCCCAAGTCGGTTGCTTAGTTACATTGCCCCTTATCTTGTGACCTCGGCAACTTGTTCAAGATAATCACCGAACTGACTCATATTCCTTTAGCACCGCTAGGGCCCCAACACCTCCCCCTCTTTTTTCAAACACCATATTGGCTATTCTACTCATTTGTGATTGAAAGCATTTAATTATACATGGATTTTCAATCATCATTATCAACAATACTAATAACACGGTTAGTCAATACTAATAACACGATTAGTATAGGACGAACAAAAGAAATCAGCCATGATCCTAAGCCCAAAGTTTTAAGCCAAGAGTCTAGCCCCCATGATTCTTCTTTTAACTTGTGTAGTCCCTGCTTCATTTCTTTAAGTTCATTAAAGATGGAAGATGAATGATCAGACAGGTTCATACAACACATTCATTCAAACTCTTCACAACCATGACCCTGTGCTAACAACAAAAAAGTCAATGGCAGCTCTATTCTGTAACACAGCGTGATTAACACTGGCTACATTTTGAGTCAATTTTCCTAAAATGTCAGATGTCAAATTCTATTTGGCTTTAGTCCAACAGGCTACTTGTTTCAAGGCTGTCATCAATTTAGTAGTTACTACTCCAGGCATAAGCATTGAGGTAACGACAGTTTGTAGCTTAGACCAAAATTTTGGTTCACCAATTTCTTCACAATCTAACTCATGAATTTCCCTTTTAGACCGTGACGATGACGTTACTTTTGCCAGTTTTATTACCTGAGTTATATTAGGGTGAAACAAACTCAATTTTCCTAGATAACATGGTCCCCCATTAGGATTGCTTGGGACTCCGTTCCATGCTCTATTACCACAAATGAGTAATATTCCTGGTGGTAATACCTTTGCTATTAGTCAAATTGCAATTAGTATATGTTTGCTCGTGTACATCTTGCGTCTTCAAGTGTGAATCTAGTGTACCCCAATAGTTCGTATTTCGCATGCTTGTCGGCGGTAAAAAGGATACCCAACCTCCCCGTCGGGTGGCATTAGTGGCATTCAAACATCTCCAAATATCTAATTCTTCTGGTGGACTAGTACAATTGTCAAACAAATTCTTTATTATGGCACATTGCCACCCCAAGTAATTCCATGGAGATTATTTTTTTTTTTCTTTTTTTTCTCCTTTTTTCTCTCGAATCTCCTGGATGTAACGGAATTGTGAAAAAACAATCTTTTAAATCAATAATTAACAATTCCCAATGTTCTGGAATCATGATTGGGAAAGGTCCAAAAACACCAGTGGCAATCGACACTTTAGGCCGGTGAGAAGGCCACTGTTGTTTTGAAACAATATTTACATCAGCACCTGTATCAATAAACATTTTTCTCTCTTCATTTCACCAGTTTTGGCTCTCATTGCGATTTGACATTCTGGCTTTGCCTTATGTTTGTCTAAGGTCAGATATACTTGCGGTTGTCCATTAGAACCAAAACTTCCATCGCCGCGATCATCAGCTCCTGTCACTGGCATACAAGATTTAAAAGGAACTAACTGAGCAATGCAGCTTCCTGCAGGTATGAATACAGGAGGTGTTAATGTCAAAACCATAATTTGAATAACTCCAGTAAAGTCTGCATCAATGACCCCAGGTAAAACAAAGATTCCCAACCAAATTATTGATAATCATACTAATTACAAGGCAGTAAAGCCAACCCCAACTGTCCTTTTACATTTCCTGGTATTGTGTGAAGTGCAGACGATTGCAGCACTACTGTGATGGTGGTGATCATGTCTGTCTCGGTGCTGCCTCTGGTTCTTGTTCTGAGGTGAGAGCTGCTGCTTGCCGTGTTGGTACTTGCCTCTGAACCGTGCTTTGCTCCTGTTTTTCTGAAAACATTGTCCCATTCTTATCCCGTTTTGATCTACACCAACTGGTAAAATGTTAGCACTTTCCACACTGAGGGCAGATTTTAGGCCCTGTATCCTGGCATTGCATGTGGCAGTGTCTTTTAAAATGTATTTCCTTGCCGCATCTCTAACAGAACGTATTTCTGTCCCAGATTACAGTCAGGGCAGCAGCTACCAGCTGTGCTTGATAGGTAAATGATCCCAGCTGTTGTTGTAGGAGTTTTCAGACCACACCGTATCTTTTTATATTTGTCATTAGGATTTTTGTCACTGATTGCAAAATGAAAGTTTCTTTAACTGCTCGGTTGTCTACTTGTTTGTCAAGCACATTCTTCGATCTAGCTATAAACACCATATACGGATCATGCCTGTTTCAACTTTCAAAATCCGGTATCTTTATAAGTGTTTGATAAAACAAAAGACGTATCTGTTGCAAAATTGCATAATTTAAACTGTCTTGATTCTTGAACTGTTACCAATGTTGTTTGATTGAGTCATTTCTTAATGCTGAAACTGCCTGGGTTTCACAGCGGCAGGGGTGGCGAGCGGCGCCCCTCCGCCCAGGGCAGTGCCCTCCTCGCCCCCCCGCTGATGAAAATAAATCAAAGTTCTCCCAGGGGCTGCTGCAGCCTCTCCAGTCGGGGCCACAGGAGCTGTTCCTCCCTGCTGACTTGTGCCCGTTGGTCTGAGGGACAGGGGGGAGGTGGATCAGGCCCCTTCTTGGTGACTATCGGACCCAGATCAAAGGGTTTGTTTGCCTCATCCCCTCCCAGACCACTCACCTGGCCAGTGGTGAGTTTCTCAAGTTTACGCAGCTCTGCCCGCCACCTGAGCTTCACCATTCCATTGCTCTATTAGCATTCGAACAGCACGGAATGTTTTCATGTGAGTTCTTGCCTCCTTAGATCCTAATTGTACGTTTTCCCGAAGTTCTCTTCCAACATGTTCCCCGGCTGTGCAACTATACAGTTGAGCCATATTAGTGAAAAACCTCTTTCTTCAGCACCACAAGAGCAACCCCGTTATTGCTTGCCGATCTAATTTACTATCAGTCTTATCCACGAGCTTCATTAAGCTCTCCAGCACAGTGCGCTCCAATGCCAATGCGGCAATTCCCATCCTGCGTCCCTGACTCACCGGTCAGTCATGGCCACTTCCCGCCTCTCTCGGACGGCCCAGCTCACCCTCCAAGGGTCTTTTTCCTTCGCTGGCAGCAGGATCTTCCTCGCCCTTCCTCCGCAACCTCCTTTACCCCTGTATCACGTCGGGGTCACTCGTTGTCGGGGTCCATTTGTTCCGTGTCGATCCCGGGAAGAATCACAGACACATCAATACGATGCAGATTCAATCCGTTTATTTCACAGGCTGCATACACTTATATACCATCTCATACAGGCTTTGTTCGCTAGTCATCTAATCATTGGTTAATAACTACTTTCTTTACTTTTAAATCCATTGGTTAGTATCCAATTACATTATCAAAACACACGCTCTGACTCCACCTAACCTTCCTGACCCCAAGTCGGTTACTTAATTACATTGCCCCTTATCTTGTGACCTCGGCAACTTGTTCAAGATAATCACCGAACTGACTCATATTCCTTTAGCACCGCTAGGGCCCCAACACTCCTCACTCTGATAGTTATATTTAACCTTGGGGACGTCTCACTCAAAAGCTGGGGGATGAAACAGCACCACAGCACAGCATCCCATAGTATTTTTGACTAAACCAGGGCAAAGCTTTGCTGCTGGTGCAGCCTGACCAACACCTGTGACTCCTTCTTGCAGGTGGGATCTTTGCCGGCCTTGTCTCTGACTACACCGGTGGCAGAGCCACCACGTGCTGCGTGATGCTGGTCATCGCCGCTCCCATGGTGCGTTGTCATGTGGGGAAAAAACAGTCACAAGGATTTCTTTTCCTCCAGCTCCTTTGAGTCACGGCCACCTTCCTCTTCCCAAGCACCTGGGATGAACTGGTCATGCACTCGGCTGAGATAAGAGCTGGGATCAATCCATGTGCCTAGATGTTCCCGGTGTGGACCTCCACATCTGGGGGCTGGTAGGGGCATGTTTAGTCCCTGACAGCTAAAGTAAAACCCCTTAGGTTTTTTTCCCTCCATCTTGCCATAACCCTGTCCTGTCTTAAAGCCTTGGGTGTCCCATTGAGCAGCCCAGCCTTCATCTCTTTGCTCTGCATCCCCAAAGCCCTCATGCTGACAGCCTTGTGCTCCACTTTCTTTGGGCAGGACATCCTTCCTGAGCACCTGCATGGAGCTCATTTGGCTTTGCTGCCACAAACCCACCTGTAATCCAAGCCTGGCTGGCTCTGGGTTGCAGACCTCTACCCTCCAAAGAAGTTGGCGCACAATGAAAAGCAGAGAGGCTGCATCGCCTCCACATCCCCTGGTAGCACCACCTGGCTCCTGCCAGCGCGTGAGCCTCGCCGGGCCATAAATCGCGGCAGCACCTCTGTTTGCCAGGTATTTAATCTGGCAGGCAGATGGCAGGACGCGAAGCCAGGGGCTCGGCTCCCATCCTGGCTGGTGCTCTTCTTTTCAAACCCCGCATAGCTGAGGGGGGCTGCAAACCTTGGCACCAACAATAATTCAGGTCCCCACCTTGTGCATCCTGTCCCCAGGATGCTGGTCCAAGGAAAAGAGCTGGGGAAACAGCTGGGATAGCCATAACCGGATCATCTCGTGTCTCTTCCAGCTGTTCCTATATAACCATATTGGCCAGAATGACATTGGCACATCAGGAAGGCGCTCATGCTCAGTCCAAATTCTGCTTCTGAACATGAAAGATGCAGTGCTGGGTGCCAGCAACACTTTGCCACTTTGCTGGCTCTTTCTGAGCTCAGAAAAAACAATGTGTTCACCTCCAAAAGAGTTTCCTGGCCTCCCTTCCTAGTTTATTACCGTGAAATTGAGATTTCCTCTTCCCAGGGCTTGCTGCCTCCAGCTGCTGCTACCTGCTGTGCAGTGGTTTGGCATAGATTGGCTCCATGAGGTGGTAAATCAGGAGCAGGAACAGGGACCCAAGGAAGACCAGGCTCCTCACAGCCAGGAGAACGAAGCAGCCAATCAAGAAACTGTCCACAATCTGCAGAGTGGGCGGAAAAAAAAAAAAAAAAAAAAAAAAGACCACAACACACGTTACAACCTCATAGAATCATGGAATATCCTGAGTTGGAAGGGACTCACAAAGTTGATCAAGTCCAACTCCTGTCCCTGCATAGGACAACCCCACAATTCACACTGTGGGGCTGAGGGTAGTCGCAAAACGCTTCTAGACTATTGTCAGGCTTGGGATTGTTTCCCTGGGAGCTGCTCCAGTGCTCCACCACCCTCTGGGGAAAGAACCTTTTCCTAATGTCCAACCTAAGCCTCCCCTGGCATCTTCCTGCCATTCCCTCGGGTCCAGAGAGAAGCGCTCAGCGCCTGCTCCTCCTCCTTCTCCCCATGTGAGGAAGGCGCAGAGCACTAAGCCTCAGTCTGCTCTGGGAGCCTAGAGGGAGCATGCCACGACCTGGAAAAGAGGATCACCCACCCCAGGAGGAAAATCTTTAGGGTTTTCCCCCCTCACTTTTCACTCCTGATGCAGGTGCTTTCTGTGGGAAGCGGGGTATGTGACAAATGACTGGAAGAAGAATCCCTTTCCTCTGAAAAAAAAAGCCACTCATGGAACAGTAAACATGGAGGAAAGGAGCAACACAGGGAAGAAGAGTAAAAACCTGCAGCAGCTCTCCCCAGCCACAAATCTCCCAGCACTACACACAACTGCGCAGTTCACCCCTTTTAAAAGGGAAATGGGAGAAAAGAACCACAAAAGATTAAAAAAAAAGAAGATACAGTAGCAACATGAGACACAACTGGGGGAGATCCTGCGCCACAGTGAGGGCAAGGGGCTGGATAAAAACGAAGTAGGATCTGTGCTTGGGTGCTGTAGTGACCTATGGAAGAGATGATCTGCTGTTACTGGCCTTTAAAGCAGAAAAAAGCTGAGGGAAGTGAAAAGCTGCCAAATTAGAAGGAAAATTATCAAAACTACCTGGCATGGGGCTACTGCCATGGGCCAAGGTGTAGTTGGAGATGGAGGCAGGCAGCAGCAGACAGAACCAGGGCCAAGCTGATCATCCCCTGGGCCGCAAGGCATCCCGAGGAAAAGGGCCATCCCCAGGGCACCCCTGAGGGTCACTGCCAGCCTGCTCACAGAGATGATTCTCCTCCTCTGTTCTGCTTCTATGAAACCTCACCAGGACCCAATTCTGGAGTCCCCAGCACAAGAAGGACATGGAGCGGTTGGAGCAAGTCCAGAGCAGCACACAGAGATGATCATAGAATCACTAGGTTGGAAAAGACTTCTTAGATCATCGAGTCCAATCCTTCCTATCTGATACTAAACCGTGTCCTTGAGTATCTCTTTTACCAGTCTTTTAAATACCTCCAGGGATGGTGACTCGACCCCCGCCATGGGCAGCTTGTTCCAGTGCCTATTGACCTTTTCTGGGAAAAATTTTTTCACAGATGTGATGTGAGGTCTGGAGCACCTCTGCTATGAGCACAGGCTGAGAGAGCTGGGGTTCTGGTTGGAGAAGAGAAGGCTCTGGGAGAGCTTCTAGGGCTGAAAGGGAAAAGCTGGGGAGGGGCTCTTCATCAGGGCGTACAGGGAGAGGATGAGGGGAACGGTTTTGAGCTGAAAGAGGGGAGATTGAGATGAGATCTTAGGGAGAAATGTTTTGCTGCGAGGGTGGAGAGGCCCTGGCACAGGTTGCCCAGGGAAGCTGTGGCTGCCCCGTCCCTTGGGGTGTTCCAAGGCCGGGTTGGATGGAGTTCGGAGCCCCCGATCCAGCGGGAGGTGTCCCTTCCCCGGGCTTTGCTGTCCCCTCCGTTCCAGGGCAGCCCCAGCCCCGCACTCACCTCCCGGGCTTCCCTCGGCGCAGGCCCCTCCTGCCCACGCGGCCAGAGCAGCAGCGCGGCCGTCACCACCGAGGCCCCCAGCGCCGGCCCCGCCGCCCTCGACCTGCAGGCGGGTGCACAGGGCTCCGGCCCCGGCCCCCCTCACCGCTCACCGCGCCCGCCCGGCCGCCCGGAACAGCGCCAGCGCCAGCAGCAGCGCCAGCGCCCCCGGGCCCAGCGCCGGACCCGCCGCGCCGCCCGCCATGCCGAGTACCACTTCCGCCCGCCGCTTCCGCCCCGCCCGCCGCAGCCAATCAGCACCGCCCGCCGCTCTCCCTAGCAACCACCCCTCCAGCTACAGCCAATCAGCGCCGCCCGCCGCCGCCCCGGCAACGGCTTAGCCCGCTCACAGCCAATCAGCGCCGCCCCGCGCCCGCCCGGCGCTTCCCCTTGGCTGCGCCGCGGGGTTGCACGGGCGGCGCGCGGAGCGGTGCGGGACTCCAGCCCCAGCGCCATCCTGGACCCCATCCCGGCTCCCATCCCGCATCCCCCCATCCGCATCCCCCCATCCCAGACCCCATCCCCATCCCCATCCCTATCCTGGACTCCAGCTCCATCCTGGACCCCATCTCCAGCCCCATCCCAAGCCCCAGCCCCATCCCCATCCTGGACACCATTGCAGTGCCCGTCCCGGTCCCCATCCAGCTCTTCATCCAGGTCCTCATCAAGATCTCAGTCCTGTCCCGATCTCCATCCTGAGCCCCATCCCTGTCCTGGTCCTGATCCCAATCCTTATCCAGGTCCTGATTCCTATCCCAGTCCCAATCCCTATCTCCATCCCAGTCCCCATCCCGGTCCTGATCCGTGTTCCTATCCCCATCCCCATCCCTATGTCTCTCCAATCCCAATCCCCATCCTGGTCCCATTCCCCATCCCATCCTGGGCTCAATCCCCATCCAGATTCTGGTCCTGATCCTGCTGTCAGTCCTAATCCTGATCCCATTCTTGAACCTGATCCCAGCCCCATCTCTCCCGGCAGCACGGAGCTCACCAGCCCCTCGTGCCAGTGTCCCTGTCCTGCTCCTGGAAGGTGCTCCCCATGGAATGGCAATTCCCCACCCTCCCTCCCCACCATGTGAGAATGGTCTGTGCTTTACAAATATTTCGTTGCTCCTTGCCAAAAAGGGAGCGCACTGAAATGGCAACAGTGTTGGCCCCCACTGGGATGTTTGGGCTCTTTCCAGGGTTTGGGAGGCATGGCTGAGTGAGGATGTCCTCATGTAACTCTGCTAGCTCTGCTCTAGACTGAAAGCCCACAGGTGCCTTCAGCCCCTGAGAGCCTGAGGACTCTTTGTGCCCCTCGCGGCATGGCAAACAAAAATGTCCATCCCAAGAAATGCCGCCAAACTGAGCCAGCAGCTTTCAGGCAGCATGGGCCATGTCCTGCTAGGCGATGGTTAGGGAGTTGCACATGGCTTTCTAGCCCTGGGGTCTGTGATAGATAGGACCCTTTGTTCATCAAGTAGAAAATTAAATAAGGAGGAAAGCTTGTGTAATGTGATAGATACGACCCTTTATCCATCAAGTAGTAAATCAAATGGGGAGGAGAGCTTGTGTAGATAACAAGAAACCACAAGACAGAAAACAGAGAAAGTTTTGTGTTTGCCTAGGTGCAAATTGGGTTGTATAACCATATATGGATAAAGATTAAAGGACAGAATATATTTGTAGATAAGGGTTGTTGTGTCAAAATTGCCTTTTGCTAAAACTAATTGAACTACAGAAAACCAGGGAGTCGGGTATATGGAGGAATTCGGAGGGAGTTGCCGAAGTGTTGCAGCGAGCCTGGACACACAGATTAGAAGAACTGTCTAAGTGGCGACGCAGACGCCGAGTACCCCACGAACACAGAGATGGAAACATATAAAAGACTGAAGGCGAGGGGAAGTCGGTGTGAGCCATTGGCGGAGCGCGAGCTCCCCGGCTGCACCCAGCGCTGTTTGCTTGTCATTGCTTGCTGTAATCAATAAACAATTAATTGATCCGTAAAGGCCGAATCAAATTATTCGCCTCAATTTATAACAGGGTCTGTGTCTGGGCAGGCAGCGAGGGAGAGCAGCATTGCTGTGCAGTACTCGGACTCCGCGCTGCGCTTGACCCCCAGGAAGAACACATGCCTGTTCCGGAGCTGCCTTGTGCCTGCCATCTGTGGTCCCAGCACTTGTGCCGGCCTGGCACAGCAGCAAGGGATGCCAAGCGAGCCATTTCAGCAGCAAGCCACCCAGGTGAGCCGTTCCCCTCCTGCATTCTTCATCCCAACTTCATCATGCTTGTGATTTGAAATAGAAGTTGTTCAGCCTGGAGAAGAGAAGGCACCAGGGAGACCTTAAGAGCAGCTTCCATCCTGAAAGTGGCTCCAGGAAAGCTGGAGAGGGGCTCTGGATCAGGGAGTGCAGAGAGAGGAGGAGGGGAACGGTTTTGAGCTGAAAGAGGAGAGATTGAGATGAGATCTTGAAAGAAATGTTTTACTGAGAGGGTGGGTAGGCCCTGGCCCAGGTTTCCCAGAGCAGTGGTGGCTGCCCCATCCCTGGAGGTGTTCAAGGCCAGGTGGGATGGGGCTTGGAGCAACCTGATCCAGTGGGAGGTGTCCCTGCCCATGGCAGAGGTGGGACTGGATGGGCTTTGAGTTCCCTTCCAACCCAAACCATTCTGTGATTCTCTTTTCCAACACATCCCTGTTTTTTTCCCTACTGAATAAAGAGTGGGCTTACACTTTCAGTCTGATTTCTTCATAGAATGGTTTTGGATGGAGAAGACCTTCCCAGTGCATCTGTTGTACTCCTCTGTAGCTCTTATCAGAGCCTCAAAACTGAGAGTAAATGCTGTCTTGGAGGATGCCGTGGTTGTCCTTGCCCTGCTGCTTGTCCATACGGTGAATTTTCCATCCACACGCAGGCTGGTTGTGTCGGAGAGGAGGCACTAGGTGGTGCCACCTCCTTGCAGCCTGTGTCCTGTGGAAAAGGATATGGGATCGCGAGATCTTGAAAAGCCTGCCTTGGGGACCGTTTTAAGCTGCTTTTAATAGTGACTGTGTGGTGCACTTGGTGTTTTAGATAGCACGTGTGTTCACCTAGGAGCTGGAGTTATTCTGGTTCAAGCGCTGCTTCCCTTGGAGCATTCACTTTTGGTTTGGACACTGGGCAGGACCATCGGGGACTATTGGCATCTCAGCAAGGGGATTTGGGAGTGGATGAGCTGTAACCGAGTCCTTTCCTGTGCCTGGGCCAGGGTTTCAAGGCACTGGGGCAGCTCTGAAAGAGACCTGGGGTTGCAGGTTACCTTATACCCAGCTGCGAGGCCGATTGTGTGTTTTGTTGTGCTGCCTTTGGAAAACACCTCGATTGGAGCAGGGTCCATCAGGTGATTTCATCTGTGCAGCTCACCTCGACGTAGCTCTCCCAGAAAGCAGCCGGTGACCTCCTCTTTGGTCTTGTCTTTGAACCTTCGCTTTGAATGGCAGCTTAGCAAAACCGTGAAGCAAGTTCGGCGCAGGCTGGCATCTTGCAAAACCGTGTCCCAAGGAACGGGTTCTCCTCAACTCCCCGGTGGTGTCTGGAGGCAAGAGGTGAGTGAGGGAGTGCCTGGGGCAGAGTGAGAGGAGTTAACCTTGCAGACTGTTGAAGATCTGTCTCTAAGTAGGGAATCCACAGAAAAGTCCAGTGAATCTCCAGCAAAAGTGAAACAAACTGGGCTTTCTTAACCCACCTGATGATCAGCCCCTGGATTTTGGTGGCCCTTGGGCCACCTGTATTCCTGCTGCCTTTCAGAGAAGGCAGCAGAATAAAGTGGGTGAAAACATCTTGGCTTCACATCTCTCTTTGCAAACTAACGAGAAATAAATAAGGCAACTAGAATGCAAAGAAAATTCTTTAAAGGCTGAGATTATGATCTGGATATCTGGGAGGCATGTGATGATAGTCCTCCCCTTAAGTGGCTTTGTTTCTTCAAGGAAACTCAACAAATCTTCCCATTGCATCAATCCTTTGTTTGCTCTGGGTGGCAAAGATCTGGAGGGTTTTCTGCAGCCAGGGCTATTTTCTGGTAGGGAATTGTTGGCAGCCGTCTGCTTTCCTTGAAGCAGTACGCAGTACCCATGTGAGGAGGCCAGTCCCCAGTGCCTCACTTTTTGTTCTGCTGAATTTCATCTTACTTTTATCACTCCAGTTCTCAAGTACAGCTTCCCCCCCACCTCCCCCAGCTATTATCTTGCTTTCTGTGCCAAGACCTTTCTTAAACTGCCATCCTTTGTCCAGCCTGGAGCAGCAACCCAACCTGATATTTTGTCATATTGCCTCCTCTGGAGCCAGTTTCCTGCCCATCTTGCAATTCTTCATTCCCATCTCTTTCTTGGGTTCATCACAGGTGAAGTAGCTCTTGGCTGGCTGTTATCTAGAAAATACCTTTTATGTAAGGGCTAACCTGTCTCTTCCTCTTCCATGTGCTGTTGGATTTCTGTTCAAGGCAGTCAGCTTTGCAAACAAAGGTTACAGAAACAGTGTAAGTACAGCTTCCAAAGCCTCCTGTCTATCTCAGACACTAAAGATACATAGAATCATAGAATAACCAGGTTGGAAGAGACCCACCGGATCATCGAGTCCAACCGTTCCTATCAATCACTAAACCATGCCCCTCAGCACCTTGTCCACCTGTGCCTTAAACCCCTCCAGGGAAGGTGACTCAACCACCTCCCTGGGTAGCCTGTTCCAGTGCCCAATGACCCTTTTAGTGAAATTTTTTTTTCCTGATGTCCAGCCTAAATCTCCCCTGGCGGAGCTTGTGGCCGTTCCCTCTCATCCTGTCCCCTGTCACTTGGGAGAAGAGGCCATTATCCTCCTCTCTACAACCTCCTTTCAGGTAGTTATAGAGAGCAATGAGGTCTCCTCTCAGCCTCCTCTTCTCAGTGTGTTCAGACTGCTCAGCAAGATGGAGTGATTCCTTACTTGGCTGTTAGCAGCACTAAAACCTCACATGGATAATAGAGTCACTGCCCATGCAAACCAGAGTCCAGTGGCAAGTCGTCACAGCTGGCAGGAATCCTGGGCCATTGTCCTGCCTGAGCCTGCTCAACTCTGCTCTCAAACCTCGGGCAAAGAGGACTAAACAGCTTCCCTAGGCAATTAATTCTAGGAAGAATTTATTGATTTATTGTGTTACACTTTTATTACTCCAAGATAGTAGAGATAAAATGCTCTGATATTAATCTGATTCTTTCTCCTGGTATGAAGGTTGGCTGTGTTTGCAGCTCGGCAGGACAGGAGCTTATTCCCTTCTCTTCAGGTGCAAAAGGCTGCCAGGGGCTTAACTGCCCTGGTAATTGCTCCTGAGTGCACTGTCTTGCCCTTCACATTTGTCCTTGTGAAATTCCCTTGTGCTGTCCATTGCAGCTGGCTTCTTTAGGTTGAACCCAAACATTTTTAGCCTGTTCTCAAATAATTCTGCAACTTCAAGCTTGGCGGAGTCAGCAAATGTAATCAAGCTGCTGCCATCATCCAGGCTGGTATTGAAGTCATCAAGCAGGGCCCATTGAAGTTTGTCTTTATTTTTGTGCAGGGAACTCCCGAGACTGCATCTGGGTAGTGTTTTTAGTCAATATTGCACCTTTGATGTAACAGCTCCATCTAACAGGCATTTCCTTACACGAGTGCTGATTAGGCTGCATCAAAAGCTGAGCTAGAAGTCAAAAGGGAAGTTAAAATCGAGATTGTTGCTGGGCTTTGCCTGAGGCCTCTTTGGTTGCGGGAGAAATTCGGACCAGCTAGCCATGACTTGCTCTTGATGCATTTATGCTGGCTGCTGCTTATCTCTTTTTCTAGCACCTTACAGGCAGTTTGCAAAGTGATTTCCTCTTGTTTTTCCAGCTAAGATTTTTGTCTGAAGAGCTTATCTTTGGTGTTTCCTTTATTTAAACACAGACACTCCTTGTGCCCTTTTCTGATGAACTGGGCTTCCTTTGGGGCAGGTGGGTTCTCTTAGCAGCTTGTCTGCCTCTCCTGGCAGTAACTGAGGGCAGGTCCTGCCTGCTGAAAAACCTCAGCTCCGCAGAATTGTTGGACTTTTCCTTCCTAATGATAATCCAACGTTGTTCTGGCTGCTGTTTGGAGCTCAGAGTGTGCCCTGGGCTGACTGCTGGCGCCCAGAAGGATAAAATGCTGCTGCTGCTCGCGTCCTCTGATAGCTGCCCTCCTTGAGGAGTGTGTCCTTTAGTCTCTCTTACTAAAGCTGACTTGTTACCTTGATCTTTCATATTCTACTTAGAGCTTTGGCCTTTCTGACACTTGTTTTGTTGTTTTGTCCCCACGTGCTTGTGTTGTCTCCTGCATGATTCCTTTGATAATCTGACCCGTGTTCCACTTCCTCCGTTCTCACGTGGATCATGGGCACAGAAAGAGCCTGGGGCTCCACCAGGGCTGTCTCACGCTGCACCACTCGTCTCTTCCCTCTAGCCAGGCAGTTTTCCCTTGCTTAGTTTAAAGGAGCTGCTGCTTCTCCTTCAGGCCTAGCTTCTGCCCTTTTTCTTTTTCCTCCTCCCTTCTCAAGAGTTGCATTCCCTGCAGCTGGTGATCCATGTTCCCCAAATCATTGCTCTTCCTCTCTCCCAGAGACTTTTCAGGTCAAAACCATTCCAAGTTTCTCCCCACTTTCCCAAGCAGATACGTAGGTGGTAATTGCATGGAAATGACCTGTCCTGTTTTTCAGATGATCCTGTTCACCAGGTCTTCAGCTGCTTTGCCTTTTGGGGCTGGCAGACTGCTGTAGGTCCCAAATTGTTTTCTTTTACTAATCACTCACCAAAGTTGTTTTTTTTTTTTCCCCCCACTGTTTCATTTCCTTCTACATTCAGGACTTCAGCGCATTCTTAGAAAGCAATAATGGTTCTTTTCTATTCCCTTTTCCTCACCAAAGAAGCTCTTTTTGTGTTGTTTCCATCAAAACAGGGTTGATGGGAATTCCTCTAAGCCTATCAAATAATTTCATGTTCAGACTAACTCCGAGCTCTCCTCCATCCTTCCATCATCATCTGGTGGCGTCAGAGCCATCTCGAGGGATCCCTGGCGTGACCTGCTCTCCTCCTTTGATCCATCCTCTCCCTCTCTCCGCAGTCCTGTTCTTTTCTTCCTGAACAGACGCAGGCAAGGGAAACAACCGTTCTGGCTCCACGCTTGCTTCTGGCATTTCAGTTTTTTAATTTGTAGGAAACAATCTGCTGCATCTCAAAATATTGTTAAGTGCCAGTAGGGAGCTTGCCCACTCACCATCTGAAGGAGTGTGTTACCCACCTGAGCGTCACTCCGGAGATCCCATCACCCCCCGGCTCCTTGCAGTTGCAAAACTCAAGAGGTTTACTCCTTGTCTTTCTTTTGCCCCACACATCCCTCCTTCTGTTTGTGCAGTTGGTGAGAACGTAGTCACAAGCTGCCCTGCTGAACTGTGATTTTCTGGCTCTTGTGCCCTGCAGTGATACTCAAACACGTGTTGCTGCTTGCCAGATCTCAGCTGTTGTGCAGAACAAGCCGCCTTTGGGTTAAAGCTACCTCTTACCCGTGTGCGAGGGTGTTGAGTTTGCCCTAGGCACCAGAGCAGCCGCAGTTCAGTTCCATATTTACACTCGTCTCCTCCCTTCTCCAGAAATCAGAGTCTTGCAAGACTTCCACAATGCCCACAGCAGCTGAGAATGAGGAACCGCTTCTCACAGGACACCACGATCTTCCAGCTGAACTGCAGGACCAGAAGACAGACCCGCATCAGGCTGAGCGCGATGATGACTTCTGCGTCAAAACTGAATTTGAAAAGGTACTTGACTTGTACAGGGCTGGGCCAGTTGGTCTTAAAGGGTTTAAATCATTTGGTTTATTTCAGCAGAGGTGGCGAGGCTGCTGTTGGAGTAGAGCAGTTTCTCCCTCAGGCCTGGTTAACTCTTGAGCCTACTGTCATCAAAACAGGTTTGAGAGCAATGTTGGAGCTAAGCAAGATTGATGGCTTCAGTTTCACTGCTTTCGTCTTTCAGCTTTGGCTTCCAAAGGGGTTTTATTTGTGCCTGCCTCCTGGTGCCAGTTGGCTGGCACTCAGCGGAAATCTGAAAGTGAGTGTGCAATTGCTTTGTGTGCTTAACTGCGAACTGCGAAGTGCAGCCAGCAGGACCTGCAGCACCTCTGCTCCGGCTGCCTCGCTTGCAGGCATGTGGGAGAGCTGAGGGTGCTGCATCAATCAGCCAGAAACCTCCTAGAAAAGAGAGGAAAAAGCTCTGCATCAGAAGGGGGAAACATGCTGGGGTGATTCCTGTGCCTCGAGGGCTGGGGAGACACCTCCCTTTGAGGCAGCTCGACTCTGTCTGTTTGTGAGGACAGAGCTCATTGATTCCTCTTTTGTTAACATCTGAGGTGTGGAAATGCTTTGCTCTGATTACCTGGAGTAGTTGGCAAATCCTGTAGCGCTTGGTAGGGATTTCAGCCAGGAGCAGAAATACTGGCTTGACAAATACTGAGCAGACGGAAGAAGGCAGAGGTTTACACCGAGCTTCTGGGGCATGGCTCTCTTGACACTTCTCTTATTGTCATTTTTCTTTCACTTCACAAAGTTCAGAATGAAAGTTTGAGGAAGGGAGGTATGAATCCAGTTTTAAACTAAACAGGGAACCTCCTCCAGGGGTACCTTTGGATGTGTTTTGATAAAGCTTTGGTGCTCAAGCTTTGACATGGAGGTGTCACATGTTTCTCTCGTGTCTATAGCCAACCTATATCCCAAAGAAAGGGGTGAGTTTCCCTGTTGGTGACTGTAGGGGTTGTGCATGGAGAAGCTGGGGGAAGGTGAGACACTTGTTTGTGAGGATGCTGATTCTGCTCTCTTACATTGTCTTCCAGTTCTGCGATGGATCAGTGAAGGACTCGAGCTCGCTCCAGCCTCCCCAGAGGCCTCACACCAATTACCCGCCTCCCCTCCTAGTCTGGGATGGTGTAGACCAAGAGGAAACCAAGAAACAGGTTTGTCTGCTGGAGCCAAGTCCTCATTGTTTTTTCTCTGTTTCAGGACTGGAAGGTGTTGAGCACAGTGGTAGCTGCCAGCTCAGATAAGAAGCCTCAAGAGCAGCCTTAATGTATGAAGCATCTGCTAGGTTTGTGAGTTTGCCAGGGCTGATGGTGTCTCAGGTCACGGGCAAAGCTACTGAGTTCTTTTCTAAAGGTCTGCTGTGAGTGTAAGTGTGACCATCACGTGCTCCTCCTGCCGAATTCGGGATCTGAATAACACGGAAGGGCTGGAGGAGAAACGGGCTTCATTTAATTTGCCTGGCAAAGCAAAAGTATTGCTTTCTGTCACGTGGAGAGAGATGGAAGCTGCCAAAAATGCTTAAAAAGGAAAGAACAAACCTCCCTTTATCTTATTTGGGTGTAAGGCTGAGAATACAAAGCTTTCTGCCATATCGGCACCAAGCAGGCACCAGACTGGTTGCTTTCCAGCACAGAGAGTGACCAGGGCTTTCCAGCCTGTGTCAGGGACTGTTTGCCTCGTGCTAATGTAGGTGATGAAGGAGAAGATGTTTCTTTTGGATGCCTAAAGGAAGTGACTTTTATTTTACTCCAGCTTTCTGATGTGAAGAACACTTCCCTCTTCCTTAGTCGGCTTTCCTGCAGCTCACTCTGTAAAACTGCACAGGACTTTGAAGGAACTGCTTGGGTTTTTTGTTCCTTACATGCATTTTTCCAACCAGCTGATCTGCAATCTGGTTGTGGTTTCTGGACAGCGTGACAGCAGCTGGGGCCTGTCAATCTGTTCCTTCACTGAGCGGCTCTCTCTGCCCCATGCTTTTTATCTCCTTGGCTCTGATCCATGCTGAGATAACTGGTTTTGTAGTTTTCTCTTCCGCATGGGGTTTTTCCACCCAGCTCTCTCCCCTTTCAGCCTGACAATCCCTCCTGCTCCTTTATCTCCAGCTGTGCGGGGCTCTCTCTGCTGAGCGAGATGGATGAACGCAGCCCAGAACTCTTGGTATTGATGAAGAAAAATCTGTGCTTTAGGCTTTCTGGCCTCGTGGAGTTCAGACTCACTGTGTACCCACTGATTCTTGTGGGAGAACTTGAGATGTGAGCTTCAGCCAGGAGGTTTCCCTGCCCTTGTGCATCTGTGGGATTAAGTAGAAGCCCAGACATTAAACCTCTTTGTGTACAAGTGTCTGTATGGGAGTTGTTCCCTGCAGGGCTCGTGGATTTGTCTCAGCAACCCTGCCACCTCTCTGGTTCTCCTGCTTGTAGTGGGTTCAGCTCAGTGTTGTATGCTTGGTTTTTTTTGGAGGTACAGGCTTCCAGTGAAGCGCAGAGGACCACCAGTCCCCAGGTGGGTCAAAATCCTTGGCCTGTAGATAAAGCGCTCTGGTGAAGAGGGTTCAAGTGGGAATCAGCTCTTCTACCGCCAGTAGAAGAGTGTTCAGGAATTTCTCAGGTGGCAGAGCTTCCATCCATACGGAAGTTCAGTTGAGGGATGCTGGTACAATGCCCTCTGATACTCCAAGATGTCTTAGTCCTCTCCTAGCTAATTGCCATCTCTCCAGCTTCTCTGTCCCAAGGGCACATGCGGTAGGAGACATTTGAGTATCTGGGGAAGGAGCGAGGTTTCTGTCCTGACAGATGTGCTCCAGAAATCAAGCAGAGGGCTGATGTCACTTGACGTCAATCACAGCCTCCTTCTCTAAGGTGCCTCTTCTTTCCTGCAGCGCAAGAATGAGTACCTGAGATACAGGTGCCTTTTCATGAGCATTGAGCGAGAGCAAGTGAGGGAACAGCAGAGGCAGAGAGAGGGGCAGAAGAGAATCGCTGAGTGAGTACATGTGGCTGAGCACCAACCCCTTGGTATCGGCTTTGTCATTGCTGGCAGGGCCATTCTTATGGCTGGAAAGGTCTTGTGTGCTTGGCTGGTGGGAACAGGCAGTGGTGTTTTGGAAAACACTTCTGCACCCTAAGGGTGCTACAGGGAAGCTGGGCGAGGGCTCTTGGTCAGGGAGTGCAGGGGCAGTATGAGGGAGGAGAGTTTTCAGCTGTGAGAGGAGAGGTTAGATGAGAGAGATGTTAGGAAGAAATGTTTTGCTGTGAGGGTGGGGAGGCCCTGGCCCAGGCTGCCCAGAGCAGTGGTGGCTGCCCCATCCCTGGGGAGGGGTTCAGGGCCAGCTTAGATGGGGCTTGGAGCAACCTGGTTCAGTGGGAGGTGTCCCTGCCCATGGCAGGGGGTGGAGCTGGATGGGCTTTGAGGTTCCTTCCAACTCAACCCTTTCCATGATTCTATGAAATGCAGAGGCTCCGAGAAGAACGTGCAGCTTCATAGGACCCCCCTACATCATGGGCAGCATTCTGCCTCTGGCTGCAAACTGCCCACAATGGGTTAAAACCACCACTTTATCAGCTTTTTAGAAATCGGGGAGTATGTTGAGAGAAGGTCCACCAAGCAAATGCCAGGTGGAAAGCCTGCCTTGTTCCATGGATTTATTTCAGTGCCCAGTCTGTGAGCCGTGGGGTGGGATTTATTCAACCAGCAGCCCAGGGGTAACCCTTGGGACGTGTCGAGCCCTTCAGAGGTGCTCAGGGCTTCTCTCTTTACTTTGTGTCCCAGTGCATTGTGGATAGGAGTTAGGAGCTGAACCATTGGGCTGGGAGAGTCTTAGCTTACCAAACTGTGACCCCTGGGAACTGACCCCAAGCTACTATCAAAGAGTTGTAGATTCAATAGGTTGGAAAAGACCTTAGAGATAATCAACTCTAACTGGACCTGTCCGCTACTAAATCATGTCCCCTAGCACCTCCTCTATCTGCTTTTTAAACACCTCTGGGGATGGGGACTCTGCCACCTCCTTGGGCAGCCAGTTCCTGCTCCATGGTACAGTCTGTGTTTAGAAACTTTGAGGCGAGGTCACATCATTAAGCTGGTCTTTATCTCTGGGTCCTTTAATGTCAGACCCTTCACCCTCACAGCTATAAACGTATATAGTGTAATAAAAAGATTTCCCAGCGTTTGTTCCAGAGTTGAGAACATTATCTGTGTAAAAGTATCGGCCCTTGTTTTGGTGTTCAGTCATCTTCTCCCTTTCTGGGAATTCCTTAAGGAGGAGCTCTGCAAGCTCACACCGAAATAGGAAAGACACTTTAGGGGTGGGTTGGTTTGGTTGTTTGTTTGGGTTTTTTGTTTGTCTCTGCCTTGCCATAAAATGAAACGATGGAGGTCTGACCACGTCCTCTCCAGGCTCTGTGGGAGCAGGGCAGGCACCCAGTGGCAGGATTTTCATGGTCCCTTTTTGGAGAAGAATTGCAGGGCTGAAGAAAGGCTCCTCCTGCTGCATTCTTGACATTTAAATTGGCACTGGGGAGGTACAGAGACCTTCTCCTGCCCTGCAAGTGCTGGCGAGACACCAGGGAGTTCTGAGTCAGTGCGATACCATTCATTGCATGTGTTGTCTTGGTTGCAGGGGTGCTGCTCGAGCCAAAAGCTGCTTGGAGAGTATGCGGAAAAGAGCTGGTCTTGTAATTACTTAGTGTAAAGCCTTAAGTTGGCCTTGGCCTTGGTTTCTACAGCAGAAGATTTATGGGGGAGTAGTGAAGGCTCTATTACCACTTCATTTAAAAAACATTTTGGAGTTTATAACTTGACTGGAGATGTTTGGCTTAAGCACTTTCCTTCTTGATGTCAAGATTTGACCCCATAAATGGAGGACCGTCCGAAATGCCTCGTTCGTTTGCGTGTCCTCCCTCTGGCTCCTACACAGTCTGGATTTTTTTATTTTAATGCCTTTTGGCAGTGTTTGACTGTAATGGGTTATTACATTTGGTACGTGTCAGAGGGAATGAAATGGCAGATGCTTAAGCTTAAAGCCTTTGTGTTCCGTAATTGCTGCTTGTCAAGGGATTGGGTTGTGCCTTTGGTGTGGTTTGTACAGCCCAGCTGCCTCCACCAGGGCTGGAGTGCCGCGTAGGTGCAAGGCAGGTGGAAGAAACAGAGGAAGATTTGGTTAAAAATACCTGTTAAATCCTGCTTTGGAGTAGGTGTGGGATCCTTGGAGCTTCTCTGTTGTACTCAGCGCTCTTCTGTTGTGCCCCCAACCCAGAAGATGCAAGGACAGCTTACAGCGGGATCCCGGGTGCCCCAAAATCATGAGACATTAGAGGTGGGGAAGCTGAGCTGTTGGTCCTTCCTAGTGTTTATTGAAAGTCTAGACATGGCTCTTGGTTTTGGAAGGAGCAGCTCTTTTGGGGAATTGCAGTGGGCACTTCATAACAGAAGCATGTGTGCATGTGATGCAGCAGGGAGCTGGAAGGAGAAGTCCGGGGTGATGAAAAAAGTAGCAGGTGGGAGGAGGTCAAGGGCAGGAGAGCATTCACAGGTTGATATTTCCATATCAGGAAAAGGAGGCTTGGAAAGTATTTTTGACCATTTTATATTTCAAGTTGTTAGGAAGTCAATGCTGCAATTGGTGTAGAGTTGATTTTGCGTGCTGGGGGTTGTTGGAGTGAAAACAGCATCTCCATCTCCTTGCCGTGATCTTACAGACGGGGACTAGTGGGGAATGGAGGTTTGGGATGGGGAAGCTCCTTTCCTAAGCATGTGTGTGCCCGCAGGATTAAGAGCAAGAAGGAAAAGGAGCGTAGAGTGCAAGAGAAGAGGATGCAGGAGACGACTGAGCAGCCAGAGCCCACCCTGGGAAAGGGGGCCTGCGAAACTCTGGCCCGGCTCAAACTGGAGGAGAGGAGAGAAAAAAGGCTAAAGAAAACCAGCAGCGGAATAAGGAGCACGTGAGGTATGGTGGGATCCCCTCTCCTTGCGCAGAGCTGGGTGTTACTGGCAGAGTGTGAGCAAGGAAGCTGGTGAAGGGGCTAGAGAACAGGCCTTATGAGGAGTGGCTGAGAGAGCTGGGGTTGTTTAGCCTGGGGAAGAGGAGGCTGAGAGGAGACCTTATTGCTCTCTGTAACTACCAGAGGGGAGGTTGTGGAGAGGAGGGAGCTGGGCTCTTCTCCCAAGAGACAGGAGACAGGCTGAGAGGGAATGGCCACAAGCTCCGCCAGGGGAGATTTAGGCTGGACATCAGGAAAAAATTTTTCACGGAAAGGGTATTGGGCACTGGAACAGGCTGCCCAGGGAGGTGGTTGAGTCACCTTCCCTGGAGGGGTTTAAGGCACGGGTGGATGAGGTGCTAAGGGGCATGGTTTAGTGTTTGATAGGAATGGTTGGACTCGATGATCCGGTGGGTCTCTTCCAACCTGGTTATTCTATGATTCTATGATTTTATCCCTTGCAGGTACATTGAAGCGCTAAGAGCTCAGATAAGGGAGAAGATAAAACTCTGTAACATCAACTTGCCCCCACTGTGCTCCTGCGGGTCCGATTTCTGGGACTCCCACCCAGATACCTGTGCTAACAACTGTGTCTTCTACAAAAACCACAAAGGTAGGAGCTCCTGTTTTTGAGGAGGAAGCGGCACCGGTCATGGAAAGGGTTGGGTTGGAAGGGACCACAAATCCCATCCAGTCCCACCGCCTGCCATGATCAGGGACACCTCCCACTGGATCAGGGGCTGCCAGCCCCATCCAACCTGACCTTGAACACCTCCAGGGATGGGGCAGCCACCACTGCTCTGGGAAACCTGGACCAAGGCCTCTCCACCCTCACAGGAAGACATTTCTTCCTAAAATCTCGTCTCAATCTCCCCTCTTTCAACTCAAAACCGTTCTCCTCCTCCCCTCCCTGCCCTCCCTGTTCCAGAGCCCCTCCCCAACTTTCCTGGAGCCCCTTTCAGGACTGGAAGCTGCTCTTAAGGTCTCCTTAGAGCCCTCTCTCCCCAGGCTGATCAACCCCAACTCTCCCAGCCTGTCCTCATATGGGAGGTGCTCCAGCCCTCAGATCCCCGTGGGTTCCTCTGAACTTGCTGTGCCAGATCCGTGTCCTTTCTGTGCTGAAGACTCTGATCTTGAGCACAGCCTGGAACAATACCTGGCTGAGCAACTGGAACTTGTCTTTTAGAGGGAAAGTAATCGAGAAATTAGGGCTTTATGAAAATCGTTGGCTTTCCATCTTTGGTTGGCATGCTGCTTTGTGATCAGGGCTGTGCAGAATGTGCGAACAAGCCTGTGGAAAGCTAAACCAATGTTGCTTTATCTTAAAAAACCAGCTGCTCTATGGTAAAAGGCTGAAGCTGGCACAGGTCATAAGTGAAATGCTCATCTGCTAATGCTGCCTCTGTGTCCCTCAGCTTACAGCCGTGCTCTGCAGTCCCTCATCTCATCCTGCGCCCCCATGGACAGGACACCGTCAGCGAGGCTTCCCTTCCGAGACCTGGCCACACTCTGCGCTCGCCTGGGGCAGCCTCGGTGAGGGGAGCAGCCGTGGTCCCCAGCCCCCTGGTTTTTGGGGCTGCTGGAGGCAGAAAGCCCAGTCCTCCCTGCTCCCTCCACTCCATCCACAACGGCGCCTTTGTGTTCCTGCTCCTTTGCTCAGGTTTGAGCTGCACCTCTCCTGCTCTGGTCCGCATGTGCTTGGCCGGACCAGACGCATGGGTGAGGGTTGGTGTGAAGGAGCTGATTGTGGGGCTGGTTTAGAGGCAGGCACTTCAATTTTGTGGAATAAACTGTTTTCAAGGGTCGTTTTGTCTGGGCAGGAGTGTGAAAGGAGGAGAGATGAAGGGATGAACAGCTCCTAGAGTTAGAGACCCTCCTAGTTTCTAACCTCTTAGAATCATGGAATGGTTAAGGTTGGAAAAATCCTTTAAGCTCCTCCAGTCCAAGTGTCAGCCCAACCCCACCATGCCTATTAAACCATGTCCTGAAGTGCCACATTTACACCCTTTTTTAACACCTCTAGGGAAGGTGACTCTTCCTTCCCACTCCCTTTTCTCCATTTCCCTATGGCTCCTACCAGCCCATGCCTCTCCAGTCACGCTCCAGAGCTGGCTATTTATTGCTCCTTCCCTTTCTTCCTGGTGAGACCCTCTCCTCCACTCCCCTCCACCCAGCTTGCACTCCTCCAGCCTCTATTTATCTAGGGAAAGGAGCTTTTTCCTAGAAAAAAGGTGTTTGGTCTGGGGATGAGCAGGGCTCTGCTGTGCTGCCACTGTCCCTCTGTGCACGCTGCTGGAGCACAGTCATTTTACCAAGCCCCGGGGATGGTGCCGTTCCTCTCCGTGTTTAAAATCCACCCATTTCTCCCTGGAAGAATGACACGTGCGGGTAACGTGTTCCTGGATGGAAATTGCACCCTAGCCCAGCATTAATATTTGCTGCTCTTTGGCCCCCTCCTGCCACCTCTCCAGTATTAACCACGGCAGGAAGGATGGGTGGCTGAGTGTGCCGGCTGATTTCTCTTCCCTCTTCTGATGCCGCCTGCTGCGAAGCAAACCCGTGACCCCGGTCCAGAGGTAGCGGAGGCACTGAGCCGGGGCGAGGGATGCTCCTCCATTCCCCGCTCACTCTGGACAATCATTAGTCCCAGGCCCATTCGCACAGTGGGTGCTATTTATTAACCAGCGTTTGCGTCAGGGGAAGGCATCACAGGCTGAATCGGGGGTGTCGAGGTGGAATCGTGCAGGGCAGGATCCGGCCTGGGAAGTTTTTTGCATGCGGCGGGGCCAGGGAAGCGAAAGGCTGAAGCTGCAAATGCATTTTTGAGATGATTTCAGGGCTGGGCTCTGCTCCTGTTCCTGAGAGGGGGTTGATTCACCTTCCCCTAGAGGGGTTTAAGGGACGGGTGGATGAGGTGCTATGGGACACCGTTTAGTGGTTGATTGGAACGGTTGGGCTTGATGATCCGGTGGGTCCTTTCCAGTCTAGTGATTCTGTGATTCTAAGCGTTTCCTTGGCAGGGCCCGAAGGTGTCGCTTGCGTCCCGGGGACCCCCCGCTTTCCACCTTTCCCGAGCGGCTCCCCCACAGCGTCTCGGTCCAGAGGAACCGGTGACGAAAACCATCGCTGAGCCTCGAGCCCACGGTCTGTCCCTCGCTCGACATCTTCGGGATCCTTGGAGAGCGGGGATTTCTCCCTCCCGGTGTGAAACCCGAGGGAGAAGTGGAGCGGGACTCCCCAAATCCCCGGGACCAAACCCCAAAGCCCTGGGCTCCAGGCGGCTCAGTCCGAGCCCTTCGGGGCAGCGGAGGCGCGAGAGCCAGCGGTTGCTGCGGCGTCCGCCCTCGAGTCGCGTGGGGAGGCGGGGCCAGAGCCATGAAAAGGGCCGGCGAGGGCCCCGGGGGTGGCGGAGGCACCGGCAGCACCGGCATGAGGGCACCGCTCGCCCCCGGGGTGCGTCTGCTGCGAGCCCTGCCCCGGGACAGCCGGTGAGAGACGCCGGGACAGGGGAGTGGGAGGGGGAAACTGGGATAGGGGGAGCGAGACCAGGAGAAGGGGACCATGATTGGAACCAGGATAGAGACACTGGGATAAGGGAACTGAGATGGGAACCAGGAGAGCTGGTGAGCAGGGACCGGGATAGGGAAACCGGGATAGAAGAACCAGGAGAGGGGACCGGGATAGAGGCACTGGGATGGAGGGATCGGAATTGGGCAGGGACAGCCGGTGAGCATGAGGGACTGGGATGGGAAGCAGGACTGGGATGGGGGCACTGGCACTGGGATGCAGGGGATCGGGCAGGGACAGCCGGTGGTGTGGGACACGGGCACCGGGCCAGTGCAGTGGGATTGGCAGCGGGATGTGGGTATCGGGCCAGGCCCCTGGGCACCAGTGAGTGATGGGGGACACAACAGGACCAGGATGGGCACAGGGGAGCACGGGAGCCACTGGGATGCAGGGGATGGGGCTGGGACACTGGGACAGGCGCCGGGATGGGGAGACTCGGCAGCGGCAGCCAGGCTGGACTCCAGCCCGGGGACGGCCACCGGCCCTCGACTGCTTGTTCAGGGACTGACACTGCACCAGGGTCACTCGCCCAGGGACCAGCACCTTACTGGGCCCTGGCCCTGGGCTGGCAGCCGCTTGCCCAGGCACCAACATCGACCCTCGGCTCTGGGTCCCGCGTGAGCGGATCGGGCGCGGGCGTTTGCAACTTGCACTATGCCAGGACAGAGCCCTCCGAGCCCCGTTGGGCGCCATGATGCCGGCCAGGGGGATGCGGGCACCCCCTGACGGGAGCCTCAAGCTGCCCCTCCCACGTGTGCCAGGCCCATGCACTCACAGCTTGGTGGGATTGTGGAATCCCGACAGTTCTCCTCCCTTGTGGTGAGGCGACGAGCGCCATGCCCATCCAGTTTTATCCAATATATTTATTTTTCACAGCTGGTGTCCAAACACCCCCGTGTTTGTCCCTCAGCTGTGATTTTTTCCCCTGCCAGAACCCATGGGATATAAAAGACACCCCAAACCTCTGGCTAAGCCGGATACCACACATGGAGTTTCTCTTCCCCTTCCTCCCCACGGCCTCTCCGTTCCTTTTGGATCGGCCCCGCAGGATTTTGAGGGGTTTTTGGTTTTTTGAGGTTGGGAACCAGGAATTCTTTGGCTGTGGTGCAGTTGCCGGGCCCTGCGCTGGGTACCTTGAGTCCCTGCAGCGCTGTGAAGTGAAGCTGCGGTTAAGAGCAGGACAGGCTAAAACTTCTTTTTCCTTCTTTTATTTTTTTTCCTAAACGTGCAGCAACCCCGTGACATTGCCCAGAACCGCAGCTGCCCTGACCACTCGCATCCTCTGCGCTGCCATAAAACCCTCTGCAAACCCTTGCCTAAACACAGAGGTTCCCTACATCCCTCAGGGATGCTCATCCCACTCTGGAAGGTGCTGGATCCTTTTTGGGATTCTCCAGGCTTTATCCCTCAGCTTTGCTGGGAGCGGCAGCCCCAAGCCCAGGCCCCATTTCCCCACTACTTTCCTGCATTTTATTCAAGCAAAGAGGACAAAGGCAGAGGGACTGGATATTGCTCAGGGCATACCACCCCCCGCAACTGTTTTTTGGTTAACACCAGAAGTGATGAATCGGCCACCGGCTCGTGCCCTGTTTCCACCCGTGACACTGGGAAAGCGCTTGCTCACACCGTGGTTTGCTGGGATGGTGGCTTGAGGAGGTGGAAACACCACTCGGTGCCCCCACAGAAACCCAACAGCCCTTACACCCCATCCTGGGCCTCTGGCGGCGCTGGACACCTCCCTCCCGGCTCGGCTGAGAGGATTCAGCTCCCTGATCGGCACCAGAGTTCCCTTCGGTGTCAGGGGGATTTTGTCAGGGAAACAGGCAAGAATGACCCTGGTGCTGTGTCCGGTTCTGGAATCCTTGGCATAAGAAGGAGATGGAACTGTTGGAACAGGCCCAGAGGAGGCCACGGAGATGATCTGAGAGCTGGAGCTTCTCTGCTATGAGACCAGGCTGAGAGTTGGGCTTGTTCAGCCTGGAGAAGAGAAGGCTCTAAGGAGACCTTAGAGCAGCTTCCATTGCTGAAAGGGGCTCCAGGAAAGCTCAGGTTGGATGGGGGTTGGAGCCCCTGTTCCAGTGGGAGGTGGCCCTGCCCACAGCAGGGGGTGGAACTGGATGGGTTTGAGGTCCCTTCCAACCCAAATCATTCCATGATTCTGTGGGGTTTTTTCCATTGTTTTTCTAAGACCCTGCAGGTTAAATAGTGATGAGTCCCTGTGTGTGCCCTAAATCTGCATCCGCATCCCAAGCAGATTCAGCCTGGCTGAGATCGATGGGAGCATCACCTCTCATCCCCCTCACTGGATAATTTTCTCCAAAAAGCATGGATTTTAGATCTGGGAATGAAGAGCACGACTAATTCAAGGCTGGAGCTGAGACATCCCCACTGGGCTGGGCTTTGCCACCCATCCCCCTAACCCTGACCCTCCGGTCTCTCCATCCTGCAGGTATCGGGGCCTGACACTGGTGCTGACCTTCCTCTGCTACACCAGCTACCACCTCTCCCGAAAACCCACCAGCATTGTCAAGGTTCGCTCCCACCTCATCCCAGGCGTGGGGAGAGGAGACGTGGGGATGGGGGGGGTCTTGAGATTCACCTCTCTCCCCACAGAGCCAGCTGCACCCCAACTGCTCAGCCTTGGGTCCAAACCCCCACAATGACTCCAACAGCAGCTCGTGGTGCAGCTGGGCACCCTTCGGCAAGGCTGAGCGCCCCCGTCACCCCGAGCCGAGTCACGGCCAGAGGTTTTGGCAGGGGGCCAGCTGCTCATTAGGCACCCGGAGGTAATTAATGTGCCTTGTGTCCCCGGGCCAAAGGGCAGCAGCAGGTGGTGAAATCGGGGCCAATATGGAACCGGGTGCCAAAGCCGCTGGCGCCTGGCCACGACCCAAGAGCTGCCCTTCCCCAGGGAGAAGCGTTTTGGGGATGGGGGATGAGGACCAGCCAGTGGCCACGTGGAGGGAAACAGGATGGTGGCCTGGCTGATGTGGCCCTGATATTTCTTTTGCAGATGGGGACAACTACAATGAGCTTTTCGGGGCGCTGGATAATGCCTTCCTGGTGGCCTATGCCATTGCGATGTTTATCAGGTACCCAAGGCCTTTGCACCCCTTTTCCTCTGCACACCAGTTTGTAGTCCCAAACTGGTTTCCATCAAGTGGTGCTAACGGGAAAGCAGCTAGGTGCTGGGATCCACTTGGGATTCGGGCACCAACGTGGTGTGATGCCGCCCATTGGCAGCATCACCCGTGACGGCCCCTTTCGGCACTCTTCCTTCTCTCTGCAGCGGCATTTTTGGGGAGCGCCTCCCGCTGCGGTACTATCTGTCGGCGGGGATGTTGCTGAGCGGGCTCTTCACCGCGCTCTTCGGCCTCGGCTACTTCTGGAAGATCCACGTCCTCTGATACTTCAGCATCATGCAGGTCTGTCTGTGCCAGAGGTGCCCAGGCTCTGGATTTTACTGGCCTGGCCATATCCCAGTTTTCTGGTGGCTCTTAGGGATCAGGGTGGCCCAGTGTCAGGTGGGAGCATGCCGGGCATTTCCACTCTCCGCAAAACCTGGTTACGAGTAGTGTGGGTGCTGAAACCACCGAGCGCGCCGGTCCAGCCAAGCAGGTTGGGCGGCCGGTTTGGCAACACCAGCTGCTCCTGATTTAGCCATGGGAACAATGCAAAAGGCTCCGGGATTGCCCCAGCAGGGAAAAAAAATACCCAAACCAAGCATATTCTGGCCAGCTTTGGGATGGGTTTTGAGCCCAGTTGCCTGAAGCAGCGGAAGGGCTGCGCTCCGTGGATCCAGTCGGCACTCGCTGGGTGCCGACAGTGCCGTGTGATGCTGCCCATCTCTTGCTAGGTCTGCAATGGGCTGGTGCAAACGACCGGCTGGCCTTCTGTTGTGGCGTGCGTCGGGAATTGGTTCGGGAAGGGAATGTGAGTGATTCTCCAGCGTATTGCACCCTGGTCCTGGTCCCTGTTGGCCCTGGCGATGCCAACCCCAGCTCTGTCCCTGCCAGGAGAGGTTTCATCATGGGCATCTGGAACTTGCACACCTCCGTTGGCAACATCTTAGGGTCACTCATCGCCGGCGTCTGGGTTTCCTCCGCCTGGGGCTTCTCCTTCGTTGTGCCTGGCACCATCATCACTGTCATGGGCATCATCTCCTTCTTCTTCCTTGTGGAGTGTGAGTGGCACAATCTGGGGCACAGCAGATGCCCGGTGGGACAGCAAGATCGGCAGGGCCGTAATTTTTCTCCTGACCCAGCTCTGAGTGTTTTGGACAACCCAAATACTTTCCAGCTTGTGACAAGCAGGGATATGGAGCCGACCACCACAGAGATGCTCAACATCCTTTGGGATCACCCAGGCAGGCCCAGCCTCCTGTGCCACTCGCTCCTCTTGGTCTGTCTCTGTAGGAACCATTTGGGAAGCCCTTTGGGATCTGACCAGGGCTTTTCGCTGCCAGGAAGCGGGCACCAGAGACGCAGCCCAGCCCTGGGGGGATTGCAGCCCTACATTTCCCCCTTAGCAGCACATGAGGTGCTGGAGCAGGGCTGGTCCAGGCTCTCACAGGATCTCCTTTCTCCCTGCAGATCCCGAGGATGTTGGCTGCAACCCACCTATGCATCACACGAGTTGCTTTGATTCCCAACAGGCTCGTACTGGGCCAGGTTGCACTTTTTAGAGTAAAACAACCTGAGTGTCAGGTCGTAACATCAGAAATCGGAGTGGTGTTCAGTAATTGCACAGAATGCTCACTGCTACTGCGGTCTGAGCATCCTCGGGGTCACCTCCTGGCCCCTCTGATGGTTCAGCCCTTTGCAGCAATGAGAGCCGCCACATCTCCTGCTTTCGCCTTGCCTTTAGATGGCCTCCGATGAGGAGGATGTCGGACGGGTGACCTCCAAAGAGAAGGACCCCAAAGCAGTCACCTCCAACGAGGGGCCACTGAGAGTCTCAGGCCAAAGCAGTGGGGATCACTCCAACAACCCCAAGGAACCCGCTGAGGAGCCTGAAGCCATCAGCTTCCTCGGGGCGCTCCCGATACCTGTGAGTCATGGGACGCCCCTTGTGTTGTGATGGGGATGGAGGGAAGAGCAAAGCCAGGGCAGCTCACCCCATCAACAGAGGGAGAAAGAAGCTCCTCTGATGTCTCCTCCTGTCCTCGCAGGGTGTGGTGGAGTTCTCCCTTTGCCTGCTCTTCGCCAAGCTGGTGAACTACACCTTCCTCTACTGGCTGCCCCTCTACATTGTGAATGTTGGTGAGCTCTTGGGGAGGGTGAGGCAGGAGCAAGTGTGGCAAGGACAGCATCTTCTCATCTCTCTTCTCTCCCTTGCAGCTCATTTTGGGGCCAAGGAAGCTGGGGACTTGTCAACTCTTTTTGACGTCGGGGGCATTTTAGGTTTGTGGCTGGGCTGTTGGGGTGGATCAGGGATGGCTTGGGGACAACCCTGGCTTTGGTGGGAATTGCTCTCCATGAAGCACTGCAGTGAGGTTTATTCAGTGTTCTCAGCACTCTGCAGGCAGAAAATGCCCCTCACCTTTGCCATCCTGTTGACCATCACAACAGCTTTCCTTGGATCTTGCTTGCTTTCTCCTAAATAATACATCTCAGAAGTGTGGAAGGGTTGAGAGCTGTGTGCAGGTGTATAGAAACATCTGCAGGGAGAAAGTGGTGTGAATAAACCAAAGCTCCTATGTCGGGGTCCATTTGTTCCATGGCGATCCCGGGAAGAATCACAGACACATCAATACGATGCAGATTCAATCCGTTTATTTCACAGGCTGCATACACTTATATACTATCTCATACAGGCTTTGTTCGCTAGTCATCTAATCATTGGTTAATACCTACTTCTTTACTTTTAAATCCATTGGTTAGTATCCAATTACATTATCAAAACACACGCTCTGACTCCACCTAACCTTCCTGACCCCAAGTCGGTTGCTTAGTTACATTGCCCCTTATCTTGTGACCTCGGCAACTTGTTCAAGATAATCACCGAACTGACTCATATTCCTTTAGCACCGCTAGGGCCCCAACACCTCCCCCTCTTTTTTCAAACACCATATTGGCTATTCTACTCATTTGTGATTGAAAGCATTTAATTATACATGGATTTTCAATCATCATTATCAACAATACTAATAACACGGTTAGTCAATACTAATAACACGATTAGTATAGGACGAACAAAAGAAATCAGCCATGATCCTAAGCCCAAAGTTTTAAGCCAAGAGTCTAGCCCCCATGATTCTTCTTTTAACTTGTGTAGTCCCTGCTTCATTTCTTTAAGTTCATTAAAGATGGAAGATGAATGATCAGACAGGTTCATACAACACATTCATTCAAACTCTTCACAACCATGACCCTGTGCTAACAACAAAAAAGTCAATGGCAGCTCTATTCTGTAACACAGCGTGATTAACACTGGCTACATTTTGAGTCAATTTTCCTAAAATGTCAGATGTCAAATTCTATTTGGCTTTAGTCCAACAGGCTACTTGTTTCAAGGCTGTCATCAATTTAGTAGTTACTACTCCAGGCATAAGCATTGAGGTAACGACAGTTTGTAGCTTAGACCAAAATTTTGGTTCACCAATTTCTTCACAATCTAACTCATGAATTTCCCTTTTAGACCGTGACGATGACGTTACTTTTGCCAGTTTTATTACCTGAGTTATATTAGGGTGAAACAAACTCAATTTTCCTAGATAACATGGTCCCCCATTAGGATTGCTTGGGACTCCGTTCCATGCTCTATTACCACAAATGAGTAATATTCCTGGTGGTAATACCTTTGCTATTAGTCAAATTGCAATTAGTATATGTTTGCTCGTGTACATCTTGCGTCTTCAAGTGTGAATCTAGTGTACCCCAATAGTTCGTATTTCGCATGCTTGTCGGCGGTAAAAAGGATACCCAACCTCCCCGTCGGGTGGCATTAGTGGCATTCAAACATCTCCAAATATCTAATTCTTCTGGTGGACTAGTACAATTGTCAAACAAATTCTTTATTATGGCACATTGCCACCCCAAGTAATTCCATGGAGATTATTTTTTTTTTTCTTTTTTTTCTCCTTTTTTCTCTCGAATCTCCTGGATGTAACGGAATTGTGAAAAAACAATCTTTTAAATCAATAATTAACAATTCCCAATGTTCTGGAATCATGATTGGGAAAGGTCCAAAAACACCAGTGGCAATCGACACTTTAGGCCGGTGAGAAGGCCACTGTTGTTTTGAAACAATATTTACATCAGCACCTGTATCAATAAACATTTTTCTCTCTTCATTTCACCAGTTTTGGCTCTCATTGCGATTTGACATTCTGGCTTTGCCTTATGTTTGTCTAAGGTCAGATATACTTGCGGTTGTCCATTAGAACCAAAACTTCCATCGCCGCGATCATCAGCTCCTGTCACTGGCATACAAGATTTAAAAGGAACTAACTGAGCAATGCAGCTTCCTGCAGGTATGAATACAGGAGGTGTTAATGTCAAAACCATAATTTGAATAACTCCAGTAAAGTCTGCATCAATGACCCCAGGTAAAACAAAGATTCCCAACCAAATTATTGATAATCATACTAATTACAAGGCAGTAAAGCCAACCCCAACTGTCCTTTTACATTTCCTGGTATTGTGTGAAGTGCAGACGATTGCAGCACTACTGTGATGGTGGTGATCATGTCTGTCTCGGTGCTGCCTCTGGTTCTTGTTCTGAGGTGAGAGCTGCTGCTTGCCGTGTTGGTACTTGCCTCTGAACCGTGCTTTGCTCCTGTTTTTCTGAAAACATTGTCCCATTCTTATCCCGTTTTGATCTACACCAACTGGTAAAATGTTAGCACTTTCCACACTGAGGGCAGATTTTAGGCCCTGTATCCTGGCATTGCATGTGGCAGTGTCTTTTAAAATGTATTTCCTTGCCGCATCTCTAACAGAACGTATTTCTGTCCCAGATTACAGTCAGGGCAGCAGCTACCAGCTGTGCTTGATAGGTAAATGATCCCAGCTGTTGTTGTAGGAGTTTTCAGACCACACCGTATCTTTTTATATTTGTCATTAGGATTTTTGTCACTGATTGCAAAATGAAAGTTTCTTTAACTGCTCGGTTGTCTACTTGTTTGTCAAGCACATTCTTCGATCTAGCTATAAACACCATATACGGATCATGCCTGTTTCAACTTTCAAAATCCGGTATCTTTATAAGTGTTTGATAAAACAAAAGACGTATCTGTTGCAAAATTGCATAATTTAAACTGTCTTGATTCTTGAACTGTTACCAATGTTGTTTGATTGAGTCATTTCTTAATGCTGAAACTGCCTGGGTTTCACAGCGGCAGGGGTGGCGAGCGGCGCCCCTCCGCCCAGGGCAGTGCCCTCCTCGCCCCCCCGCTGATGAAAATAAATCAAAGTTCTCCCAGGGGCTGCTGCAGCCTCTCCAGTCGGGGCCACAGGAGCTGTTCCTCCCTGCTGACTTGTGCCCGTTGGTCTGAGGGACAGGGGGGAGGTGGATCAGGCCCCTTCTTGGTGACTATCGGACCCAGATCAAAGGGTTTGTTTGCCTCATCCCCTCCCAGACCACTCACCTGGCCAGTGGTGAGTTTCTCAAGTTTACGCAGCTCTGCCCGCCACCTGAGCTTCACCATTCCATTGCTCTATTAGCATTCGAACAGCACGGAATGTTTTCATGTGAGTTCTTGCCTCCTTAGATCCTAATTGTACGTTTTCCCGAAGTTCTCTTCCAACATGTTCCCCGGCTGTGCAACTATACAGTTGAGCCATATTAGTGAAAAACCTCTTTCTTCAGCACCACAAGAGCAACCCCGTTATTGCTTGCCGATCTAATTTACTATCAGTCTTATCCACGAGCTTCATTAAGCTCTCCAGCACAGTGCGCTCCAATGCCAATGCGGCAATTCCCATCCTGCGTCCCTGACTCACCGGTCAGTCATGGCCACTTCCCGCCTCTCTCGGACGGCCCAGCTCACCCTCCAAGGGTCTTTTTCCTTCGCTGGCAGCAGGATCTTCCTCGCCCTTCCTCCGCAACCTCCTTTACCCCTGTATCACGTCGGGGTCACTCGTTGTCGGGGTCCATTTGTTCCGTGTCGATCCCGGGAAGAATCACAGACACATCAATACGATGCAGATTCAATCCGTTTATTTCACAGGCTGCATACACTTATATACCATCTCATACAGGCTTTGTTCGCTAGTCATCTAATCATTGGTTAATAACTACTTTCTTTACTTTTAAATCCATTGGTTAGTATCCAATTACATTATCAAAACACACGCTCTGACTCCACCTAACCTTCCTGACCCCAAGTCGGTTACTTAATTACATTGCCCCTTATCTTGTGACCTCGGCAACTTGTTCAAGATAATCACCGAACTGACTCATATTCCTTTAGCACCGCTAGGGCCCCAACACTCCTCACTCTGATAGTTATATTTAACCTTGGGGACGTCTCACTCAAAAGCTGGGGGATGAAACAGCACCACAGCACAGCATCCCATAGTATTTTTGACTAAACCAGGGCAAAGCTTTGCTGCTGGTGCAGCCTGACCAACACCTGTGACTCCTTCTTGCAGGTGGGATCTTTGCCGGCCTTGTCTCTGACTACACCGGTGGCAGAGCCACCACGTGCTGCGTGATGCTGGTCATCGCCGCTCCCATGGTGCGTTGTCATGTGGGGAAAAAACAGTCACAAGGATTTCTTTTCCTCCAGCTCCTTTGAGTCACGGCCACCTTCCTCTTCCCAAGCACCTGGGATGAACTGGTCATGCACTCGGCTGAGATAAGAGCTGGGATCAATCCATGTGCCTAGATGTTCCCGGTGTGGACCTCCACATCTGGGGGCTGGTAGGGGCATGTTTAGTCCCTGACAGCTAAAGTAAAACCCCTTAGGTTTTTTTCCCTCCATCTTGCCATAACCCTGTCCTGTCTTAAAGCCTTGGGTGTCCCATTGAGCAGCCCAGCCTTCATCTCTTTGCTCTGCATCCCCAAAGCCCTCATGCTGACAGCCTTGTGCTCCACTTTCTTTGGGCAGGACATCCTTCCTGAGCACCTGCATGGAGCTCATTTGGCTTTGCTGCCACAAACCCACCTGTAATCCAAGCCTGGCTGGCTCTGGGTTGCAGACCTCTACCCTCCAAAGAAGTTGGCGCACAATGAAAAGCAGAGAGGCTGCATCGCCTCCACATCCCCTGGTAGCACCACCTGGCTCCTGCCAGCGCGTGAGCCTCGCCGGGCCATAAATCGCGGCAGCACCTCTGTTTGCCAGGTATTTAATCTGGCAGGCAGATGGCAGGACGCGAAGCCAGGGGCTCGGCTCCCATCCTGGCTGGTGCTCTTCTTTTCAAACCCCGCATAGCTGAGGGGGGCTGCAAACCTTGGCACCAACAATAATTCAGGTCCCCACCTTGTGCATCCTGTCCCCAGGATGCTGGTCCAAGGAAAAGAGCTGGGGAAACAGCTGGGATAGCCATAACCGGATCATCTCGTGTCTCTTCCAGCTGTTCCTATATAACCATATTGGCCAGAATGACATTGGCACATCAGGAAGGCGCTCATGCTCAGTCCAAATTCTGCTTCTGAACATGAAAGATGCAGTGCTGGGTGCCAGCAACACTTTGCCACTTTGCTGGCTCTTTCTGAGCTCAGAAAAAACAATGTGTTCACCTCCAAAAGAGTTTCCTGGCCTCCCTTCCTAGTTTATTACCGTGAAATTGAGATTTCCTCTTCCCAGGGCTTGCTGCCTCCAGCTGCTGCTACCTGCTGTGCAGTGGTTTGGCATAGATTGGCTCCATGAGGTGGTAAATCAGGAGCAGGAACAGGGACCCAAGGAAGACCAGGCTCCTCACAGCCAGGAGAACGAAGCAGCCAATCAAGAAACTGTCCACAATCTGCAGAGTGGGCGGAAAAAAAAAAAAAAAAAAAAAAAAGACCACAACACACGTTACAACCTCATAGAATCATGGAATATCCTGAGTTGGAAGGGACTCACAAAGTTGATCAAGTCCAACTCCTGTCCCTGCATAGGACAACCCCACAATTCACACTGTGGGGCTGAGGGTAGTCGCAAAACGCTTCTAGACTATTGTCAGGCTTGGGATTGTTTCCCTGGGAGCTGCTCCAGTGCTCCACCACCCTCTGGGGAAAGAACCTTTTCCTAATGTCCAACCTAAGCCTCCCCTGGCATCTTCCTGCCATTCCCTCGGGTCCAGAGAGAAGCGCTCAGCGCCTGCTCCTCCTCCTTCTCCCCATGTGAGGAAGGCGCAGAGCACTAAGCCTCAGTCTGCTCTGGGAGCCTAGAGGGAGCATGCCACGACCTGGAAAAGAGGATCACCCACCCCAGGAGGAAAATCTTTAGGGTTTTCCCCCCTCACTTTTCACTCCTGATGCAGGTGCTTTCTGTGGGAAGCGGGGTATGTGACAAATGACTGGAAGAAGAATCCCTTTCCTCTGAAAAAAAAAGCCACTCATGGAACAGTAAACATGGAGGAAAGGAGCAACACAGGGAAGAAGAGTAAAAACCTGCAGCAGCTCTCCCCAGCCACAAATCTCCCAGCACTACACACAACTGCGCAGTTCACCCCTTTTAAAAGGGAAATGGGAGAAAAGAACCACAAAAGATTAAAAAAAAAGAAGATACAGTAGCAACATGAGACACAACTGGGGGAGATCCTGCGCCACAGTGAGGGCAAGGGGCTGGATAAAAACGAAGTAGGATCTGTGCTTGGGTGCTGTAGTGACCTATGGAAGAGATGATCTGCTGTTACTGGCCTTTAAAGCAGAAAAAAGCTGAGGGAAGTGAAAAGCTGCCAAATTAGAAGGAAAATTATCAAAACTACCTGGCATGGGGCTACTGCCATGGGCCAAGGTGTAGTTGGAGATGGAGGCAGGCAGCAGCAGACAGAACCAGGGCCAAGCTGATCATCCCCTGGGCCGCAAGGCATCCCGAGGAAAAGGGCCATCCCCAGGGCACCCCTGAGGGTCACTGCCAGCCTGCTCACAGAGATGATTCTCCTCCTCTGTTCTGCTTCTATGAAACCTCACCAGGACCCAATTCTGGAGTCCCCAGCACAAGAAGGACATGGAGCGGTTGGAGCAAGTCCAGAGCAGCACACAGAGATGATCATAGAATCACTAGGTTGGAAAAGACTTCTTAGATCATCGAGTCCAATCCTTCCTATCTGATACTAAACCGTGTCCTTGAGTATCTCTTTTACCAGTCTTTTAAATACCTCCAGGGATGGTGACTCGACCCCCGCCATGGGCAGCTTGTTCCAGTGCCTATTGACCTTTTCTGGGAAAAATTTTTTCACAGATGTGATGTGAGGTCTGGAGCACCTCTGCTATGAGCACAGGCTGAGAGAGCTGGGGTTCTGGTTGGAGAAGAGAAGGCTCTGGGAGAGCTTCTAGGGCTGAAAGGGAAAAGCTGGGGAGGGGCTCTTCATCAGGGCGTACAGGGAGAGGATGAGGGGAACGGTTTTGAGCTGAAAGAGGGGAGATTGAGATGAGATCTTAGGGAGAAATGTTTTGCTGCGAGGGTGGAGAGGCCCTGGCACAGGTTGCCCAGGGAAGCTGTGGCTGCCCCGTCCCTTGGGGTGTTCCAAGGCCGGGTTGGATGGAGTTCGGAGCCCCCGATCCAGCGGGAGGTGTCCCTTCCCCGGGCTTTGCTGTCCCCTCCGTTCCAGGGCAGCCCCAGCCCCGCACTCACCTCCCGGGCTTCCCTCGGCGCAGGCCCCTCCTGCCCACGCGGCCAGAGCAGCAGCGCGGCCGTCACCACCGAGGCCCCCAGCGCCGGCCCCGCCGCCCTCGACCTGCAGGCGGGTGCACAGGGCTCCGGCCCCGGCCCCCCTCACCGCTCACCGCGCCCGCCCGGCCGCCCGGAACAGCGCCAGCGCCAGCAGCAGCGCCAGCGCCCCCGGGCCCAGCGCCGGACCCGCCGCGCCGCCCGCCATGCCGAGTACCACTTCCGCCCGCCGCTTCCGCCCCGCCCGCCGCAGCCAATCAGCACCGCCCGCCGCTCTCCCTAGCAACCACCCCTCCAGCTACAGCCAATCAGCGCCGCCCGCCGCCGCCCCGGCAACGGCTTAGCCCGCTCACAGCCAATCAGCGCCGCCCCGCGCCCGCCCGGCGCTTCCCCTTGGCTGCGCCGCGGGGTTGCACGGGCGGCGCGCGGAGCGGTGCGGGACTCCAGCCCCAGCGCCATCCTGGACCCCATCCCGGCTCCCATCCCGCATCCCCCCATCCGCATCCCCCCATCCCAGACCCCATCCCCATCCCCATCCCTATCCTGGACTCCAGCTCCATCCTGGACCCCATCTCCAGCCCCATCCCAAGCCCCAGCCCCATCCCCATCCTGGACACCATTGCAGTGCCCGTCCCGGTCCCCATCCAGCTCTTCATCCAGGTCCTCATCAAGATCTCAGTCCTGTCCCGATCTCCATCCTGAGCCCCATCCCTGTCCTGGTCCTGATCCCAATCCTTATCCAGGTCCTGATTCCTATCCCAGTCCCAATCCCTATCTCCATCCCAGTCCCCATCCCGGTCCTGATCCGTGTTCCTATCCCCATCCCCATCCCTATGTCTCTCCAATCCCAATCCCCATCCTGGTCCCATTCCCCATCCCATCCTGGGCTCAATCCCCATCCAGATTCTGGTCCTGATCCTGCTGTCAGTCCTAATCCTGATCCCATTCTTGAACCTGATCCCAGCCCCATCTCTCCCGGCAGCACGGAGCTCACCAGCCCCTCGTGCCAGTGTCCCTGTCCTGCTCCTGGAAGGTGCTCCCCATGGAATGGCAATTCCCCACCCTCCCTCCCCACCATGTGAGAATGGTCTGTGCTTTACAAATATTTCGTTGCTCCTTGCCAAAAAGGGAGCGCACTGAAATGGCAACAGTGTTGGCCCCCACTGGGATGTTTGGGCTCTTTCCAGGGTTTGGGAGGCATGGCTGAGTGAGGATGTCCTCATGTAACTCTGCTAGCTCTGCTCTAGACTGAAAGCCCACAGGTGCCTTCAGCCCCTGAGAGCCTGAGGACTCTTTGTGCCCCTCGCGGCATGGCAAACAAAAATGTCCATCCCAAGAAATGCCGCCAAACTGAGCCAGCAGCTTTCAGGCAGCATGGGCCATGTCCTGCTAGGCGATGGTTAGGGAGTTGCACATGGCTTTCTAGCCCTGGGGTCTGTGATAGATAGGACCCTTTGTTCATCAAGTAGAAAATTAAATAAGGAGGAAAGCTTGTGTAATGTGATAGATACGACCCTTTATCCATCAAGTAGTAAATCAAATGGGGAGGAGAGCTTGTGTAGATAACAAGAAACCACAAGACAGAAAACAGAGAAAGTTTTGTGTTTGCCTAGGTGCAAATTGGGTTGTATAACCATATATGGATAAAGATTAAAGGACAGAATATATTTGTAGATAAGGGTTGTTGTGTCAAAATTGCCTTTTGCTAAAACTAATTGAACTACAGAAAACCAGGGAGTCGGGTATATGGAGGAATTCGGAGGGAGTTGCCGAAGTGTTGCAGCGAGCCTGGACACACAGATTAGAAGAACTGTCTAAGTGGCGACGCAGACGCCGAGTACCCCACGAACACAGAGATGGAAACATATAAAAGACTGAAGGCGAGGGGAAGTCGGTGTGAGCCATTGGCGGAGCGCGAGCTCCCCGGCTGCACCCAGCGCTGTTTGCTTGTCATTGCTTGCTGTAATCAATAAACAATTAATTGATCCGTAAAGGCCGAATCAAATTATTCGCCTCAATTTATAACAGGGTCTGTGTCTGGGCAGGCAGCGAGGGAGAGCAGCATTGCTGTGCAGTACTCGGACTCCGCGCTGCGCTTGACCCCCAGGAAGAACACATGCCTGTTCCGGAGCTGCCTTGTGCCTGCCATCTGTGGTCCCAGCACTTGTGCCGGCCTGGCACAGCAGCAAGGGATGCCAAGCGAGCCATTTCAGCAGCAAGCCACCCAGGTGAGCCGTTCCCCTCCTGCATTCTTCATCCCAACTTCATCATGCTTGTGATTTGAAATAGAAGTTGTTCAGCCTGGAGAAGAGAAGGCACCAGGGAGACCTTAAGAGCAGCTTCCATCCTGAAAGTGGCTCCAGGAAAGCTGGAGAGGGGCTCTGGATCAGGGAGTGCAGAGAGAGGAGGAGGGGAACGGTTTTGAGCTGAAAGAGGAGAGATTGAGATGAGATCTTGAAAGAAATGTTTTACTGAGAGGGTGGGTAGGCCCTGGCCCAGGTTTCCCAGAGCAGTGGTGGCTGCCCCATCCCTGGAGGTGTTCAAGGCCAGGTGGGATGGGGCTTGGAGCAACCTGATCCAGTGGGAGGTGTCCCTGCCCATGGCAGAGGTGGGACTGGATGGGCTTTGAGTTCCCTTCCAACCCAAACCATTCTGTGATTCTCTTTTCCAACACATCCCTGTTTTTTTCCCTACTGAATAAAGAGTGGGCTTACACTTTCAGTCTGATTTCTTCATAGAATGGTTTTGGATGGAGAAGACCTTCCCAGTGCATCTGTTGTACTCCTCTGTAGCTCTTATCAGAGCCTCAAAACTGAGAGTAAATGCTGTCTTGGAGGATGCCGTGGTTGTCCTTGCCCTGCTGCTTGTCCATACGGTGAATTTTCCATCCACACGCAGGCTGGTTGTGTCGGAGAGGAGGCACTAGGTGGTGCCACCTCCTTGCAGCCTGTGTCCTGTGGAAAAGGATATGGGATCGCGAGATCTTGAAAAGCCTGCCTTGGGGACCGTTTTAAGCTGCTTTTAATAGTGACTGTGTGGTGCACTTGGTGTTTTAGATAGCACGTGTGTTCACCTAGGAGCTGGAGTTATTCTGGTTCAAGCGCTGCTTCCCTTGGAGCATTCACTTTTGGTTTGGACACTGGGCAGGACCATCGGGGACTATTGGCATCTCAGCAAGGGGATTTGGGAGTGGATGAGCTGTAACCGAGTCCTTTCCTGTGCCTGGGCCAGGGTTTCAAGGCACTGGGGCAGCTCTGAAAGAGACCTGGGGTTGCAGGTTACCTTATACCCAGCTGCGAGGCCGATTGTGTGTTTTGTTGTGCTGCCTTTGGAAAACACCTCGATTGGAGCAGGGTCCATCAGGTGATTTCATCTGTGCAGCTCACCTCGACGTAGCTCTCCCAGAAAGCAGCCGGTGACCTCCTCTTTGGTCTTGTCTTTGAACCTTCGCTTTGAATGGCAGCTTAGCAAAACCGTGAAGCAAGTTCGGCGCAGGCTGGCATCTTGCAAAACCGTGTCCCAAGGAACGGGTTCTCCTCAACTCCCCGGTGGTGTCTGGAGGCAAGAGGTGAGTGAGGGAGTGCCTGGGGCAGAGTGAGAGGAGTTAACCTTGCAGACTGTTGAAGATCTGTCTCTAAGTAGGGAATCCACAGAAAAGTCCAGTGAATCTCCAGCAAAAGTGAAACAAACTGGGCTTTCTTAACCCACCTGATGATCAGCCCCTGGATTTTGGTGGCCCTTGGGCCACCTGTATTCCTGCTGCCTTTCAGAGAAGGCAGCAGAATAAAGTGGGTGAAAACATCTTGGCTTCACATCTCTCTTTGCAAACTAACGAGAAATAAATAAGGCAACTAGAATGCAAAGAAAATTCTTTAAAGGCTGAGATTATGATCTGGATATCTGGGAGGCATGTGATGATAGTCCTCCCCTTAAGTGGCTTTGTTTCTTCAAGGAAACTCAACAAATCTTCCCATTGCATCAATCCTTTGTTTGCTCTGGGTGGCAAAGATCTGGAGGGTTTTCTGCAGCCAGGGCTATTTTCTGGTAGGGAATTGTTGGCAGCCGTCTGCTTTCCTTGAAGCAGTACGCAGTACCCATGTGAGGAGGCCAGTCCCCAGTGCCTCACTTTTTGTTCTGCTGAATTTCATCTTACTTTTATCACTCCAGTTCTCAAGTACAGCTTCCCCCCCACCTCCCCCAGCTATTATCTTGCTTTCTGTGCCAAGACCTTTCTTAAACTGCCATCCTTTGTCCAGCCTGGAGCAGCAACCCAACCTGATATTTTGTCATATTGCCTCCTCTGGAGCCAGTTTCCTGCCCATCTTGCAATTCTTCATTCCCATCTCTTTCTTGGGTTCATCACAGGTGAAGTAGCTCTTGGCTGGCTGTTATCTAGAAAATACCTTTTATGTAAGGGCTAACCTGTCTCTTCCTCTTCCATGTGCTGTTGGATTTCTGTTCAAGGCAGTCAGCTTTGCAAACAAAGGTTACAGAAACAGTGTAAGTACAGCTTCCAAAGCCTCCTGTCTATCTCAGACACTAAAGATACATAGAATCATAGAATAACCAGGTTGGAAGAGACCCACCGGATCATCGAGTCCAACCGTTCCTATCAATCACTAAACCATGCCCCTCAGCACCTTGTCCACCTGTGCCTTAAACCCCTCCAGGGAAGGTGACTCAACCACCTCCCTGGGTAGCCTGTTCCAGTGCCCAATGACCCTTTTAGTGAAATTTTTTTTTCCTGATGTCCAGCCTAAATCTCCCCTGGCGGAGCTTGTGGCCGTTCCCTCTCATCCTGTCCCCTGTCACTTGGGAGAAGAGGCCATTATCCTCCTCTCTACAACCTCCTTTCAGGTAGTTATAGAGAGCAATGAGGTCTCCTCTCAGCCTCCTCTTCTCAGTGTGTTCAGACTGCTCAGCAAGATGGAGTGATTCCTTACTTGGCTGTTAGCAGCACTAAAACCTCACATGGATAATAGAGTCACTGCCCATGCAAACCAGAGTCCAGTGGCAAGTCGTCACAGCTGGCAGGAATCCTGGGCCATTGTCCTGCCTGAGCCTGCTCAACTCTGCTCTCAAACCTCGGGCAAAGAGGACTAAACAGCTTCCCTAGGCAATTAATTCTAGGAAGAATTTATTGATTTATTGTGTTACACTTTTATTACTCCAAGATAGTAGAGATAAAATGCTCTGATATTAATCTGATTCTTTCTCCTGGTATGAAGGTTGGCTGTGTTTGCAGCTCGGCAGGACAGGAGCTTATTCCCTTCTCTTCAGGTGCAAAAGGCTGCCAGGGGCTTAACTGCCCTGGTAATTGCTCCTGAGTGCACTGTCTTGCCCTTCACATTTGTCCTTGTGAAATTCCCTTGTGCTGTCCATTGCAGCTGGCTTCTTTAGGTTGAACCCAAACATTTTTAGCCTGTTCTCAAATAATTCTGCAACTTCAAGCTTGGCGGAGTCAGCAAATGTAATCAAGCTGCTGCCATCATCCAGGCTGGTATTGAAGTCATCAAGCAGGGCCCATTGAAGTTTGTCTTTATTTTTGTGCAGGGAACTCCCGAGACTGCATCTGGGTAGTGTTTTTAGTCAATATTGCACCTTTGATGTAACAGCTCCATCTAACAGGCATTTCCTTACACGAGTGCTGATTAGGCTGCATCAAAAGCTGAGCTAGAAGTCAAAAGGGAAGTTAAAATCGAGATTGTTGCTGGGCTTTGCCTGAGGCCTCTTTGGTTGCGGGAGAAATTCGGACCAGCTAGCCATGACTTGCTCTTGATGCATTTATGCTGGCTGCTGCTTATCTCTTTTTCTAGCACCTTACAGGCAGTTTGCAAAGTGATTTCCTCTTGTTTTTCCAGCTAAGATTTTTGTCTGAAGAGCTTATCTTTGGTGTTTCCTTTATTTAAACACAGACACTCCTTGTGCCCTTTTCTGATGAACTGGGCTTCCTTTGGGGCAGGTGGGTTCTCTTAGCAGCTTGTCTGCCTCTCCTGGCAGTAACTGAGGGCAGGTCCTGCCTGCTGAAAAACCTCAGCTCCGCAGAATTGTTGGACTTTTCCTTCCTAATGATAATCCAACGTTGTTCTGGCTGCTGTTTGGAGCTCAGAGTGTGCCCTGGGCTGACTGCTGGCGCCCAGAAGGATAAAATGCTGCTGCTGCTCGCGTCCTCTGATAGCTGCCCTCCTTGAGGAGTGTGTCCTTTAGTCTCTCTTACTAAAGCTGACTTGTTACCTTGATCTTTCATATTCTACTTAGAGCTTTGGCCTTTCTGACACTTGTTTTGTTGTTTTGTCCCCACGTGCTTGTGTTGTCTCCTGCATGATTCCTTTGATAATCTGACCCGTGTTCCACTTCCTCCGTTCTCACGTGGATCATGGGCACAGAAAGAGCCTGGGGCTCCACCAGGGCTGTCTCACGCTGCACCACTCGTCTCTTCCCTCTAGCCAGGCAGTTTTCCCTTGCTTAGTTTAAAGGAGCTGCTGCTTCTCCTTCAGGCCTAGCTTCTGCCCTTTTTCTTTTTCCTCCTCCCTTCTCAAGAGTTGCATTCCCTGCAGCTGGTGATCCATGTTCCCCAAATCATTGCTCTTCCTCTCTCCCAGAGACTTTTCAGGTCAAAACCATTCCAAGTTTCTCCCCACTTTCCCAAGCAGATACGTAGGTGGTAATTGCATGGAAATGACCTGTCCTGTTTTTCAGATGATCCTGTTCACCAGGTCTTCAGCTGCTTTGCCTTTTGGGGCTGGCAGACTGCTGTAGGTCCCAAATTGTTTTCTTTTACTAATCACTCACCAAAGTTGTTTTTTTTTTTTCCCCCCACTGTTTCATTTCCTTCTACATTCAGGACTTCAGCGCATTCTTAGAAAGCAATAATGGTTCTTTTCTATTCCCTTTTCCTCACCAAAGAAGCTCTTTTTGTGTTGTTTCCATCAAAACAGGGTTGATGGGAATTCCTCTAAGCCTATCAAATAATTTCATGTTCAGACTAACTCCGAGCTCTCCTCCATCCTTCCATCATCATCTGGTGGCGTCAGAGCCATCTCGAGGGATCCCTGGCGTGACCTGCTCTCCTCCTTTGATCCATCCTCTCCCTCTCTCCGCAGTCCTGTTCTTTTCTTCCTGAACAGACGCAGGCAAGGGAAACAACCGTTCTGGCTCCACGCTTGCTTCTGGCATTTCAGTTTTTTAATTTGTAGGAAACAATCTGCTGCATCTCAAAATATTGTTAAGTGCCAGTAGGGAGCTTGCCCACTCACCATCTGAAGGAGTGTGTTACCCACCTGAGCGTCACTCCGGAGATCCCATCACCCCCCGGCTCCTTGCAGTTGCAAAACTCAAGAGGTTTACTCCTTGTCTTTCTTTTGCCCCACACATCCCTCCTTCTGTTTGTGCAGTTGGTGAGAACGTAGTCACAAGCTGCCCTGCTGAACTGTGATTTTCTGGCTCTTGTGCCCTGCAGTGATACTCAAACACGTGTTGCTGCTTGCCAGATCTCAGCTGTTGTGCAGAACAAGCCGCCTTTGGGTTAAAGCTACCTCTTACCCGTGTGCGAGGGTGTTGAGTTTGCCCTAGGCACCAGAGCAGCCGCAGTTCAGTTCCATATTTACACTCGTCTCCTCCCTTCTCCAGAAATCAGAGTCTTGCAAGACTTCCACAATGCCCACAGCAGCTGAGAATGAGGAACCGCTTCTCACAGGACACCACGATCTTCCAGCTGAACTGCAGGACCAGAAGACAGACCCGCATCAGGCTGAGCGCGATGATGACTTCTGCGTCAAAACTGAATTTGAAAAGGTACTTGACTTGTACAGGGCTGGGCCAGTTGGTCTTAAAGGGTTTAAATCATTTGGTTTATTTCAGCAGAGGTGGCGAGGCTGCTGTTGGAGTAGAGCAGTTTCTCCCTCAGGCCTGGTTAACTCTTGAGCCTACTGTCATCAAAACAGGTTTGAGAGCAATGTTGGAGCTAAGCAAGATTGATGGCTTCAGTTTCACTGCTTTCGTCTTTCAGCTTTGGCTTCCAAAGGGGTTTTATTTGTGCCTGCCTCCTGGTGCCAGTTGGCTGGCACTCAGCGGAAATCTGAAAGTGAGTGTGCAATTGCTTTGTGTGCTTAACTGCGAACTGCGAAGTGCAGCCAGCAGGACCTGCAGCACCTCTGCTCCGGCTGCCTCGCTTGCAGGCATGTGGGAGAGCTGAGGGTGCTGCATCAATCAGCCAGAAACCTCCTAGAAAAGAGAGGAAAAAGCTCTGCATCAGAAGGGGGAAACATGCTGGGGTGATTCCTGTGCCTCGAGGGCTGGGGAGACACCTCCCTTTGAGGCAGCTCGACTCTGTCTGTTTGTGAGGACAGAGCTCATTGATTCCTCTTTTGTTAACATCTGAGGTGTGGAAATGCTTTGCTCTGATTACCTGGAGTAGTTGGCAAATCCTGTAGCGCTTGGTAGGGATTTCAGCCAGGAGCAGAAATACTGGCTTGACAAATACTGAGCAGACGGAAGAAGGCAGAGGTTTACACCGAGCTTCTGGGGCATGGCTCTCTTGACACTTCTCTTATTGTCATTTTTCTTTCACTTCACAAAGTTCAGAATGAAAGTTTGAGGAAGGGAGGTATGAATCCAGTTTTAAACTAAACAGGGAACCTCCTCCAGGGGTACCTTTGGATGTGTTTTGATAAAGCTTTGGTGCTCAAGCTTTGACATGGAGGTGTCACATGTTTCTCTCGTGTCTATAGCCAACCTATATCCCAAAGAAAGGGGTGAGTTTCCCTGTTGGTGACTGTAGGGGTTGTGCATGGAGAAGCTGGGGGAAGGTGAGACACTTGTTTGTGAGGATGCTGATTCTGCTCTCTTACATTGTCTTCCAGTTCTGCGATGGATCAGTGAAGGACTCGAGCTCGCTCCAGCCTCCCCAGAGGCCTCACACCAATTACCCGCCTCCCCTCCTAGTCTGGGATGGTGTAGACCAAGAGGAAACCAAGAAACAGGTTTGTCTGCTGGAGCCAAGTCCTCATTGTTTTTTCTCTGTTTCAGGACTGGAAGGTGTTGAGCACAGTGGTAGCTGCCAGCTCAGATAAGAAGCCTCAAGAGCAGCCTTAATGTATGAAGCATCTGCTAGGTTTGTGAGTTTGCCAGGGCTGATGGTGTCTCAGGTCACGGGCAAAGCTACTGAGTTCTTTTCTAAAGGTCTGCTGTGAGTGTAAGTGTGACCATCACGTGCTCCTCCTGCCGAATTCGGGATCTGAATAACACGGAAGGGCTGGAGGAGAAACGGGCTTCATTTAATTTGCCTGGCAAAGCAAAAGTATTGCTTTCTGTCACGTGGAGAGAGATGGAAGCTGCCAAAAATGCTTAAAAAGGAAAGAACAAACCTCCCTTTATCTTATTTGGGTGTAAGGCTGAGAATACAAAGCTTTCTGCCATATCGGCACCAAGCAGGCACCAGACTGGTTGCTTTCCAGCACAGAGAGTGACCAGGGCTTTCCAGCCTGTGTCAGGGACTGTTTGCCTCGTGCTAATGTAGGTGATGAAGGAGAAGATGTTTCTTTTGGATGCCTAAAGGAAGTGACTTTTATTTTACTCCAGCTTTCTGATGTGAAGAACACTTCCCTCTTCCTTAGTCGGCTTTCCTGCAGCTCACTCTGTAAAACTGCACAGGACTTTGAAGGAACTGCTTGGGTTTTTTGTTCCTTACATGCATTTTTCCAACCAGCTGATCTGCAATCTGGTTGTGGTTTCTGGACAGCGTGACAGCAGCTGGGGCCTGTCAATCTGTTCCTTCACTGAGCGGCTCTCTCTGCCCCATGCTTTTTATCTCCTTGGCTCTGATCCATGCTGAGATAACTGGTTTTGTAGTTTTCTCTTCCGCATGGGGTTTTTCCACCCAGCTCTCTCCCCTTTCAGCCTGACAATCCCTCCTGCTCCTTTATCTCCAGCTGTGCGGGGCTCTCTCTGCTGAGCGAGATGGATGAACGCAGCCCAGAACTCTTGGTATTGATGAAGAAAAATCTGTGCTTTAGGCTTTCTGGCCTCGTGGAGTTCAGACTCACTGTGTACCCACTGATTCTTGTGGGAGAACTTGAGATGTGAGCTTCAGCCAGGAGGTTTCCCTGCCCTTGTGCATCTGTGGGATTAAGTAGAAGCCCAGACATTAAACCTCTTTGTGTACAAGTGTCTGTATGGGAGTTGTTCCCTGCAGGGCTCGTGGATTTGTCTCAGCAACCCTGCCACCTCTCTGGTTCTCCTGCTTGTAGTGGGTTCAGCTCAGTGTTGTATGCTTGGTTTTTTTTGGAGGTACAGGCTTCCAGTGAAGCGCAGAGGACCACCAGTCCCCAGGTGGGTCAAAATCCTTGGCCTGTAGATAAAGCGCTCTGGTGAAGAGGGTTCAAGTGGGAATCAGCTCTTCTACCGCCAGTAGAAGAGTGTTCAGGAATTTCTCAGGTGGCAGAGCTTCCATCCATACGGAAGTTCAGTTGAGGGATGCTGGTACAATGCCCTCTGATACTCCAAGATGTCTTAGTCCTCTCCTAGCTAATTGCCATCTCTCCAGCTTCTCTGTCCCAAGGGCACATGCGGTAGGAGACATTTGAGTATCTGGGGAAGGAGCGAGGTTTCTGTCCTGACAGATGTGCTCCAGAAATCAAGCAGAGGGCTGATGTCACTTGACGTCAATCACAGCCTCCTTCTCTAAGGTGCCTCTTCTTTCCTGCAGCGCAAGAATGAGTACCTGAGATACAGGTGCCTTTTCATGAGCATTGAGCGAGAGCAAGTGAGGGAACAGCAGAGGCAGAGAGAGGGGCAGAAGAGAATCGCTGAGTGAGTACATGTGGCTGAGCACCAACCCCTTGGTATCGGCTTTGTCATTGCTGGCAGGGCCATTCTTATGGCTGGAAAGGTCTTGTGTGCTTGGCTGGTGGGAACAGGCAGTGGTGTTTTGGAAAACACTTCTGCACCCTAAGGGTGCTACAGGGAAGCTGGGCGAGGGCTCTTGGTCAGGGAGTGCAGGGGCAGTATGAGGGAGGAGAGTTTTCAGCTGTGAGAGGAGAGGTTAGATGAGAGAGATGTTAGGAAGAAATGTTTTGCTGTGAGGGTGGGGAGGCCCTGGCCCAGGCTGCCCAGAGCAGTGGTGGCTGCCCCATCCCTGGGGAGGGGTTCAGGGCCAGCTTAGATGGGGCTTGGAGCAACCTGGTTCAGTGGGAGGTGTCCCTGCCCATGGCAGGGGGTGGAGCTGGATGGGCTTTGAGGTTCCTTCCAACTCAACCCTTTCCATGATTCTATGAAATGCAGAGGCTCCGAGAAGAACGTGCAGCTTCATAGGACCCCCCTACATCATGGGCAGCATTCTGCCTCTGGCTGCAAACTGCCCACAATGGGTTAAAACCACCACTTTATCAGCTTTTTAGAAATCGGGGAGTATGTTGAGAGAAGGTCCACCAAGCAAATGCCAGGTGGAAAGCCTGCCTTGTTCCATGGATTTATTTCAGTGCCCAGTCTGTGAGCCGTGGGGTGGGATTTATTCAACCAGCAGCCCAGGGGTAACCCTTGGGACGTGTCGAGCCCTTCAGAGGTGCTCAGGGCTTCTCTCTTTACTTTGTGTCCCAGTGCATTGTGGATAGGAGTTAGGAGCTGAACCATTGGGCTGGGAGAGTCTTAGCTTACCAAACTGTGACCCCTGGGAACTGACCCCAAGCTACTATCAAAGAGTTGTAGATTCAATAGGTTGGAAAAGACCTTAGAGATAATCAACTCTAACTGGACCTGTCCGCTACTAAATCATGTCCCCTAGCACCTCCTCTATCTGCTTTTTAAACACCTCTGGGGATGGGGACTCTGCCACCTCCTTGGGCAGCCAGTTCCTGCTCCATGGTACAGTCTGTGTTTAGAAACTTTGAGGCGAGGTCACATCATTAAGCTGGTCTTTATCTCTGGGTCCTTTAATGTCAGACCCTTCACCCTCACAGCTATAAACGTATATAGTGTAATAAAAAGATTTCCCAGCGTTTGTTCCAGAGTTGAGAACATTATCTGTGTAAAAGTATCGGCCCTTGTTTTGGTGTTCAGTCATCTTCTCCCTTTCTGGGAATTCCTTAAGGAGGAGCTCTGCAAGCTCACACCGAAATAGGAAAGACACTTTAGGGGTGGGTTGGTTTGGTTGTTTGTTTGGGTTTTTTGTTTGTCTCTGCCTTGCCATAAAATGAAACGATGGAGGTCTGACCACGTCCTCTCCAGGCTCTGTGGGAGCAGGGCAGGCACCCAGTGGCAGGATTTTCATGGTCCCTTTTTGGAGAAGAATTGCAGGGCTGAAGAAAGGCTCCTCCTGCTGCATTCTTGACATTTAAATTGGCACTGGGGAGGTACAGAGACCTTCTCCTGCCCTGCAAGTGCTGGCGAGACACCAGGGAGTTCTGAGTCAGTGCGATACCATTCATTGCATGTGTTGTCTTGGTTGCAGGGGTGCTGCTCGAGCCAAAAGCTGCTTGGAGAGTATGCGGAAAAGAGCTGGTCTTGTAATTACTTAGTGTAAAGCCTTAAGTTGGCCTTGGCCTTGGTTTCTACAGCAGAAGATTTATGGGGGAGTAGTGAAGGCTCTATTACCACTTCATTTAAAAAACATTTTGGAGTTTATAACTTGACTGGAGATGTTTGGCTTAAGCACTTTCCTTCTTGATGTCAAGATTTGACCCCATAAATGGAGGACCGTCCGAAATGCCTCGTTCGTTTGCGTGTCCTCCCTCTGGCTCCTACACAGTCTGGATTTTTTTATTTTAATGCCTTTTGGCAGTGTTTGACTGTAATGGGTTATTACATTTGGTACGTGTCAGAGGGAATGAAATGGCAGATGCTTAAGCTTAAAGCCTTTGTGTTCCGTAATTGCTGCTTGTCAAGGGATTGGGTTGTGCCTTTGGTGTGGTTTGTACAGCCCAGCTGCCTCCACCAGGGCTGGAGTGCCGCGTAGGTGCAAGGCAGGTGGAAGAAACAGAGGAAGATTTGGTTAAAAATACCTGTTAAATCCTGCTTTGGAGTAGGTGTGGGATCCTTGGAGCTTCTCTGTTGTACTCAGCGCTCTTCTGTTGTGCCCCCAACCCAGAAGATGCAAGGACAGCTTACAGCGGGATCCCGGGTGCCCCAAAATCATGAGACATTAGAGGTGGGGAAGCTGAGCTGTTGGTCCTTCCTAGTGTTTATTGAAAGTCTAGACATGGCTCTTGGTTTTGGAAGGAGCAGCTCTTTTGGGGAATTGCAGTGGGCACTTCATAACAGAAGCATGTGTGCATGTGATGCAGCAGGGAGCTGGAAGGAGAAGTCCGGGGTGATGAAAAAAGTAGCAGGTGGGAGGAGGTCAAGGGCAGGAGAGCATTCACAGGTTGATATTTCCATATCAGGAAAAGGAGGCTTGGAAAGTATTTTTGACCATTTTATATTTCAAGTTGTTAGGAAGTCAATGCTGCAATTGGTGTAGAGTTGATTTTGCGTGCTGGGGGTTGTTGGAGTGAAAACAGCATCTCCATCTCCTTGCCGTGATCTTACAGACGGGGACTAGTGGGGAATGGAGGTTTGGGATGGGGAAGCTCCTTTCCTAAGCATGTGTGTGCCCGCAGGATTAAGAGCAAGAAGGAAAAGGAGCGTAGAGTGCAAGAGAAGAGGATGCAGGAGACGACTGAGCAGCCAGAGCCCACCCTGGGAAAGGGGGCCTGCGAAACTCTGGCCCGGCTCAAACTGGAGGAGAGGAGAGAAAAAAGGCTAAAGAAAACCAGCAGCGGAATAAGGAGCACGTGAGGTATGGTGGGATCCCCTCTCCTTGCGCAGAGCTGGGTGTTACTGGCAGAGTGTGAGCAAGGAAGCTGGTGAAGGGGCTAGAGAACAGGCCTTATGAGGAGTGGCTGAGAGAGCTGGGGTTGTTTAGCCTGGGGAAGAGGAGGCTGAGAGGAGACCTTATTGCTCTCTGTAACTACCAGAGGGGAGGTTGTGGAGAGGAGGGAGCTGGGCTCTTCTCCCAAGAGACAGGAGACAGGCTGAGAGGGAATGGCCACAAGCTCCGCCAGGGGAGATTTAGGCTGGACATCAGGAAAAAATTTTTCACGGAAAGGGTATTGGGCACTGGAACAGGCTGCCCAGGGAGGTGGTTGAGTCACCTTCCCTGGAGGGGTTTAAGGCACGGGTGGATGAGGTGCTAAGGGGCATGGTTTAGTGTTTGATAGGAATGGTTGGACTCGATGATCCGGTGGGTCTCTTCCAACCTGGTTATTCTATGATTCTATGATTTTATCCCTTGCAGGTACATTGAAGCGCTAAGAGCTCAGATAAGGGAGAAGATAAAACTCTGTAACATCAACTTGCCCCCACTGTGCTCCTGCGGGTCCGATTTCTGGGACTCCCACCCAGATACCTGTGCTAACAACTGTGTCTTCTACAAAAACCACAAAGGTAGGAGCTCCTGTTTTTGAGGAGGAAGCGGCACCGGTCATGGAAAGGGTTGGGTTGGAAGGGACCACAAATCCCATCCAGTCCCACCGCCTGCCATGATCAGGGACACCTCCCACTGGATCAGGGGCTGCCAGCCCCATCCAACCTGACCTTGAACACCTCCAGGGATGGGGCAGCCACCACTGCTCTGGGAAACCTGGACCAAGGCCTCTCCACCCTCACAGGAAGACATTTCTTCCTAAAATCTCGTCTCAATCTCCCCTCTTTCAACTCAAAACCGTTCTCCTCCTCCCCTCCCTGCCCTCCCTGTTCCAGAGCCCCTCCCCAACTTTCCTGGAGCCCCTTTCAGGACTGGAAGCTGCTCTTAAGGTCTCCTTAGAGCCCTCTCTCCCCAGGCTGATCAACCCCAACTCTCCCAGCCTGTCCTCATATGGGAGGTGCTCCAGCCCTCAGATCCCCGTGGGTTCCTCTGAACTTGCTGTGCCAGATCCGTGTCCTTTCTGTGCTGAAGACTCTGATCTTGAGCACAGCCTGGAACAATACCTGGCTGAGCAACTGGAACTTGTCTTTTAGAGGGAAAGTAATCGAGAAATTAGGGCTTTATGAAAATCGTTGGCTTTCCATCTTTGGTTGGCATGCTGCTTTGTGATCAGGGCTGTGCAGAATGTGCGAACAAGCCTGTGGAAAGCTAAACCAATGTTGCTTTATCTTAAAAAACCAGCTGCTCTATGGTAAAAGGCTGAAGCTGGCACAGGTCATAAGTGAAATGCTCATCTGCTAATGCTGCCTCTGTGTCCCTCAGCTTACAGCCGTGCTCTGCAGTCCCTCATCTCATCCTGCGCCCCCATGGACAGGACACCGTCAGCGAGGCTTCCCTTCCGAGACCTGGCCACACTCTGCGCTCGCCTGGGGCAGCCTCGGTGAGGGGAGCAGCCGTGGTCCCCAGCCCCCTGGTTTTTGGGGCTGCTGGAGGCAGAAAGCCCAGTCCTCCCTGCTCCCTCCACTCCATCCACAACGGCGCCTTTGTGTTCCTGCTCCTTTGCTCAGGTTTGAGCTGCACCTCTCCTGCTCTGGTCCGCATGTGCTTGGCCGGACCAGACGCATGGGTGAGGGTTGGTGTGAAGGAGCTGATTGTGGGGCTGGTTTAGAGGCAGGCACTTCAATTTTGTGGAATAAACTGTTTTCAAGGGTCGTTTTGTCTGGGCAGGAGTGTGAAAGGAGGAGAGATGAAGGGATGAACAGCTCCTAGAGTTAGAGACCCTCCTAGTTTCTAACCTCTTAGAATCATGGAATGGTTAAGGTTGGAAAAATCCTTTAAGCTCCTCCAGTCCAAGTGTCAGCCCAACCCCACCATGCCTATTAAACCATGTCCTGAAGTGCCACATTTACACCCTTTTTTAACACCTCTAGGGAAGGTGACTCTTCCTTCCCACTCCCTTTTCTCCATTTCCCTATGGCTCCTACCAGCCCATGCCTCTCCAGTCACGCTCCAGAGCTGGCTATTTATTGCTCCTTCCCTTTCTTCCTGGTGAGACCCTCTCCTCCACTCCCCTCCACCCAGCTTGCACTCCTCCAGCCTCTATTTATCTAGGGAAAGGAGCTTTTTCCTAGAAAAAAGGTGTTTGGTCTGGGGATGAGCAGGGCTCTGCTGTGCTGCCACTGTCCCTCTGTGCACGCTGCTGGAGCACAGTCATTTTACCAAGCCCCGGGGATGGTGCCGTTCCTCTCCGTGTTTAAAATCCACCCATTTCTCCCTGGAAGAATGACACGTGCGGGTAACGTGTTCCTGGATGGAAATTGCACCCTAGCCCAGCATTAATATTTGCTGCTCTTTGGCCCCCTCCTGCCACCTCTCCAGTATTAACCACGGCAGGAAGGATGGGTGGCTGAGTGTGCCGGCTGATTTCTCTTCCCTCTTCCGATGCCGCCTGCTGCGAAGCAAACCCGTGACCCCGGTCCAGAGGTAGCGGAGGCACTGAGCCGGGGCGAGGGATGCTCCTCCATTCCCCGCTCACTCTGGACAATCATTAGTCCCAGGCCCATTCGCACAGTGGGTGCTATTTATTAACCAGCGTTTGCGTCAGGGGAAGGCATCACAGGCTGAATCGGGGGTGTCGAGGTGGAATCGTGCAGGGCAGGATCCGGCCTGGGAAGTTTTTTGCATGCGGCGGGGCCAGGGAAGCGAAAGGCTGAAGCTGCAAATGCATTTTTGAGATGATTTCAGGGCTGGGCTCTGCTCCTGTTCCTGAGAGGGGGTTGATTCACCTTCCCCTAGAGGGGTTTAAGGGACGGGTGGATGAGGTGCTGTGGGACACCGTTTAGTGGTTGATTGGAACGGTTGGGCTTGATGATCCGGTGGGTCCTTTCCAGTCTAGTGATTCTGTGATTCTAAGCGTTTCCTTGGCAGGGCCCGAAGGTGTCGCTTGCGTCCCGGGGACCCCCCGCTTTCCACCTTTCCCGAGCGGCTCCCCCACAGCGTCTCGGTCCAGAGGAACCGGTGACGAAAACCATCGCTGAGCCTCGAGCCCACGGTCTGTCCCTCGCTCGACATCTTCGGGATCCTTGGAGAGCGGGGATTTCTCCCTCCCGGTGTGAAACCCGAGGGAGAAGTGGAGCGGGACTCCCCAAATCCCCGGGACCAAACCCCAAAGCCCTGGGCTCCAGGCGGCTCAGTCCGAGCCCTTCGGGGCAGCGGAGGCGCGAGAGCCAGCGGTTGCTGCGGCGTCCGCCCTCGAGTCGCGTGGGGAGGCGGGGCCAGAGCCATGAAAAGGGCCGGCGAGGGCCCCGGGGGTGGCGGAGGCACCGGCAGCACCGGCATGAGGGCACCGCTCGCCCCCGGGGTGCGGCTGCTGCGAGCCCTGCCCCGGGACAGCCGGTGAGAGACGCCGGGACAGGGGAGTGGGAGGGGGAAACTGGGATAGGGGGAGCGAGACCAGGAGAAGGGGACCATGATTGGAACCAGGATAGAGACACTGGGATAAGGGAACTGAGATGGGAACCAGGAGAGCTGGTGAGCAGGGACCGGGATAGGGAAACCGGGATAGAAGAACCAGGAGAGGGGACCGGGATAGAGGCACTGGGATGGAGGGATCGGAATTGGGCAGGGACAGCCGGTGAGCATGAGGGACTGGGATGGGAAGCAGGACTGGGATGGGGGCACTGGCACTGGGATGCAGGGGATCGGGCAGGGACAGCCGGTGGTGTGGGACACGGGCACCGGGCCAGTGCAGTGGGATTGGCAGCGGGATGTGGGTATCGGGCCAGGCCCCTGGGCACCAGTGAGTGATGGGGGACACAACAGGACCAGGATGGGCACAGGGGAGCACGGGAGCCACTGGGATGCAGGGGATGGGGCTGGGACACTGGGACAGGCGCCGGGATGGGGAGACTCGGCAGCGGCAGCCAGGCTGGACTCCAGCCCGGGGACGGCCACCGGCCCTCGACTGCTTGTTCAGGGACTGACACTGCACCAGGGTCACTCGCCCAGGGACCAGCACCTTACTGGGCCCTGGCCCTGGGCTGGCAGCCGCTTGCCCAGGCACCAACATCGACCCTCGGCTCTGGGTCCCGCGTGAGCGGATCGGGCGCGGGCGTTTGCAACTTGCACTATGCCAGGACAGAGCCCTCCGAGCCCCGTTGGGCGCCATGATGCCGGCCAGGGGGATGCGGGCACCCCCTGACGGGAGCCTCAAGCTGCCCCTCCCACGTGTGCCAGGCCCATGCACTCACAGCTTGGTGGGATTGTGGAATCCCGACAGTTCTCCTCCCTTGTGGTGAGGCGACGAGCGCCATGCCCATCCAGTTTTATCCAATATATTTATTTTTCACAGCTGGTGTCCAAACACCCCCGTGTTTGTCCCTCAGCTGTGATTTTTTCCCCTGCCAGAACCCATGGGATATAAAAGACACCCCAAACCTCTGGCTAAGCCGGATACCACACATGGAGTTTCTCTTCCCCTTCCTCCCCACGGCCTCTCCGTTCCTTTTGGATCGGCCCCGCAGGATTTTGAGGGGTTTTTGGTTTTTTGAGGTTGGGAACCAGGAATTCTTTGGCTGTGGTGCAGTTGCCGGGCCCTGCGCTGGGTACCTTGAGTCCCTGCAGCGCTGTGAAGTGAAGCTGCGGTTAAGAGCAGGACAGGCTAAAACTTCTTTTTCCTTCTTTTATTTTTTTTCCTAAACGTGCAGCAACCCCGTGACATTGCCCAGAACCGCAGCTGCCCTGACCACTCGCATCCTCTGCGCTGCCATAAAACCCTCTGCAAACCCTTGCCTAAACACAGAGGTTCCCTACATCCCTCAGGGATGCTCATCCCACTCTGGAAGGTGCTGGATCCTTTTTGGGATTCTCCAGGCTTTATCCCTCAGCTTTGCTGGGAGCGGCAGCCCCAAGCCCAGGCCCCATTTCCCCACTACTTTCCTGCATTTTATTCAAGCAAAGAGGACAAAGGCAGAGGGACTGGATATTGCTCAGGGCATACCACCCCCCGCAACTGTTTTTTGGTTAACACCAGAAGTGATGAATCGGCCACCGGCTCGTGCCCTGTTTCCACCCGTGACACTGGGAAAGCGCTTGCTCACACCGTGGTTTGCTGGGATGGTGGCTTGAGGAGGTGGAAACACCACTCGGTGCCCCCACAGAAACCCAACAGCCCTTACACCCCATCCTGGGCCTCTGGCGGCGCTGGACACCTCCCTCCCGGCTCGGCTGAGAGGATTCAGCTCCCTGATCGGCACCAGAGTTCCCTTCGGTGTCAGGGGGATTTTGTCAGGGAAACAGGCAAGAATGACCCTGGTGCTGTGTCCGGTTCTGGAATCCTTGGCATAAGAAGGAGATGGAACTGTTGGAACAGGCCCAGAGGAGGCCACGGAGATGATCTGAGAGCTGGAGCTTCTCTGCTATGAGACCAGGCTGAGAGTTGGGCTTGTTCAGCCTGGAGAAGAGAAGGCTCTAAGGAGACCTTAGAGCAGCTTCCATTGCTGAAAGGGGCTCCAGGAAAGCTCAGGTTGGATGGGGGTTGGAGCCCCTGTTCCAGTGGGAGGTGGCCCTGCCCACAGCAGGGGGTGGAACTGGATGGGTTTGAGGTCCCTTCCAACCCAAATCATTCCATGATTCTGTGGGGTTTTTTCCATTGTTTTTCTAAGACCCTGCAGGTTAAATAGTGATGAGTCCCTGTGTGTGCCCTAAATCTGCATCCGCATCCCAAGCAGATTCAGCCTGGCTGAGATCGATGGGAGCATCACCTCTCATCCCCCTCACTGGATAATTTTCTCCAAAAAGCATGGATTTTAGATCTGGGAATGAAGAGCACGACTAATTCAAGGCTGGAGCTGAGACATCCCCACTGGGCTGGGCTTTGCCACCCATCCCCCTAACCCTGACCCTCCGGTCTCTCCATCCTGCAGGTATCGGGGCCTGACACTGGTGCTGACCTTCCTCTGCTACACCAGCTACCACCTCTCCCGAAAACCCACCAGCATTGTCAAGGTTCGCTCCCACCTCATCCCAGGCGTGGGGAGAGGAGACGTGGGGATGGGGGGGGTCTTGAGATTCACCTCTCTCCCCACAGAGCCAGCTGCACCCCAACTGCTCAGCCTTGGGTCCAAACCCCCACAATGACTCCAACAGCAGCTCGTGGTGCAGCTGGGCACCCTTCGGCAAGGCTGAGCGCCCCCGTCACCCCGAGCCGAGTCACGGCCAGAGGTTTTGGCAGGGGGCCAGCTGCTCATTAGGCACCCGGAGGTAATTAATGTGCCTTGTGTCCCCGGGCCAAAGGGCAGCAGCAGGTGGTGAAATCGGGGCCAATATGGAACCGGGTGCCAAAGCCGCTGGCGCCTGGCCACGACCCAAGAGCTGCCCTTCCCCAGGGAGAAGCGTTTTGGGGATGGGGGATGAGGACCAGCCAGTGGCCACGTGGAGGGAAACAGGATGGTGGCCTGGCTGATGTGGCCCTGATATTTCTTTTGCAGATGGGGACAACTACAATGAGCTTTTCGGGGCGCTGGATAATGCCTTCCTGGTGGCCTATGCCATTGCGATGTTTATCAGGTACCCAAGGCCTTTGCACCCCTTTTCCTCTGCACACCAGTTTGTAGTCCCAAACTGGTTTCCATCAAGTGGTGCTAACGGGAAAGCAGCTAGGTGCTGGGATCCACTTGGGATTCGGGCACCAACGTGGTGTGATGCCGCCCATTGGCAGCATCACCCGTGACGGCCCCTTTCGGCACTCTTCCTTCTCTCTGCAGCGGCATTTTTGGGGAGCGCCTCCCGCTGCGGTACTATCTGTCGGCGGGGATGTTGCTGAGCGGGCTCTTCACCGCGCTCTTCGGCCTCGGCTACTTCTGGAAGATCCACGTCCTCTGATACTTCAGCATCATGCAGGTCTGTCTGTGCCAGAGGTGCCCAGGCTCTGGATTTTACTGGCCTGGCCATATCCCAGTTTTCTGGTGGCTCTTAGGGATCAGGGTGGCCCAGTGTCAGGTGGGAGCATGCCGGGCATTTCCACTCTCCGCAAAACCTGGTTACGAGTAGTGTGGGTGCTGAAACCACCGAGCGCGCCGGTCCAGCCAAGCAGGTTGGGCGGCCGGTTTGGCAACACCAGCTGCTCCTGATTTAGCCATGGGAACAATGCAAAAGGCTCCGGGATTGCCCCAGCAGGGAAAAAAAATACCCAAACCAAGCATATTCTGGCCAGCTTTGGGATGGGTTTTGAGCCCAGTTGCCTGAAGCAGCGGAAGGGCTGCGCTCCGTGGATCCAGTCGGCACTCGCTGGGTGCCGACAGTGCCGTGTGATGCTGCCCATCTCTTGCTAGGTCTGCAATGGGCTGGTGCAAACGACCGGCTGGCCTTCTGTTGTGGCGTGCGTCGGGAATTGGTTCGGGAAGGGAATGTGAGTGATTCTCCAGCGTATTGCACCCTGGTCCTGGTCCCTGTTGGCCCTGGCGATGCCAACCCCAGCTCTGTCCCTGCCAGGAGAGGTTTCATCATGGGCATCTGGAACTTGCACACCTCCGTTGGCAACATCTTAGGGTCACTCATCGCCGGCGTCTGGGTTTCCTCCGCCTGGGGCTTCTCCTTCGTTGTGCCTGGCACCATCATCACTGTCATGGGCATCATCTCCTTCTTCTTCCTTGTGGAGTGTGAGTGGCACAATCTGGGGCACAGCAGATGCCCGGTGGGACAGCAAGATCGGCAGGGCCGTAATTTTTCTCCTGACCCAGCTCTGAGTGTTTTGGACAACCCAAATACTTTCCAGCTTGTGACAAGCAGGGATATGGAGCCGACCACCACAGAGATGCTCAACATCCTTTGGGATCACCCAGGCAGGCCCAGCCTCCTGTGCCACTCGCTCCTCTTGGTCTGTCTCTGTAGGAACCATTTGGGAAGCCCTTTGGGATCTGACCAGGGCTTTTCGCTGCCAGGAAGCGGGCACCAGAGACGCAGCCCAGCCCTGGGGGGATTGCAGCCCTACATTTCCCCCTTAGCAGCACATGAGGTGCTGGAGCAGGGCTGGTCCAGGCTCTCACAGGATCTCCTTTCTCCCTGCAGATCCCGAGGATGTTGGCTGCAACCCACCTATGCATCACACGAGTTGCTTTGATTCCCAACAGGCTCGTACTGGGCCAGGTTGCACTTTTTAGAGTAAAACAACCTGAGTGTCAGGTCGTAACATCAGAAATCGGAGTGGTGTTCAGTAATTGCACAGAATGCTCACTGCTACTGCGGTCTGAGCATCCTCGGGGTCACCTCCTGGCCCCTCTGATGGTTCAGCCCTTTGCAGCAATGAGAGCCGCCACATCTCCTGCTTTCGCCTTGCCTTTAGATGGCCTCCGATGAGGAGGATGTCGGACGGGTGACCTCCAAAGAGAAGGACCCCAAAGCAGTCACCTCCAACGAGGGGCCACTGAGAGTCTCAGGCCAAAGCAGTGGGGATCACTCCAACAACCCCAAGGAACCCGCTGAGGAGCCTGAAGCCATCAGCTTCCTCGGGGCGCTCCCGATACCTGTGAGTCATGGGACGCCCCTTGTGTTGTGATGGGGATGGAGGGAAGAGCAAAGCCAGGGCAGCTCACCCCATCAACAGAGGGAGAAAGAAGCTCCTCTGATGTCTCCTCCTGTCCTCGCAGGGTGTGGTGGAGTTCTCCCTTTGCCTGCTCTTCGCCAAGCTGGTGAACTACACCTTCCTCTACTGGCTGCCCCTCTACATTGTGAATGTTGGTGAGCTCTTGGGGAGGGTGAGGCAGGAGCAAGTGTGGCAAGGACAGCATCTTCTCATCTCTCTTCTCTCCCTTGCAGCTCATTTTGGGGCCAAGGAAGCTGGGGACTTGTCAACTCTTTTTGACGTCGGGGGCATTTTAGGTTTGTGGCTGGGCTGTTGGGGTGGATCAGGGATGGCTTGGGGACAACCCTGGCTTTGGTGGGAATTGCTCTCCATGAAGCACTGCAGTGAGGTTTATTCAGTGTTCTCAGCACTCTGCAGGCAGAAAATGCCCCTCACCTTTGCCATCCTGTTGACCATCACAACAGCTTTCCTTGGATCTTGCTTGCTTTCTCCTAAATAATACATCTCAGAAGTGTGGAAGGGTTGAGAGCTGTGTGCAGGTGTATAGAAACATCTGCAGGGAGAAAGTGGTGTGAATAAACCAAAGCTCCTATGTCGGGGTCCATTTGTTCCATGGCGATCCCGGGAAGAATCACAGACACATCAATACGATGCAGATTCAATCCGTTTATTTCACAGGCTGCATACACTTATATACTATCTCATACAGGCTTTGTTCGCTAGTCATCTAATCATTGGTTAATACCTACTTCTTTACTTTTAAATCCATTGGTTAGTATCCAATTACATTATCAAAACACACGCTCTGACTCCACCTAACCTTCCTGACCCCAAGTCGGTTGCTTAGTTACATTGCCCCTTATCTTGTGACCTCGGCAACTTGTTCAAGATAATCACCGAACTGACTCATATTCCTTTAGCACCGCTAGGGCCCCAACACCTCCCCCTCTTTTTTCAAACACCATATTGGCTATTCTACTCATTTGTGATTGAAAGCATTTAATTATACATGGATTTTCAATCATCATTATCAACAATACTAATAACACGGTTAGTCAATACTAATAACACGATTAGTATAGGACGAACAAAAGAAATCAGCCATGATCCTAAGCCCAAAGTTTTAAGCCAAGAGTCTAGCCCCCATGATTCTTCTTTTAACTTGTGTAGTCCCTGCTTCATTTCTTTAAGTTCATTAAAGATGGAAGATGAATGATCAGACAGGTTCATACAACACATTCATTCAAACTCTTCACAACCATGACCCTGTGCTAACAACAAAAAAGTCAATGGCAGCTCTATTCTGTAACACAGCGTGATTAACACTGGCTACATTTTGAGTCAATTTTCCTAAAATGTCAGATGTCAAATTCTATTTGGCTTTAGTCCAACAGGCTACTTGTTTCAAGGCTGTCATCAATTTAGTAGTTACTACTCCAGGCATAAGCATTGAGGTAACGACAGTTTGTAGCTTAGACCAAAATTTTGGTTCACCAATTTCTTCACAATCTAACTCATGAATTTCCCTTTTAGACCGTGACGATGACGTTACTTTTGCCAGTTTTATTACCTGAGTTATATTAGGGTGAAACAAACTCAATTTTCCTAGATAACATGGTCCCCCATTAGGATTGCTTGGGACTCCGTTCCATGCTCTATTACCACAAATGAGTAATATTCCTGGTGGTAATACCTTTGCTATTAGTCAAATTGCAATTAGTATATGTTTGCTCGTGTACATCTTGCGTCTTCAAGTGTGAATCTAGTGTACCCCAATAGTTCGTATTTCGCATGCTTGTCGGCGGTAAAAAGGATACCCAACCTCCCCGTCGGGTGGCATTAGTGGCATTCAAACATCTCCAAATATCTAATTCTTCTGGTGGACTAGTACAATTGTCAAACAAATTCTTTATTATGGCACATTGCCACCCCAAGTAATTCCATGGAGATTATTTTTTTTTTTCTTTTTTTTCTCCTTTTTTCTCTCGAATCTCCTGGATGTAACGGAATTGTGAAAAAACAATCTTTTAAATCAATAATTAACAATTCCCAATGTTCTGGAATCATGATTGGGAAAGGTCCAAAAACACCAGTGGCAATCGACACTTTAGGCCGGTGAGAAGGCCACTGTTGTTTTGAAACAATATTTACATCAGCACCTGTATCAATAAACATTTTTCTCTCTTCATTTCACCAGTTTTGGCTCTCATTGCGATTTGACATTCTGGCTTTGCCTTATGTTTGTCTAAGGTCAGATATACTTGCGGTTGTCCATTAGAACCAAAACTTCCATCGCCGCGATCATCAGCTCCTGTCACTGGCATACAAGATTTAAAAGGAACTAACTGAGCAATGCAGCTTCCTGCAGGTATGAATACAGGAGGTGTTAATGTCAAAACCATAATTTGAATAACTCCAGTAAAGTCTGCATCAATGACCCCAGGTAAAACAAAGATTCCCAACCAAATTATTGATAATCATACTAATTACAAGGCAGTAAAGCCAACCCCAACTGTCCTTTTACATTTCCTGGTATTGTGTGAAGTGCAGACGATTGCAGCACTACTGTGATGGTGGTGATCATGTCTGTCTCGGTGCTGCCTCTGGTTCTTGTTCTGAGGTGAGAGCTGCTGCTTGCCGTGTTGGTACTTGCCTCTGAACCGTGCTTTGCTCCTGTTTTTCTGAAAACATTGTCCCATTCTTATCCCGTTTTGATCTACACCAACTGGTAAAATGTTAGCACTTTCCACACTGAGGGCAGATTTTAGGCCCTGTATCCTGGCATTGCATGTGGCAGTGTCTTTTAAAATGTATTTCCTTGCCGCATCTCTAACAGAACGTATTTCTGTCCCAGATTACAGTCAGGGCAGCAGCTACCAGCTGTGCTTGATAGGTAAATGATCCCAGCTGTTGTTGTAGGAGTTTTCAGACCACACCGTATCTTTTTATATTTGTCATTAGGATTTTTGTCACTGATTGCAAAATGAAAGTTTCTTTAACTGCTCGGTTGTCTACTTGTTTGTCAAGCACATTCTTCGATCTAGCTATAAACACCATATACGGATCATGCCTGTTTCAACTTTCAAAATCCGGTATCTTTATAAGTGTTTGATAAAACAAAAGACGTATCTGTTGCAAAATTGCATAATTTAAACTGTCTTGATTCTTGAACTGTTACCAATGTTGTTTGATTGAGTCATTTCTTAATGCTGAAACTGCCTGGGTTTCACAGCGGCAGGGGTGGCGAGCGGCGCCCCTCCGCCCAGGGCAGTGCCCTCCTCGCCCCCCCGCTGATGAAAATAAATCAAAGTTCTCCCAGGGGCTGCTGCAGCCTCTCCAGTCGGGGCCACAGGAGCTGTTCCTCCCTGCTGACTTGTGCCCGTTGGTCTGAGGGACAGGGGGGAGGTGGATCAGGCCCCTTCTTGGTGACTATCGGACCCAGATCAAAGGGTTTGTTTGCCTCATCCCCTCCCAGACCACTCACCTGGCCAGTGGTGAGTTTCTCAAGTTTACGCAGCTCTGCCCGCCACCTGAGCTTCACCATTCCATTGCTCTATTAGCATTCGAACAGCACGGAATGTTTTCATGTGAGTTCTTGCCTCCTTAGATCCTAATTGTACGTTTTCCCGAAGTTCTCTTCCAACATGTTCCCCGGCTGTGCAACTATACAGTTGAGCCATATTAGTGAAAAACCTCTTTCTTCAGCACCACAAGAGCAACCCCGTTATTGCTTGCCGATCTAATTTACTATCAGTCTTATCCACGAGCTTCATTAAGCTCTCCAGCACAGTGCGCTCCAATGCCAATGCGGCAATTCCCATCCTGCGTCCCTGACTCACCGGTCAGTCATGGCCACTTCCCGCCTCTCTCGGACGGCCCAGCTCACCCTCCAAGGGTCTTTTTCCTTCGCTGGCAGCAGGATCTTCCTCGCCCTTCCTCCGCAACCTCCTTTACCCCTGTATCACGTCGGGGTCACTCGTTGTCGGGGTCCATTTGTTCCGTGTCGATCCCGGGAAGAATCACAGACACATCAATACGATGCAGATTCAATCCGTTTATTTCACAGGCTGCATACACTTATATACCATCTCATACAGGCTTTGTTCGCTAGTCATCTAATCATTGGTTAATAACTACTTTCTTTACTTTTAAATCCATTGGTTAGTATCCAATTACATTATCAAAACACACGCTCTGACTCCACCTAACCTTCCTGACCCCAAGTCGGTTACTTAATTACATTGCCCCTTATCTTGTGACCTCGGCAACTTGTTCAAGATAATCACCGAACTGACTCATATTCCTTTAGCACCGCTAGGGCCCCAACACTCCTCACTCTGATAGTTATATTTAACCTTGGGGACGTCTCACTCAAAAGCTGGGGGATGAAACAGCACCACAGCACAGCATCCCATAGTATTTTTGACTAAACCAGGGCAAAGCTTTGCTGCTGGTGCAGCCTGACCAACACCTGTGACTCCTTCTTGCAGGTGGGATCTTTGCCGGCCTTGTCTCTGACTACACCGGTGGCAGAGCCACCACGTGCTGCGTGATGCTGGTCATCGCCGCTCCCATGGTGCGTTGTCATGTGGGGAAAAAACAGTCACAAGGATTTCTTTTCCTCCAGCTCCTTTGAGTCACGGCCACCTTCCTCTTCCCAAGCACCTGGGATGAACTGGTCATGCACTCGGCTGAGATAAGAGCTGGGATCAATCCATGTGCCTAGATGTTCCCGGTGTGGACCTCCACATCTGGGGGCTGGTAGGGGCATGTTTAGTCCCTGACAGCTAAAGTAAAACCCCTTAGGTTTTTTTCCCTCCATCTTGCCATAACCCTGTCCTGTCTTAAAGCCTTGGGTGTCCCATTGAGCAGCCCAGCCTTCATCTCTTTGCTCTGCATCCCCAAAGCCCTCATGCTGACAGCCTTGTGCTCCACTTTCTTTGGGCAGGACATCCTTCCTGAGCACCTGCATGGAGCTCATTTGGCTTTGCTGCCACAAACCCACCTGTAATCCAAGCCTGGCTGGCTCTGGGTTGCAGACCTCTACCCTCCAAAGAAGTTGGCGCACAATGAAAAGCAGAGAGGCTGCATCGCCTCCACATCCCCTGGTAGCACCACCTGGCTCCTGCCAGCGCGTGAGCCTCGCCGGGCCATAAATCGCGGCAGCACCTCTGTTTGCCAGGTATTTAATCTGGCAGGCAGATGGCAGGACGCGAAGCCAGGGGCTCGGCTCCCATCCTGGCTGGTGCTCTTCTTTTCAAACCCCGCATAGCTGAGGGGGGCTGCAAACCTTGGCACCAACAATAATTCAGGTCCCCACCTTGTGCATCCTGTCCCCAGGATGCTGGTCCAAGGAAAAGAGCTGGGGAAACAGCTGGGATAGCCATAACCGGATCATCTCGTGTCTCTTCCAGCTGTTCCTATATAACCATATTGGCCAGAATGACATTGGCACATCAGGAAGGCGCTCATGCTCAGTCCAAATTCTGCTTCTGAACATGAAAGATGCAGTGCTGGGTGCCAGCAACACTTTGCCACTTTGCTGGCTCTTTCTGAGCTCAGAAAAAACAATGTGTTCACCTCCAAAAGAGTTTCCTGGCCTCCCTTCCTAGTTTATTACCGTGAAATTGAGATTTCCTCTTCCCAGGGCTTGCTGCCTCCAGCTGCTGCTACCTGCTGTGCAGTGGTTTGGCATAGATTGGCTCCATGAGGTGGTAAATCAGGAGCAGGAACAGGGACCCAAGGAAGACCAGGCTCCTCACAGCCAGGAGAACGAAGCAGCCAATCAAGAAACTGTCCACAATCTGCAGAGTGGGCGGAAAAAAAAAAAAAAAAAAAAAAAAGACCACAACACACGTTACAACCTCATAGAATCATGGAATATCCTGAGTTGGAAGGGACTCACAAAGTTGATCAAGTCCAACTCCTGTCCCTGCATAGGACAACCCCACAATTCACACTGTGGGGCTGAGGGTAGTCGCAAAACGCTTCTAGACTATTGTCAGGCTTGGGATTGTTTCCCTGGGAGCTGCTCCAGTGCTCCACCACCCTCTGGGGAAAGAACCTTTTCCTAATGTCCAACCTAAGCCTCCCCTGGCATCTTCCTGCCATTCCCTCGGGTCCAGAGAGAAGCGCTCAGCGCCTGCTCCTCCTCCTTCTCCCCATGTGAGGAAGGCGCAGAGCACTAAGCCTCAGTCTGCTCTGGGAGCCTAGAGGGAGCATGCCACGACCTGGAAAAGAGGATCACCCACCCCAGGAGGAAAATCTTTAGGGTTTTCCCCCCTCACTTTTCACTCCTGATGCAGGTGCTTTCTGTGGGAAGCGGGGTATGTGACAAATGACTGGAAGAAGAATCCCTTTCCTCTGAAAAAAAAAGCCACTCATGGAACAGTAAACATGGAGGAAAGGAGCAACACAGGGAAGAAGAGTAAAAACCTGCAGCAGCTCTCCCCAGCCACAAATCTCCCAGCACTACACACAACTGCGCAGTTCACCCCTTTTAAAAGGGAAATGGGAGAAAAGAACCACAAAAGATTAAAAAAAAAGAAGATACAGTAGCAACATGAGACACAACTGGGGGAGATCCTGCGCCACAGTGAGGGCAAGGGGCTGGATAAAAACGAAGTAGGATCTGTGCTTGGGTGCTGTAGTGACCTATGGAAGAGATGATCTGCTGTTACTGGCCTTTAAAGCAGAAAAAAGCTGAGGGAAGTGAAAAGCTGCCAAATTAGAAGGAAAATTATCAAAACTACCTGGCATGGGGCTACTGCCATGGGCCAAGGTGTAGTTGGAGATGGAGGCAGGCAGCAGCAGACAGAACCAGGGCCAAGCTGATCATCCCCTGGGCCGCAAGGCATCCCGAGGAAAAGGGCCATCCCCAGGGCACCCCTGAGGGTCACTGCCAGCCTGCTCACAGAGATGATTCTCCTCCTCTGTTCTGCTTCTATGAAACCTCACCAGGACCCAATTCTGGAGTCCCCAGCACAAGAAGGACATGGAGCGGTTGGAGCAAGTCCAGAGCAGCACACAGAGATGATCATAGAATCACTAGGTTGGAAAAGACTTCTTAGATCATCGAGTCCAATCCTTCCTATCTGATACTAAACCGTGTCCTTGAGTATCTCTTTTACCAGTCTTTTAAATACCTCCAGGGATGGTGACTCGACCCCCGCCATGGGCAGCTTGTTCCAGTGCCTATTGACCTTTTCTGGGAAAAATTTTTTCACAGATGTGATGTGAGGTCTGGAGCACCTCTGCTATGAGCACAGGCTGAGAGAGCTGGGGTTCTGGTTGGAGAAGAGAAGGCTCTGGGAGAGCTTCTAGGGCTGAAAGGGAAAAGCTGGGGAGGGGCTCTTCATCAGGGCGTACAGGGAGAGGATGAGGGGAACGGTTTTGAGCTGAAAGAGGGGAGATTGAGATGAGATCTTAGGGAGAAATGTTTTGCTGCGAGGGTGGAGAGGCCCTGGCACAGGTTGCCCAGGGAAGCTGTGGCTGCCCCGTCCCTTGGGGTGTTCCAAGGCCGGGTTGGATGGAGTTCGGAGCCCCCGATCCAGCGGGAGGTGTCCCTTCCCCGGGCTTTGCTGTCCCCTCCGTTCCAGGGCAGCCCCAGCCCCGCACTCACCTCCCGGGCTTCCCTCGGCGCAGGCCCCTCCTGCCCACGCGGCCAGAGCAGCAGCGCGGCCGTCACCACCGAGGCCCCCAGCGCCGGCCCCGCCGCCCTCGACCTGCAGGCGGGTGCACAGGGCTCCGGCCCCGGCCCCCCTCACCGCTCACCGCGCCCGCCCGGCCGCCCGGAACAGCGCCAGCGCCAGCAGCAGCGCCAGCGCCCCCGGGCCCAGCGCCGGACCCGCCGCGCCGCCCGCCATGCCGAGTACCACTTCCGCCCGCCGCTTCCGCCCCGCCCGCCGCAGCCAATCAGCACCGCCCGCCGCTCTCCCTAGCAACCACCCCTCCAGCTACAGCCAATCAGCGCCGCCCGCCGCCGCCCCGGCAACGGCTTAGCCCGCTCACAGCCAATCAGCGCCGCCCCGCGCCCGCCCGGCGCTTCCCCTTGGCTGCGCCGCGGGGTTGCACGGGCGGCGCGCGGAGCGGTGCGGGACTCCAGCCCCAGCGCCATCCTGGACCCCATCCCGGCTCCCATCCCGCATCCCCCCATCCGCATCCCCCCATCCCAGACCCCATCCCCATCCCCATCCCTATCCTGGACTCCAGCTCCATCCTGGACCCCATCTCCAGCCCCATCCCAAGCCCCAGCCCCATCCCCATCCTGGACACCATTGCAGTGCCCGTCCCGGTCCCCATCCAGCTCTTCATCCAGGTCCTCATCAAGATCTCAGTCCTGTCCCGATCTCCATCCTGAGCCCCATCCCTGTCCTGGTCCTGATCCCAATCCTTATCCAGGTCCTGATTCCTATCCCAGTCCCAATCCCTATCTCCATCCCAGTCCCCATCCCGGTCCTGATCCGTGTTCCTATCCCCATCCCCATCCCTATGTCTCTCCAATCCCAATCCCCATCCTGGTCCCATTCCCCATCCCATCCTGGGCTCAATCCCCATCCAGATTCTGGTCCTGATCCTGCTGTCAGTCCTAATCCTGATCCCATTCTTGAACCTGATCCCAGCCCCATCTCTCCCGGCAGCACGGAGCTCACCAGCCCCTCGTGCCAGTGTCCCTGTCCTGCTCCTGGAAGGTGCTCCCCATGGAATGGCAATTCCCCACCCTCCCTCCCCACCATGTGAGAATGGTCTGTGCTTTACAAATATTTCGTTGCTCCTTGCCAAAAAGGGAGCGCACTGAAATGGCAACAGTGTTGGCCCCCACTGGGATGTTTGGGCTCTTTCCAGGGTTTGGGAGGCATGGCTGAGTGAGGATGTCCTCATGTAACTCTGCTAGCTCTGCTCTAGACTGAAAGCCCACAGGTGCCTTCAGCCCCTGAGAGCCTGAGGACTCTTTGTGCCCCTCGCGGCATGGCAAACAAAAATGTCCATCCCAAGAAATGCCGCCAAACTGAGCCAGCAGCTTTCAGGCAGCATGGGCCATGTCCTGCTAGGCGATGGTTAGGGAGTTGCACATGGCTTTCTAGCCCTGGGGTCTGTGATAGATAGGACCCTTTGTTCATCAAGTAGAAAATTAAATAAGGAGGAAAGCTTGTGTAATGTGATAGATACGACCCTTTATCCATCAAGTAGTAAATCAAATGGGGAGGAGAGCTTGTGTAGATAACAAGAAACCACAAGACAGAAAACAGAGAAAGTTTTGTGTTTGCCTAGGTGCAAATTGGGTTGTATAACCATATATGGATAAAGATTAAAGGACAGAATATATTTGTAGATAAGGGTTGTTGTGTCAAAATTGCCTTTTGCTAAAACTAATTGAACTACAGAAAACCAGGGAGTCGGGTATATGGAGGAATTCGGAGGGAGTTGCCGAAGTGTTGCAGCGAGCCTGGACACACAGATTAGAAGAACTGTCTAAGTGGCGACGCAGACGCCGAGTACCCCACGAACACAGAGATGGAAACATATAAAAGACTGAAGGCGAGGGGAAGTCGGTGTGAGCCATTGGCGGAGCGCGAGCTCCCCGGCTGCACCCAGCGCTGTTTGCTTGTCATTGCTTGCTGTAATCAATAAACAATTAATTGATCCGTAAAGGCCGAATCAAATTATTCGCCTCAATTTATAACAGGGTCTGTGTCTGGGCAGGCAGCGAGGGAGAGCAGCATTGCTGTGCAGTACTCGGACTCCGCGCTGCGCTTGACCCCCAGGAAGAACACATGCCTGTTCCGGAGCTGCCTTGTGCCTGCCATCTGTGGTCCCAGCACTTGTGCCGGCCTGGCACAGCAGCAAGGGATGCCAAGCGAGCCATTTCAGCAGCAAGCCACCCAGGTGAGCCGTTCCCCTCCTGCATTCTTCATCCCAACTTCATCATGCTTGTGATTTGAAATAGAAGTTGTTCAGCCTGGAGAAGAGAAGGCACCAGGGAGACCTTAAGAGCAGCTTCCATCCTGAAAGTGGCTCCAGGAAAGCTGGAGAGGGGCTCTGGATCAGGGAGTGCAGAGAGAGGAGGAGGGGAACGGTTTTGAGCTGAAAGAGGAGAGATTGAGATGAGATCTTGAAAGAAATGTTTTACTGAGAGGGTGGGTAGGCCCTGGCCCAGGTTTCCCAGAGCAGTGGTGGCTGCCCCATCCCTGGAGGTGTTCAAGGCCAGGTGGGATGGGGCTTGGAGCAACCTGATCCAGTGGGAGGTGTCCCTGCCCATGGCAGAGGTGGGACTGGATGGGCTTTGAGTTCCCTTCCAACCCAAACCATTCTGTGATTCTCTTTTCCAACACATCCCTGTTTTTTTCCCTACTGAATAAAGAGTGGGCTTACACTTTCAGTCTGATTTCTTCATAGAATGGTTTTGGATGGAGAAGACCTTCCCAGTGCATCTGTTGTACTCCTCTGTAGCTCTTATCAGAGCCTCAAAACTGAGAGTAAATGCTGTCTTGGAGGATGCCGTGGTTGTCCTTGCCCTGCTGCTTGTCCATACGGTGAATTTTCCATCCACACGCAGGCTGGTTGTGTCGGAGAGGAGGCACTAGGTGGTGCCACCTCCTTGCAGCCTGTGTCCTGTGGAAAAGGATATGGGATCGCGAGATCTTGAAAAGCCTGCCTTGGGGACCGTTTTAAGCTGCTTTTAATAGTGACTGTGTGGTGCACTTGGTGTTTTAGATAGCACGTGTGTTCACCTAGGAGCTGGAGTTATTCTGGTTCAAGCGCTGCTTCCCTTGGAGCATTCACTTTTGGTTTGGACACTGGGCAGGACCATCGGGGACTATTGGCATCTCAGCAAGGGGATTTGGGAGTGGATGAGCTGTAACCGAGTCCTTTCCTGTGCCTGGGCCAGGGTTTCAAGGCACTGGGGCAGCTCTGAAAGAGACCTGGGGTTGCAGGTTACCTTATACCCAGCTGCGAGGCCGATTGTGTGTTTTGTTGTGCTGCCTTTGGAAAACACCTCGATTGGAGCAGGGTCCATCAGGTGATTTCATCTGTGCAGCTCACCTCGACGTAGCTCTCCCAGAAAGCAGCCGGTGACCTCCTCTTTGGTCTTGTCTTTGAACCTTCGCTTTGAATGGCAGCTTAGCAAAACCGTGAAGCAAGTTCGGCGCAGGCTGGCATCTTGCAAAACCGTGTCCCAAGGAACCGGTTCTCCTCAACTCCCCGGTGGTGTCTGGAGGCAAGAGGTGAGTGAGGGAGTGCCTGGGGCAGAGTGAGAGGAGTTAACCTTGCAGACTGTTGAAGATCTGTCTCTAAGTAGGGAATCCACAGAAAAGTCCAGTGAATCTCCAGCAAAAGTGAAACAAACTGGGCTTTCTTAACCCACCTGATGATCAGCCCCTGGATTTTGGTGGCCCTTGGGCCACCTGTATTCCTGCTGCCTTTCAGAGAAGGCAGCAGAATAAAGTGGGTGAAAACATCTTGGCTTCACATCTCTCTTTGCAAACTAACGAGAAATAAATAAGGCAACTAGAATGCAAAGAAAATTCTTTAAAGGCTGAGATTATGATCTGGATATCTGGGAGGCATGTGATGATAGTCCTCCCCTTAAGTGGCTTTGTTTCTTCAAGGAAACTCAACAAATCTTCCCATTGCATCAATCCTTTGTTTGCTCTGGGTGGCAAAGATCTGGAGGGTTTTCTGCAGCCAGGGCTATTTTCTGGTAGGGAATTGTTGGCAGCCGTCTGCTTTCCTTGAAGCAGTACGCAGTACCCATGTGAGGAGGCCAGTCCCCAGTGCCTCACTTTTTGTTCTGCTGAATTTCATCTTACTTTTATCACTCCAGTTCTCAAGTACAGCTTCCCCCCCACCTCCCCCAGCTATTATCTTGCTTTCTGTGCCAAGACCTTTCTTAAACTGCCATCCTTTGTCCAGCCTGGAGCAGCAACCCAACCTGATATTTTGTCATATTGCCTCCTCTGGAGCCAGTTTCCTGCCCATCTTGCAATTCTTCATTCCCATCTCTTTCTTGGGTTCATCACAGGTGAAGTAGCTCTTGGCTGGCTGTTATCTAGAAAATACCTTTTATGTAAGGGCTAACCTGTCTCTTCCTCTTCCATGTGCTGTTGGATTTCTGTTCAAGGCAGTCAGCTTTGCAAACAAAGGTTACAGAAACAGTGTAAGTACAGCTTCCAAAGCCTCCTGTCTATCTCAGACACTAAAGATACATAGAATCATAGAATAACCAGGTTGGAAGAGACCCACCGGATCATCGAGTCCAACCGTTCCTATCAATCACTAAACCATGCCCCTCAGCACCTTGTCCACCTGTGCCTTAAACCCCTCCAGGGAAGGTGACTCAACCACCTCCCTGGGTAGCCTGTTCCAGTGCCCAATGACCCTTTTAGTGAAATTTTTTTTTCCTGATGTCCAGCCTAAATCTCCCCTGGCGGAGCTTGTGGCCGTTCCCTCTCATCCTGTCCCCTGTCACTTGGGAGAAGAGGCCATTATCCTCCTCTCTACAACCTCCTTTCAGGTAGTTATAGAGAGCAATGAGGTCTCCTCTCAGCCTCCTCTTCTCAGTGTGTTCAGACTGCTCAGCAAGATGGAGTGATTCCTTACTTGGCTGTTAGCAGCACTAAAACCTCACATGGATAATAGAGTCACTGCCCATGCAAACCAGAGTCCAGTGGCAAGTCGTCACAGCTGGCAGGAATCCTGGGCCATTGTCCTGCCTGAGCCTGCTCAACTCTGCTCTCAAACCTCGGGCAAAGAGGACTAAACAGCTTCCCTAGGCAATTAATTCTAGGAAGAATTTATTGATTTATTGTGTTACACTTTTATTACTCCAAGATAGTAGAGATAAAATGCTCTGATATTAATCTGATTCTTTCTCCTGGTATGAAGGTTGGCTGTGTTTGCAGCTCGGCAGGACAGGAGCTTATTCCCTTCTCTTCAGGTGCAAAAGGCTGCCAGGGGCTTAACTGCCCTGGTAATTGCTCCTGAGTGCACTGTCTTGCCCTTCACATTTGTCCTTGTGAAATTCCCTTGTGCTGTCCATTGCAGCTGGCTTCTTTAGGTTGAACCCAAACATTTTTAGCCTGTTCTCAAATAATTCTGCAACTTCAAGCTTGGCGGAGTCAGCAAATGTAATCAAGCTGCTGCCATCATCCAGGCTGGTATTGAAGTCATCAAGCAGGGCCCATTGAAGTTTGTCTTTATTTTTGTGCAGGGAACTCCCGAGACTGCATCTGGGTAGTGTTTTTAGTCAATATTGCACCTTTGATGTAACAGCTCCATCTAACAGGCATTTCCTTACACGAGTGCTGATTAGGCTGCATCAAAAGCTGAGCTAGAAGTCAAAAGGGAAGTTAAAATCGAGATTGTTGCTGGGCTTTGCCTGAGGCCTCTTTGGTTGCGGGAGAAATTCGGACCAGCTAGCCATGACTTGCTCTTGATGCATTTATGCTGGCTGCTGCTTATCTCTTTTTCTAGCACCTTACAGGCAGTTTGCAAAGTGATTTCCTCTTGTTTTTCCAGCTAAGATTTTTGTCTGAAGAGCTTATCTTTGGTGTTTCCTTTATTTAAACACAGACACTCCTTGTGCCCTTTTCTGATGAACTGGGCTTCCTTTGGGGCAGGTGGGTTCTCTTAGCAGCTTGTCTGCCTCTCCTGGCAGTAACTGAGGGCAGGTCCTGCCTGCTGAAAAACCTCAGCTCCGCAGAATTGTTGGACTTTTCCTTCCTAATGATAATCCAACGTTGTTCTGGCTGCTGTTTGGAGCTCAGAGTGTGCCCTGGGCTGACTGCTGGCGCCCAGAAGGATAAAATGCTGCTGCTGCTCGCGTCCTCTGATAGCTGCCCTCCTTGAGGAGTGTGTCCTTTAGTCTCTCTTACTAAAGCTGACTTGTTACCTTGATCTTTCATATTCTACTTAGAGCTTTGGCCTTTCTGACACTTGTTTTGTTGTTTTGTCCCCACGTGCTTGTGTTGTCTCCTGCATGATTCCTTTGATAATCTGACCCGTGTTCCACTTCCTCCGTTCTCACGTGGATCATGGGCACAGAAAGAGCCTGGGGCTCCACCAGGGCTGTCTCACGCTGCACCACTCGTCTCTTCCCTCTAGCCAGGCAGTTTTCCCTTGCTTAGTTTAAAGGAGCTGCTGCTTCTCCTTCAGGCCTAGCTTCTGCCCTTTTTCTTTTTCCTCCTCCCTTCTCAAGAGTTGCATTCCCTGCAGCTGGTGATCCATGTTCCCCAAATCATTGCTCTTCCTCTCTCCCAGAGACTTTTCAGGTCAAAACCATTCCAAGTTTCTCCCCACTTTCCCAAGCAGATACGTAGGTGGTAATTGCATGGAAATGACCTGTCCTGTTTTTCAGATGATCCTGTTCACCAGGTCTTCAGCTGCTTTGCCTTTTGGGGCTGGCAGACTGCTGTAGGTCCCAAATTGTTTTCTTTTACTAATCACTCACCAAAGTTGTTTTTTTTTTTTCCCCCCACTGTTTCATTTCCTTCTACATTCAGGACTTCAGCGCATTCTTAGAAAGCAATAATGGTTCTTTTCTATTCCCTTTTCCTCACCAAAGAAGCTCTTTTTGTGTTGTTTCCATCAAAACAGGGTTGATGGGAATTCCTCTAAGCCTATCAAATAATTTCATGTTCAGACTAACTCCGAGCTCTCCTCCATCCTTCCATCATCATCTGGTGGCGTCAGAGCCATCTCGAGGGATCCCTGGCGTGACCTGCTCTCCTCCTTTGATCCATCCTCTCCCTCTCTCCGCAGTCCTGTTCTTTTCTTCCTGAACAGACGCAGGCAAGGGAAACAACCGTTCTGGCTCCACGCTTGCTTCTGGCATTTCAGTTTTTTAATTTGTAGGAAACAATCTGCTGCATCTCAAAATATTGTTAAGTGCCAGTAGGGAGCTTGCCCACTCACCATCTGAAGGAGTGTGTTACCCACCTGAGCGTCACTCCGGAGATCCCATCACCCCCCGGCTCCTTGCAGTTGCAAAACTCAAGAGGTTTACTCCTTGTCTTTCTTTTGCCCCACACATCCCTCCTTCTGTTTGTGCAGTTGGTGAGAACGTAGTCACAAGCTGCCCTGCTGAACTGTGATTTTCTGGCTCTTGTGCCCTGCAGTGATACTCAAACACGTGTTGCTGCTTGCCAGATCTCAGCTGTTGTGCAGAACAAGCCGCCTTTGGGTTAAAGCTACCTCTTACCCGTGTGCGAGGGTGTTGAGTTTGCCCTAGGCACCAGAGCAGCCGCAGTTCAGTTCCATATTTACACTCGTCTCCTCCCTTCTCCAGAAATCAGAGTCTTGCAAGACTTCCACAATGCCCACAGCAGCTGAGAATGAGGAACCGCTTCTCACAGGACACCACGATCTTCCAGCTGAACTGCAGGACCAGAAGACAGACCCGCATCAGGCTGAGCGCGATGATGACTTCTGCGTCAAAACTGAATTTGAAAAGGTACTTGACTTGTACAGGGCTGGGCCAGTTGGTCTTAAAGGGTTTAAATCATTTGGTTTATTTCAGCAGAGGTGGCGAGGCTGCTGTTGGAGTAGAGCAGTTTCTCCCTCAGGCCTGGTTAACTCTTGAGCCTACTGTCATCAAAACAGGTTTGAGAGCAATGTTGGAGCTAAGCAAGATTGATGGCTTCAGTTTCACTGCTTTCGTCTTTCAGCTTTGGCTTCCAAAGGGGTTTTATTTGTGCCTGCCTCCTGGTGCCAGTTGGCTGGCACTCAGCGGAAATCTGAAAGTGAGTGTGCAATTGCTTTGTGTGCTTAACTGCGAACTGCGAAGTGCAGCCAGCAGGACCTGCAGCACCTCTGCTCCGGCTGCCTCGCTTGCAGGCATGTGGGAGAGCTGAGGGTGCTGCATCAATCAGCCAGAAACCTCCTAGAAAAGAGAGGAAAAAGCTCTGCATCAGAAGGGGGAAACATGCTGGGGTGATTCCTGTGCCTCGAGGGCTGGGGAGACACCTCCCTTTGAGGCAGCTCGACTCTGTCTGTTTGTGAGGACAGAGCTCATTGATTCCTCTTTTGTTAACATCTGAGGTGTGGAAATGCTTTGCTCTGATTACCTGGAGTAGTTGGCAAATCCTGTAGCGCTTGGTAGGGATTTCAGCCAGGAGCAGAAATACTGGCTTGACAAATACTGAGCAGACGGAAGAAGGCAGAGGTTTACACCGAGCTTCTGGGGCATGGCTCTCTTGACACTTCTCTTATTGTCATTTTTCTTTCACTTCACAAAGTTCAGAATGAAAGTTTGAGGAAGGGAGGTATGAATCCAGTTTTAAACTAAACAGGGAACCTCCTCCAGGGGTACCTTTGGATGTGTTTTGATAAAGCTTTGGTGCTCAAGCTTTGACATGGAGGTGTCACATGTTTCTCTCGTGTCTATAGCCAACCTATATCCCAAAGAAAGGGGTGAGTTTCCCTGTTGGTGACTGTAGGGGTTGTGCATGGAGAAGCTGGGGGAAGGTGAGACACTTGTTTGTGAGGATGCTGATTCTGCTCTCTTACATTGTCTTCCAGTTCTGCGATGGATCAGTGAAGGACTCGAGCTCGCTCCAGCCTCCCCAGAGGCCTCACACCAATTACCCGCCTCCCCTCCTAGTCTGGGATGGTGTAGACCAAGAGGAAACCAAGAAACAGGTTTGTCTGCTGGAGCCAAGTCCTCATTGTTTTTTCTCTGTTTCAGGACTGGAAGGTGTTGAGCACAGTGGTAGCTGCCAGCTCAGATAAGAAGCCTCAAGAGCAGCCTTAATGTATGAAGCATCTGCTAGGTTTGTGAGTTTGCCAGGGCTGATGGTGTCTCAGGTCACGGGCAAAGCTACTGAGTTCTTTTCTAAAGGTCTGCTGTGAGTGTAAGTGTGACCATCACGTGCTCCTCCTGCCGAATTCGGGATCTGAATAACACGGAAGGGCTGGAGGAGAAACGGGCTTCATTTAATTTGCCTGGCAAAGCAAAAGTATTGCTTTCTGTCACGTGGAGAGAGATGGAAGCTGCCAAAAATGCTTAAAAAGGAAAGAACAAACCTCCCTTTATCTTATTTGGGTGTAAGGCTGAGAATACAAAGCTTTCTGCCATATCGGCACCAAGCAGGCACCAGACTGGTTGCTTTCCAGCACAGAGAGTGACCAGGGCTTTCCAGCCTGTGTCAGGGACTGTTTGCCTCGTGCTAATGTAGGTGATGAAGGAGAAGATGTTTCTTTTGGATGCCTAAAGGAAGTGACTTTTATTTTACTCCAGCTTTCTGATGTGAAGAACACTTCCCTCTTCCTTAGTCGGCTTTCCTGCAGCTCACTCTGTAAAACTGCACAGGACTTTGAAGGAACTGCTTGGGTTTTTTGTTCCTTACATGCATTTTTCCAACCAGCTGATCTGCAATCTGGTTGTGGTTTCTGGACAGCGTGACAGCAGCTGGGGCCTGTCAATCTGTTCCTTCACTGAGCGGCTCTCTCTGCCCCATGCTTTTTATCTCCTTGGCTCTGATCCATGCTGAGATAACTGGTTTTGTAGTTTTCTCTTCCGCATGGGGTTTTTCCACCCAGCTCTCTCCCCTTTCAGCCTGACAATCCCTCCTGCTCCTTTATCTCCAGCTGTGCGGGGCTCTCTCTGCTGAGCGAGATGGATGAACGCAGCCCAGAACTCTTGGTATTGATGAAGAAAAATCTGTGCTTTAGGCTTTCTGGCCTCGTGGAGTTCAGACTCACTGTGTACCCACTGATTCTTGTGGGAGAACTTGAGATGTGAGCTTCAGCCAGGAGGTTTCCCTGCCCTTGTGCATCTGTGGGATTAAGTAGAAGCCCAGACATTAAACCTCTTTGTGTACAAGTGTCTGTATGGGAGTTGTTCCCTGCAGGGCTCGTGGATTTGTCTCAGCAACCCTGCCACCTCTCTGGTTCTCCTGCTTGTAGTGGGTTCAGCTCAGTGTTGTATGCTTGGTTTTTTTTGGAGGTACAGGCTTCCAGTGAAGCGCAGAGGACCACCAGTCCCCAGGTGGGTCAAAATCCTTGGCCTGTAGATAAAGCGCTCTGGTGAAGAGGGTTCAAGTGGGAATCAGCTCTTCTACCGCCAGTAGAAGAGTGTTCAGGAATTTCTCAGGTGGCAGAGCTTCCATCCATACGGAAGTTCAGTTGAGGGATGCTGGTACAATGCCCTCTGATACTCCAAGATGTCTTAGTCCTCTCCTAGCTAATTGCCATCTCTCCAGCTTCTCTGTCCCAAGGGCACATGCGGTAGGAGACATTTGAGTATCTGGGGAAGGAGCGAGGTTTCTGTCCTGACAGATGTGCTCCAGAAATCAAGCAGAGGGCTGATGTCACTTGACGTCAATCACAGCCTCCTTCTCTAAGGTGCCTCTTCTTTCCTGCAGCGCAAGAATGAGTACCTGAGATACAGGTGCCTTTTCATGAGCATTGAGCGAGAGCAAGTGAGGGAACAGCAGAGGCAGAGAGAGGGGCAGAAGAGAATCGCTGAGTGAGTACATGTGGCTGAGCACCAACCCCTTGGTATCGGCTTTGTCATTGCTGGCAGGGCCATTCTTATGGCTGGAAAGGTCTTGTGTGCTTGGCTGGTGGGAACAGGCAGTGGTGTTTTGGAAAACACTTCTGCACCCTAAGGGTGCTACAGGGAAGCTGGGCGAGGGCTCTTGGTCAGGGAGTGCAGGGGCAGTATGAGGGAGGAGAGTTTTCAGCTGTGAGAGGAGAGGTTAGATGAGAGAGATGTTAGGAAGAAATGTTTTGCTGTGAGGGTGGGGAGGCCCTGGCCCAGGCTGCCCAGAGCAGTGGTGGCTGCCCCATCCCTGGGGAGGGGTTCAGGGCCAGCTTAGATGGGGCTTGGAGCAACCTGGTTCAGTGGGAGGTGTCCCTGCCCATGGCAGGGGGTGGAGCTGGATGGGCTTTGAGGTTCCTTCCAACTCAACCCTTTCCATGATTCTATGAAATGCAGAGGCTCCGAGAAGAACGTGCAGCTTCATAGGACCCCCCTACATCATGGGCAGCATTCTGCCTCTGGCTGCAAACTGCCCACAATGGGTTAAAACCACCACTTTATCAGCTTTTTAGAAATCGGGGAGTATGTTGAGAGAAGGTCCACCAAGCAAATGCCAGGTGGAAAGCCTGCCTTGTTCCATGGATTTATTTCAGTGCCCAGTCTGTGAGCCGTGGGGTGGGATTTATTCAACCAGCAGCCCAGGGGTAACCCTTGGGACGTGTCGAGCCCTTCAGAGGTGCTCAGGGCTTCTCTCTTTACTTTGTGTCCCAGTGCATTGTGGATAGGAGTTAGGAGCTGAACCATTGGGCTGGGAGAGTCTTAGCTTACCAAACTGTGACCCCTGGGAACTGACCCCAAGCTACTATCAAAGAGTTGTAGATTCAATAGGTTGGAAAAGACCTTAGAGATAATCAACTCTAACTGGACCTGTCCGCTACTAAATCATGTCCCCTAGCACCTCCTCTATCTGCTTTTTAAACACCTCTGGGGATGGGGACTCTGCCACCTCCTTGGGCAGCCAGTTCCTGCTCCATGGTACAGTCTGTGTTTAGAAACTTTGAGGCGAGGTCACATCATTAAGCTGGTCTTTATCTCTGGGTCCTTTAATGTCAGACCCTTCACCCTCACAGCTATAAACGTATATAGTGTAATAAAAAGATTTCCCAGCGTTTGTTCCAGAGTTGAGAACATTATCTGTGTAAAAGTATCGGCCCTTGTTTTGGTGTTCAGTCATCTTCTCCCTTTCTGGGAATTCCTTAAGGAGGAGCTCTGCAAGCTCACACCGAAATAGGAAAGACACTTTAGGGGTGGGTTGGTTTGGTTGTTTGTTTGGGTTTTTTGTTTGTCTCTGCCTTGCCATAAAATGAAACGATGGAGGTCTGACCACGTCCTCTCCAGGCTCTGTGGGAGCAGGGCAGGCACCCAGTGGCAGGATTTTCATGGTCCCTTTTTGGAGAAGAATTGCAGGGCTGAAGAAAGGCTCCTCCTGCTGCATTCTTGACATTTAAATTGGCACTGGGGAGGTACAGAGACCTTCTCCTGCCCTGCAAGTGCTGGCGAGACACCAGGGAGTTCTGAGTCAGTGCGATACCATTCATTGCATGTGTTGTCTTGGTTGCAGGGGTGCTGCTCGAGCCAAAAGCTGCTTGGAGAGTATGCGGAAAAGAGCTGGTCTTGTAATTACTTAGTGTAAAGCCTTAAGTTGGCCTTGGCCTTGGTTTCTACAGCAGAAGATTTATGGGGGAGTAGTGAAGGCTCTATTACCACTTCATTTAAAAAACATTTTGGAGTTTATAACTTGACTGGAGATGTTTGGCTTAAGCACTTTCCTTCTTGATGTCAAGATTTGACCCCATAAATGGAGGACCGTCCGAAATGCCTCGTTCGTTTGCGTGTCCTCCCTCTGGCTCCTACACAGTCTGGATTTTTTTATTTTAATGCCTTTTGGCAGTGTTTGACTGTAATGGGTTATTACATTTGGTACGTGTCAGAGGGAATGAAATGGCAGATGCTTAAGCTTAAAGCCTTTGTGTTCCGTAATTGCTGCTTGTCAAGGGATTGGGTTGTGCCTTTGGTGTGGTTTGTACAGCCCAGCTGCCTCCACCAGGGCTGGAGTGCCGCGTAGGTGCAAGGCAGGTGGAAGAAACAGAGGAAGATTTGGTTAAAAATACCTGTTAAATCCTGCTTTGGAGTAGGTGTGGGATCCTTGGAGCTTCTCTGTTGTACTCAGCGCTCTTCTGTTGTGCCCCCAACCCAGAAGATGCAAGGACAGCTTACAGCGGGATCCCGGGTGCCCCAAAATCATGAGACATTAGAGGTGGGGAAGCTGAGCTGTTGGTCCTTCCTAGTGTTTATTGAAAGTCTAGACATGGCTCTTGGTTTTGGAAGGAGCAGCTCTTTTGGGGAATTGCAGTGGGCACTTCATAACAGAAGCATGTGTGCATGTGATGCAGCAGGGAGCTGGAAGGAGAAGTCCGGGGTGATGAAAAAAGTAGCAGGTGGGAGGAGGTCAAGGGCAGGAGAGCATTCACAGGTTGATATTTCCATATCAGGAAAAGGAGGCTTGGAAAGTATTTTTGACCATTTTATATTTCAAGTTGTTAGGAAGTCAATGCTGCAATGGGTGCAGAGTTGATTTTGCGTGCTGGGGGTTGTTGGAGTCAAAACAGCATCTCCATCTCCTTGCCGTGATCTTACAGACGGGGACTAGTGGGGAATGGAGGTTTGGGATGGGGAAGCTCCTTTCCTAAGCATGTGTGTGCCCGCAGGATTAAGAGCAAGAAGGAAAAGGAGCGTAGAGTGCAAGAGAAGAGGATGCAGGAGACGACTGAGAAGCCAGAGCCCACCCTGGGAAAGGGGGCCTGCGAAACTCTGGCCCGGCTCAAACTGGAGGAGAGGAGAGAGAAAAAGGCTAAAGAAAACCAGCAGCGGAATAAGGAGCACGTGAGGTATGGTGGGATCCCCTCTCCTTGCGCAGAGCTGGGTGTTACTGGCAGAGTGTGAGCAAGGAAGCTGGTGAAGGGGCTGGAGAACAGGCCTTATGAGGAGCGGCTGAGAGAGCTGGGGTTGTTTAGCCTGGAGAAGAGGAGGCTGAGAGGAGACCTTATCGCTCTCTATAACTACCAGAGGGGAGGTTGTGGAGAGGAGGGAGCTGGGCTCTTCTCCCAAGAGACAGGAGACAGGCTGAGAGGGAATGGCCACAAGCTCCGCCAGGGGAGATTTAGGCTGGACATCAGGAAAAAATTTTTCACGGAAAGGGTATTGGGCACTGGAACAGGCTGCCCAGGGAGGTGGTTGAGTCACCTTCCCTGGAGGGGTTTAAGGCACGGTGGATGAGGTGCTAAGGGGCATGGTTTAGTGTTTGATAGGAATGGTTGGACTCGATGATCCGGTGGGTCTCTTCCAACCTGGTTATTCTATGATTCTATGATTTTATCCCTTGCAGGTACATTGAAGCTCTAAGAGCTCAGATAAGGGAGAAGATAAAACTCTGTAACATCGACTTGCCCCCACTGTGCTCCTGCGGGTCCCATTTCTGGGACTCCCACCTGGATACCTGTACTAACAACTGTGTCTTCTACAAAAACCACAAAGGTAGGAGCTCCTGTTTTTGAGGAGGAAGGGGCACCGGTCATGGAAAGGGTTGGGTTGGAAGGGACCACAAATCCCATCCAGTCCCACCGCCTGCCATGGTCAGGGACACCTCCCACTGGATCAGGGGCTGCCAGCTCCATCCAACCTGACCTTGAACACCTCCAGGGATGGGGCAGCCACCACTGCTCTGGGAAACCTGGACCAAGGCCTCTCCACCCTCACAGGAAGACATTTCTTCCTAAAATCTCGTCTCAATCTCCCCTCTTTCAACTCAAAACCGTTCTCCTCCTCCCCTCCCTGCCCTCCCTGTTCCAGAGCCCCTCCCCAACTTTCCTGGAGCCCCTTTCAGGACTGGAAGCTGCTCTTAAGGTCTCCCTAGAGCCCTCTCTCCCCAGGCTGAACAACCCCAACTCTCCCAGCCTGTCCTCATATGGGAGGTGCACCAGCCTTCAGATCTCCGTGTGTTCCTCTGGACTTGCTATGCCAGATCCGTGTCCTTTTTGTGCTGAGGACTCTGATCTTGAGCACAGCCTGGAACAATACCTGGCTGAGCAACTGGAACTTGTCTTTTAGAGGGAAAGTAATCGAGAAATTAGGGCTTTATGAAAATCGTTGGCTTTCCATCTTTGGTTGGCATGCTGCTTTGTGATCAGGGCTGTGCAGAATGTGCAAACAAGCCTGTGGAAAGCTAAACCAATGTTGCTTTATCTTAAAAAACCAGCTGCTCTATGGTAAAAGGCTGAAGCTGGCACAGGTCATAAGTGAAATGCTCATCTGCTAATGCTGCCTCTGTGTCCCTCAGCTTACAGCCGTGCTCTGCAGTCCCTCATCTCGTCCTGCGCCCCCATGGACAGGACACCGTCAGCGAGGCTTCCCTTCCGAGACCTGGCCACACTCTGCGCTCGCCTGGGGCAGCCTCGGTGAGGGGAGCAGCCGTGGTCCCCAGCCCCCTGGTTTTTGGGGCTGCTGGAGGCAGAAAGCCCGGTCCTCCCAGCAGCCCCAAGCCCAGGCCCCATTTCCCCACTATTTTCCTGCATTTTATTCAAGCAAAGAGGACAAAGGCAGAGGGACTGGATATTGCTCAGGGCATACCACCCCCCGCAACTGTTTTTTGGTTAACACCAGAAGTGATGAATCGGCCACCGGCTCGTGCCCTGTTTCCACCCGTGACACTGGGAAAGCGCTTGCTCACACCGTGGTTTGCTGGGATGGTGGCTTGAGGAGGTGGAAACACCACTCGGTGCCCCCACAGAAACCCAACAGCCCTTACACCCCATCCTGGGCCTCTGGCGGCGCTGGACACCTCCCTCCCGGCTCGGCTGAGAGGATTCAGCTCCCTGATCGGCACCAGAGTTCCCTTCGGTGTCAGGGGGGTTTTGTCAGGGAAACAAGTAAGAATGACCCTGGTGCTGTGTCCGGTTCTGGAATCCTTGGCATAAGAAGGAGATGGAACTGTTGGAACAGGCCCAGAGGAGGCCACGGAGATGATCTGAGAGCTGGAGCTTCTCTGCTATGAGACCAGGCTGAGAGTTGGGCTTGTTCAGCCTGGAGAAGAGAAGGCTCTGAGGAGACCTTAGAGCAACTTCCATTGCTGAAAGGGGCAATGATGAGGGGGAATGGCTTTAAATTGGAAGGGGGAAGATTTAGATTAGACATTAGGAAGAAATTCTTCACGCTGAAGGTGGGGAGGCCCTGGTCCAGGTTGTCCAGAAGAAGTCGTGGCTTTCCCATCCCTGGAGGAGTTCAAGGTCAGGTTGGATGGGGCTTGGAGCCCCTGTTCCAGTGGGAGGTGTCCCTGCCCATGGCAGGGGGTGGAACTGGATGAGTTTCAGGTCCCTTCCAACCCAAATCTTTCCATGATTCTGTGGGGTTTTTTTCCAATGTGTTTCTAAGACCCTGCAGGTTAATCAGTGATGAGGCCCTGTGTGTGCCCTAAATCTGCATCTGTATCCCGAGCAGATTCAGCCTGGCTGAGATCAATGGGAGCATCACCTCTCATCCCCCTCACTGGATAATTTTCTCCAAAAAGCATGGATTTTAGATCTGGGAATGAAGAGCACGATTAATTCAAGGCTGGAGCTGAGACATCCCCACTGGGCTGGGCTTTGCCACCCATCCCCCTAACCCTGACCCTCCGGTCTCTCCATCCCGCAGGTATCGGGGCCTGACACTGGTGCTGACCTTCCTCTGCTACACCAGCTACCACCTCTCCCAAAACCCCACCAGCATTGTCAAGGTTCGCTCCCACCTCATCCCAGGCGTGGGGAGAGGAGACGTGGGGATGGGGGGGTCTTGAGATTCACCTCTTCTCTCTCCCCACAGAGCCAGCTGCACCCCAACTGCTCAGCCTTGGGTCCAAACCCCCACAATGACTCCAACAGCAGCTCGTGGTGCAGCTGGGCACCCTTCGGCAAGGCTGAGCGCCCCCGTCACCCCGAGCCGAGTCACGGCCAGAGGTTTTGGCAGGGGGCCAGCTGCTCATTAGGCACCCGGAGGTAATTAATGTGCCCTGTGTCCCCGGGCCAAAGGGCAGCAGCAGGTGGCAAAATCGGGGCCAAGATGGGACCGGGTGTCAAAGCCGCTGGCGCCTGGCCACGACCCAAGAGCTGCCCCTTCCCAGGGAGAAGCGTTTTGGGGATGGAGGATGAGGACCAGCCAGTGGCCACGTGGAGGGAAACAGGATGGTGGTCTGGCTGATGTGGCCCTGATATTTCTTTTGCAGATGGGGACAACTACAATGAGCTTTTCGGGGCGCTGGATAATGCCTTCCTGGTGGCCTATGCCATTGCGATGTTTATCAGGTACCCAAGGCCTTTGCACCCCTTTTCCTCTGCACACCAGTTTGTAGTCCCAAACTGGTTTCCATCAAGTGGTGCTAACGGGAAAGCAGCTAGGTGCTGGGATCCACTTGGGATTCGGGCACCAACGTGGTGTGATGCCGCCCATTGGCAGCATCGCCCGTGACGGCCCCTTTCGGCACTCTTCCTTCTCTCCGCAGCGGCATTTTTGGGGAGCGCCTCCCGCTGCGGTACTATCTGTCGGCGGGGATGTTGCTGAGCGGGCTCTTCACCACGCTCTTCAGCCTCGGCTACTTCTGGAAGATCCACGTCCTCTGGTACTTCATCATCATGAAGGTCTGTCTGTGCCAGAGGTGCCCAGGCTCTGGATTTTACTGGCCTGGCCATATCCCAGTTTTCTGGTGGCTCTTAGGGATCAGGGTGGCCCAGTTTCAGGCGGGAGCATGCCGGGCATTTCCACTCCCGTCAAAACCCGGTTACGAGTAGTGTGGGCGCTGAAACCACCGAGCGCGCCGGTCCAGCCAAGCAGGTTGGGCGGCCAGTTTGGCAACACCAGCTGCTCCTGATTTAGCCATGGGAACAATGCAAAAGGCTCCGGGATTGCCCCAGCAGGGAAAAAAAATACCCAAACCAAGGGAAGCTGGGCTCTTCTCCCAAGTGACAGGGGACAGGACGAGAGGGAATGGCCTCAAGCTCCGCCAGGGGAGATTTAGGCTTGAGATTAGGAAAAAATTCTTCACAGTGAGGGTAGTTAGGCATTGGAACGGTCTGCCCAGGGAGGTGGTTGAGTAGCCATCCCTGGAGGTGTTTAAAGTTAGGGTGGATGAGGTACATAGGAGCATGGTTTAGGGATTGGTGGGAATGGTTGGACTCGAAGGTCCAGTGGGTCTCTTCCAACCTGGTTATTCTGTGATTCAATCATGATGGCTGGCGTAGAGACTGCAGATGGGCGGGCAGGCAGCACATCCCTGTCTCCAAGTGACTTACCAGGCATGAGCTCGGATGCCCAATTAGCAAAACATTGATTAACGCACTTGAAACAGCCGAATGTATAGGCTGAGCGTTTTGCCCATCCATGCTAATGAGCTTGATTACGCAGCGTGCGGGCTCGCTAATCAAATGTGTGGGCCAAATCACTGCAGCAAGGGTGTGAATAACGTGAATTACAGAATGATTGAGTGGTTTAGGTTGGAAGGGACCTTAAAGATCATCCATTTAATCAGCACTGGCCCAGCTCCAATCGCCACCAAACCCCTGGGAGCACCAAGGGGACGAGGCCACTGCCAGCCCTGGCAATGGGGTGCTGCACCCTCAGGAACATTTGGTCCTTTGTGTCTTGTGTTTGCAGGTGAAAGACCAATAATGTGGGCCTCGTGCTGTGGTAAGTGCGGCCCAAACCTCCTTTGCCGGCCGCCGGTGGAGGGCTGTGGGGCTCCGCTCCCCTGCGCTGGGGCTGGTTGGGGCTGGGTCGGCACCGTCCCTGTTTGCACCAAAACCCAGCCGTTCTGTGCTGGGGGAAGCAGCTGGCTCCTTTTACAGCAATACTGCAGCACCTCAGAGGGCTTTGGGGAGTGCGTTTTCTCTGGAGCGGCTTGCGGAGAGAAGGCGCAAACGCTGAGGGGTCTGGGGGACATTTCAGCTTTGGCCAGAAACAAATTGGTGGCCAGGTCTTCTCCTTCCAACTTTCTTCTCCGAGCTTGCTGTTCAGATGGGTTTCTCGGCAGAGCTGTCTTCCTTTCCACCCCTCTGGCAGCTCCTCTGCACCCATCGTCGATCCCAATGCCAACAAAAAGGTGCCTGCAGCACTCAGCCGCCTGCTTCTCTCCCGGCAGGTTTAAGGAGTTTTGACATTGCCCCTGTGAGCCACCCTGAGCCGAGAGGCCCGGAGGGAGGAGAGAGGCTGGGGTACGCAGGAGCGTGTTCGTCTCGGCAGAGCCGAGGCACAGCCTCAGGCACGCGCCCATGGGCGGGTGCAGCCAACATGGGTTTGCTCTGGAGGAAGGCAGCGGTGAGGAGCCGTCCGAGGGCCCTGGCTGGCCGGTTTTCTGGCCGATTCTTCACCATCAGCTGGTTCATTAATAAAAAACATGCAAAAACAGTGTTGCCACTCTGTGCCCTTTCTGGGGGAGACTCGGCCAGGCCTGCATGAACCTGGGGGTGGTGATCACACCCTTCTTCTTGCTTGTCTCCACTTGCTGGGCCTCTTGTTTGCAAGCCTGCACCATCCCAGCAATTGGTATTTCAGGATATTGGATCAGGAGGATTGCGCCGAATCATGGAATGGTTTGGGTTGGAAAGGACCTTAAAGCCCACCCAGTTCCACCCCTGCCATGGGCAGGGACACCTCCCACTGGATCAGGGGCTCCAAGCCCCATCCAACCTGGCCTTGAACCCCTCCAGGGATGGGGCAGCCACCACTGCTCTGGGCAACCTGGCCCAGGGCCTCCCCTCCCTCCCAGTGAAACATTTCTCCATCTCATTCTACCCCTTTTCAGCTGAAAACTGTTCCCCCTCCTCCTGTTCCTGCCCTCCCTGATCCAGAGCCCCTCCCCAGCTTTCCTGGAGCCCCTTTCATTACTGGAAGCTGCTCTAAGGTCTCCCCAGAGCCTTCTCTTCTCCAGGCTGAACAATCCCAGCACTCTCAGTTGAGAGAACACTTAAAGGCACAGCCTTACCAACAAAGTGCCACTTATTTTACATAGAGTTAAGATCCCACGGAGTCCAAACCAAGATAGTTTTGCTCCTTGTCTCATCCCACTGACAAAAAAACCCAAACCCAAACCCCAAAGTGGCATTTTCCCTACTACTACATTTCATAATTTCATAGAATGATGTAATGGGTTGGGTTGGAAGGGGCCTTAAAGTCCAGTGCAGCGCAGGTGGCTGATGATCTTCGTTAGGTGTGTCCTAATTACGAGGAGCCGTTGGACAGATGTTGAGGAGCCCCTGGAGGGTTAAACCTGCCGGCCACGTGGGCTCCTCTGAGCCGAGGTGGTCTGGGATTAAGGCAGGGGCCAGCTGTGCTCTCACAAGGCCACTCAGCTTTGATGTGTGAGGAGCCAGGGCACACGGGGCATTCGTGAGCCATGGGGTGTGTTTCCCAATCTGTTTGCCATGGAGAGATTGTGCCATGCAGTCTCCGGCTCTACACCCAGGGCAGAGCAGCGTTTATGCCCGGTCTAACTCAAACCCTTAACTTCACCTCTTTGGATCTTAACCCAAGGAGAAAACATCTGGGCCTGATGTAATTTTATTAAGTGCTGATTTCATCAGCAAAGGGGCAAAGGAGAGGGGAGGGGAATAAAAAAACAAAAAAGAAAACCTGCAGCAGTTGGAGCTGCTCCCTGTAAATCCTGCACAGTGTCGGATCGGCTCGCAGGGCACAGGCAACTTGGAGAGGATGGTGATGGCCTTCGGTTCCCTCCACACTGACTGGAGATGCTCAGTGGGGCTTGAAAACTTGCTGGTGGTGCACGGGTCCCTGGGGAGACGCAGGAGAAATGATGGGGCAGGCAGAGAGAAGCAAACTCCCCAGCTGCCCTTTTTCCCAGCAAAATAATCCCCACCCTGAGGCTGGCACCGTGGCATCACCAGCAAATACAGCCTCTGGTGGCATCAGGGTCAATGGTGCCAGCAGAGATGCCACCCTGTCCCAAGCACTGGGCTGAGAACGCTAATTTTAGTGCATGTGTGACTGAGCTTTCACTTTGCTCAACTGTGGAGGAGGAGAGAGGGATCGAAATACATTTTCAAGTAAAAAATGCTATTACCCACGACACATAGAGGAGCTCATTGCAACACCAAGTTCGTTTAGCTTTTTTTCCCCCCCCTTTCTTCCTCTTTCTTCCCCCTATTCTTCCTCTTTCCCACTGCCTCTCCTGTCTGCTCATTCAGCTGCTCATAGTTTTTCCAGGATAAATTTAGGCCTAAGCCGTGTTCTGTTTATGTTTGGAAAGTCTGAGCAGCCTTGGCTGTGTTGCCAGGAGCAAGGAGAAAGGGCAGACAGCCCACTGTGGTTGGAAACATAAAACAAATAGGGAGCCAAATGCCAAAGAAAACCCCAGATTTGCTGTGATTTTTGGAGAGTGAGGGGCAGGCAGGAAGGCAGGGGGGGATCCCTTGGGGTTGTCCCAGCCAAAGGGCTGTTGAAATGGAGCCAAGCTCCTCCAGGAGAAGGCTGTGAGCCTCACCTCATCTTGTTCATCCTCTGCTGGAGAAGGGGCTGCTGCTTATCCTGCAGCCACGGATCACGGCAAGGGGGCTGGGTGAGCCAGGAGAGCACCAACACGTGTCTGCTGCTGTCCTGGGGGGGTGGGAAAACTTCATTTCATGCCCAAAATGATCTCATTGGGAGCTCCTTTGGTAACCATGGACCCTGCTCTCCTAGCATGCTGCCCAGGAAACCTGGATTTTTAAGCTGAAAGAGATGAGATCTGAGGAAGAAATGTGTTCCTCTGAGGGTCATCAGGCCCTGGCCCAGGTTCTCCAGGGAAGCAGTGGTGGCTGCCCCATCCCTGGAGGCGTTCAAGGCCAGGTTGGATGGAGGCTTGGAGTCCCTTCCAAGGCAAACCATTCCATGATTCTGTGATTTTCCAGCTCCAGGGCTCTTCTCTACAGGCAACGATATGTGCGTAGAACATCCCTATTCCCCAGTGCCTGCACTCAACTCTCCTGCGGGCATTTTGGCACACATCCCTGGCTGTTTTTCCATAACAAACACCCGGGTGATGCCGTTTCAACTGAGTTTTGCCGAGAAGCAGCCTGGGCAGGGGTTACATACGTTATGGAGGAACACGGCTGGTGCGCTGGGCTGCCGTGAAGGTGAAGAGGTGGCTGGGGCATGGTCCGTAATTACCCATGCAAGGAGCAGCCAGTGAACGCTGAAGGGCTTTTTAATTAGCAGCCAAAGGCAAAGCGGGGCTCAGCAGCAGGGAAGCTGAAGTCAGCAAAGTCAAGGTGGAAATAAGAAGCCAGCTTTTACCAGTGAGGGTAATTAAGCGCTGGCAGAGCGCAGCACAAGGCGTGAGGAACTGCTGTCATTCAAGGACCTTAAATCACGGAGAGGAATTTCTCCTGCAGACCCTTGCTCTCCCTCCATCTCCACTCCAGCACCACTCACTGCCTGGCCTCCAGCAGGAGGGAGCAGCTGTCGAGGGATCACTTGAGCCTGGGATGGGCAACCTAGCATGGGAGCATCCCTGCTCGTTTCTAATGAGCCACACAGGGAATTTAGCAGGGAGAAAGGGCTGTTCTCGAGCCTGTGACAAGCTGGGTCCTGGCATCCCAGTGCAGGAGCATCCCTGCTTCTTTCTAACGAGCCAGGTAGGGAATTAGGAGGGGAAAAGGGCTGCTTTCCGACTTGACCTGAAAGCAGTCTGGCCGCCCTCCTCCTGGCGCACGTGGTATCTTGTGCAAACATCCCTTTTGGCACAACAAGGTTTCTCTCAGTGGGATTTAGCAGGCTTTTTTCCCTCCACAGGGCTGGCTCCGTGTGACATGGAGCACCCAGCATTCCCACGCCGCAAGAGGAAAGCTAGGACTATTTGCTTGCAGCCGGACCAGAGCGGGGCACCTTGGCTATCACATCTCTCTACCTCCCAACAACTTCACCAGTGACTGAGAGGCTGGGATTTCAGCCAAGCCCACCCTCCTGCTCCACATTAATTGCAAAGAAAAGAGAAATCAGGGTGCTAGACGGAGGTGGATGTGTAAGCGAAGGAGCTGAAAGGTTGGGTGGGGGCCGGCAGCAAAAACATCACCATTTGGGGCTGGTAGGAGAGCAGCTCCAGCTCATACCAATTCCTTGACGTGGTCTTTCCTTTCCCCAAAATAAACAGGAACTGTCTGGAAAGCCCCTGCATGGGGAGGAGCAGAATGGCCCAGAATAAATAAATACACAGAGAGAGCCAGGCTGCTGCGTTCATCCAGCCAGCCGGTCCCCACTGCCGAGGATGGTGAAGGATGAAGATGGAGCTGGAGATGTCCTTGGGGGGCGAGAGCACATGAGGCTCTTTCCCCCATTAATAGGATTTTGGGTAAAGTGTCGAAACAGCCTCCTCTTACCAGAGCTCCCACGTCCCTTCTGCAGCACAGCATTTCACTCTTCCCGTATTTCCCCCAGCACGATCAGCCTTGTGAGTGATTTTAGTCACAAACTGGTTAAGGGGATGGAAATATCTTGGGTTAATTTACAGCGTGAAACTAGAAGACGATTCACACCTCTGCTTTTAGGGTTGTTTTCTTTAGTGCCCCAGCCGCTTTTGCCATGGTTTCTCCATTTGTGGGACTCAGAGCCTGGCAAAACGCTGCTGTCTCTAGCCAGCATGGTTTGGTGTCGCAGCCTCACCGAGGCTCTCTGAATCCACACAAACACAGAATAAAGACACAGCAGAGCTGGAGCAAGCTGCAAGACCTGCTTCGTGTTCATCAATGTTATTAAGATGATGAATTAAATATGAATTTTGTTTCAGGCATAACTTCAAAATCACCAGGGGACTTGATGTGCTTGTGTTGCATAAATGCTCAGCATGTTCCTTAACACGATAGTTCGACTCCCTTGGACATAGGCTTTGGGATAGGAAAGGACTGAGAGTTTATGGAGCTCAAAAAGCAGAGACACCTCTCCTCTGCTTTTGTTTGAGATGTACTTACATGGTTTTAGCTGACTGAGCCAGGGCTCCTGAGTGCTGGGGCATTTTCTGCAGGGCAAGTGTCATCTCTGAGCCCACTAGCTCTGCCTTATTCATTTTTCATGTTCCGATAGCAATATTTTGTGACTGACAGCCAGCAGGACAGGACTGGTTCTTTTGTTTACTTCAGTTCAAAATGAAAAAAAAGCAAAATAATCTCTAAAATGTGAAGAAATAAAACTCTGTGAGAGCGGAGTGCCTTGCCCTCGGCTTTTTAGCTGTATTGACCCCAAACACAGCTCAGGGATGCCGCACTGTCTCACGCTTGCCTTCAACCTCACAGCAATAGCTGCTGCCTGCTCGACCGTGAAAGGCCGAGCTGCTTCATCCCTCTGGAGCTGAGAAACACAAGCTGTAACACAACTGACCTCACCCAGCTACCATGGGCACCTGGGGAACCACTTGCTGGCGCAGTGTGGATGGTGAAGGCTCCTTCCCTGCTTTGAAACTGTTGCACAACACCCTGGGACAGCGAAATGCTTTCTTCCTGCAAGCAGGTTAAAAGCCTTGAGAGTTCATGCAAGAAAATAAACCGCGGCTATTAAGGGATGGCTCAGGCAGGGCAAAGCAGGGGGAAAGTGAGATTTGACTCCATTGCTGCTGCTGAACAACGTGAAAAACATTTCCTCCCCCTTAGCACAAAGGTGTTGGAGTCAACTACTGCCTTCAGCGCTAGCGTGAGCCGTAGTTTTCTACTTTAGGGCAGCAGCAACCAAGATCCTTTGGCTCCTTGCCCCAGGATAACACCTTGAGCTCCTGAAACACACAGGAGACCCAGCTATCAGCACAGCCCTTGAGGGGCAAGAGGGGTTTTTTTGTGGGCTAGCAGGATTGTTTAGTGCAGTGAGGCAGGACCTGGCTTTCCCCTGGGTCTTTGTGGAGGGGGGGAATTTTAATTTGCCCGTTTTGGCATTATTTTGCATATAGTTCTGTCCTCACTCCAAAGCCTCTGGTTTCCAGACAGCCTGGAAATACCTCCCTTTGACCCTCCAGTAGCAAGTCACAGGGAATAATTCCCTGTTTCAATTCCCCCATCACATGAAGCCGCACTCAGCTTGTTCCTGGGAATGCCGCAGGAAGCCTGAACAGGGCCAATTACAGAGACAACAGAGGAGAAACGGCCAAAGGGACTGGCCCCAGCAATCCATGGCCCCACACAGAGATATGGTCACTGAAAGGTGACATTCTGGGAGAAAAAAGACTGAGTCAGGAGTTTCTCAGAGAGTTTTATTAAACAAAGGTGGAAAAGGAATGATAACAAGTCATCTCGTGTAGGTAATAACAAACCATCTCAGCTCAGTTCAGTTCACCGAATCAAGCCTACTGCAAAGTGCACGGATTTCAACTCTCCTGTAAAAGAGAAAAGAGAGAGGTTAAAAGCACCTTTGCAGTCTGCAGAGTCTCTGAAGAGGAAGGCGCTCATGCTCAGTCCAAATTCTGCTTCTGAAGATGAAAGATGCAGTGCTGGGTGCAAGCAACACACTTTGCCACTTTGCTGGCTCTTTCTGAGCTCAGAAAAAAACAATGTGTTCACCTCCAAAAGAGCTTCCTGGCCACAACACACATTACAACCTCATAGAATCATGGAATATCCTGAGTTGGAAGGGACTCACAAAGTTGATCAAGTCCAACTCCTGTCCCTGCATAGGACAACCCCACAATTCACACTGTGGGGCTGAGGGTAGTCGCAAAACGCTTCTAGACTATTGTCAGGCTTGGGACTGTTTCCCTGGGAGCTGCTCCAGTGCTCCACCACCCTCTGGGGAAAGAACCTTTTCCTAATGTCCAACCTAAGCCTCCCCTGGCATCTTCCTGCCATTCCCTCGGGTCCAGAGAGAAGCGCTCAGCGCCTGCTCCTCCTCCTTCTCCCCATGTGAGGAAGGCGCAGAGCACTAAGCCTCAGTCTGCTCTGGGAGCCTAGAGGGAGCATGCCACGACCTGGAAAAGAGGATCACCCACCCCAGGAGGAAAATCTTTAGGGTTCCCTCAGTTTTCCCCCCTCACTTTTCACTCCTGATGCAGGTGCTTTCTGTGGGAAGCGGGGTATGTGACAAATGACTGGAAGAAGAATCCCTTTCCTCTGAAAAGAAAAGCCACTCATGGAACAGTAAACATGGAGGAAAGGAGCAACACAGGGAAGAAGAGTAAAAACCTGCAGCAGCTCTCCCCAGCCACAAATCTCCCAGCACTACACACAACTGCGCAGTTCACCCCTTTTAAAAGGGAAATGGGAGAAAAGAACCACAAAAGATTAAAAAAAAGAAGATACAGTAGCAACGTGAGACACAACTGGGCGAGATCCTGCGCCTGACAGTGAGGGCAAGGGGCTGGATAAAAACAAAGTAGGATCTGTGCTTGGGTGCTGTAGTGACCTATGGAAGAGATGATCTGCTGTTACTGGCCTTTAAAGCAGAAAAAAGAGCTGAGAGAAGTGAAAAGCTGCCAAATTAGAAGGAAAATTATCAAAACTACCTGCCACGGGGCTACTGCCATGGGCCAAGGTGTAGTTGGAGATGGAGGCAGGCAGCAGCAGACAGAACCAGGGCCAAGCTGATCATCCCCTGGGCCACAAGGCATCCCGAGGAAAAAGGCCATCCCCAGGGCACCCTTGAGGGTCACTGCCAGAAAATACAGTAGAAACGTGAGACACAACAAGAAGGCAACCAGGAGATGGCTGGTTATGAAATCACCCTCTTTGCTCCTGAGGCTGCCCCAGAGCCTCACCCACCCCCAGCTCAGCTGTGTCAGTCACATTAGCACACGCTCAGCCTTGGTGTTGCTGCAGAACGACACTCTTGTGACCGATGCATTGGCTCCTGCTGCACGTTTTGCTTTTTAATTAGCCAATTAGCAGACTTTAGGTGCAGAAAGCCCAGGTCATGTATTATTGATAGGCAGGGCAGGTCCACTCCAATTGAAGAGCCAAAAAAAAAAAGCTTTCAATTTCTGTTGGCCTCCCATGCACAAACACGTGCTCAGGCACCCTTCATCTCACTCCCAACCTCTGCATGGGGAGATCCCAAGAAAGCAGAGAAAAGGAAAAACTTTCAAGTGTCTTTAGTAGGGATTTACACAGATCAAGATCGAGAAGAGCAAGAATTAATGCGCATTAATTATTGCTCTCTATTCTGCTTCTATGAAACCTCACCAGGACCCAATTCTGGAATCCCCAGCACAAGAAGGACATTTTGTTGTTGGACCCAGTTCTGGAATCCCCAATACAAGAAGGACATGGAGCGGTTGGAGCAAGTCCAGAGCAGCACACAGAGATGATCACAGAATCACTAGGTTGTAAACGACTTCTTAGATCATCGAGTCCAACCCTTCCTATCTGATACTAAACCGTGTCCTTGAGTACCTCTTTTACCAGTCTTTTAAATACCTCCAGGGATGGTGACTCAAACCCCGCCATGGGCAGCTTGTTCCAGTGCCTATTGATCTTTTCTGGGAAAATTTTTTTCACAGATGTGATGTGAGGTCTGCAGCACCTCTGCTACGAGCACAGGCTGAGAGAGCTGGGGTTCTGGTTGGAGAAGAGAAGGCTCTGGGAGAGCTTCTAGGGCTGAAAGGGAAAAGCTGGGGAGGGGCTCTTCATCAGGGCGTACAGCCCCCGATCCAGCGGGAGGTGTCCCTTCCCCGGGCTTTGCTGTCCCCCCCCGTTCCAGGGAAGCCCCAGCCCCTCACTCACCTCCCGGGCTTCCCTCGGCGCAGGCCTCTCCTGCCCACGGGGCCAGAGCAGCAGCGCGGCCGTCACCACCGAGGCCCCCAGCGCCGCCCCCGCCGCCACCGACCTGCGGGCGGGTGCACGGGGCTCGGGGCGGCCCCGGCCCCGGCCCCCGCCCCCTTCACCGCACACCGCGCCCGCCCGGCCGCCCGGAACAGCGCCAGCGCCAGCAGCAGCGCCAGCGCCCCCGGGCCCAGCGCCGGACCCGCCGCGCCGCCCGCCATGCCGAGTACCACTTCCGCCCGCCGCTTCCGCCCCGCCCGCCGCAGCCAATCAGCACCGCCCGCCGCTCTCCCTAGCAACCACCCCTCCAGCTACAGCCAATCAGCGCCGCCCGCCACCGCCCCGGCAAGGGCTTAGCCCGCTCACAGCCAATCAGCGCCGCCCCGCGCCCGCCCGGCGCTTCCCCTTGGCTGCGCCGCGGGGTTGCACGGGCGGCGCGCGGAGCGGTGCGGGACTCCAGCCCCAGCGCCATCCTGGACCCCATCCCGGACCCCATCCCGCATCCCCCCATCCGCATCCCCCCATCCCAGACCCCGTCCCCATCCCCATCCCTATCCTGGACTCCAGCTCCATCCTGGACCCCATCTCCAGCCCCATCCCAAGCCCCAGCCCCATCCCCATCCTGGACACCATTGCAGTGCCCGTCCCGGTCCCCATCCAGCTCTTCATCCAGGTCCTCATCAAGATCTCAGTCCTGTCCCGATCTCCATCCTGAGCCCCATCCCAATCCCTGTCCTGGTCCTGATCCCAATCCTTATCCAGGTCCTGATTCCTATCCCAGTCCCAATCCCTATCTCCATCCCAGTCCCCATCCCGGTCCTGATCCGTGCTCCTATCCCCATCCCCATCCCTATGTCTCTCCAATCCCAATCCCCATCCTGGTCCCATTCCCCATCCCATCCTGGGCTCAATCCCCATCCAGATTCTGGTCCTGATCCTGCTGTCAGTCCTAATCCTGATCCCATTCTTGAACCTGATCCCAGCCCCATCTCTCCCGGCAGCACGGAGCTCACCAGCCCCTCGTGCCAGTGTCCCTGTCCTGCTCCTGGAAGGTGCTTCCCATGGAATGGCAATTCCCCACCCTCCCTCCCCACCATGTGAGAATGGTCTGTGCTTTACAAATGTTGCATTGCTCGTAGCCATCACTGCTAGCTCCTGCTCACCCTGCTGCCAGGAGCATCTCTGCTCGAGACAGGCTTCAACCCCCCAAATCCAAGGAGTTTTGCTATTTAGGGCCAGAACTGGGCAAATTTGGTTAACGCAAACACGTTGGGACATGGCAAAGCTTTGCACTGCTGTGAGATGGGCACTCTGGGGGCTCATGGCTGAGCTTTGTCGATGCACTGAGTGTCTCTGGATAAAGTTTGCAGACAACACTAAGCTGGGTGGAAGCGTGGATCTGCTGGAGGGTTGGGAGGCTCCAAGGGGATCTGAACAGGCTGGATCCATGGGCTGAGACCAATGGCATGAGGTTTAACAAGGCCAAATGCCGGGTACTGCACTTGGAGCACAACAACCCTGAGCAGCTCCAGACTAAGAGAAGTCTGGCTGGAAACTGCCTGGAGGAGAAAGACCTGGGGGTGTTGGTTGAACATGATCCAGCAGTGGCCCAGTTGGCCAAGAAGGCCAATGGCATCCTGGCTTGGATCAGAAACGGTGTGGCCAGCAGGTCCAGGGAGGTTCTTCTCCCTCTGGACTCGGCACTGGTGAGACCGCACCTCAAATCCTGTGTTCAGTTCTGGGCCCCTCGCCACAAGGTGAATGTTGAGGCTCTGGAGCGAGTCCAGAGAAAAGCAACGAAGCTGGTGAAGGGGCTGGAGAACAGGCCTTATGAGGAACGACTGAGAGAGCTGGGGGCGTTTAGCCTGGAGAAGAGGAGGCTGAGGGGAGACCTCATTGCTCTCTCCAACTGCCTGGAAGGAGTTTGTGAAGAGGAGGGAGCTGGGCTCTTCTCCCAAGTGACAGGGGACAGGATGAGAGGGAATGGCCTCAAGCTCAACCAGGGGAGGTTCAGGCTTGACATTGGGAAAAAATATTTCACAGAAAGGGTCACTGGGCACTGGCAGAGGCTGCCCAGGGAGGGGGTTGAGTCACCTTCCCTGGAGACGTTTAAGACAGGTGGATGAGGTGCTGGGGGGCATGGTTTAGAGATTGATGGGGATGGTTAGACTTGATGATTCGGTAGGTCCTTTCCAACCTAGTGATGCTATGATTCTATGATTCTATATCAAGACAAGAGGGATTTCCATTTTAAACCCACTTTTTCTGCCTGCTTTTACATCCTGTTCCTTCCTCATCGCTCTCGCCCATCAGACTCTGACTGGCATGGTCGGAGCAGTGACTCCACGCTGGTGCTTACGGCTTACCCACCAGTTGACCTGAAAAAAGTAAATGCCTTGATATATTCAGTTTTCTTCTCAACTACTTGGAGTCTGATGATACTTTGACTGCATGAAATGTCATGTAACCACTGTTTCCTTTCTGTAATTTCTTGCAATGGGAGGAATAAAATAGTGATTAATTATGCCATGTGGCACCGACCTGCCTTCTGCTGTGATGGAATCAAAGGTGCCAGTGTGACACCAACCGGTTCGGCAAGCAGGGTGCACAGTGTCTGTGACACGTGCTTTGCTTGGCATCGCATAGGATATGCCTGCCAACACAGCAAAAGTGTATGTTTGGTAGCAAACTCCTTCCTGCTCCACTTCGAGCCATTAATCCCACCAGAGAGGGCTTTTTTCCCTCTGTAAATCTCCCACTGGCAATGTCCATCTTCATCATTTCCCCAGCCCTTCCCTTCCATGATTCCCCAATGGCAATCCAAAATAAATTTCCTCCTGCTACTTGAGAAATTCCCTTTGCTTTTCTCTGTTCTCCTATTTCTTGGACCTCAGTTGTTTGTAAAACCCCAAATTTCATCTTCAGAGCCCTGTTTTCATAGAAACCCTTGTTCCTTTTCCATCTGTTGTCTTGCCATCTAAAAATTATATTTTTTGGCCATCAACCAATGAGACCTTTCTTTTATCAAATTTCCTCTTCTACCTTTTATCTGCAGCTTTTACAACAGCATCTTTGACCTTTTCTCATTTCGATTGGCTTTTTTCAGTATTTAGACTCCTTCATCTCCTCTTGGTTCTGCTTCATAGTCTTTTGATGCCATCAATGACAACATAAAGCAAGTCCAAGAGCTGGAATCATCCAGCTATTTAAACCACTTCTGGACCATTCTATGGCCTAGATATTTGTTCCGATGTTGAATAATATATCTGATCTGTCCTTCAGCAGCTGGGTTACTAGCCATGCTGCTTGTTGGTTTTAATCCTACCTGTTGGATCCATCAGAGCTGGGTTGATGGCAACTCAAGCACTAAGATTGTGAGATGAAAATCTCAGCAACCCAAGAGACTCCCAAATCATAGAATCATGGAATGGTTTAGGTTGGAAGGGACCTCAAAGCCCATCCAGTTCCAGCCCACTGGATCAGGGGCTCCAATTCCCATCGAACCTGTCCTTGAACGCCTCCAGGGATGAGGCAGCCACCACAGCTCTGGGCATCCAGGGCCAGGGCCTTTCCACCCTCACAGGAAAACATTCCCTAACATCTCATCTCAATCTCCCCTCTTTCATCTCAAAACCATTCCCATCATCCTCTCCCTGCACTCTCTGATCTGGAGTCCCTCCCCAGCTTTCCTTTCAGTACTGGAAGCTGTTCTAAGATCTCCTGGAACCTTCTGTTCTCCAGGCTGAACAACCTCAACTCTCTCAGCCTGTTCTCATAGCAGAGTTGCTCCAGCTCTTGGACCATCTCTGTGGCCTCCTCTGGACTCCACATCCTTGCTGTGCTGAGGACTCCAGAACTGTACACAAGACTCCAGGTTGAGTCTCACCAGAGCAGAGCAGAGGGGCAGAATCCCCTCCCTGGCTGTGCTGGTCCCATGGCTTTGGATGCAGCCCAGGACACAGTTTTACTTTCTGGGCTGTGAGTGCACACTGCCAGTTCATGTGGAGCTTCTCCTCCCCCAGCACCCCAGGTCCTTCTCCTCAGGGCTGCTCCCAGTCCATTCTCAGCTCAGCCTGGATTTGTGCTTGGGGTTGCTCCGACCCCAGTGCAGGACCTTGGCCTCACTGAACTCCACGAGGTTCACACAGCCCTGCCTTTCCGGCCTGTCCAGATGCCATCCCTGCCCTCCAATGTGTTGGCAATGCCACAGAACTTGATGTCATCGGCCAACCTGAGAAGTGTGCCCTCAATCTCACTGTCCGTGTCTGGGACAAAGATGTTAACACCGTTATTTATTTCTTTACTGGGCACACGTTGTGTTGCAGCTGGGCTGTGCCTTTCTTTAAGGCAAAAGGTAAATCCATGGGTAAGGAATTAGAATCATAGAATAACCAGGTTGGAAAGGACCCACCAGATCATCGAGTCCAACCATTCCCATCAATCAGTAAACCATATCCCTCAGCACCTTGTCCACCCGTGCCTTAAATACCTCCAGGGAAGGTGTCTCAACCACCTCCCTGGGCAGCCTCTGCCACTGCCCAATGACCCTCTCTGTGAAAAATTTTTTCCTAATGTTCAGCCTAAACCTCCCCTGGTGGACCTTAAGGCCATTCCCTCTCGTTCTGTCCCCTGTCACTTGGGAGGAGAGGCCAGCATCCTCCTCTCCACAACAAATTAGGAGAAGGTAACTGGGAAAATCGACCTCATTGGTGTGACCTTCCTTAGAAAAGACTTCAACCTATGTGCAGTGACACACATCATCGTAAATGCCCTCTTCTTTATCTCAGCCTCCTCTGGCACCAGAGATGCTTGGGCAGCAATTGGTCATACAGGGGCAGTTGAATGCAAAACTTAGGTTTTATGGCCAAAGAATAACTCACTGTTGTCCTAAACGAAGCTTTTTTCCCCCACTTTTCTGTGCTAGGATTTGGTGTCATTTCCTGCTTTGTGCCAGAGCTGTGTTGCACCTGGGAAAAAAAAGGAGGGGAAAAGCAACGCTGACCATAGAACTTTCAGGGAAGCAATAGGAATTGAGGATTTTCACGCTGTTCGCAGCGATTCCCTGACTCTGAGAGAATCTTTGTCTCTGTGGTGTTTCTTTCCAGGATTCCAGCTGGTATTGGGGTTGTCAGCACATTGAGTTCGTCCAAGACTTTTGATTTGCACCCACACCCTTGCTATGGACAGGACACCTCAAACTGGTGACAAGCAGCGTGATAACAATTAATCCAAACTATTTGGTCCAACATATATTGATAATCGAGGTGCCATCCAGCCTCAAAGTGATGCTGAGCTATAAATAAGGAGAAGCAGAGTTATATTGGTGCTGCTGGATGCTCACAGCCCAGCAAAACCCAGCGCAAAGGGTTTAGTTGGACACAAAGAGTTCAGGTGGTGGCCGGTGGGTGGGAGATGCTGCCTGGGAATGATTCAAAGGATGCAGCATCACCACAGACATCCTTGCTCAAGAGAAAGATAAGATTTCCTGGCAAAGGTATGAACAAGATCCTTGTGTTGGAATCAGACAAAATGGGCTGGACGGAGAGATGCAGTTAGCACTAAGGCTAATTAAACATTTGGCCCAGTGGGGTTAGAAAGGTCACTTTCCTTCAAGGGCTGCAAAGCAGGATCAGATGGATCAAAGCTCTTCTGTAAGATGCCACTCAAGGAGCGGCCTCTGGAAACGGGGTGGTGTTGGGTCAAGATGGTCTTTTTTAGGTTAAAACCTGCAAATCCACCCTGTTTGGCTCATCCTCATGGACAAAAATTGCCAAAGTGATCTCATATCAAATGCTGTTGAGATCAAACCCTCGGCGGCAGAGTTGGAAGCACTGGAGGAATTGATTTAAAGCTCTTTGAGCAGTTGTGAGACTTGCAGTTTTACAGCTGGAGCTCCCTGACGCTCCCATATTAGAATTAAAAAGAAACAGGCATTGATGCAAGCAGGAAAATACTCTGCTCCTGATTTAAAGACTGGTGAATTGCTAAATATTTTTATTAGTGGCAAATTTGCAGCTTGCTGGAACTAATTTCACGCCTGGTAGATATAGAGCTTAAGCTGGGGATGGCGTTAAATTGCTCTCTTGTAAAGGTGTTTAAATCTTGTGGTGGGGAGACCGGTGGATGGTGGGGACCTGGCTAGGGACCCTTCTTTGGGGTGGCTTCTCATGGGCTGGGAGCCCAGGGAGAGCAACCAGGGAAAGCCAAGCTTTTGTGGTGTTGGCGCAAACACATCATCTCCCCCCAAGGAGCAACAGGAACCACCAACCCCTCTCATTTGCATATATTTGCTTACAGAGGTTTGCTACAGACTTGTGCAGGAACAAGGTAGTTGTGGGGCCCCAGGATCCTCCGGCCTGAAAAGGTGCTTTTTATATTTTAGGATGTTTTGGCATATTTCAAGATTTATTTAGGATATTCAAAGTTTAAGTGATTTAACTGATTTTTAAATTTATTTAATTGATTTAAAAATTTTATTTAATTGATTTTTAAAACTTATTTAATTTATTTTAATTATTTTACTTGATTTTTTTTTATTTAGGCTGTTCTGGGTTTAACAGACTCAAGAGACGTGCAAATGCGGGCACAGCTATGTCCCCACATGTGACCTGCCCTCTGTGCCCTTTATTTCCACATCTCCCTCAGCAGCTGAGGGTTTTATGCTTTTGAGATGGTTTTCCAGCCCCAATACCTTCGCCCTCCTTCTGCAAAGCCCCCAGCTGTGCTGGGAACCACCCAGCTTAATGCAATGGGGAAAACGCATCCCGTTTCAGTTTGCCCAGATACAAACTGAGACAGGTGCAGGGATGGGCTCAGAGGATGTGGAACCCGAGAAAGCAAAGTGAAGGCGTCGAGAGGATCCAATTACCCCTCTAAATAAACCTCTGGGAGGGCAGTAGTGGTAAACAAGAGCTATTTAAATCCCCTTATCCGCTCTCTGCTGTGAAAATACACAAGGTTAAACACATCTCCCCAACTTCTTGGAGGAGGCGTGTGGCTGAGAAGCACTAAATTGCCCTTTTCGGAAGAGAAATGCCCAAGAAAAGAAAGTTAAAACACTAGGAGAGACTTTGTAATGGCTCCAGTGGGGATCCGGCACTCTCCTGCTTCGGATTATCTTTCTCTTGCTGATGGCAGAAATCAATTTTAATCGTCCTGACAGGAAATGAGGATGGAAGACTTCAAACAGAACAAATCCTGCCATGTTCAAAAAATAATAAAATGGGATAGGAAGTCACTTTTAAAATAAAAATAAATCCCATGCCAGCAAGAGGCAACGACTCTGAAATCCCCAAAAGAGGCCCCGGGTGGTGGGAGGTGAAAGAGTGAAAGCGTTTCCCATGTTGGGACAAGTCTGACCCATACCAAGAAGCACTTGGGGAAGGCGGATGGAGGAAGAGAAGAGGTCTCAGTCATCACCTGTTATGGTTCAGAACACTCCCAAGTGTGAGGAAATTGTTCCTTTTTTTTTTGGTTTAGTGACTTTTAAAAATAAATGCAATTTAAATTCGGTCCAGTCAGTTTGTACATCAGGACAAACAAGGCTTTTTGATACTTGGCTCTCCGGAGTTAAAGCAAGTGCACAGTGATTTCCCTAAAAACCCTACAGAAAAAGGTGCTATATTTGTCCTATATTCTGGGGTTACTGAAATGTCACCATGCCCACATGGAAGGACATTTCCCCGTGGGATCCAAACTGCTCAGTGACATCATGACAAAATCTGATCCAGCCAAGTAGAGGAAGGAGGAAAGAAACTACCAGAGAGATTTAAATTGCGTTGTAGAACCCTCTCTGGGTGCTGCAAGTGATGGAGCATAGGCAAAGCTAAAGGCAGGGGTTAAAGGACTGATGGAAAACTAATACAAGGTTGAGGAGAGAAAAGAAGGCGAGAACAAGGTCTGCGGAGATGCTAAATGATATAATTTGGTTTTATAATGGCATTCTCAAAGGTGCTAAAGCCCATGCTGAGATGCTTTTCCAAGAAAACTATACTTCTCATACTTTTCTCCAAGAAATGCTATTGCCCATCAATCTTATCCTTAAAAGAGCATCAACAGGGGACCTCCTTGTGTCGTTGCTTCTGGAAACCTCTTGCCTTTACCCATTTCCACCTCTTCCTCCTTCCACCCAAGAGTTTTTAGCTGAGAAACCACGGAGTCATTGATAATGGAACTCTTGACACTTCACTTTAAGTGGCTTATCATCATTAGTTCTTTTGGTATTCCTCGTAATGGCATTAACCACCGGTCACTCATTAGACTTTAATGTGCCTATAATATATACATCTGTAGTAATTCCATTGCAATTAAGCGGTCAATAATGTCTCCTTATTGGAAAGGATTGGCAACGTTGATGGGCGCTGTCTGTCTATGGGGCGTTGGGTGGCCGTGAACAACCAACAGCTGCTAAAATTGCCCAGACCTGTGGGCCACGTGCCTGGCAGTGGCTGCCGTTCCCAAGACTTTGATTTCTTTTGGCAGTCAACTGTGTTGGCAGTTTTAATTATAGTTTTATCCTCCGCTCCTCGCAACACCTTGCTCTCGCCCTTTTTCATTTGACGTAGATCGATTTTTCTGCAGTTCCCAGGTGGCAGCGTGGCAACGATGCGGTTCCTGCTGTTGTTGAGATTTCTTTCAAAAATTGAATTCCTTTCCTTATTTGTGTGTGGCGGCAGGGAAATGAGTCCTGGTGGGAATAGGCTGGGCTTGGAGCAGCAAGGTCAAAGTGCTGCCTGGCTCCTGGGAGCTTCCTTCAAAAGTCACAGGGTTGCCCTTAAGCTCTCTTCTCTCCGAGTCCTGAGCACAGGGGATGTGGCTTTTACACCCCAAAATGACATTTTGGATTTTCACACAGCTCAGGATCATTGGCAGAAAGGATGTTCTCCTGGATCTGGCCAGAACAGCGCTCAGTCAACACATGGCTTTGTCCTGCCATGTGTGGACAACCCCAAGGTGGAGATGACCCAGCTCCTGGGGAATTCCCTGGTCTGCACTGACCTCCCAGGTGTTTCCCCTCACCTCCATCCTGACTTTTTAATTGCTGGTGGATGACAAAAAAAACCCCCAAACAAACAGAAGGCTAGTTCTTTCTTCTGCATCGTGACTCTGTAATCCTTCTAGCACCACATGCCAGTGTTCTCCAAGGACACCATTTTCTTTTATCCTTAGGGGGGGATCTTTGTGACCCAATGGATGCATAAAACTTATTTTAATTGCTTTTGCCTGCAGATGAGATGTTATGTGGTGCTTTGGTTTCCCCATGCTGTTCTGGTTTGAGCTAAAGCAGAACCAATTTTTTAACTTCTCAGCTCAGCTTCGTCTGTGTAACTAACTCCATTTTCTGAAACATAATCACAGAATCATAAAATCATGGAATCATTAAGGTTGGAAAAGACCTCTAAGCTCACCCAGTTCAACTGCCAAACCAACCCCACCGTGCTGACTAAACCACGACCCAAAGCACCCTAGACACATGGTTTTTGAACCCCTCCAGGGAAGGAAGCTCCACCACTTCAACTGCACATTTTTCACTTCAGCTGCACGGTTTTCAGACAGTGTCCATCTCTAGAAGTCATAACAGTTTATGATTATCACCACAGTAACATTGGAATGCAAAAAAGCCATTGCTTACGGCTGCCCCTATGGAGGTGACGGCCATCCTCAGGTTGGTGGAATGTCCTAAGTGAAAGGGGTGGGAAAGGGTTGCACCTGCAGGGAGGGGCAGACAGGAGCAGGGACCCCAAACGGATGTAGTCATCAGGGGCGTCGATTTTGTACATTTGTATATCTTATTATTTTCTTATTCAGTATTTTCATTCTTCTTGTTGTTCCATTAAAGCTGTTTTAGTTTCCAGCCAACAAGTCTCTCTCTCATTTCTCTTTCCCTGGATGTGGGCGATCAGGATGACAGCCGCTTGTGCTTTGCAGCCGATGGGGCCAGGTCCGAGCTGAACCAGGACACAAGTCCATCAGAAGTCCCCGAGGAAACTCCAGCAGCCCAGGGCAGGAATCATTTCCCTGGTATTTAAGATCCTTTTGGGTAACTTGTACAAAACAAAAAAATGAAAAGGTGGCTTTGGGGGCTGTAAAAAAGTTGAATTCAATTCCTGCAAACTCTCTTAGATATAATTTCAGGAGAGATCAAAGATGATACCAACCTGAGGGAGGAAAGCTACTCAAAATTCCAAGTTTATAGTCCATCTGTCTCCTTGCTTCAGGGAGCCAGCATTAAATTTATTGCTATATAAAACAAATAAGACTAGGAAAAGTCAGTGTCAAAATCTGCATACTCATAAGAGAATTAACAGAGCTCTCTGGTTATGATGGCTGCTTCTCAATTTGCATCTTTAAATAGTTGTGATCATCTTGCTGCTTCCCCCTCCACTAGCTCCTCCAAAGCTGGGCCAGCGAGTGGCGCCACGTGGCATCGCTTGGGAAAGAGATGCTGTGACTGAACTCCCCTAGGGACCGAACCACAGCGGAGGTGGGGAAGGGATGCTGAACTTCCGTAGGGACCAAACCACAGGGGAGGTGGGGAAGGGAAGCTGAACTCCCGTAGGGACTGAACCACAGCGGAGGTGGGGAAGGGATGCTGAACCCCAGCCAAGGTGAGGGAACATCTCAGGTGGAGCCAGAATTTGAAAGGGTGGGATCCAGCATCTCCATGTCACTTCTGCTGGCTGGTACCCAGCCACCACTGAGATCCAAGTGCAAAATAACATGTGGGGTGGTGGTTATTGCTTCACATGACTCAACTCATTCACCAGCCCTAGGTTTTGTTTTACCGGTGTTTGTACAAGGTGTAATTTTATGATCCTTTAAGTTTGTTTATCCCCCTGGTGTGTATCCATCCAGCCCACTTCAACCAACCAGTATTCTCTTCGGGCAACAGACTCCAAGTGCTGGAGGTAAGATGCTTTAAACATCCAGATCTTCCTTTTGTTTTGTTGTCTGAAAGGAGGTTGTGGAGAGAAGGGAGCTGGGCTCTTCTCCCAAGTGACAGGGGACAGGATAAGATGGAATGGCCACAAGCTCCGCCAGGGGAGGTTTAGGCTGAACATTAGGGAAAATTTTTTCACAGAGAGGGTCATTGGTCAGTGGCAGAGGCTGCCCAGGGAGGGGCTTGAGTCACCCTCTCTTGAGGTGTTTAAGGGGTGGGTGGACGAGGCACTGAGGGATATGGTTTAGTGATTGATGGGGATGATTGAACTCGATGATCCGGTGGGTCTTTTCCAACCTGGTGATTCTGATTCTATGATTCTATGACTGCAACACAGCACCAGAGCTGCAGGGATGCAGGGCTGGTGGGTACCACCACCGTCCAAGCTAGGAGTGTCTGGAGCAGCATCTCACCCAAAACAAGTCCTCAATTTTCCTTAGGGATCTCTTTTGAGCATCCTTTAACTCCGCGGGAGGTCAGATATCCTCCCACGCAGCCAACTTGCCGTTGGAGGGGATCTCTTCTCCCTCCAACCCATCAGTCTGTGTGAGCCGGGCTCGGCTGTGACCTGGCTGGGGCTGCATCTGAAAACTCTGTCCTGGCTTTAAGATCTGTCCTTTAATAATTCACTCGGCTTCACTCTTATGTATTTTTCAGAGTATCCCATCACAGTTTTCTTAGAGAAACCCGACACGAGCAATAATGCAATCTTGGAAAGAGAATTGAATTATTTATCGAGGAGCAGTCAAACGACAGAGAAGAAACCCCTGTATTTTATGTAAAAGCCTGTTATGTAAAAATGTAAATATCGCTGCTTTTCGATGTTTCCACTCTTGCCAAGTGTTTAATATTTTAGTAAACTTCCTCCGAGGGCTTGTCACTTTGGAGAAGGAACCGTCTGGGGGCTCTTCAATAAGCACTGATTAGTTTGTGGTAATTAGATACATAAGGCACCAACTCTGAGTGTGCTGACAGAACAGTGAAGCCCTGGCAGAGGTTGCCCAGGGCAGTGGTGGAGTTGCCATCCCAGGAGGGGTTCAAAAACCACGTGGTTGTGGCACCAGAGGACGTAGTTGGGCAGACACGTTGGGCTTAGGCTGACGGTTGGACTGGATGAGCTTGGAGGGCTTTTCTAACCTTAACAATTCTCTGATTCTCTGATCCCAGCACGGATGCTGCCAAAAATCCATTCTCCCATCAGGCAGGTGTGTGTGGGGGCTCAGGGCTGGTGGGACAAGATCTGACCAAAAATAAGGAACCATCTTGGGGTGACCTGGTACAGCAGAAAGATGCCTTTTTTGGAGTGAAAACCCCCAGAATGAGTGCAAGGGACGTTCAATTTACCACCAAAGAAAGCTACAGTGAGATCCCCTGGCCAGATGCTGGAGTGGAGCCAATTCCACTGGGAAATCAGGTGCCATTGTTTTAAACCATGGATGTTAATTAACCTCTGGAAAAAAAAACTCTCCAGGGAAGAAGCAGCTTTTGCAGTTGTGGAGGAATTAGGAAACCCTTACCCCTAACCCCTAACCCTAACCCTTAACCCTAACCCCTAACCCTAACCCTAGCCCTAACCCTAGCTGGAGCAGGCTACTTTTCCTGGAGGATGAAAATGAGTTTCTGAAACCAGTGGAAGAATCACTTTGGTGTTTGGAAAAAAAGCTTGGGAAGAGGAAAGAGGGATGTTGGAGGAGTGAACATGGGATGCTTGAGGAGCAAACATGGGATGCTCAAGGAATTCTCTTGGGATGCTCAAGGAGTGAACGTGGGCTGTTGGAGGAATTAACTTGGGATGCTTGAGAAGCGAATTTGGGATGCTTGAGAAACAAACACAGGATGCTTGAGGAATTCACTTAGGTTGCTTGAAGAGCAAATGTGGGATGCTCGAGGAGCAAACATGGGCTGCTTGTTGCTGCTGGCACTGGAAGAATCAGGAGAACCCTAAAATATTGAGCACTTGGGCAATATCAGCACTGATGGGGCTTAAACTACGCCCCGTGTACACCTGCCCTCTTGGTTGGAAAAGACCTTTGTGATCATTGAGTCCAACCAGCCCTGTCCTCTAATGAATCATCCCTGAGCACCTCATCTACCAGGCTTTTAAACCCCTTCAGGGATGGGGACTCCACCACCTCCCTGGCAGCCTCTGCCAGTGCCCGAGAACGCTTTCCGTGAAGAAATATTTCCTAATATCCAGTCTCAACCTGTCCTGGTACAGCTTGAGGCTATTTTATTTCATCCTATCACCCATCACTTGTGAGAAGAGACCAGCACCCACCTCACCACAACCTCCTTTTCCACCTTTTCCATCACATCTTGACCCCACAGCCATCCTTTGTGCATCATTTCTTGCCGCTGGCTCGCGCATCCTGCTGTAACTCCTTGGAGCTGATTTTAACCCAATCCCAAAAGAATTCCAGGGCTGTTTCAAGGGATTCTCCTTCCCACCCAATATTCCTTAGAAAATGGGCAGAAACTCAGTGTTTTGTATCAAACGCAGCTTTGACAGCAGTTTTTATTGGGGAAGGGGACGGAAAATTGGGAAAAACCAAACTGTGGCCAGGACTGAGATGGAAAAATCTATCCCTGTGCCTGCTGGAATAGAGCATGGGGAAATTTGGCTGCAGAACTCAGTGCTCTCAGTGCTCCCAGTGAAAGGGACTCCAGGTAAAAGGATAAGGAGATGGAGCTGTTGGAACAGGTCCAGAGGAGGTCATGGAGATGACCCGAGGGCTGGAGCACCTCTGCTATGAGGACAGACTGAAAAAGTTGCGGTTGTTCAGCATGAAGAAGAGATGGGTGCACGGACATCTTAGAGCAGCTTCCAGTCCTGAAAGGGGCTCCAGGAAAGCTGGGGAAGGGCTCTGGATCAGGGAGTGCAGGGACAGGACAAGGGGCAATGGTTTCGAGCTGAAACAGGGGAGATTGAGATGAGATCTTAGGAAAAAATGTTTTCTGTGAGGGTGAGGAGGCCCTGGCCCAGGCTGCCCGGAGCAGTGGTGGCTGCCCCATCCCTGGCCGGGTTCAAGGCTGGGTTGGATGGGGCTTGGAGCCCCTGATCCAGTGGGAGGTGTCCCTGCCCGTGGCAGGGGGTGGATGGGCTTTAAGGTTCCTTCCAGTGCAAACCATTTCATAATTCCATAATTCCACTCACAGGTCCCTGGGAGAAGGAGGAGGAGGTGTGGACGAAATTTGGGGAGAACTCCATCTGAAATCCCCTCGCAATTAACAGTGATTGAGGGATGCTCCCACCACTGGAGCGTTTTCCTCAAGGAAGGGACTTTTGGGGTGCCCTGACTGTAAAGATCAGAATAGTTTGGGTTAGAAGGGACCTCAAAGCCCATCCAGTCTCACCCCCTACAATGGGCAGGGACACCTCCCACTGGATCAGGGGCTCCAAGCCCCTTCCAATGTGGCTTTGAACCCCTCCAGGGATCGGGTAGCCACCAGTGCTCTGGGCAACCTGGATCAGGGCCTCTGTGCCCTCAGCGTGAAGAATTTCTTCCTTATGTCCTCTCTGGTTTAAAAATGGTGCTGCGGTTGTGGTGACTCCCACGGCTGTTGGTGACCTGGATGGCGGGGAGGCGCCTTCAGAGGGATCTGTGGTTGTGGGAGTTGTCAGTGCCAATGGGGTTGGTCCAGAATGGGGCTGGGAGGGCAGACTGGGGGGAGGCAAATGCAGCAGAGGGGTAAATGAGATGGGAGGGAAATGACTTTGGAGGCAAATGCAGCCGGGGCCGCTGTCAGCGATGTCCTGGGGAGGCCTCAGATATGCGTGTGGGGAAGCCTGCTGGTCAGGGGCCACCTGGGGGTAGACGGCAGGAAAGAGGCGTCGGCCAGCAGGGGGCGTGGCCAGGGGCGTGGCCAGACGCAGGGGGCTAAACAAGGAGTTTGTCTGACTGAGGGGCGTGACTAAAGGGAGCCGGATGGAGGTGGGGGCGTGGCTAAGGCTGAGGGCGTGGCCGCGCGCGGTGTCGGGGTGAGGGGCGTAGCTGAGGTGAGAACGGGCCGTGGTCAGCAGGGGGCATGGCCATTAGCGGGCGTGGCCATAGGGGCGTGGCCAGTCGCGGCAGTGGAGGCGTGGCCAGGGGGTCCTTACCCGGGCGAGAGGCTGCAGGAGGCGCGGTTAGACGGGGTCGTTTCCAATCTCGGCGGAAGGCCGCTGGGGGCCCGGCCGGTGGTAACACCGAGGGCCTCGGCCTGAAGGGGGCGAGGCCTGGAGGGGGCTTGACCAAAGACGGGGCGTGGTCACACTCACGTCGGGGGCGTGGCCAGGCGGTGCCGCGATCAATGGGGACGCGCCGTGGACAGCAAGGGGCGTGGAGCGGTGGGGCGTGGCCAATCGCAGAGGCGGGGGCGTGGCCAGATGGGGCACGTCCAATGGGGACGGGCCTTTGCCCGCGGGGGCGTGGCAAGTCGGGGCGTGGCCAATGAGGCCGCGAGGGGCGGGGTCAGGCGGGGGCGGGTCCGGGGGCGGGCCGGGCGCGGGGCGGTTCCCGCGGTGGCGCGGCGGGGCCGGGCGGGCGGCGAACGGCGGCCGCGCTGTCAGGCCGGTGTCGGTGTGATGAAGATTGGCGGGCAGGTAGGGCTGTCACTCACCGGCGGCCGCCGCGCGGGGGCGGGTGGAGCCGCGCCATGCGCCGCGGACAAAGCGGCCCGGGCGCCGGGGCACGTGCGGTGGGGACCGGGACATCCCCCCCCTCCCCCCTTCCTCTGCCGCTCCTCGGTGCGGGCAGCACCGCGTCGCCTGCCTCTTCTCCTTCCCTTGCGGGCGCCCTGTTCCCCAGCCGTTGCAGATCTCTGCGGTTCCCCCCACCACCCCGGTCGGTTGCGGTGGTTCCCTGGGAGCTGCGGTGACCCCCGCGGCTGCCACCCCGCACTCCCGGCCGGCTCCGGTGCCCCGCGGGAGTCTTGCAGCCCCTCTGCCCCGGACTTTAGGGAGTCCCCGGCGGTCGCAGCCCCCCAGCCGGTTCGCACCCACCCCCGGGCCGGTTGCACCCCCTTCGTAGCACCCGCTGACCGGTTGCAGAGCCCTCAGGGGGTTGCAGTCCCCTGGCCGGTTCGCAGTCCCCTCTGCATCCCCTCTGACCGGCTGCCCCTCCTCCAATGCCCGCAGATACCCAAGCCAGGTTGCAGCCCCCTCAACTGCTTGCAGAGCCCTCTGAAGCCCCTATGACCGGTTACCGAGACCCCTGGGGTTAGAGCCCCCCACCCCCAGCCGGTTCGTAGTCCCCCGGCCGTTTGCACCCCCTCCTATGCCTGCAGAGCCCCCCGGGTTCCAACCCCCCAGCTGGTTGCAGGGGCCCCTAGGGTCACTACCCCAGCCCTCCCTAAGAGGGCGCCCCTCTTCAGCCCCCCACCTTGCTTCTCCCAGCTGGAAAGTTGCCCTCCCTCGGGGGGGTTTGTCTGCAGCCCCTGGGTTGGCTGGGGGCACCCTTGCCCCCTTCCCCAGGCACCTGCAGTGCCCGCTTCTCCCAGGGGAGCCCCTGTGCTCCCTTGTCCTCTCTGGCACCCAGTTCTCCCAGTGCCTCTCAGTTCCCTCCTGCTCCCCTGTCCTCTCTCGCACCCAGTGCCACGCGTTCCCTCCTGCTCCTCTGTTCCACACTCCTCCCAGTTCTCCCAGTGTCTCCCATTTATGCTTCTCCTCCCCTATCCCCCACTGCACCCAGTGCTACCAATTCTACTTGTGCTCCCTTTTCTCCCACTGCACCCAGTTCTCCCAGTTCTCCTCCTGCTCCTGTGTCCCTCTACACCCAGTTCGCCTTGTGCTCCCATTTCTCCGCTGCACCCATTTACCCTAGTTCCCCCAGTTTCCCTGCTGCACCCAGCTCTCCCAGTACTCCCGTTTTCCCAGTTGCCCTGCTGCTCCCTTGTCCTTCCCTGCATCCATTCTCCCAGTGCTCCCCAGTTCCCTTGCGCTCCCTGTCGCCTGCTGCACCCATTTATCTCAATTTCCCCCAGTTCTCCCTCCTGCTCCCCAGTTCTCCCAGTGCCTCCTAGTTCCCTTCCTGTTCCCTTCTCCCCCATTGCACCCAGTTCTCCCAGTGCCCTCCATTTTCCTCAGATGCCTGTGTGCCCCCTGACCCATCCCTCCTGTGCCAGTGGCGCTGGACAAACGCTGCGGCATTCCCTGTATGGAGCTGTGCAGTGATGCTGGGGGCGCTTTTGGGGACTAATTCAGATAAGTTTGAACGGCCTTTGAATTCTGGAGTGTGTTTCCATCTGCAGGAGGGCAGCTCTGCCGGCAGCACTGTGCGGTTTGGGAAGTTTTGCTGAGGGATCCGTGTCCCTCTGCTCCATCGCAGTCCTTGGCAGGCACTGAAGCTCAAACCTGCGTTCTGGCTTCTGCTCTTTGTTTGGGTTCTTCCTGGTTTTTCTTGCTCCCAAGGATCTTTTCTCCCTCTATCTCACTGCCTGCCGGGTAACGGGAAACCCTAAACCTGGCAGGATATTTCCAAACTCCCAGCCGGGCGATGGGATTAAGGGAAAGGGGGGGTGGATTATTTTTGTCTGGGATGCGGGGGCAGCAGTCTGCCAGGGCAAGGTAGAAAACGGGAGGAGAAACCGCTTCAGTTTGCTTTTTTTAGACTTATTTTACCTTTAAATCCTAAAAAGTTGTGGAAGAAGTGGCGTGTGACTGTACAGATACAGCTCCGGTGAAACTTTCAGGCGTCGTGCCTCCCAAAGTGCTGACTCGGCGTATTTGGCATCTTTCGCTGTGGCAGAAAAAGGGGGTGCAGGAAAAAGCCCAACCCCAAAACCTCTGGGGCCTGATGGTTCAGGGGCTGTTTGCAGCCCTGTGTGGATGGGGAGAGGGATCACACAGAATCACACAGAATAACCAGGTTGGAAGAGACCCACTGGTTCGTCGAGTCCAACGTCGATTTGGGTCTACAAATTGGATTTTTAGGTGATTTGGGTCAAAAAATAACACCGTTTTGAGGAGTTTAACCCATACGGAGCAGCCAGATGATGGCATTGGGATTCCTGCTTCTTTATTTCCCCACTCCCTCCCATTTTAATTCACTCCCTGTGCTAAGATCCCTCCATTAGGGGCAAAAGTTAATTGCTTGAGGCTAGTTACAGGCAAGGTTAATAGGGGAGCTGGCAGCATCAGGCGGGGAAGGAGATGTTGCGCTCCCCAGCATCCCAAAATGAGGGAGTTTAGGGCAATTTCAGCCTTGCCCCTCCCTCCATAACAGTATCGGGGGGGTTGTAACCTCTTCATGTGAGCACGAGAGTGATAACGTGTGCTGTGTATCTGGCCCCAAACACCCCCGGTTCCGTGAGGTGGGGGAGAAGAGGATAAAAGTGCTGTCCCGCATCCATGTGGGGTGTGCGGGAACAGCTTCCCTTCTCTCTCTCTGTCATTTCTGACTGGGAAAGGAAAACTCCCTCTTTTATTAAGGAAATATTTTTTTCTTTTTAAGGAAATTGTTTTTAAGATAATCTCTTATTTCCTAAGGAAATATATTTTTTAAAGGAATTCCCCTTTTAAGGAAATACCTTATTTTTAAGGAAATCTCCTTTGCTTTAAGGAAATCTCTTTTTATTTTAAGTAAATACAGAAAGTTGTATTGTGGGGGGAGAGTTTTATTCCACTGGATCACCTGTTAATAACCTTTTCTCCCAACTCCTGGATAAAACGAGTCCTGGACATGAGGCAGCTTTGGATCTTGGTTGAGTTTTGCTTTTCTGGTGAACTCTCAGATTACTTAATATTGTTTTTCAAGTTGACCAGCAGCATCCATCAATCCCCGAGCGATAATAGAGTTTGGGTTTGTTTCCTCCCAGAAATCTTAGACAGTGGCGCAGTCCCGTTGGGAAGAGCATCCTTCACTCGCCCATCCTCATCCTGAGGGTTTCGGGGGGCCAGATTGCGCCTCCGGTTCCCACCTGCATCCCGCTTCCTGCACCGTCAGGTTAGAGATGTGCGATGGATCCCCAGGGATATTTCCTGAGGATGTGGAGAACAACAGCCTGATGTGCCGGAACACCCCCAGTTTGATCGAACTTGTTTTTCCTGGGAGCTGCTCTGCCTTAGAATAATTAGTGCAAGTAGTGGTGGTGATGGAATGGGGGGCAATGGGCAGGGATGCTGATGGCAAGTGTGGCACTGAGTGGGCGAGGATTGATTCAAACACTGCTTGGAGCATTTTGTGGTGCTAAGCTCCCTCCCCTGGCTCTGGATAAATCCTTCTTTCTGATGTCTGGCTTTTTTTCCTGTGGAAATATCAGATTTGAGCAACAAACTCCTGAAGTCGAGCAGAAACTTTTGCCACGGTTAGGGATAAGTGAGGGGAGACTGGGCCTTCCTGACCCCAGTGGAGTGAGCGTAAACATCCTCTGTTCCAGTTTGCGGGTACTCTCGACACATCCTAGCACCCCATCCCAGGGATCCTCCATCCTGATCTCACTTGGGGATATGCAAAAGCTGCTTTTTTTCAGGGTCTTAGTGGGATAATTTGCTGGATCCACACAACTCTCATTGGAATTTAGTATCCTACATGCCATCAAATGACTTGATTCCCAAATAATTTTCACCGCCACCAAAGAAAGTGTTAACAACTGCTCTCTAATTAGCAGAAAAATTAATTATTTCATATGAATTAATCGTATTGTTAAGACATCAACTCAAAGTAATAATTTGGAGGGATGAGAATTAATTCCTGATTAAATTCAGACCCAGGTTTGTCCCCATCCCCAGTCTAGCAAGGACCCAGTTGGTGCTCCAGGTGATCCCTAGGGGAAACACAAGCCCTCTGGGATGGAATGGAGCCACGATCTGGTTGGGATGCAGCCGTGATCCCGTTGGGATGAGGTTGCCTTTGCCCAGCTGTATAAATAAGGTGGGAATTTGGCCTTGCCTCTCCTCCATACCTGATTATCTCGTATTTTTATGGCCTTCCCTCTTCAGAAGGGCAAAATGCTCCTCCTTCGTCCGTGCCTCTGGTTAAATCTGCCGTTGCGAAACATCTGCGAGGTCCTGGCGTGTTATTTTGGCTTTTTTCTTCTTGATGGAGAGGCCACAAAGGGCTGGGTTTGGGTCAGGGCTGCTGCAGCGGGATGAGATGCTCTGCGTGGCTGAGGCGATGCAGCTGCTCCTGGGGAACTGGGCCGGGGGAGCTAGGGAGCTGAGGCTTGGGGAGAGGCTGCGGCTGGCTGGGAGCTCCAGCTCAGGGCTGTTCCAACTCGAAAGCATTTTCTGTCACCCTCAAAGTTCCATTTATTTACTTCTTTGTTTAGATTTTATTTTTATATTTTATTTTTATATTTTATTTTTATATTTTATTTTTATATTTTATTTTTATATTTTATTTTTATATTTTATTTTTATATTTTATTTTATTTTTATATTTTATTTCCATGGAATCACAAAATCATTCAGGTTGGAAAAGACCTTTACAATCGAGTCCAACCGTAAACCTCCCTTTCCCAAGTCCACCACTCAACCAGGTCCCTAAACACCATGTCAAAGCATTTATTTTTTAGTCCTTTTTTTAATTTTGCATTTTATTTTTAATTTTTTTATTTCTTTAAAAAAATGATTTATTATTTTATCTTATGTTTTCCTATTGAATTTTCTTTTCCATCTAGTGCTCCAGCAGCCTTCCAGCATTGCACACTGTGCGCCCCGTCCCACCCTAGGATAATCCAGGCAGCAGAACCCCAAATCTCCCAACACCCCCAAAGGCTCTGGCAATTCCAGCACAGTGGCAGCGCTGCTGCTGTTCTCTAGGAGCCCTGAGTGCTGGGGCGCATAGAGGGAGAGCTTTGCGAGCTCTTCGCCCTGGGATGCTCAGGGGAGCGTTTGCCTTTAATAACAGATTGCCAAAACCATGAGAAATTTGCAAGCAACCTCCCATGTTTTGGAGTCGGTTCTCCCTTTTGCTGCTTCCTCCTGTCTGTGTATCCCCTAAAACCAACCGACAACAGCCCTGACTGTGGGGAGTGATTCCTGTTTGACTTCATCCCAAATTTATATTTTGTCAAGCATGGCTCTGGAAACCAGGGTTGGACCCGGGAATCTGGGAGCCGAGCAGTGACCCTGTGCCCCTTTTCGCTCCGCTTCCCTCTCCCATTGCTCCCCTGCACTTTTCCCTATCCTTTCCCCTCTTTCCTCCCCTTTTCAATTTTCTTCCATTCCCTCTTCTGTCTGCCCCTTTTCCTTCCTTTTCCCTCTTACCCTTCCCTTCCTTCCCCCCTTCCCTTCCTTTCCCCCTTCTTTTTTCTCCATCCTCCCCTTTTTCCCCATCACTCTTTTCTCCCTCCTTCCCTTTCCCCTCCCTTTCCTCCTCCCATCCCCCATCTCCCCTCCTCATTCCCTCTTCCCTTTCCCCTCTTTGCACCATTTTTTTTACTTTCCCCCCTTTTTCCTTCCTCACTTTTTTTTTCTTTTTCTCTTTTCCTTTTTTTCTTTTATATTTTGGCCTATTTGCTTCAGCCTTTTTTTTTTTTTCCATTTTCTTCCCCACCCTTCTTCACCCCTTTTCCATTCTTTGTTTTCCCTTTTTTCATTCATTTTTACCTTTTCCCCCTTCCCTCACCCCCTCCCTGGCTGCACCCTGGCTGCCCTAGCCGGTAGCCCCCATTCCATGCTGCGCAGGCTTCTGGAATCCCACCCACTCACAACTTCTCCAAGGAATTAAACTCCCCCCCATTATTTCATGTCTCTGGTTCCATTCCCCCTGATCAGATCAGCGCGTTATCCCTGTGATTCTCTAGCGGAGGCAGGACCCGCTGGATTGCTCCCTGTATGCAAGAGGCACCGTGCAGTTTATAAAGCTCTTACAATGGTTTCAAACACAACTTGCAGCATCTCCAGCGAGTTTTAAAGCCGCGATTGCCAGTTCCCTACTCCTGCAGCCAGTTCCCCCTGCGCTGGGGGATGGAAACAGCTTGGGACATGTTTAATGCTCCCCAGCAATATAGTTAAAGGGAATTTATTGTTGTGTGCTGCTGATTTCTCCGTCCAGCCACTGTTACCTGGTGCCAGTGGCGATGCCGGGGTGAGATTTGGATGTCTGGTGCCTTTCCCAGAAAAAGACACTTTGACCTGCTTGATTTCTCTCATCTCCGCCCTCTATTTTCTGGTTTATTCTCTATTTTCCAGGCACTTTCTGCTACCTCTTACCAAAGGGAACGCCCTCTACGAGCGAGGCTGATAAGCCAAACTCCCTTTAGGTCTTCCATTGTATCAGCCCCTGGATCTGCTCGTAATCAATAATTACAAATAATCATCGCAGAGGTGGTGGGTGGGGGTGCCCTCTGGAGCATCCTACATCCTGCGTTCATGGTCCCTCCTTTCGCATCCTGCATCCTCTCCCTGACCTTGCTTCTCCTCAGGACTCACTTCTTGAGATAAAATGATTAAACCCCACGTCTGGATTCCGAGCCCATGGACTTTGCTAGAGGAGTTAAAAATTATTATTATTTATTATCTCAACTCCAAGAAAACCCCATTTATACAAAGTGTCTGGAAAGGTCTTTTAGTGCATTTATGTGCAGAAATTGGTTTCTTTATATCTCAGTGCCAGATCCAGCATCTCTTAACTCTGGCAATTAATTAATTGCCATAAAAAAAATTAAGTGGGACATTTTGTCAGGCGCTGATCTGCCATGGCCACCCCTTGGTTTCTGGAGCATGTTGTAACCTCTAAAAACAGCGTTTTAAATGCATTTGGAAGTCATTCAATAAAGGGAAATGGTCCCTTTGGCCAATATTGAGCCCACCAGCGCTGTTTGGCTTCCAGCAAATCTTTCTGTAAACTAGGGGGCTGTGTCAGCAGGATGGCAAAGGACTTAGTAATAATAAATAAGTAATAAATAAATAATATGATTCAGACAATTAATAAATAATAAGAATTAAGTAATAAGAAATAAAATAAATAGTAAGAAGAAATCAATAATAAATAGTCAAGATCTGGCATGTAATGAGCTGTCTTTGATAAACCGGGTTTAAGAGCAGATTCCAGGCAGAGTCTTAACCAATTTAATCCAGTTCAAATTTTAGTTCCAGCTTTATTTCCCAGGCTCAGGCTGGAGCATCCCCCACCTTGTCTCTCCATGGGTTATGAAGCCGATGGGGAAGAACAGGACACGGTGCCTGCTGTATTTGTCCTCCTAAATAAATACTTCTAAAGAAAAGATTTGTTATATTCCAGGAGATGTGTGACTTCCCGCCTCATCCATCGCTTTTCCCAGGATAGGAGCTAGAAGACCCTTGGCTGGCAGTCGCCTTTCCTTCTCCCCTTCATTAGCAGAGCCAGGTCCCACTGGGTTCGGGGTTCTGCTCGCTCCCCGAAGATGCTCGGCTGGAGGAGGCTTCATCTGATAACTGTGATGCTCGTAATGAGCCCATAATTAAAACCCCTATCAGTGCTGGCAAGACAGCCTCACCACGGCTCTCCCCACCTTGTGCTGGGGATGCTGCTGCAGTTTTAGGGATGCTTATGTGTTTTGTAGCGACGCTGGGACAATTTTTGGTGTTGCTCATCCCACTTTTGAGGAGGCTCAATTTCAGGGGTACTGGAAAGTACCCTTGAAATGTGATTTCTAGGGATGCTGGTGCAGTTATAGGGATACTCATCCATTTTTAGTGTTGCTCAACCTATATTAGTGATGCTGGTGTGGTTTTATGAAGGCTGGTGCAATTTTAGGGATGCTGATGCATTTTTAGTGACGCTGGTGCAATTGCAGGGGTGCTCATTCCAGTTTTGATGATGATTCAATTTTAGGGATGCTCATCAAATTATGGGGGAGCCGGTTGAGTTTTATGGATGCTCATGCAAATTTTAGGGGTGCTGGGGTAATTTTGGTGATGCTATTCCCACCTCTGAGGAGGCTGCAATATCAGGGGTACTGGTGTGTCTTTTAGGGATGCCGGTGCAGTTTTAGGGATGCTCATTTATTTTAAGTGTTGTTTATCCAATTTTAGTGATGCTGGTATGGATTTATGGATGCTGGGGCAGTTTTAGGGATGCTCATGTGAGTTTTAGGGATGCTGTGGTAATTTTGGTGATGCTCATTCCACTTTTGAGGAGGCTTAATTTCAGGGACACTGATGTGATTTTTATGGATGCTGGTGCAGTTTTAGGGATGCTGATGCAGTTTTTATGTATGCTGGTGCAATTATAGAGGTGCTCATTCCAATTCTGAGGATGCTGGGGGAATTATAGGGATGTTCGTCACATTGTAGGAGTGCTGGTGCAGTGTTAGGGGTGCTCATACATCTTTAGTGATGCTTCTGCAGCTTTTGGGTGTGACTCACCCCAAACCCATCCTCATCATCGACATATTTCCCACCCCCACTCTTTTCCCCTATGCAAACCTGACCCCTTCAAGTCCTGCTGTTGCACCCACTGCTTTTTATTGAGTTGTGTTTCACTCTTTATGACCATTTTGGCATTTTCTCCTCATCCTGAGATGTATCCTAGCTTTTCTTTCTGGTTAACGTAACCTGTTCCATGTTAATCCCACCCAATGCCACTCTAAATCATTCCTCCTTAACTAAACAACCTCCAAAACCATTGTTTGGTTTTCTTCCATTTCCTCTCCTTTTAAAGTTCCTGTCCTAAACAACGTGGCTGAAGGAGCTGGTGAAAATTTTGATGCTGAAAGCACCAAATAATGCGTTTTAGTACCATCTTTAATAGCAGAACAGCTGGAAAGTGGCCAAGGTTATCTCAAGGTAGAGACATCGTGGAGGGCGTTATTTTCCCTGCAACCATTTATGTTGGGATTTGGCTCGGCAGGGGAAAGCTAGAGAAATTCCCGGCGCTGTTATCCCTGTGGGAATTACTGAAAGCTTTTTTTGCCCTGAATTAATTGTGCTCGGAGAGGGGCTCGATGCAGAAGCGCTCTCACACTCCTGTGATCACTTGGAGAGGGCTCAGCTGCTTGGGTTCCCCTTTCCCCGCCTGCTGCCTTTACTAGTTCAACCCATGTTATGATGGAGGCTGGCAGCAAAAGCAGAAGAAAGGCACCTGAATCAGCAGTGCAACCCTAAAGTGGGGTTTGCAGTGCTTCTTCAGTAGAGACCCCTCAGCCGAGACCCTTCATAGGAGACCCCTCAGCAAAGCTCTCTCAGACGAGACCGCTCAGCAGAGACCCTTCAGCAGACCCCCCATTGTGAAGCCCCCTCATCAGAGCCCCCTCAGCCAAGACCTCTCAGAGGAGACTGCTTGGCAGAGACCCCTCAGCCAAGCCCACATTGTGAAACCTCCTCAGGAGAGATCGCTCATCAGAGCCCTCTCAGCAGAGACCCCTCAGAAGACATCCCTCAGCAAAGACCCCTTCGGCAAAGCTCCCTCAGCAGAGACACCTCAGAGGAGACCCCTCAGCCAAAATCCCTCATCTGAGAGCCCTCATCAAAGCCCCCTCAGATGAGACCCCTCAAGAAGACATCCCTCAGCAGAGACCCCTTCAGCAAAGCTCCCTCAGCAGACACCCCTTTGGCAAAACCCTCTCACCAGAGGTCCCTTAGAGGAGACCCCTCAGCAAAGCCCCTGTGGTGAAGCCCCTCTGCCGGACCCCCCGTGCCCCACGGCTGCAGCTCCACATCGCGCTCTGGCTGGTTTCCCACCCTCTGGCATTGCTGCCGCTTGTGGGGCTGGAGACCCCGGCACCCGCTGAGACACGCAGCTTCCCGCAGCCAACCAGACAGAATTCCACCCTTTGTTTCCTGTCCGACAGCCGACTTTGTGAGGCCGGGATGCTCAACAAGCCCCTCTTTGTGCTAATTTAATTAATAACCGGGGCTGAGGGCGGTGGGGATGAGATGGGACGGCTATAAATGCCACCTTTTTGGAGGGGGCGTGCGCAGGGTCGCTTAGCCTGGCAGTGAATGAGCCTAAATCCAATTAAATTTGAGTTAATTCTAATTGACTTGCGATAAAAAAACTACCGGTAGATTGATTTATATTAGAAAATCATTGATGGATTAGTTCACAATAGGAATTTTTTGATTGATTTTATATTATAAAATTGTTGATTGATTTATGATAGGGAATTATTGATTGGTGTGTTCATAATAGGAAATTATTGATTGATTGGCCTGTAATAGGAAATTATAGATTAATTTATAATAGCAGATTGTTGATTAATTGGTTTATAATAGATAATTATTGATTGGCTGGTTTATAATAGGAAATTATCGATCGACAATAGGAAATTGTTGATTGATTGGTTTATAATAGGAAATTATGGAGTGATTTATAATTGAAAACTATGGACTGATTGGTTTATAATAGAAAATTATTGATTGATTGGTCTGTAATAGGCAACCACCGTGCAGGAGCAAGTGCTGGATGTGCGTCATATTCCCCATCGCAGCTCCAGAGGAGGAAAAGCATCTCAACATCCTCCACCAGCAAGCTGCGAGATGGCGCTTGACCCACTCGGATACTCATAAATAAAAATAACTTTTCCAATGCGAGTTAAGCATCCCAGTGCTCTGTCTGGCAGCGATTTCCTGGGACAAGCATCGCTTGGATACACGCATGCGCTCCCGACAGGCTTCCTGCGAGCATTCAAGCATGCAAGCATTACGGATGCTCACATTCCTGGGACTATCTTTGCCCTCGTGCTGTTATGTTTTTTTTTGTTACAACACAAATTTTGAACTTTATGTCCTGTTTGGAAGCAAGGGAAGTAAATAAAGCAGAGGTGAGATCTCTAAAGCTGCAGAAACAGAGTAAAAAATAACTCTGAGTGTTGCTGCTGAGCAGGTTTTAGCTGCAAGATTTGATGTGTATCTCCCACGAGAGCCACAAACTATTTTTCCAGCAGATAAATGATCATTTTCAATGGAGAAATGGGGCTATTTTAGCAAAATTCTTTTAATATGTAATATAACATATATAATAGGAAATTATGTTAACGCTTAATAATAAGCAGCTCTAGGGAACTGGAGGAGGAGATAATCCTAAATTAAAGATTTTTGGCCCCAAATAGCAGCAATCCCCATTGGGTTCATTGCAGACAGCGAACAAGGAAAAAAAACCAGCAAACAATGATTTTCCAACAGTTTTTCCTATTTTGGCACATGGAACATCTCGTTTTTGCCGCTGCTTTGGGCAAGAAAATCCTGAACACATGACTAGTGGGAACCAGTTCTGCCTGGATAGCGATGCGATCTTATTTATTTATTTATTTATTTATTTACGTGGGAAAACTCCCCAAATAGAGGGTAAACTCCCCCCAAAATCTCTCTGTGACCTCAAGCTCCAGATCTCAGCAGCATCACTGTGTCTGCTGCATCTTTCCTTTATGGGACATCCAAATATTTGCTGAAAAAAAATTTTCTTTTTGACCTTATTGTACTTCATTCTTCTTCCTATTAATAACCTAAAATAAGTGAAATCATTGATATAAATTATTTGAGTGCTTGTTGTTGTATTTAACATTTATGTTTCTATTCCCTTTAAGACAGGGGAGTGATTGTGTATTTTTGGGATGCTAGGTCAGTGTCACATGAATCCAAGGGGGATGGCTGGTGAAATGCTATCCCATCCCAAAATAACCGCACTATGGTGCAGCCCTGCCATTCCTCAGTGAGGTAGCACAAGCCTTGGTGTGTGTGTGGTGCGGCCAAACCAGCGCATCCCTTACTTATATCTCAGTTTTATTTAGATGAGTGGCTACTTACTCCTCATTTTGCTTTTGGGGGGATGAAAACAGCTTGTGCCTGGTTGAGGTTCTGTATGGATAGCCTGAATCCCTGTGGGAAAGGTCTGGGATTTGAGTCTATCCATGCCTGGTGCTTACTTTTTCCTCTGTGCGCAGGGAACTGGAGCATCCCTGAGCATCATGAGACATGAATAGGTCATGGAACAGGTGATCTTGAGTGCCATCGTGAAGCACATGCAAGAAAACCAGGTGATCAGGCCCAGTCAACACGGGTTCATGAAAGGCAGGTCTTGCCAAACAGACCTGATCACCTTCTATGACAAGTAGAAGTGACTCGACTATTGGGTGAGGGAAAGGCTGTGGATGTATCTTCTTGGACTTCAGTAAAGCCTTTGACACAGTTTCTCACAGCATTCAGCTACGGAAACTGTCACCTCTGGCCTGGACAGGCGCACACTCTCCTGGGTGGAAAACTGGCTGGACGGCCGGGCCCAGAGAGCGGTGGGAAATGGAGTTAAATCCAGCTGGAGGCCAGTGACAAGTGGGGTTCCCTAAGGCTCAGTGCTGGGTCCAGCCCTGTTCAGTGTCTTTATCAATGACCTGGATGAAGGCATCGAGTGCACCATTAGCAAGTTTGCGGATGACGCTAAGCTGGGTGGAAGCTGGGTCTGCTGGAGGGTTAGGAGGCTCTGCAAAGGGATCTGAACAGGCTGGACTGCTGGGCAAAGTCCAGTGGCATGAGGTTTAACAAGGCCAGATGCTGGGTCCAGCACTTGGGGCACAACAACCCTGAGCAGCTCCAGACTAGGAGAAGTCTGACTGGAAAGCTGCCTGGAGGAGAGGGACCTGGGAGTGCTGGTTGACAATGACTGAACATGATCCAGCAGTGGCCCAGTTGGCCAAGAAGGCCAATGGCATCCTGGCTTGGATCAGAAACGGTGTGGCCAGCAGGTCCAGGGAGGTTATTCTCCCTTTGTACTTGGCACTGGTGAGACCGCACCTTGAGTACTGTGTTCAGTTCTGGGCCCCTCACCACAAGAAGGATGTTGAGGCTCTGGAGCGAGTCCAGAGAAGAGCAACAAAGCTGGTGAAGGGGCTGGAGAACAGGCCTTATGAGGAACGACTGAGAGAGCTGGGGGTGTTTAGCCTGGAGAAGAGGAGGCTGAGGGGAGACCTTATTGCTCTCTACAACTACCTGAAAAGAGGTTGTGGAGAGGAGGGACCTGGGCTCTTCTCCTATGTTACAGGGGACAGGACGAGAGGGAATGGCCTCAAGCTCAACCATGGGAGGTTCAGGCTGATCATTAGGAAAAAATATTTCACAGAAAGGGTCATTGGGTACTGGCTGAGGGTGCCCAGGGAGGCGGTTGAGTCACCTTCCCTGGAAGTGTTTAAGGAACGGGTGGACAAGGCACTGAGGGACATGGTTTAGAGATTGATAGGGATGGTTAGACTCGATGATCCAGTGGGTCTTTTCCAACCTCGTGATTCTATGATTCTATCCTTGGTCCAGCCCAGGAAGTTCCCTCATCCTCATCCACCTCTGACTCTAAATGGCTCCTCAACAGCAGGAGCAGTTTTTAATAATTATGTCTTCCTGGTGTTTTTTAGGAGAAAAAAAATGGGATTTTCTCATAGGAGAAAGCTCTCGATCCTTCATGGGTGGTTTGGCATCGGAGGGCAGCTGTCTTGCAGACAGAGGTGGGGATGGCAGAGGTGGGTTTGGGATGATTGGAGAGAAAAGCCTGGCCACCACTGTTGTGTTACCAGTTACCCACTGTTTTCACTGTTTTTTTTGGTCTGGATTGGAAAACATGGATTTTCCCCATCGTGTATTTTAGGTTTTAAAAGTTCTGGTGATGTCTGCCGGGCTGTTGCATCTGTATTTCCACAATATCATATAATACTCCATATCCGCTTTTAATCCTTGTTTGCGGAATTTAGGGCTTTGCTCAAACTTCCCCAGCAAAAGTTTTTTGTGGTGTGTTTTTTCTTAATCCAACGGGGCTGTTGGGTGTGTGCCTCCTCCCCACTCCTCTCTGCCAGGAATGGGGGTGTTTGTACACTTGGTTTTTCATCCCAGGGTGAGCAAAACTCCTGAAATAATGACATTTTCAGTGGAGTGTAGCAGGCTTGGGAAAAGGGTTGGATGGGAGATGCTGAAAATAGGGATTGGGAATTCCCTGGCAGCATGGCTACGGTGCTGCCAGCTTGCTGGGGATGCTGGTGTGTTAGAGGTTTAGTTGGTATTTTTCCCTCTGATGTGGCAGGGGTGTTGTTGAGTTTTCCTTTCTCAAGGGAAAAAAAAAGAAAAAAGAAAAGGAGAAAGAAAATTCATGAAAAAAAGAAAGAGAAGAGATAATGAATAAAAGGAAAATTGGAAAAAAAAGGAAACTAAGAATTGGAAAAACAGAGAAAAGAAAAGAAAGAAGAAATATGAAAAATAAATTTTAAAGAAGAAAAATAAACCAAAAAAAGTGAAATAAATAAAAAAAAGAAAATAAAAGGAGAATACCCACCGGCTATGGGCACAGCCCCAGCAAGGTGTTCCCAGCAGTATTGCCCTCTGAGCTGCGCTCCCGGAGGCTGGAGCACCTGAAAAGCACCCAGCTTCTGTGGGATGCTAGTAGCTCTTCCCTCCAGGGGAAGGAAGGATGCTCCTGCTCTCTCCACTCACGTCCCCAAACCTCCTCACTCTGGAGGGTGTGGGGGCTTGGGCAGAGCTGTATGCAGCCCCATACAGAGTGACCCTCTCGGTGTTCCATTATCCTATTAGAGCTCCAAAGCCGGCGTTAAGTGGACATGATTTCTGTCCATGGACCATTAATTTTGGTTTATTGCTGGCCTGATGGCCATTACCCTTTTTCGCCCCTCCCCGCCAGCGCCTTCCCCCATTAGGTTTGTTCAATTAGCAAAATATGAGCTGGTAATGCAGCACGGGGGCTGCAGGTGGGATTTCGGGATGCACTGATGCCAGCGAGGCATCCCGGGAGCTCTCTGGATACCCCTTCCATGGATGCTCATTGTCTGCTTCTCACAGGGTTTGAGGATCAAATGAAAGACCCCAAGAGGGCACCCAAATTAGCGAAGACCCTTGCAGGGCACCCAAAACAAAGCCCCCAGCCAGGCACCCAGATCAGCAAGGATGCTTGCAGGGCATCCAAATGAATGACCTCAAATTAGCGACAATCCTGGTGGGGCACTCAAATTGGCAAAAGACCCTTGCAGGGCATTCTAATTAGCCAAGGTGCTCTTAGGGCACCTGTATTGGAGACTCTCAGCAGGGCACTCGATTTAGCAATGAGCCTTGTAGGGCATCCAGATCAGAAACAGCCCTGGGCTGGCACCTGAATCGGCAAAGGTGCTTGCAGGGCACCTGAATTAAAGAAAATTAAAGACCCGAGCAGGGCACCCTAACTAGCAGTGGTCCCTGCAGGGCACCCAAATTCCAGTCCCCAGCAGCCACCATCTCACTTTTAGTACTGCAATTCCCAAAGCAAACGGAACACGTCCTGCGCTGCTGAGTCAGGCACTCCTGTCTTATCCAAAAATTAATTTCTTATCACATTTGATGCCCAGGATCCACAATTCCCACCTGCCTCTGTGTCCATCGATGGCTTTCTGTAAGAACAGAGCGTTTTGGCAAAATCTGATTTTCTGATGAGACCAGAAACATTTTCAAGGCTTTTTTTGTGTACTAAGGGTGGGGTCTTGGGGGCATCATTCCAGTACAAACCCCCCTGGCCTGCAAAAAAAATTAAGTGGGTTTTGTTCAAAAATTGTAGCAACCTGAAAACAGAAATTGGACAGCAGGAAGGTGAGCCTGAGAGGTGGAAAAATTGATCGATATTGCAAAAAAAAATATTTCAAGTAATTGCATTAATTGCAGCTGCTGAGTTGCTTCTCAGTTAAATGCGGGGCAAACTTGGGAGTTTTCATGGTGTTTAGTGAAAACGGGGAGGTTTTTTGCTGTGAGGTTGGGTGGATGATGAAGCACTGTGGCCAAAACCAGCAAGAAGGGAGATGCTGCTCTGAGTGCATCCCGTGAGCATCTTGACCCTTGGTGGTGTGCGAAGCTGGAGCATTACCTCTGGGACATGGGTCCCTCCTCCAATTTTGCTCCCTCTCTGTCATACCCCATTAAAACTAAATTCAAAGTAAAAAAATATTAAATATAGTATAAAAATAAAATAAATAAAAAAATAAGTAAGGCTAAAAAAAGAGTAAATTTAATTAGAAACCCCACTGCAGCTGTGCTCATCAGCTGGTGGAGAGCGAGGAAGGAGAGTTTGGGGTGACATCCGTCCTGGTGAGCAGCTGTCAACATGTGGCTGGGGTGTGTGCTTGGGCAAAAAAATGGGAATATTATGGCTTAGGAACACCTGGTGCTGGTGGCTCCTTGCTTTGATGGCATCCTGCTTTGTTGCAGGGTTATCCCGTATAAGGAAGAGGGAACATGTATATACTGAGAAATAGTAAATATATTTTTAATATATCTATAATGTTGATAAATAGATTGGAGGAATAGATTGGGTAATGTTATATATTAATATATTAATATTATATATTACCCTATATGTGTTTATGGGGACTTTTATAAAATACATATTATATTGCATTACCCATATGTATTTGTATTGAGGAATACAATATGTATTTTATATATATATGGTATTAGGGAATATGTTGAGCGAATGTATTGGGGAATATAATAAATAGGGGAAATATTGTACGATATTATAGTTGCTGATATATATAAATTGATGTTTCATAGTATAATATTAACTGTATGTGTATTTTGGGGAGTATGATACAGAATCATGGAATGCTTTGGGTTGGAAAGGACCTCAAAGCCCATCCAGTTTCACCTCTGCCATGGGCAAGGACACCTCCCACTGGATCAGGGGCTCCAAGCTCCATCCAACCTGGCCTTGAACCCCTCCAGGGATGGAGCAGCCACCACTGCTCTGGGCAGCCTGGGCCAGGGCCTCCCCACCCTCACAGCAGAACATTTCTTCCCAAGATCTCATCTCAATCTCTCCTCTTGCAGCTCAAACCTGCTCCCCCTTGTCCTATCCCTGAACACCCTGATCAAGAGTCCCTCCCCAGCTCTCCTGCAGCCCTTTTCAGTTCTGGAAGCTGCTCTAAGGTCTCCCCGGAGCCTTCTCTTCTCCAGGCTGAAGAACCCCAATTCTCTCAGCCTGTCCTCAGAACAGAGGTGCTCCGGCCCTTGGATCATCTCCATGGCCTCCTCTGGACCCGTTCCAACAGTTCCATTTTCTTCTTATGTTGGGAATTCCAGAACTGGACACCAGGCTCCAGGTTGGGTCTCGCCAGAGCAGAGCAGAGGGGCAGAATCCCCTCCCTCCCTGCTGGTCCCATGGCTTTAGATGCAGCCCACGACATGGTTGGTTTCTGGTGAGTGCATGTTGCCAGCTCAAGTGGAGCTTCTCATCCCAGGTTCCTCTCCTCAGGGCTGCTCCCAATTACATCATCCTCCAGCCTGTATTGAAACTGTGGATTTGTCCAGAATTAGAGGGTGCTGTTAGCAAGGGTGTTTGCATACCCACTTCTGTGGTCACAAGGCTCTGCTGGCCTGGATTTAATTGGGATTTAATTGGGATTTCTTAATACTTGCTCCTCCCGCCGGCACAGGTGAGTCATTCCTTCAGCATCCGCTGTCAACCCACTCCGTTCTCTCGCTCCCCCAGTACCCGATGCCTCCCTGAGTTGTTTGCACTGAGTTTGTCTTCACACCGCTCCAACAACCCCCCAAATTCCTGATGTTTGGGGGTGGTGGTGGCAGTATTGCATCTTTCTCCAGGCGTTGCTTGGGATGGCTTGGGGAGAAAAAGTTTTATTTTAGGAGTGCTACATTGGAGATGGAGGATACTGCTGGGGCGGCACAGGCACGAGTTCCCTGACCACTCATATATATATGCGTGTATAAACCCTGAGTGCTTGCTGGGTGCTTATTTTATGAGGTTTTTCCTTTTTCTCTCCATTTTAAGGGGTTCTGGAGTAATTCCTGGAAAAGGTAAGGCTCCTCTTGCCTTGAATTGTTGCTTTTTATAGGTGGCTCTGTAATACACTAATAAAGCAAAAGGTTAAGAGAACAGTGACATTCCTCTCCTCCAACCGGTTGTTAAAACCTCTGATTTTAAATCACAGGGAATTATTAATCACAGCAGCTTGTGCTATCAGCTATTTTAGCTTTCCCTATAGTGCTGTGCTGTCTAAACGAACGCTGTTAGCGTTACGACATGTGGAAGCTGCGGCACTCCCAGGCATCATTAGGGACCAGTGTGAACACGCCTGCAGCCTTAGGGTGAAAAACCTTGAGTAAGAGCTGGAATTAATACTAAAATATCTTAAAATAACTTTAAACAATAGTGTTTGCATCACAGTGCTCAGCAGGTGCGCTGGTCTGGTGGGTAACAATCTGGTCCCCAACCTAAAATTGGGGATTCCTGCCCACGTGCCTCCAAAATACGGGGTTTTTCCCAATTTTGGGGGGCGATGAAACTAAAAAACAAGTGGTGGGTCAGCGCATGCTGGCTTGCAATTTGCATGATGCAATCAAGGCGCTGATGAGATGCTCAAGGGCTTTTCGAGGAGCACGGAGGGGTCTCACCATTAACACCTCCCTCCCTCCCCAAAATGCCCCCCCAGCCGTTCTCAATTAATGGCTTTGTTTAATCATACCCCCTGTCCAGAGGAGTATTGTCTTACGGATAATTTCGTTTGCCTAACGAGATTTTTGCTAATTAAATCTCCTTTTGGTTGGTGTGGTTCTCCCTGCAGGATAGGGGGAAATGTTTGTGAAGCCGTTGCTGCTGCTGCTGGCTAAATCAACCTTTCCACTCGGCTTGCGAAAAAACCCATGGGGACACGGGAGACAAACATTGCCTTGGCAGATTAATTAATTTTTTGCAACCCTAAAAAAAAGCTTTTCCATCCCGCAAAAATACAGAGGAGTCACTCCCTGCATCCCCTTTTTCGCTCTAGTGCAGCTGCGCATTGGGATCCTCATGCATCAAAAAATTGATGTGTTTGTAGTTGCAAAGTACCAAATTCAGAAGGATTTCGGCTTCTCTAGGATTGGTTGATTGGGAAAAATCAGAATGGGGTTTTGAGGCTCTAAAACAGCTCCAGAATTTTTCATTGGGGTTTGGGGATGTTTCAGCAACAGGCGGATTTATTTCAGTATAAACTGGATTTTCTTCAAAGAGCCACGACACCGGGAGAGCAAAATCCTGCAAAATCAGGAAATTTAGGAAAATGAATTAAGGAAATTCAGGAAAATAAATTCAGTAAATTCAATAAATCTAGGAAAAAGAATTCATTAATTTAAGGAAATTCAGGAAAATTAATTCAGGAGTTTCAGGAAGGAAATTCTCACAAATTCAGGCAAATCCCATTTGATCGGAAATTGTGCAGTTAGGTTGGATATTATATCTATATCGCAATGCTGTTTTTTAATCCTAAGAATCCTCATTTCCACCAGCCCCTGTGGAATCTCTGAGCAAATATGCTTCAGATTAAATAGAATAGGATGGAATAAAATCGATCCTATAAATGAGATGCTCTCACATATCTCAAATATGAGTATTCCTCACGATATATGAATTGAGAAATGGGATGGAGATATTATATCTTGAAATCTCAAATACTGTTATTAGTCTATATTTCTGTGAAAGGAAAAATGATCCCCATTAATGACTCGTGTGCAAGATCCTGATCCTGGAAATAAATCTCAGCTGTGTCATAAAATGACTGTAAAGAATGTGACTTTAGATGGGGAGTGGGATGCACTGCCCATGTGGGGGTGTCTTGCTGCAGAGAGCAAAGATTTAGTGTCTTTTTGCAGCTTCTGGAGTATCTTTAAGAGCTGAAGCAGAGGTTTTGACATAAAGTGTATGAATTTTATTTAAACTGTGGGCTGAAACACAGATTTTGCATAAAATACTTATCATACATATAGTCGATGTACAGTATACAGTAGAATATAGAACAGAATGCTGGGGGAGAAGCTCCACATGAGCCAGGACCAGCAGGGAGGGAGGGGATTCTGCTCCCTGCTCCACTCTGGTGAGATCCAACCTGGAGTCCTGTGTCTGGTTCTGGAATCCCCAACATAAGAAGAAAATGGAACTGTTGGAACGGGTCCAGAGGAGGAAACTAGGGTGCTGCGAGGGCTGAAGCACCTCTGCTGTGAGGACAGGCTGAGAGTTGGTGTTCTTCAGCCTGGAGAAGAGAAGGCTCCAGGGAGACCTTAGAGCAGCTTCCAGAACTGAAAAGGGCTGCAGGAGAGCTGGGGAGGGACTCTTGATCAGGGTGTTCAGGGATAGGACAAGGGGGAGCAGGTTTGAGCTGCAAGAGGAGAGATTGAGATGAGATCTTGGGAAGAAATGTTCTGCTGTGAGGGTGGGGAGGCCCTGGCCCAGGCTGCCCAGAGCAGTGGTGGCTGCCCCATCCCTGGAGGGGTTCAAGGCCAGGTTGGATGGAGCTTGGAACCCCTGATCCAGTGGGAGTTTCCAGAGGGTGGAACTGAATGGGCTTAGAGGTCCCTTCCAATCCAAACAATTTATAGTCCTATATACAATATATGACGTATGATGCATATTCTATAAGAATGGGTAACAGCTAATAGATAAATAATAACTATGTTTCTGCCCATATATATATTTTCATACATATTTTCATTATATATATATTTGTATAAAAACACATAAAAACTTGTTTATGGAGATCGTTCCAGGCCTAAGAAGGTTGGAGGGAGACCTTAGAGCAGCTTCCGGTCCTGAAAGGGGCTCCAGGAAAGCTGGGGAGGAGCATTTTTATAAAGGCTTGGAGTGATAGGATGAGGAGGGATGGTTTTAAATTGGAGAGGGACAGATTAGACTAGACATTAGGGTGAATTTCTTCATGCTGAAGGTGTGGAGGCCCTGGCCCAGGCTGCCTAGAGCAGTTGTTGTTGCTCCATCCCTGGAGGTGTTCAGGGCCAGGTTGGATGGGACTTGGAGCCCCTGATCCAGTGGGAGGTGTCCCTGCCCATGGTGGAAAGGTTGGAATTAGATGATCTTTAATATCCCTTCCAACTCAAACCATTCCATGATTCTATGATTCTGTTAGTATCCATATAATCTATATTGTCTATATCATCTGTGTCATCTCTGTTTTACAGTGTGTGTGTACATAAAACCGCATTAACTCTCTGTATTTGTCATGTACGAGGTCTGACATGGACTCAGAGTGACACTTGAGCTGGGGAACCTGGACTGGGAGGGCAGAGACAGAGAAATGGGTCACAACCTGACCTGTCTCAGCCAGACAGGGCTCAGCTCCATCACTTCACACCATGCCATTGGACATGTGTTCAATGAAGATGTTTCTGTACCCTCAGTTGGAAATGTCGTTGTGTGTGAGTGAGCAGTGAGATTGCACCAGACCCCGCACCACCTGAGGAGCATCCCACACCAACATTGTGGTGCTGAGCACCCACCCTGGTCCTCAGCCTGGCCACCTCTGCCCACAGACCCTGTCAGGGCTCTGAGGAGCCCATGCTTTATCGACAGGAGGTGTGAGAACCAAACCGATGGAGATCCCCAATGCTTTTCCAGAAGACACTGTGTGGGATGGTGCTGGACACTGGCGGCACTGTGTGCGGGAGCGCTGGGGCGTGGTTGGAGCGGGTGGCCTTAATTTGTTAATTAAAGAGTTACAGGCGCAGCTTCAGGGTTTGCTTTGTGCTGGACCTCGTATGATATGTAGGTATTATAGTCATATGGATGATATAGCACCCATATTCTGTATCCATAATATATATAATATAGTGTATAGGATATCTATGCCTCTGTATCATATATAATATATATAAAACTCTAAGAAATGAACAATTATTTATATGTTATTGTATACGATATATCATTATATTATATACGAACATATTATTATAGTTTATGATAAACTATATTAACCCAATTTTTATTATATATAATAGATAACATAGGTAATACACAAGATAGATAATATATAATTTTATAGTAAATATGTAGAATAAACTATATTAACTCCATCTATTTATAATGTATTTATAATATCTGTAATATATATGTTTAACAAGTACAATAAATATAGTTATATAAATTTATATAAATACACATGATATATAATATATAACATACATGATAATACATATATATATGATATGTAATACATAACTATATGTATATTTATATATTGTTTATACTATACACTTATATATTTTTGTGTATAATATATAATTGTATATATATTTTTTATATATAGATATTACTGCACAGCCAGTTCTCTTGCACCTTGCTTGGAACTGATAGCCCAGTGTGCCAACAGCTGTGATGTTGATTCACTCTACATTTTCACACACAACTTACCCCATAACAACAACAACAACAATAATAATAGTAGTAGTAGTTCAGGGCTGCTCACTGCCCCAGCATCGCATCTGTGCAAAGATGATGCCATGCCCTCTCAAAGCATCGCTGGCCAGTTGGTGGCGGCAGGAGCGCTGTGAATTTTCCCAAATCTGGCAAATCCGATGGGATTTTGAGTGGGTGCCGAGAGACCCCTTGGGCAAAGGGTTGCCATTGAGTGAAATTTCAGAATTTGGCACCAAAATTTGGTGCCACTGGAGCGTTTGGTGGTGGCTCGGATGTACACTTAAATGGGAATAAACCCCAAACTTGAAGTTTTATACTGTTGAACGTGGCTTTGGCTTTTGCTTCTCCTGGAAGGAGAAGAAAGAAAATTTTTTTGAAAATCAGCTTTTTTTGCACATCTCCTACAAGTCTCTTTTTCTCTTTGTGTCATTCCTGTTTGTGGCTACATGCTGGGAGAGCCTCCTGGGTGCATTCCCTGCAGGCTCCCCACACACACATGCTCCCATCTGCAGTCCCACCAATGCCCCGTGCACGCTCTCAGCTCCTGTCCTGCTCCTTGTGCTTCTTCTCCTGGGCATGTTTCTTGGCATGTTCCCGTGCATGTTTCTTGGCACGTTCCCATGCATGCTTCCAGCTCCTTTCCATGTTCGCTCCCTTGCACATCTCAAGCTTCCATCCACGTGCAATTTGGAGAACAAGGGTTATGAGGAGTAGCTGAGGGACCTGGGGCTGTTTAACGTGGAGAAGAGGAGGCTGACAGGAGACCTCACCTCTCTCTCTAGCTCCAGGGAAGGAGGTTGTGGTGGGGTGGGTGCTGGTGGTAGGATGAGACAAAATGGCCTCAACTTGCGCCAGGGCAGGTTCAGATTGGACGTCAGGGAAAATGTCTTCACTGAAAGGGTTCTTGGGAATGGGCAGAGGCTGCCCAGGGAGGTGGTGGAGTCACCATCCCTGGAGGGATTTACAAGGGATCTGGTTCAGTAGTGGACAGGTATGGTTGGACTCGATGATCTCAAAGGTCTTTTCCTACCTAGGGATTCTATTACTGTTTGATTCTAATTCCTTGCACACTGCCATGCACAGTTTAAGTCCCACGTGCGTTCCTGTGCATTCTCCTTGTAGTCTTCTGTGCACGATCCTTTTCCCATCCCACGACTACTCGCAGCTCCCATGCACTCTTCCTTGCACACTTGGAGCTCCCACGCATGCTCAGTCCCAGGTGCCATGTGCGTTCTCTATGTATGCTCCCATGTAAACCCCTTTCCCACTCCCATCCTATTCCCAGCTCCCATGGATGCTTCCCTCCACACCTCACACTCCTGATCACCCATCCTGATCACCCATCCACCCATCCCTGCACACCCCCTTGCACACCCCCTTGCCTCAGCCTCCCATTCATGCATCCTTAGGGCAATGAGCCTGGGAAAGCGGCTGGAGGACAAGTCTTACAAGGAGCAGCTGAGGGACCTGAGGCTGTTGAGTCTGGAGAAGAGGAGGCTAGGGAGACATCTCATTGCTCTCTCCAACTCCAGGAGAGGAGGTTGTGGTGAGATGGGTGCAGGTCTCTTCTCCCAGGTGAGAAGGGATAGGATGAGAGGAGATGGACTGGATGAACTTAAAGTTCTTTTCCAAACTTAACAATTCTATGATCCTCCCATGCACATGGTGGTTGGAGGCCACCTTGGGCACAGGGATCATGAAATGATGGAGTTCCTAGTTCTTGGAAAAGTGAGGAGGGTTCAGCAGAATGGCCACCTTGGGCTGTTGGAGGGTAGACTTTGGTCTCTTTGTCACAGAATCACAGAATGTCCTGAGTTAGAAGGGACTTATAAGGCTCATTGAGTCCAGCTCCTGTCCCCACACAGGACAACCCCAACATCCACACCATGTGTTTGAGAGCATTGGCCAAAAACTTCTGGAATATTGTCAGGCTAGGTGCCATGACTGCTTCATAGAATCATAGAATAACCAGGTTGGAAGAGACCCACCGGATCATCAAGTCCAACCATTCCTATCAAACACTAAACTGTGCACCTTAGCACCTTGTCCACCCATTCCTTAAGCCCCTCCAGGGAAGGTGAATCAACCAACTCCCTGGGTAGCCTGTTCCAGTGACCAATGACCCTTTCTGTGAAAAATTTTTTTCCTAATGTCCAGCCTAAATTTCCCCTGGTGGAGCTTGTGGCCATTCCTTCTCGTCCTGTTCCTTGTCCCTTGGGAGAAGAGGCCAGCACCCTCCTCTCTAAAACCTCCTTTCAGGTAGTTATAGAGAGCAGTGAGGTCTCCTCTCAGCCTCCTTTTCTCCAGGCTAAACACCCCCAGCTCTCTCAGCCGTTCCTCATAAGGCCTGTTCTCCAGCCCCTTCACCAGCTTTGTTGCTTCCCTGGGAGCTGTTCCCGTGCTCCACCACCCTCTGGGGAGCAGATGAACTGGCGGGGAGGAGACTAGCCTGGTTGAACAGGGAGCACTGGGTGGAACCTGCGGGGGAAAAAGTTTATGGTCTTTGGAAGCAGGAGCGGGGAACTCAGGAGGGCTACAAAGATGTGATGTTGTGCAGATAGATAATTAGAAGGACCAAAGCCCTACTAGAAACTAATCTGGCTGCTGAGGTGAAGGACAATAAAAAATGTTTCTATAGTTAGATCAGCAGCAGATGGTGGCTGAGGAGAATCTCCAGCCTAGTGTGGATGTGGGGGGAAGCACAGTGACAGAGGAAGAGGCTGAATGCTTTGTTCACCTCAGTCTTTCACAGTCAGGCCAGTTGTTCTCTGAGCACACAGCCCTCTGAGCTGGAAGACGGGGATGGGGAGGAGGATATCCCCCTTCCCCAATCCAGGAGGAAGCAGTTTGCGACCTGCTATGCCACCTGGACACTCCGTGGGACCAAATGGGGTCCATCTGAGAGCACCGAGGTTGCTGGTGAAGTAGTTTGCCAAGCCTCTCTCCATCATTTATCCCCAGTCCTGGCTGACCAGGGAGGTCCCAGACTGGAGGCTGCCGATGTGACGCCAATCTACAAGAAGGGCTGGAAAGGGGATTGGGAGACCTGCAGGCTTCTCAGCCTGACCTCACAGTGCTGGGAAAGCTCACGGAGTGATTCATCTTGGGCTGCTCACCAGGCAAGTGCAGGCCAACCAGGGATCAAGCACAGCCAGCAGTTCATGAAAAGCAGGTCCAGCCTGACCAACCTGATCTTCTTCCATGACCAGATGACCCACCTGGTGGACAAGGGAAAGGTTGTGAATGATGTCTGCCTGGACTTCAGTGAAGCCTTGGACACTGTTTCTCATGGCATTCTTCTCGAGAAACCATCTGCTCATGGCTTGGACAGGTGTGCTCTTTGCTGGGTAAAAAACTGACTGAGCCCAGAGAATTGTGGGGAACAGAGCTGAAGCCCATCGGCGACCAGTCACAAGTGGTGTCACCAGGAATCCAAGCTGGGGCAGGTTCTGTTCAACATCTTCATCCATGATCTGGATGAGAGGCTTGAGTGCTCCCTCAGTAAGTTTGCAGATTACACCAAGTTGAGTGGAAAAGTTGATCAACTGGAGGGCAGGGAGGCTCTGCAGAGGGATCGGGACAGGATCCATGGGCTGAGACCGGTGGGATGAGGTTCAACAAGGCCAAGTGCAGGGTTGTGCACTTGGGACACAACAACCTGAAGCAATGCTACAGGCTTGGGGAAGAGCGGCTGGAAAGTTGCCTCATGGAAAAAGACCTGGGGGTGTTGGCTGACAGTGGCTGAACATGAGCCAGCAGTGGCCCAGGTGGGCAAGAAGGGCAACAGAATCCTGGCTTGGATCAGCCATGGGATGGCCAGCAGGAGCAGGGCAGGGATTTTCCCACTGGACTCGGCTCTGCTGAGGCCACACCTCGAATCCTGGGTTCAGTTTTGGGCCTCTAGCTAGGAGAAGGGTGTTGAGAGACTGAAGCGTGTCTGGAGAAGGGAACGGAGCTGGGGAAGGAGCTGGAGACCCGGGGTTTGGGGACCGGTGAGGGACCTGGAGCTGTTTGGTCTGGAGATGAGGAGGCTGAAGGAAGACCTAACCGCTCTTGCAGCTCTTGGAAAGCAGGTTGTGGTGAGGTGGATGCTGGTCTCTTCTCCCAAGTAACAAGAGGCAGGATGAGAGGAAATGGCCTTAAGTTGCACCAGGGAAGGTTTAGATTGGATATTAGGAAAAATTTCTTTGTTGACAGAGTGATGAAGCTCTGGCAGAGGCTGCCCAGGGTAGTGGTAGAGTCTGCATCCTTGGAGGTCTTTAAAAGCTGTGCAGATGTGGTGCTCAGGGCCGTGGTTGAGTGGTGGCTTGGCAGTGCTGGGTTTCTAGTTGAGCTCTGTGATGTTCAAGGTTTTTTCCAATCCAAACAATTCTGCGGTTCTCTGCTGTTCCCCTGCTCGCTCCCTGCACACCTCAAGGTCTTCTCCGTCCATATTCCCATTCCAGTGCCCTGCAGCCACCACGGCTGCCTCCCTCTCCCTTTCTCCACCATCCATGAGCTAAAAAACTCCAAAGTCGACCAATCTGCCCTTATTCTGCAGGAACTTCACCCAGTGTCTCCCACTGGTATCTACTGCAGCACCCCAGCTCGGCACCAGAGGTCTTTTGCAGCTCCTAAATATTTGTGCATGCAGCTTTGCAGGATATTAAGTAACATTCAATGATAATGAATGATATTTAATAAGATCTAGTAATGTTTCATACCATATAATACTATTTAATATGATTTAATATGATATTAATTCATGGTATTGTGGCCTGAGCATCACCTGTGCCTTACGGAAGGCAGAAAGGTGAAGGAAGGATCGCGATCACCCCTGTGAGAGCAAAATAATTGGTGACCAAGGAGAAATATAGAAAATTAACATTAAAAAAAGATATACGTTAGTGAAAAATATACATTATCAAAACATTAACTCTCAGTGTGAGGTGACTTCCATGGGAGAGGGGAGGGGATCCCATGCCACGGAAGGGTCCTGCTATAAGCAAAATAAAATGAAATGGAACTGTTTTATCTGCGATCGCGCTCTGTGATAACGATCCGGCCAGAGGTTGGCGAGGAAAAAAGTGTGCGTGGCTTTTAAATGAAAGTCACCTTTGCTCCCAAGGGCTAGAGCCGGGATTTGGGGTGGTTGATTGTTTTGCGGGGTTATTTCATTATTTACTCAGGATATTTTATTATTTTGGGTGGTATTTTGTTATTTACTTAGGGTGTTTTATTATTTGGGGGGTTATTTTGTTATTTATTCAGGTTATTTTATTATTTGGGGATGTTTTGTTATTTATTCAGGTTATTTTATTATTTTGGACAGTATTCTGTTATTGAATTTGGATATTTTATTATTTGGGAGGTTATTTTGTCATTTATTTGGGACATTTTATTATTTTGGGGGTATTTTGTTATTTATTTAAGGTATTTAAATATTTTGGACGGTATTTTATTAATTGGGTTGTATTTTGTTACTTATTTGGGATATTTTATTATTTTGGAGGGTATTTTATTAATTTTGGGGGTTATTTTATTGTTTTGGGAGGTATTTTATATTTGGGAGCATCTGACTTGGAGCTTGGGATGCTCCCCACACCGTTGGTCACTCTGTGCGCTCTGGCAAGATTGCAGACTCCAAGCAGGAAAGAAATTATAGGAAGAACCAGAATTCCTAATGGGGTTTTTCACCCACAGCAGAGCTGAATTTTGAGGCAGATGCTGCACAGATGGAGAACAGGAGCGAAGGGGGAAGGCGCTAGGGAGGCTTTTTGGGAGGAAAAGAGTTTTTGAAGGACTTTTTTTTGGTGCAAAGCCCTGTTTTGGTATAAAACCCCTGTTTCAAGGCACTTTTTGGTGCAGATCCCGTTTTATAGGCTTTTTGGGGTGCAAACCTCTGTTCAAATCCCTCTTTTTGGTGCAAACACTTCGTTGAAGAACGTTTTTGCTGCAAACCCCTGTTCAAAGAACTTTTTTTCCTGTTCCCTGTTTTGCAGTTCCCTGCCTGAATGACTTTTTTTGGGGTGCAAACCTGCAATTTAAAGATCTTTTTTGCTGCAAATTGCTTCCTAAATGGTGAGGTTTAGGTGCAAACACCCAATTTGAAGGACTTTTTTAGCTCCAAGCCCCCATCTTACTGGCTTTTTTGGGTGTAAAGTCCCAATTTAAAGGATTTTTTTGGCTGCACACTACTTTGGAGGAGCTGTTAGAGCAACATCAAGGTGGGATGAGGATGGGGACAGAGCCAGTATGCTTGTTCAGGAAACAGAGCTTATTTTGGGAGAAGAAGCTGAGGTTCTAGGAGCAAGCAAGGAACCCACTGCTGGCCGCTTGTGAAGGGTTTTGAATGAGAATTACCCGTTTTCTTTCCTTTGCAAAGCAAAATTCCCCCAAATGCCATCCGTAACACTCATTTATTCTCAGTGACTAGTGCAATAATACAGCCTTTGGCTAAAATAATGGTATTTCTTTGCAAATTGCCAAAAAACCCTGTCTGTGGTGGAGAAATCCCTGTTACCTGATGGTGCTCCTCCAAGCTGTCCTGCCAGCAAAACCATCCCATTTTTAAGCCTTGTTTTTGCTTTAATTTCAGCCTGGAGCAGAATATGGAAGAGCAAACCCGTCCTGGGCTGGGTAGCAGAGGAGCATCACCTGCATCCCCATGGGCAGCATCTACCTTTCCAACCCATTTTTGCAGCTGATAGCTTTGAACAGGTAGGAAAAATATTTTTTTTCCTGCTGGTTTTAGGACAAAAAATGAAGTTTTCTCCACTTTTTCTTCTGCGTGCTGAGCGTTCGCCACCCCACTGTCTATTTTTCCTAGCTGAGGTTCAGTTCTAATTATGTTGATTTTCTCCAGCCCACCCCCCTCCTGGCAAGCTTATTAGGGGGAATATTTTTATTTATTATCATTTCGCCCAACTCCCGCCAGCATTTCCAATTACTCTCGCTGCTTCCTTGTAATTGTCTTTCCGTAATGGCTGCGAAACAATTGCGCTAAATGAGGTGGCTCCGGCAAGATGAGGGTTTCACTTCATTAAAGGCTAATGGATTCCCAGCTCTGGCTCTGGGTGAAAAAAAAAAAAAGGGGGAGAAAAAAGATGTTTAAACAGCTTCTTTGATTTTACAGGATAACCTTCCTCAGATTACAGGGGGTTGGCTCTGGGTTGGTGTTGGGTGGGTGGTAGGGACCTGGGTATTTGCAGCAGCACCGTGATGCACGTGGAGTGTCCCTGTATCCAAACTAGAACCTTCCAGGGTTTTGTTTTTTTTTTTTTTTTTACATGTATTTCCCTCTAAATTCCTGCTGGCTTGCAAAAGCTGGCATCCTTCCCTTTTGCTTTTGCTATATCTAGCAATTGCTCTATTTATGGCTATAAATATAATACATATATTTATATATTATAAAAATATATGATACCTAGCAATATAATAACGTTGCTGTATAATAATGCATAATAATAATACATCATAATATATGATGTATCTGTGATATAACGCTGCTGTAATAACATATTAATATAACATACACATATTTATAATTAACTACATCACATAATTCCGTATTATAGAAATATCTAGTGTTTGATATAAGGTTAGGCTGGGAGAGTTGGGGTTGTTCAAGCTGGAGAGAGGCTCTTGATCAGGGAGTGCAGGGATAGGGTGAGGGGCAATGGCTTTAAATCGGGAGGGGGAAGATTTAGATTGGATGTTAGGAAGAAATTCTTCACACTGAGGCTGGGGAGGCCCTGGCCCAGGTTGCCCAGAGCAGTGGTGGCTGCTCCATCCCTGGAGGGGTTCAAGGCTGGGTTGGATGGGGCTTGGAGCCCCTGATCCAGTGAGAGGTGTCCCTGCCTATGGCAGGGGTGGAACTGGATGGGCTTTAAGGTCCCTTCCAACTCAAATCATGGCATGATTCCATGATTCTGTCATATCATAAACAGTGTATCAATAAACAATGCTTGATAAATAGTGAGTCTGTATTCATAGAATCTTGGAATTCTACAATTCTGAGGGATGTTTGAGCTCTGGAATGAGTCCAGAGAGAAGCAACGAAGCTGGTGAAGGAGCTGGAGAACAGGCCTTATGAGGAGCGGCTGAGAGAGCTGGGGGTGTTTAGCCTGGAGAAGAGGAGGCTGAGAGGAGACCTCATTGCTCTCTACAACTACCTGAAAGGAGATTGTGGAGAGGAGGGTGCTGGCCTCTTCTCCCAAGTGACAGGGGACAGGACGAGAGGAAATGGCCTCAAGTTCTGCCAGGGGAGATTGAGGCTGGACATTAGGAAAAAATTTTTCACAGAAAGGGTCATTGGTCACTGGAACAGGCTGCCCAGGGAGGGGGTTGAGTCTGCCTCCCTGGAGGTGTTTAAGGAACGGGTGGACAAGGCACTGAGGGACATGGTTTAGTGTTTGATAGGAGTGGTTGGACTCGATGATCCAGTGGGTCTCTTCCAAACTGGTTATTCTGTGATTCTGTGAATTCCACAGCTTTTGTGTAGCTCCCTTCAGGCACTGGAAGCTGCTCTGAAGTCTCCCCGTAGCTTTCTCTTCTCCAGGCTGAACAACCTCAACTCTCTCAGCCTGTCCTCAAAGCCTTTGGATCATCTCTGTGGTCTCCTCTGGACCTGTTCCAACAGCTCCATGTTCTTCTTATGCTGGGGACTCCAGAACCGGACACAGGACTCCAGGTGGGGCCTCACCAGAGCCGAGCAAAGCGAAGCAGCACAGCAAAGTCCTCTCCCCAACCCCACTGGCCATGCTTCTTGTGATGCAGCCCAGGACACAGGTGGTTTCTGGGCTGCAAGTGCACTTCATCAGCTCATGTGGAGCTTTTCATCCCCAATCACCCCAAGTCCTTCTCGTCAAGGTGGCTCCCCCATCCTGTATTGAAATAGCATGTTACCCTGATCCAGGTGTAGGACCTTGTGCTTCTCCTTGTTGTATTGCTAAGAATTCATAGAGTCATAGAATAGTTTGGGTTGGAAAGGACCTCAGAGCCCATCCAGTTCCACACTTTGCTGTAGGCAGGGTCACCTCTCACTGGATCAGGCTGCCCAAGGCCCATCCAACCTGGCCTTGAACACCGCCAGGGATGGGGCAGCCACAGCTTCCCTGAGTAACCTGTTCAGGGCCTCACCACTGTCATTGTGAAAAAATTCTTCCTTATGTCTAGTCCAAATCCGCCGCTCTCCGGTTTATGCCCCCAGTCCTATCGCTCTATGCATTTGTAAACAGTCTCCCCTAGCTTTCTTGTAGCCCCTTCAGGTACTGGAAGGTCACTGTAATGTCTCCTTGGAGCCTTGTCTTCTCCAGGCTGAGAACCCCAACTCTCTCTGCCTGTCCTTGTATAGGAGGTGCTCCAGCCCTCCGATCATCTTCATGGCCCCCTCTGCACCCATTCCAACAGCTCCCTCTCCATGTTGAAGATTCCAGAAGAGGACACAACACTCCAGATGAGGTCATACAAGAGAGGAGTAGAGGGGCAGAATCCCCTTCGTTGACCTGCTGCTCCCACTGCTGTGGTTGCAGCCTGGGACATGGTTAGTTTCTGAGCTTAGTGCCTGTTGCCGCCTCATGTGGAGCTTCTCATCCCCCAGCACCCCACGTCCTTCTCCTCAGAGCTGCTCCCAATCACATCATCTCCCATCCTGTATTGAAATCTGACTTGGATGTAGGACCTTGCAGTTGGCCTTGCTGAACCTCATGAGGTTCGTGCAGCCCCACTTCTCCAGCCTGTCCAGGTGTCCTCTGGTTTACATCCCATCCTTTATTATTATTATATAGTTATTATAATGATTATATAATTCTTATGTCCCTATATATATGTCCCTATATATTATATAGTGTAGATTATTTATAATAGCAATACTCATACAGATATATATAGCAATATCTGTTTCTGCTACCAGTATTATTGGCCCAGTAGCCAGGGGCAGAGGGAAAGCTTTTTGGGGTTTTTTTTAAGCCTGAAGGCTTGCTGGGTATGATTTTCTCTCCTTAAACAGATACTATTTCAGCATTAGTTTTATTTATAAAAACTTCTTTTCAATTTTTTTTCCAATTTTCCTCAACCTTCCTCTTTTTCCATTTTCCCCATCCTTTCCCTTCTTTTGCTGGATGCAGATGTGGTCCAGGGGCTGAGCTGGAGGTGGGATCCATCCTGGTACCACGTGGAATTGGAAGCTGAGACTCCAGGTTTTTTATTTGGAAAAAAAAAAAAACAACAAAACATTCACTCCCTCGACTCCAGGTTTTTTATTTGGAAAAAAATGGAAAAAAAAAAAAACAACAAAACATTCACTCCCTCTAGGACTTTATTTTTTTTGGCTAAAAAAGACAAATTGGAACTCTTGGCCATGGCAGGATGCTTGGGGCTGGAGTGCCCCAACACTGACATCATTAGCACAGGAGTGAGGCTTCACAGCAAAGCAAAATCCATCTGGGAACTGATGGGAAAAGCTTCCAAAATGGAAATTCCCAGTTAAGGGAAATACTTGGAGCCAGAGGCACCACTTGTGTGAGCAGGAGTTTGGGCAGGTTTTGAAAAATGAGTAAAACTCAGGTTGAAATGGCCACATCACTTCGGTAAGCATCACGCCTGCTAGATCTGCAAAAAATAGCTATTTTTGGAAGCAAAGTACAAGGGACACCTCAAAATGGAGGAGAAAATGCTTTACTCTGGAGATTGCTCATCATAGAAAAATGTGAATTATTGCCATTGCGGTGGAGGGGAAAAAGCCAAAAACTAAAGAAAAGTAGGGTTTTTTTGAGAAAGGTACAGAAGTTTGATAAAGCAGATAAAAACCAGGAGTTGAAAGGGTTAATGCTACCAGAAGATGGGATATTTGTACTGGGTATGTATTGAGTATAGTGGGTATATTACATCTGTCCACTGGATCGTTATTATAACACCGATCTTCTGTAATTAGGTGAGACCACACCTCAAATCCTCACTCAAGGTCTGGAGCGCATCCGGAGAAAGGAATGGAGCTGGGGAAGGGTCTGGAGAACAGGGGTTGTGAGGAGAAGCTGAGGGACCGGGGGCTATTGAGAAATGGAGGCTGAGGGGAGACCTTGTCACTCTCTGAAGCTCCTGAAAGGAAGTTGTGGTGAGGTGGGTGCTGGGCTCTTCTTCCAAGTGATGGGTGATAGGATGAGAGGAAATGGCCTGAAGTTGCACCAGGGCAGGTTTAGGTTGGACAGCAGGAAAAATGCCTTCACTGAAAGGGCTCTTGGACTCCGGCAGAGGCTGCCCAGGGCACTGGTGGCGTCCCCATCCCTGGAGGGGTTTGAAGGGCAGGCACATGAGGTGCTCAGGGATATGATTTAGCAGTGGACTCGGATGGTTGGACTCAATGATCTCAAAGGTCTCTAGAACATTTATCTTTTTACAGATCTGACTGGCCTTCTACCAAGGTGTGTGCAGTGGGATCTTTCCTGGAAAAATGTCATTTTTAAGGCATGCAGCCTTCTGAAACGCATGTAGGTGGTGCTTGTAGCTTTGCAAAACTGGGGCAACTTATGACGACACTGTTTCTGGGGGAACCTTAGATTGGCTTTATCTGTCCTGAGCTGTGATTTTAGATTTAGAAAGCAGAAAAACCTCTAAAATTGGGATGGCAAAATTTTGGGTGATGGCAAGGGTGGCACTTTGCGCTGGATGATGCTCAAGCATCCAAGATGTGGTGCAAATTCAGACTCATCTCTGCAAAAATCTCTCCCTTTGATAGATTTTGGTGGATGTCGTGCACCCAAGAAAGGGGAAAGCAATGACCAACACCTGGCTGTGTTGATGTGCAGCCGTTTGCATCCTCACCTCTCATCCAACGTGGTTCGGCTTCTGGTTTGGGGCAACATCCTACATTTTTTGTAAAGGCGGCTGCCAGCTGCTGCTGCAGAGCTCCATTAACCCTGTGCTGGGACGACACCAGACCTTCACTTCATTAAGTTGATGGCTCTTGGTAATTTTTGCCCTGTCCTATTGGGGCGCTTCACTGTTTGGCAGCCAGCCAGGACAGATGCACGCCACTGCCTTCGCCCCTATTTTGCAAGCGTCCTCCTCATCCTATGTAACATCCCTGCTTGGGGCTCACGCTCCTCCCTGTTTCATCCCTTCTTGTTTCCAAGGAATTTAAGAGAGTTTTTCCTTCCCTGGGAACACAAACACCAGTTTGATCGGCAAATTGATTTGGGATATTATTGTTAGGGATTATTTTGATGCGAAGCACAAAGCAGCCCTGATGGGATGAGGATGCTGCAACCCGATGAGCCAAAATCTTTCATTATTGCAGACCTGACCTTGCTGGGCCAGGGATGCTCACCTCCCTGAAAAAAACAGGGCAGACTTGGCACAGGGGCTCCTGACGAAGCCAGCACTCCCCAACCTTGATTAGGTACCCATCATTAAGCACAGAGCTCGTATTACCACACGTCCCAAACTCCCTGGCTCCGGATCACAGCTTTTCGGCACTCAAATGCATGGGAAAAAAAAGCACCTGGTCTGGTTGCAGAGCATCACATCTCATCATACCGCAGCGACAGCCTTATTAGAATAATTATAAAACCATTTTGCAATTAATATTTTTATAGGATGCAACATTGAACATGGCTTTAGCGACACCTGGGGCTTAATTTATCTTCATCTTGGGGCAGAAAATTGTTGTAAAGCTACTTCATTGGCTTCAAAGCTCAGCAGAGGAATTATTTTCTGTGCTATTTGCAAACTGCATGTCATCTGGGTGTGGGGTTTGGGACCATTTTTGCCTCCATCTGTTGCATTGCTATTAGATTTGCAGGGAAAACACCGTATTTTGAAGCTTTCTCTGTCCTGGAGTTACTTCTGGGGTTAAATCTAGCCCAGGAAGTGATGAAAAATCAGCTGTTTCTGAGAAAAGTAATTAATTTTTTAAAAAATACAGAGTTAAAAAAAGCAGTTCATTGAATTTAAAATAACAAGTATTAATTTTTTTGGAGGGTGGGTAAAGGACGTGGCTGGACTGAATTACTCAGCCCTGCAAATAGTGGGTTACTGTCAAAAGCCCCCACAAACCTCCCCAAAACCCTGGACTTTGAGCTTTTCTAATGAGCTCGGGAACTAAAGGCTGGTTTTGGGGAGCCAGTGAGGATAATGAGCTGTTGGGACGGATTTGGGCTTGCTGGAAGCTTCTGATAAAAGCTGAATCCCTCAAAGAGGAGCATTACTAATGAAGAGCCAAACCCTGATTTTGGGGTAGGAATTATTAGTGTGTGTTTTGCAAGGAATTTGGGGTAAAAAACACCATTTGACCAAAACTGAGCCAGCAGTGTGTGCTCACAGCCCAGAAAGCCAAACCATGTCCTGGGCTGCATCCAAACCAGTGGAGCCAGCAGGGTGAGGGAGGGGATTCTGCCCCTCTTCTCTGCTCTGGTGAGACCTCACCTGGAGCCTGGTGTCCAGTGCTGGAGTCCTCAGCACAGGAAGGACATGCAGCTGTTGAAGTGAGTCCAGAGGAGGCCACGGAGATGATCCAAAGGCTTGAGATCCTCCTGTATGAGGCCAGGCTGAAAGAGATGCGGTTGTTCAGTCAAGGGAAGGGAAGGGAAGGGAAGGGAAGGGAAGGGAAGGGAAGGGAAGGGAAGGGAAGGGAAGGGAAGGGAAGGGAAGGGAAGGGAAGGGAAGGGAAGGGAAGGGAAGGGAAGGGAAGGGAAGGGAAGGGAAGGGAAGGGAAGGGAAGGGAAGGGAAGGGAAGGGAAGGGAAGGGAAGGGAAGGGAAGGGAAGGGAAGGGAAGGGAAGGGAAGGGAAGGGAAGGGAAGGGAAGGGAAGGGAAGGGAAGGGAAGGGAAGGGAAGGGAAGGGAAGGGAAGGGAAGGGAAGGGAAGGGAAGGGAAGGGAAGGGAAGGGAAGGGAAGGGAAGGGAAGGGAAGGGAAGGGAAGGGAAGGGAAGGGAAGGGAAGGGAATTGCATTAGGAAGAAATTCTTCACACTGAGGGTGGGGAGGCCCTGGCCCAGGTTGCCCAGAGCAGTGGTGGTGTTCAAGGCCAGGTTGGATGGGGCTTGGAGCCCCTGATCCAGTGGGAGGTGTCCCTGCCCATGGCAGGGGTGGAACTGGATGGGCTATGAGGTCCCTTCCAGCCCAAACCATTCCATGATTCCATGATTCTATAAGATCGCGCCAGGTTCATGCACTGGGGCTGTGTGGCAGCAAATGACTTGTTGCTGACAAAACATGTGACACCAAGGAACAGCCTGTGGGGTTTTGAGTAGAGCTGACTTACAGTCATTCCTGCACCATGCAGGCAGCATGATGCAGATATCCTGAGCCTGCCTTAGCTCTGGAGCCACGAGCAGAAGGGATCTTTTGGGATCCAGGCTGTGCCAGGAAGCATCTCTTTTTTCCCCAGCTAGTTCAGTCAGGTTAATAAACCCCCATCACTGCCTCACCAGAAGGGCTGTGGAGCGGCGTGGAGCCTTGATGGACTGCTGGCAGCTGGAGGAGATGAAAGAAGTTGCATTTTTGTTAAAGTTGGATCAAAATGGAGAGTCACTGAGCTTTGCTTTTAGCCAATGTCCTTGCTTTGGTCTTAGCCAGTGTCTTCACTTTGCGTTTAGCTTGTGGACTTGGTTCAAGGCCAGCCAGCACTGCTGGTTTGATGTCAGCTCACATCTGTGAGTTGGTCCTAGACAGCATGTTCGCATTAGTCTGACCCACCAGCTTTGGCTCGATTTTAGCTATGGTCCTTGGTTCAGTCCCAGCCAGCATCCTTGCATTAATCTGACCCAGCATCCTTAGTTTGGTTTTAGTTAGCATCCTCTGTTTGACTTTGACCAGCATCCTTAGTTGAATCCCAGCCAACGTTGTTGGTTTGCTTCTAGCTTGCATCAGTACTAGCCATCATTTTCAGTTTGCTCCTAAGCAAATGTCCTCGCTTTGACCCTTGTGAGCATCATTGGTTTGTATGTAGCCAGCAGCCTTGGTTAGATGAGCCCATGGCTTGATTCTAGTGTCCTGGACTTAATCCTGCCCAGCATCCCTGCTTTGATTTTAGCTGGTGGCCTTGGTACAGTTCTACACAGGGTCTTTTCTTCAGCTGGAACTAACAAATTTGAATTTATCTGCCATCCTTGCTTTGATCCTCTCCAGCATCCTTGGTTTGATCCTAGCCAACATCTTTGGTTTGATCCTAGCCAACTTCTCTGGTTTGGTCCTCTCCAGCATCCTTTATTTGATCTTAGTCAGTCCCCATGCTTCAATTTTAAACCTTGCTTTGATCCTAGCCAGCATCTCCACCAGCATCATCGGTTTAAATGTAACATATTTTCCATCTTATACAGGTAAATATATATATAGAAATACGCTTCCGATGGCTACGATGGGGCTGACTCATCCCACTGCACATAGCTTCCTCTGAGGTGCTCCAGCCTAGACCAAGTCTTTGCAAAAACCAGACCCTTGCCCTCCCCAATTCACCATGTGTGGAATCTTGCTGCTTTTATCTACTTCTGGCTGGATATTTTAGAATTCGCTAATGCAAAATTGAAGTGCAGGGGGGTTGTGCTTCGTAAAAGACTCAATCCGTGTCTGGATTTTCTCGAGCATAGGGTGAAGAGCTGAATTTAGGCGGTCTTACGCCCCATTCCCCCTTTTTTTCAGCAGTTTTTCACAGTGGAACATCCTGGCTGTGTGAGTGACGCAGGGTGGCAGATCCCCAGCTGGTGTTAATGTGGGGGGGATGTGGTCATATGTGCGGTCAGACCTGCTCAGATTCAAGCCAAGTGTTTACTTTTCTTGCCATAATGAGATTAAAAAACCAAACAGAGCAAAATAATTACCAACAAGCTGTGTTTTGCCCAGGTGAATGAGAAAATGGGATGAAGCCTTCCAGTCCTGAAAGGGGATCCAGGAACTCTGGGGAGGGGCTCTCCACCAGGAAGGGCAGGGACAAGATAAGGGGAATGGTTTTCAGCTGGAAGAGGGGAGATTGAGATGAGATCTTAGGAAGAAATGTTTTGCTGTGAGGGTGGGGAGGCCCTGGCCCAGGTTGCCCAGAGCAGTGGTGGCTGCCCCATCCCTGGCGGGGTTCAAGGCCAGATTGGATGGAGCTTGGAGCCCTGATCCAGTGGGAGGTTCCAGAGGGTGGAACTGGGTGGGCTTTGAGGTCCCTTCCAACCCAAACCAGTCCATGATTTTGTGATTGTCTGAGCATCACCAACACTGAGCCAAGGCTGCCACACTTAATCATTTAACTTGACATTCAAGCTGCACTCTGCAAAAAGCCTTTTTCTCCCTATTTTGAAGGGGTTTCAGCACGGAGATGCAGGCACCTTGCTGCTCCTGCATCCCTCGAAAGCTGCAGCAGCCGGTTGCGTACACTGGTTGTAAAGATAATTAAGTTGCATTTCTGCACGTTGTTTACTGTTCCTCTGAATCAACAGTTCCCCGGAGACTTCATCTCAGGGTTGGTTTTTCTTTGCAAACCTCCTTGCGAGTACATTCTTCATTATGCTTTGCTAACAATTTTAATTTTACTATTATTAAACCATCCCAGACGCTGCCTTATTATGTGCCTGGGAGCTGAAATTCCTGAATTTGGGAGGGGGCAATGACTCACATCTGGGCTTGTTCTGGAGATGTTTGCTCTGCTTTATGAAAGAGCAGACATTAAAGCCTGATGTCAAAATGGTTTTGCCTCAGGATGGGTTTGCATAGGTCGGTGTGGGAATGGCCATGGCACAAAGAGGAACCAAACAACTTGTTTCATTCTGTGCAGGAGCTGAATGGGAAAAGAACTTATCTTGGCTTGTCTTTTTGGGAAGAAAAAAAGTGATAATTTTTGCCCTGGAAGAAAAAAATAATTGAAAAAAAATTAACTGGAAGGAAGAGCACCCTTACTGTGATGAAGCAGAGCCTGGAATTCTGCCCTTCAAACACTGTTTTGCTCTTTTATTCTATTGTGGGAGTAAAAAAATCACCCCAGACACCTGGGAGCGTCGCTCTGGGACCTGGCAAGGTGCACGTGCAGAAACCATCAGGATTTTGCTGCGAGGGATCCTGGGCATGTGCACGCATTTGCATGCACGTGACTTCACGTGCATGTTTGCATGTGTGAGTTCATGCTCACATGTGCATTTGTGTTTATGGATGTCCATGGGTGCGGATTTGTGTATGTGCGTGCATGTTGAAGTTATTCAGCCTGGAGAAGAGAAGGCTCTGGGGAGACCTTAGAGCAGCTTCCAGTATGTAAAGGGGATGCAGGAAAGCTGGGGAGGGGCTGTGGATCAGCGGGGGCAGGGAGAGGACGAGGAGAATGGTTTTGAGCTGGAAGAAGGGAGATTAAGATGAGATCTTGGGGAGAAATATTTTCCTGTGAGGGTGGGGAGGCCCTGGCCCAGGTTGCCCAGAGCAGTGGTGGTTGCCCCATCCTTGGAGGGGTTCAAGGCCAGGCTGGATGGGGCTTGGAGCCCCTGGTCCAGTGGGAGGTGTCCATGCATGTGTTGGAACTGTATGGGCTTTGAGGTCCCTTACAACTCAACTCATGCAATGATTCTTTGAGTCTGTGTTTGCAGATGCATGTTTGGAAGTGCTTGCTTGCATGCACCTTTGCATTTGAGTACCTGCACGCGCGTGCACACCCATATTTACTTCAGTGCAGAAGCTCACACATGCACAAAGGTCCTCAGTGCAAAATAACCATGTTTTCTGCACACAAAGCCCCACGCACTAGCCTCGGGAGGCAGGGGTGCACTCCCAGGGAACATCACATGCGGATTCAGCCCCCCTGGTTTACACCTCCTCAATAACTTTCTTTTCTTCCCATTATCTCTAACCCATCTACTCCGGCAAGTTTAATTTCTTCTCGCTAGTAATCACCATTAAATAGAAATTGTCTTTTTCTGTGTAAACACATCATTAGTGAAGCTGGTTTCTGCAGGGTCCAGATTTCATTTTTATTAAAATGAAACATTTTTCGGCTCCTTACTGTGTCCGGAGATGAAGAGGATAATTTTAACCCGTTGGGTTGGCCACAGATAATTGCACTGGTGTTTGATTGGGGTGATTAGGGAAATATCCTCTTTCTATGCAGGAGAATTTACATTTCCCCCCCTTACTTCTCTGAAGTGGAGTCGCACTTTCCTCCCCAGCCAGTTTTAATGAGCATTATCAATCCTAATGAATGTATTTTCATCTTCACTTTATTGGCTTGGATTTTATTAAGGAAGGGGTAAAAAATGCATATGAGGAAAAACTCAGGGTGGGGAAAGGCACCTGATTTTGTCTGCAAGGATGGTGGTCAATAAGGAAAATCCCCCCTTTTTTTGCCATCAGGAGCATCTAAACTATTTTTGAGCACTGAAAACATCCTTGGAGTGAGGCAGTGGGGTTTGCTGAGAGGAAAGAGAAGTGGGTTTGATGCCAGGGGTTGCAAAGTACTGAGGTTTTCCTCTTGTGCAAGAGCTGTCTTTTCCCAAAAGCAGCTCTTTCCCCTCTATCCCACAGGAACCTCCTGGGTCCTGGCATGCTGCCTCCATCTCTTATCAGGTGGTGCTGGGAAAAGACCCTTTCACCCTCTAAGTGCCCCAGAAAAATAATGAAGCTCATGTATATATAAATACACCTATATGACATATATTAAAATACATAATACACGTTATATATTCTGTATTATAACCATTATAGTATATATATAACCACATACTGGGATATTACATCCTCTTTATTGCTATCATTTCATATCACATTAATTCGCATCACATCATATCATATCATGACCTGCCATGCTATATGTAGAATCACAGAATGGTGGAATGACATAATGGTTTGAGTTGGAAGGGACCTCAAAGCACATCCAGTTGCACCCCCTGCCATGGGATGGATTAAGTTGCTCCAAGCCCCATCCAACCTGTCCTTGAACACCTTCAGGGATGGAGCAGCCACCACTGCTCTGGGCAACCTGGGCCAGGGACTCCGCACCATCAGTGTGATGAATGTCCAATCTATGCCTTTCCCCTCTCCAATTTAAAGCCGTTCTCCCTCATCCTGTCACTCTAGGTGCTTATAAGAAGCCCCTCCCCAGCTTTTCTGGACCCCTTCTCCATGGTGGAAGCTGCTCTAATATCTCCTTGGAGCCTTCTCTTCTCCAGGCTGAACAACTCCAACTCTCTCAGCCTGTCCTCATAGCAGAGGTACTCCAGCCCATGGATCATCTCCATGGCCTCCTCTGGACCTGTTCCAACAGTTCCATCTCCTCCTTCTTATGTTGGGGATTCCAAAACTACAACATAACATAATGTAACATAACACAACACAACAGAATAATTTATGATATATTGGAATAATACAGAATACATTATACATATTATCTTATAGGGGAAAAATAGACAGTAAAATATTCATTTTTCTCATATATCATTTCATATCATGTCATGTCATGTCATGTTGTGTCGTGTCATGTCACATCATATCATATCGTGTCATGTCATGTCATATCATACCACATCATCATACATGGTGTTAGTATATTATATATTATTGGAATAATAACTAATATACTATATAAATATAACCAAATAATGTCTCTCTCTAGATATACGGGAATTGGATGATGTTGTGGCCTCTCCCCTTGCTTTCTGTCATACACAGACCTTGAATTTTCTGGCTGCATTACTACAAAGAAGACAAATTAACTCTGGCTGTACCACTCTGGCTGTACCACCGCATCCAATCCATTCACCACACTAGCTTTGGCTTCAGCAGCAGGATTTTCCCTTCCTGTGACACCAGGAAAATCATATTCTTAGATACAGAGAACTAAAAGATTGTCCCCAAATCCAGCTCTCTGCTTCCCCAAACTGCAAAATCCCTGCCGGTATGGGGGCCCTGGGCGCAGCCTCTCTCCCTGCCCCATACCCACAGCAGATTTTCTCCGGTGGTGCCGGGTGGTGCTGTTTGCACAAACCCACTGGGGGACAGCGAGGGATTGTGGGGCGATGGGAAAGGGGCTTGAGGAAGCTGATTTCAACCTTTTTGACCCCAAACTGCTCTGATGAGCTTGCTGTTTTTTGCTTTTCCTTGCTTTTTTTTCTTTTTTATTTAGCTTTTCCTTGACTTTTCTTTGATTTTCCTTCTTTTTTTTCCTTGTTTTTCTTTGGCTTTTCCTTGTTTTCCTTGGTTTATCGGTTCTCTCTTGAGATCCCACCTGGGGTCCTATGCCCAGTTCTGGAATCCCAAACTTAAGAAGGAACTGCTGGAACGACCTGGAGATGGAAACAGGGGTGATTCAAGGGCTGGAGAACGTCTGCTATGAGGACAGGCTGGGAGAGTTGGGGTTGTTCAGCCTGGAGAAGGCAAAGCTCTGGAGAGACCTTAGAGCAGCTTCCAATACTGACAGGGGCTCCAGAAAAGCTGGGGGGTGGATCTAGATCAGAGATCCAGTGGGTGGTGTCCCTGTCTATGGCAAGTGTGGAACTGGATGGGCTTTGAGGTCCCTTCCAACACAAACCATTCCATGAGTCCATGATTCTGTGATTGGTTAATTTTTTTTGGCAGAGCCATGCAAGTGGCCAGGCCTCACATCCCGGCTAGCAGTTTGGGTGAAAATCCTTTGTTGGCACAGAGGCTCGTTTCTTCCCCAAATAAGGTTTTTTTTTGATGGGGGGATGTTGCTGCAAAAGGAAAGAACCTCTTGGGTAAGTAAATCCTTGCTCTTTCTTCTGCATGTGACATAACATCCCACTAAGATCTGAAAATACCCCAAACCAGAGCTTTTTCCCCCTCAAAATGCAGTGGGATCATGGCCTGTTTGCTTAAGGGAAATTAAATTTGGCAGAATATCCCCCTAGTTTAGGAAACAGAACACTGGGAACAGTCATTTGTGCACACAACAGGGCAGTGCTGACCCTCACACCTGGGATTTCAAAAGTATCAGGCTGAGTTTTGCAGGAAGTTTAACGTGAGCGGTGGAGGCAGTGGAAAGGGTGCAGAACTCCCAGGGGAAGGGCTAGGGTGATGGAAAGTTGCAAAAGTGCAAAAAAAACCCCCAAACCCAAACATGCCTTGCACTGCAAAGTTGAAAAGGGAAGCAAAATGGGATTTCATTGCAGAGCTGCAAAAAATGCAAATATGCATCATGTGGGAAAGGTGGAAAACTGCGAAACCATGTTGGATCGGAGAGTTGTCTAAAGCTGCAGGCACAGAACTGGGAACCTGCAGGAGCTGCTCTGAGAACCTACAGGCCCTGCTTTTCATCCCATCACAATCCCTTCCTACTTTCAGTCTCAGGTCCTGGTGTAAAGTTGATTTATTGCTGTCACCAGCAAATTAGTTCCAGTAACTCCGTGTTTTGCTGCCACGAGGAATTCCCTCTCCTGTGTTGCCTTGAACTCCGGTTCAGTGCTGGGAATGTCTCTGGGGTGAGGGATTTCCCTTGCTCCCTTTCCATTCAAAACCCTTTCATTACCGCTCGTAGTTTCCCCCCTGCCTTTCCCCTCAATGCCACCCCATATTTGTTGCTTATTATGACGTGAAAAATCGTCGTTGTCCTCTGTGCATGGTTTTCCCTGCTCGGGCTGAGCAGTTCCACAGCCACTGACTCCTAAAGCTGCTTTAAGCCTCGTTGAAGCCCTTGATGCTGCTCTGGTCGAGCCCCTTTAGTGCTGAGGCCCTATTTGTACAATTGAATATTTGTTAATTGATGCGGTTTTGTTTGAGGAAATCAAATGAAGCCTTGTGAGTGCTTTTCTGGATGAAAGCCAGAAGTTTCTCATCTGTTTTGCTTAGGAATATGATTCAGTAGTGGACAGGAATGATTGGACTTGATGATCTTTAAGGTCTTTTCCAGCCTAGGAATTCTGTGATTCTGTCTCTTGGCCCTAGGGGCTGAGCTCCTTGCCCAGACACTGGCATGCGTCCTGGAGCTGATGCCGAGCACTGGCTCTGAGGCCAGATGGTGACAGGATCCCACAGTATGGGATTAACCCTTATTGTTAATTTGAAGCTCTTGAGGTCCAACAAGGCCAAGGGCCAAGGTCCTCCACCTGGGTCGGAACAATCAGATTTTCACTGCCAAACCCCTCGCACCACCAAAATGTAGATGCCAAAACTTGTGTTTCAGAACAGGAATAATTAGTGCTGGGTTCAATTCTGGTCTTTTCAAGCTTGGGAGTTTATGTTCCTAAGGCAACCAGTAGTTCTATTTTCTTTGATTGGCATTATACGCAATGGAGTCAAGGGGAAATCTCTTCTCTCCCAAGTCCTGTGAAGGTGTTGGGGTCATAAAATCACTTGGATGGAAAAGACCTTTGAGATCATCGATTCCAACTGTCCCTGTCCTCTAGTGAATCATCTCTGAGTACTTCGTCTGCCCAGTTTTTAAATCCTCCAGGGAGACACTCCACCACTTCCCTGGGCAGCCTCTGCAAGGGCCCGAGTACCCTTTAGGTGAAGAAATATTTCCTGATGACCAACCAGGTGTCAAGTTGCCCTGGTGCATCTTGAGGCCATTAGTTCTCATCTTGTCCCTTATCACTTGGGAGAAGAGACCAGCACCCATCTCACCACAACCTCCTTTCATGGAGTTGTAGACAGTGATAAGATCTCCCCCACCTTACTGCATATATATTAATTGTTTTTAATATTAAGTTTTTTGCCATGGTGGGATTTTTTTTTGCCATGATGGGCCTTTCTGGCAACACCTGGCTCCTGCCCACTGGTGAATTTAGCACAAATTAAAGATTATTATGGTGTATTTTTTTCTCTCGCCTGGCTCAAACAATGCTGTTGGCATAGAAACAGCCTTTGTGGAAAGGTCACCTGCGAGGAGGGAGGTTTGGGTATAATTCAAGGAGATTATAGGGGATTAGGGTGCACTTATAGATATATTTTATATAGAGAGGGAGTGCGTGGATCCTGGCATCCCTGTATGCGTGCATACACACGTACTCAGATATATATGTATTTTTTTAAGGAAATATGGTGAAGGAGCAATATCCAAGGTTGCAGAATTACAAAGTCTATGATAAAGGTTTTATTTTCTTCCCATTTTTTTCCCCATTCTCCACCTCCCTGCCACGCGTGCTGAGGCGATATCAGAGCAGAGCGCTTCTCCTCTGTGTTTTCTGCTTGGCTTTAATTAAACCTCAGGCAGGGCTGGCAAAATGTGGCAAGGCGAGATAATTGCACTTATTCTCTGCGCGGGGCTGGAGCCCAGGCTTGGGGAAAAAAGAAGACAAAAAAACAAAGAGAGAATTTTGAGGGTGACGCAGAGGTGGCGAGGGTGTCCAAACCCAGGATGCTGGAGCTTTGGGATGGAAAACTTTCTTTACAGACCAGCAGCGGCTCCAAAAGCACTGGTTTGCATCCTGTTCTGTAGTGCTACAGTTTTACATCTGCTGCTGGAACTGGAAAAATGAGTGAAAATTATATTTTTAAGCAGCAACCAGCCTGGGTCCCGTCCCTTCCCTTCCCTTCCCTTCCCTTCCCTTCCCTTCCCTTCCCTTCCCTTCCCTTCCCTTCCCTTCCCTTCCCTTCCCTTCCCTTCCCTTCCCTTCCCTTCCCTTCCCTTCCCTTCCCTTCCCTTCCCTTCCCTTCCCTTCCCTTCCCTTCCCTTCCCTTCCCTTCCCTTCCCTTCCCTTCCCTTCCCTTCCCTTCCCTTCCCTTCCCTTCCCTTCCCTTCCCTTCCCTTCCCTTCCCTTCCCTTCCCTTCCCTTCCCTTCCTTCCCTTCCCTTCCCTTCCTTCCCTTCCCTTCCCTTCCCTTCCCTTCCCTTCCCTTCCCTTCCCTTCCCTTCCCTTCCCTTCCCTTCCCTTCCCTTCCCTTCCCTTCCCTTCCCTTCCCTTCCCTTCCCTTCCCTTCCCTTCCCTTCCCTTCCCTTCCCTTCCCTTCCCTTCCCTTCCCTTCCCTTCCCTTCCCTTCCCTTCCCTTCCCTTCCCTTCCCTTCCCTTCCCTTCCCTTCCCTTCCCTTCCCTTCCCTTCCCTTCCCTTCCCTTGGAATCATTCTGGATGGTGGAATGGGCTTCCTGCACCCTCATCTTTCTCCTGGTGGGATGCAGTGAGAGAGAAGCTGTGGAAATATGGGAATCCCAGCAGGGTGAGGGAGGGTGTTCTGCCCCTCTACTCTGCTTTGGGGAGAGGCTACCTGCAGCTCTGCATCGAGTTTTGGAGTCCTCAGCACGGGGAGGACATGGAGCTGTTGGAGCGAGTCCAGAGGAGGCCACGGACATGATCTGAGGCCTGGAGAACCTCCTGTACGAGGACAGGCTGAGAGAGTTGGGGTTGTTCAGCCTGGAGAAGAGATGGCCCCATAGAGGCCTTGGATCAGTTTCCAGTGCTGAAAGGGGCTACAGGAAAGCTGGAGAGGGGCTCTTGATCATGGAGTGCAGGGATTGGATGAGGGGCAATGGCTTTAAATTGGGAGGAGGAAGATTTAGATTGGACGTTGGGAAGAAATTCTTCACACTGAGGGTGGGGAGGCCCTGGCCCAGGTTGCCCAGAGCAGTGGTGGCTGCTCCATCCCTGGAGGGGTTCAAAGAAAGGCTGGATGGGGCTTGGAGCCCCTGATCCAGTGGGAGGTGTCCCTGCCCATGGCAGGGGTGGAACTGGATGGGCTTTGAGGTCTCTTCCAACCCAAGGCATTCCATGATTCCATGATTCTATGAATAACTGGCAAAAAGAGGTTCCAAGCACCTGCAAGAACAACAATCCCTGTTTCTCTTTTCTTCCCATGCAGTGATCCCAGACTGTTGGAGCAAACACTGGGATCGCTTCTTGGTGATAACAGATTGTCAGAAAATATTATTTG